>CM066998.1:41339773-42673701 GCA_033977485.1 Hydrangea macrophylla | reverse complement strand
TTTTTTTTGGTCCAAACGAGAAACCTCTGGTAGGTGCCTATAATGAATAAACCAGGATCTGGGCTTATAGTATGCTGTAGAGGGGGGGATTCCGGTCAGTTTGCCGTTGATCTCATCCATTTTCATGGGGAGATAAGAGAGATATGAGGTCTGGAAGTTTCCCGGCGAGCCCCGACTTTCCTGCGGCCATGCATCGCCGGAGAAGATGAAGAAACCCGTTTGGGTTTCGGGTTATAAGACCCGGGCTCGGGTCGGGCCTGGTTAGGGTTGGTCTGAGTGTGTAAGTGGGTTAGGGTAGCGGGTCGGGTTAGGAATTAATTAACCCGTGGGCCTTTTAAGTGGGACGACGCCGTTTTGGGCGTCAGGTTGGAGTTCGGGTCAGGCTGGGCAAATGGGTGGGTCAGCCTGAGAGTACAAATGGGCAAGGGTCTGGATTTGGTTCGGACCGAGTAGGACCCGTGGGTCCTTTAAGTGACACGGCGTCGTTTTGATGCCGGGTCTTGTTCGGGTAGGGTTTCGGGTTTCTGGGTAGGGTCACGTTGAGTCTGTTAGTGGGTTATGGGTATGGTTCGGGTTTGGTTTAGGATTTGGGTTATGGGTAGGTTTAGATTGTGTGTGTAATTGGGTTTCGGTTCCGGGTTTGGTTTGACCCGATTAGGCTTCTGGGTTGGGTTTAGTTGTGAGTTCATATGGGTAGTCCGTTTAGGGTTTGGTTGGGTCGGGTCTGACCCATCAGGTCAAGCGTTTGGGTCCCCTTGAGAGTGTATTCGGGTAACCCATAGTGGCTCGGGTCGGTTCGGGTTGAACCATCGGGCCTGAGAATATTATTATTATTATTATTATTAGTTTTAATTAGTATAAAAGGTTTTTAATTGTTTTAATAATTATAAATAGTTTATAATTATACCACTAAGGTTTTATATTATAGAATATTATTTTAATATTCTATATATCATTATTATATTATACATATATTTATTATTTATATGGTTAATAAAAATAATAAATATCAGTTTTTAAATAGTTTTAAATAGTTAATAAATACATATGTGTATTTATAAATTCTAGAAAATTAGGGTAATGACCCTGGGACTATTTTATTACATAATGTAAGTTATAAAGCTATAATATTATAGTCCAATATTTTTAATAATTAATAAGGAGCTATGTTATGAGTATATTAATAATTTAAAATACCAAACGAGCTTCGAAAATTATGAAATAAATACTGGTGTTGTATTTTAATATCTAGTATTTAATAAAAAATATTTCTAAGTACTGATTTCTTTGTATAATTATAATTACATATTTAAATTGTGTTTCGGGTATTTTCTGGTATATATTATCTTCAATAATTCATAATAAATAATCTAGGACTCCGAAAATTACGCGGTCAGTTCCCAGAGTCTTAGAATAATGTCTAGAACATTCCCTTAAAGTTTGGTGACTTTTCGACTCGGTCGAAAATACAGCCTGTCTTTTAGGACTCGCATTAGTATAGTAAGCTCTACATTTTACCTCGTAAAACGCGACGGACTCCGATTTGAGTTTAGTCAATGGCGTTGGACTTAGAATGACACGTAGATCACTACCTTGAGGTTTATGACTTCATTTGATAAAATTACCATTTTGCCCCTCTAATGGTACTCATACATTATTATTGTTTATTCCGTTTATTATTGTAGAACTTGACGGTTATCTGTTTTTCGAGGATCGGTGACCCGATGTGAGTTTCCTAACCTCACTCTAATCCTAATAAGATGAATATAAGATGATTAAAAGTTACCTGTATGATGTTTTTGTATAAGTAATATGTTGGTTTAAGATGCCACATGTATTCCAATAATTGTAAGACTATGCAAAGCATGTTATGGTAGTGCTATCGCATACGTGAGCATGTCAAGGGTTTTATCTATATGGTTATCGGTATCAAATCCATGTTATGTGATCCATGCTCTATATGTTACGTTTCTGCTGCTAATTGTTAAATGCACGTTTTACGATGTTGTTGACTGGAATAAATAACGCATGCCATGTTAATAATAAAGAGAATGAAAGTGGTTTTGCATAAGGGTATCGGTAGTGGACTAACTTGCATTTCATGACATGTGTTAGCATGCATTGTCTGAAAAAGAGAGGTGTTTGATGAGAATATGAATGAGATGAGATATGTGAATGTGAAAGAGATGTGATTTCTGGATCCGATGGATCAACGGCTGACGAGCCAGGTGGACATGAACGGTTAGGGTTCCTTGTGCGCCTCTCGCCGTTGAAGACGTCCGGTGATGCGCATATGTGGTTGAAGATGTCCTATGTATCGTTGAAGACGTCCGGCTAGTGCTCTAATATACTTCTCAGTCGTGTAGACGACCAGTGAGAGTATACACATGGTTGAAGACGTCCCATGTGCCAGTATCATTGTTTACAGATAGTGTGTGCCGTGAAGACGTCCAGTGGCCTATCAAGGGATGAGTATGAATTGGCTGTGATAACATGTTGTCATCCTTGATATACAGCGTGTTGTCAAGTAGATAAAAAAGAGAAAGTGAATGATGAGATTGAATTGATGAGCAAAAAGGGTTTAGTTCAAATGATTTGGTTTTTGGAAAGTTTTGGATTTAAAATGAAATGGTTTTGAAAAAGTATCTATTTTTAAAAGAAAGAGTTGGGAGTGAGTCGCATTGGTCATGCATTTGCACGCACGAGGATATAATAAGGAGAATGTATTCTATGATGTTATGCTTATCTATTTACCTGTCTTGTTGAGACCTCTGCTATGCCCGTGGTGTGAATGCGTATTTTGATAAGAGAATAACCATACCTTAAAGTATTAAACTATGACGTGAGTTGAGAAATAATCTGTATTTATTGATTATTGTGCGGTTGAGACTCTCACTCAGCCTTGTTCCAAGGCTGACGGCATGTTACGCCCTGGGCATTCGTATGCCCAGAGTGTTGCAGGTTTGGAGATAGATAGAAGAGTTCAGGATGCAGTACCGTGGAGCCAAGGAGAATAAAGCCCTGCCCAAGATCTGATAGACAGTTTCTCAAGTTTAAGATTATGTAAATTGTTTAGTATGACCTCTTGTATTAGGATTGAAGTTATTGTAACCTTTGTTTAATTTCCGCTGCTGTATTTATACTCTGATAAGTTTAGATCATGCTTATGCTCTAGCATTTCCCTTTTTGATTGCACGGTGCGGAGTTAGAAGGACAGGACGGTTAACAAATTAGTCACGTGTCTACGGACCCATAAAGGAAAATTTTTATTTTTCCCTATTTTTGGCTTACTCCGGGGCGTGACAGGATTAGTGGTATCAGAGCCTAGGTTTAGGCATTTACCATTTGTCCTATACACTTTAAGTTATAAACCATTAGATCTTTTTCCCACTTATGAAGATACTAACCCTATGATAGTTTATATTGGACAGGTTAGCATAGAACCCTTCTATGTCCAAGACGGGTTTGGAGGACATTGGGTTTACCCAGATCGTATAGAGCCTGTGGACCCAGTGTTGTACCGACAAAGGATTCGACAGAGTCCCCAATGACATTTAGAGGATAATATGTGACATGACGTACACGTGTTGGGAATTGAGGACCCAGAGATCCTGCAAATAGAGGCACATTACCGAGATAACACCCTTAGACTTGTTCATCAGGAAGCAGCCAGGATGACTCATGACAGCTATACCCTCCGAGTCATGACTTTTCGAGTTAAGCTGATGCCCCTACCAGGACCCGTAGGACCATCTTTTGCTATGCCACCCCCAGTACCAGAGGAGTCCATAGCTGATACACCCTTGACTGTTGAGTCAGTCATGGGGGCTGATAGGGAGGAGGAGGATGATGATGAAAGAGTTCCGGCAAAGGAGACCAATTCTGTGGAGGATGCTGATTCCGCAGTCAATGTTGACCCAACTAAGAATGCGACCAAGAAACCACCCAAGAGAAACATAGCTGAGAAGGGAAAGTCGAAGGTCGAGGATCTGGATGATTGAGGGATTCTGTAATATAGAAGCCCATCTTTTGTGTATAATAGCTGTACTCAGGCATGTAACACGTAGTAGTAGTAATGTGTACGCCGTTCATGTATCTGTTGTTGGTACTATTCCCTACTATGTACTTACTTAGCGTACGCACTCTCTGATGTAAATGTTTTTGTAACTATGTTGCACTATGTTTAAATCTATCTATGGAGATTATCTTTAACCTGACATATATATTTTTACATGGATGTACTACTTGCTTATAACTAGTAATTTATTTAAACTTGTGTACTCTTAGTCTATAAGAATGACTAATAAATCCCCGCGATGAGTTGAGACATAGAAGTCACAAGTGTAAAATATAGAATTAGGAACTAATGTAGGTTCAGGGAGTCAGACTTGGAACAATTGGCAGTAACTCAAGGTTTAGAAAGAATTAAGAAAGGTACCCCCTTGTTGCTATGAAACTTTAAGATATTTCATTAATTAGCATCAGTACTAAGTTAGTTTTCTGTGTTGGGCAGGCTAGCATGGAGCACCAGATAGAGTACGATGCTGCGGAAGGACAGTACAGGGTCACCTTGGAGAGACAGTTTGCCCCTCGAGGATTTGGTCATGTTAGCAACACCATCAGGCATAGAGTTCGCCAGAGTATAAGGAAGTGGACACGTTGTTTCTTCCGTGAAAGACCTGTTCCAGAGTTAGCATATCATAGAGTGATAGCACCGCGCTTGCTGTCTGCTGAGATGGAGGAGATTCCTCATGCCCTTGGAAACCTTGCAATCTATGACCAGGACGGCCACAAGAGGACATAGTAAACTTTGTTACCCCTGCAGGTTCTGAGGATGACTCAGATGATGATCCAGATGAAGACCCACTAGCAGAGCCTGAGATGATAGAGGACCCTGATTGGTCCCTAGAGCCAGCCTGGGATGCATTTATAAGTATCCCTCCGATTGACTTTCCACCATCCAGTGACTTAGGAGAGGTGACCTCGGACTCTGATGTTGAAAGAGATGAAGGATGGATTCTTAGCTAGTATTCGTACTTTTGCTGTACCTTTTATTTTCTGACCAGTAATAGTCTGCTTGCGACTTAACTTAAAACATAATTGTATGGATGAGACGAATTCTTATTAATTGCTAATCTTACCTCTTATACATTTATTATTAATAAGAATATAGGATTGACCATTGGTTGATAGATGTTTAGGCACTGATGAATTTCATGAGATGGAACTCGGAACAGTCAGTTCAACCTAGAGTCTAGAAAGACCAAGGATATGGATGCCTTTCCCTTGATCCTAGTAGTAGCTGTGACAACCGTTATTTGTTAGAAATCTCTGTTGACTCAATACTGTTACTTGTTATGTGATCAGACGAGATAAGATAAGGTATTAAACAAATAGGTGTCAACTCGTAGGTATAACCCTTACTAGCGTACACCATGGTTAAGAGGAAACGGAATACTCAGAATTCACCCAACGGACCAACAAATGTGATACCTCCAGCAGTGGATCCAACAGGATTGATAGGAGTCCTTGTCCGACGTGTGGAGCAAGCAAGTGACCACCTAGACCGCGTCATCAACAACGGAAATGCTCGTCAGACCGGAGATAAACTGGTTGAGAGATTTCGTGCACTTAAACCAGGGACTTTCACTGGAATGACGGAAGCATGGGAAGCTGAGCAATGGCTTCGTGATATGGAACGACTATTTCAAGCCCTCGAATGCAACGAGACTGAGAAAAGATGCTTGGCTGTTTTTCAATTGACGTATACGGCAGCAGACTGGTGGGAATCTGTCGAAGCTACAGTGGGTGAAGACGTTGCAAGGAAAATGACATGGGAAGCATTCAAAACGAAATTCCTAGCAAAGTATTTCCCAAGGACGGAAAGAAACAAGAAGAAAAAAGAATTCATAGAACTAGTTCAAGGCAACATGACAGTACAAGAATACACAACAAAATTTGAGAGACTATCACGATTTGCTCCGTACATGGTAGATACTCAGCAAAATAAGACACTGCAATATTACGAAGGACTTAACTCGGACATTCAAAAGACAGCAGCAGTGTACCTTGACCAACCATTCGAAGAAATGGTTGAATTAGCTACACAACTGGAGAACATAGCTCTGAACAGCAAGAAACTAGAGATCCACCAACAAGGAGGAAAAGATCACTGGTTCCAGGCAACCAACCCAGGAGGAAGTCGAAGAGGCAATCAAGTGTCACGGACCACCGCTCGAATGCAGTCTGTAATCACCGGAAGAAACTTTGAACACACCCAGAATCATAACCAGAGACAGCAAATCAGTGACAGAAAAGTTAGTTAGACAGCCGTTCAGACACACGCAAAGCAATGTGATATCTGCTACAACTGCGGAACACCTGGACACCACTCCAAAGAATGCACAGCACCGAAACAACTCACAGGGTGACAGGTGCGGTGTTTCAATTGTGGGAAGACTGGCCATGTACGCAAGGTTTGTCCCAAACAAGAAGTTCAGACCAATGCTCCACCACCATAGAGATTCGGAAAGAGAGCTCGCAGATCAGTAAATCAATCTCAGCACTGAATGAAATGGAAGACCGAAGGTACCATGCCCACTGCTAGAACTTTGAACCCTATATGGAAATGATATTACAAGACGATTGGGGACATTCGAGAGAAATTATGAGGAAGAACTGAGGTATTTCCAAGAAATCAGACCCTGAACAGTTGACAACAACTTATGGTCTGATAGACCATTTAGATTGATAAGAGCACCTGAGTTGGTATAGAACGACTAACCTTATGAACATGACTTTGTACATTTTAAGACCTAGCAAACTCTAGATTTCGAGGACGAAATCCTCGAATAAGGTGGGTAGAGATATAGCACCCAGAATTTTCTAGAAATTCCACGTAGGAATATAAGATTAGTGACAGATGATGTCACCATGGTACGGCTACAGAAGGTCCATTAGGATGGCCTTATCTAGAAATCCTTATTAGGATCCTATAATTAACAACTTAACGACGACGATAGGATTCTTAATCTAGTACTAAGAATATATAGTCGTAGTCTCGACGTTTATAACAATTATAGTAGCATCCTTAGACAGGCTTAAACATAGACTCGTACTTAGCCCTGTACGTACATGTTTTAGGATTCATAGTCTTATTCACAGTTGAACACGCGAACCTAGGCACTTGTGCACACTTGGGTACCCAACCCGAGAGTTGGACCAACACCATTTCTTGATGGTCATGTGGACCCCACCTGTGTCTACCCTTAGAAACACACAACACACATACATAGGTATACATTGGTGCACCCACTATACACAACCAAACCCTCTCACATTTTCTATATATATACACACTCCCCCCACTCACCCTCTCATTTTATCACCCTCACCACTCCACAATCTGCCTGTGCAGATGGTATAGAGAGAGAGAGAGAGACCCGAGTGAGAGCTTGAGAGAGAACACAATCTCCCTCACCCTCGGTGTATACACACGCCCCCTACATTGTGTACACTACCACCACCATCTCTGTCCATCTCTTCCCAGCACACACACTACACTCTCTCCCTGTGCTCTCCCTACCTCTCACTGTACACACACACACATACACGCAGAAGAGAAGGAAAACGAAGAAGAAGAGAGAGATCGGAGAAGATTGAGACCTTCTTGAGGTAAGCCAGCCTCCCCTTACTCCCTAAACCTCTGCATGTCACTTAGGCACTCCCTAAGATTCACATGCAAGCTGCCAAACAGTGCCTAAGGCTCACTGTGAACCTCCGGCAGCCATTAAAGCTTCTTCAAGGAGCTTGATTTTGAAATCAGAACCAAATCTCCTAAAACCCATATCATTGTGACCCCCTTGGTCCCAGAAGAACCCCATTGTAGCAGGTTTTGATTTGGGGCAAGTTTGGATGGCCATGCAGGCCATTATTATTTTTTTTGGTCCAAACGATAATCCTCTGGTAGGTGCCTATAATGAATAAACCAGGATCTGGGCTTATAGTATGCTGTAGAGGGGGGGATTCCGGTCTGTTTGCCGTTGATATCATCCATTTTCATTGGGAGATGAGAGAGATATGAGGTCTGGAAGTTTCCCGGCGAGCCCCGACTTTCCTGCGGCCATGCATCGCCGGAGAAGATGAAGAAACCCGTTTGGGTTTCGGGTTATAAGACCCGGGCTCGGGTCGAGTCTGGTCAGGGTTGGTCTGAGTGTGTAAGTGGGTTAGGGTAGCGGGTCGGGTTAGGATTTAATTAACCCGTGGGCCTTTTAAGTGGGACGATGCCGTTTTGGGCGTCGGGTTGGAGTTCGGGTCAGGTTGGGCAAATGGGTGGGTCAGCCTGAGAGTACAAATGGGAAAGCGTCTGGACTTGGTTCGGACCGAGTAGGACCCGTGGGTCCTTTAAGTGACACGGCGTCGTTTTGATGCCGGGTCTTGTTCGGGTAGGGTTTCGGGTTTTTGGGTAGGGTCACGTTGAGTCTGTTAGTGGGTTATGGGTAGGTTCGGGTTTGGTTTAGGGTTTGGGTTATGGGTAGGTTTAGATTGTGTGTGTAATTGGGTTTCGGTTCCGGGTTTGGTTTGACCCGATTAGGCTTTTGGGTTGGGTTTAGTTGTGAGTTCATATGGGTAGTCCGTTTCGGGTTTGGTTGGGTCGGGTCTGACCCATCAGGTCAAGCGTTTGGGTCCCCTTGAGAGTGTATTCGGGTAACCCATAGTGGCTCGGGTCGGTTCGGGTTGAACCATCGGGTCTGAGAATATTATTATTATTATTATTATTAGTTTTAATTAGTATAAAAGGTTTTTAATTGTTTTAATAATTATAAATAGTTTATAATTATACCACTAAGGTTTTATATTATAGAATATTATTTTAATATTCTATATATCATTATTATATTATATATATTATACATATATTTATTATTTATATGGTTAATATAAATAATAAATATCAGTTTTTAAATAGTTTTAAATAGTTAATAAATACATATGTGTATTTATAAATTCTAGAAAATTAGGGTAATGACCCTGAGACTATTTTATTACATAATGTAAGTTATAAAGCTATAATATTATAGTCCAATATTTTTAATAATTAATAAGGAGCTATGTTATGAGTATATTAATAATTAAAAATACAAAACGAGCTCCGAAAATTATGAAATAAATACTGGTATTGTATTTTAATATCTAGTATTTAATAAAAAATATTTCTAAGTACTGATTTCTTTGTATAATTATAATTACATATTTAAATTGCGTTTCGGGTATTTTCTGGTATATATTATCTTCAATAATTCATAATAAATAATCTAGGACTCCGAAAATTACGCGATCAGTTCCCAGAGTCTTAGAATAATGTCTAGAACATTCCCTTAATGTTTAGTGACTTTTCGACTCGGTCGAAAATAAAGCCTGTCTTTTAGGGCTCGCATTAGTATAGTAAGCTCTACCTATTACCTCGTAAAACGCGACGGACTCCGATTTGAGTCTAGTCAATGGCGTTGGACTTAGAATGACACGTAGATCACTACCTTGAGGTTTATGACTTCATTTGATAAAATTACCATTTTGCCCCTATAATGGTACTCATACATTATTACTGTTTATTCCGTTTACTATTGTAGAACTTGACGGTTATCTGCTTTTCGAGGATCGTGACCCGATGTGAGTTTCCTAACCTCACTCTAATCCTAATAAGATGAATATAAGATGATTAAAAGTTACCTGTATGATGTTTTTGTATAAGTAATATGCTGGTTTAAGATGCCACATGTACTCCAATAATTGTAAGACTATGCAAAGCATGTTATGGTAGTGCTATCGCATACGTGTGCATGTCAAGGGTTTTATCTATATGGTTATCGGTATCAAATCTATGTTATGTGATCCATGCTCTATATGTTACATTTCTGCTGCTAATTGTTAAATGCACATTTTACGATGTTGTTGACTGGAATAAATAACGCATGCCATGTTAATAATAAAGAGAATGAAAGTGATTTTGCATATGGGTATCAGTAGTGGACTCATTTGTATTTCATGACATGTGTTAGCATGCATTTTCTGAAAAAGAGAGGTGTTTGATGAGAATATGAATGAGATGAGATATGTGAATGTGAAAGAGATGTGATTTTTGGATCCGATGGATCAACGGCTGACGAGCCGGGTGGACATTAACGGTTAGGGTTCCTAGTGCACCTCTCGCCGTTGAAGACGTCCGGTGATGCGCATATGTGGTTGAAGATGTCCTATGTATCGTTGAAGACGTCCGGATAGTGCTCTAATATACTTATCAGCCATGTAGACGACCGGTGATAGTATACACATGGTTGAAGACGTCCCATGTGCCAGTATCATTGTTTACAGATAGTGTGCGCCGTGAAGACGTCCGGTGGCCTATCAAGGGATGAGTATGAATTGGCTGTGATAGCATGTTGTCATCCTTGATATACCGCGTGTTGTCAAATGGATGAAAAAGAGAAAGTGAATGATGAGATTAAATTGATGAGCAAAAAGGGTTTAGTTCAAATGATTTGGTTTTTGGAAAGTTTTGGTTTTAAAATGAAATGGTTTTGAAAAAGTATCTGTTTTTAAAAGAAAGAGTTGGGAGTGAGTCGCATTGGTCATGCATTTGCACGCATGAGGATATAATAAGGAGAATGTATTCTATGATGTTATGCTTATCTGTTTACCTGTCTTGTTGAGACCTCTGCTATGCCCATGGTGAGAATGCGTTTTTTGATAAGAGAATAACCATACCTTAAAGTATTAAACTATGACGTGAGTTGAGAAATGTTCTTTATTTATTGATTATTGTGCGGTTGAGACTCTCACTCAGCCTTGTTCCAAGGCTGACGGCATGTTACGCCCTGAGCATTCGTATGCCCAGAGTGTTGCAGGTTTGGAGATAGATAGAAGAGTTCAGGATGTAGTACCGTGGAGCCAAGGAGAATAAAGCCCTGCCCAAGATCTGATAGACAGTTTCTCAAGTTTAAGATTATGTAAATTGTTTAGTATGGCATCTTGTATTAGGATTGAAGTTATTGTAACCTTTGTTTAATTTCCGCTGCTGTATTTATACTCTGATAAGTTTAGATCATGCTTATGCTCTAGCATTTCCCTTTTTGATTGCACGGTGCGGAGTTAGAAGGACAGGACGGTTAACAAACTATTCACGTGTCTACGGACCCATAAAGAAAATTTTTTATTTTTCCATATTTTTGGCTTACTCCGGGGCGTGACAATTTCATCACATTTACTGATGTCCACTCTAGGTATGGATATGTGTACCTAATGCAGCATAAGTCTGAAGCCTTTGAAAAGTTCAAAGAGTTTAGGGTTGAAGTGGAGACGCAATTAGGAACACACATCAAGGCCATTTGATCTGATCGAGGTGGCGAGTACCTCTTTAATGATTTTATTGATCACCTCATATAGAATGGGATTCTGTCACAGTTGACTGCATCTGGTACGCCTCAGTAGAATGGTATAGTAGAGAGAAGGAATCAGACTCTTTTAGACATGACTAGGTCAATGATGAGTTATTTGGAGTTGCCATTATTCCTTTGGGGTTATGCCTTGGAAACCTCTGCGTACATACTAAATCTAGTACCAAGCAAATCTGTTCCTAGGACACCACGAGAGAAGAATATTAGGCACAAGCCTTCTTTGAAACATCTCAGGATATGGGGGTGTCTAGCACATGTGCTGAAAAGAAAGATGAGCAAGTTAGATTCTAGATTGGAAGTATGTTATTTTGTAGGATATCTAAAGGGTACTTATGAATGGCATTTTTATGATCCAAGACAACAAAAAGTGTTTGTTAGTATAAATGCTATTTTCTTGGAGGATGATTATATCATGAACCATAAACCTAGGAAATGATAGGTCTTAGAGAGATAGAAGGAGAGTCCTCAGTCTTACCAGCAGTTAATAATGATCTAACATAAGAAAATACCACTTTTTCACCCATTCCTGCACCGGTACCTCATCGTAGTGGGAGGATGGTCAGCCAGCCGGACAGATACATGTTCTTAGGACAAGTTTTTGAAGCAGTCTCCATAGAATCTGAATCTGATCCTACCATATTTGAAGAGGCAATGGATGATGTAGACTTAACTCATTGGGTTAAAGCTATGAAGGCTGAATTAGAATCTATGGATTCTAATCAGGTCTGGGATCTTGTAGAGCTTCCAACCAATATTAAACCCATTAGTTGTAAGTGGGTCTGCAAGAGGAAGAGAGGATCTGATGAAAAGTGAGACCTTTAAGGCTTGGCTTGTAGCAAAAGGTTATACTTAGAGAGAGAGGGCATTGACTATGAGGAAACCTTCTCGCCGGTAGCCATGCTCAAGTCCATCTGAATATTCTTATCCATTGGTGCATGCCTAGATTATAAGATTTGGTAGATGGATGTCAAGACTGAATTCTTGAATGGCAATCTTAATGAGGACATCTATATACCGCAACCAGAATGGTTCATAGCTGGTAGGAAAGGTAGCTTGTTATGCAACTTGCAAAAGTCCATTTATGGGCTTAAGCAGGCATCTAGGAGCTGGAACATTCATTTTGACCAAGCAGTCGAATCGTTTGGTTTCATACAGAATCTGGATGAACCTTGTGTAGATAAGAAGTATGAAGGAAAAGTGGTGGCCTTTCTTATTCTTTACGTTGACGACATTCTACTCATTGGGAATGACGTAGCGGCGTTGTCAACCATCAAGGTTTTGGCTAGCTAGTACTTTCGATATGAAGGATCTAGGAGAGGCGAGCTATATCCTTGGGATAAAGCTCTTTCGGGATCGCATGCGAAAGATAATAGGATTATCTCAAGCTGGTTATATCGATAAGGTGCTAACTAGGTTTTCCATGGACATTTGAAGAAAGGTTTGTTACCTTTCAAGTATAGTATGGCATTCTCCAAGGACCAGTGTCCAAAGTCACAGGAGGAGAGAAATCGCATGGCAGGAGTTCCCTATGCTTTGGCAGTGGCAAGTCTCATGTATGCGATGTTATGCACTAGACCATATATCTGCTTTGCCATTGGCATGGTTAGTAGGTATCAATCGAATCAAGGTCCAGAGCACTGGATAGCCGTTAAGCACATTCTTAAGTACTTGAGAAGGACTAAAGATTACATGCTTATATATGGCGGTGATGAATTAATTCTAGTAGGATACACTGACTCGGACTTTATGTCAGATAAAGATTCGAGGAAGTTGACATCCAGTCATCTTTTTACCTTTGGAGGTGGTGTTGTTAGTTGGAGGAGCTTTTAGCAAAAATACATTACAGACTCAACTATAGAAGCTGAGTATGTGGCTGCTTGTGGAGTCGCAAAGGAAGCTGTTTGGCTTAAGAAGTTCCTCATGGAACTCGAGGTGGTACCAGCGTCACTGTCACCTATTACGCTATATTGTGATAATATTGGGGCAGTGGCTCAGTCCAGGGAGCTAAGGAATCACGTGAAGATGTGACTGTCAATAAGATTGCCACCTCTGATAATCCTATGAATCCGTTTACAAAGGGCTTGCCTCAGAAGGTCTTTGATTGTCAACTAGATAGTCTAAGTCTTAGATGTAGTCCTGAATGGTTATGAGTGCAAGAGGGAGTTTGTTGAGTTTGTGCCCTCAATCCATTACTTTATGTATGAGACATTGACATTTTAACATATGGATATCAGTTTTACATTTCATTATATATATATGTATGTTTCTTTCATAAGATTGTTAATCCTTAAGTATCATAGTAAGTAATTCGTGTATGTATGAGATACGTACAAGTGAGATACAAATTACTATTCTTTGATACTTAGAATCTGTCATAGTGGATGATGAGACAGGATATCTCATTAGGTTTACACTATAGCATGATTAACTACCATTGGATAGAATGATGAATCTCAATCACTAGAGTGTAGCTCTTAGTTAATATGCTAGTGCTTATAGTGCATTGACGGACCTGAGCTTTCCTATTGACACTTAAGGCTGTTAACAGTCAATAGGAACTCATAACTTGTATAAGCTACGTGTTCTCAATCTTGAGACGATTATGAACACAGATTGTGGATAAGGCTGCTTTGACTTTCTCAATCTTGAGACGATTATGAACATAGACTGTGGATAAGGCTGCTTTGACTTACCAATCAGTGAGGTCTTAAAGATCAACACCTGGGCATCTTGGGTATGTCATGTTCACAAGGTTGTGAACATATATTGTCAAGATAGAATCTACCCTTTGTTAAAGAGTAAGCGTTCCCTTGAGAGTGTCACCAAGTTGATTACTGAGAAATGCAAATTTATTGATAAGTAGTTATAACATGTTTGGTAATCATGAGTGGTGAATGGGACTCAAGGAATGCAGGAAGTAATCATGATTCAGGTTGACAGTAATTGTTTATCCAACTACCTGAATATGATTACGAATGCTGATATAGAGGGACATTAGTACACCATACAAGTCTAGTTATCGCTTCAGATATGTTCAGTTGCGTTGGAGTTCAGTTATCGTTTTATAGTGGAGTAAACGTTAACTGAGCAGTTGGTTAATTTGTTGATCAAAGAGTTTGGCATGGGAATTAACAACTGGTCTGAGCCAACAATTAAGAGCCTAGGAGGTCCCACTCTTAGCTCTGCTGGGATGCTTGGAAAGGCACATGAGTATCTTGTCAAGACAGGTTCGATTGATAGAACGAGTCTCGATCGATTAAAGTCTTGGCAGGTTCAATCGATCGAACATGGTTAATTGATCGACAGTTTGATCGATCGAAGCCACTTCGATCGATTGAACATAAGGTTGGTTATGGGAATCTATAAATAGGGCAGCTGCGTCCAAAAATCTGAGTTCGTTGTTTTAATATACCACAAGCTGCAGAAACTGTTTAAGGGTTCCCAAACCTTCTTATCCTCTCCATTAGAGATCCCACCATCTCTAGCCTCTTCAGGGAGCATCTGTAGGAGTCATAAGAGTAAAGACCATCTAGTAGAGGCTGTTGGAAGTTAAAGATTTCAGAATTGGGTTCAAGACACAAAAGTATAATTCTTGTCCCCTCTTGTACATATCTATAGAATTAATGAGTAGTAGATCAGGGCTACCAATTAAAAAGTTTTGAACTTTGTTTTTCCGCTGCGTGTTTAAAAATATTTTGAACCTAATTTTCCTTCACACTATTGTGCGTATTATTTTCATCGAATACTGGTCGAGAATATAACTAATGATTTTAGGGTTTCCCTTAGCAAAGATGGAATTCTTCAACAACTTACTTGCCCCTACACTCTTGAATAGAGTGGTGTGGCGGAACAAAAAAACCGCCACATTATGTCTGTGGTTCGATGTCTTTTGTGTGGCATGAATGTTCCTAAATGCTTTTGGCACATGGCCATCCTCACTGCCACCTATTTAATGAATTGTACTCCTAGTTATGTTCTTGAAGGGAAAACACATCTTCATACTCTTAAGCCTGATGGCACTCTTTTTCCTCTTTTGCCACGTGTTTTTAGGTGTACTTGTTTTGTTCAAAATAGGAGTCCTACCTATACAAAACTTGATAACAAGGCTATTCGCAGTGTATTTAGGGTATTCGTCCATGTCGAAGGGGTATCGTTGTTATGATCCTGTCACTTGTCACTTGTATAATTCTCTAGATGTTACTATTCTAGAAATTGTTCCTTTTTTTTTTTTTTTTTTTTTTTCAGGTTCTTATTCCGTTGGACAAGCACTGATGGAGTCTATTTTGGCTGATGGTTCTATACTGCTCCGGTCTATTCCTATTCTCGACTCCACCAGTGACCCTGTTAACACCCTATTTTGGTTCGTTGGTTCGTTAGTTCGACAGAAAGAACCCTGCCTCATGAACAACCCAATGACTGAAATTAGGATTTATTGGTTATATGAAGCAGAACTCTGTGAAGTACTTTGGTCTCTTAAATACATTAGAATAACCTCTAGGAAGACTTAGTACGTTAGAAACTCAATCTAGAGACAAAAACCCAAGTTAGTATAGCTGTTTCACATAAAATGACAAAAATCACCTTTACCGAGTAAAATTCGGACCTCGGGGTGGGACCCAAGATCTTCCTTAACAAAATATTCCTAAAATTAGCTTAACATGATGCCTCTAGCTCTTATAATGGCTAAGAACTGCTTAAGGGAATTTTCACACCAAAATAGCCCTTTTTCGCATCTCCGGTTAGCTCCTTTTCAGAGTCAGCCTCACCTTTTTTATCATAACTCAAAATCCAAAAATTATTTTTGAATAATACCAAAGGCATTGGAAACTAAACTTCCATACCTTTCCAACTATATATCACAAGCCCAAAAATGATAACCGAGGTGAGAGAATGTAGTCTGGGAATTTTTGGGTAAAAACACAACTTTCTGGGCAGAGTGCCATAGTTTCACTACAAGAGAGCCACGAAGCTCTTAAGTTGTGCATGGCTTGCAGCAAGTGCAACTATGACACTCAACTTAGAACTCAAGCTAAGCCATTTGTTTGGTCTCGATTCGCGTAAAATAGCATAAATTTGACCAATCAAAGCTAAGTACATCCAAAACCTCTTAGACACAACTCAAATAGCTTAGGTGCAAGCCTTTAAAGCTTGTACTTCTGTCCCATATTGCTTAAACATAGAAAACATAGGCCAAAATCAAAACTATAAATAGGTGCCTTCCTCTCTCCATCCAAGACACCACAAAACCCTAAGAATTAGAGAGGGCTCAAGGAAACCCCATTAGAGGATTCCGAAACACTCATCAAAGTTCTTGGGAATAGTTAAATCTTTGAGTTTTAGGGTTTTGATCCTATTGATTTACAGTGTTAGCGGAACTCTGTCGAAGGAAGATTATGAGGGAAGTTCTTGGGGTAAGCTTTCTTCTTCTTCTTCTTCTTTATTTGTTTTATTGTTTTTCTTAGTTTAGATCTTCATAGTTTTAGTTTAGATCTATTTTCTTAATAGTTTAGATCTTCTAGGCTTCTAGGTTAGCCTTCTATTACGTTTGTGGATAGACTATCCCTAGTGGTCCCTATTCCAATCATGGGATAGCCACTACTAGTGGTATTGGTATCCAATATGGTTATTCCAATCTCACTAGGGACCATAAAATCCTAATTATCCTATTATAGTATTGCTTATTCATATCTAACATAGTTTATCTCATTCATGTCTATCTATGCATCCGTACTTACACATACACACTATTCCACACATAGAATAGTAGGATATCCCGATTAAGGGTTAAACATGCACACATACATGTAGTGTCCTTTGTACGGGCTATTGAAGATTGAAAAGCCCCAAATTTGAGTGGTAAAATGTCTGTTTGGAAAGGTTTTGCTCCGCCAAGGGTGCATGTCTTTTGTTGGCAACTTCTTAAGGCAAGGTACTGGTTAAAGATTTGTTAGGGCATATGTGCTATCTTCAAGGGGAGATTTATCATATATATTGTGCAATGTTGAAGTTGAAACAATTGATCATTTATTCTTACAATGTGAATTCTTATGGCAACTTTGGGGTATGTGCCTCGATTGGTGGGATATTAATGGTGTGCTCCTAGATCTTTGGTAAAATTATGGGAACAATGGACTGACTTATGTCTTGAATACCATTTTCAAAACATGTGGTGTCTATTGTTTGACACAGTGGTATGATTGGCTATGCAGAAATGAGGTGATCTTTCATGGTACAGTGGCCAATTTGAGTAAAGTGCAAGATATCATCAAGATAAGGCTCTTATGGTAGTTCAAGACTCGTAAGAATGAAATTATGTTATCCATTTCTAACTTGTTGTTTAATTTTATTGAGGCTTGTGCGGGAAGCTCGAAGCGTAAAGATTGAATTCCATGTTCGTGGAGCACTCCTCCAATGGGGTCTTTTAAATTCAATGTTGACGGGTATGCTCTTGGAAAGCCGAACCTAGCAGGTATGGGTGGTGTGCTTAGAGGTATGAATGGTTCTGTCCGTGGGTTATTCTCGCTTAATATTAGGATCCAAGATTCGAACGATGCTGAGATTAGAGCAATTTTGGAGGCTTTAGAAATGTTTGCTATTTTTGATAGAGGAAGAGGTGAAAGCCTCATAGTGGAAAGTGATTCGAAGACGGCACTGGTATGGATAAATGGTTCTAAAGGGGTGGCGTGGAATTATTTATCCATTCTGAATAACATTCAAAATATCCTAATTTCTCTTGCTGAGGTCTGTTTCGTTCATACATTAAGGGAAACCAACGCTTTCGCGGATGGACTAGCCAAACAAGGAGTTTCTCAGGTGACTCCTTTTAAATCTATTTTATAAGAGAGCTGACTGTTTTGGAGTCGGTGTACGCATCTTTTTTTGGGGCAGTGAGTTTTTTGGGGTCCCTCAATAGGGTGTTTTGGGGGTGTATGTCTTCAGGAGTATGTGCATGAATCAAATTGAAGCATAAGTTTCACGGATGAAGAATTTGATAGTTGTTGTTCATGGTTGAGCTGAAGGTTCTCGAAAAAATGTATTTGCTCTCTGTCTCTGGTTTTCTAATAATTGAGCTCTCGGTGCGGGGTCTTTCTTGAGAAAATGGAATTTTGTCATATTCTTTGGGTTGTCTATTCTTATTTTGTCATGTTGGTTTACTAATCTTTGGGTGAGTCGTGATCCTATTCTAAGCCTAGTTTCTTTTCCCATATGTGCATATTTTGGGGCAAGTTCTTTTTAATGGGTTCTTCTCCTTGTGTCTTTCCTCTTGTGGTTTATGTGGTTGTAGGTTTGGTGTGCCTCGGCTGGGTGTGTGCGCGTGCTATTTGAGTCCCTGAGGTCTATGAATTTGTTAGTGTGTCTCCTTGATGCTTTCAAGTTTGTGTTGTGGTCCTCTCCTTTTGCCGAGCTCCTTTCGCGTGTGTGCATTTTTGGTGTGTGCCTTGAAAATGGCTGTCTTTCCATCTCTGGCTTCTTGTGGTCTTTTCGGGAGCTAGTTATTCGGTGTCACTTGGCTATGTGTGTGGTACTATAAGTGAGTTGCGACGCATTTATCTTTGGCTCTTCCATAAGTGTTTTAGTGTGTGGGGCAGGAATCTCTATATGCCTAAGTTTTGCTATCCGAGCTTGCATTTGTTCGTCTCTTTGAGTCATTATTTTCTGGAATTGCTACTGGTGTTTTTCAAAAAGACTTAAAAGAAACTTTTTTTGCTTCTTCAATGGCTATTGGGAATTTTCTCCAAAGTGGATGGAGCTCACTATGATTTGGAGTTCCATATTGGCTGCGGAGGATTATGGAGGCTTCTATTCGTTACATCATTTTGTAGGGCTCTATTCTTAGATGATAGTCTTCTAGGATTCAACTCGGCTTTACGCGAAGCTTACTCTCTGCAGAATATTGGCTGGTTGTCTGGTTTTTAAGGCATCTGGGTTTTAAGGCATTTGTTGTTGGATCCTTCTTGGGCAGGGATTGTTTGGGAGGGGTATACTTTTGTTTCTTTAGGGGCCTAAAGTTGTGTGGCGGCCTTGTGATATTGTGTCTTGGCTGAATTTCCATGTCAGATTGTTATTGATTTTGATTTTGCTGCGGGGTTATTTTAGTTTTCTGTCAAGCTGTGCTGAGCTCTGTGTTACTTGAGGATTGGATCTGATCTGTTGGCTTGGAGCTAGCTTGCGGTATTGTGGCCTTTCAAGGATTTGTAGATGTTCCTACCAAGTAGAGGTTCTGTTGGATTTCTCCATGTTGCTGAGAACTGATGTTGTTGATCTATTGGCTGTGTATTAGCCTTGATGTTGACATATAGGATGCTATGTTTGGGATGATATATAGACATTTTTGTCTACTTGCTGGCTGGGAGAGGGTCTTTTAATGTTTTTGGGGCTGATCTCTACTCAGTCTTGGGACTCTTTCATGGCTGTTTGGAGACTTTAGTTGTATCATCTTTCTTGGCTTTCGTGACACATTAATAAAGTTGATTGCTGTTTAAAAAAAAAAAAAAAACTCTTCAAAAGTTGATATATATTTTTTAATTTTGTTGATGCAGTTTTATTTTTTTTAATTGTTGTGAATATTTTTTTAATTTTTAAAAAGCAAGAGATTGACTACTAAATATACTGCATTAAGTTGACTAACATTTAAATATCCCTAAAAAGCTACTCCTTTTCAAACATACCTTCAGAGATTGGGCAGACTAGTCAGAGGCTTGTAAGGGCCAAAATACTCCTCAAAACGCTATCATCAATAAATAAATAAAAAATTCAACTTCTGATATTGTAAATTACAAAGTCCAATATTCGAATAGTATATTTAGAAGATAATATGAAATCAGTGTTGTGTGAGTTGCACACAATATTGTGCTAATTAAGTTCTCCATCCATTGTGCAACTAGCAGAGAAGTTGTGCAAGTTGTACGTAACATGAATAGCTGCAACTTGCACAATATTAGAAATAAATAAGCACAACGTATATGAAACAACTAAACACTAATTTTTTGGTCAAAGATATACACTACGCATAAGGGAGGTAGTGCTCCCCTGCCCTATAAATCCCTCACCCTATGTGACTCGATTTCATAACCACCACCAGCTGGGATGGAAGCAGTTACCATTAGTTATAGTCTCAGCTTAACACTAATTTATGTGCAATTGTGACACTAGTTTCATCTTGTCTTATATGTGTACTACGAATACTCGTACCTTTTTATAAAAAAAAATAAAGGGAGAATTATTAGAAAATTCTAAAAGTAACTCTCAAAAGTTTAACACTCCAATTGATTTGACCATTTTTTAAAAAGGACAAAAGGAATCTCAGATAGCACTCGCACGGTATAAGTGTAAGTACCGTAAGAAATCCCACATAATTACCCAACCCCTGCTGCGCCTCACGCGCGCTGTTTGCTTTCAGCCACTCACACCGTGTGAGTGATTGTACCGTATGATATCCATTTCGAAAATATTTTTTTAAACTTTAAATCTCCATAACTTTTGATCTACAACTCTGTTTTTTTACAAATTTTATACCGTTGGAACAATGTTGATGAGAGCTACAAAACTAGTACCATTGGTGATATTTTGAGCAAAAAAAAATTACATTTTGCCTGCCTTGTTCAGTTGTTCCTGAAAAACTTAAATTTTTCACTTGATATTTGTGTACACGTTTAATGACATTTCACTGACTTTCATGTATGTCATGTGAAATTTCACTAGAAGTAATTGACTAGATTTTAAAGTCTAATTTGACTAAATATTCATATATGCATGGTGAAATTTCACTTTTCTTCTTCTTCTTCTTCTTCTTCTTCTTTTTTTTTTTTTTTTTTTTTTTTTTCATATTAAACAATGCATATTTTGTTAAAAGAAGCAAATTTCACAATCAATTATAAAATACTAATTTTCAACCAAATCAAGTGTAGGAATTCTTGTTAAAATTCGTCATTTGTTTTTTCTTCTCAAAACATACAAATTTCATGTTTTTACATACATAAATAATAAGTGAAATTTCACTTGATATACATAAAATATTAAGTGAAATTTCACTCAATTCTAGAGCTTTTAAAAGCTCTCCCCAAAAAAGCCCTAAGTTCAATTTTTGCAAAGCTCATAAATTAGTTACCAAATGAATTAACATGAAGTTGTGCTTTAAAAAAGGAGAAGCACCAAAATGGGGGCCAAACTAAGCCTTAATGAGATAGCAATGGCTTTATTACTATTCGTCTTTTTAAATTTTTTTTTTCTCAAAGCATATAAATTTGACATACATAAATATTAAGTGAAAATTCACGGAACCTTTACATGCCTTCTTCCTGAAAAACTTAAACTTAAACTTAACATTCATGTACTCGTTCAGTGAGATTTCACTTAGTATGTCACGTGAAAATTCACTATTCCAAAAGTCGCTATAAGTAACTCTCTAGAGTTTAAGGTCTAATTTGATACTTACTTTGTTAAAAAAATCCCTCAAATGTCAATTTAAATAAAATTTCACTTAATATTCATGTATAAGTTCAGTGAAATTTCATTTAATATTCATGTATGCCAAGTGAAATTTCACTTTTTTTTTTTTTTTTTTTGTTCTCTTTCATATTAAACAATGCATATTTCGTTAAAAAAAAAAAAATCAAATTTCACAAATCAATTATAAAACATAGTTTTCAACCCAAACAAATGCAAAATTCTTGTGAAATTTCACTAAAACTCTCCTGTAGAACAAAGTGAACATTCGGCTTTTTTTTTTTCCTCACAACATATCAACTTGGCATATGTGAATATTACGTGAAAATTCAATATCCATACACGAATATTATTTCAAAATTCTATTAAACCCGTCTGAAACATGATATGTAAAAATAAGAGTTTTTTTTCTTTTGCTCAAAATGTATCAACAATGGTACTAGTTTTGTAGCTCTCGTCGACACAGTTCCAACGGTATAAAATTTGTAAGAAACAGAGTTGTAGATCAAAAGTTATAGAAGTTTAAAATAAATAAAAAAAAAAAACATTTTCAAAATAGATATCATATGGTACTGCCACTCACACGGTGTGAGTGTCTGAATTCAATAACGCGGGTGTGAGGCACTCGGTAATTACATGAGAATTCCTACGGTACTCGCACTTATACCGTGCGAGTGCTATCTGAGATTCCTTTTATCATTTTCATAAATGGTCAAACCAATTTGGATTTTAAACTCTTGAGAGTTACTTGTAAAGATTTTCCAGTAATTTTCTAAAAAATAAATAAAATAAAAAGTAAATTTCTTTTTCATTTTATTCATGTCTTTGTAATTTTATTCACTTTAAATTGGCATGCTCTCTGTTTCTCAAAAAGATATAGAGTTTTGATAAAACTGAAAATTAAATGTTGATTTATTTATTATTATTTTTTTTTAAGGAATTGAATTTGGAATATTGAAAATAGTATTTCAATATTGAAATAGACTGTATTCAGTAAATTTATGAAGTAAAATTTTTCACTTAAAAGCTTCCAAAGAATTTTTGACTATATTTTTAATTAAGTGGTACTTTATCAAACACATTAAAAAAAGTAAATGCTAAACATTTTTATTATCCCACTTAATTCGGTTATCAAATATGATATATATCATCACCACAATATGACTCTGAATTCTATTTAACCCCCATTTTCCGCCCTTTCTTACTTTATTTCATGGAAAGGAAGAAAGGAAGAAATCTCGTTTTTAGAGAGAGAGAGAGAGAGAGTAGAAGGTGATCACCAACATAGTTTGAGACCTTTCAAGTACCCCTTGTCCATGGCTTTATCATCTTCTTCCCATTGTCTATTCAAACCCACATTAATTCAAACTCTCATAATCTTCTTAATATCAATTACAACCAAACATGCCATGGGATCATGCTTCACCTCCATAATTAGCTTCGGAGATTCCCTCGCCGACACCGGAAACTTACTTCACCTGTCGTCACATTCCGATCATCCTCTCCATTTTGCCTTACCTCCCTACGGAGAAACCTACTTTCACCGTCCCACCGGTCGCTGCTCCGATGGCCGCCTCATCATTGACTTTATCGGTACAATATACCCTACACCCATTATGTATAATATAATATATATCTATATCGATCTATTTGCATTGTTTTTTTGGTTTGTTGGCTGGCAAGTGGCAACTGTGTATATATATATATATATATATATGAGAATGCTTTGAGTGCTTGTTTTCCTTTTGTTCTATACTTTTTGCTTGCAATTCATAGTATGTTATTGGTCCCAATTTTCATTCTTGGTGTCTTGCACTCATTGCGTGTTTTTGATCTTATTGTAACATCCTGGGGTATGGCCCTTTTTTTGGATTGAATTAACCTTTTTCCGAAAAAAAAAAAAAAATGCTTTTCTTTTTTTCTTTTTTTTTTTGCTCACCCAATTTTTCACCAACCAATGTTGACGCATGTCTCGTTCATATCCAATGCAATAAACTATTTTACGAGCAGGTGTAAAATTGGGATTAGGTTAGCAAAAATGTACTCTGTTAGCATAAAAGTTTCACAGCACTTAATTAAAGTGAAAACACTTGAGTAATTGGAAGAATTCATTAAGCGCACTTTAGTTGTGTCAGACTATTGAAATAGTGAATAATGCTTTGTTATCCTCGGCATAATATTTAGAGACCTAAACAAAACAATAGAAACTATCTGGTGCAACATTTTGTGACTTAGGTACATACCCAGGTTGACGACATATTATACCCCATTTTGATTGTATAATACACAAACTGGTTTTCTTTTATTTATTTATTTAATTGCTTAAACAGCCAAACTGGTTGATTGTATCAGAGAATATAAATTGTGGAAAGGAAAGATTTCATGTTAAAGTAAACTATTATAACCAGCTCAGCTAGTCGCGTTGGTCAGGACTTATATTTTTTAATGGGGTGGTTGTGGATTCGAGTCTCCCTAATCCGGAGATGATCAAGAGAGCTAATTGCTTTAAAGTGGGGGTATAGCCCCCTCTTGCACGTGCGTGTGTTACTAACATTTAGGATACTAACCCTGTTAACATCACGGAGACGGTTAGATGTTTGAGACACAGACAAAAAAAAAAAAAAAAGTAAACCATTATAGTGTACACATTCAAAAATTACCTTTATGGCCCTATTTTTATAACGTGGCATCAATGACTTTTATCATCCATTTAAATGTAAATACAATGACCAAAAAAGAAAAAAACAGAGATGATACGCATACCCATATTTCTACACACTAAATGACACAAAAGTCTATCTAAGCAAAAAAATTGGAAATTAATGTGGGACCCACACTCCACTTTCACACAGCCCTAACATTTCCCCCCAATTCTCTGAAATCAAACCACACCCAGCCAACCAGCCCCAGTGCCCTTCTTCCCGTCGACCCCTTGCCAGATCCGTCGTCGTCGAAGTCGAGCTATATGTTTTCTCTCTCTCCCCTTTCTTCTTCTTCTCTGTCTCTCTGCTACAAATAGATTTTCATATATGAATTTCTCTCTCTTATATCTATATATGTATATATTTGTATATGCATCTATGAATGTACTACATCTGTCTTTTTCAATGTTCTGCTCTCTCTAAATTTATACTCCAATGGAGTTTGATGTTATATTTGATTTTCTCTTAATTTACTTGCTTCCCTCTTTGCTTGACAAAACTCTCAAGTCTAAATGGAGCTTAGCAATTAGAGACCAAAAAGTTGAAAGCAGCAAGACAATTGTGAAATATTGTTCTCTTGTATGAATCATGATTACAATGTGTATGACCAACAATGAAGTAAAAAAAATAGTTTTATACTTCACTTATTTATTAGAGATTACATTGTGTATTTGTCTTTCTTACTTCATAAACTTCAGTTTCAGACTTCATTGTTGGTTACAAGAAGCAATTTTTTCCTTTGCATTTCTTGATCTTCAGTGACTAGTTGATTGTGTATTTGTCTTTCTTCAATTGTTCACATTTAGGGACTTGAGGTAAATTTTTTATGCACAAATTTCTCAAGGCAACTGCAGAAATAAATTGCACAAACTTCTCATCTTTGACATCCCTTATCTGTCCTAATTTTCTACCTATCTAGAGAGAGAGAGAGAGAGAGAAGATTCACAACTCGACTTCGACGCGAAGGGGAAGGCCCGACGGCGACAGATCTGGCCAGGGATCGGCGGGAGGAGGGGTGCTGGGGCTGGTTCGCTGGGTGTGGTTTGATTCAGAGAATGGGGGGAAATGTTAGGGCTTTGTGTGAAAATGGAGTGTGGGTCCCACATTAATTTTCAATTTTTTTGCTTAGATAGGCTTTTGTGTCATTTAGTGTGTAAAAATGTGTGCATGCGTATCATTTCTGATGAAAAAAAGATAGTGTCCATTTATCCTATGAGCACTATTACACCCACCAGGGCCGGTCCCGAGTATTTGGAGGTCCGGGATGAACTACTAAAAGTGAGGTCCCTTATTCGGGGGTTCGAGGGCAGCGCCTCCGAGACAATTTTTTTGGGGTCTACTTATACATAATTGGCTATTTTTTTAGGGTTTACTTATACAAAATTGGCGATTTTTTTGGGGTCTACTTATAATATGAGTTTATTTGTGAAACTTAAATATTGTATGGTGTCTTTCAAAATTCTAGGGAGACCTATTTCTAAAAATAAAAAAATTCTTAAACTAAAAGTGTAATTTTCAAAATTCTAGGGGCCTTTGCTTTTGAGTTATATATATATGTATATCAATATATATATATATAGTTGATGACACTAAATTGGGCGTTGGGCCCCTTTGGGGCCTAAACATAAGTTGAGGAGATGCTTAAACATGATTAAGGGAGACCTAATGTAAAATGCTAAAAAAATCTCAAGGTAAAAATGTAATTATGAAAATTTTATGGAGGCCCTCAAAATTTGATGAACTTTGGTGGCCCGGGGCGGTTGCCCCACTGGCCCCCCCTTTGGGCCGGCCATGACACCCACACATTTTTTTACACATTTTTCTATACCCAGCTTTAAATGCATGTACCCCGTGCCGTGTAAGTGGTGTGCAGAAAAGCGTAAAAAATTCAAGCAGCACAAGGTACATGCATTTGAAGCATAGTGTGTAAAAAAGTGCATGGAAAATGGTGAGTCTAGCAGTTTCTGTTATCCTATTACTCTCCCATTGCGTAAATATTTACATATGCGCGCAAGTTTTGATTGATGCTCAGCAAATGTGAATCCTAAACTTTATTCCAAAATACTTTAACAATTATACCACATTCTGTGACCATTATCAATTATATAATAGTTAAATCATTTTAGGATTAAAATTTTGAAAACATAGCATAGTTCATAGATTTTTATACTTGTTGCGCAAGGTTTTTTTTTTTTTTTTTTTTTAAGCTCACCACAGCAAACTAAATATTTGGCAAACCTAGCGTAGGCAAAAAAAAATTTGTTTGGCGCCGGCGATTCAATCGCTCAAAACTCTGCTTACGAAAAGAGTGCTGTTACACACACAATTTTTGACATACTTTTTGACACAAAGTGTCAGGTTATTGATTGGTGTGAGCCCCACCACTGAACTCATCTCGGCCAATGATTTTCGATGGCCGAGAAGCATTTGGTGGGAGCCGTGCCAATCAACGGCTGGATGGCACTTTGTGTCAAAAGTGTGTGCGCCAAACATTTCCCTTACCAAAATCAATATTAGGGTGAGCCAATCCCAAACAAGCTATCTCGAGAAGGTACAAACAATTAACACTTTTGTGCGATTAAATCGCGTAATGAGGATCTGGTGCCAAATGGGCCCTTAAATTTATGCTTATTTATCAATAATGCTAGGCACACACTCCAAATCACACCTTAAACCACACCATTGCTTTAAATACATGTACCATGTGTTGTGTAAGTGGTGCACAGAAAAGTGTGAAATTCAAACAACACAGAGTACATACATTTAAAGCATATAGTGTGGTTTGGGATGTGTGCCTAACACTTCTCCTTATTTATTCTTGGGTTGGCTTGATGTGCAGCCGAGTATTTGGGACTTCCACTTGTACCGCCATACTTTGGTGGCAAGAATGTTAATTCGACGGTGATTTTCAGAGGCGGCGTGAATTTTGCGGTTGCGGGAGCTACGGCACTTGATGATGGGTTTTTTGAAGAGAGAAAAATTCACACTCCTAACACAAATATTTCACTGGGAACTCAATTGAGTTGGTTCAAACAATTGTTGCCATCTCTCAATCAAACTTCTACAAGTAAGTTTTGAATCCCCTCTTAGGCTTATTTTGGCCCCCATTTTGTTTGATTCTCCTTTTTTAAAACACAAATTCATGTTAATTGAACTTAGGACTTTTTTTGGGGGTCTTTCAAAACACAAATCCATGTTGATTCTCCTTTTTTTTTTTTTGAAGAGTAATGCTTCACTTGTACAAAATAATCAAACAACTCAATAATAAATTTTATAAGCCACTTTTAAAAAGCCACATGGGGGCTAAACTAAGCTTTAGTACTCTTTCACATCAACCACATTCACACAGACTCAGTCACATGCACTTTTACATATACATATATATATATATATAAATATACGTTAGACCGAATATTTAAGACGAGATGGATTACAATTTATATCCATATAATTCAACTGATTTTTATTTAAAATTCATGACTCAGCAGTTCGTTTATGGTGGATTGAATTAAAATTAATGTTGCATATGTATATATAAAAGAAAAAAATTTGCAAATTTTACAATTATGTACGTAATTTAAAATTCATGATTCAGCAGTTCGTTTATGGTGGATTGAATTAAAATTAATGTTGCATATGTATATATAAAAGAAAAAAATTTGGACGAGCAAGTATGTAAATTAATTGCAAATTTTACAATTATGTACGTATATAGAAATTTAGGCGAAAATCCTTATAAATTACATACTCTCAGAAGTCTAATTTGGTTTTTAGTTTGTAAAATAGTTCAAAAAGATAAAATTTCACTCACCTTCATGCACGATGTAGAGAAAATTTACTTAGAGTTCATGCACTATCCATTATAATTTCATTTTATTCATGCGCTGTTTAGTGCTCATTTGAATATATATAATTATTATTATTTTTTTTGGGTGGTGTTCACGTTGAATTTGGCATGTACCACGTTTTTAAAGAAGTTGCTTTAAATTTGGTGGGAGGCATAGTTGTTGGCCATGTCTTTAATCATTGATGACATTGTAACGCAGATGTCCACCTAATGATAATAATAAAAAGAAATATGGTGGTTTCGTGGGGATAGGGTCGACCTTCCAACAAACCTACATTATTTCCATTTTTTATAAAAGGATAATGATAAGTTTGTCATAGTTTACGCTCACATGCGTAAAATATGATCCTCATCCTTTCAAACATGGGACCTTCGGTCATAGCCCTCTCAAATAAAATTATTCAAAATTAAAATTCATATTACTTTTCTTTATCACATTAGGTCTTTTTTGTACTTAAATTGCTATAACTTTTGTTATACAAATCCATTTTTTGTAAAATTTGATGTTTGAAATCAGCAAATCGAGATTTTTCAGTCAAGTTCAATGTTGATCATGAAATACTGGAACAAAAAAAAAACTAAACATCAAACATATATGAAAAAGTGCATTTTTTTTCGCATACATATAATAAAAATATATTTCTTTCGTACAATTGGCACCATAGATGCATAGATCTTAAAAAATTATACGAAATAAAAAAAACTTGACCCAAAAAACTCAAGAATTGATAAAGTTATGGTATTTTATAGTTGACGGATAATATTATCTGTTAGACACACAGATAACAGATAATATTATCTGTAAGATAGATAAAACCTCAAAATTAGGCTGCAACTTGACTTTTTTTCTTAAAATTTCCACGCCTATTGCGTAAATCTCAAAGAAATACATGAAATCAAAAAAAAAATTTATCCAAAAAGCCCAAGAATTGATAAAGTTATGGTGGTTTAAAGTTGACAAATAATATTATCTGTTAATGTAAACAGATAATATTATCTGTTTGTGTCTGAAAGATAAAAATGAAAAACGAAGTTCTAAATTATTTTTTTTTTGTACAACTTTCAAGTCCGATGCGTAGATCTTAAAGAAATACATGAAATCAAAAAAAAAAATCACCCAAAAAGCCCAAGAATTGATAAAGTTATGATGGTTTAAAGTTGACAAATAATATTATCTATTAGTATAAAAAGATAATATTATCTGTTTGTGTCTGAAAGATAAAAATGAAAAACGAAGCTCCAAATTATTTTTTTTTGTACAACTTTCAAGTCCGATGCGTAGATCTTAAAGAAATACAAGAAATGAAAAAAAATCACCCAAAAAGTCCAAGAATTGATGAAGTTATGGTGGTTTAAAGTTGACAAATAATATTATCTGTTAGTGTAAACAGATAATATTATCTGTTTGTATCTGAAAGATAAAAATGAAAAACGAAGTTCCAAATTATTTTATTTTGTACAACTTTCAAGTCCGATGCGTAGATCTTAAAGAAATACATGAAATCAAAAAAAAAAAAATAAATCACCCAAAAAGCCCACGAATTGATAAAGTTATGGTGGTTTAAAGTTGACAAATAATATTATATGTTAGTGTAAACAGATAATATTATATGTTTGTGACTGAAAGATAAAAATGAAAAACGAAGTTCCGAATTGCTTTTTTTTTGTACAACTTTCAAGTCCAATGCGTAGATCTCAAAATAAATACATGAATTCAAAAAAAAAAAAATCACCCAAAAAGCCCAAGAATTGATAAAGGTATGGTGGTTTAAAGTTGACAAATAATGTTATCTGTTAGTGTAAACAGATAATATTATATATCTGAAAGATAAAAATAAAAAATGAAGTTCCATATTACTTTTTTTTGTACAACTTTCAAGTCTAATGCGTAGATCTCAAAAAAATACATGATATAAAAAAAAATCACCCAAAAAGACCAAAAAACGAGTGAGTTATGATGATTTAAAGTTCAAAGATAATATAGCATAATCTGTGAGCGGAGGGAGGGGCTTTTCATCAAATACGAAAAGTAGCGAGGGGCTTTTCATAAAACTGCAAAAAACGTGGGTTTTTTTTTTTACTAAAACACATAATTTTAAGGGGTCTATGACCTAATATCCCTTCAAACATACGTTCCAAAGCGGTTAGTTTGTTTATTTATTTATTTTTGAACTATAAAATGTCATGACTCTCAAATCATAATTTTATTTTGATTAAAATTTTATATATCTGTAGACGGAAAGATCCATTAAATAAAATTTATAGTGACTATTAAAAATAAAAAATAAATTAAAGACAGTAACATATCTACTATACCGTAAATATAGTATCATGTTACAGTCTTTAAAGAAATAATGCTATTGCTTTTTGACAATATATTACTGTTTTTACCAGAGCACGCATTATGATCACAAAGGCAATAACACTTGTAAAATGACCATAATTTTGCAATTCATTGATCGATTTGAAGAAATGTTATCATCTTCGATGACAGCACGTTACTATATTTTTGTGCAGTACGCATTATATTACTATCTTTGATGATATATTACAATTTTTATATATACATGTACCTAAAGATAGTAACATATGCGAAATATATAACCCTACTTTTACGATTCTTTGGTTGATTAAAAGAATTGACCACATATAGCTATCCCTTTACCATGTTACTATTTTTGTCGATAGATTACTATTTTTACATGAACAGTATTTTAAGAGAATTTTGTGTTTTTTTGTTCGTTTTGAATAGATGTTACAATCTTTGGCCGGTGCAGTACCATATTACTGTATTTGACGATATCTAATAACTTACATGTGCTTGTCAGTGTTTTTTATCTAGCACAATAATATAAAGACATTATCATCTACTAAAATTGACTATAACTTTGAATTTGTGACCGTTTTGTACTTATATATATATCGAAGTTTCACTTTGGGCTCTATGCATATAACGAAGTTTCCTTTCCTTTTTTTTTTTTTAACCTTTATATTAATAACTATATATATACACACATTGTAGTAGTTTTGGTTGTATTATACAAGGATGCAAGGCATTGCATTTTGGCATCACTATTGGGAGAAATTATCGACCTCATGAGCCAATCACATGGTATGACGGTCTATTGTAGACCGTTGATATTGTAGCTCCCACGTGGGGCCCACAGAAATTGACGACCCACAGCAGGATGTCACACCATGTGACGGGCTCATGCATGGAATAAATTCTCCACTTTTGGTTCCCAAATTAATTAATGTTGTAACTTTGTACTGTCAAGAGCCGTGACTTTATAAAAAGCATTATATTTTTTTTAAAAAAAGCACTATACTTATAAATAATCACTTTTTTCAAATGTTACTATATATACTTTGTCACCAAAGTTAAAATATTTTAGCACCAAAATAATTAGGACGTTTCGTATATATAATGCTTTGGCATCACTATTGGGAGAAATTATCGACCTCATGAGCCAATCACATGGTATGACGGTCTATTGTAGACCGTTGATATTGTAGCTCCCACGTGGGGCCCACAGAAATTGACGACCCACAGCAGGACACCATGTGACGGGCTCATGCATGGGATAAATTCTCCACTTTTGATTCCCAAATTAATTAATGTTGTAACTTTGTACTGTCAAGTGCAGTGACTTTATAAAAAGCATTATATATTTTTTTTAAAAGCACTATACTTATAAATAATCACTTTTTTCAAATGTTACTATATATACTTTGTCACCAAAGTTAAAATATTTTAGCACCAAAATAATTAGGACCTTTGTTATATATTTAAGCATACTTGTCCATTTTTTTTTTTGGTTTGGATGCCCTCAAAATAAATAAAATATGTTATTCTATTTAGTCTCTTATTGTGCAATAAAGTAAGTTAAACAAGTCTGATTTAAGAAAGAAAAACAAAAAACAAAAAAAGAATGGTAAGTAGATACATAACAATTATATATATTTTAATGTAGTATTATTTTTCAAGTTTTGGCAAACCCGAAGAAAAATATCCTGACGGTACCCGTGTAATTAAAGCCTTCACTTTTAAAATTTTTTTTTTGATAACAAAGCCCTCACTTTTTAAATCAAAATGAATTGAGAAATGTCAAACAATCCATTTTATTCTGACTATAGTCACTTAAGGGCCCGCAACCGCCATGTACACCAACGATAAGGTTAGGATTGTGCCTAAAATTTCATTAGTGGAATTATTTCTTAATTATGATTTGATTCTTTATTTGGTGGTTTTCTTACCAAATAAAGATTTCTTTAATGGTAGAAGTTACCAATTTTATCTAGGAATATTTGTGAGTGTAGATAAATCATGCACACAAGCATAGAGTTGGGTATAAGTCACTTACCTAGCGGAATAACTCAACGGATTGATTCGGCGTTATTATGAGCCCGACGATGAAACCCACGAACGGCTGCTCCTATTGCGCTTTCGTGTACTCCCTTGTACTCCGTATTAGTCATAGAAGACACTACTAGAATGGTCTCTAATGCAATCACGCGCTAAATCCCATAGCTCTATGATGATGGTCTAGAAAGAGAAAACCATAGAAAGAGAGAGAGGGAGAGGCTGCTAGGGTACGTAAGGTACAGCCCTAATTGTGTGTGCAATACACACATATATAGGCACAGACCCTTGGAAGCCTCAGGCTTCCAAAGACAACTGAACCCGGTCCAATGTATGTAGGTGTCCAAAGGCCCACAATATTTCTTATATCTCCCACTCACCCACATAGGGCTTATTATTAAAACAATCTCTCAAAACAGAACTTCTCATCTCCTCATACATGGAAATAGAACATGCGACCTTATGAAAAGAAAGCACAGTGACAGGAGTGTAATGCCAAGTCATCACCATAACTAGAAAGACACATCACTTAGAAGCTTCTTGTGTATGCCTTCAGCGCCGGCCCTGAGATGACCAAAATTGGCCGAGGCCTCAAGCGAATTTTCAAAGGGGCAGAAAAAATGAGGCCTCTATACTAAGTTTCATTGAAATTATAAAAAAAATAGGCCTAAAAATGATAAGTTTCATAGAAATTAGAAAGAAAATAGGCCTAAAAATGATAAGTTTCATAGAAATTTCATAAAAATTAGAAGAAAATAAGCCAAAAATGACAAATTTCATAAAAATTAGGAAAAAAATAGGCCTAAAAATGAGGCCTAAAGTCGAGGCCCCATGCGATTGCTTTGAGAAATTGGCCCAGGGCCGGCCCTGTATGCCTTAGACGTTGCAACCACACCGGATACAACATTCTCAATCCCCCGGTGAAAAGAATTGATGCACTACCTCAATGTAATGTACTCATGACATATCAGTGACAAATATACGATTGTAGCAGGCTTGCTAATGAGTCACAAGACATGGTGTGTTATTGAATGGTCTTCCCTGAGCCCTCATGTCAATCCGACTAGCTTGACCGCTTTCCCAGACACGCCCCATAGAACGGAATTATATATTCGTCCTAGGATAGCATGCTAAAGTAGCTGTCATCGAGTGTCCTCTTCATGACATAGTCTCAAGTTGTAGGCAACCAATTTGTAGGATAACCAATGTCTTGGATATGCTACGTGGCTCTCACAGCAATGAAGAGGAATCCATTCACTGCTCCACAGTCGATCGCAAAAGCACATACAATATAAAATGTATGCTATGGCATTCTTCCATAAAAATGGGAATGTCACTCTGTGTTTGGAAAAACAAGTAATGCCATACGAATCTTAGTCTAGACGTTACACAAAACGTCTAACCTGAGTTTCCCAGCACAATCGCCCTTCTTGGTGCCCGTCTGAAAACTCATATTCGACTATAAATAGGCTACATAGAGTCGTGGGATCTCTTTATGTTCGACTAAATATAAAGGTCTCATCTTACCCCCGTCTAAGGCGACATATAGAAATAATAAGGGTTTATATCTAGCTCGATGTTCTTACACTGCGTAGATATAAGTGTTTAAGCTTGCTTTCTAAGAGCTATGGACAAACATGTTCTAGCTAGCTATCTAAGCGCCATGAACACAAATGTCTCATCTTGCTCGCCATCTAAGCTCCATGGACACCATGTCCTAGCTCGCTATCTCAGTGTCATGGTAAATCATCCGTGTGAGCAGGACGATTCAAGCCCGGTGACATATTATAAATGTGCATTCATTCCATTTATAACAAATATATATATGGAAACCAACCAGTTTATAAAACTCGAATAATAATGTCAATAACATAATAGAATGTCTAAGCACATCAAATCCCCAAGTGGAGATGTACATCAAGACAAATTCCCTTCGCGCAAACTACGTACATCCTAAATGTGACAAAAATCAATGTCTACGTGCTTGAATGACTTTTAAGATCTTTTGCATATGCTCAGGCTTATGTGCTATCATCGTAGATTAGCACAACCTCATCGTTTATGAGGTGAAGAGCCTAGCCATAGCAAAAAATCTTCAACCAAGATAGCTTCTCGAACAGCTACAGAGTACACCACATATTATGCTTCCATCATGGACAGCACAAGCTAAGGTCCACAGTCCTGCGAACATTTCGCAAGATACTCTTCACTACTCTCTAGTGATAGGAGCAGGGTTGCTACGACAATCACTAAAACCAACCGTATAGCAGACATCTTACTGAGAACACACATTAGCATACTTTAGATTCCCTATTGTGAAGGCATATGGCAAACTAGACATTTGTTTCCTTTTCTCATTATTCTTAAGAAATTAATCTAAGGTCTAGGTGAGTCCCTAGACAATTGGGATGTCAGTGGGTTATAGCTTTTCATGTGAAAAATGTTCAAGAACTCTCGAGACGAACAGAGAAGCTTCTAAAAACGATCTCTCACAATCTAGACTCTCAACACATAGTTGGCATCACCCATGTCCTCAGTCTCAAACTGAGAGAACAACCACTCTTAAGTGGCAACAATGGAGCTCATCTCATTCCCAGCTAGAAGGATGTCGTCAACATATAAAGATTTAGAACACTTTTCTTGGATTGATTAATGTACACACATTGTACCACTGCATAGACGATTGCTGGCTTGAGATAATAAATGGAACGTTTGAGACAGAATACTTTTGCGCTCATTCCGTTTAGTCACAAAACCAATGGCTAATCCAAATTTATCTCTTCATCTTGCTATCTATTGAGAAAAAAACAGTATAAACATCCAACTGAAAAAGTTCTAAAACTAAATGTGCGACAATTGCTAGGATGAGGCGAATGGAGTCAGATCTCACCCTTTGGGAGAACATGTTTCCATGGTCTATACCCTCTCTGGGTACAAACTATTGCCATAAGGTGCGCCAAATACTTGCTAATTAAACCATCTGCCTTGCTTTAGATTATGAAAACACACTTGTATCCAATAGTCATGCGCACAGGCAAAATGTCAACTAACTCCCAGACCTTATTCACGTCCACAGAGCTCACCTAATCTGGCATAGCAACTATGTACTCAGCTTCAGCAGACGAAGAAAATCTCTTCAATAAAAGAAACATGTTCGTCCTCATCCACTTGTGCACACATTTGTACACATGAAAATGTCTCTCTCAATTTGAAAACAACGATAGGGTTTCCTCATCACCTATGGTGTAATACTTGAGAATCTTGAGTGCCTAGTGGTGTACTCCCACAATATGGTATACTCTCACTAGCGTCTAGCGGTGTACTCACACTCGGATGGAGACTAGTACCATTTTACAACAATTATTGGATGAGGAATTTTAATCTCCCCACCCTCGCTTAGAATTGGTATGGTATCTTCAACATCCTCCAACTCATAGAGGTCAAGATATCTCATAGTATTACCAGCTTGGGGAAGTCATTATCAATATCATGTGATACTATTTCTGCAGGCCCGACCCTAAAGTGTAAGAAATGAGGAACAAGCCTAAAGCCCCCTAATATTTGCAGAATTTGAGGGCCCTCAAGTCCCTTGGTCCATACTACTACTAGCCATATTTTTAAAGCCCAAAAGGCCCAAATGTGCCCTAACTTTGGTCTCTAGTTAGGGTTTTATGTCTCTTTGGCTGTCTTACTCTTTCATTCTCCTACTAATTAAGCTTTGTCCGGTTCACTCTCTCCCTCTCTAAACAATACAATGTATGCATGGCAAGTGCTTAAATGGTGCTATTTTGATTTCGAATTGTTAATTTTAGCATGTTTTGGTTAACGGGAAAATTTTGAGCATGCTTTTTTTAGTTTTCTTCTTGAGATGCTTGCGAATTGTGCAGTTCTATAAATTTGGATTTGAATCAGCAGATTTGTTGTTTAGGTAATTTAGGTTTCTCCCCTTTAAAAATATCTCAAATAGACCAAAAAAAAAGGACCAAATAGACCCAAATAGCTTTTAGGAAGTACATTTCTAGATTTGATAATCAATTCATGCTACTATATAGGGCCTCATTTTATAAGTTCGCCTAAGGCCCCCAAAACCTCAAGGTCGGCCCAATATTTCTGTCATTCCTATACCTGGTTGTTCATCATACGTAACATAGCCTGTCGAGCTATTGGAATACCTTATAAAGGTAAGCTTTCTAGCTCTCGAGAGTATTTTCTCGCACTTATGCGAGGTATAGTGAACGTAATCTACTGAGCTCCATAGGTGCAAATGCTCCAAAATGAGCTTTTCGCCTTTCCATAGCTCATAAGGAGTAGAAGGAACTGATTGAGAAGAGACATTCTAGTATGTAGGCAGCAAACGAGAGTATATCCCCCCAAAACAACATTGGGAGGTTGACTTGTGCCATCATAGTCCTAGCCATATCTAGGAATTTCCTATTCCTTCTTTTTGCAATACCATATTGTTGCAGAGTTTCCGGAATAGGAAGTTATCTGCGTTTCCCCTTTTTCCTCACATTACATTTATAGCCATAAAAAAATAGGGATGCTTTGTTCATATACATACACAGTAACAACCTTTAACATACATCGTGAGGACACAAGCTCCATAAATTGCTAATTAATTGTCCATTCATTGATCCAGATCAATGCATTAATCTCATACACCAAGCATTCATGCAGTCTATTTAAAAATGAATAGACTAATCCATCACTCCATTTAAGGAGGAGGATTAGAGGTCTCGGGTCATCCAATCACAAACAACGATAATTTAAAAATGACCAACAGTGCAGTGTGCCTCTAAAAGTAATAATACACAATGAACTAATTTTTTGCTAAGCCCGGATAGCTCCCATAAGCTAAGGAAAAAATTCAATGAAGAAACCTTGATTCTTCACTAATTTAGGAACAGTTTTAGGTTTTTTACTTATTTTAAAACCAAGTAGTCAAAAGCTTTTATATTAACAAATTAATTTAAAATCTCATGCAAAAATATAAATAACTGAAAAACTGATTTTTCATTATAAATAAAAAAATTTCAAAATTTTATCAAGGTCCAAAAATATTTTGAATCAATTTAACAATGTAAATTGATCTAGTTAAACAAAATTAACTATGAGCAACTAAATTCCCAAAAATTTTTTAAAAAAAAGTTGAGGAATTTGTTCTCCAAAATTTTTCCAGTGGTCTAATATGGTGTTCTAAACACCCCCACATTAATTTCAAAAAAACAAATGATCTATTTTGGCTATTTTAAGCAATCCAAAAAAATGCCCATAAGCATAAATTTTATGCTCTAAAATACCAAAACAAAAATGAAATAATTCATAAAATTTTTCTCAAATCTCCAATCAGTGTTTTAAAACACTATTCATTAAATTCAAGAATTAACAACTTTTTTGTTATATTTTCAGCAATTAATATTGCGTACTTAACACAATATATGTTCTAAAATCTATATCTCAAAGAGTAAGAAAATAAAATTTCTTCAAGCTATCATCAGTGTGCTAAACGCATTGTGCTAATTCCTTGAACTTATGATCAATAAAAAATATTTTAAGCAATTTAATATGTGTATAAAAACACATAATTACATGCTCTAAAATATTAATATAATTTAGATAACTTACCAAAAATGATCTATGGGTCCCACAAATTTTGTATGGTCTCAAAATAGTGTCCCTTATGTCCCTTATTAATTACAAAAATTAATAATATTTTTTTTTGTCTATTTTAAGCAATTAAATAAATGCCCAAAAGCATAAATTATATGCTCTAAAATACAAAAAAAAAAAAAAAAAAACATGATAATTTACACAAAAGGTATCTTAGAGTCCCTTACAGTGTACTAAACACTACATATTAATTTCAAAAATTAAAATGCATTTTTGGATATATTAAGTAATTAAAAACACGTATAAAATATATCTTTTATGCTCTAAAATACCAAAAACTATGAAATAGTTCATCTCAAAAATATTTCTGGTCCCACTCAATTCCATAGTTTAGGAAAAATAATATTTTAACTTTGCATATTTTTTTTTTCAGAATTTTAAAACAATTTAAATAGTTACAAACCATTAAAACTTAGTTTTTAAATCACAGAAATTGTTTTAAATACAAAATAATTAAATTATATTTTGGAATATTTTTATAAAAAATATATTAAAATACTACGGGCCAAGGGGAATCCACACTTGCCTGAAGGAGTGTTATCGGACCAACGCCAACGTGACACGCGCCACCTGCGCGACTGGGCGTGACCAGGATCTGGTCTTCATCTTCCCTAGATGAACCCTAGGCGCAACAGTCATGGCTGCGCTCAGCACCAACTTTGCGATGTGATTCTGGGTTCGTTTTTGATTCAAATCTCTTGTATAATTTACCGTTGGAAAGCCGACAAGGCGTAGATGAGGATTATACAAGAAATAATATCATTCAACGTGTACATAATCCACAAAAATGGATCAAATTTCAGAAAACATTTTGGATTTTCTTAGTCCAAAAATTAGGGTTTCACTTTTCTTCTTCTTTTGATATAATCAAGCCGGGAGACTTTATGGGGGGGGACTCTGGGGACCACATGGGACACAACCATATAAAATTTGTGGACTTCTATTGGAGTTTCAACATAGACCCACTTCAAAAAATGTTTTGGGGTTTGTGAGCAGAAAGCTTCAAGCAAGCTTTAATGGCACATAGGTTTGGGTTCAAAAATGGGCGAACAACAACCTATAGGCTCTGATACCAATGAAGATAAATCATGCACACAAGCATAGAGTTGGGTATAAGTCACTTATAACCTAGCAGAATAACCCAACGGATCGATTCAGCGTTGTTACGAGCCTGGCGATGAAACCCACGAATGACTGCTCCTATTGTGCTTCCATGTACTCCCTTGTACTCCATATTAGTCGTAAAAGACACTACTAGAGTGGTCTCTAATGCAATCACGCGCTAAATCCCAAAGCTCCATAGTGATGGCCTAGAGAGAGAAAACCATACAGAGAGAGAGAGAGAGAGAGAGAGAGAGAGAGAGAGAGAGAGAGAGGGAGAGGCTACTAGGGTATGTAAGGTGCTGCCCTAATTGTTTATGCATTATACATATATATAGTCACACGACTTTGAGACTCTACATATATATAGGCACACGCCAAAGCCCATTGAACCTGGTCCAATGTATGTGGGTGCCCAAAGGCCCACAACATTTCTTACAGGAGAGTATTCCTTGTTATACAAGACTTCCCATAGGGGCAAATTTTACTATAACTAGGATTGAGACTCTACAGTCTATATAAATATAGAGCTTACTTAAGGGATTTGACACCCATATTCTACATACACAAAAGAGGATTGCAAGCTAGTGAGGGAGAGATTAATTTCTAGCAAATTATGTGTGTCATATAACTTGGTTAGAGAGTTATACACATGAGGTCTTGAGTATTTGTAATCTTCATATTAATTGCAGTGATCGCCTTTGCACGTGGACGTAGACATTGTTGGGCCGAACCACATTTAAATCTTGTTGTGTTGGTTTGCTTGATTTTTTCTTTCGTGGTTGTGTAATTCTTGTTCTATTTATCTCCATCTTTGAGGGTATGGTTTTCTTGTTATGATTGTGGGCCGATTCCCAACAAGTGGAATCAGAGCTCAGTTGGGAATCCATAGCAGTTAGAGATAGTTTTCTTGGGGATATGCAAATGGCAATAGAAAAGTTTGATGGCAAGAAGGATTTCAGCATGTGGCAAGTGCATATAAAGGACGCCTTGGTGCAAAAAGATATTGAGGATGCATTATGCGGTAAAGATAACAAGCCAAAAGTGATGACTGACAAGATGTGGAAGAAGATTAACTCTAAAGCCGTTAGGACCATGCGGCTTAGTTTGGTGGATGATGTGATGTACGATGTCATAGGAAAGACCTCCGCAAAAGCTTTGTGGGAAAAGCTTGAAGATTTCTATTTGGGGAAGAGCTTCACCAACCGTCTTATGTTGAAGTAAGAGTTTTACCCCTTTAGGCGGAAAGAAGGAGTTGATCTTTAAGCCCATATAGGTGAGTTTAACAAGTTATTGTATGAATTGTCCAATGTTGGCTTCAAACTAGACGACAAGGACAAAACTATCATTCTCCTTACGTTGATAAAATCTACCCATAATCATTTTTTCAATACATTGTTGTATGGGAGAGATACCATAACGGTGGAATAGGTGAAGAAAGCTCTATTCTCTAGTGAAAAGATGAATAACAAAGAGGGAAAGTCAGAAGATGCACAAGCATTTGTTACAAAAGAGAGGCCAAGGCATGGGAAGAAAAACTCTAGCAGAGGCGGTAATGGAGGAGCATGACATAGAACTCCTATGAAGGATAAGGTGTGCCAATATTGTGGAGAGAAGGGTCACTTTATACGAGATTGCCTAGCGAAGAAGGATAATAGAGGTGCTACAAACATGTTGGAACATTCGGATGAAGATGTCGTAGAAGTCATGACAATTACAGAGGAGGAGAAGAAAATCGCAGATTGGGTTCTTGATTCAGCATGTTTTGCTCACTTATGTTCGAATGTAGATTGGTTCTCGTCCTATAAACCAATGGAGGGAAAAGTCTATATAGTGAACAACATGGAGAAATCAAGGGTGTTGGAACCATTTGAATCAAGACTTCAAATGGGTTGACAAGGCTTTTGATAGATGTGCTTTATATTTTGGGTTTTAAGAGAAACGTAATTTCCTTGAGAATGTTGGATTCCAATGGATGCTCATTTGTCATGAAGAGAGGCTTCATGAAGGTGAACTGAGATTCTCGTATAATGTTATTAGGAAAGAAGGTTGGAAATTTGTACACTTTGTTGAGAAGTATAGATTTTGGAGATATCACGAAGAATAAGAGGGTGTGGAAGCTGGTGGGGAAATCGATTGAGGGAATAGATGACGAGGCTTCAACGACTTCGGTGATGACAATTTCCACTCAAGTTGAAGACGACTACAATAGCAAAATGGAGCTTGTGCATTTCGTGTTTGATGACGTTGGTGATCTCAATTTCATAGGGGATGTGAACTTGAATAATGGTATAGCTGAATAGCTTGGGGGATGGCATAGGCGATGTACTATCAATGTGGAAGTTGAAGATTACAAGAGGAAGATTCTGAGGGCTGACATGAAGGAATTTGAGGCAATGTGAAAATTGTTAGGATTGTGCCTAAAATTCTATTATCCTAGTTATGACTTGATTCCTTATTTAGTAGTTTCCTTATCAAATAAGGATTCCTTTGATGGTAGACGTTACCTATTTTATACAGGAATGTTTGTGAGAGTATTCCTTGTTGTGCAAGACTTACCATAGGGATAAATACTACTATAGCTAGGATTGAGACTCTATAATCTATATAAATATAAAGCTTACTAATAGGATTTGACACACATGTATTCTACATGCACAAAAGAGGGTTGCAAACTAGTGAGGGATAGATTAGTTTTTGGTAATTGTGTGTTATATAACTTAGTTGGAGAGTTATGCACGTGAGGTCTTGAGTACTTGTAATCTTTTTATTAATCGTAATGATCGCCTTTGCTCGTAGACGTAGGCATCATTGGGCCGAACCACATTTAAAACTTGTTGTGTTGGTTTGTTTGATTTTTCTTTTGTGGTTGTATCATTCTTGTTCTATTTATCTCTATCTTTGTGGGTATGATTTTCTTGTTGTGATTATGACCAAATCCCAATAGGTAAGTCTTCGTTTGGAAATATTGATGGCCTTGAATGGTGGAATAGATAATAGATTTAAAAAAAAAAAAAAAAAAAAATCAGGTAACAAAGTATTTTCATGTGATTAGATAAAATATAGTACCTCTCTTTTATTATAGTTACTAGTTTTTCAGTCTTAATCCTTTGGTGTTTGTGTGTAGATAGCAATGAACTCCTAAGAAATTCTCTGGTTCTTGTGGGAGAGATTGGTGGCAATGATTACAACTACCCATTCCTTTCAGGAAGAAGCCTAGAAGAGATTCAATCATTTGTACCTCTAGTTGTTAAGGCCATTGCTTCAGCCATCAATGTAAGAAACTTAGATTCATTTAGCAAAACTCATGATTTCCTAGGAACCAACGACGCGGATGTGGGAATTCAAAACTTTTTTAAAAATCAAGGGTACAAGTGCATTCGTACTTTATAATATTTTAAAGATATATTTTTAAAATTTTACATTGTCTTAATTTTTTAATGTGATTAGAACCAATTACAAGCATAAATAAATAATACTAGCCTTTTGACATATAATCCAACAAACAACATTCTTATGATGACTCCAAAGTTTTTAAATTACATTACGAGTCCCCTTAGTAAAAGTAAATATTTTAGAAAAACCGCCAGTGCTCGTGCGAATTCTTCAACCTTTTATAGGGCAATACTATGGACACATTCAAAACACACACTCAAGTACACACCCCACTCACATCACTCTGGTGGTGGTGGCCCTCACACTGATAGTGGACCCCGCAGTCTCTTTGTCTCATCCCATTGTTCCACCTCAGGGTGTGAACTTGAGTGTATGTGATTTGGGTGTCTTCCAAACTTTACCCTTTAGAAAAATTTGTACTTTCTTGTTGGTTACTGAAGAAAATGGAAGGAAAAATATGATGGAAAAGAAAATTAAATAAAAATCTATTTTCTTTACTAACCACTATGAGAGAAAAAAAATTCTCAGCACACCATAAAAACAAATAGAGCCTAAGAAATAGTTTTCCTTTCTTTATTTTTCATGTTCTTCGTTTCCACGACTAAATCTGTGAACCAAATTAAGCCTTTAATTTTAAAATGATTCAAGTAATGCAATGCAGGAGTTAATCGAACTTGGAGCAGTTACACTCATGGTCCCAGGGAATCTACCAATTGGATGTTCATCAGCCTATCTAACCTATTATAGGACATCTGATATGGAAAAGTATGATCCAATAAGTGGTTGCTTAATATGGCTCAACAACTTTTCTGAGTACCACAATAAAATGCTTCAGACAGAGCTGAATTGGATTCAAAAACTACATCCTCGAGTCACTATTATATATGCAGACTATTACAATGCCGCAATGCGCTACTATCGGTCACCAAACAAATTCGGTAATTTCACTCCTTTGACCTTAATTAACACGGTGATACGGCTGTCTAATCTCTTTATTATTATAGGACTCATTAATTAAAATACTCAAACCACAGTAGAAATCATACGAGTTTGGCCTTGAGTCCGTGACATACTTTGGCATGTTGTTGACATATATATATATTAGATGGGGTTGGGTATGTATATTTTCGTAAGAGTGTGTCTAGGTATGTGACCTCTATCTTCAATTTGGTTATTAGATTTAATGGAGGAAAGAAAAGAAAATATAAGAGGAAAACACTGTTCGTGGGTTAGTTAATAAGGAAAAGAATGAGCTAAATAGGAACTAAAAAAAATAGAGTTAAAGAAAAAAATCAAGAAATAGTAGAGCCCTTAACTATTAATGAAAAAATATGAGTGACTAATCGTATAATTTTAATCATTATTATTAATATTCAATAAATGTTGAATATTGAATAGTAGAGCCCTAACCTACAAATATCAAGATATATACAAGAATTACTCCACTTGAAGTGTGTCCCAAAGTTGAGCACACGAACACGAACACTGACACATTTTAATATTTTGCATAAATGTTGATGATATGTTCTTCAATAATAGAATAAATATGAGTGACTTATCCTGTGGTTTTGCCTTCAGTTTGCTTGTAGTTTTGCGTGGCCGTGCCAGAGCCAAACGGGCTTGGTGTGTGCAAACTAATTTCCTATATGCTTGAGTGAGTGATACTCAAGACTTTGGGATCTGACTTTCTAATAGGGTGATTGTGTGTGGTGAGTAGGAAAGTACCCTCACCTAAGGTTCGATGGCAGTACTGAAGCGCACAAGCCAATTAGTGCAAGAGTTTGCTAGACAAACAATCACAAACAAGTAATAAAATACGAAGATATTTTATTAAGTGTGTTTGGAAAAAATAACCACAAAAGACTTAGGGAACAAGATCAGAATAGGCTCTGACTGCTCAAAAGGACTAAAACAAACGAGAAACAATAAGGACAAACCTAATTGCTATGGATGCGGAATGGCAAGAATGCAGGGATTGAATGCTTTGCACTGTATGAATGCTATTGAAAAATGCTTTTGAATGCTGTTTTTGAGATGAGGCAAAGTTGTTTGCACAGTTGGCGAGCCTGTATTTATAGCTGCCCTAGAACAATCCTGATATGGCAAGGACTCCTTGACTTGTGCTCCAAGCAAGGTATAGCTAGCAGAGTCCTTCTTGATCTCCAACTCCTTCCTTGTCTTCATCATTATTGAATCAATCCCAATATTCTCGAGATAATCCCCTCATCTCCAACTTCCTTAATTTTAGGGTGACATTATTGTGACCAATAGATCTGCTAACTAATTCATCAGGCTGGCATAGCCCCGCCTTATCAAAAGAATCGGACTATCTTCCAGCTAGCTATCCCGACTCTGACGTGCAGGAGCCCGATGAGGGCAAAATACATACTTCCATCCAATCGGGCCCATCCATTCCCCCTTACCAGGCATTCCTCTCATGGATGCCCAATGGACATTATTCATGCTAATTCAACTGATCGGGCTCCAACCCTCACCACTGTTCACGTATTTCAAGTATGGTGCCCGATTATTAAGCATCCGACCCACATCGCCTATCAGGCTTAACCAGGCAGAGGACAATGCCTTGTGTTTTCAAACCTTGTGATGTCTCCCTCCTGAGCCCGATTACTCTTCACAGGGTTAGGCCAGCCATTCTAGAACAAGGCTTGGGCCAATCCTTTCCAGGCCCACTCCAACATCCAAAATCATTTGGCAGTTTTTGAATTGCCCCCCAAAAGTTCATGCCAATAATTCTGCCCTTAATTGATGTGATGTTTTGAATTTGAAACTACCACGTGTCCAGCATGCAGAGGTTGTCAGATCTCAAGAATCCCACTAATCATTCTCCATTAAATGCTGAAGCGTAATAATTATGGGGTTTTCAAAACCCTCTTCACTTTCTAAATCTTCTTCATCTTCCTTTCTCTCTCTAAAACCAATAACTCAGAGCCTCTCTCTCTAGAAACTCCACCTTCTCTGGCGAATGAATCTCCATTGTAACTTACTAAACTTTCTCCCAAGACTACTCTGACGGTGCCATCCAGGGGAAAGAAAACATTTCCTAGATGCTCCTCCACCACAGAATCATTTTAAAGAGGTGAGGCATTTAGCTAAAGCCCATGCTTATGACATCTCCACTGAATATTTTATTAACTGCTTCCCTTCTGATGGGACGCCGGTGGTGCCTTATTTTGGCATGGTATTCCGCGGTGATCCTCCGGCAACCTTCAACCCTTATTTTCCTCTGATGGTCAATGAGTCATTCCTCCAAACTCCAACACACTGGAACAAGGTATGGACATCCACCCATCCGATTAAGAGTTGGCCCCAGCCTTCAGCGGATTGGGGTAAATGGATAACAAGGGTTTCGGCCTCAAAAGCCAATCTCTGGAAGGTGATGGGCATCTATGAGGCCATTATGCTCAATCGGTCTAGACTGGAAATAGATTGACCCCTCTTCTTTTCAGCCCTTCTATTCTAGTCCTCCTCATGCTATAGGTCCTCTTCTACTGCGGTTTGATGGGGCCAATTATAAAGGACATCAGTTATCTACTTGGGCTCCACCCCCATGGGCAGGAGATTGTTCTAGGTCTTGACGTTGGAATGGCCAGCTTTTTCTACCCCCAACAAGAATCCATCAGAGATGGGGTTGTGTCCTATCGGCCGATTACAACTTTCGCAGGTTTTATGACTGCATCTATGGATGAGGAGGAGACACCTGTGTCTGATGCTGAGCACATAGCCTCCTTATCTACTGGCTTAATAGAGATCTCTTCTGCTCGGCCAATCAGGCTATTACCAAAAGAGTATACCACCCTGGCCTTGGCCTTGGCGTCTGGTAAGCCATAGGTCTTAGCCATTCTTATCTGGCTGCATCTCGTCCGAGGTATGATAGATTTTGTGCATTTGGGGTTTAGCTCTAGAGGGAGCCTGATATGGATACTCCAACTTTGGTTGTATTCATATTTTCTAGGATTCTGACTAGCTGCCCGTTCGCTGGCAAACATTTCCATTTTTCCTGTCCACTACGTGGACGTCACTCCTTCCTTGCATTCCTTAAAGGAATGTTTTGCATTCTTTTATGAAGGATGCTCTAATCAGGCTCCTCCTCTCTTCACGCCCTTTTCCTCTCTTCAATTCCCTACATTCCTACAACTCTCCAACAATCCTGCCAACTGGGGTCTGGGCACCGAAGCCATATACAACAAAGTCTTCTCCAGCTACTTAGTGGCTAAAGACATTATATTTAGCCTACCCTCCCTCTAGTAACAAGAAGTGTGGGGCTGAATATTACTTTGCTCCTCTCTACGCCCGTTAGTGAGGGCTATCACAGTTGGTTCCAGTTCTGCCGGCCACTAGCGTGAATATGGACTGAGTAGAACGGGGCCTGATTCTAAACAATAAATAAGTGGAGAAAATACAAGAACGGTTGGACAGGTTAAAAACAACCTTTGTTATCAAGCTATTTTTAGCCCGACCGATCGCTTCTTAGGAGTTTAAGAAGTGGTGGTCTGATTGGGCCACCCAGATATTTAGGAGTACCGCTTCTGAGGTACTCCTTCAAATTACTGTATCATCGGCCCCATAGGTAGATGAGCCTATTGTCGCCCCTGTGGCAACCCGTAAAAAGCAGGCAGCAAAGAGATTGGCTTCTAAGAAAGCACCAAGTTAAGAGAAGTCTAAAAAGAAGATGACTCAGTCTCTTTCCACTCGGGTATTATTCTTATCCTCCTTTCACTTCATATTTTTCAATTCACCCTTTTCTCCTTGCTGACCCCTTTTTGTTCCATTTCAGCTCGTGGACGAGGGCTCCGAAGAGGATGTACTACCTGCTATGCAGTAAACACAATCAATTCAACCTCCAACTGCCTGTCGGTTAGTCGCATCGCCTCCAATTCCTGTCCAACTCTTACTCAATGGGTAGCAGCTGTTCTTGAATAAGTCTCAGAGAGAGGCCCTCTTCCACTCCAGATCGTCCCTCCCATAATTCTTTCTGATTTGGATGACAATGTTGACTTTGTTGATGGGTCTACACCAGAACAAGTGGTGGTTTTTTCCAGCAGTGAGGACTTGGCCAAAGGCAAAGCTATGTTGGGGATGACCGGAGAAAAGGTAGAACAAACAGTCCAACCAGTAGTAGAATAGGTAAGAGATGTTATGACGATGGATCGGGCTGATCCCACTATCACAACGGGATCGGCCATAGAGAGTGTAGAAGAGATGGTTGTGGCTGATCCCGTTGCCTCTAATCTTTCTGAGGATCCAGCCCTAAGTAGCGAAGGCTGAGCTTTACTAGCTGTTGTTCTTACCACTGCAAAAAATGTTCAACCCAATTCCAACACGGGTGTTGGAGATTTGGTAGGGGATACCGCCATGGCCCCTACTCACTAGCCAAATCTAGCTAACCAAGTTCCAATCTTACAGCCAAGTGGTGAGGCTGTTGTACCACCAGATGTCTCAGCCTCCTCGTTCTCAGCTGCCTAGGTAATTTATTGTGGTTTATGGTTTATTATTGCTCGTCCTTTGCATGTATTAATGCTTGGTTTCAGACTTCATGGATAGGCTACTCCTTTAGGTCTAGTGCCATTTATTCCCTGTGATGATTTCTTCGCCGGTCTGGACCTCAGGGTATTTAATTTGGAAGCCTTTAAGCTTGAAGCTACAACTCCCTCTAGTTTTCAATGATCAAAAGAACTTCTGCTCGGTCTGGCTGATCGTAACCTTACAAGTCTACCATCTGCCACTGACATCGACGTTGCCAACTGATCTTTTGGACTGCCGTATACTAGATCAATCAGCCTTCATTGTCCAAACTGAGGCTGAAGCCCATCTTGGCACTAGGCAAAAGGCAATGCAATTCCTATAATCTGCTAAGATGAAGTATGAGGCTGGGAAGATAACTCGGGCCCAGGTAATCGCCCATGATGGATGGTTCCAAGCCCGGATTGCATCGCTCAAGGCACAGTTGGAGAAATGCGAAGCTGAGGTTATTACTAATGATGCAGCCCTAGCAAAGGTTGATGAGGCCTTGGCTCAGTTTGGTGGAGATGCGCAGAAGTATAGTGACCAACTACAGGCTAATATTCCAATCGTCTGTGTTTGGTCCCAATGGCTGAACAAAGCTAAACAAGACCAGGCTAGAGTGAAGATGACTTAGGAGGATTTGAGAACCAAACTTAGGAATTTCAAATCGGCCTAGAGGTTGATTTTTATCCCCGTACATGTATAAATTTATTTTTATTCTTTTTTTAAGCAATTTGTAAGTAAGTTGTGCTCAACTATTTAATGTAAATGACTTTTGATCATTCAGGCTCATAATTAACATGTAGCTCATACTCTAACCCAGGATTCGGCTTGTATTCTAAATCGATAGTTTCCCACAAAGTAGGATAATAGGACTTTAAATACTGACCGTTTATTAGCCTTGTATGAACTTTTGCATTTATATCGCGTAGCCTATATGCTCTACCTTTCTTAGCTTGGTGGACAATGAAAGGACCTTCCTAATTGACTGACCACTTGCCATAATGGTTGTCTTTGTCTCCAATAGGCAAAATGACCTTCCAAACTAAGTCCTTTGTGCAGAAGGACTTCTCTTTCACCCTTTTGTTGTATGCTCAGGCAGCCCGTTGTTTTTGCACTTTTAGCAAGTCCAAGGCTGATAGTCTCACTTCATTGAGTCCTTCTAGTTTAGCTATCATAGCCTTAGTGTATTCAGCAGGCTCAAGCTGATTTTGTAAGGCTCTCCTAGCTGATCGGACTATAACATCCATTGGTAACATGGCATCATGCCCATACGTTATCATAAACGGTGTGACCCCAATGCTGGACCTCATAGAGGTCTAATAGGCTCAGAGGGTTTCGCATAGTAACTTAGCCCACTCTCTAGGATTCTCTTTTATCTTCTTTTCAACAATCCCAATTATGTTCTTGTTAGTCGACTCGGCTTGCCCATTACCCTGAGCATAATACGCAATGGAATTAAGAATTGTAATTCATCTGCTTTTAGAAAAGGCTGTAGTTTCTGCCCCTATGAACACTAACCCTTGATTGGCTGTTATGGTTTCTGGTAGGCGAAACCGGTTTATCATATGTTCCTTAATGAATTTGATCACAGTAGATTGGGTTACCATTCTACAGGGTATGGCTTCAACCTACTTCATGAAATAGTCCGTAGCCACTATTATAAAACAATGCTGGCCTGAGGAAGGAGGAAAAACTTTACCTATCAGGTCCATCGCCCTTCCTCTGAATGGCCAAGGCTTTATAACTGGTTGAAATTCTTTGGCTGGCACTTTCTAGATAGGCCCATGCTTTTGGCAATCTTAACAACCCCTGGCATAACTAATACAATCCTTTAACATCCATGGCCAATAGTAGTTGTACCTTCTCAAGAGCCACTTTATCTTTGTTCTGGCCTGATGAGCTCCACAAATTCCTTCATGGACCTCGGCCATCACTTGCATAGACTGTTTCTTTCCTAGGCATTTGAGAATTATATCATCACAAATATGTTTCTTGAATAATTCCCCATCAAACCACAAATTCAAATGCGAACAATCTTACCTTTCAGTCTACCCTAACATTGGGGTGCTTTAAATGTTCGATGACAAGGATTCTCCAATCATCGTCATCCATTAAGATCGAATTGGTGGAAGTATACTAGCCTCTCTTTGCCACTGATGGCAATGATCGAACTTGTACCGTGACGGTTTGATTTTCCACTTCTTTTAGCAGCGGTGAAGCAAATCCTGCTTTGGCCAACTTGTCGGCATCGATGTTCGTAGACCGAGGTATACAACTCACACTTATATCATCAAATGAATCCATAAATTGAGTGGCAACTGAGTGAAACGAGCACAACTCCCAACTTTTAATCTGGAATTCACCAGATATCTATCTAATAACCAACCCCGAGTTCCCTTTGATGTGTACGCATGATGCCCCCATATTAAGGAGTATCTCCAGTCTGATGATAAGTGCTCCGTATTCAGCTTGATTATTAGTACATATAAAATCGAGCCAAAACAACATCTTTGTTTTTTTATATTTGGGTGATATAATGACTACCCATGCCCCAACACCTTCTGTATTCTTGGACCCATCAAAGATTGACATCCAAGGAACTAAGGACGTACTTAGTATTTTAGGTGCTCGTGATAGATCTCCCAGATCAGTAGGATTTGGGTAATCAGTCAAAAAATTGGCTATAGCCTAGCCCTTGATCGATTGCTATGATCGGTATTGAATGGCAAAGTCCATTAGGGCCAAGGTCCATTTTCCAATTTGGCCATGCATAATGGGTCTTGATAGCGTGTACCTAATCACATCAGTTTGACATATAATATTAGTAGAAATAGGAAGCATATATGTTCTTAATTTTTGTGATGAAAAGTACAAAGCCAAGCACAACTTCTCAATCAGTGCATTGCGCTGCTCGATTGGAGTTAAAATTCTACTTAGGTAATAAATAGCCTGATCATTACCTTGCTCATTATCCTGAGCTAACATGCTTCCTATAGAGAAATCAGAGGCCGATATATACAATTTGAGACACCTACCCTTATGGGTGGGATCAATACTGGAGGGGTAGACAAGTACTGCTTAACTCCTTAAAAGGCCTGCTGATGGTTTTCTTTCCACCTGAATTCTTCATCAGTCTTGATCTTAAGCAGTTGGGTCCATACCTGGGTTTTCCCTACACAGTTGGAGATGAATCTACTAAGTAAATTAATCTACCCGAGCAGCCTTTGTAGCTCTTTCTTGTTGGCTAGGGGCTTTGCTGTTTGGATAGCCCGAGCCTTGTTCTTGTTTATCTCTATGCCTCTCTGGTGCACTAGGAAACTTAAGAAGTTTCCTGCTGAATGCCGAATGCACATTTGAGAAGATTTTTCTTTAATTTGTGAGCTCACATTCTTTCGAATGCCTTTTCTAGGTCACTTAAATGACCAACGTTATCACCAGACTTTACCACCACATTATCAATGTACACCTCCATAAAACGTCCAATCATGTCATGGAAGATTGAATTCATTGCCCGTTGATAAGTAGCTCTTGCATTCTTTAGCCCGAAGGGCATCACAACCCACTCAAAGGTTCTAATTGCCCCCGGGCACTGAAAAGCTATCTTTAGTACATCTTCTTCGGCGATATATATTTGGTTATAACCCGAGTGCCCATCCATAAAGGACAAAATTATGTGTTTAGCGGCTAAATCAATAAACTGATCAGCCATGGGCATCGGGTACTCATCCTTTGGGGTAGCCAGATTTAGATTTCTAAAATCAATGCAGACCTAGAGCTTTCCATTCTTCTTCACCACTGGGACTACATTTGAGACCCATTCTACATATCTTGCAGTTCGAATGAAACTAGCTCCAAGGAGATGTTCTATTTCTTCCTTTACTTTCAGTGTAACCTCTGGTGACATGCGCCTAGGAAGCTATTTGAACGTCCTGAAACCCGATTTGATTGGTAATCAGTGTTTTACCAGTTTCCTAGATAGCCCTGGCATCTCGTCATAGTCCCAGGTGAAACAATCTTTATACTTATGTAAAAGTGCTATTACCTCGGCCTGAAACAGTGGCTCCAGCATTTGACTTACATAAGTTGGCTTATGCTCTCCTTCAATGCCCAAGTTGACTTCCAAAAGGGGAACTTGAACATCAGTTTTTAGATCATCCAACTTTACTGTGGCTATTTTGAGTTCTTCCATTTAAATCTCCTCCTCCTTTGGCAATTCTTCCTCGTAGATACAATCTGCCAAGTTAACCATACCATCCATTGGGTCGATCTCTAGTCTTCTATCTACCAAATTTGTATGCCATCTAGCCATGTTGGCCTTTAGGGCCTGCTGTCTTCGTACCTCAGTCAGTTGTAAACTCATTGAAAATGTCTTGTTCATTGATCTCAATCGACCTTAAGCCTTTAGTCTGATTGGGATTGTGATAATATGATTTCAAGTCTTGTGGGGTTCCTTTGACAAATATTACTGTGTTCGGCTTTCCCAACTTGCCATACCCCAATAGTTTGACTAGCCTAATGTTGTCTTCATACAGAACCGCGTCATCCATTTGCACACGTGCTACAAATCACTTCGTATCAGCTCCCACTACTTCAACCTCATCGACTTTCTAGAAAATCAATAGTTGATGCAGTGTAGAAGGGATACAATAGTTGGGATAGATCCAGTCTCGACCTAGCAGTGGATTGTATGCGACCAATGTGTCCACGGTAAAGAAGGCTATCATGGCAGTTTTGCTCTCCACAGTTAGTTCCAAAGGTAGGATACATTTAGTCCTTAAAGGTGTCCCCGTGAACCTCTGGATGTTCATTCGGTCGGAATTAGCTCCAACTCAGACTTTTGGAGAACCCTTAGCATGATTGGGGCATGATTTTAATAGTAGATCCTCCATCGACGAGAATTCTGTTTATTAGGACCCTTTCAATATGTCTCTTAACATATAGAGGTTTTAAGTTATGGGACATTTGGTAGGTGAGTTTTTAAAAAACCACCTTGACAGGGCCTCCTGATCTCTGTCCATCTTCTGTTTGCTGCCCTTTCGGCCTTAAGATGGTGAACTTAGGCCAATCAGACTGTTGATTGGTGGCATCCACATTTTTACTTGTGGCCTCCACTATTTCAGGTCTAACAGTTTGACCACCGTTCCATAATAACTCCTCTATGGCTCCTGCCTCTGTAACTTGATCTTTTACTACATCACCTTCCGTGGCCGCTGTTTGGTCTGGCTTGGCCATCAAAGACATGGGCAGAGTGAACACCATGTTTGTAGACAATTCCTTTGGAATGGTCTCGAATTGAATCATTGAATTGTCTGAATCCGAAAAGTCATCATCCTCCAATATTTTCTCAATTTTACAGTGTTTCGGGGGTTGTCCGACTCCTTTGTTTTCATTAGCCTTGCTTTGCTTCATTGTCTGATGTATCGAGGAGTCTGATACGTAGGGTTGTAGAATCCCTGGTGGATTATTAGCCTGATCTTCCTAATACTGTCGTTCCTTTTCAGCCTGCCTTACCCGTTGGTACATCCTTTTTTGGGACTTGCTATACCTGGGCTGCGTTGGAAACGTGGGGTGTTCAGCCCTATATCACTTTCCCTCATTCATTCTCGGTGGTAGTACCATCCTTGGACGCATGTCCGAGGTTGGGCCATTCACGGGAACCTTTGATTTGGAAAACACCTATCGATGACTTAGCCCAGACCGGTCTGAATCTCTTGGACCGATCTGAAATGTTGGCGATGGTCTTGGTTGCCATTCAGACTTCGATTGACTTTGCTTGGGCAATGAAAGCCTTTCATGAAAAGACCTTCTCGGATTGCGCTTGCTGACACGACTAAAAAGTTGTGCGCTCTTGTGCAACACCCAAGTGTAGGTGATCGTGCAAGTAATATAGTACTGGAAGTCCAAGTCGATCCCACAGGGAAGGAATAGGAAGAATATCTACTAAGTTAAACCTCAAGAAAAAGAAAATAATAATATAGAAGTGAAGGTTCTACGAATCCTAATTAATTAAAGTAAACTAACTAATAAACTAAAGTATAAAGAAACATAACTAATTAAACAGATGAACTAAAGGTGTTGGAAACACGTGAATCCACATTAATCCTACCAATCTACCATGCACATTCATTAACGCTCTATGGAGTTCATTCCTCTTCAGCATTCCGTATTTTTCTAAAGATAAAGAATCAATAGCCCTTTCATGACCGGGACTACATCATCACAGTTGATTTAAAATACTTGGAAGACGGTTTAAAACAATGGTTATTACTTGCACTCTGAATGGTGTTAGCATTCAAAGTGGTTTTCAAAAGTCATTGAAGAAAAGGCCTTAAGGCTTTAAGTTCTAAAAACTGTTGTGACAAACTGAGCTTATTGGGACAATTTGATGACAGATTTCTAAAACAGAAAGTCATGGAATACTTAAAAGAATCATCTCAAGAATTAACATGTTCGATCGATCGAAGCGCTCTCGATCGATCGAACAGTCATCCTTCAATCGATCGAAGTGCCTTCGATCGCTTGACTATGGCTCGGGTTCGATCGATCGAACTGTCTTCGATCGATCGAGCCCAAGGTTTCTATATCATACATGGCAGAGGCTAAGAATCAATATTTCATCACATATCTCCAACGTCTAAACTACGGAAACATGATAAAACTAATGCAGGAATATAAAAACATAACAATCATTAACATCTAAACTAATAAACAATCAAATAACATAGATTGGAAAGGAAAAACCTGTAAATAATCTGAATATAATCTGAATAAACTTGAAACAAACTTGAATCTTCAATCTACAATGGAAAAGGAGGAAGAAAGTGATGAATCTAACCTAATCTACTCCTAATCTAACCCTAAAACTACCCTAAACTACTGTTTTTCGCGTTCTGGAGCGTCCTCCCTTCGTCTGGCGTCAAAACGACGTATATATAGGGTTCCCACAGAGTTTACGCAACTTTTGGGTGAATAAAAGGTTCGATCGATCGAGCTCAGTTCGATCGATCGAAGGTTCGATCGATTGAACCCTTCTTCAATCGCTTGAACTCTTCTGATTTTGACAGCACTGCACACCGATGGGAGAATGGCCATAACTTTTGACTCGGACCTCGGATTGACCTCCCGTTTGCGGCCACGCGACCGTAACTCAAAGATCTACATTTCATGTCTCTGGGAAAATCTTCCAAATCTGAAGTCTTAATTGTCAAAAATGGCATTTTCTCAGCTGCTTCTGCTATTCTCTTCACCAGAATCACTTTCTATGCAATGTTTGCTTTCCATGACCTGTAAAATAGTGTAAAAACACATGTTTGAGTCTCAACATCATAGAAAACACTTAATCATTGATGTGCATCTAAATCTAGGGACTTGGGGATAAAAGTATGCATAAAAGACCGTATAATACACTATAAACATGCACTTTTCACCTCGAATCACACCCCCCAACTAGCTCGTTGCTAGTCCCTAGCAATGAAGCGAACTACAGCAATGTTTATTTAAACTCTAAGAATTGAAAACAAAATAAAGTAAAAATCCTAAATCACTTTCGCAGGAATCGCGATTGCATTTAGCGTATGCAACAAGCCTTTAAACCTCTAGGTTCCCCCTAGTGGACGAGTGTTGTCTCGTGAGGGTTTGCAGTGAATCTACCCACAAAATTCATATTTATGGTAATGGTTCTCATTTAAATGTTTTTAAGAAATATTTTTCTCTCATTTAGCAATATAGTTAAGCTCAACAATCTCATGAAACTCTCTAGTATGCTCTAGCAATGCAACACACATATTACAGTTAATCTACTATCAAAGTCATTAGAATATTCCATACCTATTAATCTTCAAGTGCGTGTGTGAATGGACAACCCAAATACAAAACTTTAATTTCAAAGCTCGCATAACCTAAGACACTATCAAGACGTTCATTTTGACTCAACTCTCACCGGGATTACACTCTTAAGATGAAATCACTCTGAATTAGGTGTAATAATTATCACTCATGATATGGAAGCTATAAAGAGTAATTGTAAATGGAATCTAATGCTTCTCATATCTAAATAGAAAAAACGAAAATTTTATAGTGCACAAAGTCTCATGAAATGATACTTTTCACTAGAAGAGCGAGATACCGTGGATAACTCTCTCATTACCTTAACTTCAAATCCAATTTACTTAAAATCATCAGGACTTTGAAAAAGAGGTGTTAAGTTAAGAAGAAAAAGGCGCGTGATATTCAATTGGGTCAAAGGATGTGATTGGACTGTCTACTATAACTTTTCAAACTTCCCACATCTCCAATCTCTCTCTTCTTCTTTTCTTTTATTTATTTTTTTCACACTCTTCTTTTCATTCCTTTTTTTTTTTCTTTTGTAACCATTGGCATTTTTTTTCTTTTTCTTCTCATGCTTTTCTTTTTTTTTTTCTTTCATTTTTTTCTTTGCCAACTTTCCCTTATTCACACTAACATACTTCTTGTTAACGCAACACATCCCAATCACACCTAAATAAAGAACTGATGCTTGAACTCATAATTTCGAGTCCGGTATTGACTTTAGGATTGTGAAGACAAGGCGATTATGATAAGTTCAAGAGGTGAAGTAAAGGAATAGCATAGAGGTAGGCCAAGGCTGTATTATTTATGTATGGTCAAAAGATGGCCTAAATCATATTCTAAGTTCATAGGATAATTCATTTCAGTAAATTCAAGAGCTCTAAAGTTTGGTAAATCCTGAACGTTCTCTTCTAGTGATTAGTCAAAATGAAGAAGAAAAATGAGACTTTCAACGAATGAATACGCTTTTCAAAAAGTAAGAGTAATTTTATAAAACCCTCAAAAGCAAAGAATGGCACAAAAGCTCACTTGGGTTATTAGTCTCCACTACAGTCTTTCAAGATACCTAAACTATGCTTACTAATCCATTTTAGCTAAGTACAAGGTTGTCACAACGTGCTCAAAGTTGTTTGAAGATTAAAAGGCATAAAATATACTATAACTAAGATAGTAAAGAAACTACCATAGTATATCACATACTAATAACATACAGAAAATAACACTAATGCATCATAACTAACTACATTAACTATGAGAGAAATACAAGATCCATTAAAAATTTCAAAATTTTTGCAATTTTGATTTACTGAGTCATGTTACTGAGTCATGTTGCTAAGCAGGTATATTGACACGAAACCATAAAAAGAAATAAACGAGGCATGCAATGACTCACTCCCCCCAACTAAAACTAAACATTGTCCCCAATGTTCTAAACTATGCACATGGACATGTAAAGTAAAGCGAGAGAAGGAAGGATGTTACCTCGAGGCATTAATATCCAATTTTTTTTCAAGTTACCTGCAAAATCATTAGTAGCAACAAGGAAAAATAGAGAAAATACAATACAACTACTCAATAAATAAATTCGGTTAATCAAGATTTTTATCATAGATTAACAACCGAAATTTTTGAGGATCTTCCCAATAAAATAATTTAACAGTGAGAAGAATGTTGGGATCCTCATAAAAATGCAACTCCCCCCAACTAATGTCAGGCTCAAGGTCAGAGGAGATGATGCAAAACCTATGGCTTCCAAATTTTTTTGGGACAGTTATAAAAGGAATACCACACTTTTTAGGAATTATATGCAAGAAACGATCTTTGGTGTCGGTATTTCCTATAACAGCCTCTATTTTAATACTAAAAACAGGAGGAGGCCATGGTTCAATAAAAGGGGCAGGGTTGAAGTGATGTTCTAATGAAGCTTCACCACCCTCCGCTTGTCCTAGAACAGAATCTATGGAGATATAATCACAGGAATTGAATTTCTGTTCTATGCACATGGTTTTGGACTGGACTTGGATAAAGCTATCTATTTGGGCCTCAATGTCATAATCACTCAAGAAGGTCAAGCAGTCTAGAAGATTGCTAGCTTCTTGTTGAATTTTAAGATCATCTAAAGTGGGCCCAATATTTTCCAAGTCTTCTCTCAAAGAATTTTGAAAGTTAAAATTTTGTGAAGAACATGTGCTAGTATCCTTACCATCCTCTTCCACAACACATTCTGTTTGTTCACGAATGGGGTACACATAACATTCAAGCTCAGGACGAGAGCTTTGATTGATAGCAAGGGTAGGTGATGGGCAACTTGGTGACACCACCTCTTCGGTCGAAAGAGGTGAGGGTTCATGAATATCACAAGAATCTAAATTAGATTTAGATTTTTCAATTATGTCCTCTCTAGGGTCACTTTCAAAGGTAGGGGTAGAGTCAACAGGGGACTCTTCCTTTCCCAATTGCGTGCAATCACCTAAACTCTCGTCATCTTTTAAAACCTCATTCTCATCCTTGTAACTCTCCTCACTATATATGTCATCTATTGAGGTGCTCTGGACAAAGAGATTGTGCAGTTTTATCCAGGCAGTGAAGGAGTTGATGTATGGGGTTGTATGTTGAGGAGAAGATGGTTCTACAACTTCATGCTCAATGGTTTGGTTTTGGAGTTCTTGTTGGGTTATCACTTTCTCAAATGAGTTGTTAACCTCACTCGGTATGAACCCATCATTGTCCTCTAATTCCATTCCATTGTTAGTGTCTTGAAATTCAGGTTGTAGCGTTGAAGGACTGGTATAGTCTTCTAAAGGTTGGCTATCAAATGCTTGTTGATATCTAGCTCCTAATTTATCAATTGCACCCTCTAGCCTTTTCATTTCACTAAGCAGCAATTCTAACATACCATTATCCTCAACTTGGTTATTCTCCTCATTATAACTATATGAAGTTTCACCCCATTGTTGTTGGTAATAGTCCCCTTCCCATTGTGTTTGTGTGCAAGACTCCCCAGAAGGAAAGTCTTGGTGCATTTGGTAATCGTGGGAACTACTACTATATCCTACACTATCATTTTGGTTATATCCCCATTGCGATTGATAGAACTCTCCAGGTGGAGGTTCTTGATACGTTTGATAACATGGGGGACTAACACGATGGTTTTCCCATTGTAGTGATTGGTAGCACTCAGGTTGATAATGTGCATCATATGTGGGTGCTTGCCAACTCGGGGTATAGTTCTCATTACCTAATGTGTACCCATTCGTGGTATTTGTGTTGTATGGAGGGTAATATGGATAAGACATGTTTACCCAAAATATTTAAACAAAAGAAATTCTTTTTTTTCTTGTGAGAGAAAAAGTCCAATGAATATTTTTTTTTTTTTTTTTTTTTTAAAGTAAAAGAAGAAAAATGGAAAAACTTAGTAAAATCCTAACCTAGTTGCCTTCCCCGGCAACGGCGCCAAAAACTTGACACGACTAAAAAGTTGTGCGCTCTTGTGCAACACCCAAGTGTAGGTGATCGTGCAAGTAATATAGTACTGGAAGTCCAAGTCGATCCCACAGGGAAGGAATAGGAAGAATATCTACTAAGTTAAACCTCAAGAAAAAGAAAATAATAATATAGAAGTGAAGGTTCTACGAATCCTAATTAATTAAAGTAAACTAACTAATAAACTAAAGTATAAAGAAACATAACTAATTAAACAGATGAACTAAAGGTGTTGGAAACACGTGAATCCACATTAATCCTACCAATCTACCATGCACATTCATTAACGCTCTATGGAGTTCATTCCTCTTCAGCATTCCGTATTTTTCTAAAGATAAAGAATCAATAGCCCTTTCATGACCGGGACTACATCATCACAGTTGATTTAAAATACTTGGAAGACGGTTTAAAACAATGGTTATTACTTGCACTCTGAATGGTGTTAGCATTCAAAGTGGTTTTCAAAAGTCATTGAAGAAAAGGCCTTAAGGCTTTAAGTTCTAAAAACTGTTGTGACAAACTGAGCTTATTGGGACAATTTGATGACAGATTTCTAAAACAGAAAGTCATGGAATACTTAAAAGAATCATCTCAAGAATTAACATGTTCGATCGATCGAAGCGCTCTCGATCGATCGAACAGTCATCCTTCAATCGATCGAAGTGCCTTCGATCGCTTGACTATGGCTCGGGTTCGATCGATCGAACTGTCTTCGATCGATCGAGCCCAAGGTTTCTATATCATACATGGCAGAGGCTAAGAATCAATATTTCATCACATATCTCCAACGTCTAAACTACGGAAACATGATAAAACTAATGCAGGAATATAAAAACATAACAATCATTAACATCTAAACTAATAAACAATCAAATAACATAGATTGGAAAGGAAAAACCTGTAAATAATCTGAATATAATCTGAATAAACTTGAAACAAACTTGAATCTTCAATCTACAATGGAAAAGGAGGAAGAAAGTGATGAATCTAACCTAATCTACTCCTAATCTAACCCTAAAACTACCCTAAACTGCTGTTTTTCGCGTTCTGGAGCGTCCTCCCTTCGTCTGGCGTCAAAACGACGTATATATAGGGTTCCCACAGAGTTTACGCAACTTTTGGGTGAATAAAAGGTTCGATCGATCGAGCTCAGTTCGATCGATCGAAGGTTCGATCGATTGAACCCTTCTTCAATCGCTTGAACTCTTCTGATTTTGACAGCACTGCACACCGATGGGAGAATGGCCATAACTTTTGACTCGGAACTCGGATTGACCTCCCGTTTGCGGCCACGCGACCATAACTCAAAGATCTACATTTCATGTCTCTGGGAAAATCTTCCAAATCTGAAGTCTTAATTGTCAAAAATGGCATTTTCTCAGCTGCTTCTGCTATTCTCTTCACCAGAATCACTTTCTATGCAATGTTTGCTTTCCATGACCTGTAAAATAGTGTAAAAACACATGTTTGAGTCTCAACATCATAGAAAACACTTAATCATTGATGTGCATCTAAATCTAGGGACTTGGGGATAAAAGTATGCATAAAAGACCGTATAATACACTATAAACATGCACTTTTCACCTCGAATCACTTGCAGTGCTCATTAACCCTTGGCCTCTTGCTTGGGCTAAAGGTCTCTTTCTTGATATCAGCCTTACACCTTAGGCAGAAGCCTTGCTCTATCAGGTCCAGTTGTCGCCGCAAATCGGTGATCAAACTGTCTGTATTTGATCGGGCCTTTTTAATCTCTTCCAGGCATTCTGCTTGCTTTTTTTTTTCTTGATGAGTCCTTTGGAGCTCACAGATCGTTACCTTTGGCCCCTCCGTGGTCGAAACGGTAACTTGCTTTCCTTCCCTTTGTCTCGGCCATTCTTTCTTTATTTCTGACAGGTCAATTTTCGGTCTGGGCCTAGTCAGCTTAGTCAGGTCGGGCATTACCATGTTCGTGCCAGTGATATGAGGGAATGGGATTGCATCAATACCTACGGCTTTCTCTGAGAACTTGAACACTCCTTTCTCTATGTCTTCCTGTATCACATTACAAAAAACCACACAGTTGTTAATATAGTGTGCCATTTACAGTATTCTTTATTTTTAAAGTCACCGGCCTTAGGGATCCGATGACCATCACTTAGCTTGATCATTTTTTTTGGCCAGAAGGCCGTCGAAAATCTGATTCGCCATAGTGATATCAAAAGTTTAATTTTTTTCTTGCCTCAAACGCCATCTTTTTTACAATAGCGTTATTATTCACGGGCTTGTTCAAAGCATTACATACTATTAGCCATTTGTAAACTATCTCGGCCATGTTAATTTTTGTTTCGAGGTCACAATCTGCTAGATGGACGTTGTAATTGGGATCCTTATAGTATGTACCCTTGGATGAATTTTTCTTCTCCTGTTTATCCAGAAGGATTCACTCATAGCGAGCGACCCTCGTGGCCAGCTCGAACAGATCATGAAAGTTAGTTCTTTTGAACCTCTCGCGCAGCTCGAATGACATCCCTCCCATGGCCATCTTAACATATTCCTCCTCGGGCAAGATGGTCTTACACCTATACTTAGCTTTTCTGAAACGGGCTATGTAAGTCTCCACTATATTCCCTACTAGTTGGAGCATCCTAGATAGGCCTGCCAACGACGCCTCAGGCTTAGTTCTATAGAACTGGCCATGGAATAATTCCTCCATCCCTTGCCAATCTCGCACAGAATTGGCGGGAAGGTTAACATACCACTGGAAAGCTATCTATGTGAGAGAGTTTGGGAACAACCTTAATTTCAATGGGTCACTATTACCCACATGGCTGCATTGCACTATGAAGTGGCCTATATGCTCAACAGAGGACTGCTCACTTTCTCTAGAGAACAAAGTAAAGTTTGGTACCTTGTATGCCTGAGGAAAAATCACCTAGTCAATTTTAGAAGGATACGCCCATCTATACGTCAGCCTCTCCATTCTTATGAGTAGGCCATACTCTTCGTGTATAGCCGTCACCAGTTAATCCCTGTTGATGGCATGTGGAACAACGAGCAGCACTGCCACAGGGGGTGGTATTGGAGGTGGTATTTGGTGTTAGTTGTTATTGGCCTGATGAGTCCAGAAAACATCATTAGCCCTTTGCCCCCAGCAGCATGGGCAGGGGGCTATGTATTGCCGATTATGTCCGTATTTCAACCTAAAGGTTGAATAAATACCGGTGTTGCTGATCCAGCAGGATCGGTAACTATCGTATTACCCAATCCGTTATGCTCTTGGAAATTTGGGCACATATAACGTGGATCCTTTGGCCTATTGTTCAGGCACGATGTGCCAGAGCCCGATCCCCCGGCCTGTTCCTTGTTTTTGGCCTCAGAAGTAGTAATGAGTTGGCCTATCATCCCAGTTAAATCGTTCAACATTGTATGTGTCTTTTCTACTGATGCTATCAGCCTATTTTGGCCCTTTTACATCTCGGATATTTGTTCAATTAGCGTTTGAAAATTTACCATAGACACTAGGAGTGCATTATAGTCTTGCCTCATAGGTTCCATGGTCTGCCTCATGAGCTCTGACACTGCTTCCAAAGTTAAGGCACTTTCCTGTAGCGAACGGGCAGTGCTCTCGTCCTCTAGTGGGTCAGCAACGTCCAGGTTGTCCAGTCTATTTTTTTCGATTCAGTTCTCTCTCTTTGGAGGCATATTCTAGCACTGGTGGTCCCACCGGGCATGCTTGTAGTTTTGCACGGCCGTGCCAGAGCCAAACATGCTTGGTGTGTGCAAAGTAATTTCCTATATGCCTGAGTGAGTGATACTCAAGGCTTTGCAATCTGACTTTCTAACAGGTGATTGTGTGTGGTGAGTAGGAAAGTACCCTCACCTAAGGTTCTATGGCAGTACTGAAGCACACAAGCCAATTAGTGTAAGAGTTTGCTAGACAAACAATCACAAACAAGTGATAAAATAAGAAATTTTATTAAGCGTGTTTGGAAAAAATAACCACAAAAGACTTAGGAAACAAGATCAGAACAGGCTCTGACTACTCAAAAGAACTAAAACAAACGAAAAAAAAAATAAGGACAGACCTAATTGCTATGGATGCGGAATGGCAATAACGCAGGGATTGAATGCTTTGAACATTGTATGAATGTTGCTGAAAAATGCTTTGAATGCTGTTTTCGAGATGATGCGGAGTGGTTTGCACAGTTGGCCATCCTTTTATTTATAGAGGCCCTAGAACAATCTTGATATGCCAAGGACTCCTTGACTAGTGCTCCAAGCAAGGTATAGCTAGCAGAGTCTTTCTTAATCTCTAACTCCTTCCTTATCTTCATCCTTATTGAATCAATCTCAATATTCTCAGGATAATCCCCTTATCTCCAACTGTACACAACCAAACCCTTTCCTAAACAGACTCTACTTTCTTAATTTCAGGGTGACGTTATTATGACCGATAGATCCGCATAACTAATTCATCGGTCAGGCATGGGCTCACCCAACACTACAACAAAAATGTACTTTAGCGACAAACAAATTTCGTCGCCAAAAGTCCAATTTTCGTCACTAAAGGTTTTAGCGACGAAAAAATTTCGTCGCCAATTTTGTCTCCTTTGCCTTGTCGCCAAAGGCCTCTGGCGACGAAATTTATCTTTTGTCGCTATAGACAAAAATGGCGACGAAATAATTTTGTCGCTATTGATCATAATTTTTGTCGTCATTGATGCGTATTTTGTCGCCAAAAGAGTCATTTTTTGTAGTCATTTTGCATTGGCGACGAAAAAATTGTCGCCAATTCATCATATGCAATGGCGGCAAATCATTTTTGTCGCCAATTCATTTTCAGCATATGCAATGGTGACGAAATAATTTTGTCGCCAAATATATAAAATGGTTACTAGTATTAGCGACGAAAATATTTCGTTGCCAATTCATCATATGCAATGACGACGAATTATTTTTGTCGCCACTTCATTTTTGACATATGTAATGGTGACGAAATAATTTTGTCGCCAAATGTATAAAATGGTTTCTTCTATTAGCTACGAAAAATTTTCGTCGCCAATTCATTTTCATCATATGCAATGGCAACGAAATAATTGTCACTAAAATTTTATATTATAAGAAATAGAATTAATTACATATGCTATAATCCTGTTCGTTTCTGTTTGTCACAATAATTTTCAAAACCAAAATAGACAATCATATTAAACATAAAAAGTCTCAATGTTTCTAAATAACTTCATTTAACAGCAAGAGTTAATATCGTTAATTGTTCACGTACGAAACAAAAAAACTAAAGATCAACAAAAAAAAATGTTCACTACATAACAAATTGTTTGACTACATCACAAAAGTAACAAGATGTGGCCGAATATCTACCGATCCACCATATCCATACCCAATCTGCATGAAAACAATGTAAAGTATTAGTATCTTGTAAGTTAATGAATGAACATAAAATATGTGATATATAAAGTAATTATAAGTTGAATTTTCAGCCATCAAAGATACTATTACTAGTACTTACCCGTTCTCGCAGGCATAGCGCAAAGTTGAAGAGGAAATGACCACACATACCTTCTAAGCAAAATTATTTAGAACATTAGGGTGACAAAGAAGTTGAAGAAATGAAATTATTTAATAACACGAAATGAATAATTTAGAACATAAAATCTAATAAAATGAAACAAATGGCATACATACAGGAAGAAAATGCTAGATAATAGAAATGGAACGAAGAACAAATAAAAGTAACCATATGAAGCAAGCCTCACCTATCTTTTTTTTTTTAATTATTTTTTTAAGAAAATTGTGCACAGTTAAAAGTGTACACAAAAAATCAGATATATCAAATCCCCAATCACTATTTAACAAACTCAACTAAAGCCCTAGTTCTTGTTAACACTGTTCCTTCGTAGATTCAGACATTTAACTTTAAAAGTGAAAAATCCCATTAAAGAGTCAACAAAAAAATCATGATCTTAGCACATTTTGTGTTCTTCACATATTTCATATGGGTTGTTTGGAGAGAGAGAGAGAGAGAGAGAGAGAGAGAGAGAGAGAGAGAGAGAGAATACCAGTACACTCACGGCCTATCGATTCTCCTCCATCACCAAATCAAGCCTATCGATTTTCACAATAATTGACTCAATTTGAACATTACTCACAAAGGGAAGCTTCAAAAACAGACCCAACCAAAACTACTTTAGCAAATGAAAAACAATTCCAATGGAAGCAACAACATTATATCAACCAATATTTTCCACTGAAAGCAAGTCTAAATGAAGAGTAATTAAGATGATTGGCTGTCTTTTCTTTTCCTAAAATTTCTCAGCAACCAAACAGATAGAGCATGAAATTGCAACAATTAGAAACTATTTTTTAAGTTCATTTAGGGAGAACTATTCTACACAATTTAGCTATCCACATGGTTGCAAAGAAAATTAAAAGAGTGCGGGTGGTGTTAATGGTTTGGAAAGTTATAATCAAAAGAGTTTGGACACTGTAAGCCTAATGCTAAGAACATTATACCAGTTATTGAAGGTGGTTTCTGTTAATGGTAATTTTCTAAATGCTAAGAACATTAACAGATCTGTATAGATACTAATACTAGCTCGTACCAATCGAAAGATAAAGGTAAACATGAGGGAAAACCTTTTCATTAAATTACAATAATATTTTGAAAGCAAGCAAGAGCCTTCATCCACAATTCTTGGATTTCTTCAATTGCAATTGCTGCTAATAACAGATCATTGAAACATCTAATGTGAACTAATAACAAAAGGCCACAGAACTATATTTAGTTCCATGGTAGATTTCCTCAACTGTTAGAGAATATAATTGTTTTATGTGAGTGCGTCATGGGATTGATATGATAAACCACCCACAAACACTTATTAGCGTTGGTTGTTCATAAACTAGATATATAGTTTTCTTATTTTGCACTGATAAATTCACAGTGTCTCAAAACAGGTGGTCCACATATAATGAAAAACCAATGGAGGAATTAATGAGATAGCTGCCTTTTGGGCTTTGAGTGTCATGGATGTAGTGGCTGAAACATATTTCGTTCTTGTGTTTTATTATTCCATGTCTTCCTTTCTCTCTTTAGTTTGAATCCTATCATTGGTCCTTAAGGGGTGATATTTACCTTCTAAGGAAGTTGGATAAAGGTGATAGCTCCTATTGATAAATATGTCAAATAAATCAACCAGTAATTTCATGTTTCTGCTCCAGCCTTCAATCATTAATTTCCTTCAATAGGTAACTAAACTGAAAAGTTATTCTTTCTGTGATTGAGTAAATGCTCTCTAGCATTCTTTGTCCTTCCCACTGATATCTTAAAATATGGTTTTCCCCAACTTGTTTAATAATAATGCCATGACATTGTGCATTACTACGGTGACCTACATGGTTGACCAATATTTATAAATTTTGGCTTTAACGACCTAGTAAGCATTCATGGACACAATATAATTAAATATCAAAAGTGCATACATGGTAGAGAGCCCAGACTATGATACTCAGAATGGTAGAGAGCCCAGACTTTAGGCAACAAAAATGTAATAATATTTCGTCGCCATAGACATCACTTTAGAACTCACTTTAGGCGACGAAATAATTTTTCGTCACCATAGACATTACTTCGAAAATATAATTTTTTATCACACTTTAGGCGACGAAAATATTTCATCGCCATAGATCACTTTAGGCGCCGAAATAATTTTTTGTCGCCATAGATCACTTTAGCGACGAATTAATTTTTCGTCGCCATAGACATTACTTTGAAAATAGAATTTTTGATCACACTTTAGGCGACGAAAATATTTCGTCGCCATAGATCAGTTTAGGCGACGAAATAATAATATTTTGTCGCCATAGACATCACTTTAGAACTCATTTTAGGCGACGAATTAATAATTCGTTGCCATAGGCATCACTTTAGGCGACGAAATAATATTTTGTCGCCATAGACATCACTTTAGGATTCACTTTAGGAGACGAATTAATATTTCGTCGCCATAGGCATCACTTTAGGTGACGAAATGTTATTTCGTTGCCATAGACATTACATTAGAACTCACTTTAGGCGATGAATTAATATTTCGTCGCCATAGGCTTCACTTTAGGCGACGAAATATTATTTCGTCGCCATAGACATCACTTTGGACGACGAAATTATATTTCGTCGCCAAAATTGACACTTTAGGCGACGAAATTTAATTTTGTCGCTAAAACTATACTTTTGGCCGCCATGTTTCGTTGCTAAAGCCCATTTTTGTTGTAGCGCTATCAAAAGAATCGGACTGTCTTCCAGCTAACTATCCTGACTCTGACACGCCCGAGCCCGATGAGGGCAAAACACACACTTCCATCCAATCAGGCCCATCCATTCCTTCTTGCTAGGCATTCCTCTCATGGATGCCTGATGGACGTTGTTCATGCTAACTCAACCGATCAGGCATTCCTCACCCCTGCTCACTTATTTCAAGTATGGTGCCCGATTATTTAGCATCCGACCCACAGCACCTATCGGGCTCGACCAGGTAGAGGCCAATGCCTTGTCTTTCCAATCCTCGTGATGTCTCCCTCCTGAGCCCGATTAATCTTCGCAGTCTTGGGCCATCCATTCCAGAACAAGGCCTGGGCTGATCCTTTCCAAGCCCACTCCAACATCCAAAAACCTTTGGCAATTTTGGGTGCAAACATCTTTGTCATTAACTAGCCCAAAATTTTGACGTACTGTCACTCACCGTCTAACTTTTTGTAGAAAATGACTAGTTAAGTTCAAATGAACAAAATGACTATGACATCCCAACATAATCTACAAAGTCAGAAACAAAAATGTTAAGAGTTGTTGAGAGTCGGCAATGTAGTCAACGTTAATATATGTAAAATGAGGGCATATTTGACTTTTGAATTTTAGCATTTTTTTAGCTAAATCATAAAATTTATTAAAATGCTGTTGTCACTTTTTTTTTGATGGAATGTTGTAGGAATTTTGTTCATTCTAATTAACTGGTGGATTAAATTATAACACAAATGCATAACCAAGAGAGACGAGTCATATTATATATGTTAATATTTGGGCTGGCTAATATAAAGACAAATCTTATAGAAGGTTAGTGTTAGTTACCCTATTATTTTTATTGATTACGTACAATGTTAACTTAGGGATATTCATGTAGAAAAGTTAGTAAAGTCTTGCTTTAATTTCTCTCAAATTTGAACTTTTCTCTCACTTTTTATAATCAAATGTGGAAGTGGAGGATTGCTTCATCTTATTTGGATATGACCATGGGTATTGGAGGATATACATATATATATATATATACGGTCAGGCTCTAGAGTGAATAGGATAGAGTGAATATTCCCAGTAAACAAATTTTTTTTGCCTGAAAAAACCCGCGGATCAGTGGGGCTCGCGCGGGTCAGCGGGTCAGCTCATGGGTGTTTTTTCAGGCAAAAAAAATTGTTCGCTGGGTATATTCACTCTACCCTATTCACCCTAGAGTCTGGCTGTATATATGTATATATATATATAAAAGCGGATATGTACATATGTAACATCTTGGGTGTAGAGTGGCGATTTGGGTGATATGAGTTTTGTTATATACATTGCAGGATTTACTGGAGGAGCTCTTAGAGCATGTTGTGGAGATGGAGGCCCATACAATTTCAATTCCTCTGTTGAATGTGGCTATCCACCATCAAATGTGTGTGATGACCCCTCTTTGTATGCTAGCTGGGATGGTATGCACCTTACAGAGGCGGCATATAAATGGATTTCCAAAGGTTTGTTAGAAGGACCATACACCATTCCTTGGATTGATTCATTATGTATGTCGAGAGCTTTGAGTGGTGAATTATTTATGAGTAGTTAGAAAATAGCGCAAGCTTTTGATTGCCAACAAACTTATGCAAAGCTTTATAAGTAAAACACTAAAACTTCTAATTTAAGCTGTGTTTGGAATGACATCTTAGGAGTGCATTCTCGTCAGCTTCTACGCCACCCTTTTTCATTTTTTGTAGTATAAAAATTAGATTTTAATTTATGACATGGTGCACTCAGCTACGGATTCTCTATGTTGGACATGCTATTAGAGTATCAGTAGAACATCAGTCACCAACTTTATAACAATGTTTGTGGTGGGTACAAAGCCCCCTAATTATTTCTTGTAAGAAACCATTACAATTTCTCGTATACAATAGAGAATTCACAAAAAATAGGTACAAAATAATTAAATAAATAGAGAAATTATCATATTTCTGAAATGTTTTGCCTTACCCTTTGGGGCTGCAAACACATGCTAATCTATTGGGATAGGTTTTTATTGATTCAGTACATGTTTGTGTGGTTATTTTTTTTGTCCGTTTAATAAGGTCATTCCTCAGTAGTCCAAAACTATCTTTTACTCATTTGAGTTGGGTGTACTATCTTGTTCTTTCTATGGAGATTTCAAATGGGGAATTATTGAAGTTCATATTTCATAGCATTTGGAGTTTCTTTGGGATATATGTACTCAATTTTTCTTGTAAACCATTTGCATTAATTCCATCTTTCAATGAAATGTCCAATTTTTTTTTTTATTTTAATGTTAAGGTTCCTAATTTTGGAAAATGCCAAATGATGTGGTCTGTTGTACCACTACCATTGCAAAGTGGTACCACATGCACAACATTTGGGATCTCAAATTGTGGAACCATATAAAGAATTACATTACTTACTATTGAACTCTGATACATTATCACATGAGTAAATATACGATTCAAAATTTTGAATGCCAAATTTAGTTTCCAAACGCTTTCACAGTTGTACTATATGCAGTAGTTGTGCACAACATGTGATACTGCTCTTGTAGAACTTGTGATATTCCAAATTTAGAAAGCATAGCAATATATAGTGAACCTCTGTGTTCATTTAGAATGGTTTGTATGTGAATTGGTGGTTGGTATGGAATTGATAGGTCATGTGCTCCCATGTTAACATTAAATCTGGGATTGTTAGAGGGATATCATCATCTGCCTTTTTGCAGAGATTCACATCACATAGCTCAAGAAGAGGAGTTTTTGTTCTGATGAAGGGTAGATTTATTCAAACTCAAAATGAAGGGAGGGAATAAACAAGTATAAGTGGGCCAGAGTACTCTTGAATTACAAAGAGGACAATGTAGCAAGTTTCGGTTATTTGTGATTGTTCCATATATTTGGGCAATATTGTTTATGTGGATTACAATTGGGTTGAATACAAAGCAGAATAGTAACAAATGTTCTTTAATTAACTTTACTAGTCATTTTGAATGAGATCAATGTTTATGATTCTAAAAAAAATTTCAAGACGTATCTATTTATTTTTTATTTATAAAATTAGAAAACAAAATTTAAAATTTTGTAGATTAATAAAGTATACGTCAAAAAATTAAAGAATAGCACACTCTTTGTACACACAATTCATAATTCATTTAAGCTTATTGTTCAATTTAGCTGAAAAAAATACTTACAATAATTAATTTTGATATTTAATCGCATCGGGTAGGAACAAATATCTATAATGTTGTGCTCAGTTTCACGGAATCAATCAAATAGCAAATGCACACGAAATAGAAAAAGGACCATAAGAAAATCAACCCACAAGATTTTTACGTGGTTCACCACACCGGGCTAATCCACCACCACGAAGAATGACTCCTTTATTGATTGAAGAATACAAACCCTCATCACAGTAGATGCCTTACCACACACACACACAGTTTCCAACTCTTTTACGAGTTTTCCCTGTCTTGGATTCTCCCTGTAATTCAAGTTCTCATCCTCTTTCTCTCTCTCTGTACATTATATCATCCTATATATATATATATATAGAATATACATGGCCTAATACTAGTAGCAGAAGGTTTGTCCACACGTAAACTCTTCTTCACCAAGAAAACATTTCCCTAGAAGTAAATCTAAATAATTAGGAGACTTATGTATCAATGAAACTTATCCCAAAGTGCTATCCTAATCCTCTTAGAAAAGCTGTCACCCGCCCAGAAATCCAGCACTTGTTCGCGTGGAGCGTACAGGTAGCCCCCCCCCCCCCCCCCCCCTCATACGGTCCACTATGTGGGCAACATTATAGTTTTCAATCCATTCATGCTCCACCTGAAGGCCCACTTGAGTGGCATCCCAGTTTTGAGAAATTTGCCCAATTTTCAACATAAAATTGTATATGATTAATTAAAATATAGGGAAAAATATACTTTGCACCCTGTTTGCTGTAGTTTGTGTGTGAGAGTGCCAGAACCAAAAGTAGTTCGGTGTGTGCAAACTAATTTCCTAACTTGCTTGACTAAGTGATACTTAAGGCTTTGAGATCTAACTTCTATTAGGGTGATTGTGAAAGGTGAGTAGGAAAGTACCCTCACCTAAAGGTCCCTAAATAGTACTGAAGCGCACAAGTCTAGTAATGATGAGTTTACTAAGTAAACAATTACAAACAAATAATAAAACATGTATTTGATTAAATGTGTTTGGAAAAAATAACCACAAAAGAACTATGGAAGAAGATTAGAACAGGCTCTGATTGTTCAAGAGAGATTGAAAGCAGTAAAGAAAACAACTAAAGGAACATACCTATTGCTATGGATGCTGAGGGCTTAAACACGGAATGTTGATTGCTTTGAATGCTGTTGAATGCTTTTTTCGATGCGGTCTTTCTAGAGTGACGCAGAGTGAGTTTTGCATGTAGGCTTGCTTCTATTTTTATAGCGGCCAACAAGGAGTTTAACTATGGCAAGGACTCCTTGAATTGTGCCTCAAGCAAGATAAGTATGTATAGAATCTTCCCTTGTCCCACCTCTTTCCATCTTTATCAAGATCTTGAGCTAATCTCGAGATTCTAGGGATTTGCATTCTATATCTTAGTTGGATTTGATTATTGTTTCCTTAATAGACTCTAATTCTTCCCCAATCGCAGCCTCTTGAACAAGGAAACAAGCTTCCTCTTTGCTTTGCTCATCGGACTTAACTTGTTGCCCTCCAGATTATAATATTGAGCCCGATGGCAGTGATATGCGCATCTGTACCCACTCGGGCTCATTCAATATCTCGTAACACATCTTTGAAATAGAATGCCAGATTTCCATCATACTTACCCTTTCCTTGTTTCTCAGGCTTGCTGCTTCGCTCTGCCAGGCTTCCCTTTCAGACGTAACCCTGTGCCCGATGACGGTGATGTGCACGCATCCGACCAATCGGCCTTGTCTCTGACACACTATCTATATTTCTTCAAAATGTGACGCCCGATTGTTGTATGTCCTATTCTTCTAGTTCATCGGGCTCAATGTTTTCCCTTTCTGTGGTTGGGTTTATGCCTTTGCCAATTCTGAACCATGGCCCTTTATCTCTCGAGCCTAACCACCCCATCACCCATCTAGGCCTACCATCTAAACCCAAGTCTTGGCCCATTCCACTCGGGGACAAAAACCTTTGGCGGTTTTTGGGTACAAACACACCCCTAATGTTTACTCCATTTCTCACTTTGCCCTCTAATGCTCCAATTTTTGCAATCAAGTGTTTAAAGTATGCTCTGTATTGCAATGTAGCCTCGATCGCCATTAGAAATTCTGTCAACAATGGATGGACAGGTTGCAAATGGGACTCCCATGTCCTACTTAAATGGACTTTATTTTTTATAATTATTTTAGAGGGAAATAACCAAACCCTTCCCACCAATGCTTTGCATAGAGAGAGAAGAGAACAAAGAGTTGAAGTCCAAAAAGAAAATTTGTTTTGGCTCCAAGTACACGTTAATGATTACCAAGTTTGGATATTTACATTAAAATACATTTTATTTACATCGGTATAGGATTCCACCAATCTAAGTTCACCATTAACCTCTAACCAGAGCCTTTATAATAGCATTTTACGAATATAAAATATCCAAAAAGACTCAATGATTTCATCTACTTCAACCTTTAAATTGTATTCAGGTGGCAAAAGTCATCAAAGTGTACACTACCTCTAATGCATACATTAACCAGTGTATTAACAAATCTACCCCCAAAATGTATTTCAAGAGTAAAATACTATCACGCCCCGGAGTAGTAAAAAGAGAAAAAATAAAAATTCATTTTTGGGTCCATTGGCCATGGCTGGTGAAGTCACATGATTGTCCACACCATACAATTCTAAATGATAAAAAATAAAGACTAGAAATAAACAATTCTTAGTTCAGGATAAATATAACTTAAAAGTTACTAAACTATTACACTTAGAGTCTGGAATAGAAATAAAGTCTAAAGTCTTGTGGAAATATATGCCTGATTACAAAATAAAGTAAGTCTTAAATCATAAAGTAAATTAAACTACAATCTAGCCCTAGATCGACTTCAGTTGGCGTAGATGTAGTTGTCAGCGTAGTAGTCTTCCTACTTCGATCCCCCTCAAAGTATCCCTCCACAGCATCGCCATCACCAGCATAGAAGCCCTCACCCTCGTGTCCTTCCCCTACATTATCATAGATAGGATTGCCTTAATGTGGGAATATCCAACGACATAAAACGCCGTCGATTAATGAAAGCTAAGTGAGTTAAACACTAAGAAGGTATCATAAATTATGAATATATTACAAGTTATTGAAACGCTATCAGTTAAGTTAAGTTCTACTAATACAATCTTCTCCTTTTCAATTCTTCATAAACTGATTTCTAACTTCTGGTTACACGAAGACTGTACTACACCAGAATGACTGATTTGTCATGGTTTTAAACAGTGACAAAGGCCCTTTGTCACAGTTCTAAACTGTGACATTTTTTAGTGTGACAAATAAATTTGTCACTGTCCAAAACCGTGACAATACTCTTTCTCACGGTTCATTTGTCACTCTTTAAAAGTGACATATCCCTTCTAATTGTCACAGTTTTGTTACTGTTTAGAAGAGTGACAATTTCTTTATTTGTCACGGTTCTAGACCGTGACATTTTATGGTGCTGGTTACATTCTTTTGTCACGGTTATAGACCGTGACAATATATGATATTATTCACATTTTTTGTCATGGTTGTGGACTGTGACAATATCTTTTTTTTTGCAAGAATTCACCCTATTATTTTTGGTACCTGACGCAATATAATAAATATTACAATCCAATACAATGACCTATATAAACCCTATTTTTCGCTAGTTATCATGAAAACGTGTTGTTTCAAGAAAGAATATTTTCTAAATGAAAATTAGATTTCTGTTTTATTAATGTTTTCCAAATGATGAACATATTTTTCAAGCCCGGAGTAGAGTTTACTCATGAAGACCCCATTTAAGGAAGAAATTATGAGATCGAGATACGTTGTATTGATTACAGAACATTCTTAAAAACCATGGGTTTTTATTTTAAGAGATTCTAAGGTTTGAGAAAAAGAAAGTAGATCATTGTATTACTTTTCGATTTGTGAAACCAAACTTGAGTTTCAATTTAAAAGTTGTATTATAAAGCTTTAGAAGAAGTATGATAAATGTTTATCAGATCTGTATGTTTTTCGCTGCACCGTTGTTCGTTTGATGAACCGATAAAGATTTTCTGTTAATGTCTTTTAAATTGACAAGCAAAGCTTTTCAAAAGACTAGTTTAAAGATTCTACTATCGTTTTACTCAAATCCATTAGTCTATAAGGATTTTCATTTCCCATCAAAATTTTTGAAAGGCTATTCTATGCTTCTGCATGTAACCCTTGGAGTCTAGGACTCAGGGCATTGTACAAGGGTATCCATTAGTCTATAAGGATTTTAAAGTTTAAATGTTTGTTTTTCTGCAGAGAGAGTTTCTCAGATAAGCTTCGGGTCTAGGACTCAGAGCATTACAAGTATGTTCAGTCCTTCCGCTCTTGGTTATTTTTTTAGTTAGCACCTTGTCGCTAGGACTCGTGGCGGGGCAGGGCGGGGCGCTTCAATATTACATAATCAAGTTGTAAAAAAATATGTTGCATGTGTTTGGTTCTTCATGATCTACCTTTAAATTATCATGATCACCATCTATGTTTTAAGTTTATGTTGATTTCATGATCTAATTGGTTTTGATCACCTTTTTTATTAGTATAATTCATATATGACATGTTTAGAATCATGTATAAACTGATTAGTATGTTGCATGTATGTTTTATCTTGAGATCTTGAAGTTATATGTTAAACTGCTGAGTCCTAGCGCTTGAGCGAGCGCGAGCTCTCGAGTGATCCGAATGCTCAAGCTTAATAGAATTCTTTTTTCCTTTTCTTATTTATGTATTGAAGTTAATATATTCTGAGCAATGGAATTTGTTAACTAAACCTGGAGTGGTATGTTTTATTTGTGAAGAGTTGATCAATCTGTAGTTGTACTTTATACTTATTTAGTAATACCATGATTGTATGTTAGTTTCTTAACATGTTGATTTCAATATCATTGTTAGAATCTTGTTACGATCAGTTTTGTTGACGAATAATGATAACGCGTAGGGATGAATCATTAATGATGAAATAAAGTATAATGAGCGAATAATGTACTCAAATGAACAAGCGTGTTAACGGGCGTGAGAGAATGGTTGTGTTGAATAAACTTGTTAGTTGTTCCAAGCATGGTTGCATATTGTCGTATGACCTTAACGGCCTTATTGTTGGTTGAGTTATGTTCATGAGGAGTTGTTACCGGTATTTTGTGATCGATATATGTGTCCTTGAGTTAGGGCCAATTGTGGGCTATGACGATTGTGTTAGGGCCAATTGTGGGCTAGGTGATGAAATGAGGGCCATGTGTGGCCTTATGACATATTATTGGGTCATGTGTGGCCGTAATTCGCATTTGAGTGCCATGTTTTACCATGTGGAAGGATGTGATTGAGTTAGGGCCGAATATGGTCTAGGACGTTGTGGACACGCGGCCTCCGTGAGCCTACCCCCCTGTTTCTATTTCCGGGGTTTCGGAATTGATTTTTCTTTGTTTTGAAAGAAAAGAAAAGGTCTATTGAAAACAAATACAGGGTCGCCACTTGGTCTTTAGGGAACCAAGAAACCCAATTTGACTTACCCAAAAGGATAAAGGGTAGCGGCCCTTCATAACCAAAGAACTTGGTTCGGGGTTTTGGTACAAGAGAGGAAGGAGCCTTTGGCATGACTAAAATCTAAGTCATGTATCACACAATGCAATGTGAAAGATCACATAAACAAACCTAGGAAAAATTGTCTAATCACATATCAAGTAACAAAGTTTTCCTAATCTAAAGGGGACATGAATTGTTCTTGAAACAAATTAATCAAAGAAATCAAAATATGCTTAGCAAGCTAATATGATGCATGTTAATCTTTAAGAAAAGATGATCTCTTAATCCCCAGGGTGGATGAGAAAGGAAGTTTTGATGGAAAGGGAGCATGAACGTGTGACCAAGTTTATTCCTTATAATCTTCTTAGATTAGGAGTCACAAAAACCCCAAATCTTGCATGGATGCAATGCACGGTCTTATAATGTGCAAAGGTTGTAGAGTGTTTGTGTACATGAATATTCTAAAGTGACTTAGAAGTCTAAAATATGAATGAATACATGGAGGAAACCATCATGGGATATGTACAAATATAGTATGGACCACTTCCTAAGATATGAACTATTTTGAAGTACATACAAGCATCAAATCAAAGAATGAAACTAAAAGTATACTTGCTGTGAATAGTGGACAGAACAGTGAGTTGATCTTGTAGAAATTGAAAAGTGGGGTAAGAAATGTTTTCTATATCATCCTTATTGTGTCTACAACACATATCAAAAAGCCAAACTTCAATAACTATTACAGATTGAGAGAAATCATATAAACAATAGAGGTCACTTAGAAACAAAATCCGTACTGTTGACTGAAATGTCAAAAAATCTTAGAAACTGAAAACAAAACATCAAGAGGCCCATTTGATACAGACGGTTCCCTAAGACATTGAAGTTCAAGGAAAAAATGAGTTGAGACTACTTCTTTTGGAAAATTTGTCTGTAAAACAAGTTGAAAGTCATCCAAGCTGCTATGACAAAAAAACTGAATGTCTCGAAGGAATGTTTGGGCCAAAATGGGACCCTTCCAAGTGTTTCCAAGTCAAACCAAAAATCATGGGTGTTCTCTAACAAGTTAGGAAGACTTTTAGTCTTGTAATCCCCCTTTAAGTATTGAGTTCTAGAGAAATCTTTGACCTCAGATTGTTCACTATTTTGATGATTTTTGAGAAGAAAAGGGTTTTTTTTTTCTTGAAGTCAAAAGAGGGGTTTAATAGGGGTTTTAAAATAGAGGTTTTGAGAGTACATTTTCAGCACTTAAATGAGGATTATAACCACTTACAACATCAATATTAAACTTGTATCAAGAACTTCCAAGATTGTTGGAGAGTATTATTTTTATTTTTGAAGATAACTTCAAGAATAGATAGGGATGTATTGAAATTAGGATCATCATCTATCAAACATGTTCTTAAGGTCAAGAGCTACAATCTATAAGGATTCACTCACCTCAAACACCATGTCATCACTTAGATTGTGATGAACTAGTAAGTAATCAAAGAAAAATAAAAAAGAAATGGGGTAAGGAGAGATGAACAAATATAAACAAAGCAAGTAAATAGCAATCAATAGTTGATGATCATTGAGATATTGGACTTGTAGCTTGGTGTTTCACTCATATATAATGACTTTGGACATGGAAGTAGGTTCCTATCTAATGAATGCTCACAAAAATGGTGGTTGGATGTATTGAATGTGAAGTAAATGGGAGTCATGAAGTAGAAAACAAAGTTTAGAACTCACTTTCTAGTTGAAAAATCAAAGGAGGAAGCTTCTTTTCTCTCTATTCTAACGTTATCTCTATAACTTTCTCCCTACAACTTTCTCTAAGCTTTGTGTTTGCACCCTCTAAATGAGAAGTCAATGAGGGTTTATATAGGCTAATTTGGGGTGGTTTGGGATTTAAAGAGTGTTCCCATTGGCTCAAAATGTCTGTGAACAAAGAACTACGGCGTTTTGGTTTCTAATTAATCAAAATGGACCCCCAAAATAAATTACAAAAATGGACTATTCTGGAAGAGAATGCCGCGGTGGCACTGGGCATGTGCTGCGGCGGTAGTGGGCCAGTGTCGCGATAACACTGGGCCTATGCTCCGGTGGCAGTGGGCTAGTGCCACGGTGGCACTGCTCCTCAGACGCCCAGATTATTCTGTTTAGGCCCCCAGAGGTTCCTGTATTCGCGAAAAGGCCCTATTTCGTCCGAAATTCGCAAAAAATGCATACAAACTCCAAACTGAGGTTGTTATATACCGTTGGAAAGGTAGTGAACTATAATTTTCATAAAAAAAAGTTCAGAGATTGGTCTCTTTGAAAACCTTTGCGGTATTCGCGATAAAAGCTGATTTGATCGTCTTTTTCACCTTCAAAAATTCAGAATAAATTAGTTTTAAATCCAGGAATTGTGTGTCATATACCATTGGAAAGCTATTGACCTCTAGTATCATGAAAAATGTTTGAAAAATAATACGTTGCTCCAATTTCAAAGTCAACTTTTAAGTCAAATCGGTTAAACTTGGGATTTCCAGGACGTTCTGGGAACCTCTGGGAGCTCCCAGGAGCTGACGTTTTCGTTCGATTTTCTTTAAAACTCATTTTAGTACTTTTCACATGATCTAGAATGATCTTGGTCCCTTTTAGCAAATTTGGATGATTTCGGTCAAATCCTGGTCAAAATTGGTCAAACCTAGGTCAAATCGGTTAATGGGGACTTTTCGGGAACTTTTGGGACTTCTGGGGGACTCTGAGAGCTGACGATTACATCTAATTTTTCTTCAAAACTCGTTTTTAGTACTTTTTATGATGTAGCATGTTTCTAGAACTTTTAGTCCAAATCTGGGAGTTTTTAGGCTTTCAGGTGTATCTTGGTCATTCTGAGCATTTTGAGAGATAGAACTAACTTCTAGGAGTCCTTCTTGAGTCTTTTCGATCATTGTGAACCACCAAGCTATGGGTCTCCTAAATTTGATAGCCGACAAAATGGGGTATCTACATTTTGCCCTCTTTGCATGAACTTGCGAGGCAACGCATGTCGCAAGCGAGTGCCAAAGCTTTGAAGAGACAGGTCTTTTGGATGCTATTAATTTAGGATAAAAGCATTGTAAAAGATGAAAAGATAAAAACATGATGTTAAGGTTAGTGCTGGTCGCACTCTACCTGAGCTGCCTGCGTATCCCAAGGGGAATCAGACCAGGACGTAGTTCAGGGGAACAAGGGACAAAACGCACATGCAAATGCATCATTAGAACAGGCGGATGCTATGGTATGATATGCCATGCATGGACGTGATATGAGTTATGTTATGAGTCATATCATGTCTACTGTTCTAATCCTAGTATGAGTAGGTGCTGTGAGTTATGCCACTCCGAGTGGGCTGGTGTTGTGTTAGTGTTTACGACTGTGATGTAGTGGCTGACATGGATAAAGATATCCAGGTTTTGAAGACTCTGGGTCTCAGGGCAAACTTCTTAAATTTTGGGAAGCGTGCTGGCAAGTGGATCGGTCACAGGGTCCTTGAGGACAAAAACTGATAGGTGAAAGAGCTCACAAAGATCAACAATTGGGAGTCTTATGATAACCGAAGTAAGGATGCTCATGATAAGTGATAAAACTTACGGTGATCAATTTGGTGAGAAAGTTTATGATAAGTGAGGAGGCTCACAGTAAGTGAGGTAGCTAACAATAATTGACAAGTAAGATAACCAGAGTGAAGAGGCTCACGATAAGTGAGGAAGCTCACGATAACTGACGGGTGAGGAAGTTCATGGTACTTGACACGTGAGGAATCACACGACGACTGATAGATGAGGAAGCTTATCAACGGACGTAGGGCTGTAAAAGTTGGTTATGATTTTCCATTATCTTTTGCTGGGGATATTGGGGGATTCTTTTTGAGAACCCCTCTCAACTTTTGATGGAGAACTAGGATCCATCTCTGAATCTCTCACAGTTGATTGAAATTCTTTGATCGAGAACCAGGATCCATCACTAAATCTCTTACGGTTGATCAAATCTTATAATGCTCAATCCAAGAGAGTCGGTTAGGGCCTTTGGGAGATGATATGTTTCTAAATTTGTCCTCCAGCGATGGTGTGGGACTCTTTTTGAGAATCTCTCTTAATTTCTGACCGAGAACTAGGATACATCTCTGAATCTCTTGCGGTTGATCAAATTTGGCAATGGCCATCCCAAAAAGCCTATTCGGGTCTCTCAGGAGCCATTTTCTCTTTATAACTGTCCTATGAGGATAAGTTGGATCTGCTAGGGCTAAAAACCTTGTAAATCTTGACTAAAATGGGCCACTGGGGCTGGTCGGGGCCAAAAATGGGCTGAAAGGCCAAAACGAGCCAAAACGGGCTAAAATGAAGCAAAGCGGGGCCCATGGGGAGTAGTGCTGTGGCGGCACTGGGCTACTACCATGGCGGCAGTTGGCCAGTACCGTGGCGGCACTAGGTGGCCAGACTCCATGTTTGTATATCTTGAGATTTTGAGCTCTAAATGCTCATTTTTGGCCATTTTGAGGTGTTTTTGGAGCCCAAATCCATCAAAACGCAGCTTGAGCCCGCTCAGGTGAGTAATTTTTCCCCACGATTGGAATTTTGATTGGTGTTTTGGTTTCCTCTAATTTTTAAGAAGAAAGTTTGACTTTAACTTCCATTTTCTTTGTAGATCCAAGGCTTCCAGCTCGAGGAGGCTCTCTAAGAAGGCCAAGGAATAGGCTAGGGTCGAGAGCCAACCCCTGGAGTTGATTTTGCATGGCCCTCAATGTCACATTTTTGCCGCGTGTGCCTAGAGGTCATTGGAAGTTCATTTTGTGTTCATTTATTGATTTTGCAAAGTTGGACTTCATGTCCTGAATAGTGATTTTGTGCTCTTTTTTGTTGTTTTTGATGTATGTAGGCACTAGAGGTGACCTTGAAGGGCCACGGTAGCCTCGCCTATGCTTTTCTGTAGTATACCCAGCTTTTGCCTATTGTCAAAAAAATGGCAGATGATGCCAGGTTTAGCGGCTTTGTCCGCCTAGTTTCGAAGAGCACCAATGACTTGGCACATTTCTACGCTTTGTGGAGAGATGGTGGGACACGACAAATACTTTTCATTTGCCATTCGGTGAAATGACGATAACGCCCTTCGACTTTTCCATGATCACCGGTTTGAGAGTTGGCGGGGAGCCCCTGATCCTAGACTATTTCTATGAGATCGATCCTGAAGCCGTTGAGATGTTGATTGGGGCTATTCCTCCTAATCTGGAGGGGCATCGATTCCCTTGCGGCTAGCTTTATCAAGCTTATGGCAGGGGAGGACACACCGTCAATGACCGACAGCTGTTACGGGCCTTCCTTCGGTATGTTCTCGGCTGCTCGATTTTTATGACACAAAATGACCGGGTGAGCCTGAGGCTTCTCACCTGCTTGGCAAGATTCCTTCTTATGACTGGGGTGGTGCTGCCCTGGCCCATCTTTATAAGCACATGAGTGAGGTTTCTCGGGACGACATCAAATCCACTGGAGGGTTCTGGCGAGCTTGGGAGGTATGTTCTGTGACTTTTCCTTTTCTTTTGGCCCTTTTTTATTTCTATTTCTGACTTTTACTTTTTTGTACAGTTCTGGATCTTTGAGTACCTGAAAATATTGGCTCCTACCCCCGCCGATGAGTCGGGTGAAGATGAGGATGACATGGCTCCTGTGCCTCTGTTCCCTCGGGGCTTGAGATGGAGGAGGGATGTTGTTGGGGTTAAAAGCGGGGCACATCAGATTGTCCTCCTGAGAAATTTCTTATCTGAGCTGACGGTCGCCAGTGTTGATTGGACACCTTGGGAGCATGTTTTCTATGCTACCCCAGAGGAGATACAAGTGGTCAGGCCTCTTGCTTCTTGTCGACTTCGGATGAAGAGTACTGAATGTTGGCAGTGGTATCTTGGCGAGTGGGTGTCTCAGCAGGTAAATAGCAGTCCGAGATACCGTGTTCCTTATACTCCTCCCGTGATGGATGTTGAAGACCTTTCTGGTGCTACTTTGCTGGCGGCTTTGGCCAGTACTGACGCTTGGGACCATTTCTGTTCTGAGACTGGCTATGAGACCTACCGTGGCCGATTCCTGATGCCCAACTTCCAACTTCTGGATGTGTATTTCTTTTACATTTTTGTCTTTATTCGTCACTTATGTTTTTAGACTCATATTTTCCTAACTTGTCTTGTGCCTACAGCTTTGCGAGATGTGTAGGAGACAGGCTCCCCCAGCTTCTGATCCTATCCCTCCTTGGGATTGGACCGTCAATGTTTTGAGTGCCGATGGCTATCCGCAGGTCATGGAGGTGCCACGAGTCAAGTGTGGGTACCCTATCCAGCCAGCAGACGTCCTCAACATCCCTTGGAGATATGCTGAGGAGGGTGACGCCTTGGCAGCTAGCCTACAGTCTTTGGTTCTCACGCGAGACTACCAGGTACGTCTCTAATTTTGCGCTCCTTAAGGTTTATGAGATTCTAACCTTAGATTTTACCCTTGACAGATGGATGGTATATGGCAATTCGCCACCAGTCAGATGGCGTCCTTGGTAAGTTTCTGACTCGACTCTATTTTTGTACTTTTGTTGCTTCTCGACTAAATGCTTTTATTTTATTTGTATGTGCATTGTCGTAGAGGTGGTACTTGCTCATCGAGGACCAGGCCAAGGTGCAGGGGTGGCAGGAGGCCATCGTCAACGTACACTCCAAGTGTTCCGACGGAGGATGAAAAAGAGGAGAACTGAGCCCTCCTAAGCAGGGACTTTTGTTTTGTCTCCATTTAATGTCTTCAATTTGGTTGTACTAGTGTATTTTGTGAATGATGGATGATGTGTAGGACGATTTGTCACCTTTTGACAGAGTATTATGATGTTTCGCCTTTTAAGCTCGATAGCTTCCTGTTTGGAGGAGCGGTTGTGTGCTTGTTTTATTTGGTGATCGTGTGACGACATATATATATGTGCACTGTGACTCTATGACTATTGATGTCGAAATTTTGAATTTTCGCTACAGTCGCGACAGAAAATATGGCATTGTATGATCCTGCTCAACTCACAGCTTGGCTAAACATCACAGATAGCGTGGAACAGATCAACCTTTTCAGTTACAACTTAATCGAACTATTCTCCCTTCTCCAGACGGCTTTGAACATTGAGTTCATACGTGCTGCTATTGCCCACTGGGACCCGGTAAATCATGTCTTCAATTTTAACAGCCTGAAGATATGCCCCCTGTTTGAGGAGTTCTATGCTATCCTCGATTTTGATTCGTACTCCGACCTGATTCTTCCTTCTACTGATACCCCCAGTCCTACACGAGGCTTAGCTGAGTATCTCAACGGTTCAACTGCTGTCGCCTGTCGATTAATTCATGGTGAGGTCCTCGATATTGCCTCCATCATTGCTCGGTACGTTAATCCCAGAAATCCCAGTGTGTATGATGCTTCCCGTGGGGCCGCTCTGATCTTATGTATGACTTCTCATTTCTTGTGCTCGAGTACTTCTAGGGACTTGGTGTATGTATGCCTTAGGCTGAAATTGAGTAAGAACCCTATGGCCATGGTTCTAGTTGAAACCCTAAATGGTTTGGAAAACGCTTTCAACTAAGGAACTCTTCTTCTTTCTGGGGTGCCTTTTGTGTAGAAGACTTGGCTCTATGAGTGCCTTCAGTTATGGACAGGTAGTGTGCCTCCAGCTTGCTTCCGCCGGGCCATGCTTTATCCCTACTATACTTTTGCCGATTGGGTTAGCATGATGGGTGCTCTTTCTGAGGTAGACATTTGCTGGATTGTGGGGCGTTGGGGCATTCACGCTGTGACCACAAGCCTTGGGGATCACCCGAGAGTGTGGTTGATAGGTCTGAGAGAGACTTCTTTTTATCATCCTCGCCGATTGGCTAGGTAGTACGGGCGAGTTCAGGAGGTCCCCAGGGGATTTACTGAGAGGGTCTTTGCTTCCAGAGTCAGGGCTGTCACTATTGCTGCCTTCATCAGTGGTTGAGCCTGCCGAGTAAAAGCCTATTTCTAAAGACCTTTGAAGAAATAAAAGACACAAAATAAAACTAGACTCAACTGATTCTGCTTCTTCCTCCAAGTGTCTTTGATATTTGTGATTACTTTTTGAAAGAACTGTTGTGTTTTCATTTATCCCTGCGTATATAACATTTGAAGTTTGTTTATCGGTGAACCTTGGTTACTTGGTGAACCTTATTTGATGCATTTGGCTTTCTAAAAACATTTGTAGTATGATTTTGGTCAGATATGTGCTTTTTGTACTTGCTTGGGCATGCTGGGGCGATTAGAGGCAAACGAGGCGAGTAGCCAAAGTTTGCCCCTAGTTTGGGATATCGGCGGTTGCATGGCAAACGAGGTAGGTGACCAAAGTTTGCCCCTAGTTTAGAAGAGATTTAGGCAAACGAGGCTGGTGGCCGAAGTTTGCCCCTAGTGAGAAGGTTGGTTTCTGGGTTATGGTAGGGATTGCGACTTTATTTCTCTCATATGCTCAAAAAAAATTTTATTTATTTTTATTTTTTTGCCTAGGCACCAGTGAGGTGGCCTAGCAAGCTCTTTTCTCTCTTTTGTTATTGCTCACTTTGGATTTAGCTCGAATTTTTGCCTAGGCGTCCTTTTAGATTTTCGACCTAGCGAGCCATCCTTCTTTTCTTTTTCTGAAAAGTCTACCTACGTATCCCTGAGGGAGAATCAGGTCTAGTGTAGTTCAAGGCAAGGCTTGAAAGGAATTGAGTTATTTTTAGGTAGGTAGGACGATCGAACCGATGTGGTTGCCTACGTATCCCCGAGCGGGAATCAAGTCGAGCGTAGTTCAAGGCAAGGCTTGAAAGGAATTGAGTTATATTTAGGTAGGTGAAAAGACCGAACCGATGTGGTTGCCTACGTATCGCCGAGCGGGAATCAAGTCGAGCGTAGTTTAAGGCAAGGCTTGAAAGGAATTTGGTAAAAAGGTCAAGCATAGTACTTTTTGAGGCGATCGATGTTGATTGGTTCTTTGAATTCGACACCGTCGAGGTCCATGAGGTAGGTTGCTCCTTCGAAAAGAATAGTTTTGACGATATAAGGGCCAACCCATTTAGGTTTGAACTTCCCACACGGATCAAAGATCGAAGCTCGTAGTTCCTTCAAGACAAGGCCACCCTTGATGATTCTCCTCGGATGAACTTTCTTGTTAAAAGCACGGGCTATCCTTTTTTGATAGATTCAGACGTCGTTGACTGCCGCTAGGCAATTTTCATCTATGAGAGCCAATTCTTCGTATCTTTCCCTCAACCAGTCAGATTCTGAAATTTCACATTCTGCCATCACACGCAGGGGTCCCTGTAGTTCTATCTCGACTGGAAGTACTGCTTCTATGCCATATACCAATGAATAAGGAGTCTTTCTTGTAGACGTCCTTATCGATGTTCTATATCCCTAAAGCGCAAATGGTAGTTTCTTGTGCCTGTCTTTATAAGTATCGAATGATTTCTGCAGTATGGCCTTAACATTGTTGTTTGCAGCTTCGACTACCACATTGGTTTGTGGCCTGTATGGCGACGACTTATGGTAAGTGATTTTGTATCCCTCAAACAGATCCCTGGCTTCTGCCTTGAAATGACTTCCGTTGTCTGAAATAATCTCCTGGGGACTCCATAATGGCAGATGAGATTTTTCTTGATGAATTTGTCCACTTCCTTGGCTCCCAACTTGGTTTAGGATGCAGCTTCTACCCACTTCGTGAAGTAGTCGATGGCCTCTAAAATGTATCGGTTCCCATTTGAGGCCTTTAGAACAATTTCGCCAATGATATCGATTTCCTAAGCTGAGAATGGCCACGGAGAGGTCATACTATGGAGCAGAGATGGTTGTACATGCATCATGTTTGCATGGATCTGGAACTTGTGGCATCTTTTCACGTATTTGCAACAATCTTTCTCCAATGTCGTCCAGTAGTACCCTTGTCTTACGATCTTCTTGGCCAGCATGTGACCGTTCGTGTGTGGACCGCATACCCCTTCATGAATTTCTTCCATCATCCTTCTGGGGCTCTTCCCGAACAAGCAAGTCAGGTTGTGACCATTGTACCCCTTCTTCAAAAAATTTCTCCCATAGATGATGAACTGTGCTGTGAACCTTCGAATCACTCTTTTGTCCTTCTCAGAAGATTCTTGGGGATACACTTCTTTTTCTATAAAGTTCCAAACATCTTGATACCATGGTGTTTCATTCTTTTCTTCTTCGATTGCAGCGATCATGCTAAATGACGGTTCATATCTTTGCTCAATTACCAGAGGCATCATTTTTACCCCTACAGGGATTTTGATCATAGAGGCTAAGGTGGCCAATGAATCTGCTAATTGATTCTCCTCCCTGGGCAGGTAGAAGAATGTCATGGTCTTGAGCTGTTTCTTGAGTCCATCAAGATGATCATGATAGGGCTTCAACCTTTCTTCTTTCACTTTCCATTCTCCTCTGGCTTATGACACAATTAGATTTGAATCTCTGAAGAGATCCAATTTTTGAACTTTCAACTCTATGGCCGCTTCTATCCCTAAAATGCACGCCTCGCATTCAACGGTATTGTTGGTGGAGTTATAATTGAGCTTGACTGCCAGTGGGGTGTGGTCCCCATTTGGTGATACAAAAATCATACCTATTCTGTAACCTTTCATGTTGGCTGCCCCATCAAAGTACAACTTCCACTGCTCTTCTTTGATTTCTATGATATTCTCGTCTAGGGACGAAAAATCTCCATTCTCTTCGGAATCAATAGTGTGTTCCGTGAGATGCTCAGCTATAGTTCTCCCTTTCACCAATTTTCTTGTTACATACTTGATATCGAATTCAGATAGTAGAAGTAGCCAATGGGATATACGACCGGTGTGGGATATGAGCACAATTGGAAAGGCTAGAGGATCCATGCGGGATATGAGCACAATTGGAAAGGCTAGCATGTAGTGCCTTAATTGGCGGGTGCACTAGACTAATGCCCAACATGTTTTTTTTAGGGTAGAGTAATTGAGCTCATACCCAGTCATCCTCTTGCTAAGGTAATATATGGCTTTTTCAGAGTGACTTTCTTCTCCTTCCTGGGCTAGCATGCAACCCATTGCATTTTCAGAGATGGATAGGTAAAGAAATAAGGGCTTATGTGGAGTGGGTGGTGAAGGGACAGGTGGAATTTGAAGGTAGGCTTTTACTTTATCGAACGCGGCTTGGCATTAGTCATCCCATTGGAACTTCTCCCCTTTCTTCAGTAATCGGAACAAGGGATCACATGTAGTTGTGAGCTTCGAGATAAAGCGGCTGATGAATTGGATCCTCCCGAGGAATCTTCTCACTTCTTTCTCATTTTATGGCGCTGCCATTTCTAGAATTGCCTTGATTTTAGAGGGATCGACCTCTATCCCCCTCTGTGTGATGAGAAAACCTAGGAGCTTCCCAGAAGTTACACCAAAAGTGCATTTCTTTGGGTTCAGCCTCATCTTGTATTTACGTAACCTTTCAAAAAAACTTCTCCAATGCCACCAAGTGTCCCTCTATATCCTTGGATATTACGATCATGTCATCTACATACACTTCTACTTCCTTGTGAATTATGTCATGCAACAGAGTGGTGGCAGCTCTTTGGTAGGTTGCCCCGGTGTTTTTGAGTCCGAGAGGCATTACTCTATAGTAGTAGGTTCCCCAAGGTGTGGTGAATGTCGTCTTTTCTCGATCTTCCAATGCCAATAGAATCTGATTGTACCCTGAGAAAGCATCCATGAATGATAGTAGCTCATATCCTGCAGTGTTATCTACCAAAACATCGATGTGGGGAACCGGGAAGTCATCCTTTGGACTGGCTTTGTTTAGATCACAGAAGTTGACGCATACGCGAACTTTTCCATCCTTCTTGGGGACTAGCACAATGTTGGCATCCCATTCCGAACACTCTATAATAATAATGAACCCTGCCTTGAACTATTTTTCTACTTCTTCTTTGACCTTCAGTGCCCATTTTGGTCTCATGCGCCTCAGTTTTTGCTTGACAGGCTTAGAATTAGGGAGAAGAGGAATGCGATGTTAGACAATGTCGGGATCGACCCCAGGCATATCCTCGTAAGACGAAGCAAAAATATCTTTGAATTCTTTTAACAAGAGAATCAATTTTTCTTTTTCTTCTTTATTAAGTGTTGAGCCAATTTGCACAATTTGTGGATTATCTTTTTCACCTAGATTAATCAATAAAGTATCTTCGATTATTTCACAAGCAGGTGATTTTTCAATTGGTTGCTTAAGTTTAATTGGGAGATCCTCGGAGGGATCTATGCATTCACAAGTATTAGACACGGAGGAGTAAGCAGAACTGTCTTTCATTTTATTCATAACAGGTGGAGTGATTACATCAGACAGTGGTGGGCGTACAGCGGCCGACTTTGGTACAAACTCGATAACTGGAAGTACAGACTCCGAAGGAACAGGGGATAGGGATACATAGACATATGACCCTACAGCCTGGTTGCTAAGACCTCCTCAGTTGGTATGATCTGATCATCTTGGCTCTTGGCGCTTTTTCCTTCCTTTTCTTCAGCATATTCTCCCCACATCATCCTGATAGCTTCAGTGTCCAAGTACTTCAACCAGTCTTCCTGTGGGGTTTTCTCTACTTCTTCTGGATAGAACGGATCTTGATCGGGAGGCCTTTCGTAGTCAGCAAAGATTTTAAGTCTAGGGTGCCTTTTTTCGATGGTCTGATGGATCTAAGGTTCAGGAAACCCAAAATAGGGAAAGTCATCCCCTTCTTTGATGAATTGCCAAGTTCAATGTCTTACGGTACGGTGGAAGACTCCTCACTCTCTAATTCCATGGTTTTTGAAGCTCGATGTCCTCTTTAGTGGGCTTGTACCCCAACCCGAAAGTACCTTTTTGTCCTATAATCTAAGGGAACTCACGAATCCCTTGTTGACGTCGGCCCAATCCCATTCCAGGGAACTAGTTTATTTTGCGGACAATATTGACAACCGTGGAGTGGACCTCGAGGAACCTGTCTCCATCACCAATCATGTGGATCTTTTCCATGAAGAAACCTCCGATTTCCCCTTCTTCCAGTTCAGGTATTTGGATTTAAAAAATGAGAGCGTATCTTAGAAAGGCTTCATTTCCCCAACTGTTACAAAAGATGATCTTTACCTCTTTCTCATTAATGTACTTGATCATTTGGTGCACAATGGATGATACTGCTTTGTTAACATGCAGCCAGGGCCTCCCAATCAACAAATTGAATGAGGCAGGTATGTCCATGACTTGAAAGAGTTCAGTGCAAACCAAAGACCGTACTTGGATCTAGAGAGAAACCGTCCCTATCACAGTTCTCTTGGTGTTATCATAAGCCCTCATGGATTGTATAGATGGAGTGATGTCTAGGATGTTAACCCCCAAAGTAGTGGCAGTTCTTAAAGTGCAAACAATTAGGGCAGAACCTGTATCGACCAGACAGAACCGCACTTGTTGCCCCTTGCATGCAACAGTGATGTAGAAAGCTTTGTTATGTACAGATCTTTCTGGTGGAAGGTCCTCATCAGAGAAGGTAATGATTAGATCAGGGGTAAGTGTGCTTAAGAAAGCCACCATATCTTTTGGTGCAGCATTAATAGGGACCTCAGTCCTAGCTACGGCATTTAATACGGCCTGCCTATGCCTATAGGATGTCACCATGATGTCCCACATCGATAGTTGTGCCTGAGTTTTCTTTAATTTCTTTATCAACTCGTTATCCTCTTCGATGACCTCATCCATTTTTCCTTTCCCCTTGTCCTTAACTGGCCCTTTCTCCATGGTTTCCATGATCGGCTGTGGAGGCTGATAATGATGACCCGACCTAGTCAGATGATTAATCTCGGCAGAGTAGGTCCTTCTAGTGTCCCATCTTTTTTTAACCACTCGTAATCTGTTCCCACAAATGCTTTTTTTGGCTCATTCTATACGAAGGCATCACTTTCTTTATTAGGATCATACCATTTGAGGTCTACTACTCCTAGATCATGTTCTTCCAGAAAGAACAAATCTTGTTCATCATTTAGCTGATGCTGCCACCCATCATCTTCTCCCTCAATCAGATGGATCTCTGCGAAATCTAGGATGTCAATGTAGGCTAAGGGAAGTCTTATGGGGGTGATATAGGTTATAGGGTTGAAGGGTATGGGGCTGGACTCAATGAGGCTTATATTTTGGTGGTTTGGTAGGGGATTTTGGGTGACATGAGGCTGTTTGGGAGGTGGCTCAATGATATTCTAGTCAATAAGGTCTTGGATATCATGGCGGAGTTGCATGCAATCATCGGTGTTGTGGCCAGGGGCTTGGTCGTAGCTGCATCTTTTGGACATATCACAACCGAGTGGTAGCGGGATGTTTCAGGGCTGAAGGAGTTAGAGGTGGCCCTTTTTGAGGAGGCAGTCTAAGGCTGAGGAAAGTGAGATTTCTAGTTTAGCGAAATTGCGAAGAGGTTTTTTTGGAAAGGGCGATTGGAGGAGTTCGCTTGGTTGGAGGGTTGGTACGTCCTATGAGGGTATGCCATGGGTTGTCTGCTAAGGGCATTGACATCCGAAGGGTTTCGAGAGTAGCTGGGCCTTTTTGACTGACTTGGAGGTTCTTCTTTCTTAATCTTCCCTTCCCTGATAGCATCTTCAATTCGAGACCCGACTTCAAATAACTCTTTAAAGGTGGAGATGGATTGATAGAACAGTTTCTCATGGTAAAACGGCTGCAAATTTTGGATTAGCATTCTCACTTGTTCCTTCTCAACTGGCTGCTGGGTCATTTTGGCCACTTTATTCCTCCATCTGCTCAGGAAAGCAGCGAATGATTCATTGTTGTTTTACCGAGTAGTTTCCAAATCTCTGATTGTGACATCCAGCTCTTGATTGTAAGAATAGTGATCGACGAATACCCGAATGATGTCTTTCTATGCCCGAGTTTTGGAAGCTTCCAAGATAAGAAACCATGACAGTGCAGACTTTGCGAGAGTTTGTGGGAACAGCATTGCAATGTGCTCATAAGTGCAGCCCATTGACTGGAAAACGCTCATGCACAGCTTCATATGGCTTTTCAGATTCCTAGTTCCATCAAAACAATTAATGGAGGGCATCTTGAAGTTTTCTGCCAGTTTCAGCTTAACAGGCTCGAAAAGCCCCTCTAGGTCTAGCATGTAGTCATCAACCCCCTTGCTCTTTCTCAATACACTTTCCAGCTTGTCGACTTTATTCATTTTCTCCTATAGTTTTTTCTCATATGCAGGCAGTGGGACCCCTTGAAACCAATCTTCTTCCCCATTATTCTCATATATGCCGATGGGAGGTGGCACAAACCCCGGCGATTGTGGCGGCATGAATCCCAGTGGTGGTGGGAACCCAGGTAGTTACTGCGGTTGTTGCTATTTCAATTCTTCTATAAACTTCAAAACTTCAGCCAGGCTATCGGACTGCTGTCTTATGGTCGGTCCCAACTCGGTAACCTTGTTTTCTAACTCTTCCTGGTTCATGCTGAAATAACTTGCCGGGTTGATTCTGACTAAACGATTATCTGAATTTTGGACCCAAGACGAGGATCCTCGTTGCTGACTTTGGATCTATAGTGGCCCACAGATTCGAGAGTATTATATCAGATTCTGATAATGACAACTTTGGACAGACAATGACAGTGATGTTGACAAATGTGGACTGACTTGTGTACAGACTGACTGAAACAGTGCGTGCAGACTGACAGGGAGGGTGTATACAAATGAGACGAGCATGCGGATGCAAGCCCTAATCTACATGATGCTCCTATTTCTAGCAGATAACAGCTAAAAAAATAAGGTCCTAGCCATATAGAGTGTGCTAACTTTATTTTCCAGTATGATCACCAAGGGATAACAAGGATTTCCAGGATATTTTGAGAAATTTTGATAGAGTTTCTAGGGGAAACTGGTATCTTTGGTAAATCTAGAATATATGGAGAGAGTTTCTGGGAGAAACTAGTTATATCTGGGACATCTGGACAGAGTTTCTGGGAGAAATAGGTTATATCCGGGATATCTGGACAGAGTTTCTGGGAGAAACAGGTTATATCTGGGATATCTTGACAGAGTTTCTGGGAGAAACAGGTTATATCCGGGATATCTGTACAGAGTTTCTGGGAGAAATAAGTTATATTTGGGACATCTGGACAGAGTTTTTGGGAGAAACAGGTTATATCTGGGATATCTAGACAGAGTTTCTGGGAGAAACAGGTTATATGACGGGAACAATTGACAATGGTGATCATACTGTCAAGCAAGTTTTCATACTCCTATGTCTTTGGACCGGCAAACAAGGTTTACCGTGTATATCTTTGTGATCATGGAGCAGACATCCTTGTCATGGTGCCTAGGCAGGTCAACTCAATGTAATCATATGTCAGTGATTGCCTTAGAAATCATAAGAAAGAGGTTCTGTTCTATGCCACATAAGCGTCTACACTGTACAGGTAATCCCACCAGGGCATACAACAGTTATATCAATTATCCTATCTGAAAAGATAAATGAACAGTGCTATGAAAGGTTCTACAAGAATCTATATGCAAAGGCTGGGTTTAGTCAAAGACGGTCCGTTGATGAGAGTTCCAATATACCGTCAGAGAGACAGTACGGAAGTTTTTTTTACTCTTTTTGACATACCTTGGAAGGTACAGTATCAACGGTGACTTGTGCCCTAGCACAGCAAGACCTGAACAATGTCAGCACCGCGTTTCAGACACAGTCGGAGGGGGAAATGCAGGAGTGCGATGCGGTGAATCAGACACAGTAAAAAGATGATTTTAAGGATGCTTCTTATGAGTCAAACCTCTATATTATTTTGTTTTGAAAATAAAATCTCCAACAGAGTCGCCAGATTGTGGACACACAGCTTCCGTGTGCCTACCCCCCTGTTTCTATTTCCGGGGTTTCGGAATTGATTTTTCTTTGTTTTGAAATTGATTTGAAAGAAAAGAAAAGGTCTGTTGAAAACAGATACAGAGTTGCCACTTGGTTTTAGGGAACCAAGAAACCTAATTTGACTCACCTAAATGGATAAAGGGCACCGACCCTTCATAAATATGAATGTTCTAAAGTGATCTAGAAGTCTAAAATATGAATGAATGCATGGAGGAAACCATCATGGGATATGTACAAATATAGTATGGACCACTTCCTAAGATATTAACTAATTTGAAGTACATACATGCATCAAATCAAAGAATGAAAGTAAAAGTATACTTGCTATGAATAGTGGACAGAACAGTGAGTTGACATTGTAGAAATTGAAAAGTGGGGGAAGAAATGTTTTCAATGCATGATTTTTTATGGAGATCATCCTTATTATGTCTAGAACACATATCAAAAAGCCAAGCTTCAATAACTCTTACAGATTGAGAAAAATCATATAAACAATAGAGGTCATTCAGAAATAGAATCTGTACTGTTGACTGAAATGTCAAAACATCTTAGAAATGAAAACAAAAGATCTAGAGGCTCATTTTATACAGAAAGTTCCCTAAGACACAGAAGTTCAAGGAAAAAATGAGTTGAGACCACTCTGTTTGGAAAAGTTTTCTGTGAAATAAGCTGAAATTCAACCAAGCTGCTGTGACATGAAAAAATAGAATGCCTGGAAGGAATGTTTGGGCCAAAATGGGACCCTTCCAAGTGTTTCCAAGTCAAACCAAAAATCATGGGTGTTCTCTAACAAGTTAGGAAGACTTTCCAAGTGGTCTTGTAATCCCCCTTTAAGTATTGAGTTCTAGAGAAATCTTTGACCTCAGATTGTTCACTGTTTTGATGATTTTTGAGAAGAAAAGGGTTTTATTTCTTAAAGTCAAAATAGGGGTTTAATAGGGGTTTTAAAATAGAGGTTTTGAGAGTACATTTTTAGCACTTAAGTGAAGATTATAACCACTTACAACATCAATATTTGACTTGTATTAAGAACTTCCAAGATTGTTGGAGAGTATTGTTTTTATTTTTGAAGATAACTTCACGAATACATAGGGATGTATTGAAGTTAGGATCATAATCTATAAAACATGTTTTTGAGGTTAAGAGCTACTATCCATAAGGATTCACTCACCTCAAACACCATGTCATCACTTAGATGGTGATGAACTAGTAAGTAATCAAAGAAAAAAAAAAGAAATGGGGTAAGGAGAGATGAACAAATATAAACAAATCAAGTAAATATCAATCAATAGTTGATGATCATTGAGATATTTGACTTGTAGCTTGGTGTTTCATTCATATATAATGACTTTGGACATTGAAGCAGCTTCCTATCTCATGAATGCTCACAAAAATGGTGGTTGAATGTATTGAATGTGAAGTAAATGGGTGTAATGAAGTAGAAAACAAAGTTTAGAACTCACTTTCTAGTTGAAAATCAAAGGTGGATGCTTCTTATATCTCTATTCTAACCTTATTTCTACAACTTTCTCTAAGCTTTGTGTTTGCACTCCCCAAATGAGAAGTCAAGGGGGTTTTATATAGACTAATTTGGGGTGATTTTGGGATTTAAAGAGTGCTCCAATTGGCTCTAAATATCTGTGAACAATGAACTATGTCGTTTTGGTTTATAATTAATCAAAATGGATACCCAAAATAAATTACAAAAATGGACTGTTCTAGGGGAGAGTGCCATGGCAGCACTGGGCCTGTGCTGCGGCAGCAGTGGGCCAGTGCCACGACGGCACTGCTCCTCCAATATCCAGATAATGCTGTTTAGGCCCCCAGAGGTTCCGGTATTCACAAAAGGCCCTATTTTGTCCAAAATTCGTAAAAAATGCATACAAACTCTGAACTAAGGTTATGATATATCGTTGGAAAGGTAATGGAGTATAATTTTCATAAAAAAAGTTCGAAGATAGGTCACTTTAAAAAGTTTTGTGGTATTCGTGATAAAATCCGATTTGATAGCCTTTTTCACCTTCAAAAATTCATAATAAATTCATTTTAAATCCAGGAATTACGTGCGATATACCATTGGAAAGCTATTGACCTCTAGTATTCATAAAAAATATTTGAAAAATAATGCGGTGCTCCGGTTTCAAAGTCAACTTTTAGGTCAAATCGGTCGAACGTGGGATTTCTAGGAAGTTCTGGGAATCTCTGGGAGCTCCCAGGAGTTGACATTTTTGTTTGATTTTCTTTTAAAGATCATTTTAGTACTTTTCATATGATCTAAAATGATCTCAGTGCTTTTCGGCGAATTTGGATGATTTCGGTCAAACCCTGGTCAAAACTCGTCAAACCTAGGTCAAACCGGTCAACGAGGACTTTCTGGGAACTTCTGGGACATCTGGGGGTCTCTGGGAGCTGACGATTTCATCTAATTTTGCTTCAAAACTAGTTTTTAGTACTTTTTTATGACGTAGCATATTTTTAGAACTTTTGATTCAAATCTGGGAGTTTTTGGGCTTTCAGGGGGGTATCTTGGTCATTCTAAGCATTTTGAGAGATAGAACTAACTTCCAGGAGTCCTTGAGACCTTTTGATCATTGTGAACCACCAAGCTATGGTCTCCTAAATCTGATAGCTGCCAAAATGGGCTGTCTACAGACGTTTGAGTTAGGGCCAATTGTGGGCTAGGAATTGTGTTGTGGCCAAATTGGGCTTGTTTATGATTGAGGTCAATTTGGCTTATGTTGTGGTTGTGTATGATGGAAGCAAATACCATTGGTTTTGTACTATTGTGTTCGTGGGCAGAAGGTTGTATTGCCGGTGTTGTGAGTTTTGGCATGGTGGATTCGTGCGCGTTGTTTTGCATTGTTGTTGTTACATAGTCAGGAACTAAGTTGGGTTTTGGGTGAGAACTTGCATAACGTCATGATATCTTCCAATGGATAATGTAAATGGCGTATATGTTTATATTATTTGTGCATTGTAGTATTTCACTCAGGTTTTAGCTGATGGGCGTGTGGTCCTTGGACATTCATGTCCAGCTGCTTTAGTTCCAAGTGCTGGAGATGATATTCCGCAGGGCGAGTATCTTTGAAAGGAGAACGTCGATCAGGAGGGATGGGGCTTTGCCAGTTAAAGTGGCATTCAAGTTGCTGGAGCCGTTTTGTTCTTGTTGGGGAATTTAATTTTTTTTATCTTATATTGTTATTATGTTGTAGTTGCTCTTATTGGCCGTTTGGCCCAGACTTCTATTTCTTTTTGATTTGGGTATTTGTAATATAAGAATGTATAATGAAGTTGTAAGACATTATTATTAGTTCTGCTGAACATATAATCATTCCCGCTGCTATTAGTACTCTGATATTTCTTTTATAGTTATTGTTTTGGTCAATCATGCGATTTGTAACTTGTTACGAGCCTACGAGTCTGAAAAGGAAGTTTGCTTCCCTTAATTATCGCAACGCCAAGACGTGATAGGGATTGTTTGGTATCAAAGCACTAGGTTTAGTTGTGCTTGTGATTGTCCTATGTTAAGTTGTGAACCATAAGAGTACCTCGCTTGGAAGACATTAAGGTAGTTACGACACCGATTCGATGAACACTTCTGGAGCTGTCTTTACATCCTAAGTTGTGTACCTTGACTTTTATTGCTCTTTCCTTTCATCATTAGCATATCATTGCATTTGGCATTTCCTCTATTGGCATTCCGCAGGCGATTGCATCTCATGAGTATAAATAGTATGTGTGTACATAAGTATGTTTGATTTTGGGTAATGAACGCCTCTAGACTATCTTCTAAAGGCAGTAGTTCAATTTGAGAAATAATTGTGTCAAAATGTGTACTTGTGCGCAGAGTCATGATGGTTGGAGTGACTCGCAACAACCATAACAGAGTCTGACCACCTGAACTGCTACCGGAAGGATTAGACCCCACCGGAGTTTTTGAGAGATTCCTCCAAAGGTTGGAGCATATTGGCGATCAGCAAGGTGTACCTCATTATATACTGTCACCGTCACCACCTCCAGCGAGACCTACCAGAGACAAGTTGTTAGAGAGATCCAAGGCTTTATGCCCAAAGAAGTTTGATGCCGTGTCTGGAGCATTGAAAGCCGAACAATGGATTAGAGAGATGGAGTCTTGTTTTAAGGCTTTTGTTTGCTCAGTTGCCGATAAGAAGAGGTTTGCAGAGTTTTAGCTCACTTATTCTGCCACAGAATGGTGGAAAGCTCAACAGGCCACTTTGGGGGATGAAGCTATCAGATGTTTGAGTTGGGAAGAGTTCAAGACAATGTTTCTTCAGAAATTTTGTCCTGCGTCTTAGAGATATAAGAAGGAGAAGGAATTTATGGACCTAGTCCAAGGAGCCAAGACTGTTCAAGAGTATACTGTCGCGTTTAAAAAGTAATCTAGTTTTGCCCCGCATTTGGTGGATACTTTGGAAAAGAAGAACAAGAGATATCTACGTTCTGTGATACAGCCATTTGAGAATTTGGTAGAGTTGGCCTCTAATCTAGAGACTTTGTATGGGAGACAGCAGCAAAAGTAGTTTGTATTCTGGGTAGCTAGTCGCCCTATTCGTGGCCATCCGAACTCGTACCGTAACGCTAGAGTGAAGAGGCAATGGAACGGTTTGAGAGGACAAGTGCCCAATCCTCCGTCGGCACAAACTCAACTGCTTGGCATGGTACCTGCATCAGGACCACTGGCAAAAGGATTCAATTATGCTATATGCTTCAATTGTAGGATACCGGGACACATCTCAAGAGATGGCATAGCACCCAGAAGCAAGAAACGATAAGGCATTGTCTGTTACTTCTGTGGCAAGAAGGACCATATTAGTAAAGATTGTTTTCTCTGCCAACGAGCAGAAACTGGACCTGCAGCCCCAACCAATCAAGCACGTGTCAATGCTATTATTCTAGGAGGAGCAGGATTCGATGTGATCGAGTAGCAAAACCTCGAAGGTATGCTTACCCTTTATAACAATCGTGCATTAGTTTTATTTGATACTAGAGCCATAAATTCGTTCATAGCACACAGAGTTGTAACAGAATTAGGTCTAGAACCTCAGAAGCTCGATGTAGCTTTGAACGCAGTTTCACCTTTAGGCATCACTGTAAAATTGGGTAAAGTATGCAAGGAGTGTGCGTTGATTTTAGATAATCGAGAGTTACCTATCGATATGATTGTTTTATCAATAAAAGAGTTCGATGTGATCTTAGGAATTGATTGGTTAACAAAGTTTAGTGCTAAATTGGACTGCCTTAGTAAAACGATTTCCTTTGCATTACCAAGAACACAGTCGTTCATTTTCCAGTGTAATCCATTGAGCGATGCGTTTCTCACAACCCACTTGGCTCTAATAGAAGGCATCGCACGGAGACTACTATCGCTCAGATTCCTGTAGTAAGAGAGTTTGAGGATGTATTATGAGAAATCCCTGGATTACCTCCAAAGCGTGAGATTGACTTCGACATTCAGCTAATGCTAGGAATGGCACCAATATTGAAAACTCCGTATCGTATGGCATCGACCGAAATGCAAGAGTTGAGTTAGTAGATTCAAGATCTAGAAAACCTTGTATTCATTCGGCATACCACATCACCGTGGGAGCACCTGTGTTATTTGTTAAGAAGAAGGATGAATCAATGAGACTCTGTACAGACTGTAGAGAGTTGAACAAGGTTACGATCAAGAACATGTACCCGCTACTGCGGATAGACAATTTGTTTGATCAATTACAAGGAGCAACAATGTTCTCGAAGATCGATCTGCGATTAGGGTATCATCAAATACTTGTTCGAGAAGAAGATATACCGAAGATAGCTTTCTGCTCTAGGTATGGGCATTATGAGTTCCTAGTTATGCCTTTTGGTTTAACCAATGCCCCATTAGTGTTTATAGATTTGATGAATTGGGTATTCAGACCCTATCTAGATCAGTTCATCATCATTTTTATCGACAATATTTTAATCTACTCGAACACTATGGGGGAGCACGGACAGCATTTGAGGATTGCCATACAGACCCTTAGAGACAACCATCTTGTCACCATGTTTAGCAAGTATGAGTTTTGGCTCAAGGAAGTTAAGTTCTTAGGACATGATATTTCTCGGGAAGGTATCTCAGTGGATTCTGCAAAGACTAATACTGTGAAGAATTGGAGCTGACCTAGAAACGCTTTAGAGATTAGAAGTTTTCTTGGGTTAGATGGGTATTATCGACGTTTTGTGGAAGGGTTTTTGAAGATTGTAGCCCCACTCACTAGTTTGTCAAAGAATGAGACCAAGTTCGAATGACAAGATAAGCACGAAGGCGCCTTTCAAGAGTTGAAAGAGAAATTGACTTCTATGCCAGTGTTAGCTATTTTGAGAAGCTAAGAGATATTTGTTATCTATAGTGATGCCTCATATCAAGGTTTAGGGTGTGTGCTCATACAAGACAGAAGAGTTATTGCTTATACATCTAGGTAATTGAAATTGTATGAGAAGGACTGCCCGACACATGATTTGGAGTTAGCAGCCATTATGTTTGCACTCAAGATATGGAGACACTATTTGTTCGGAGAGCAGTTTGACTTGGTTTCTGATCATAAGAGCTTAAAGTATCTATTCTCGCAGAAGGAGCTTAACATGAGGCAGAGACGATGGATAGAGTTGTTAAAAAATTATGACTTTACATTGCAGCACCACCCCGGTATGGTAAATATAGTTACAGATGCTTTAAGCCAAAAGCCTCACAGTATTGTTGCTTCACTTATGATTAGAGAGTGACAAGTTCTTGAAACAGTGGCTAAGTTTGGACTTTAGCCTGTCGAAGTAGAAGGAGAGAAGATTATGGGATGCTTGGTAGTTCAAGCTACACTCGTTAACCGGATCATAGAGGCTCAACAGAAAGATGTAGAACTATGCCAGTGGTTCGACAAGATGTCAGCCAAGGATCCAACCAATTGGAGTACTGGGAATGACAGAGGTTTTAGATTCAAAGATAGACTTGTGGAGCCAATCACAAATGATCTCGGGAAGGATATTTTAGAAGAAGCACACAAATTGAGACTAACTGTACTCCGAGAGGGATGAAAATGTATAAAGATCTAAAGAAGACTTTCTAGTAGGAAGGCATGAAGAAGAAAATTGCCAAGTGTGTTTCAGAGTGCTTGGCTTGTCAACAAGTTAAAGCAGAACACCGAAAGCCTATGGGACCTTTACAGTCGTTGTCGATTCCGTAGTGGAAGTGAGAACACATCACAATGGATTTCGTGGTAGGATTGCCTTGATCTCAGCAGAACCATGATTCCATTTGGGTGATTGTGGACAAACTCACTAAGTTAGCTGATTTCATCGCTTATGATATGACTTAATTAGTGGAGAAATTGAGCCGATTATATCTGCAGCAGATTATGCGTCTGCATGGAGTGTCAGTCACCATTGTGCCAGGCCGAGATCCTTGATTCACAGCAGAATTTTAGGAAATCTTTAGAAAACTATGGGGACTTCACTGAGATTGAGTTCTACTTTTTATCCTCAGACCGATGGGAAAACAGAGCTAACGGACCAAGGAATGGAAGAGATGCTCCGAGCTTGCGTGCTAGACTTCGAAAGCTCATGGGAGACTCATTTGCCGTTGCTAGAGTTTGCATACAACAACAGTTACCATTCAAGCATAAGAATGGCAACTTTCGAAGCTTTATATGGAAGACCCTGTCGATCATTGTTGTGTTGGGCAGAAGTTGGAGATGGTAGCTCTTAGGCCCAGATTTGGTTGGAAAACTAATGAAAAGATTGTAATTGTCAGAGAGAAGATGAAGGTAGCAGAAGACTGATACAAGAGCTACGCAGACTTGCACCGTACAGACAAGGATTTCAATGTGGGAAAGCATGTCTTGCTCAAAGTATCTTCGATTCAAGGAGTGGTGAGGTTTGGACAAAAGAGAGGAAAGTTTTCGCCACGCTACATTGGACCGTTTGAGATCCTGGAGCACGTGGGCAAAGTCGCCCACAGACTAGCGTTACCACCAAAGATGTCGAGATTCCATAATGTCTTTCACGTCAGTATACTGAAGGAGTATTACCAAGGTGCTATGCCACATGTGATCGATTTCAGAGACATACAAGTGAATGACAACACATTATATCAAGAGAGACATGTGTAGATTTTGGACCAGGAGATCAAGAAGTTGAGAAATAAGGAAATCCCGTTGGTGAAGTTTTTGTGGAATCACCACAACATAGAGGAAGTTTTATTGGAATTGGAGTCCGAGATGTACGTTAAGTATCCGGAGATGTTTTATACAAGTTAGCTCATATTTCGGGGATGAAATCCTTTTATTAGTGGTGGAGTAGTGTAACACCCATAATTTTTATATCTATTATATAATTTTCGTATATGTATTGTTCATAGTTTCTACATAAATGAATCATATTTTGAGTCTGCTTGGCATTACATGAGTGTTCATACATTGCATATCATGAATCTTTGAAAATAAAACAAAACTTTGTTGATTCAGTAAACCCGAGTGCTCGAGCTAAAATTTTATGAAAAGACAGTTTTGCCCCTGGATTCCTAAAATTCTATAAATACTAGTTCTTTTTTGTATTTTGGTCGTACGAAAATCTCTATTTCCAGAGAGTGTTTGTGAGGGAAAGTTCTTAGTTTCATGTACAAACACATACATTTTGCCTTACATGTCCAAGGATTCTTCATCTAATTCTTCCACCAACACCTACACACATGTATTTCAACATCCTTGAAGTTCTGGAGCTTAGTCTTGGAGAATTAAAGGAGTTTTAGAATTGCATGTGAAGTTTTTGGAGTCTTAAGCTCAAGATCTTCATCATCTTCTTTCTTTCTCAACATATATTCATAATCTACTTTGTTTGATTGCATTGTGAGTATTACAACTCACTTATAATGTGTATATGTACATAATCAAGTTGTAAAAAAATATGTTGCATGTGTTTGATTCTTCATGATCTAGCTTTAAATTATCATGATCACCATCTATGTTTTAAGTTCATGTTGATTTCATGGTCTAATTGGTTTTGATCACCTTTTTGATTAGTATAATTCATGTATGACATGTATATGATCATGTATAAAATGATTAGTATGTTGCATGTATGTTTTATCTTGAGATCTTAAAGTTATATGTTAAATTCGTATGGGTTTTAAAGATGCTAAAACATACACTATTCTGAACTATTGAGTGCGAGTGATCGAGCGAGCGCGAGCGCTTGAGACTGGAGCGCTAGAGTGATCCGAGCACTCGAGCTTAACGGAATTCTATTTCCTTTGCTTATTTATATATTGAAGTTAATATCTTTTGAACAATGGAATTTGTCAACTAAACCTGGAGTGGTATATGTTATTTATGAAGAGCTTCTCAATATGTAGTTGTACTTTATACTTATCTAGTAATACCATGCTTGTATGATAGTTTCTTAACATGTTCATTTCCATATCATTGTTAGAATCTTGTTACGATCAGTTTTGTTGACGAATAATGATAACACGTAGGGACGAATGATTAATGATGAAATGAAGTTTAATGTGCGAATAATGTACTTAAATTAACCAGCGTGTTGATGGGCGTGAGAGCATGGTTGTGTTGCATAGTTGTGTTGAATAACCTTATCGGTTGTTCCAAGCAAGGTTGCATATTGTCGTATAACCTTAACGGTCTTATTGTCGATTGAGTTATGTTCATGAGGTGTTGTAGCTGGTAAGTTGTGATTGTGTCGTGCGATCTGTGTGTCATTGAGTTAGGGCCAATTGTGGGCTAGGACGATTGTGTTAGGGCCAATTGTGGGCTAGGTGATGAAATGAGGGGCATGTGTGGCCGTATGATATATTATTGGGCCATGTGTGGCCGTAATTTGCATCTGAGGGCCATGTGTGGCCGTTTGGAAGGATGTGATTGAGTTATGGCCAAATGTGGTCTAGGACGTTTGAGTTAGGGCCAATTGTGGGCTAGGAGTTGTGTTGTGGCCGAATTGGGCTTGTTTATGATTGAGGTCAATTTGGCTTATGTTGTGGTCGTGTATGATGGAAGCTAGTATCATCGGTTTTGTACTGTTGTGTTCGTGGGCAGAAGGTAGTACTGCCGGTGTTGTGTGTTTTGGCACAGTGGATTCGTGCGCATTGTGTCATGCCCCGACGTAGCAAAAATAGGGAAAATAAATTCCATTTTTGGACCAGTAGGCCGTGACTGGTGAATATCACTTGATTGTCCACACACAGTTCTAAAACATCAGAGATAAGAATGCAGTAACTGGAATGCAAAACTGAATATAAAATGAACTTAAACTTAAAGGATCCAATTTCAAAACTCAACCATATTAGTAAACTGAAATTCAAGTCTCAAGGCACACTCACCAACCAAAAAGTACATAGTACTCAAAACATAATATAAAGAACAAGTAATCTAGCCCTAAGCTTCAAGTAGCATAGATGTTGTCATCAACTTGGTGGTAATCCCCTTCGATCCCTTCTTCGGTGTGACCATCCCAGCCATAGCCTTCCTCTAGGTACTCCTGATAGTAGCACTCATCAATGGGCATCTTACCTGTATAGCCATAGGTTTGGAAAGCTGGATATGGGCATATCCAGTGGCAGAAACGCTGTCAGCTTGGGGAAGCCGAGTGAGTAATAAACTAACCGAGTATCAAAATAAGAAGTTTTTAATAGCATTTGCATTAAGAAACAGTTCTCTTGACGTTCTCGTTCTAACATGTTCCGATACACTATGTGAGACTCAATGACCTGACTTACACTGTTATAGACTATGTGTCCATATTACTGACTCATTCTCCCATGCATGTCTAGCCATAGGTTGCTTGGACAAAAAACCTCCTTTCCTAAAGATCTTGATTCCCTTTTCGATATCACAGTAATGGTCAGCCTGGTACGAAACCTCAGTTATCCCATTCTCGTAATGTAATGGTCAGCCTGGTACAAAATCTCAGCTGTCCCATTCTCTACAATGTCTCTTGGTATGGAGTACCGGCCGTTACATATTCACAATGTGCCTTGGTATCATCATACTGGTTGTTACACATAAACAACGTACCTTGGTATCATCATACTGGCAATTACCCATCTCTATCATCCTTTCTCTTCCCACAGTCATGGCTATCACTTGCCACAACAGATCATGATCTACATAAGAAGACTCAACCCAACACAAATCGCAATCTCCTTAATCGCTTAACTTGTACCATATGAACAGACAATTTGTCTCTGCGACTAAAATGTACCAAACTATGCATGTCGGCTTCTTAGTACGATCATTCTTATATTAATGATTTACTTATTCACTAACATTAGGTTTATTATTCAAACGGGTAGCTTCGTAACATATTGAAGTCTCATTCTAAAATATTATGACAATGATAGAAAGCTCTAATAGACATGTGAACACATAACTACTATTAAACACGGATAAATAACATTCTACCAATGTACAATCTATTGGATTGACTCAACAATCAATTGGGGAAAGATGGGTGCCAATCGATTAGTCTTAATGGCAATCGATTGGTATCAAAAAGATGCCAATCGATTGGAAAAAGTAACCAATCGATTGGGGCAAAGTTCAATCGATTAGACAAAGTGCCAATCAATTGGTACTTCATCTTCTTCACAGTGAATGTACTGAAATTATACAAAACTAAATATAAATGTCATGGTTCCATTCTATTCGTACAAAAACTTATAAAAACGTCTAACTAAGCTACTATGTGAGTTTGAGGACTCACAAGTGTTTGTATGTATGGTGGTATGCTTGAGAAGCTTGAAAGCTTGAGCTTTAAAGGTGGCACCCTCTTCCTTTTCTCTGTCTCTCTTCTCTATCTCTTTCTTTATCTTTTCTCCTTCTCTATCTTTTGTCCTTCTTCATCTCTTCTTGACAGTGTGTGTTTGTGTGATGTTAGAGTGTGTATAAGTATGTATATATATATATATGTGTGTGTGTGTGTGTGTGTATGAATATATATTATGTTTAAGTATATGGAGCTCAAGAACTAAACCAAACAGGTCTTGATACAAGTTTGGGTCAGTATATATAGGTAAGGGCTCCATGCAACAAGCAGGTGGTGTCATCCTCGCAGAAAATGCTTGGAGACCAATTTAAGTGACTGGTAATCAATTGGGATCAGTGGTAATCGATTGGTACTAAGGAGGCTGAAGGTAATCAATTGGTAAGAGAGGCAATCGATTGGTATCCAAAACATGCCAATCGATTTGGAAATCATGGCAATCGATTTGTATCCAAAATTTACCAAATTAAGACAAGTGTTATCATAGAAGTCGTTGTATACATCATAAGTACAACAAAAATACGGGTATTACATTATCCACCTCTCATTAATGATTTCGTTCCCAAAATCGGAAGTAAGTGAATATCAAAACATCAACAACTCTGGAAACTTCTTCCATATCTCTGACTCTAGTTCCCACGAAGTTTCTCCTTCATCGTGATACTTCCACTAAATCTTCACCAATGGAATCTCTTTGTATACGTCATAAGTATAGCGAAAATACGGGTATTACACATTGTTTTACATTGTTATGGTTGCATTGTCGGGATGTACGTTGGGTTTTAGGTGAGAACTTGCGTAACGTCGTGATATCTTCCAAGTGATAATGTAAATGGTGTATATGTTCATATTGTTTGTGCGTTGTCATATGTCCCTCAGCTTTTAACTGATGGGCGTGTGGTCCCTGGACATTCGTGTCCTGCTGCTTTAGTTCCAGGTGCTGGAGATGCTGTTTCGCAGGGCTAGTGTCTTGGAAAGTAGAATGTTGATCAGGAGGGATGGGGCTTTGCCAGTTGAAGTGGCGTTCATGTTGCTGGAGCCGTTTTGTTCCCATTGGGGAATTTTATTTTATTTTTATCTTATGTTATTATTATGTTGTAGTTGTTGTTTTCGACCATTTGGCCCAGACTTCTATTTCTTTTTGATTTGGGTATTTGTAATATAAGCATGTATAATGAAGTGATAAGGTTATAAGACACTGTTATTGCTTCCGCTGAACCTAAAATCATTTCTGTCGCTATTAGTACTCTGATATTTCTTTTATAGTTGTTGTTTAGGACAATCATACGATCTGCAACTTGTTATGAGCCTACATGTCTGATAAGGAAGTTTACTTCCCTTAATTATCGCAACACTGGGGCGTGACACGAACCCCCCCCCCCCCCCCCCCATACAGTCATAAAAAACAATCACACAAATTAAGAAATTGCAATGAAAATAAAACCTTAGAAACTATGAACGAAGCAAAAGAACTTACACAATAACTTCATTGAAATTTAAATGAGAAGCTTGTAGCAGTTTATGGAGTGGTGTAGTTTGAGGATTTGACAACAGTGGTGTAGGTTAAGGATTTGACAACAGTGGTGTAGGTTGAAGATGATTCAGTGGCCCTTTATTAAAAATAATCTGAATCATGATTTTCCTTAATTTCTGTAATCAAGAGAAAAAAATTAGGATACGTTAATTTGATCTTGAATGCTTGGGTAAGAGAGAGACTGAATCTGTGGGATTAAGGGATTCTATTTAGGTTGTAAACCTAAGAGAGAAGAATAATATATGGCCATTTTAAGGGAAATAACATATGAGAGAAAAGATTCATAGGAAGAATGTGCTTAGGTTTCAATTAATGATCTTCAATTGAGGGCTATGTTTATGGAAGAAAACGTTGGGGTTGTGTTTACTGGAGAAAACTTTTGGTTTGAATGATCTTCAATTGAGGGCTATGTTTATGGCTGAAAATGTAAGACACTATATTTTCAGAAAAAGAATTTACTTGGGTAGTTATAGTGGAATTAAGTGTTGTTGTGTGATCGATTAATCTTTGGACATGTGGCAAGGAGTTAGGAGATCATGAGAGTTGACGGTCAAGATCACATTGTACATTATATGACAGCACTTCAGTGTTGTTAAAATAGTGTTGTTTGAGCTGTTCCTTTCACAAATGAACAGTAAAACTGGGCAGTTTTTGAAAATCTGCTTATGCAAAAGTAGTTTTATTGTTAATTTTGTGAGAGGAACAGCACAAACAGCACTGTGTTAACAACACTAAAATACTGTCCTTACATATCATATGTACGAGTAGTACTGTAGTATCATTTCAATGTTGAGATGAGGCATGAGGGTGTATTTCACTAGTTCTCTGTGTGCCACATGTTGCTTGATTCTTTTGAATTATAATAGTAAGAATAGATTTTTCAGTTCTCTGTGATAATTATCCAATTGAATTGATATCGCATGGAAATTAATTATCCTTTTTTTTTTTGCTCGGCAAAACATTTTTCATTAAAGGGACCAAAGTCCAAGCAAATACAGCAGCAATTACAGCACAAGTTGGAGCCATCACAATTGGCATTGAACAAACAAAGATTCCCAAAAAAACCAACCAGCTCAAGACCCAATTCAAAAAACAAAGTCCACAAGATCTACAAAAAAGATCAGCAAGACTAAGTAAGGCCAGGGAAGCCGAAGAACCGAACCAAAAAGTACTAAGCAAAAAGAGTAAAACTCAGCCCAAACAAAAAAATCAGCAGCAAAAACTCACAGCAAAACCAGTTTTCATCCTCATTCAGTCAGCGCTTTCGTTTAACAAAGTTATATCCATGGCTCGTTCTTCACTAGACTTTAGGGGTGGTGGACTGTTCGAAAACACAGTCTTTTAAGGTGGTCAAATTGGTGTTTCTTATGCAACGTCCGCCAGGAGGGTTCTGCACCGCGGTGTGAGTAGAGGTGGTGTGACACTGCACATTTCAACTGATAAACCCCTTCGCTCACGAATAAAAAATTCGCGCAATGCACCAAAACAACCCACTTTAGATGGGCTATTATTAGCCTGAGTAATGCGATTAGGAACTGATGAACCTCTTCGAGCTCTTGCGCGATGTAAAATGCCGGAGGTTTCTTCTCCCAAGGCCATGTCAAGAGCAGTCAAACCCTCTAAATTCTTAGCATTTTTGTCTACCTTTTTAGCCAACAACCTCACAACTTTGCCAAAATCTAAGAAGCCCACTACAAATCAAGCCTAATTCAAAGAGCATAAAGGCAAAAAACAGTGCCCCCTAAAATAACCAATATTCTATAGCACAGCTCAAGAATCCAAATGAATGAACAAAACACAACCATAGAGCTCAAAACAGCACCATGTCAAAACTATGCTCCGACAGCAAACTTAAAAAAATGCAGCAACAGTAGTTGAATCAGTGCACATCATCATCAATTACATCTCCACACTTAAACCAAAGTTGGTGGGAATGATTATTACTCTTTCTTTGTCAGTAGAAGCTTCAAACAACTGCCTGCTCTACTGGCCCTTCATGGCCACACCCAAAACTTTTGAAAGCTTTTGGAATATATCTGTAATTTTAAAATTTGAAATTGGCCCAAACTTTTAACATATACAAAATCAACTATTCATATAAAGTCAATTATAAAATCAAAAGGTATAAGGCTACATTTGTTTAGCACGGACATAAAAAATTGGATTAATAATTTATTTTAATTTAACAATTCATTTTATTGGTAGGGAAATTATTACATGATTAATTGTCAATATCATCTTAATAGTCTTTAATATAGAGGACTATTCAATCAAGGGGATGTGGGCTTAATAGTCCATTATAATAGTAAAGGGGAAGACTAGCTAATACCCCATTATTGAGATAATTAACAAGACCTATATCTAATTGGCACAAAATCACTCTTTCGACTCTCGATATCTTATCTCGTTCGAATATATATATATATAACTGTTGGGCTTCAAGTCCAACCCATGTTTAGCCTCTGATGGAGTATATATGCTTGGTGAGCAAACTATTCAATAATTGCTCTCCCAAGTCCAACCTAAAGTAGGAGGTGGTGTATAGCTTGTGATTAGGAAAGCTGAGATACTTTCCTATTCTTGGTTTTGGGGTTTCACGCTTGACATGTACATGCGTATACATATATATGTTTGTGGTGGGTGTCTCGACTAGGTAGTAAGCAAGATAGAGTGAGAGCAAGGTAGAGAAAGAAAGGTAACTCATTGTCAAGGTTTTTTTTTACAGTGAGGTGGTGTATTTTTCTGGTTTGAAAGAGGGGGTATACAAGGGATTGGGTGTTGGGACTTTAAACTACATTATCAAGTAATTACACATATTGGACAAGTCTGCTTGACTGGCTACTGAGCAAATGATCGGTTCTATGACCGGTTCTATGACAGGTTCGCGTGAGTCTACCTCTTGGGAAAGCCCCTTAGTACGTGTTCCCTTTCCAGCCATTTGACACGAAGGTCCCACCGGGCGTGCTAAAAATTGTTTGATAATAAAATTTTAGTGTGGTGTGTGCTGGGTGGGCCAGAGTCCTCGTGGACTCAAAGAGGTTATGATTACCGAATCTGACTTTCTAATTCAAACGATTGTTGTTAAATAACAATTAATGGGTCTCGGCTCAACTCTGATACAAGTAAGCAAATTACAAATGGAAATTGAAAAGGAAACAAATCAACCACTGAGATTTAGAATACCTCCACGGACATCATCATCTTCATTGATCGACTTCAAGTAGTAAGTACAAACACTCAAGAGAACAATGACAATCGCTCAAAGAACAATGAGAATACAAATCACTCAAGAACAAAAGCAGTATTGTTATGAGGAGAAACTAAAGTCTGCTGCAGAAGTGGCGTGTGTGTTAGCCCCCTCCAATGTTGCCCACTCTGCTCTATTTATAGACTTGGAGTACATAACCGCTCATGTTAGTGGGATTAGTGGGGTTAGTGGCCCCTGATTTCTAGGTGTGGACAAGTAACTGCTTCCACTATGTCCCATAACTTTCACGATCTGTTTGATGATCCCACCTCTACCACGTTCCTCTTTCATATAACTACTTCCCCTCCAACTTAACCTCTCCTAAAGCACACGTTCTCATCCATGCTTAACTGCCCAAAAGCCTTGTGAACAGATCCTATTTGACCGATTGCATCATTCTCTGAGTAGCTTGATCCTTGTTGGTTGATGGACCTTGGTAGGAATTCTAGCGTCTATCGGTCTCGTTTGACCGATATTTTCTTACTTATATATTGCTTACCAATTATTTCCCAAGCCCGGTATAACATCTCCTTTTATATCTGTCTTTCAGTCCCAATACTTTAGGACCTTCATTGGTTAGCCATCGATCTTGTTTGACCGATGTTATGATTATCATCGCACCTACTTTGCAATTCTGGCCTTGCTTGTTAAGGCCGAGGTGTTTCTTTGAGAACCACCTATCATCCTGTCTTCGGTCTTAACTCCGATATTCACATACTGGCTATACCCTCTTTACCTACAACTAGCTCTGATATCGGTCTTTCCTTCGTCATTGGCCTTGCTCTCTGTTCATCTGCCTACCTGCTCCTGTGATGACGTCATCAGGCCACGTGATTGTCATGTGCCTTGAAAAATTCCAAATTAGGGTGTAAACAATAAGTAATGTATCAAAAATATTTTAACCATATAAAACATATATTGCATGGAAATTGAATTAGTCAGGTTACAAATTCTTCAATGTTCTCATTCAATATCCCAAATCTTATCAATAATAAACTAAAATACGGTATGTTGTACTGGTTCATATATTTTCCAAATATAAAATAAAATAATATATATAGAGAGAGAAAAAAATCTTTGAAGAGACAGGTCTTTTGGATGCTATTAATTTAGGATAAAAGCATTGTAAAAGATGAAAAGATAAAAACATGATGTTAAGGTTAGTGCTGGTCGCACTCTACCTGAGCTGCCTGCGTATCCCAAGGGGAATCAGACCAGGACGTAGTTCAGGGGAACAAGGGACAAAACGCACATGCAAATGCATCATTAGAACAGGCGGATGCTATGGTATGATATGCCATGCATGGACGTGATATGAGTTATGTTATGAGTCATATCATGTCTACTGTTCTAATCCTAGTATGAGTAGGTGCTGTGAGTTATGCCACTCCGAGTGGGCTGGTGTTGTGTTAGTGTTTACGACTGTGATGTAGTGGCTGACATGGATAAAGATATCCAGGTTTTGAAGACTCTGGGTCTCAGGGCAAACTTCTTAAATTTTGGGAAGCGTGCTGGCAAGTGGATCGGTCACAGGGTCCTTGAGGACAAAAACTGATAGGTGAAAGAGCTCACAAAGATCAACAATTGGGAGTCTTATGATAACCGAAGTAAGGATGCTCATGATAAGTGATAAAACTTACGGTGATCAATTTGGTGAGAAAGTTTATGATAAGTGAGGAGGCTCACAGTAAGTGAGGTAGCTAACAATAATTGACAAGTAAGATAACCAGAGTGAAGAGGCTCACGATAAGTGAGGAAGCTCACGATAACTGACGGGTGAGGAAGTTCATGGTACTTGACACGTGAGGAATCACACGACGACTGATAGATGAGGAAGCTTATCAACGGACGTAGGGCTGTAAAAGTTGGTTATGATTTTCCATTATCTTTTGCTGGGGATATTGGGGGATTCTTTTTGAGAACCCCTCTCAACTTTTGATGGAGAACTAGGATCCATCTCTGAATCTCTCACAGTTGATTGAAATTCTTTGATCGAGAACCAGGATCCATCACTAAATCTCTTACGGTTGATCAAATCTTATAATGCTCAATCCAAGAGAGTCGGTTAGGGCCTTTGGGAGATGATATGTTTCTAAATTTGTCCTCCAGCGATGGTGTGGGACTCTTTTTGAGAATCTCTCTTAATTTCTGACCGAGAACTAGGATACATCTCTGAATCTCTTGCGGTTGATCAAATTTGGCAATGGCCATCCCAAAAAGCCTATTCGGGTCTCTCAGGAGCCATTTTCTCTTTGTAACTGTCCTATGAGGATAAGTTGGATCTGCTAGGGCTAAAAACCTTGTAAATCTTGACTAAAATGGGCCACTGGGGCTGGTCGGGGCCAAAAATGGGCTGAAAGGCCAAAACGAGCCAAAACGGGCTAAAATGAAGCAAAGCGGGGCCCATGGGGAGTAGTGCTGTGGCGGCACTGGGCTACTACCATGGCGGCAGTTGGCCAGTACCGTGGCGGCACTAGGTGGCCAGACTCCATGTTTGTATATCTTGAGATTTTGAGCTCTAAATGCTCATTTTTGGCCATTTTGAGGTGTTTTTGGAGCCCAAATCCATCAAAACGCAGCTTGAGCCCGCTCAGGTGAGTAATTTTTCCCCACGATTGGAATTTTGATTGGTGTTTTGGTTTCCTCTAATTTTTAAGAAGAAAGTTTGACTTTAACTTCCATTTTCTTTGTAGATCCAAGGCTTCCAGCTCGAGGAGGCTCTCTAAGAAGGCCAAGGAATAGGCTAGGGTCGAGAGCCAACCCCTGGAGTTGATTTTGCATGGCCCTCAATGTCACATTTTTGCCGCGTGTGCCTAGAGGTCATTGGAAGTTCATTTTGTGTTCATTTATTGATTTTGCAAAGTTGGACTTCATGTCCTGAATAGTGATTTTGTGCTCTTTTTTGTTGTTTTTGATGTATGTAGGCACTAGAGGTGACCTTGAAGGGCCACGGTAGCCTCGCCTATGCTTTTCTGTAGTATACCCAGCTTTTGCCTATTGTCAAAAAAATGGCAGATGATGCCAGGTTTAGCGGCTTTGTCCGCCTAGTTTCGAAGAGCACCAATGACTTGGCACATTTCTACGCTTTGTGGAGAGATGGTGGGACACGACAAATACTTTTCATTTGCCATTCGGTGAAATGACGATAACGCCCTTCGACTTTTCCATGATCACCGGTTTGAGAGTTGGCGGGGAGCCCCTGATCCTAGACTATTTCTATGAGATCGATCCTGAAGCCGTTGAGATGTTGATTGGGGCTATTCCTCCTAATCTGGAGGGGCATCGATTCCCTTGCGGCTAGCTTTATCAAGCTTATGGCAGGGGAGGACACACCGTCAATGACCGACAGCTGTTACGGGCCTTCCTTCGGTATGTTCTCGGCTGCTCGATTTTTATGACACAAAATGACCGGGTGAGCCTGAGGCTTCTCACCTGCTTGGCAAGATTCCTTCTTATGACTGGGGTGGTGCTGCCCTGGCCCATCTTTATAAGCACATGAGTGAGGTTTCTCGGGACGACATCAAATCCACTGGAGGGTTCTGGCGAGCTTGGGAGGTATGTTCTGTGACTTTTCCTTTTCTTTTGGCCCTTTTTTATTTCTATTTCTGACTTTTACTTTTTTGTACAGTTCTGGATCTTTGAGTACCTGAAAATATTGGCTCCTACCCCCGCCGATGAGTCGGGTGAAGATGAGGATGACATGGCTCCTGTGCCTCTGTTCCCTCGGGGCTTGAGATGGAGGAGGGATGTTGTTGGGGTTAAAAGCGGGGCACATCAGATTGTCCTCCTGAGAAATTTCTTATCTGAGCTGACGGTCGCCAGTGTTGATTGGACACCTTGGGAGCATGTTTTCTATGCTACCCCAGAGGAGATACAAGTGGTCAGGCCTCTTGCTTCTTGTCGACTTCGGATGAAGAGTACTGAATGTTGGCAGTGGTATCTTGGCGAGTGGGTGTCTCAGCAGGTAAATAGCAGTCCGAGATACCGTGTTCCTTATACTCCTCCCGTGATGGATGTTGAAGACCTTTCTGGTGCTACTTTGCTGGCGGCTTTGGCCAGTACTGACGCTTGGGACCATTTCTGTTCTGAGACTGGCTATGAGACCTACCGTGGCCGATTCCTGATGCCCAACTTCCAACTTCTGGATGTGTATTTCTTTTACATTTTTGTCTTTATTCGTCACTTATGTTTTTAGACTCATATTTTCCTAACTTGTCTTGTGCCTACAGCTTTGCGAGATGTGTAGGAGACAGGCTCCCCCAGCTTCTGATCCTATCCCTCCTTGGGATTGGACCGTCAATGTTTTGAGTGCCGATGGCTATCCGCAGGTCATGGAGGTGCCACGAGTCAAGTGTGGGTACCCTATCCAGCCAGCAGACGTCCTCAACATCCCTTGGAGATATGCTGAGGAGGGTGACGCCTTGGCAGCTAGCCTACAGTCTTTGGTTCTCACGCGAGACTACCAGGTACGTCTCTAATTTTGCGCTCCTTAAGGTTTATGAGATTCTAACCTTAGATTTTACCCTTGACAGATGGATGGTATATGGCAATTCGCCACCAGTCAGATGGCGTCCTTGGTAAGTTTCTGACTCGACTCTATTTTTGTACTTTTGTTGCTTCTCGACTAAATGCTTTTATTTTATTTGTATGTGCATTGTCGTAGAGGTGGTACTTGCTCATCGAGGACCAGGCCAAGGTGCAGGGGTGGCAGGAGGCCATCGTCAACGTACACTCCAAGTGTTCCGACGGAGGATGAAAAAGAGGAGAACTGAGCCCTCCTAAGCAGGGACTTTTGTTTTGTCTCCATTTAATGTCTTCAATTTGGTTGTACTAGTGTATTTTGTGAATGATGGATGATGTGTAGGACGATTTGTCACCTTTTGACAGAGTATTATGATGTTTCGCCTTTTAAGCTCGATAGCTTCCTGTTTGGAGGAGCGGTTGTGTGCTTGTTTTATTTGGTGATCGTGTGACGACATATATATATGTGCACTGTGACTCTATGACTATTGATGTCGAAATTTTGAATTTTCGCTACAGTCGCGACAGAAAATATGGCATTGTATGATCCTGCTCAACTCACAGCTTGGCTAAACATCACAGATAGCGTGGAACAGATCAACCTTTTCAGTTACAACTTAATCGAACTATTCTCCCTTCTCCAGACGGCTTTGAACATTGAGTTCATACGTGCTGCTATTGCCCACTGGGACCCGGTAAATCATGTCTTCAATTTTAACAGCCTGAAGATATGCCCCCTGTTTGAGGAGTTCTATGCTATCCTCGATTTTGATTCGTACTCCGACCTGATTCTTCCTTCTACTGATACCCCCAGTCCTACACGAGGCTTAGCTGAGTATCTCAACGGTTCAACTGCTGTCGCCTGTCGATTAATTCATGGTGAGGTCCTCGATATTGCCTCCATCATTGCTCGGTACGTTAATCCCAGAAATCCCAGTGTGTATGATGCTTCCCGTGGGGCCGCTCTGATCTTATGTATGACTTCTCATTTCTTGTGCTCGAGTACTTCTAGGGACTTGGTGTATGTATGCCTTAGGCTGAAATTGAGTAAGAACCCTATGGCCATGGTTCTAGTTGAAACCCTAAATGGTTTGGAAAACGCTTTCAACTAAGGAACTCTTCTTCTTTCTGGGGTGCCTTTTGTGTAGAAGACTTGGCTCTATGAGTGCCTTCAGTTATGGACAGGTAGTGTGCCTCCAGCTTGCTTCCGCCGGGCCATGCTTTATCCCTACTATACTTTTGCCGATTGGGTTAGCATGATGGGTGCTCTTTCTGAGGTAGACATTTGCTGGATTGTGGGGCGTTGGGGCATTCACGCTGTGACCACAAGCCTTGGGGATCACCCGAGAGTGTGGTTGATAGGTCTGAGAGAGACTTCTTTTTATCATCCTCGCCGATTGGCTAGGTAGTACGGGCGAGTTCAGGAGGTCCCCAGGGGATTTACTGAGAGGGTCTTTGCTTCCAGAGTCAGGGCTGTCACTATTGCTGCCTTCATCAGTGGTTGAGCCTGCCGAGTAAAAGCCTATTTCTAAAGACCTTTGAAGAAATAAAAGACACAAAATAAAACTAGACTCAACTGATTCTGCTTCTTCCTCCAAGTGTCTTTGATATTTGTGATTACTTTTTGAAAGAACTGTTGTGTTTTCATTTATCCCTGCGTATATAACATTTGAAGTTTGTTTATCGGTGAACCTTGGTTACTTGGTGAACCTTATTTGATGCATTTGGCTTTCTAAAAACATTTGTAGTATGATTTTGGTCAGATATGTGCTTTTTGTACTTGCTTGGGCATGCTGGGGCGATTAGAGGCAAACGAGGCGAGTAGCCAAAGTTTGCCCCTAGTTTGGGATATCGGCGGTTGCATGGCAAACGAGGTAGGTGACCAAAGTTTGCCCCTAGTTTAGAAGAGATTTAGGCAAACGAGGCTGGTGGCCGAAGTTTGCCCCTAGTGAGAAGGTTGGTTTCTGGGTTATGGTAGGGATTGCGACTTTATTTCTCTCATATGCTCAAAAAAAATTTTATTTATTTTTATTTTTTTGCCTAGGCACCAGTGAGGTGGCCTAGCAAGCTCTTTTCTCTCTTTTGTTATTGCTCACTTTGGATTTAGCTCGAATTTTTGCCTAGGCGTCCTTTTAGATTTTCGACCTAGCGAGCCATCCTTCTTTTCTTTTTCTGAAAAGTCTACCTACGTATCCCTGAGGGAGAATCAGGTCTAGTGTAGTTCAAGGCAAGGCTTGAAAGGAATTGAGTTATTTTTAGGTAGGTAGGACGATCGAACCGATGTGGTTGCCTACGTATCCCCGAGCGGGAATCAAGTCGAGCGTAGTTCAAGGCAAGGCTTGAAAGGAATTGAGTTATATTTAGGTAGGTGAAAAGACCGAACCGATGTGGTTGCCTACGTATCGCCGAGCGGGAATCAAGTCGAGCGTAGTTTAAGGCAAGGCTTGAAAGGAATTTGGTAAAAAGGTCAAGCATAGTACTTTTTGAGGCGATCGATGTTGATTGGTTCTTTGAATTCGACACCGTCGAGGTCCATGAGGTAGGTTGCTCCTTCGAAAAGAATAGTTTTGACGATATAAGGGCCAACCCATTTAGGTTTGAACTTCCCACACGGATCAAAGATCGAAGCTCGTAGTTCCTTCAAGACAAGGCCACCCTTGATGATTCTCCTCGGATGAACTTTCTTGTTAAAAGCACGGGCTATCCTTTTTTGATAGATTCAGACGTCGTTGACTGCCGCTAGGCAATTTTCATCTATGAGAGCCAATTCTTCGTATCTTTCCCTCAACCAGTCAGATTCTAAAATTTCACATTCTGCCATCACACGCAGGGGTCCCTGTAGTTCTATCTCGACTGGAAGTACTGCTTCTATGCCATATACCAATGAATAAGGAGTCTTTCTTGTAGACGTCCTTATCGATGTTCTATATCCCTAAAGCGCAAATGGTAGTTTCTTGTGCCTGTCTTTATAAGTATCGAATGATTTCTGCAGTATGGCCTTAACATTGTTGTTTGCAGCTTCGACTACCACATTGGTTTGTGGCCTGTATGGCGACGACTTATGGTAAGTGATTTTGTATCCCTCAAACAGATCCCTGGCTTCTGCCTTGAAATGACTTCCGTTGTCTGAAATAATCTCCTGGGGACTCCATAATGGCAGATGAGATTTTTCTTGATGAATTTGTCCACTTCCTTGGCTCCCAACTTGGTTTAGGATGCAGCTTCTACCCACTTCGTGAAGTAGTCGATGGCCTCTAAAATGTATCGGTTCCCATTTGAGGCCTTTAGAACAATTTCGCCAATGATATCGATTTCCTAAGCTGAGAATGGCCACGGAGAGGTCATACTATGGAGCAGAGATGGTTGTACATGCATCATGTTTGCATGGATCTGGAACTTGTGGCATCTTTTCACGTATTTGCAACAATCTTTCTCCAATGTCGTCCAGTAGTACCCTTGTCTTACGATCTTCTTGGCCAGCATGTGACCGTTCGTGTGTGGACCGCATACCCCTTCATGAATTTCTTCCATCATCCTTCTGGGGCTCTTCCCGAACAAGCAAGTCAGGTTGTGACCATTGTACCCCTTCTTCAAAAAATTTCTCCCATAGATGATGAACTGTGCTGTGAACCTTCGAATCACTCTTTTGTCCTTCTCAGAAGATTCTTGGGGATACACTTCTTTTTCTATAAAGTTCCAAACATCTTGATACCATGGTGTTTCATTCTTTTCTTCTTCGATTGCAGCGATCATGCTAAATGACGGTTCATATCTTTGCTCAATTACCAGAGGCATCATTTTTACCCCTACAGGGATTTTGATCATAGAGGCTAAGGTGGCCAATGAATCTGCTAATTGATTCTCCTCCCTGGGCAGGTAGAAGAATGTCATGGTCTTGAGCTGTTTCTTGAGTCCATCAAGATGATCATGATAGGGCTTCAACCTTTCTTCTTTCACTTTCCATTCTCCTCTGGCTTATGACACAATTAGATTTGAATCTCTGAAGAGATCCAATTTTTGAACTTTCAACTCTATGGCCGCTTCTATCCCTAAAATGCACGCCTCGCATTCAACGGTATTGTTGGTGGAGTTATAATTGAGCTTGACTGCCAGTGGGGTGTGGTCCCCATTTGGTGATACCAAAATCATACCTATTCTGTAACCTTTCATGTTGGCTGCCCCATCAAAGTACAACTTCCACTGCTCTTCTTTGATTTCTATGATATTCTCGTCTAGGGACGAAAAATCTCCATTCTCTTCGGAATCAATAGTGTGTTCCGTGAGATGCTCAGCTATAGTTCTCCCTTTCACCAATTTTCTTGTTACATACTTGATATCGAATTCAGATAGTAGAAGTAGCCAATGGGATATACGACCGGTGTGGGATATGAGCACAATTGGAAAGGCTAGAGGATCCATGCGGGATATGAGCACAATTGGAAAGGCTAGCATGTAGTGCCTTAATTGGCGGGTGCACTAGACTAATGCCCAACATGTTTTTTTTAGGGTAGAGTAATTGAGCTCATACCCAGTCATCCTCTTGCTAAGGTAATATATGGCTTTTTCAGAGTGACTTTCTTCTCCTTCTTGGGCTAGCATGCAACCCATTGCATTTTCAGAGATGGATAGGTAAAGAAATAAGGGCTTATGTGGAGTGGGTGGTGAAGGGACAGGTGGAATTTGAAGGTAGGCTTTTACTTTATCGAACGCGGCTTGGCATTAGTCATCCCATTGGAACTTCTCCCCTTTCTTCAGTAATCGGAACAAGGGATCACATGTAGTTGTGAGCTTCGAGATAAAGCGGCTGATGAATTGGATCCTCCCGAGGAATCTTCTCACTTCTTTCTCATTTTATGGCGCTGCCATTTCTAGAATTGCCTTGATTTTAGAGGGATCGACCTCTATCCCCCTCTGTGTGATGAGAAAACCTAGGAGCTTCCCAGAAGTTACACCAAAAGTGCATTTCTTTGGGTTCAGCCTCATCTTGTATTTACGTAACCTTTCAAAAAAACTTCTCCAATGCCACCAAGTGTCCCTCTATATCCTTGGATATTACGATCATGTCATCTACATACACTTCTACTTCCTTGTGAATTATGTCATGCAACAGAGTGGTGGCAGCTCTTTGGTAGGTTGCCCCGGTGTTTTTGAGTCCGAGAGGCATTACTCTATAGTAGTAGGTTCCCCAAGGTGTGGTGAATGTCGTCTTTTCTCGATCTTCCAATGCCAATAGAATCTGATTGTACCCTGAGAAAGCATCCATGAATGATAGTAGCTCATATCCTGCAGTGTTATCTACCAAAACATCGATGTGGGGAACCGGGAAGTCATCCTTTGGACTGGCTTTGTTTAGATCACAGAAGTTGACGCATACGCGAACTTTTCCATCCTTCTTGGGGACTAGCACAATGTTGGCATCCCATTCCGAACACTCTATAATAATAATGAACCCTGCCTTGAACTATTTTTCTACTTCTTCTTTGACCTTCAGTGCCCATTTTGGTCTCATGCGCCTCAGTTTTTGCTTGACAGGCTTAGAATTAGGGAGAAGAGGAATGCGATGTTAGACAATGTCGGGATCGACCCCAGGCATATCCTCGTAAGACGAAGCAAAAATATCTTTGAATTCTTTTAACAAGAGAATCAATTTTTCTTTTTCTTCTTTATTAAGTGTTGAGCCAATTTGCACAATTTGTGGATTATCTTTTTCACCTAGATTAATCAATAAAGTATCTTCGATTATTTCACAAGCAGGTGATTTTTCAATTGGTTGCTTAAGTTTAATTGGGAGATCCTCGGAGGGATCTATGCATTCACAAGTATTAGACACGGAGGAGTAAGCAGAACTGTCTTTCATTTTATTCATAACAGGTGGAGTGATTACATCAGACAGTGGTGGGCGTACAGCGGCCGACTTTGGTACAAACTCGATAACTGGAAGTACAGACTCCGAAGGAACAGGGGATAGGGATACATAGACATATGACCCTACAGCCTGGTTGCTAAGACCTCCTCAGTTGGTATGATCTGATCATCTTGGCTCTTGGCGCTTTTTCCTTCCTTTTCTTCAGCATATTCTCCCCACATCATCCTGATAGCTTCAGTGTCCAAGTACTTCAACCAGTCTTCCTGTGGGGTTTTCTCTACTTCTTCTGGATAGAACGGATCTTGATCGGGAGGCCTTTCGTAGTCAGCAAAGATTTTAAGTCTAGGGTGCCTTTTTTCGATGGTCTGATGGATCTAAGGTTCAGGAAACCCAAAATAGGGAAAGTCATCCCCTTCTTTGATGAATTGCCAAGTTCAATGTCTTACGGTACGGTGGAAGACTCCTCACTCTCTAATTCCATGGTTTTTGAAGCTCGATGTCCTCTTTAGTGGGCTTGTACCCCAACCCGAAAGTACCTTTTTGTCCTATAATCTAAGGGAACTCACGAATCCCTTGTTGACGTCGGCCCAATCCCATTCCAGGGAACTAGTTTATTTTGCGGACAATATTGACAACCGTGGAGTGGACCTCGAGGAACCTGTCTCCATCACCAATCATGTGGATCTTTTCCATGAAGAAACCTCCGATTTCCCCTTCTTCCAGTTCAGGTATTTGGATTTAAAAAATGAGAGCGTATCTTAGAAAGGCTTCATTTCCCCAACTGTTACAAAAGATGATCTTTACCTCTTTCTCATTAATGTACTTGATCATTTGGTGCACAATGGATGATACTGCTTTGTTAACATGCAGCCAGGGCCTCCCAATCAACAAATTGAATGAGGCAGGTATGTCCATGACTTGAAAGAGTTCAGTGCAAACCAAAGACCGTACTTGGATCTAGAGAGAAACCGTCCCTATCACAGTTCTCTTGGTGTTATCATAAGCCCTCATGGATTGTATAGATGGAGTGATGTCTAGGATGTTAACCCCCAAAGTAGTGGCAGTTCTTAAAGTGCAAACAATTAGGGCAGAACCTGTATCGACCAGACAGAACCGCACTTGTTGCCCCTTGCATGCAACAGTGATGTAGAAAGCTTTGTTATGTACAGATCTTTCTGGTGGAAGGTCCTCATCAGAGAAGGTAATGATTAGATCAGGGGTAAGTGTGCTTAAGAAAGCCACCATATCTTTTGGTGCAGCATTAATAGGGACCTCAGTCCTAGCTACGGCATTTAATACGGCCTGCCTATGCCTATAGGATGTCACCATGATGTCCCACATCGATAGTTGTGCCTGAGTTTTCTTTAATTTCTTTATCAACTCGTTATCCTCTTCGATGACCTCATCCATTTTTCCTTTCCCCTTGTCCTTAACTGGCCCTTTCTCCATGGTTTCCATGATCGGCTGTGGAGGCTGATAATGATGACCCGACCTAGTCAGATGATTAATCTCGGCAGAGTAGGTCCTTCTAGTGTCCCATCTTTTTTTAACCACTCGTAATCTGTTCCCACAAATGCTTTTTTTGGCTCATTCTATACGAAGGCATCACTTTCTTTATTAGGATCATACCATTTGAGGTCTACTACTCCTAGATCATGTTCTTCCAGAAAGAACAAATCTTGTTCATCATTTAGCTGATGCTGCCACCCATCATCTTCTCCCTCAATCAGATGGATCTCTGCGAAATCTAGGATGTCAATGTAGGCTAAGGGAAGTCTTATGGGGGTGATATAGGTTATAGGGTTGAAGGGTATGGGGCTGGACTCAATGAGGCTTATATTTTGGTGGTTTGGTAGGGGATTTTGGGTGACATGAGGCTGTTTGGGAGGTGGCTCAATGATATTCTAGTCAATAAGGTCTTGGATATCATGGCGGAGTTGCATGCAATCATCGGTGTTGTGGCCAGGGGCTTGGTCGTAGCTGCATCTTTTGGACATATCACAACCGAGTGGTAGCGGGATGTTTCAGGGCTGAAGGAGTTAGAGGTGGCCCTTTTTGAGGAGGCAGTCTAAGGCTGAGGAAAGTGAGATTTCTAGTTTAGCGAAATTGCGAAGAGGTTTTTTTGGAAAGGGCGATTGGAGGAGTTCGCTTGGTTGGAGGGTTGGTACGTCCTATGAGGGTATGCCATGGGTTGTCTGCTAAGGGCATTGACATCCGAAGGATTTCGAGAGTAGCTGGGCCTTTTTGACTGACTTGGAGGTTCTTCTTTCTTAATCTTCCCTTCCCTGATAGCATCTTCAATTCGAGACCCGACTTCAAATAACTCTTTAAAGGTGGAGATGGATTGATAGAACAGTTTCTCATGGTAAAACGGCTGCAAATTTTGGATTAGCATTCTCACTTGTTCCTTCTCAACTGGCTGCTGGGTCATTTTGGCCACTTTATTCCTCCATCTGCTCAGGAAAGCAGCGAATGATTCATTGTTGTTTTACCGAGTAGTTTCCAAATCTCTGATTGTGACATCCAGCTCTTGATTGTAAGAATAGTGATCGACGAATACCCGAATGATGTCTTTCTATGCCCGAGTTTTGGAAGCTTCCAAGATAAGAAACCATGACAGTGCAGACTTTGCGAGAGTTTGTGGGAACAGCATTGCAATGTGCTCATAAGTGCAGCCCATTGACTGGAAAACGCTCATGCACAGCTTCATATGGCTTTTCAGATTCCTAGTTCCATCAAAACAATTAATGGAGGGCATCTTGAAGTTTTCTGCCAGTTTCAGCTTAACAGGCTCGAAAAGCCCCTCTAGGTCTAGCATGTAGTCATCAACCCCCTTGCTCTTTCTCAATACACTTTCCAGCTTGTCGACTTTATTCATTTTCTCCTATAGTTTTTTCTCATATGCAGGCAGTGGGACCCCTTGAAACCAATCTTCTTCCCCATTATTCTCATATATGCCGATGGGAGGTGGCACAAACCCCGGCGATTGTGGCGGCATGAATCCCAGTGGTGGTGGGAACCCAGGTAGTTACTGCGGTTGTTGCTATTTCAATTCTTCTATAAACTTCAAAACTTCAGCCAGGCTATCGGACTGCTGTCTTATGGTCGGTCCCAACTCGGTAACCTTGTTTTCTAACTCTTCCTGGTTCATGCTGAAATAACTTGCCGGGTTGATTCTGACTAAACGATTATCTGAATTTTGGACCCAAGACGAGGATCCTCGTTGCTGACTTTGGATCTATAGTGGCCCACAGATTCGAGAGTATTATATCAGATTCTGATAATGACAACTTTGGACAGACAATGACAGTGATGTTGACAAATGTGGACTGACTTGTGTACAGACTGACTGAAACAGTGCGTGCAGACTGACAGGGAGGGTGTATACAAATGAGACGAGCATGCGGATGCAAGCCCTAATCTACATGATGCTCCTATTTCTAGCAGATAACAGCTAAAAAAATAAGGTCCTAGCCATATAGAGTGTGCTAACTTTATTTTCCAGTATGATCACCAAGGGATAACAAGGATTTCCAGGATATTTTGAGAAATTTTGATAGAGTTTCTAGGGGAAACTGGTATCTTTGGTAAATCTAGAATATATGGAGAGAGTTTCTGGGAGAAACTAGTTATATCTGGGACATCTGGACAGAGTTTCTGGGAGAAATAGGTTATATCCGGGATATCTGGACAGAGTTTCTGGGAGAAACAGGTTATATCTGGGATATCTTGACAGAGTTTCTGGGAGAAACAGGTTATATCCGGGATATCTGTACAGAGTTTCTGGGAGAAATAAGTTATATTTGGGACATCTGGACAGAGTTTTTGGGAGAAACAGGTTATATCTGGGATATCTAGACAGAGTTTCTGGGAGAAACAGGTTATATGACGGGAACAATTGACAATGGTGATCATACTGTCAAGCAAGTTTTCATACTCCTATGTCTTTGGACCGGCAAACAAGGTTTACCGTGTATATCTTTGTGATCATGGAGCAGACATCCTTGTCATGGTGCCTAGGCAGGTCAACTCAATGTAATCATATGTCAGTGATTGCCTTAGAAATCATAAGAAAGAGGTTCTGTTCTATGCCACATAAGCGTCTACACTGTACAGGTAATCCCACCAGGGCATACAACAGTTATATCAATTATCCTATCTGAAAAGATAAATGAACAGTGCTATGAAAGGTTCTACAAGAATCTATATGCAAAGGCTGGGTTTAGTCAAAGACGGTCCGTTGATGAGAGTTCCAATATACCGTCAGAGAGACAGTACGGAAGTTTTTTTTACTCTTTTTGACATACCTTGGAAGGTACAGTATCAACGGTGACTTGTGCCCTAGCACAGCAAGACCTGAACAATGTCAGCACCGCGTTTCAGACACAGTCGGAGGGGGAAATGCAGGAGTGCGATGCGGTGAATCAGACACAGTAAAAAGATGATTTTAAGGATGCTTCTTATGAGTCAAACCTCTATATTATTTTGTTTTGAAAATAAAATCTCCAACAGAGTCGCCAGATTGTGGACACACAGCTTCCGTGTGCCTACCCCCCTGTTTCTATTTCCGGGGTTTCGGAATTGATTTTTCTTTGTTTTGAAATTGATTTGAAAGAAAAGAAAAGGTCTGTTGAAAACAGATACAGAGTTGCCACTTGGTTTTAGGGAACCAAGAAACCTAATTTGACTCACCTAAATGGATAAAGGGCACCGACCCTTCATAAATATGAATGTTCTAAAGTGATCTAGAAGTCTAAAATATGAATGAATGCATGGAGGAAACCATCATGGGATATGTACAAATATAGTATGGACCACTTCCTAAGATATTAACTAATTTGAAGTACATACATGCATCAAATCAAAGAATGAAAGTAAAAGTATACTTGCTATGAATAGTGGACAGAACAGTGAGTTGACATTGTAGAAATTGAAAAGTGGGGGAAGAAATGTTTTCAATGCATGATTTTTTATGGAGATCATCCTTATTATGTCTAGAACACATATCAAAAAGCCAAGCTTCAATAACTCTTACAGATTGAGAAAAATCATATAAACAATAGAGGTCATTCAGAAATAGAATATGTACTGTTGACTGAAATGTCAAAACATCTTAGAAATGAAAACAAAAGATCTAGAGGCTCATTTTATACAGAAAGTTCCCTAAGACACAGAAGTTCAAGGAAAAAATGAGTTGAGACCACTCTGTTTGGAAAAGTTTTCTGTGAAATAAGCTGAAATTCAACCAAGCTGCTGTGACATGAAAAAATAGAATGCCTGGAAGGAATGTTTGGGCCAAAATGGGACCCTTCCAAGTGTTTCCAAGTCAAACCAAAAATCATGGGTGTTCTCTAACAAGTTAGGAAGACTTTCCAAGTGGTCTTGTAATCCCCCTTTAAGTATTGAGTTCTAGAGAAATCTTTGACCTCAGATTGTTCACTGTTTTGATGATTTTTGAGAAGAAAAGGGTTTTATTTCTTAAAGTCAAAATAGGGGTTTAATAGGGGTTTTAAAATAGAGGTTTTGAGAGTACATTTTTAGCACTTAAGTGAAGATTATAACCACTTACAACATCAATATTTGACTTGTATTAAGAACTTCCAAGATTGTTGGAGAGTATTGTTTTTATTTTTGAAGATAACTTCACGAATACATAGGGATGTATTGAAGTTAGGATCATAATCTATAAAACATGTTTTTGAGGTTAAGAGCTACTATCCATAAGGATTCACTCACCTCAAACACCATGTCATCACTTAGATGGTGATGAACTAGTAAGTAATCAAAGAAAAAAAAAAGAAATGGGGTAAGGAGAGATGAACAAATATAAACAAATCAAGTAAATATCAATCAATAGTTGATGATCATTGAGATATTTGACTTGTAGCTTGGTGTTTCATTCATATATAATGACTTTGGACATTGAAGCAGCTTCCTATCTCATGAATGCTCACAAAAATGGTGGTTGAATGTATTGAATGTGAAGTAAATGGGTGTAATGAAGTAGAAAACAAAGTTTAGAACTCACTTTCTAGTTGAAAATCAAAGGTGGATGCTTCTTATATCTCTATTCTAACCTTATTTCTACAACTTTCTCTAAGCTTTGTGTTTGCACTCCCCAAATGAGAAGTCAAGGGGGTTTTATATAGACTAATTTGGGGTGATTTTGGGATTTAAAGAGTGCTCCAATTGGCTCTAAATATCTGTGAACAATGAACTATGTCGTTTTGGTTTATAATTAATCAAAATGGATACCCAAAATAAATTACAAAAATGGACTGTTCTAGGGGAGAGTGCCATGGCAGCACTGGGCCTGTGCTGCGGCAGCAGTGGGCCAGTGCCACGACGGCACTGCTCCTCCAATATCCAGATAATGCTGTTTAGGCCCCCAGAGGTTCCGGTATTCACAAAAGGCCCTATTTTGTCCAAAATTCGTAAAAAATGCATACAAACTCTGAACTAAGGTTATGATATATCGTTGGAAAGGTAATGGAGTATAATTTTCATAAAAAAAGTTCGAAGATAGGTCACTTTAAAAAGTTTTGTGGTATTCGTGATAAAATCCGATTTGATAGCCTTTTTCACCTTCAAAAATTCATAATAAATTCATTTTAAATCCAGGAATTACGTGCGATATACCATTGGAAAGCTATTGACCTCTAGTATTCATAAAAAATATTTGAAAAATAATGCGGTGCTCCGGTTTCAAAGTCAACTTTTAGGTCAAATCGGTCGAACGTGGGATTTCTAGGAAGTTCTGGGAATCTCTGGGAGCTCCCAGGAGTTGACATTTTTGTTTGATTTTCTTTTAAAGATCATTTTAGTACTTTTCATATGATCTAAAATGATCTCAGTGCTTTTCGGCGAATTTGGATGATTTCGGTCAAACCCTGGTCAAAACTCGTCAAACCTAGGTCAAACCGGTCAACGAGGACTTTCTGGGAACTTCTGGGACATCTGGGGGTCTCTGGGAGCTGACGATTTCATCTAATTTTGCTTCAAAACTAGTTTTTAGTACTTTTTTATGACGTAGCATATTTTTAGAACTTTTGATTCAAATCTGGGAGTTTTTGGGCTTTCAGGGGGGTATCTTGGTCATTCTAAGCATTTTGAGAGATAGAACTAACTTCCAGGAGTCCTTGAGACCTTTTGATCATTGTGAACCACCAAGCTATGGTCTCCTAAATCTGATAGCTGCCAAAATGGGCTGTCTACAGACGTTTGAGTTAGGGCCAATTGTGGGCTAGGAATTGTGTTGTGGCCAAATTGGGCTTGTTTATGATTGAGGTCAATTTGGCTTATGTTGTGGTTGTGTATGATGGAAGCAAATACCATTGGTTTTGTACTATTGTGTTCGTGGGCAGAAGGTTGTATTGCCGGTGTTGTGAGTTTTGGCATGGTGGATTCGTGCGCGTTGTTTTGCATTGTTGTTGTTACATAGTCAGGAACTAAGTTGGGTTTTGGGTGAGAACTTGCATAACGTCATGATATCTTCCAATGGATAATGTAAATGGCGTATATGTTTATATTATTTGTGCATTGTAGTATTTCACTCAGGTTTTAGCTGATGGGCGTGTGGTCCTTGGACATTCATGTCCAGCTGCTTTAGTTCCAAGTGCTGGAGATGATATTCCGCAGGGCGAGTATCTTTGAAAGGAGAACGTCGATCAGGAGGGATGGGGCTTTGCCAGTTAAAGTGGCATTCAAGTTGCTGGAGCCGTTTTGTTCTTGTTGGGGAATTTAATTTTTTTTATCTTATATTGTTATTATGTTGTAGTTGCTCTTATTGGCCGTTTGGCCCAGACTTCTATTTCTTTTTGATTTGGGTATTTGTAATATAAGAATGTATAATGAAGTTGTAAGACATTATTATTAGTTCTGCTGAACATATAATCATTCCCGCTGCTATTAGTACTCTGATATTTCTTTTATAGTTATTGTTTTGGTCAATCATGCGATTTGTAACTTGTTACGAGCCTACGAGTCTGAAAAGGAAGTTTGCTTCCCTTAATTATCGCAACGCCAAGACGTGATAGGGATTGTTTGGTATCAAAGCACTAGGTTTAGTTGTGCTTGTGATTGTCCTATGTTAAGTTGTGAACCATAAGAGTACCTCGCTTGGAAGACATTAAGGTAGTTACGACACCGATTCGATGAACACTTCTGGAGCTGTCTTTACATCCTAAGTTGTGTACCTTGACTTTTATTGCTCTTTCCTTTCATCATTAGCATATCATTGCATTTGGCATTTCCTCTATTGGCATTCCGCAGGCGATTGCATCTCATGAGTATAAATAGTATGTGTGTACATAAGTATGTTTGATTTTGGGTAATGAACGCCTCTAGACTATCTTCTAAAGGCAGTAGTTCAATTTGAGAAATAATTGTGTCAAAATGTGTACTTGTGCGCAGAGTCATGATGGTTGGAGTGACTCGCAACAACCATAACAGAGTCTGACCACCTGAACTGCTACCGGAAGGATTAGACCCCACCGGAGTTTTTGAGAGATTCCTCCAAAGGTTGGAGCATATTGGCGATCAGCAAGGTGTACCTCATTATATACTGTCACCGTCACCACCTCCAGCGAGACCTACCAGAGACAAGTTGTTAGAGAGATCCAAGGCTTTATGCCCAAAGAAGTTTGATGCCGTGTCTGGAGCATTGAAAGCCGAACAATGGATTAGAGAGATGGAGTCTTGTTTTAAGGCTTTTGTTTGCTCAGTTGCCGATAAGAAGAGGTTTGCAGAGTTTTAGCTCACTTATTCTGCCACAGAATGGTGGAAAGCTCAACAGGCCACTTTGGGGGATGAAGCTATCAGATGTTTGAGTTGGGAAGAGTTCAAGACAATGTTTCTTCAGAAATTTTGTCCTGCGTCTTAGAGATATAAGAAGGAGAAGGAATTTATGGACCTAGTCCAAGGAGCCAAGACTGTTCAAGAGTATACTGTCGCGTTTAAAAAGTAATCTAGTTTTGCCCCGCATTTGGTGGATACTTTGGAAAAGAAGAACAAGAGATATCTACGTTCTGTGATACAGCCATTTGAGAATTTGGTAGAGTTGGCCTCTAATCTAGAGACTTTGTATGGGAGACAGCAGCAAAAGTAGTTTGTATTCTGGGTAGCTAGTCGCCCTATTCGTGGCCATCCGAACTCGTACCGTAACGCTAGAGTGAAGAGGCAATGGAACGGTTTGAGAGGACAAGTGCCCAATCCTCCGTCGGCACAAACTCAACTGCTTGGCATGGTACCTGCATCAGGACCACTGGCAAAAGGATTCAATTATGCTATATGCTTCAATTGTAGGATACCGGGACACATCTCAAGAGATGGCATAGCACCCAGAAGCAAGAAACGATAAGGCATTGTCTGTTACTTCTGTGGCAAGAAGGACCATATTAGTAAAGATTGTTTTCTCTGCCAACGAGCAGAAACTGGACCTGCAGCCCCAACCAATCAAGCACGTGTCAATGCTATTATTCTAGGAGGAGCAGGATTCGATGTGATCGAGTAGCAAAACCTCGAAGGTATGCTTACCCTTTATAACAATCGTGCATTAGTTTTATTTGATACTAGAGCCATAAATTCGTTCATAGCACACAGAGTTGTAACAGAATTAGGTCTAGAACCTCAGAAGCTCGATGTAGCTTTGAACGCAGTTTCACCTTTAGGCATCACTGTAAAATTGGGTAAAGTATGCAAGGAGTGTGCGTTGATTTTAGATAATCGAGAGTTACCTATCGATATGATTGTTTTATCAATAAAAGAGTTCGATGTGATCTTAGGAATTGATTGGTTAACAAAGTTTAGTGCTAAATTGGACTGCCTTAGTAAAACGATTTCCTTTGCATTACCAAGAACACAGTCGTTCATTTTCCAGTGTAATCCATTGAGCGATGCGTTTCTCACAACCCACTTGGCTCTAATAGAAGGCATCGCACGGAGACTACTATCGCTCAGATTCCTGTAGTAAGAGAGTTTGAGGATGTATTATGAGAAATCCCTGGATTACCTCCAAAGCGTGAGATTGACTTCGACATTCAGCTAATGCTAGGAATGGCACCAATATTGAAAACTCCGTATCGTATGGCATCGACCGAAATGCAAGAGTTGAGTTAGTAGATTCAAGATCTAGAAAACCTTGTATTCATTCGGCATACCACATCACCGTGGGAGCACCTGTGTTATTTGTTAAGAAGAAGGATGAATCAATGAGACTCTGTACAGACTGTAGAGAGTTGAACAAGGTTACGATCAAGAACATGTACCCGCTACTGCGGATAGACAATTTGTTTGATCAATTACAAGGAGCAACAATGTTCTCGAAGATCGATCTGCGATTAGGGTATCATCAAATACTTGTTCGAGAAGAAGATATACCGAAGATAGCTTTCTGCTCTAGGTATGGGCATTATGAGTTCCTAGTTATGCCTTTTGGTTTAACCAATGCCCCATTAGTGTTTATAGATTTGATGAATTGGGTATTCAGACCCTATCTAGATCAGTTCATCATCATTTTTATCGACAATATTTTAATCTACTCGAACACTATGGGGGAGCACGGACAGCATTTGAGGATTGCCATACAGACCCTTAGAGACAACCATCTTGTCACCATGTTTAGCAAGTATGAGTTTTGGCTCAAGGAAGTTAAGTTCTTAGGACATGATATTTCTCGGGAAGGTATCTCAGTGGATTCTGCAAAGACTAATACTGTGAAGAATTGGAGCTGACCTAGAAACGCTTTAGAGATTAGAAGTTTTCTTGGGTTAGATGGGTATTATCGACGTTTTGTGGAAGGGTTTTTGAAGATTGTAGCCCCACTCACTAGTTTGTCAAAGAATGAGACCAAGTTCGAATGACAAGATAAGCACGAAGGCGCCTTTCAAGAGTTGAAAGAGAAATTGACTTCTATGCCAGTGTTAGCTATTTTGAGAAGCTAAGAGATATTTGTTATCTATAGTGATGCCTCATATCAAGGTTTAGGGTGTGTGCTCATACAAGACAGAAGAGTTATTGCTTATACATCTAGGTAATTGAAATTGTATGAGAAGGACTGCCCGACACATGATTTGGAGTTAGCAGCCATTATGTTTGCACTCAAGATATGGAGACACTATTTGTTCGGAGAGCAGTTTGACTTGGTTTCTGATCATAAGAGCTTAAAGTATCTATTCTCGCAGAAGGAGCTTAACATGAGGCAGAGACGATGGATAGAGTTGTTAAAAAATTATGACTTTACATTGCAGCACCACCCCGGTATGGTAAATATAGTTACAGATGCTTTAAGCCAAAAGCCTCACAGTATTGTTGCTTCACTTATGATTAGAGAGTGACAAGTTCTTGAAACAGTGGCTAAGTTTGGACTTTAGCCTGTCGAAGTAGAAGGAGAGAAGATTATGGGATGCTTGGTAGTTCAAGCTACACTCGTTAACCGGATCATAGAGGCTCAACAGAAAGATGTAGAACTATGCCAGTGGTTCGACAAGATGTCAGCCAAGGATCCAACCAATTGGAGTACTGGGAATGACAGAGGTTTTAGATTCAAAGATAGACTTGTGGAGCCAATCACAAATGATCTCGGGAAGGATATTTTAGAAGAAGCACACAAATTGAGACTAACTGTACTCCGAGAGGGATGAAAATGTATAAAGATCTAAAGAAGACTTTCTAGTAGGAAGGCATGAAGAAGAAAATTGCCAAGTGTGTTTCAGAGTGCTTGGCTTGTCAACAAGTTAAAGCAGAACACCGAAAGCCTATGGGACCTTTACAGTCGTTGTCGATTCCGTAGTGGAAGTGAGAACACATCACAATGGATTTCGTGGTAGGATTGCCTTGATCTCAGCAGAACCATGATTCCATTTGGGTGATTGTGGACAAACTCACTAAGTTAGCTGATTTCATCGCTTATGATATGACTTAATTAGTGGAGAAATTGAGCCGATTATATCTGCAGCAGATTATGCGTCTGCATGGAGTGTCAGTCACCATTGTGCCAGGCCGAGATCCTTGATTCACAGCAGAATTTTAGGAAATCTTTAGAAAACTATGGGGACTTCACTGAGATTGAGTTCTACTTTTTATCCTCAGACCGATGGGAAAACAGAGCTAACGGACCAAGGAATGGAAGAGATGCTCCGAGCTTGCGTGCTAGACTTCGAAAGCTCATGGGAGACTCATTTGCCGTTGCTAGAGTTTGCATACAACAACAGTTACCATTCAAGCATAAGAATGGCAACTTTCGAAGCTTTATATGGAAGACCCTGTCGATCATTGTTGTGTTGGGCAGAAGTTGGAGATGGTAGCTCTTAGGCCCAGATTTGGTTGGAAAACTAATGAAAAGATTGTAATTGTCAGAGAGAAGATGAAGGTAGCAGAAGACTGATACAAGAGCTACGCAGACTTGCACCGTACAGACAAGGATTTCAATGTGGGAAAGCATGTCTTGCTCAAAGTATCTTCGATTCAAGGAGTGGTGAGGTTTGGACAAAAGAGAGGAAAGTTTTCGCCACGCTACATTGGACCGTTTGAGATCCTGGAGCACGTGGGCAAAGTCGCCCACAGACTAGCGTTACCACCAAAGATGTCGAGATTCCATAATGTCTTTCACGTCAGTATACTGAAGGAGTATTACCAAGGTGCTATGCCACATGTGATCGATTTCAGAGACATACAAGTGAATGACAACACATTATATCAAGAGAGACATGTGTAGATTTTGGACCAGGAGATCAAGAAGTTGAGAAATAAGGAAATCCCGTTGGTGAAGTTTTTGTGGAATCACCACAACATAGAGGAAGTTTTATTGGAATTGGAGTCCGAGATGTACGTTAAGTATCCGGAGATGTTTTATACAAGTTAGCTCATATTTCGGGGATGAAATCCTTTTATTAGTGGTGGAGTAGTGTAACACCCATAATTTTTATATCTATTATATAATTTTCGTATATGTATTGTTCATAGTTTCTACATAAATGAATCATATTTTGAGTCTGCTTGGCATTACATGAGTGTTCATACATTGCATATCATGAATCTTTGAAAATAAAACAAAACTTTGTTGATTCAGTAAACCCGAGTGCTCGAGCTAAAATTTTATGAAAAGACAGTTTTGCCCCTGGATTCCTAAAATTCTATAAATACTAGTTCTTTTTTGTATTTTGGTCGTACGAAAATCTCTATTTCCAGAGAGTGTTTGTGAGGGAAAGTTCTTAGTTTCATGTACAAACACATACATTTTGCCTTACATGTCCAAGGATTCTTCATCTAATTCTTCCACCAACACCTACACACATGTATTTCAACATCCTTGAAGTTCTGGAGCTTAGTCTTGGAGAATTAAAGGAGTTTTAGAATTGCATGTGAAGTTTTTGGAGTCTTAAGCTCAAGATCTTCATCATCTTCTTTCTTTCTCAACATATATTCATAATCTACTTTGTTTGATTGCATTGTGAGTATTACAACTCACTTATAATGTGTATATGTACATAATCAAGTTGTAAAAAAATATGTTGCATGTGTTTGATTCTTCATGATCTAGCTTTAAATTATCATGATCACCATCTATGTTTTAAGTTCATGTTGATTTCATGGTCTAATTGGTTTTGATCACCTTTTTGATTAGTATAATTCATGTATGACATGTATATGATCATGTATAAAATGATTAGTATGTTGCATGTATGTTTTATCTTGAGATCTTAAAGTTATATGTTAAATTCGTATGGGTTTTAAAGATGCTAAAACATACACTATTCTGAACTATTGAGTGCGAGTGATCGAGCGAGCGCGAGCGCTTGAGACTGGAGCGCTAGAGTGATCCGAGCACTCGAGCTTAACGGAATTCTATTTCCTTTGCTTATTTATATATTGAAGTTAATATCTTTTGAACAATGGAATTTGTCAACTAAACCTGGAGTGGTATATGTTATTTATGAAGAGCTTCTCAATATGTAGTTGTACTTTATACTTATCTAGTAATACCATGCTTGTATGATAGTTTCTTAACATGTTCATTTCCATATCATTGTTAGAATCTTGTTACGATCAGTTTTGTTGACGAATAATGATAACACGTAGGGACGAATGATTAATGATGAAATGAAGTTTAATGTGCGAATAATGTACTTAAATTAACCAGCGTGTTGATGGGCGTGAGAGCATGGTTGTGTTGCATAGTTGTGTTGAATAACCTTATCGGTTGTTCCAAGCAAGGTTGCATATTGTCGTATAACCTTAACGGTCTTATTGTCGATTGAGTTATGTTCATGAGGTGTTGTAGCTGGTAAGTTGTGATTGTGTCGTGCGATCTGTGTGTCATTGAGTTAGGGCCAATTGTGGGCTAGGACGATTGTGTTAGGGCCAATTGTGGGCTAGGTGATGAAATGAGGGGCATGTGTGGCCGTATGATATATTATTGGGCCATGTGTGGCCGTAATTTGCATCTGAGGGCCATGTGTGGCCGTTTGGAAGGATGTGATTGAGTTATGGCCAAATGTGGTCTAGGACTTTTGAGTTAGGGCCAATTGTGGGCTAGGAGTTGTGTTGTGGCCGAATTGGGCTTGTTTATGATTGAGGTCAATTTGGCTTATGTTGTGGTCGTGTATGATGGAAGCTAGTATCATCGGTTTTGTACTGTTGTGTTCGTGGGCAGAAGGTAGTACTGCCGGTGTTGTGTGTTTTGGCACAGTGGATTCGTGCGCATTGTGTCATGCCCCGACGTAGCAAAAATAGGGAAAATAAATTCCATTTTTGGACCAGTAGGCCGTGACTGGTGAATATCACTTGATTGTCCACACACAGTTCTAAAACATCAGAGATAAGAATGCAGTAACTGGAATGCAAAACTGAATATAAAATGAACTTAAACTTAAAGGATCCAATTTCAAAACTCAACCATATTAGTAAACTGAAATTCAAGTCTCAAGGCACACTCACCAACCAAAAAGTACATAGTACTCAAAACATAATATAAAGAACAAGTAATCTAGCCCTAAGCTTCAAGTAGCATAGATGTTGTCATCAACTTGGTGGTAATCCCCTTCGATCCCTTCTTCGGTGTGACCATCCCAGCCATAGCCTTCCTCTAGGTACTCCTGATAGTAGCACTCATCAATGGGCATCTTACCTGTATAGCCATAGGTTTGGAAAGCTGGATATGGGCATATCCAGTGGCAGAAACGCTGTCAGCTTGGGGAAGCCGAGTGAGTAATAAACTAACCGAGTATCAAAATAAGAAGTTTTTAATAGCATTTGCATTAAGAAACAGTTCTCTTGACGTTCTCGTTCTAACATGTTCCGATACACTATGTGAGACTCAATGACCTGACTTACACTGTTATAGACTATGTGTCCATATTACTGACTCATTCTCCCATGCATGTCTAGCCATAGGTTGCTTGGACAAAAAACCTCCTTTCCTAAAGATCTTGATTCCCTTTTCGATATCACAGTAATGGTCAGCCTGGTACGAAACCTCAGTTATCCCATTCTCGTAATGTAATGGTCAGCCTGGTACAAAATCTCAGCTGTCCCATTCTCTACAATGTCTCTTGGTATGGAGTACCGGCCGTTACATATTCACAATGTGCCTTGGTATCATCATACTGGTTGTTACACATAAACAACGTACCTTGGTATCATCATACTGGCAATTACCCATCTCTATCATCCTTTCTCTTCCCACAGTCATGGCTATCACTTGCCACAACAGATCATGATCTACATAAGAAGACTCAACCCAACACAAATCGCAATCTCCTTAATCGCTTAACTTGTACCATATGAACAGACAATTTGTCTCTGCGACTAAAATGTACCAAACTATGCATGTCGGCTTCTTAGTACGATCATTCTTATATTAATGATTTACTTATTCACTAACATTAGGTTTATTATTCAAACGGGTAGCTTCGTAACATATTGAAGTCTCATTCTAAAATATTATGACAATGATAGAAAGCTCTAATAGACATGTGAACACATAACTACTATTAAACACGGATAAATAACATTCTACCAATGTACAATCTATTGGATTGACTCAACAATCAATTGGGGAAAGATGGGTGCCAATCGATTAGTCTTAATGGCAATCGATTGGTATCAAAAAGATGCCAATCGATTGGAAAAAGTAACCAATCGATTGGGGCAAAGTTCAATCGATTAGACAAAGTGCCAATCAATTGGTACTTCATCTTCTTCACAGTGAATGTACTGAAATTATACAAAACTAAATATAAATGTCATGGTTCCATTCTATTCGTACAAAAACTTATAAAAACGTCTAACTAAGCTACTATGTGAGTTTGAGGACTCACAAGTGTTTGTATGTATGGTGGTATGCTTGAGAAGCTTGAAAGCTTGAGCTTTAAAGGTGGCACCCTCTTCCTTTTCTCTGTCTCTCTTCTCTATCTCTTTCTTTATCTTTTCTCCTTCTCTATCTTTTGTCCTTCTTCATCTCTTCTTGACAGTGTGTGTTTGTGTGATGTTAGAGTGTGTATAAGTATGTATATATATATATATGTGTGTGTGTGTGTGTGTGTATGAATATATATTATGTTTAAGTATATGGAGCTCAAGAACTAAACCAAACAGGTCTTGATACAAGTTTGGGTCAGTATATATAGGTAAGGGCTCCATGCAACAAGCAGGTGGTGTCATCCTCGCAGAAAATGCTTGGAGACCAATTTAAGTGACTGGTAATCAATTGGGATCAGTGGTAATCGATTGGTACTAAGGAGGCTGAAGGTAATCAATTGGTAAGAGAGGCAATCGATTGGTATCCAAAACATGCCAATCGATTTGGAAATCATGGCAATCGATTTGTATCCAAAATTTACCAAATTAAGACAAGTGTTATCATAGAAGTCGTTGTATACATCATAAGTACAACAAAAATACGGGTATTACATTATCCACCTCTCATTAATGATTTCGTTCCCAAAATCGGAAGTAAGTGAATATCAAAACATCAACAACTCTGGAAACTTCTTCCATATCTCTGACTCTAGTTCCCACGAAGTTTCTCCTTCATCGTGATACTTCCACTAAATCTTCACCAATGGAATCTCTTTGTATACGTCATAAGTATAGCGAAAATACGGGTATTACACATTGTTTTACATTGTTATGGTTGCATTGTCGGGATGTACGTTGGGTTTTAGGTGAGAACTTGCGTAACGTCGTGATATCTTCCAAGTGATAATGTAAATGGTGTATATGTTCATATTGTTTGTGCGTTGTCATATGTCCCTCAGCTTTTAACTGATGGGCGTGTGGTCCCTGGACATTCGTGTCCTGCTGCTTTAGTTCCAGGTGCTGGAGATGCTGTTTCGCAGGGCTAGTGTCTTGGAAAGTAGAATGTTGATCAGGAGGGATGGGGCTTTGCCAGTTGAAGTGGCGTTCATGTTGCTGGAGCCGTTTTGTTCCCATTGGGGAATTTTATTTTATTTTTATCTTATGTTATTATTATGTTGTAGTTGTTGTTTTCGACCATTTGGCCCAGACTTCTATTTCTTTTTGATTTGGGTATTTGTAATATAAGCATGTATAATGAAGTGATAAGGTTATAAGACACTGTTATTGCTTCCGCTGAACCTAAAATCATTTCTGTCGCTATTAGTACTCTGATATTTCTTTTATAGTTGTTGTTTAGGACAATCATACGATCTGCAACTTGTTATGAGCCTACATGTCTGATAAGGAAGTTTACTTCCCTTAATTATCGCAACACTGGGGCGTGACACGAACCCCCCCCCCCCCCCCATACAGTCATAAAAAACAATCACACAAATTAAGAAATTGCAATGAAAATAAAACCTTAGAAACTATGAACGAAGCAAAAGAACTTACACAATAACTTCATTGAAATTTAAATGAGAAGCTTGTAGCAGTTTATGGAGTGGTGTAGTTTGAGGATTTGACAACAGTGGTGTAGGTTAAGGATTTGACAACAGTGGTGTAGGTTGAAGATGATTCAGTGGCCCTTTATTAAAAATAATCTGAATCATGATTTTCCTTAATTTCTGTAATCAAGAGAAAAAAATTAGGATACGTTAATTTGATCTTGAATGCTTGGGTAAGAGAGAGACTGAATCTGTGGGATTAAGGGATTCTATTTAGGTTGTAAACCTAAGAGAGAAGAATAATATATGGCCATTTTAAGGGAAATAACATATGAGAGAAAAGATTCATAGGAAGAATGTGCTTAGGTTTCAATTAATGATCTTCAATTGAGGGCTATGTTTATGGAAGAAAACGTTGGGGTTGTGTTTACTGGAGAAAACTTTTGGTTTGAATGATCTTCAATTGAGGGCTATGTTTATGGCTGAAAATGTAAGACACTATATTTTCAGAAAAAGAATTTACTTGGGTAGTTATAGTGGAATTAAGTGTTGTTGTGTGATCGATTAATCTTTGGACATGTGGCAAGGAGTTAGGAGATCATGAGAGTTGACGGTCAAGATCACATTGTACATTATATGACAGCACTTCAGTGTTGTTAAAATAGTGTTGTTTGAGCTGTTCCTTTCACAAATGAACAGTAAAACTGGGCAGTTTTTGAAAATCTGCTTATGCAAAAGTAGTTTTATTGTTAATTTTGTGAGAGGAACAGCACAAACAGCACTGTGTTAACAACACTAAAATACTGTCCTTACATATCATATGTACGAGTAGTACTGTAGTATCATTTCAATGTTGAGATGAGGCATGAGGGTGTATTTCACTAGTTCTCTGTGTGCCACATGTTGCTTGATTCTTTTGAATTATAATAGTAAGAATAGATTTTTCAGTTCTCTGTGATAATTATCCAATTGAATTGATATCGCATGGAAATTAATTATCCTTTTTTTTTTTGCTCGGCAAAACATTTTTCATTAAAGGGACCAAAGTCCAAGCAAATACAGCAGCAATTACAGCACAAGTTGGAGCCATCACAATTGGCATTGAACAAACAAAGATTCCCAAAAAAACCAACCAGCTCAAGACCCAATTCAAAAAACAAAGTCCACAAGATCTACAAAAAAGATCAGCAAGACTAAGTAAGGCCAGGGAAGCCGAAGAACCGAACCAAAAAGTACTAAGCAAAAAGAGTAAAACTCAGCCCAAACAAAAAAATCAGCAGCAAAAACTCACAGCAAAACCAGTTTTCATCCTCATTCAGTCAGCGCTTTCGTTTAACAAAGTTATATCCATGGCTCGTTCTTCACTAGACTTTAGGGGTGGTGGACTGTTCGAAAACACAGTCTTTTAAGGTGGTCAAATTGGTGTTTCTTATGCAACGTCCGCCAGGAGGGTTCTGCACCGCGGTGTGAGTAGAGGTGGTGTGACACTGCACATTTCAACTGATAAACCCCTTCGCTCACGAATAAAAAATTCGCGCAATGCACCAAAACAACCCACTTTAGATGGGCTATTATTAGCCTGAGTAATGCGATTAGGAACTGATGAACCTCTTCGAGCTCTTGCGCGATGTAAAATGCCGGAGGTTTCTTCTCCCAAGGCCATGTCAAGAGCAGTCAAACCCTCTAAATTCTTAGCATTTTTGTCTACCTTTTTAGCCAACAACCTCACAACTTTGCCAAAATCTAAGAAGCCCACTACAAATCAAGCCTAATTCAAAGAGCATAAAGGCAAAAAACAGTGCCCCCTAAAATAACCAATATTCTATAGCACAGCTCAAGAATCCAAATGAATGAACAAAACACAACCATAGAGCTCAAAACAGCACCATGTCAAAACTATGCTCCGACAGCAAACTTAAAAAAATGCAGCAACAGTAGTTGAATCAGTGCACATCATCATCAATTACATCTCCACACTTAAACCAAAGTTGGTGGGAATGATTATTACTCTTTCTTTGTCAGTAGAAGCTTCAAACAACTGCCTGCTCTACTGGCCCTTCATGGCCACACCCAAAACTTTTGAAAGCTTTTGGAATATATCTGTAATTTTAAAATTTGAAATTGGCCCAAACTTTTAACATATACAAAATCAACTATTCATATAAAGTCAATTATAAAATCAAAAGGTATAAGGCTACATTTGTTTAGCACGGACATAAAAAATTGGATTAATAATTTATTTTAATTTAACAATTCATTTTATTGGTAGGGAAATTATTACATGATTAATTGTCAATATCATCTTAATAGTCTTTAATATAGAGGACTATTCAATCAAGGGGATGTGGGCTTAATAGTCCATTATAATAGTAAAGGGGAAGACTAGCTAATACCCCATTATTGAGATAATTAACAAGACCTATATCTAATTGGCACAAAATCACTCTTTCGACTCTCGATATCTTATCTCGTTCGAATATATATATATATAACTGTTGGGCTTCAAGTCCAACCCATGTTTAGCCTCTGATGGAGTATATATGCTTGGTGAGCAAACTATTCAATAATTGCTCTCCCAAGTCCAACCTAAAGTAGGAGGTGGTGTATAGCTTGTGATTAGGAAAGCTGAGATACTTTCCTATTCTTGGTTTTGGGGTTTCACGCTTGACATGTACATGCGTATACATATATATGTTTGTGGTGGGTGTCTCGACTAGGTAGTAAGCAAGATAGAGTGAGAGCAAGGTAGAGAAAGAAAGGTAACTCATTGTCAAGGTTTTTTTTTACAGTGAGGTGGTGTATTTTTCTGGTTTGAAAGAGGGGGTATACAAGGGATTGGGTGTTGGGACTTTAAACTACATTATCAAGTAATTACACATATTGGACAAGTCTGCTTGACTGGCTACTGAGCAAATGATCGGTTCTATGACCGGTTCTATGACAGGTTCGCGTGAGTCTACCTCTTGGGAAAGCCCCTTAGTACGTGTTCCCTTTCCAGCCATTTGACACGAAGGTCCCACCGGGCGTGCTAAAAATTGTTTGATAATAAAATTTTAGTGTGGTGTGTGCTGGGTGGGCCAGAGTCCTCGTGGACTCAAAGAGGTTATGATTACCGAATCTGACTTTCTAATTCAAACGATTGTTGTTAAATAACAATTAATGGGTCTCGGCTCAACTCTGATACAAGTAAGCAAATTACAAATGGAAATTGAAAAGGAAACAAATCAACCACTGAGATTTAGAATACCTCCACGGACATCATCATCTTCATTGATCGACTTCAAGTAGTAAGTACAAACACTCAAGAGAACAATGACAATCGCTCAAAGAACAATGAGAATACAAATCACTCAAGAACAAAAGCAGTATTGTTATGAGGAGAAACTAAAGTCTGCTGCAGAAGTGGCGTGTGTGTTAGCCCCCTCCAATGTTGCCCACTCTGCTCTATTTATAGACTTGGAGTACATAACCGCTCATGTTAGTGGGATTAGTGGGGTTAGTGGCCCCTGATTTCTAGGTGTGGACAAGTAACTGCTTCCACTATGTCCCATAACTTTCACGATCTGTTTGATGATCCCACCTCTACCACGTTCCTCTTTCATATAACTACTTCCCCTCCAACTTAACCTCTCCTAAAGCACACGTTCTCATCCATGCTTAACTGCCCAAAAGCCTTGTGAACAGATCCTATTTGACCGATTGCATCATTCTCTGAGTAGCTTGATCCTTGTTGGTTGATGGACCTTGGTAGGAATTCTAGCGTCTATCGGTCTCGTTTGACCGATATTTTCTTACTTATATATTGCTTACCAATTATTTCCCAAGCCCGGTATAACATCTCCTTTTATATCTGTCTTTCAGTCCCAATACTTTAGGACCTTCATTGGTTAGCCATCGATCTTGTTTGACCGATGTTATGATTATCATCGCACCTACTTTGCAATTCTGGCCTTGCTTGTTAAGGCCGAGGTGTTTCTTTGAGAACCACCTATCATCCTGTCTTCGGTCTTAACTCCGATATTCACATACTGGCTATACCCTCTTTACCTACAACTAGCTCTGATATCGGTCTTTCCTTCGTCATTGGCCTTGCTCTCTGTTCATCTGCCTACCTGCTCCTGTGATGACGTCATCAGGCCACGTGATTGTCATGTGCCTTGAAAAATTCCAAATTAGGGTGTAAACAATAAGTAATGTATCAAAAATATTTTAACCATATAAAACATATATTGCATGGAAATTGAATTAGTCAGGTTACAAATTCTTCAATGTTCTCATTCAATATCCCAAATCTTATCAATAATAAACTAAAATACGGTATGTTGTACTGGTTCATATATTTTCCAAATATAAAATAAAATAATATATATAGAGAGAGAAAAAAATCTTTAAAAGGGTAAACTTCACGGTTTTCTAACGGTTCTAAATAACACCGTTGATGGTAAATAGGGGTGGACACGAACAGAACCGCTCATTAATGGTTCGAAAATCGGTTCGATTAAAGTTAGGCTCGGCTCGCTCATTTGAGCTTGTGAACACAATCGATTAAGGCTCGCGAGCAATTTCGTGAAAAAGCTCATTAATCTGTTGATAACGAGCTTGTATAGTGGACTTTTATATATATTTTTATTATAAAATCATATAATTGTAGAAAAAATATGACAAACTTCGTAAATAGGTTTGATAAATGATTGATTTATCATTAAACTATATAGTTTTAAAAGGGGCACGAAAAAGCTAGTTAAAAAACTCGCAAAAAAATTCACGATCACTTAAAAACATGGCTTATTTGAACTCGTGAACAAGCTCGACTCGACTCGACTCGACTCGTATCCCTCCCTAATGATAAATAACATGTGACAACTGTTGTAAACGTGGACGTGACGTGATTTTAGGACCCAAGTCGTATAGTTTCTTGTTGGAGAATGCTTCTGTGCTGTTAACTCAGCACAGTTCGTGCTGTGCAAGACACAAGTTCAACAGTAAAACTGCCCAGTTTTAAAAACTGCTATTCTAAAAAGCAGTTTTACTGTTACTACTGTGTCTTGCACAGCACGAACTGTGCTGAGTTAACAGCACAGAAGTATTCTCCTTTCTTGTTGGCCGGACAAAGTTGGTGGGAATGATTATTACTCTTTCTTTGTCAGTAGAAGCTTCAAACAACTGCCTGCTAAGGGGCCTTTATTCCACTGGCCCTCCATGGCCACACCAAAAACTTTTGAAAGCTTTTGGCGTATATCTGTAATTTTAAAATTTGAAATTGGCCTAAAATTTTAACATATACAATATCAACTATTCATATAAAAGTCAATTATAAAATCAAAAGGTATAAGGCTACATTTGTTTAGCACGGACATAAAAAAATTGGATTAATAATTTATTTTAATTTAACAATTCATTTTATTGGTAGGCAAATTATTACATGATTAATTGTCAATATCATCTTAATAGTCCTTAATATGGAGGACTATTCAATCAAGGGGATGTGGGCTTAATAGTCCGTTATAATAGTAAAGGGGAAGACTAGCTAATACCCGATTATTGAGATAATTAACAAGACCTATATCTAATTGGCAAAAATCACTCTTTCGACTCTCGATATCTTATCTCGTTCGAATATATATATATACTAGTTAGGAGTCCCGCGCGATGCGCGGGAAACTTAATTTTGCCGTTTCTTGGGTTAAGTGATTGTTAAAAGTGTATAATAAGATGTTAAAAGGGTTAAATAAGAAATTGTAAATGCAGCTATTTTATCTACAATTCATCATGTAGAAGAAGTTGATAATTCTGACTACTTAGTAAATGAGCAGTAAAGGTACCTGATAAACGACCACTAAAGCTTATAGTGAATCGTTTGCACAATTGCTGATATTTCAGCTTTACAGAGGAAATTCAAACTTTGATTGAAACTTACACACATGTACACAAGATGACTACAACAAGTACAGATTTAACTATATCCCATACACTCACGGTTGTAAGCTTATAGAGGTTGATCAGTGCCAATGTCCGTGAAAATCCAAAAATGAACTTCAAACGTGACGGCCATGCAAGAGGTTCTGCTGATGAAGGGTTCAACAATGCTGCACATGCACTGTGTTTGTGTTTAAGAGCAACTATGTATAGAATTCTTCTACATATAACCAGCATAAAGCAAAAAGTTCAGGTTTCAGGCGTCACAACCATTGTAGAAATACAAATTCACCCCTTCTAGCTGCTAGCTGAAGTGGCGTGCTTCCTGGGAAGTTACAAGAAGGGGGGATTAAATGCCAAATTAACACAACAATAGTAGAAATACACATATATACATATATAAATAAATATATATATATATATAAATATGTATTGAAGATCTTAATAGATTTTTTACCCGTGTCCACCGATCGAACACAAACAAGAGCTCCATTGTCTAAAAGAATATGGACGCATTCGGGCCGTCTTTGACGGGCGGCTAATTACAATGGTGTTGCTGCTTCACCATGTCTAATATTCACAAGCCGAGCATATCCTCTGAAACCCAATACATTACGTAGTTTTACAAACTCGAATTAGGCAAATCAATATAAGTGGGAGAGGAAGAAAAGTCAATTCAGTACTATTGTCAAAGAAATTGAAGTCACCAGGAAGCAGCAGCATGGGATGATTGGGCAGCAGAGAGAATGGCTTGAAGGCAATCTGATTGACCATAGTGAGCAACATTGTGCGAACAGGTGCAAAAGCATGATTAAGCTAAATTTGTTTGTTATGACGGTGAGATTCAACCATTAGGAAGAAGGGTATTTGTTTTGTATGAATCAATGAATCTTCTCCAAAATTATGAAGATATGAATATATCAAATAGGCCATATATAATAGATCAGAACGAATTCCAAACTCAAACTCAAATAGAAAAATTACACAGATGCATCTCTTTGAATTTACCCACGCCAACAATTCTTAAAGTGGTTGTTAATAGTGTACAATAAGATGTTAAAACGGTTAAATAGGGAATTGTAAACGTAGATATTTTATGTAAAAGTAGCGAACTATCTATAGGTTGGAGACCATCTTCATGTTTGTTTTGTTTATATTTTGTTTTGTTTTTGGCGGGGAAAAAAGAAAGTTACAAGAATGAGAGTACCTGAGTCTTTTGTACCCTAGGATGTCGATGTGCAGATTTGTTATGTAACATGTGTTTTGACCTAAATAAAAGTTTTAATTCCCTTATACTTCTATCCCCCAAGCTCTTAAGGAGTTAATTAATCTTAGGGTGGGCGTAATCAGATAGGAGAATAAATCTTAAGTTTTTCTTCCCCTCGTCTCTTCTTCTCCTATTCCTTCATCTCTTCTTCTCCTAGTCCCTTTAATTCCAAAGGTTTAGGGCAATTTGATGTTCTCCTCGTCATGAACCTATTTCACGCCATGTCTCTAGTGGTTTTAGAAATCTTCTTGAATTGTGAAGCTTTCATATGTCCTCAATTGGATCCTTATCCTTTACAAGATATATGACTATATTTTTCTGCAAAAAGTTTTCATCTATTGTCTTCGTTGAACAATTCAGTTGCTTATTCCTGGGAAACATAAAATAACGTTCTCATCTAATTTTTGCTCACATTCTGGTCCTATTCGTTTCTCTACCTTATTTTCTTTGTCTAAATTCCCTTTGGAGATCATTCTCTGAGGAAGCACTAATTTCTTCCTGTACAAGTCTCCCTTAGATTATTTTCCACCTATTGAAGCTCAAATGTTTCTTATAAATGGCATGCATAACAACAAGAAATGTTCATAATTTGTTTGATATAGAACAAAAAGATAATAAGAAATGGTTTATTGAGATACCCACTTGGAGATCCCACCATGGAACTAAAAATGCATAAGCGTCAAGTCTTGTCCAGAGAGAATTATTTGCTGCCACAATAAAACTTAATACAAGAATAAAAACTTCAGAAATAAATTGTTTGAATTTTGGATAGATTGAATATTATCAAGCTTTAGGGAAATATATGCAATTAAAAAGAACTGACCTGAAACCTAAATTGAAGGGGGCAATAATGGAAAAGAGCTGGTTTATGAAACTATCCACTTGGAGATCCTACCATGTAATGAGAAATTGAAGGGGGTATTTTCTTGTACACATGTCACTGTAATTCATCAGATAGTATGAGATTTCAGACTTTGGGAAGGCAACCAAATAGATCACGTTGTAGACAATAGTAGATTTTGATTGTTTAGTATTTGCAATGTATCGATGTAGTCTAGGGATTATGGAACTTCAAAAGCTGTCATAAAATCGTTAGGAAAAGTCAGTTTCTGCACTTGGTCAGAAGTTACATTAGGGAATGCTAGGAAACAATAGCGAAGTGGGATGTTATTTATAAGGGAATAAATATGGAAAATGAACGTACAGATGATCGTAAATGCTGTACAAATTTTCTTAGGATACACAATATTATAACAATTTGAAAGGTCTAGTATAATTGCAAAATCATGTATTCAGATATCAATTTCAGTTGGAAGTGAGCCTTTTAAGTTTTTTGGAAGAGTAGTGTGTGAGAACTGGCAAAGTTTGATCTTTGCATATGATACATATGTTTATAATAACTCAGCATTCTAAAAGAAAGCCTCAACCACACAAAACTAACAATTTTGTACATGTAGCTACTCAAAGAAAGGGCATTCAAAGGTGCATTTGTAAACCCAATTGAGGGTGTGGGTGTTTGAGATTTTTCATGGTTTCACAATTGCAAGGTTTATCAGAATAAAAATACTGTTAGTTTGCAGAGAAGGTAGATTAAAAGCGAGCAGAATACCGAAATGAGGATCTGAGACCTAAAACCCACTGTACACTGCAATCTGTCACGAAACTGGTAAAACGCAAAGATTGCTATTCTAAGAAAACGCAAAGATTTACCTTATTCCCAAGCCTCTGAAGCATCTCCTTCACCACTGGATACATAATAGGCCTTGCCTGAAAGTAGTTCATTTTCCAATCTCAATAAGCAAAGAACAGTGGAGCGCAAATTTGCATTTAATTTTCTTAGAACCCATTTTGGCTCTATCTGGAAATTAGAGAGAATTTATTACAAATTTTTAGTATTTGGGATTGCTTGGGGATTTTAGAAAAACCTTCAACTTCCTACTTTTAAATTATTCTTTTATTTATATACTTATTTGCAAAACTGATTTTTGAAATAGATTTTAAACGTTGGTTGTCCAGCAGACTCAATTTTTCAAGAATCTCAAATAGTTGTCACCAAACATGCACTTATTTGACACAATCACTACATTTTTGCACCAAAATGAGTCGTAGAATCTTAAGATTTATCCTTTTAAGCTTACTAACTATAACTCATGGAATAGACTTCGGTTTATTACTTTGGGTCTTTTTCGTCCTGTATTTGACAAATTAATGAGAAGCTGGAAACAGTAATCATAAAGATAATATTGGGAACTTGTCATGCTTTATGGTATATATGTTCTGGAATAGTAAGTAAACAGCTTTCTGGAGGAATTTTCACCTAAGAAATATAAATATAATGAGTCAAACACATTATACACTGAGCAAAACATAATGATGCACTGATTAAATGATGCACCTACCCAATGACTATAACTCATTTCTGAGTAAAAACTGCATCAACATGTCTTATCTCTGCCATCTGGATAACAAATTTAAAGAACTAATCACTATCCAAATTATATGAATGTGTTTGAATTTACACACCTCTAGAATTAGTTGGATGAGCGCCGAATGGCAATAAAGCAATGGCTTTTCGACCTTGAAACGAATTCAGTTAAGCAAACAAAATAACAAATGGACTGAAGAGAAGAATGAATTAAATTGAATACTCAATACATAGATCATGAAAATGAACAAATCAAATTCAGTTAAGCAAACAAATTGATTTTTCTAAAAAGAAGTGAAATTACAAAGATCTTCAAACCATGCCAGAAACTGCTCCAGCTGAAAGAAGATTGTGGTGATTTTTGATACATATCACACCACTTGAACTATAGCCCAGCACCTAGTACAAGGAACAACAAGGCTACACTTAAATCATATTTTAGTCAATTAATTACAAAGGAGTAACAAACAAATCTAGATTTCCAAAATTGCCAAATCCATAGGGCTTATAGTTTCTTTTGCCTATTATATAATATGCTAAATTAATAATACAGTTTCATAACACATCTGACACTGGAATCATGTTCAATAATTATATAGATATTGAATTTCATTGGATTGAATTATAATTGATCGAGTATTTTACCGATTCTTCAATTTGGAAGTGCATTAAAACAACTTTGTAGGTAACAAAAAGGAAAGCCAAAATCAATAACATAGCGACATGACTCGAAATAAACTGTATTATGATCCTATGATTAGGAAAAAACACTGATTGATATGTAAGGCACTAAAGAAGAACACCTATACACTGCAGCACAGTCCATAAATTAACTCCCAGTATGTGGATTTCCAGAGATCTAAATAAACTGCATTCGATTCTAAATGAAGATGGAAAATGTGCACAAAGAAAGATGTAAATCACTATCTATGCTTGGAAAATTAAACAATCAAAACATCAAAGAAAATCTAGAATTGGGTAGTAAGAAGGGAATGGACAAATTGAAGTAAAATTTAGTATAAGATTAATACCTAATTAATAGGTTGTGGTGTTTTCTTATAGGATCAAAGGATCGTACCCATCAGCGATAAAGTCTTCATGCAACCACCTGTAGCGGAATCAGCATGATAATACAGATCATTGCCATATCGAGCCACTGGAGAAACTGTTAGGTTCATCACCTGAAATAAGTACTAAATTATCATCCCCTTTGGGTATTGAATCAAAACTTAACGAAATGTATGGAAGTAAGAAGAAACCACCCAAAATCTGAGTTTAAAGGAGCACAAATGGATAAGAACTGGTTAATTAAGATACGCACTTGGAGATCCACCCTGTAATTGTCCTTTGAATTGCCAATTTAGAGCAATATACCACAATCATTCCTTATTAGATAATAGATGCACATACATACTTGTGTGTGGGTGTGAGTAGAGAGATATGTACGAAGATCAAGACATTTTGTTAGTATTTTGAGGCTTTTCGCTGAATAAATCCATGGATCAAACAAAGTATGAAATTTTAAATCAGTTCCATACCTAATCCAGAAAGCAACCTCAAAATTTGTCCTAAATCATTAACCCACAATTCAGAATATTTCACTTGTATTTAAAAAGGTGGAATTATTCCAAGTTTATTTCACATGGTTTGAGAGAACATTCTTGTATCATTTGTAAGCTTCTTCTTAGCTTCAAACTTTATACAACCTTTCCAAAAACTAAATAGTTGCTGCGTAGAATATCTTAGGATGATAAAACCGTACCAAAAAGCGTAAAATCAGAGGCTTTCCTTTCAGTGTAATGTCTATTTACTTAAGTTCACACTACTTGTAATTTCCAGTGTGCTTCTGAGAAGCTAAATCCTTGCAAGGATTGATATTAACCTAGATGCTAAATCAGCATGATAGAGATTTTTCACAAATACAAAGTTGCAGAAAACACCACATTCACTGGTTTGAAACTTAGTAAACATCCGTAGTTGGATTTGGAAGTATAACTTGAAAATATATGAACACTTGAAAATTGGGGAATACAAATTGGCTGCAAAATTCTTAAGACTTGTAAACCGAGTGATTATTTTTGCAAAATTCTTTATTTTATTGTCAGTTCTTCCTAGTAATTGTGCAGCAATCTGAGACCATCTGATGAAATAACTTATATTATTAGTCTATATATATGTATATATATAAACACATATATAGTATGATTGTATGTATATAATGTAAAATACCTGTTGCCTAGAACTATGCAACTTTTCCCACATCTTTGCAATCCTGTCAAAAAATCAAAAAGATTGATTTTTAGTTTTTTTTAAAGAATTTGCATTTGGCTAAAAAAAAAACCCCATAAAAGAATGAGCTTACTAATGAAGTTTTTAGTACTTGCAAGTTTGGGGACAGAACTCCAACAGCCATGGCCATACTTGGTTATGTGCTTTATAAGTTTATGATCTTCCTCAGGAGAGCAAAGGCCTTTCCTTAGCTTCTGCTTGTAACAGTAAGAGTGTCTTCCCATGTGGACTCACAACAACAAAAATATTCTTAAACCTGCAAATGCAATGCTGGCAGAACAAAATAAAGCTGCACAAAGATGGCAATTGTTTGTTTACAATTCCCTCTCTGAATCTGTCAGCAAAAGGGGCGGAACTTTGGCAGTGAGCTTTAAGAGAGAGAGAGAGAGAGAGAGAGAGAGAGAGAGAGAGAGAGGGGCGGTGATAGGGATACTTTAGAAATGGAATTGGCAGGCTGGTAGGAAATCAAATTAATAGCAGGAGCTTCAAAGAGAGAGGTCACAATGAAGAAGGTGATTTTGAGACTCATTTTTTTTTTTATTGGAATTGTAAATGGAGTTTTGTGTTATTTTCTTTGGAAATGTGAGGAGTTTGATTAAATTGACTTGTATCTATGTATCATGAAGAGTTTCAGAATTAATGAGTTTGACAGCACTGGTGGGGTATATTGACAGATATTTATTCGCTAAGAAAACATGATTATTTGAACATCCCATATCCCCATGCCTCTAACAATAAACAGTAAAATTGGAAAGGGGGAAAAAAATAAATCGGGAAAAAATAAATACATTACTCGCGTTTCTTACGTATAAATACCGGTTCTGTAGAGTGTAGAGCGACGCGTGAAATTTGATTTGGTATATATAAATATTAGTCCATTGAAAAACCAGCATTATAGAGAATACTATTCACTGTTTTTTGTTTTTTTTTTTTTTTTTTAAGGTTTTTCTTTATGAAGAAAACTGTACATTTTAACCAAGTTTATGACAAGATTCCAATGCAAAAACAGACACAAGGATTGAAAAAAGTGAAATGTTCTTGGAGATAAGAAATACCCATGTTTTGTTAAGCCTTTCAAATATAGTAATTTGCATTAAATAAATGATAACAGAAAGCATTTACAGTTATACATTCACTTTTCCTTTATCGAAAACCTTAATTGGCTATGTTTCTATTTCTTGAGCAACTTCAATGACAGAGAGGTCTAAATTACTGCTGCCATTTTTCTCTTCTTTTGGATGTTTGAGTATTTCTTTAAAATCATGATAACTTTGAAAAGTTTGCATAATTGAATTGAAAGACAAAAGCATTTTGAATTCTTGAGGAAATGAGGGTTACTTTCTTTATGTTTTTTTGCAATAAAAAAAAAACCAATCAATTCCACCAACTCCATATCACAAACTACCTTCTGAGAAAGAATCAAAGAAGATAAACAATTAATTAAGAACACCTCGAATCATTCATGATTGGTTTTATAATTCTTCTCTTATAGAAGAAGATTTTATTTTTCTTCTGTCTACATTGAAAGGGTGAGGCCTAAAGCAAGAGTAAAGAAAATGAATAAATTAAATTAGTTTAGTCCTATAAATATAGACAACAATCACAATAATGTGGCTATCCTATATTGAATTTAAGTTAATTTTTTACTGAAACTTGAATGAGGACAAAATTCAGATAAAGTATTATAAGTTGCAGAGAGTACATTCAAAATGAGACCATATTAATTGTAACACATTTTTATTAGCAATAATGCCATTCTATTAAGCTCTCAAAAGATTATGAAATCTTTTACACAGTTACAAGAATCTTTTAAAGCTGTTTCCTTTTTTATCAGATGAAAAATTACATTATACAATAATGCTGTGTACACACTTTTGTACACACTTTTTGACACATTGCTTGAAATGCGTGTACCCTGTGCTGTGTAAGTGGTGTACAAAAAAAGTATGAAAAATTCAAACAGTACATAAAAAGAATAATTACCCGAGTGATTTATCAATTAACATTCCCATTATTTTCACTTGGCAGTACATGATTGGGCTGTTGTTTTTAGAGCATTTTCCTTCAAAAAGGAAAAAAAAATCAGTGTCTATTTCTGGAATCTAGTAAAAGCACTTCAAATATATGGTTTTGAGTGTTTAGTGTTACTTTTTCTAACCTCTCTCATGGTCAATGTTTCATTGCAGAACCAATTGCATCCAGACACTCTGCATTCATAGCAAGGGCTTGAAAATGAAATTGTGTCATTTTGTGGGGTTAAGTAGTTGTTAACAGTGTACAATAAGATGTTAAAACGGTTAAAGAGGAACTTTTTACGGAATAAGTTGATAATTCTGACTATCTTGTAAATGAGTAGTATAGGTAGTTAAAAAATCACTAATTAAAATGTATGACACAGCCAAAAAAGGACATGAATGTGTTTGTTGAGTATGTTGTTCAATGTTCCTGTAATCCAACTCATTCAATATGGGAATGGACAAGAGATGAATAAGTTATTATAGTATGGATATTTAATTGAGATATTTTGAATGGGATCCTGTTGTTCAACAATTATGTCATGTTACATCTGTTTTGACTTAAACCAAATGTTTAATTCTCTTATACTTCTACCCTCGAAGCCCCTAAGGATTTAATTAATTTTAGAGTGGTCGTAGATCAGATATAGGAGAATAAATCTTTATGTTTTTCTTCCTGTCTCTTCTTCCCCTATTTCTCCATCTCTTCTTCTCCTACTCCCTTCAATCCCAAAGGTTTAGGGCAATTTTATGTTCTCCTTCTCATGAACCTAATTCACGCCATGTCTCTAGTGTGTTTAGAAATCTTAATGTTTTTTTATTTCCTTTTGTGGATAACTGAGATTCATTAAGAACTTACAGTTGAATGTTATAAATTTTACCACCTTCTTCAATTTTCAAGGCCTAATTTATCTATATATGGCTATCTTTTTCTGTAAAAAGTTTCCATCCATTGTCTTCTCTGAACAATTCAGTTCCTTATTCCCGGGAAACACAAAATAACCTTTTCACTTCAAATGTTCATTATAAATGGCACTCATAAGAAGGAGAAATGTTCATAATTTGTTTCAGTCATAAGGTAACAACAGATACAGAGACATACTTTTATATGCTGAGAGAGACGAGAAAGATGTTTGATGTATCAATATCTTCAGCAAGGAAACCAATGATTAATATTGAGCCACCAAAACAACTATTAGGTTCATCACCTGAAATAAGTAGTAAATTATCACCCCCTTTGGGTATTGAATCAAAACTTAAGGAAATGTATGGAAGTAAAAAGAACCCACCTAAAATTTTAGTGTAAAGAAGCAAAAATGGATAAGAACTGGTTAATTGATAAACTCACTTGGAGATCCAGCTTGTGATGCTTTCTGTTGTGCAATTGTTCGCTGTAGTTCATGAGATTGCTTGGAACAGTCCCTTTGAATTTCCAATCTGGACCAATATACCACAAGCATTGCTCATTAGAAAATAGATGCACATACATAGTTGTGTATGGGTATGATTGGAGAGCTATGTGCATGAAAATATATGGTCACTTAATTATTTGAGTATGGAGATCAATGAATAAGTTCAGACAGAATCTGCATGATGACAGAAGATTGACATGTGGGGTATATGAAGCAAATAAATGATGTGCATAATATAAGTTATTATAGTATGCATATACAACTAAGGTAAAGCGAAATTTTGATTGAAACTTATACACATGTACATGACATGACTCGGGGGGGGGGGGGGGGGGGGGGGGGGGGGTGTTTATTAATAATGTTGTTTTTCCTATGTTTTGTAATTATGACTAAAGTAACATTTATCACACTGGTCCCTTTTTACTTGCAGTTACACAGCGTAAACAATTAGTATAATATGCCTACAATACTAATGTTGTTGTTGACTTTTTGAAGTTCATAATGTGCTGTAAATCTGTAAGACAAGTGTATAATTCCATATTAGAGAAGGCGGTTGGTGCAAATAGTAAGATCTAAACCTCAGCTATCTTTACATGTTTCTGGGAAGGAGATTGGAACTCCTACTTGAACTCCTTAATCTTGCAGATGGTTTTTTGGTAGAGAAGCGGAAAAAGGAAATGATATAGTTACTATAGGTTTGCTCCCCTAATTTGAGTACGAGAGCCCTTTAAACAAAGGGAATGGTTTAGTACTAAAGGTTTTTCCTGCCAAATTGTACAAGGAAAACCTTTATCTATTAATTAAAAGAACATTTGCTTTTATAGATTGTTTGAAGCTTGAGTGGCACATTTATTTGTTACCTTCTACATGGCCCTCTTTAATTTCAGGAAAGTTGTACATACATAATCCTTAATCTCCTTTTTTTCATTTTAATGAAGATAGTTGGTTTTTAGTTCTTGAATGGAATTCAATGACAACATTAACATGTGGCAACTGAGTTAGTTTTACTTATATAATACCTAATATCCTCCAAATTTGCATGTATATGTTATATACATATCCTCGATTTATTGCTTGCCACTACCAGTGCTTCCTTGGGAAGGGCGTCTTAATCAACCCATTGCGAATTTTCTTTTTCTTGTTCCCCTATCCAAACATTTCATGACTGTCTTGAAAACTCTGACATATTTCATACTTTCAACCTATATTTAACATATTTCGTCATTTTACCTTAAACTTATGTTGTTTTCTTAAATTCTTGTCTTCAAATTCACAATGTTTTGCTTGATTGTAGAATCCACACCCTTGAAATTCCTGCCTTCAGATTAAAAAGGGGAAAAAAACCATTGGATTAGATACAACCAGAGATGTATAGGTGCTGAAAATTGTTTGTTTTCTTTTCTGCAGCAGCGGGAGTATTTATTTCTTTTTCTGGCATATGCATAAGTATCTTTTTATCAACATTTTCATGGTTCCTAGTACCTTCATCAAAAGAACCAACAAGTATAATACAATTAAGTTGACATACAAGAAGCATTCTTGTATGCATGAGCGCACGCGCACACACACATAGCAGTGTTATGCAGGATAGGAATAGCAATCCAGACATGATTCCAAGGACGCAAGCGAAGAGTCATTAAGGCAAATTTATGCACCATTCATATCTAAACAGATACTGTTCATCATAAATGGAAATTCATTAAGCCAAATGCATTGAAATAAAAATCATACTATGCCATTAGTGGTGCGTTTAGGGTTGCAGATGCGCATGTTGAGGGTGGAATGGTTGGAGACCTCTCGTTCATGCTGCCTGAGTTCGTTGAAGTTAATAATTTGTTAGAATAATTGACGCTAACCAAGCATTACAGCTCAAGGCTTGCAATTTGTTAGGTTGCATTTTGTTTGCTCTAAATTTGCAAGTTGTTCACAATAATTACAATTTGGAAAACTTTTTCTCTCAAATGAGGTTTCAATCAGCAATCTTGCTTAGGAAAATAACCTACCTTTTGATACCTTATTTTGTCCAACTAACCCTAAACCCTATTCACACAATTGTACTCATTGTCCATATATTAAAAAAGAAGTACGAATTTTATCACCTTATTAGTTATTACCATATTCAGAATTTAATCCATACTTACAGAGAAGTGAAATGTTAATTACTATTCTTTTGTTTTTTTTATAGCAGTTAACATTAAGCGCAGAATCACTGGGACGCTAAGGAACCATTTTGAACTTGGAAAGGTGAGTGTGTGGAAAGACTGAGAGCATAGATGATCCAAGAGGTAGGAAGAACAAACTTTGGTAATTTGTCAATGAATATGGGAAGACTGGAAACTGTGGAGGTGCAGGTTAGTTACAATTTAAGATGAAGAATTTGTATGATATTGACAAACTCGAATCTATTTGGAGTTAAGGAACACTAATATGCAAATTTGAAGTCTAAATCATATCTGAGGGTGTTTGTATAGATTTTACCTGGTCCAGCTCTAAATTAGGTCCAGCTAGGGCTTCCGAGCCAGCAGCTACAACCAGAACAGAACAGCTATCAGCAATAAAATAGCTATTAACAGTAGATGGTCATTTCATAACTCAACAAATCAGAACAATTGGAAGCTAAAATTGCAAGGGAAAAGAGGTGTCTCAAGTAGAGAAGAAGAATCGCACGGATGAAGAAGAACTAAAGATGTTAGAATTGAAGGCGAACAATTTGTACGATATTTACAAACCCAAATCTGTTTAGAGTTAAGGAAGAAACACACTAATATGCAAATTTGAGGTGTAAATCATATATGGGGATGTTTATATAGATTATACCTGGTCCAACTCTAAATTAAGTTCAGCTAGGCCTTCCGAGATAGCAGCTACAGCAGAAAGAAAACACATATTAGCAGTAGAATAGCTATTAACAGTAGATGCTTATTTCATAACACAGAAAATTGGAATTAACAATTTCCCCCAATTTACAAGTTAGAGAAGTGCAGAAGAACAATCGCAAGGATAAAGAGGAAGTAACGAAATAAAGTAATGCATACAATTTAAATTCACAATTTCCCCCAATTTACAACTTAGAGAAGAACAGAAGAAGAATCGCAAGAATAAAGAAGAAGTAAACAAATGCAGTAAAAAAGGGCAAAAAATAAGCAGCGGCTGGTTGTAAATCTGGCATGTCTTCTTCTGCCTCCACCAGCTGGTTGAATCACCAAATCCAAGACAAATTGTAGACGGCGACCACCTCGAGAGAAACCCAGTTGAAGGTCGCAGTTGTTGAAGCGACGCACAGATAGAGAAGACCCAGTTGAATGACGACGACAACAACAAAGACAGAGAGAGAGAGAGAGAGAGAGAGAGAGGGAGAGAGAGAGAGAAGGCAACCAATACGTGGAATCATAGAAGGCTGCGTAGTGTCTAAAGCTTAAAATGACTGAACAAGCCTGTCTTTTGTTTAGAAAGCAAGAGTAAGAAATCTTTGTCACAGGAGTAATTATACAGATCAATAAGGGCAAAATAGGAAGTTCATATTTTTTGACGTGCTTGTTTATACGTTCTTATAGTATAGTAGATATATAACTGTTGGGCTTAAAGTCCAACCCATGTTCAGCCTTTGATGGAGTATAAATGCTTGGTGAGCAAACTATTCAATAATTGTTCTCCCAAGTCCAACCTAAAGTAGGAGGTGGTGTATAGCTTGTGATTAGGAAAGCTGAGATACTTTCCTATTCTTGGTTTTGGGGTTTCACGCTTGACATGTACATACTTTCCTATTCTTGGTTTTGGGGTTTCACGCTTGACATGTACATGCGTATACATATATATATGTCTGCGGTGGGTGTCTCGACTAGGTAGTAAGCAAGATAGAGTGAGAGCAAGGTAGAGAAAGAAAGGTAACTCATTGTCAAGGTTTTTTTTTACAGTGAGGTGGTGTATTTTTCGGGTTTGAAGAGGGTATACAAGGGATTGGGTGTTGGGACTTTAAACTACATTATCTTTATTGTATGGTGTACTCTTGTATAGTGAAAAATAAAGTTCTCATGTGTTTCGTCGTCATTTTATCACTTTCATTTTTCATTGATGCTAGTTTGTGATCAGTGAATAACCATTCAATTTGAATCTTGGTTTCCCAACAATAACTAGACCCAAATTGCTCTTTCACCTGTGTATCAACAAGAGTAACTAAATGTCATATTATATTCTCAATCTTCATTACCAAATAAACATTTTGGAAGGCTTTTTTCTAATTTTACAAGCATTTTTATTTGGAAAACAAAAATTTTTGCTTTCAAAGTAGTGAGAGCCATTGCAATGCCGTCAAATTAGAGTGTGGAATAGTCGTGAGAATAGGAAATTTTCAATTAAATTCCTAAAAATTCGAAATTCTACTTTAGATTTTGGTACTGCTATGAAAATTAAGAATTTTTCATCCTTTTGCAAAAACAGGTTAAAGTTGATAGGTTTTTTTTTTTGCTAAACAAACAAGTTTTATTGATAAAGTCAAACCCAATACATCCAAAAGCCAACACTTACTTGGTAAAAACAAGAAACAACATACACCTTACAAATCTGCTGCCACACAAAAGATAAGCAAACTCCCTAGAAAGACAAGGCAGAGCAGGAACACAACTACCAGTTGAACAAAATGATCAAGATGCACACCCTAAACATCATGACATTAAGCAGCCACACCAAACTGTCAAACAAGGTATGGTTAACCAAAACCAGCTACAGACAAGGTATGCCATATGTGTTTGTGTTCACACTTATTTCTTTTACAGTAGATATATAATTGTGAAGAACATAAGTATTGGCATGGATAAACCACAAAATAAGAATTCGAGATTAACAAATAACAAGAACTTGCAAAATTGAAAAAAAAAATAAAATAAACAATAGTAATATATCGTAATTAATTAGTACATGATACATCACAACAACATAATTAGTTGAGGGGAAAGAGTTAAAAAACGCAAGAAGCTGCACCTACCATTCCAATTGGAAAATGAGAAAATGCTATGTAACTGCTCTGACCCGTCACCCTTTAAAAATGAGAAAAGAGAGAGATCATATCATCCATAAAGTTGTTATGTACTAGGTTGTCACGAAATTCTATTCTAGTACACTTTTTGTGATCACATGGCTTTTGTTTTATCTTCTTCCCATTGTCCATTCAAACCCCTTATATTCATTCATACTCTCATCATCTTCTTCTTAACAATAACTATATCAATTACCCAAAATGCCATGGGATTATGCTTCAACTCCGTCTTTGGCTTCGGAGATTCCATCACTGTCACCGGAAATGACCCGTATGGCGAAACCTACTTTCATCATCCCACAGGTCGTTGCTCCAATGGCCGGCTCATCATAGACTTCATTGGTAACGTACATACGTACCAATGCATGCATATACCCCATATGGGCTACATAACATTTTAGTATCATATAGTTTTAGACAAATTTTACTTTGGACCCTTTATATTTAAATGCAATATATTGATCCCCAAATTCGTGCCAATTTTTTATCAAGAACATTCAAAAATGCAGAGCTCAAAGCGAAACTTTTTGCACGGTAAATGACCAAAATGATGCATTTGAAAATGGAATGACCAAAATGATGGATATAAGTTTTGAAATTTAAACTCGAATCCTATTAAGAATTAAGTTACGGATTAGAATCTTTTGTGATTTTAATTGCAATAACATTATTGCCAAACAAGGAATTTGAAACCACGTTTTGGTCTTCCATAATTAGTTTCTAGAATTTAATTGCAGAAAGGGCGAGCCACTCGCACGAAACTGCGATTGTCTAAAAGCTATTTTGGGTAGCTTCATGTAAATCGCAACTTTCTATTGTATTAACAACTTAGAAGTTTGGTACCAAACAGGCCCTTCGATTTTTACTCATTTGGTATATATATATATATATATGTTGGTTGATATGCAGCTGAGCATTTAGAACTTCCACTAGTGACGCCATATCTTACTGGCAATGATAATAGAAGCGGTGCCAATTTTGCGGTTGGGGGAGCAACGGCGCTCAATGATTCTTTTTTTATAGAGAGAGGACTTCGTGTTTTTCGTGCAAATATTTCCTTAGGAATTCAATTGGGGTGGTTTAAAGAATTTTTACAATCTCACTGCAAAGCATCTACAAGTAAGCTGGTAAATCGAGGGCAAAAAATATTGGGTCAATTACAACACCACCCCTTGAACTATGGCCACTTTTCACAATCACACCCTAAACTTTAAAACTGATTACACTCACCGCTCAACTATTCAAATGAACAAACCCACCTCCTGAAGAGTGGATTTTATTGTCAACAAATAATAGTTTAGGGGTGAGTTTGTTCAGTTTTAAAGTTAAGAGGATGTTAGTGAAAAATGATCATAGTTCAGAGGGTGTTATTGTAATTTACCCAAAATTTTTTTTAATATCCAATAATTTTGCGGAGTTTTCATCTTAGGATCTACAATTCCAAATGTTGTCAATTTGGGATCAAATTCCAGGAGTGAGTGATCCATTTCAAATGCAACACCAAAGTGAAATTCCGGAAAAAATGTAGGATATTAAACTTTTTTTTTTTTTTTTAGCCTCGAAGTCTACTCAATCCTCTTACATATTAAATGGTAAATTTCATTATTAGCCCCTCAACTTAGCTTCTTATTTGAATTGACCCCATGGTTCTAATTAAAACACTTACTCTTCTACTTGCATATGGATCTAAGCTACACTGTGACAGATGCATTAACACCTTGGGTATATTTTTTCTAACAATTCCCACGATTTAAATACAACGTCCTAATGACTTTGTTGGGGGTTACGCTGATAGTCTTATTTGCACATCATTTTTTTTTTCCTATTTTTTTTCTGCAAAAGTTCAAAATGCAATATCTTCCAATTCACAATTTCGATTTTCATAAAATCTATATATCTACTGTAGTAAAAACGAATAAACAAGCACGTCAAAAAATATGAACTTCCTCTTTTGCCCTTCACTACATCATAATTACTCATATATCTATCTATACATCATAAGGATATCTTGATTTGTGTGAAGGTAAATTTGTCATTTTGGACAAATAATTACATTTAAGTCAGCTTTTACAATTTTATTTAATATAATAATGAGATTTTAATCAACTAAGTGTGTCATAACCAAACGAGATTTGTGCTTTGACATTAGCACATTGTGCTTTAGCATTAGCACTATCATTTAAATTTCTCACATAAAATTGACTGAAATCTAAATCTCCACCAAATGCCGTCTTTTCGGGATAAAGGAAAAAATATTTGTCTGTCTTTTGGTCATTTGTTATTATTCCATTTTCTTTATCTTTAGCTTTTTCTATTTTGGGATTATCCCCTTCTTTCTTTTTCTTTTTGAGACATAATCAACTTCTCTTCTCACTATAATAAAAAAGTATATATTGAATTATGTGTTGCATGTCATTTCACTTTTTTATTCTTTATTTTCTTACCACTTAGAAAAATATAATTTTTTAGTCATATTCTGGGCCAATAACCGATTATTTGATGGTAGAAAAACTCTAAAATCATACCAGTAAGAGCACTTGTAATGGTGTATGATGTTATAAGGTAAAATTGACTTAAGTTTCTATATCAAACAACGAATTCACGCAACAGTATAAGAGGGATTGCTGACTAGGGTAGGACAACTGAAACAATGTTGTTTAACCCAATTTTTTCAATCATTTCTTTATCTACACAAATAATAATAATAATAATAATAAATAAATCTATAATAATTTCCAACATGTAGAGACTTTGCCGACCGACATTGCCAATGCTGGCTAGGGGGTTGGCATAAATAAATATATATATTTTCAAACGGCAAATGCATTGTCGGCCATAACCAACCGATATTGCCTTTGCCGATTGGTCTGTAGGGTAAGATATTTAGCTGAATAGTAAAATTAAGTTCCACTACCATACACCCACGTAACTTCCTATACAACAAATACCATTGTAGTTGATTTTTGATGAAAACTAACTTAACCTACCCTAGACACTACTGTACTGCTCTATTGGAGATACTCTAATGTCATAATTTTAAATTTAGATCCCAAATCGTGTTATAGTAAAATTATAAAAATTTTGATGGGACTATTTCAATTTAAATGAGATTGATTAAAGTAATCTCTCTACCACGTAAAATTTTAAATGCAATTATTTTCTGAACTAGGAAAAAGGGTTCTTGCGTTACCCAAACAATGACTATTTATTGGTAAAGCAAGTTGTAGCATGCTGATGTGGTGGATCTGTGTTTTTGTAAGGCATTTGTGCTTGCCTGGAGTACCTGTTTTCAAAATGCAAAAAATTATAGTGTGGTTTGAGACCATAACCACGTTGCGGTCTCAGTTATTAAAAGATTGTTATGTGACTAAGTTGTTAACTATTAGGGATTAACTTGACCATACGACAGCCTGCGGTTTGGCTGGGAACACCACCAAACCAATGACATAGAACCATGCAATAATGTCTATTTTCGAATGGGTCGGCCTGGGTTGAGCTCAGATGGGCTGAGCCCTAAAACATTACCCCAAATTGAGAGAAATTGTTGTATGGTCCCAGACTGTCAGCCATGTGATAATTTCGGCCATTAAAAATTTGCGATGTGCCATGTGGCCGGATTTTCTCATTAATTGGAGACAACCATGGAATAATTACTCCCAAATTGCAGTGAAGTTCTTTCGATATGTACAACAAATTTACCAGCAAATTTATAAAGAGAGAGAGAGAGAGATAGACATATTATGGTTAGCTGTTGCTCTACGCCTCTCTACTAATACTTTTTATACTATTCTAAAATGTTATTGATTAGCATATGTGTCACATAAACACACTTATATACATAGATTAATTACAGTTAAAAAAATTAGAAAAAATTAACCTAAATCAAAGAACGTAAGTCTTTTCCAATGGCCACAACTTTAGGTCCAAGTTGTTAGGTCGTTAGCATTGTATGCCGGAAAAAAAATAAAAAGAAAAAAAATATAAAATAAAAATAAAAAATTAAAGTAGAGAAAGAGGACTTATACGTGATATGTGTGTATATAATTGGACATATATAGGCACGTATATAAATGGAAAGAAAATAACCGCACATGCATATGACGAAATAGTAGAAAGTTTCAACACCATTACCCCAAAGTCATTGTTAAATTAAATGATTTTCATTTTTAGAGAATCAATATAAAATGGAGTCACTCATATATATATATATATATATATACTAGATTTCCTTAATTCATATAGTACCTTAAACCTCACTAAGATAAAAACTAAGTAAAATCCAAAAAGAGAAATCAATATAAATATGCAAATCCAAATCCAAGCAAAAAAATACAGCTCAATTCTATTAGCTTGTAACACTTGAAGAACGCGAGAGAAAAGTCTGGAAAACAGAGGCGTTTAGGAAGGAGGGTAACCATGGACTATATGGAGAAATAGATTATCTCTATTTTTTAATAGAGAGAGATGTGATATATATAGATAGACAATGTGTACACAGAGAGGGAAATTAGGGAGGGATTGGATTGAAGAGAATAGCTAGAGAGAGAGAGAGAGAGAGAGAGAGAGAGAGAGAATTGATAGGATACAATATAAATTAGTTGTACATGTTAACATTTTTGGTGGACTAACGATCGGGCGGTTTAAAATATCCAAATTTCTCTCAATGGCTGGGATTGCAAGTTTCTAAAATAGGAAAGCCCCACACCACCCTCTCTTATTATATAGTTATATATTAGGTTAGAGATACCCCATAAGTTTGTTAAACCCGTGTGTTTTACATGAGCAAATGAGAATGTCTTATTTACTTTTGGATTCGTGTCTACCAAATCGAAAAAAAGTATTGATGTATATATTCTAGAGATACAATTTAAAATAAGGACACACCATTTTACAAAATCCTCCTCTTTATTTGTGTATTTACACACCTAATGGAATTAAATTATCCAATTTTTATTCTCAAATGATAAACTTTCAAATAATTGTTACCTCTTAGATTAGCTAATCTTGTTTAAGACTCCAACCTTAGGAATAAATCGAAAGATAGATATAAAGACAAAAACAGAATGTTATAGTAACAATTTAACAATGATATAACTTCCAAACTAATGGTTCCAAACTAATGATTCCAAAAAAGATGAACATTTTAATATAATTAATGACCAAAATCTATTAGGAGCCCAAAATCTTAAGCAAATAAAATTGAAGTATAAATTCAATAGGTAAACCTAGTTCTATATATATATAACTAATTATGAGAGAGAGAGAGCTTTCAAAATAAATCACTAAATATTAATGAGAATTCTAGAATGTTAGTTAAATTCAAGAAGGTGCTTCTATAAGTTATCAAATTAAGCATGAAATGAACAATATGAAAGTATTGACCAAAAAAAAATTAATACCACAACAACAACAACAATTTGACAGTCATATGTAAAAAGGACCAACACAAACAATAGAATAATAAATGACTAACATGTCATATGCATCAAAACCAAGAAAAAATAAAGAAAAAATGAAAAGGCACTTCAAAGCAGTTGATTATGCTGCTAATGCAAAATTTGGTTATAGAGCTTATTATGTAGATATTGTTTCAAATGTGTTGATTTTAAAGATGAAATTATTTAGATTAGCTTTTATAAGTAACAATTTTAGTGCAAGATTTAGATTAGAAAATATGATCGACAAAATGCGAAATAGGAGTAACAAATAGAATCTAACCTTCTACTTTGCTCCAATAGTTGGTTCCACATCGTTCTTCTCACTTCAATTACAAATCAAAAGTGATCAAATACCTTAAAAAAAACACATTCAAATAACATCAAAATCAAATAAAAGAAATTTATAAGAATGAGCACACATGATATTTGTGTGTTAGAGAAAATACCCAAATAGTAAAAAAGATGTAACAAATAAATTTGTGTTTCAAATTTTAGGGAGAGAAAGGAGGAGAGTGGGCTAGTTTCAAATTTTTGTCACTTTTCTTATTTGACTTTTGTTAAAGGGTTTCTTATTTGACTTTTATTAAAGGCAATTTTTTTTTCCATTTAATTCTATTTTTATCCATTCACTCAATGCTATATGTGTGTATTACCTTAAAGAAAATAAAAAAAATAATCAAAATTCTCAAAGTTTACCACATGGCAGAATAGAAAGTTTTTGCTTATATATATACTAGTTGGAGCCCTGCACGTTGCGCATGAAGTTTAATCGTGTCGTTTCGTGTGGTTAAATGGTTGTTAAAAGTGTATAATAAGATGTTAAAACAGTTAAATAGGAAATTGTAAATGTAACTATTTAATCTAAAACTCTTCTTACAGAAGAAGTTGATAATTATGACCATCTTATAAATGAGTAGTAAAGGTACCTAATAAAGCGGCACTAAAAATATATGACACAAGTATGGTATTTCCTTTAAAAAAATGGCATAAATGTATTTGTAGGCCTTAATTGATATTCGAATACAATCTATAAATCATGAATTCGAGGGAAGAAGTTGACCAAAATGCAAATATTAGTGACCAATTCATAATAGCTACTAAAATAGTTACTTTATTTGACATTTTAAATATACCAGAACTTAAATTTTAGAGAAAAAGTTGACCAAAATGTGAAATTAGTGACCAATTCCTAAACAGCAACTAAAATAGCCACTTTTTAAAACTTTTTTAAAATGAATAATAAATATCCCAAAACTTGCTGACCTAAATGCAATTACACATATTACAATATATGAATCCTAAATTTCAGAGAAGAAGTTGAGCAAATTGTAAATATTAGTGACCAATTCCTAAATAACCACTAAAATAGCCAATTTTTTTTTGATAAAAAAATATGAACTTCCTCTTTTGCCCTTCATTACATCATAATTACTCATATATCTATCTATACATCATAAGGATATCTTGATTTGTGTGAGGATAAATCTGTCATTTTGGATAAATAATTACATTCAAGTCAGCTTTTACAATTTTATTTAATATAATAATGAGGTTTTAATCAACAATCTTGTGTCTAATTACATTTGGGTCAATAATTTTTGGGATATTTATTATTGACTTAAAAAAAAGTCAATAAAAGTGGCTATTTTGGTGGCTATTTAGGAATTGGTCACTAATATTTACAATTTGGTAAATTTCTTCTCTCAAATGATGTTTCATTCAATAATTTGTGTCTAATTACATTTGGGTCAATAATTTTTGGGATATTTATTGATACGTCCAGAAATATCCTCCAAAAGTCCAACCGCCACGTCAGCAGAAAGACCCGGATTGCCCGGGGCAAGAGCTTGGGGGCCCACACCCCAAGGGTCATCGATGGTAACCGCTCGGGGTAGTCGAACAGCCCGGGCACGAGATGCGGCGACTTTCCAGGAGGCGTAGCCCGTGAAGAACTCTCTAGGCAGTTTCCTTATGTGGCCAGAACTCTATTTGGGAAGAACGAGTAGATTCCTAAACTGTTTAGGAAATACTCCTAAGATTGAGCAAATCTATTATGACCAGATTAGGTTTCCTAATCTGATCAACTCTTACCATGTAAAGGTGGACTCTTGCATCTATAAAAGAGCCCACCTATCCTCTCTAGGGGGATCCGAAAATCACCTCTCTAAGCATATAAGCATTTACGAGAGAACTCACCTTTGGCACGCATACACCAGACCGATATTACTGGTAGTGCCGCTTACTTCTGTTGGCTCACCAGGCCCGCCGGTGATCTGCTAGTAAGAGCGCGCAGACGCAGCCGTGGATGTACATCACCTTGTTAACGGGACCAAACCACATACAAATCTTCTCTCGCTTTACTTTCTGTTCAAATCTTGCTTACCAATTTACGACATCATCAGCTTGGCGCCGTCTGTGGGAACTCGACACAGTTTCTTCATCAACAAAAATTTTTGACTGATCAACATGCCGCCAAAGAAGGGTAAGAAAACCGCTGATTCAACCGGTCAGGAAAACCTGCAGATCGAGCCGCGGGCTGACTCCATGACCACTGAACAGGTCACGGCAGCATTAGAGCAGCTCTTGGAGGGCCAGCGCCGAACACAGCAACAGATAGAGGTGCTTATGGCCCAACACGAGAAGCACCCTTTGTCGGAGAAGCAGCCTGAGGAGAGTGTTCCTGTCCACAGGCCCGCTCGGGCACACAGGCAAGCCTGGTCAGCTCCGGTGTCTCCACCAGACCGGGAACGTCTTGCTTATGGAGAGTGCAGCCAGGCTACTAAGCGCTCGCGAAGAGGACCTCGGCCCGATCCTCGCCGAGTGGATAACGCCAGAACCATCATTGATCGGCGACGTGCAGCAAGGGGAGAAGAGTCCGAGCGAAAAGCCCGGGAATCGGTCGATGACCCTCCCGTCCTGAGCTGGGGGGATCTTAGGCATAGGCTTTCCTGGACCCACAGTCGAGTACTATCTCCGAGGTCGACGCACTTCGAAGAGGAGGCCTCATCGTCCGACCCCGCCTACCGTTCTGACGCAGATAGGAGAACCGGGCGGAATGACGTCAAAGCCCAGGTTGAGGAACTACAGCAGCAGATCGAGAGGCTGAACCGCAAGTCCATCCACGACCTCACCAACACAGAAACGGAGTCGCCCTACACCGCTCGGGTGACACAATTTCCTATTCCGCGGAAATTCAAACCCCCTCAACTCAGCTCATACGATGACACAGGGAGTCCGGTAGACCACATCCGCACCTATAAGGCGCAGATGGCGTTGGTCACTACGATAGATGAGCTGCTGTGCCTGGCCTTCTCCAGTACCCTGAAGGGGTCAGCCGCACAGTGGTTCCATGCATTGAAGCCCCGAACGGTTGACAACTTCAAAACCCTCGGCAAACTTTTCATCAGCCAGTTTGTCGAAATTCTCGACCGGTCCCAACCAGACACCCAGCTGCTGACTGTCAAGCAGCGCAAAGGAGAGTCCTTGAGGGAGTATGTGGACTGTTTCAATCAGCAAAGGCTCTTGATCCGCAACCTCAATGAGATGGCTGTAATCATGGCTTTCTGTTCGGGAGTTCAACACACCAAGGTTGCCACGTCGTTCCATCGCAACCGACCTGCGACCCCGGTGGAACTCTCGGAAAGGGTCGCAAAGCATATAGATACCGAGGAGTTCTTGAAAGCGAAATGCGCCGGTCAAGCGGGAGATGAATCCACGAAGGCCAAGCGCAAGCGCGAGGGATTCAACAAGGGCTCGGGAAATAAGTTGAAGCAAGATCAGAGAGATGCCAGGGGCCAGCCCCCAACCGCTTTCACACCCCTTTCCCGACCTATACATGAGGTGATGGTCGCCGCAGAGGTGCAGAGGTTGTTTCCGCAGCCAGCTAAACTCAGAGCCCCACCCAGTAAAAGAAATTGGGACAAATTTTCCCGTTACCACAGGGATCACGGCCATCAAACGGAGGGTTGCTGGAAATTGAAGATAGCAATAGAGTAGCTAATCGAACAGGGACACCTTGCTGAGTTTGTCGCAGCGGATAGACGTCCTCGGCAGGACGGCCGAGCTCCCAATCAGCCACCACCACCACTTGGTCACATCCACGTGATCTCCGGAGGGATGTCAGGTTGAGGCAATTCACAGTCGGCGCGGAAGAGACATGCCTGGGCGTCCCGGGCGGACGTCTGGCAAGTCCAATCCACCGACTCCTCCCCAACCGACGTCCTGGCGTTCACGTTCGATGACTTGCAGGGCATCCACTGCCCCCATGATGACCCACTAGTAGTGACGCTTTCTATAGCTAACTATATGGTCCAGAGGATGCTAGTGGACACAGGCAACTCGTCCGATATTATGTTCGTGATAGCATTCGATCAACTCGGGATCGCCAAGGATCGGCTCCGACCAGTTGCTACTCCCCTGGTTGGATTTAATGGCTCCAACACTCAACCGCTCGGTACAATCGAGCTCCCAGTTCTCATGGGGACCTACCCACAGCAGGTTTCCGTGCTGGCTAATTTTGTGATAGTAGAGGCCCCTTCGGCATACAACGTCATCCTCGGCAGGCCGACCCTCAACAGGGCTAGAGCGGTCGTCTCAACCTATAGCTTAACGGTGAAGTTTCCAACTCCCAAGGGACCAGGATGCTTGCGAGGAGACCAGGCTACTGCTCGAAGCTGCTATGTTAGCTCGTTGCGCCGGGGGGCAATCACCGAAACGTTAAACGTCCAAGAATTGGACCCCCCGGGACCAGAGCGGCGTGATAGGGCCGACGGAAGAACTGGAACGAGTTATGCTGGATCCCGAATGCCCGGACCGCACGGTCAACATCGGTACCCTACTAGAGCCTGGGTTAAAGGAGAAGTTGATCCAGTTCCTGAGGCAAAATCAAGACGTTTTTGCTTGGAGTCATGAGGATATGCCCGGGATTGACCCCCGGGTCATGTCCCATTGTCTCAATGTCATCCCGAACTGTCGCCCAGTGAAGCAGAAGAGAAGGGGCATGGCCCCCGAGAGGCAAAAAGCAGTGAGTGAGGAGGACGAGAAACTCCTAAAGGCGAAATCCATCCGAGAAGTCCACTATCCCGATTGGCTAGCCAATGTCGTCCTGGTTAAGAAAAGCAACGGGAAGTGGAGAATGTGCGTGGACTTCACCGACCTCAACAAGGCCTGCCCTAAGGACTGCTATCCGCTGCCTAGGATAGACCTCCTTATTGACTCAACAGCAGGCCACTCACTCCTCTCATTCATGGACGCTTACTCGGGGTATAATCAGATCAGAATGTACCCCGGAGATGAAGAGAAGACAGCGTTCATCACCGACCAAGGCACGTACTGTTATAAAGTCATGTCGTTCGGCCTCAAAAATGCCGGAGCTACTTACCAGCGCCTAGTCAACTACATGTTTAAGGACCTCATCGGAAAATCTATGGAAGTATATGTGGACGATCTTCTGGTCAAGAGCCAGGACGAGCCCGACCACCTTGAGCATCTGGTCGGGGCCTTCAGCATTTTGAGAAAGTTCAAGATGAGGTTGAACCCGGCCAAATGCACCTTTGGTGTCTTATCCGGGAAATTCCTCGGCCACCTAGTTAGCTGACGGGGAATCGAAGCAAACCCCGAGAAGATCAGAGCTATCATCAACATGCGGTCGCCCAAATCAACAAAGGAAGTTCAAAGCCTAGCCGGACGGGTGGCCGCACTAAACAGATTCGTATCCCGAGCTACCGACCGGTGCTTGCCTTTCTTCAAAATCCTCCGCAAGGCATTCCAGTGGTCAGTAGAGTGTGAGGAGGCATTCCAAGAACTCAAGAGGTATCTGGCCTCCCCTCCTCTGCTCTTAACACCCGTACCTGGGGAAGAATTGTTTCTGTACCTGGCAGTGTCACCATCGGCAGTTAGCTCGACACTTATTCGAGAAGAGCACGGGATACAGTTCCCAGTGTATTACACAAGTTGGGCGTTGCAGGGCGCCGAGACCAGATACTCCCGCATCGAGAAACTAGCCTTCGCCTTCATTACCTCAGCCCGAAGGCTCCGCCCGTACTTCCAGGCCCATGCCATTGTAGTCCTGACCGATCAGCCTCTCCGCAAAATTCTCAGTCGGCTAGACACATCCAGGAGGCTCGTTAAGTGGGCCTTGGAGTTGGAAGAGTTCGATGTAATCTACCGACCCCGGACAGCCATCAAGGGGCAAGCTGTAGCAGACTTTCTGGTTGAGTTTACATATTCCGAAGACCCAGTCAAAGAGTCCGAGCCTCCGGCCCTACCGCTCGGATTAAACTCCAACGTCCCAACCTGGGTGTTGCATGTGGACGGTTCCTCCAATCAACTAGGTAGTGGAGCTGGAATCATCTTGACTACCCCCGACGGGATCCAGCTCGAATATGCTTTAAGGTTTGGGTTTTGCGCCTCCAAAAACGAGGCCGAGTACGAAGCCCTCTTGGTTGGGTTACAGTTAGCCAACTCGATGAGTGCATAATAGGTCTAGGGCTACAGCGACTCCCAGCTCGTGGTCAACCAAGTAAACCAAGAATATGAAGCGTGGGAGGACAACATGGTAGCCTACTTGGCCCTTGTCCGGGCGGTTTCCAAAGAAGCTCCGAGGATTCTCCATCACCCAGATACCTAGAGAAGAAAATACCAGAGCTGACCGGCTGGCCCGCCTTGCCTCATCTTTGGAGTCAGACTTGCCTAGGATAAGGATACAATTCCTACCCGAGCCAAGTGTGATCAACTTAGAGGGCATGGAGGTCGACCCGGTCACTTTGGGACCCAGTTGGATGGACCCGCTCGTGACATTTCTGACGACAGAAGGGCTACCAGATGACAAAGATGAGGCACGCCGGGTCAAGTACCGGGCAGCGCGATATCATCTCCTTGACGGCGTTCTCTATAAGAGGGGATTCACTATCCCGTCGTACCTCCGTTGCGTTCATCCTGCGCAAGTGCAAGCAATACTGTTTGAAATCCATGAAGGTGTGTGCGGGAACCACATCGGAGGTCGGGCACTTTCCAGAAAGGCCCTACTACAAGGTTACTATTGGCCAACCATGGCCCAAGATTCACAGGAGTATGTGCGACGGTGTGACAAGTGCTAGAGGTACTCTCCCATGATCAATCCACCGGGAGAACTCCAGACACCGGTCCACAGTCCATGGCCATTTGCCCAATGGTGAATTGGCATTGTTGGTCCATTATTGACAGGAAAAGAACAAGTTAGGTTTGCCGTGATAGCTATTGGCTACTTCACCAAATCGACAGAGGCCGAGCCCTTGGTAAATGGAAAGCTTTGTGGAAAGACATATCCTCAGCAGGTTCGGTATTCCCCGAGTCCTGATTAGCGATAATGGCAGACAATTTGACACACCCATCTTCAAATAGTTTTGCTCGGGCTACGGAATACTAAATCATTACTCTTCCCCCGAGCACCCACAAGCCAATGGTCAAGCCGAGGTAACCAATCGGACCATCCTGGAGTCAATCAAAACAAGGCTTGAAGGCGCCAAAGGCCTGTGGGCGGAAGAGCTACCAACACTCCTGTGGGCCTACCGCACTACACCCCGAGCAGCCACAGGCAAGACCCCGTTTTCCTTAACCTACGGTTTCGAGGCAGTGGTCCCCACAGAGCTCGGGCTGTCAACCTACCGGGTGGCCAACTTCAGTTGTCTGGACAAAAGAGAAGCCCTCAGGACAGAATTGGACCTAGTGGAAGAAAAAAGAGACCAGGCCTATCTTAAGGTGGCCGCTTACAAGCAAATAGTCTCGCGGTATTACAATAGCAAGGTGAAGCACTGTAGCTTTCAAGTTGGTGACCTCGTCCTCAAGGTAGTGAACCAGTCTACCCGAATCCAGAGCCACGGGAAATTGGAGGCAAATTGGGAAGGCCCGTATAAAGTAACTCGGGTCAACCGACCGGGAACCTACTGGCTACAGAGCATGGACGGTCATGATCGCACTCATCCTTGGAACGTGCAACACCTCCGCAAGTATTATCAGTAGCTGACCACGGGCATTTAGTAGTATAGGGGAATTCTTTTCTTGTAGCTCTGATGGGGCAACCGTTACAGATTATTACTTTTCAAATAAAATTGACTGGTTTGTTTCAAAAATTTATTCCTGTCCGTACCCTATGTAATGCAAAAAAAAAACCTTGGGACGAACCCCGAGGCAACAAAGACCTTGGGCCTAACCCCAAGGCAGAAAAGACCTTGGGCCTAACCCCAAGGCAGAAAAGACCTTGGGCCTAACTCCGAGGCCACAAAGACCTTGGGCCTAACCCCAAGGCAGAAAAGACCTCAGGCTCCGAACCCAGGCACAAAAGGATCCTGCAACCACCCATGTTCCAGGTCGGTTTCCTACGTCTGCTCCCCAACACACCCTCGCCTTAGTAAAATGCTTGGGGGGCAGGGGATTGTAGACCTAAACAGGAAATTACTTAAAGCTTTGCCCAAGCCCGTCCGACAACGGGGCTAAGCCCCTGGGGGGCCAGCGATGGCGAACTTCAAATGCCCCTGTGACCACCCATGTCCCAGGTCGGTTTCCTACGGTCACCTCTTTCCGTACTCCTGCCTTAGCAAAATGCTTGGGGGGTAGGGGAATATCAGGCCAAAACAGGGAATCACACTGGTCGCTACAAGAGCTTGGGAGATCTCCCTAAGCACTTACAGTGATCAGACATATAACCCGGGTCGTAAAACAGGATACACCTAAGATACGCCGGGCGATTTTGGATGCTAAGTAGGGCTAATCCCTACAGCGCTCTGGGCAATTACCTTTTATAAAGGTCAGTAAGACTTGGTGTTTAGTTGGTTATGGTCCTAAAACATTTGCTAAGGCAGGTGTTAGGTCGGCCAAAACCAAATGGGTACTAGCAATTACAGAGGCATAGTGCAGATAACAAAAACAGTTGATGGAAGGGAAATCTGGCCTTAGGGGCCTTTTCATTAATTGAAACGTTATGTACATAGCCCGGGGAGCAGTTGTAGTGGCCTCCCCAAAAAAAAAAAAGAAGAAGAAGAAACTACAACAAAAAATAAAAAGCAACAAGAAGAAGATTCCTTGAGCAGGGAGTCTAGGAGTCGTCTACATTAACGATGTCCACGCTCTCCTCAACCTCTCCCCCGGCCTGCCCTTCCGGGGCAGCAGCTCCCTCCTGGTCAGCCGGGGCAATGGCACCCTCAGCTGCAACAGCAACCTCTTGGGCTTCGGCATTAGCATCTTCCGGGGCCTCGAGCGCTATGTCCCAGTAGTCAGAGTCCACCCCCTGGTAAGGAGTGGTGTCCAACTCCGGGTGGTCCCGGGCCAGCCTCCTCTTCAAGTCCTCATACCCGAGGAAGAAGCCGTCGTCGAAAGTTTCCCTTGGAGGACCAGCAGCCGTCGCCGCTTCCAAGAGTGTCCTCACATGAGCTTCCGCCGCCGCGCGGCTAGCTCGCTCGGCCTCAAGTTCCGCCAGTGCCACCGCTAGGTCTTCCTGGGCTGCCCCGAGGCTCGAAGCCAGGCCCTTGACCCTATTTTTTCTCCACGGTCAAAGCCCTCTCTTTGGTCTCCAGGGCAACCTCTTTCTCGGCGAGGGCGGTCTCGGCGGCGGCGGCCCTCCCGGCAAGGGCCGACATGAAGGATTCAGCTCCGGCAGCCATGCAGCCGACCTGCAACCCAAGTAAAAAGGAAATGGCCGGTCATTATTGCCAGCAGAGTAGAAAAGGCAAAGAAATCAGAAGATGCAGAAAAGTTACTTACCAGATGGGAGATACTGTAGAGCCAAGCCTGAAAGACTTGGGGAGACATACCGGCGCATCTATCCACCTGACTGGGAAGAAGGCACGGCATGACCCTGTCCCGGGTCTCTCTAGATTCGTCCAGGGGCGTCCCTGAGGGAATCTCGACTCGGGGGGCAGATGTTTCCCCCACTACCACCGCACGAGGGGTTGATGCCTCCCCGAGAGCCTGGGCCGTTGATGAGCCATGCCTGAGTGGCTTAAACGGGCGCACGCTGCCAGAGGCCCCCACGGCTGGCCTCTTCCCTGTCGCCGCCATCCGCTCAGCAGCTGCAGCCTGTAAAACCCTCAACCGCTTGGGATCTCTCCGGGGGGCCATCTCTACGAAATGAAAACAGCCGCGGGGTCAGCAACCAAGATAACAAGGCAGCAAAGGATATTCGAAGTGGAGGCAAGTGACCAAACTCTTACCCGGGATGATGTTAGGGAGGTTTGGAGCTTCGGCAGGATGGTGGGGTCGGCGATCGCCTTTCTGGTCTCCCGACCGAGTCAGCACGTCCCATATGTTGATAGGCTGCTCAATCAAGCCCCTGATTCTCTCCTCGCATTCTGTCGGAACACGTGAGAGGTCAGTGGACCCAGCTGCAAAGCAAATCAAGGCGGTCAGTTCAAAACCATAAAATGAAGCCTAAAGCAAGGCTAGAGAAGGTGCGGGTCAGACTTACCACTCAATTCCTCTGCCCAAGAGGTTCTTAGTTGACTCCCAGGGGCTGGCTCACAAAACCCAGGGATGGACACTTGGAAGAACATTTTCTTCCACCCCTTGTTGTTGCTCAGGCAGTTGACGATAATTTTCTTCCCCTGCCGAGCCCCTAGAGAAAAGAACCCGACCTCCCCGTGAACTGGGAATGGCCGGTGGAGCCAGAAGAATCTTGAAGGGTGAGTTCTTACCCGAAAACCTGGGGCCACAAGGAGATGGACCCCATGAGATACCTCCATCCGTTCGGGGCTAACTGTCCGAGGGCTATTCCCAGAAAGATCAAGACGTCCTGAGCGACTGGATGGAGGGTAACACGAAGGCCAGCAATGAAGGCGTCCTCGTATAGGCTAACCCAACCCCTGTGGTAAATATGAGCCCCACTGGGGTGGACAGACAAAGAACTGTCATCAGGGACGGCGTACTTACCCCTGATCCGATCGAGGTCCACGGTGTGCAGGGCTGTGGAAATAAACTAGCAGGCGAATGCTACCTCGGGAGCAGACTCCTTAGGCGCCTCATCACCTGAACCCCGCGACACTGAGGCGATGGGGGTCTCTTGGTCAGACTCGTCGCTCGATATTCAGGCTGGGATCCAGCCCTTACTGTAACAGTCTGAGGAGGAAGCTGACGATAGGTCTAAACTGGGATCAGGCGTGCCCGACTGAGACATTTTACTCTCCGATCGGGAGGCAGAGTTGAAGTCGGAGTATTCCATCTCTGAAATTCCTACGGCAAGGTTAGGGAACAAGCGACGACCTAAGTATGGGTCGGAAACCCCAAACCTAGTGTATAGGGGGAGAAGCGTCACTAACCTGAACGGCAAAGAATAGATGCTCTTAGCACTAGGTAACACTCTCTCAACACAGTCCAAGGAAGGCCCGATTGGGTCAGCTGAACTAAGCTTCGGCCCGACTTAAAAAATGAACAGAATCTGAGAAGGAAGAAATCCCACTCCCGCTCGAACCCTACCGGACTCGTTCTCTCCAGCCTCACTCCGACAAGAAGAGAGATGGGGAGGGGGGGAAAGAGAAGAAATCAACAAATAGAAGTTCAGGAAGGCAGGGGACTTACAAAGCTTTAAAGCGCAGGAGGGGCTCAGGAATTTTGCTCGGGATTCTCTTTGCTCTCAAAACCGCTCGGGAATACTCGTCTCGGCAGGAGGGATCCAATAAATGGGCAAGTGTCCCTTATATAGAAGATGTGGACGGCCAAGATCGGGATAGATCCAACGGTCCAGGCAATTTTCCGCTTAAACTGTTGCTTCGGGCACGTGGATCGATGCCTCAAAAGGTGCGCGCATTAAATGCGTGACAAGATGGCTCGATTATCATGCAAACGTTTCGGTTACAACCCCTCCGTCCTCGTCGGATCCTGACCTGTCCACTGACCGGTTGGCACGTGGAAGCTGTCGTACCCGGGTTCACAGTATCGCCACTCGGGCCTCTTCCTAGTCCCGAGCCGAATTCTCGGAAGATATCCGAACGATTTCCAAGCTGCTGATAAAGCCAAAGATTTTTCCAAAACCATTTGCTATGGGGCAGAAAGCCAGAGCCAGGTCGGTCAGCGGCAACCGGTCGGATATTAGCAGCCGGGTGCAATACAGAAGTAAAAAACGGTTAGAAGAACAGAGTAAGGGAAAAGTTGGCCTCAAAGACCTTTTCATTACTATAAAAAGTAAACTGTACAAAGCTCGGGGGACAGTTTTAGTAGCCTCCCCGGTGAAAAAGAAAAACAAAAAAAGAAAAAGAGAAGAGGAGTCTACAAGTTCCTTTTCCCTTCAGAGCCTTGACCTCCTCTTCCAGGACCACCATCCTTGCCCCCAACTCCTTGACAGTGAGTTCTAGGGTGTGAACATCCACCTCCCGCATGACATTGTCTGTCTGCAGGCGAGCAGTCTGCTTCTCCACCTCCTGAAGACGACCCTCCAAGTTCGCAAGGGAGAGGCCTGTCCAAGAGCTAGGCACATGAAGACCGGCCGGTGCCTCCAGCGTACTCTTTTTTGGTGGGGGCGGTGATCCTTCCCTGACCGCTTTTTCCTTCCCCTTTCTGGACGGGCCTGGTGGCGAGCTCGCATCTCTAGACGAGGATGAATCACTGTTGGTGGACAAGGAAACTAGCCCCTCAGACGGAATGGCCCTGCCTTTGGCGCGCGGACCGGACGCTATGGATCGGGTATAGCGGCGCGACCTGGAGGCAGTAGCGGCAGGAGCCGCCAAGGAAGTTCCACCACCAACATCACTAGTAGGACCCCCGACCAGGTCGGAGAATGTGAGGCCGGCCTCGACCGCTCGATCAATCGCCTCCGCGTCAGCAATAGTAGGGGCAATGTCGCGAAAGGCGGCGAAGGACGCCTTGCACAGTTCGAGGCTGAAGGCTGTAGAAGGGCAGAGAGCAGGGTCCACCAGCCAGTTGCCGGAGAGAACGACCCGGGGATATTGGCGCCAATGCTTGTTGTCAAATTCCAGCCTGTGAACAAGGTCTTTTCCCTCCGCGCCGATGCGAAGGTAAGGCTCCCCGCGGTCGATGCCCAAGACGTAGCACCTAGTGACGTCAACTGGGCGGAGGAGTAGATCAAGCAACTGGTTTAGTGCCGATATGCCCAGAGGAGGCAGGCAATATTCGGGCGGCACTTGAATAGCGGAATACGTAATCCCTATAACAGGTCGCAAAATAAGGCGGAAAGAGGAAAGCGTAGCCCCACAACTAGCAGCAAATAGCTGCTAATGATGATTGACGGGAGGGCCACCTCCTCCCCTTCGATATAAGGGCGAACCCCGAGGTCGTCGGGGATTTCGCAATCTCTCCGGAAAGCACCAAGTCCCTCCTCAGAGTCCAAATCAACGTGAAAAGCCATCGGAGAGAAGCTGGGGTCGTAAAAACAAAGGAAGAAAACGCTCGGGAACACTTCGCTTCCAAAGACCGCTCGGTAGCTTCAGTTGTCAATTTGCAGTGAGATTTGGAATGAACAGGTGCCCTTTATGTAGGCACCATGGACGGCTCAGATCAAACTAATCGGATGGCTCATACGCTCTCCCGCCGGAACTGTCGCTTCGGGCACATGGGGCGTCGCCTCAAAAGGTGTGAGCATTGAATGAGCGACGTGATGGTTCAGTCGCCACACGAACGATTCGGTTACTTCCAAGTCGGCACCGTTGGATCCTAACCAGGCCAGTAACCATTGGGCACGTGGCGCCTGGGGCCCACGGTCCCGCATGTTAACCGCCCGGTTGGAACCCCGACGGATTAACCAAACCGGTCCCATCCCCGAGTAGAATCCCGGTCTATTCCCGAGCGGTATCTTGGAGACATTCTTTATTTTTGAACTTCATCCGATGAGACAACACATCAACTTCGAAAATGGGAGGCAGTTGATACATCCAGAAATATCCTCCAAAAGTCCAACCGCCACGTCAGCAGAAAGACCCGGATTGCCTGGGACGAGAGCTTGGGGGCCCATACCCCAAGGGTCATCGAAGGTAACCGCTCGGGGTAGTCGAACAGCCCGGGCACGAGATGCGGCGACTTTCCAGGAGGCGTAGCCCGGGAAGAACTCTCTAGGCAGTTTCCTTATGTGGCCAGAACTCTGTTTGGGAAGAACGAGTAGATTCCTAAACTGTTTAGGAAATACTCCTAAGATTGAGCAAATCTGTTATGATCAGATTAGGTTTCCTAATCTGATCAACTCTTACCATGTAAAGGTGGACTCTTGCATCTATAAAAGAGCCCACCTATCCTCTCTAGGGGGATCCGAAAATCTCCTCTCTAAGCATATAAGCGTTTACGAGAGAACTCACCTTTGGCACGCATACACCCGACCGGTATTGCTGGTAGTGCCGCTCACTTCTGTTGGCTCACCAAGCCCGCTGGTGATCTGCTAGTAAGAGCGCGCAGACGCAGCCGTGGATGTAGGTCACCTTATTAACGGGACCAAACCACATACAAATCTTCTCTCGCTTTACTTTCTGTCCAAATCTTGCTTACCAATTTACGGCATCATCATTTATTATTCACTTCATAAAAAGTCAAAAGAAGTGGCTATTTTAGTAGTTATTTAGGAATTGGTCACTAATATTTACAATTTGCTCAACTTCTTCTCCCAAAGTTAGGATTCATGAATTGTAATATGTGTAATTGCATTAGGTCAGCAAGATTTGGGATATTTATTATCCACTTTAAACAAGTTTTAAAAAGTGGCTATATTAGTGGATATTTAGGAATTAGTCACTAATTTCACATTTTGGTCAATTTCTTCTCTAAAATTGAAGTTATGGTATATTTAAATTGTCAATTAAAGTGGCTATTTTAGTAGCTATTATTAATTGGTCACTAATATTTACATTTTGGTCAACTTCTTCCCTCAAATTCAGGATTTATAGATTGTATTCGAATATCAATTAAGGCCTACAAACACATTCTTGCCCTTTTTTTTTAGAGGAAATACCCTACTTGTGTCATATATTTTTAATGGCGCTTTATTAGGTTCCTTTACTACTCATTTATAAGATAGTAAGAATTATGAACTTCTTCCTTAAGAAGAGTTTTAGATTAAATAGTTACATTTATAATTTCCTATTTAACTGTTTTAATATCTTATTATATACTTTTAACAACCACTTAACTACACGAAACGACACAATTAAATTTCTTGTGCAACGCACAGAGCTCCAACTAGTTTAGAATAAGAAAAGCAAGATTTTTCAAACGAGACCATATTGGATATGAAATCCTGGATTCTTTTTTGAATATTTCAGCTAATAAAATGTCACAAAATTTGGAAAATTCAGCGTCATTTTGGAGAATATATATCTTATTCTATGTCTTGACTTTCATCAATCATTTTCTTCAGATATCTCATTTACGTCATCAAGAATTTGATGGTTTCTTCATTTCTTTACATATTCATTATATTTCAAAACAATCAAATCAGATCTTAACTCATTTTCACAGTTCTACGAGAAATTGGAAAGCACAGGGTTTCCTTTTTGAGTTTAAGCGAAAAATACCAAGTGTTGCAACTTATGAGAGAAATTGTAAAAAATCACGAGAGTTGCATGCGTGTTAGTGTGTGTGATAGTGGTGATTATGGTGCCAAGTTTGTAACAAGGGTGGTCCATGAGGAGGTGGTGACGCTGCTGAGGGTGGAAGATGTGGTGGCGAGGGTGGATGAGGGGGTGGTGATGTTGAGCGAAAGAGAAATTGCCGAGAGATAAAGATGGAGATTCAGGGGTACGGTGAATCGATTTGTCATAAAAATTTAAAATAAATAACAAAAAAAATTAAAAAATCTTGTGAGCTAGGGACCTTAATTATATCAAAATTCTGGACTTAAGGGAATTAATCAACCGTGGATGGACCTTTGGTGCGAAGGGTTAAAATTGGACTAATATTTCTTCAATATCTATTTTTTCTAATGTGCCAATTGGTGTGCAGATTGCAATGATCTCCTAAAGACTTCTCTGGTTCTCGTGGGAGTGATTGGAGGCGATGATTACAACCACCAATTCGTTTCAGGAACAAGCGTAGAAGAGGTTCAATCATTCGTACCTCTAGTTGTTAATGCCATAGCTTCGGCCATCATTGTAAGAACCTAAGTCATATTTGGTTTAAAAAAGTGTTGATAACCTTGCTTGTTTGGTCTAGCAATGAAAAGGAAAAGAAATTCAAATGAAATCAATGACATTTAATTGTTTTACATTCCCATTCCATTATTTTCTCTTAAATTTAAACTATTTTCCTGAAATCTCTGCCATTAAATATTGTTCCAACCCCTTGGTGAAAATGCTATGGCTAAATGGGTTGTGGCTTTAGGGGAGGAAAAAAAAATACTATGGAAAACCACTTTTCTAAAACTATTCAAAGTGTTTTCGAACTTATATAACATTAGAAATTTGATTAAATTTACAGAATATAATCGAAATTCAAGAAGAGCAAGGGACTTGGCTTACAAATTTTGATTGTTCCTTTTTTTTTTTTTACACTATTTTGTTTTCCTTATTGTTGGAAAAATGGGAAGGATACGGCTATGAATCTTATTGAGGCGTGCAATAGTTTGCACTGTCCTTAAGAATAATTCCGCCCCTCGGAGTCAATGACTCGATGCACAAGGTCTCAGTGCTATGCTCTCCAGGATTCAACAATTAGTGTCTTCCAAACGTGCACTCGAATTGGAAGACTATTTGAGTGCTCAGAATTGCTCCAGAAATAATAAGGAATTTTCCTAAAATATAGTTTTGAAGATTACACAAAAGAGAGAGGAATTTTTCTATTTGTAAAATGAAAGATAGAAGACTATTTATATTAGACAAACTGCCCAACGGTCATTTTATTAAAAACAGATTTAATAGCCTCCAACGGCCATATTTTTAATACAGGAGTTAATAGCCTCCAACGGCCATATTTTTAATACAGGATATTAGTCATATCATTGTAAATGACTTTGTTTGTATTTTTGAAATAAAAAGCCCAATGCCCAAATAAGAGGAAACCCAAAATTCCAACAATATGACTCGCTTAGTACCAATGTTTTGGTTCTAGAGACTTAAAGTTGACTTTCTCCTTGGGGAAGAAATTACATCATTTTTGAAAATGTTGCATATATATATGGAGATAATTATTTTGAAAATGTATTGCATACTTCAAAATTCGAAAGAAATTAAATTTTGATTTTTTCAAGGCCAAATTTTAGCCAAATATTTTGGAGAGGAAAGTATGTATTTTTAAAAATCAGTGATGCAAATTGGATTTCGGATTCAGATAAGACAAATTCAATGAGTGAATTTAATTTTACACTTAGTGGAGGTGCAGTAATTTGGAAGTCATCCAAGCAAACTTGCACAACTAAGTCAATGATGGAATATGAGTTTGTAGCTTTTGAGAAAGCTAATTTTGAGGCTGAGTGGCTTAAAAGCTTCTTAGCAGATATTCCTATTTGGAATAAACATTGAGATAGCCAGGCTGTAAAAGGCTGAGCTATGAAAAAGTCCTATAAAGGCAAGAGTAGGCATATACGCCTAAGTCATAATATTGTGAGACAGCTGTTTGAGATAAAGTTTTTCTCTTAATTTTGTAAGGCCAAAAGAGAGTTTGGTTGATACTTTAACAATACCACTAGAGAGAAAACTAATGTATGAAACATCGAGGGGAATGAGGCTTATGCCTATAACAAAAATCAACAATAATGGTAACCCAACCTATGTAATTGGAGAACCCAAGAAATAGGTTCATATGGGTAATAACAAGTCATTGGTTGATTTGAGATGCACTATAATTTAATTATCTTGTTACCCATTCCTATGGTGTATAGTACAATTACAATGAGAAAGGTTGAGTTAAACTCTTAATGAATTCCATAGTCCATACTAAATGGATGGTATGTTTAATTGCAATGCATACTTGATGAATTCACCTATATAAGTGTGAAAGTGGGCCGCTTTCTATGAAAACGTAGGCAAGTTTTCTAGAGCACTTATGAAAATTCAGGACTGGCGCAGGGCCTAGATGTGCCACACCGATTAGAGTTGCTCAAATTATGAGGAATCAATGTGGGTATCAGACGACTAGTTTACGTTAAGGGATTCTGGTTCATAGAAATTTTATTTCACCAAATCCCTGTAAGTCACTTCTTATATTCCTAGGGACTGGTTCATAGCCCTAAAGGCACCAGTTTTGATGCATTGAATTCTCTTGCTCCATTCTGTTATGTGTTGTTTAAAATTTTGAAATAGGGGGGGATTGTTAGAATTTTGGGTTTCCTTTTATTTGGGCATTGGGCTTTTTATTTCAAAAATACAAACAAAGTCATTTACAATGATATGACTAATATCCTGTATTAAAAATATGGCCGTTGGAGGCTATTAAATCAGTTTTTAATAAAATAACCGTTGGGCAGTTTGTCTAATATAAATAGTCTTCTATCTTTCATTTTACAAATAGAAAAATTCCTCTCTCTTTTCTGTAATCTTCAAAACTATATTTTAGGAAAATTCCTTATTATTTCTGGAGCAATTCTGAGCACTCAAATAGTCTTCCAATTCGAGTGCACGTTTGGAAGACACTGATTGCTGAATCCTGGAGAGCATAGCGCTGAGACCTTGTGCATCGAGTCATTGACTCCGAGGGGCGGAATTGTTCTTAAGGACAGTGCAAACTATTGCACGCCTCAATAAGATTCATAGCCGTATCCTTCCCAATTTTCCAACACTTACTACTTGCCTCATTATTCTTATATTAATCACACAAAGAACACTACATTTTTCTTACTATTTTGTTTTCGTTAATTACTACTTGCCTCTCCTTTTCTCTCATAAAACTCTCTGATTTCAAGAGAAGTAAAATTTGTTTCTTTTCTCCATTAACCTTCTATTCACTCGCCACATAATTGTTGGGATTATATCATATGTGGGATAATTCCATTAATTTAGGGATTATTGATATGGCTAAATATTCTATATTGATTAATATCCTTTTGTAATAGAGTTTTATTTGGAGTGTATCTCTAGTTTCTTGGTAGACAAGGAATGTTTGAAAGCTCAGTATAAAGGGATGTTCTATAGGAATTTAGAAAGTCCTTAGTGTACCAAGTTGGGGGTCTCCCCTCATGGGGTGCATTGTCTAGGGAGTGAGAGTGAGGGTTCTTTGTTTATTGAGAGTAGGTGTATAAAGTGTTTGGGGTTGGGTTTGGGATTTATTCCAAGTGTTTTCTTGTACCGGATCTTATTCTCAATAATAAAGAATGGTCTCTCGGGTGTGGACGTAGGTGTGTTTGTCAAACCACGTAGAAATATGTGTGTCTTTTTTTGGTGTGCATATTTAATTACTGTTCATGTGTGTGTTTATTTGGGGGAATTTGGTTCCGCATTTTTAAATTCCCAACAAAGTGGTATCAAAGCCATGATGTTGAGACCATGGTAGGCAAAGCACATGGTTGTAGTGGGATAATAGCACAAAAGCAAGATAACAGATTGAAGGAAAAAATAAAAGATTCACTGAGCAGCGCCATGACTGTACTGTTCGTGGGCGTGGTTCGTGGCTTGTGCGTGGCAGATGGGATGGTCATGATGGCAGTTGAATTTGGATCAAAAGTTTGTATAGAAAATTTATCCAGTGTGGTAAGGTGTGCTACAACTAAGGGTTTGATTGATTGGATTTCAAGTAGTTTGTGTTAATAGCTACATTACTTGGATTTTGGGTCAAAGGTAGTTCCTAAGATTTTTAGGCGCTATGGATTCATCGATGGTTGCAGATTTATGAAATTCTGCACGAATTAGTTTTTTCTTGGTGATAGATCCTATATATATATTGCAGCAGGTTGGGATCTAGTGCCGACAAATAATTTTGATGTTATTGTTATTATAGCAGGTTGAGTATGGTGGAGAGGTTCTTACATTCACTCATACGGGCATTTGTCTTGGGTTATTAGATTCTGGGTACAGTAAGTATGTGCTTCTGGAGAAAATAACTTGATGGGTTCCAAGAAGCCGGTTGCAGACATAGGTGCAATCACCCGACAGAGGTAATTGTTAGGATACTGCAGATAGGAATGTTGATCAAATTTTTTTGGAATCGGTTTACTATTTGGGTAGTGTGATATTGATCCCAAAGTTGCGGAGGAATCTAATATTGTTGCTGAAATAATACACGGCGATTGAGAGAAGTGTGGATGGTTTGTGTCGTTTGGTTGGTAGAGTTGTACTCCCAAGTTCTCGATGGAAAAATTCTTGCAAGTTGGTGAATAGTTTATTTTACAGTTCAGACGATGGTGAGGGGAAATCCCATTGGGGAGAAAGAGGTATCAAGGCTCTTCTCTAGTGGAGTTAATGGTGTAATTAACTTTGGGAAGCTGTACATGTATTGGCTGTGGCTTGACGAATTGGAGGTGTTGAGACCATATTGATCTGGGGTATGCATGGTGGTACAGAAGACGATCAATGGTAAATGGTTGCAAAGCGGTCAGCTTTGTGGGTGCTCCAGTTGAGGGGTGCTAGTCATATGTGATAGAATGATTGGACAGTTTCCCCACAAGAGAGGGTGATTGTTGGGATTATATCACATGTGGGATAATCCCAATAATTTAGAGATTACTGATATGGCTAACTATCTGATCTTGTCAAAATCAAGATATAACAGTATGCTTAACTTATGCTTTACTTTCAAAAGATTTGCAGTGTGGAAGTAAAGGTCGAACCCACAGAGATTGAATACTACGCACTTTAATTTTTTAAACCTAAATTTAATTAATTAAGAAAAATGAATTTTGGATTTAATTTGAATTAAACTAATAACAATAAAAGTAAATCTAAATTATGAAAGCAATTAAATATTTGTTTTTATAATAAGTTGAAGGAACCTAGGATTGCAAATCCACAACTAGCTTCATAATAAGGGTAGTTACGAATTACTTTAGCCTATTACGTTGGATGATAATGGGAAATTGTAGCTACAAGCCCAATTCCACCGTCAAGAAAATAACTATGGTTCAAGCACCAACATAATCCATCTTCGGTTAGCACAAATTATCCCACACTAAACTAGGGTTGTGGTATAATCCGTCTAATCTAGGCATAGACTATTCGGATACTGGATAGCACAATTCAATTTAAGCACCATTACATGTAAATAATCTAAACAAGCACAGCAAGCATAGATCATTGAGCACACTACCATCAAAATAGATCTAAGACAAGAATAAACTTTTAAAGTAACGATTTAATCAATAAAAGCACGATTTATTTATAAAAATCCTCGGAACATGTAATTGTCATCCATATATAACAAAACTAAAATAAATACATAAAATACACCCTATTACTTGACTAGGTTTCATTGAAACCCTAGATCTAGAGTCTAGTTGTCCATAGAAGCGGCGGATGGCAATAGGTTTATGGGGGAGGCCATGGAAATCCTTGGTCTTCTTCTTCTTCTTCTCCTTGCTTCCCTCCCTTCAATGGCTGAAGTTTTTAGTTGTATATTGTGTGTATAATAATTTCCAACCCAAGAATTGAATTATAATTGAATATTGGGTAAATTGCATTTTGCACCCTCAAACTATACCATGTTTTTCACTTTGGTCCCTAAACTATCATTTTTCGCATTTTGGTCCCTCAACTATCATTTTGTGGCAGTTTGCCCCCTCCCTCACTTTTAGCGTCGCTTTTGGTATCACTAAAAAGTGACTTTTTTCGTCACTGAAAGTGAAGGAGGGGGCAAACTGCCACAAAATGATAGTTGAAGGACCAAAATGCGAAAAATAATAGTTTAGGGACCAAAGTACAAAACATGGTATAGTTTGAGGGTGCAAAATGCAATTTATCCTTGAATATTTATAGATTTGGAGCAAGTTTTGGAAGCTTTCCTAACCCAATTCGCACTAAAACTACTGTATTTAGCTTTCCAGACGTAATTAGGCAGTTTCGTTCACGTAGGAGTCTTCAGTACACTGAAATACACGTATTTGATTTTTACACAGGTCGCGCGAGTGGGCCGCGCGAGCGTGATATTGGGAAGCCGCGCGAGCGGGTCGTTCGAGCAACTTTTTGACTTCCGCGCAAGCGGGCCGCGTGCACGAGGTGCCTTTTTCAGCTTCTTTCTTCCTGCTTTTTCACCCTATTTAACCTGGATTAGTGTTTTCTTCCAAAACCTGCTCTAAAATAGAAATCGAAATAAAAATACATAAAATCAAGATAAAATATTCTAACAAATGTGAATTAAGGCATGTAATTAGGATCTGTTCTCTCCCGATCACTATCCTATATTGATTAGTTGCCTTTTGTCATTGAGTTTTATTTGGAGTATATCTCTGGCTTTTTGGTGTACAAGAAATGATTGAAAGCTCTATATAAAGGGATGTTCTATAGGAATTTAGGAAGCCCTTCGTGTGCCAAGTTGGGGGTCTCCCCTCATGGGGGTGCATGGTCTAGGGTGTGAGAGTGAGCTGGGTTCTTTATTTATTTAGAGTGGGTGTATAAGTGTTTGGTAATAAAGAATGGTCTCTCAGGTATGGACGTAGGTGTGTTTGCCAAACCACATAGAATTTTGTATGTCTTTTCTTTGGTGTGTCTATTTAATTACTGTTCATGTTTGTGTTTTATTGTAGGAAAATTTGATTTTGAAAGCTAAATTATTTGCGCAGTGGAAAATAAAATTCAAGACCTTTTTGGTATGCCCGGATCTACTACTTATCAATTCCATAAATGCATATAATAAGTGGGGACAAGTGCATTACCTTCGGTCTTGAACCCAATTCTGAATCTTCAAACTCCTTGTTGGTGCAGTAACTTCCACTAGGTGATCTTCACTCCTATTTCTCTTGCGAATACTTCTGGAGAGGCTAGAGTTGGAAGGAACTCTAATAGGGAGGATAAGAGGGTATGGGAATCCTAAAATAGATTTTGCACCTTAGGGATATTAAAAAGAACGAACAACAGATTCTGTTCGCAGCTGTCCTATTCGTAGATTTTCAAACCGAATTTAAGCCTTCGATCAATCGAACCTTTGATTGGTTGAAACTCTTTCGATCAATCGAACTTGTCTTGACTTCAATCAATTGAAACTCTTTCGATCGATCAAACTTATCATGACAACATCCTCTTGTGCCTTTTTAAGCATCATAGTGGAGCTAAGAGTGGGGCTTCCTAGGGTCTTTATTGTTGGCTTATATTAGTTGTTAATTCCCATGACCAAACTCTTTGATAAACATACTAACCAACTGATCAGTTAACATTTACTCCACTATAAAATGATAACTGAACTCCAATACAAAAGAACATATCCGAAGCGATAACTAGACTTGTATGGTGTACTAATTTCACTCTACCGTCAGCATTCATTATCATATTCAGGTAGTTGGATAAACTATTACTGTCAACCTAAATCATGATTACTTCTTGCATTCCTTGAGTCCCATTCATCTCTTATGATTACCAACCATGTTGATAACTACTTATCAACAAGACAGTAGTTCTCACTAATCAACTTGGTGACATTCTCAAGGTAATGCTTACTCTTTATCAGAGGGTAGAATCTATCTTGACAATATATGTTCACAACACTATAAACATGATATACCCAATATACCCAGGTATTGATCTTTTATGGACCTCACTGATTGGTAAGTTAAAACATCCATATCTATAGTCTGTATTCATAATCGTCTCAAGATTGAGAACATGCTCCTTATATAAGTTATAAGTTCCTTTCGACTATTGATAATCTTAAGTGTCAATAGGAAAACTCAGGTTCGTCAATACACTATAAGAGTCATACTCTAGTGATTGAGATTCATCACTCCATCCAATGGTAGTTAATCATGCTAGAATGTAAACCTGATGAGATATCTTGTCTCATCATCCACTGTGACAAGTTCTAAGTATGAAAGTAATTCGTATCTCATTTGTATGTATCCCATACAAACACGAATTACTTACTACGCTACTTAAGGATTAACAATCATCTCATGAAAGAGACATACATAATGAAATGTAAACTTGATATCCATATATTAAAATGCCAATATCTCATATATAATGTAATGGTTTGAGGGCACAATCCCAACAAACTACCACTTGTACTCATAACCATTCAGGACTACATTTGAGACCTAGACTATCTAGATGACGATCAAAGAACTTTTGTGGCAATGCCTTTATAAACGGATCTGCAAGATTGTCACTGGTGTCAATCTTGGTGACAGTCACATCTCCACGTTGAATAATATCTCGAATTGATATTTCCGCTCTACGTGCGTTCCCTTTCCATGGTTCCTTGACTCCTTAGACTAAGCCATTGCCCCATTATAATCGCAGTATAGCGCAACAGGTGACAACAAATTTGGTACCACCTCGAGCTCCATAAGGAACTTCTTGAGCCAAACAGCTTCCTTTGTGGCTTCACAAACAGCCACATACTCAGATTCCGTAGTTGAGTCTGCAATGCATTTCTGCTTCATGCTCGTCCAACTAACTGCACCACTTCCGAGAGCAAAGAGATGTCCGGATGTCGACTTCCTCATATCTTTATCTAAAATAAAGTCTGAGTCAGTGTATCCCACTGAATTTAACTCACTACCGCCATATGTATGCATTTAATCTTTAGATCTTCTCAAGTACTTAAGAATGTGCTTAACGACTGTCCAGTGCTCTGGAACAGAATTCGACTGATACCTGCTAACCATGGCAATGACAAAATAGATAATGGGTCTAGTGCATAACATCGCATACATAAGACTTCCCACGGCCGAAGCATAGGGAAATCCTGCTATGCGATTCCACTCCTACTGTGTCTTTGGACACTGGTCCTTAGAAAACACTAAACCATGCCTGAAAGGTAATAAACCTATCTTCGAATTATCCATGCAAAACCTAGTTAGTACCTTCTCGATATAAACAGCTTGAGATAATCCCATTATCTTTTTCTTACAATCTCAAAAGAGCTTTATCCTAAGGATATAGCTCGCCTCTCCTAGATCATTCATATCGAAAGTACTAGCTAGCCAAATCTTAACCATTGACAACACCGTAATATCATTTTTGATGAGTAGAATGTCATAAATATAAAGCACAAGAAAAGCGATCACCTTACCTTCACATTTCTTGTATAAGCAAGGTTTATCCAGATTCTGTATGAAGCCAAACGATTGACCGCTTGGTCAAAATGATTGTACCAACTCCTGGATGTCTGCTTTAGCCCATAAATGGTCTTTTGCAGCTTGCATACCAAGTTACCTTTTCCACTAGCTATAAACCCTTTCGGTTGCTGCATATAGATGTCCTCCTCAAGATTGTCATTCAAGAATGCAGACTTAATGTCTATCTGCCAAATCTCATAATCTAGGTATGCCACAATAGATAAGAGTATCCTGATGGATTTGAGCATGGCTACAGGCGAGAAGGTTTCCTTAGAGTCAATGCCCTCTCTTTGAGTATAACCTTGCACAACGAGCCTGACCTTAAAGGTCTCAACCTTTCCATCATATCCTCTTTTGCTCTTGTAGACTCACTTACATCCAATTAGTTTAATAGTGGCCGGAAGTTTTACATGATCCCAGAATTGATTGGAATCCATAGAGTCCAATTCAACCTTCATAGCTTCAACCCAATGAGCTGAGTCAACGTTAGCCATTGCTTCTTCGTATGTGGCAGGATCAGATTCAGTTTCTATGGAGACAGTTTTAAAAACATCTCCTAAGTACATATATCTATCAGGCTGGCTAATAATTCTCCCACTATGATGAGGTACCAGGGAAAAAATGGGTAAAGATGTGGTATTTTCTCGTCATTCATCATTTTCAACTGTCGAAGAATAGAGGGCTTTCCATCCATTTCTCTAAGATCTATCCTTCCTTTAAGTTTATGATTCATGATGTAATCATCCTCCAAGAAAACAACATTTGTACTAGCAAACACTTTCTATTCTCTTGGATCATAAAAATACCATCCATAAGCACCCTTTGGATACCTTACAAAGTAACATGCTTTTGATCTAGTTTCCAATTTGCTCATTTTTTCTTTTAGCACATTTGTTGGACACCTCCATATCTAGAGATGTTTCGAAGAGGGCTTAAGTCCAATCCACATCTCTCGTGGTGTCTTAGGTACGGATTTTCTTGGAATACGATTTAGTATGTACGCAGTGGTTTCCAAAGTGTAACCTCAAAGAAATAATGGCATCTTGGAATAACTCATAATGGACCTAATCATGTCCAAAAGAGTCTGGTTCCTTTTCTCCACTACACTGTTCTGCTGAGGCGTACCAGGTAGTATCAACTGTGACAGATCCCATTCTGTACAAGGTGATCAATAAACTTATTAGAGAGGTACTCGCCATCTCGATCAGATGGAATGACTTTGATATTTGTTCGTAATTACTTCTCCACTTCACTCCTAAACTCTTTGAACTTTTCAAAGGCTTCAGACTTGTGCTGCATTAGGTACACATATGTATACCTAGAGTGGTCATCAGTAAATGTAATGAAATACTCATAACCACCCCGTACTATAATATTTATTGGTCCACACACATTAGTATGAACCAATTACACCAATGCATTGGTCCTATTGCCCTTCGCAGGAAAAGGCCTCTTGGTCATCTTACCCTTAAACAAGACTCACAAACTTTCATTGGTTTGAGAACCAAATCGCCTAAGATCCCTTCTTTGACTATACTACCAATCCTATTTAGATTGATATGGTCAAGCCTCATATGCAAAAGCCTTGTTGGATTGGTCGGAGGTTCCTTTCGTTTAGGCGGTACAGTTACCACTAAGTTATTAAGTTCTTTATTAGAATCTTTAGAAATACTTGGCATGATTACATACAAGATGTAAGTTTTAACACCAAAACATATAAAAGAACCATTTCTTTTAATGAAAACTTCAGTTCCAAAATAAAAAGAATAACCTTTAATCGATAAATCAGAAACTGAAATTAAATTACATCTCATCAAAGGGATGTAAAGTACATCTAATAAAACCAAAGTTTTATTGTCCTTAAATTCTAAAAAAACTACTCCTATAGCAACTATGAAAATGATTGCGCTAGATCCTAGAGTTAGCACAATCTCTCCATTACTACATTTCCTGGTTGATCTGAACCCCTACAACAAATAACAGATATAGTTAGTCGCATCAGAATCAATGAACCAAGTGTTTAAAGTATCTGTTATAAAACTTACTTCAATTACATATGATTCAATCATACCTTGAACTCTTGTACCTAAGAATTCCAGACATTCCTCTTCTAGTGGCCTTTCTTACCGCATTGGAAACAAATTCCTTTGCCTTAGCCACCCACCTTTCCCTCGCCCTTTCCTTTTCCCTTAAATTTTGCAATCTTACGGACCGGTCCAACACTTGGACCACCAGTGCCAGACTTCTTCTTCCCTTTTTTTTACTGTTTAGCATAGATCGGCATGAGGAAGAGCTTTTTTCAATGTTCAAAATGTTGCCCCCAGGCTTGATCACCCCTTTCCCTGCCAATAAAGAACTCATTAATTCGCTCATTGAGAAATTCATTTGATTCATGTTATAGTTAAGTTTAAATTGAGCAAATGACGGCGACAGCGAATTGAGGATCATATCAACTTGGGTCTGTGTGTCGATATTGGCACCCGGGGTCTCAAGTTCGTTTAAATAACCAATCATTTTAAAACATGCTCTTTGACTAGAGTCCCTTCCGACATCTTCGCACTCATTATCTTTTGCATAGCAACCTGTTTAGTAGGTCTTCTATGTTCCCCAAATATTTCTTTGAGGTTCTTGATAATGGCACTAGCAGAATCATTTGATTGGAATTGGTGTTGCAACACACTAGCCATAGAGGACAGAATGTAGCAATGGGCCATTCCATTCGATTTCTTCCATTTATCGAACTCGCGTCTAACAGCAGCTGAAGCATTTGCAACGAGCTCTTTGGGGCATGGGGTGGTAAGTGCATAAATGTAATCCTCCACAGTTAAAACGATGTCAAGCTTACATTTCCATTCAGTATAGTTATTTCCAGTTAACTTGTTCTAAGTGAGTACAGTGGCAAGTCGACTAAATACAGATCCAGACATTATGATTACTGAAAAATCAAACAGACAATAAATATGGATATCAGAATTTGACAATTTGGAATAAAAGAATCCTTAAAACTCTTTTTTAAACAAAGTCGCTGGAATATGAAAATGAAAGAGCAATTCCTCTGTGTGGCGGTCAATACTCGCTCTTTTGATTAATCATGACTTGTCTTCTATGCAACTCTTGTAAAATAAGTTATGATCCCAAACCTAATTGATCTCTATATTTCTGAATAATGCCCCGTGTGGGATCCCTTATTCACAACTTAGCTAGTGTGTACCATTAACTAGGATGGAATCACAACCACCTCAAGTAGTGCCTCCATGTGGTGGTCACCCTTTAACACATCTGATTGATCATATCTGTAGGAAGTTCACATCTAGTAATCAATGAGTAGTGTACCCTCTGTATGGATTGATCACCCCTAGCAAGGTGACACAGAATGCACAACTCATCTTATAGTGAACCGTTAATGGAAGATTGTGAGAGTTATAAATAACAAGCCCCTCTCCCACTAGTTTAATTAAATAAGGATTTTACTTTTTGGAAATATTTCTACTCATTTCCCATAGACATCCAATGTCTACTAATGAGTTGAAAATGGTTTTTGAATTATATTTTAGAAAACTTGTTTTTATGTGCATGCAAGTAGTAACAATATGTACTATGCCAATCACAACTAAGCAAATAAAATGAAAAACTAAAATTGAAATAAAAACATCCAAACGATGCCTCTATCTCCCATGGCTCTATCTCCATAGAACCTCTTGCTTGGTTTGATCATCTCCGGCTCCATCTTCATGGACAACGACTTCTCGCTCCATCTTCATGGATTATCTATTCTATTACAGTGGTCCTATGCTTCTTCCGAAACTTACAATTTATCTAGAAAATGAAATAGCAATAAAATTAAGAAGACTAGGAAAATCGGTGCGACTCTCCTATTCGCAGGATTGAAGTTGCAGCGCCCTTTACACATGCCTTAAAACCAAACCATAATAAAGACAACATACACCAATCTTAAATATTAAATACAAAATTAACATTCTTGTTGACATAGGTGATAGGGGACTAATCCTTGCTACAAAAGGGTTGGTCGTACACATATCCACACATATATAACAAATATTTGTAACAATTAGAACCCCTAATTGATTCACATAGTACATAAACTATTTATGTACTGATTTAGAACTTAAAAATCATCTTAGTTCTTTGTCACACTTCGATCAACCTTCGATTGATTGAATTTATTTCAATCGATTGAACTATCAATTTTACAGAATGATTTAAAAAAATTTCATGATAGTGTAAAACATTAAAATTAAAAAATTTTTAAAGAACTTTTAAAACAGTGAAAACAATCTGGACAGAGAAACACTTTTGATCGATCGAGCTGATCCCAATCGATCGAATGAAACAGTTTTCGATCGATCGAAGATAGTTTGATCACTTGAACTCAGCACTATTTCGATCGATCGAATCACTTTCAATCGATCGAACACAAACAATTTCGATCGATCGAAACACTTTCAATTAATCGAAACTACCATGCATCCAATGAAATCATAGATTTGTTTTCTGGTGTGCAACTGCTGCAGAAACAGATCTGTGACGATGTAGTTTAAAAAATAATCCTAAAAACAACATGTAAACCAAAACTAGGGTTCTAAAATGCATCTATAGATCCAAATAAGCATGGCTCTGGTATGCCCAGATCTACTACTTTTCAACTATATAGATGCGTATAACAAGTGGGGATAAGTGCATTACCTTATGGTCTTGAACCTAATTCTTAATCTTCAAAATCTTGGATGGTGCAGCAACTTCCACTAGGTGATCTTCGCTTCAATGTCTCCTGCAAATACTTCCGGAGAGGTTAGAGTTGGTGGGAACTCTAATAGGGAGGATAGAGAAGGTTTGGAAACCCTAAAATAGTTTCTACAACTTAGGGATGTTACAAACGATGAGCAACATATTCTGTACGCAGTTACCTTATTTATAGATTTCCAACAGTCTTTAAGCCTTCGATCGGTCGAAGTTTCAATCGATCAAAGGTTCGATTGAATGAAGTGCCTTCGATCGATCGAAGTGGCTTTGATCAATTAAACCTTCGATCTATTGAAACTCTTTTGATTGATCAAACTTGTCTTGACTTTAATCGATTGAAACTCTTTTGATCGATCAAACTTGTCTTGACAACATTCTATTGTACCTTTCTAAGCATCCTAGTGCAGATAAGATTGGGACCTCCTAGGCTCTTTATTGTTGGCTCATATCAGTTGTTTATTCCCATGACCAAACTCTTTGATCAGCAAACTAACCAACTGATCAGTTAATGTTTACTCCACTATAAAATGATAACTGAACTCCAACGCAAAAGAATATATTCGAAGCGATAACTAGACTTGTATGGTGTACTAATGTCCCTCTACCGTCAGCATTCGTAATCATATTCAGGTAGTCGGATAAACTATTACTGTTAACCTGAATCATGATTACTTCTTGTATTCCTTGAGTCCCATTCACCTCTCATGATTACCAAACATGCTCATAACTACTTATCAACAAGACTACAGTTCTCAGTAATCAACTTGGTGACATTCTCAAGGGAATGCTTACTCTTTATTAGAGGGTAGATTCTATCTTGACAATATATGTTCACAACCCTATGAACATGACATACCCAAGATACCCAGGTGTTGATCTTTAAGCCTTCCCCATTTGGCAAGCCAAAGAAGCCATATCCACAATCCGGGTTCATAATCGTCTCAAGCTTGAGAACACGTACCTTATACAAGTTAAGAGTTCCTATTGACTGTTGATAGTCTTAAGTGTCAATAGGAAAACTCAGGTCTGTCAACACACAATAAGCACTAGCATATTAACTAAGAGTAGTACTCTAGTGATTGGGATTCATCACTCCATCCAATGACAGTTAATCATGCTATAGTGTAAACTTGATGAGATATCCAGTCTTATCATCCACTGTGACAAGTTCTAAGTATCAAAGAATAGTAATTGGTATCTGACTTGTATGTATCTTATACATACACGAATTACTTACTACAATACTTAAGGATTAAGGATTAATGATCATCTCATGAAAGAAACATACATAATGAAATGTAAAGATATATCCATATTAAAATGCCAATGTCTCATACATAAATTAATGGTTTGAGGGCACAAACCCAACATTTATTTGGGGGAATTCGGTTCTACATTTTTAAATTCCCAACAATAATTTTCCAAACAAGAGAAATGAAGAAAGATTAGTTCCATTTCTATTCTCTACTCTTGATTTTCCCATTTTCTCTCTATTTGTCTGATCAATCCAAAGAGTTTGTTGCTTTGCTTGACTAAATCTTTGTCAAACATAGACTTTAATTTTAAAGATGAGTTGTTTCACATGATTATAGGAATGCAATGCAGGAGCTAATCAAGCTTGGAGCGGTTAGACTCATGGTTCCAGGGAACCTACCAACTGGATGTTTAACAGTGCTTTTAGTGTATTTTAGGACGTCGGATGAGGAAAAATATGATCCCACAAGTGGTTGTCTACTATGGCTCAACAAGTTTTCTGAGTACCACAATGAAATGCTTCAGATAGAGCTAACTAGGATTCAAAAACTTCATCCTCGGGTCACCATTATATATGCAGACTATTATAATGCTGCAATGCTGTTGTATCGCTCTCCAAACAAATTTGGTAATTTCACCCTTTCAAACTAGCTATGAGTTATTCTATGGTTTCTAAATTTGTATCATAAACTTGTTTACCAATAAATGTCACAATGGGATCACCAAAAAAAGCTTCTGATGAAAATCAAGTGGTCCCACTTTGAGATATCTTAGGTAGATGAATTGGGAAGTATTATAGTCATTTTGTTAACTTTGGTTAGTTCATTGTTTGAACTGCATCAAAAATAGTACAACAAGAAATTGTTATTAGTGATGTTAATCAGTTGGCGTTAAATGATATTAAAATATACCTCCAAAGGTTAGTGATATTCTCTATAAACTTTTTATTCAGGCCTTAATTAGTTCCTTGTTTGTCTCAATTTATGGATGAATGCGCCTACGACTTTATTTCATGGAGCCACCCACTAATGGTAATGGAATTATGTGCATAGTTTGCTCCCGTTAAAAGCCTTTTTTCTTCTGCCTTAAACATCACTTGTGGAAGATGTCTATGCTTGATTTGAATACTACGTTCAGGCACATATCTTGCACCCATGCCCATGTTATTTCCTCTTGACATGGGTACTCTATGGTGTAAAAAGGAGAGATATATGTTACCTATGTAACATAGGTACATTTCTCATGGGCGTATATAGAGTGGTGATTTTGGTAACACTGAGTTTTGTTCCATACATGTTGCAGGATTCACAGGAGGAGCTCTAAGAGCATGTTGTGGAGCTGGAGGGCCATACAATTACAAATTTTCTAGTCCTTGTCCCCTTCCACAATCAACTAATTGTGATGACCCCTCTTTGTATGTAAGCTGGGATGGTTGGCACTTAACAGAGGCAGCATATAAATGGATGTTGCAAGGTTTATTAGAAGGACCCTACACCACTCCTCGTTTTGATTCTCTATGCATTTCCAAAGTTGTGAGAGGTGAATCATTTTATTCTATAAGTAGTTAGAAATCAAAGAAAGCTAGCTTAATTTGATTGCCGACCAACTTTATGTAAAGCTTTTGTAATGTAATAAATGTTAAACTTCTAATTTTATATATTACTGTTTGTACGAAAAATATTATTTATATTATAATAAAATATATTATAGAAAATGACCACTTAATTGGTTAGTATACTATAATTATCATTATCTTAAGGAATACCTTTAATGATCAATTAACTCATTTGGAAGGCATGGATCGATGGTAAGTGGCAGTACAAGATTGGATAAGAAGATGGACACTTGCTCGCACAAATTAGTAGTTTTTTAAACTACTTGGAAGTTGTAGTAATTTGAATTGTTAGTTATTTGGGAGAGATATTCAAATAAATTAATAGTGACATGAGTAAACCAATTCAAATTGGTGGTTATGGAGTTAGTTACTTTGCGTGCCTATACATAACACAGAGCCATCCATTGTAGAGAGGGCTCCCAAGCCAAACAGCCACAGTGGCACATCATATCCTTCGTTTTACTGCCCATGCCTTTTCTTTTCCTTTCTTTATTGTTCTTGTCTTTAGTTTGTAACAACTTATGTACTTTCTCTATCAATTTCTTAGGTTCAATCCTTTGTTGCTAATGCTACTTTAATGCTTTATTCTTAACAGTTTGTTTTCTTTGGTGCATTTCTAATTACGTTTAGTACAGTCACCTTTCAAAGCCTTCGATTTATGCAAATATATTTTCAACTCTTTACTTTTATGTTCATCAAATTGTTATACAAATTCTATTATATACTATTTTTATCTCACACGATAGAAATCATTTTAGTTAAGACATTCGAACGGTCACAATTGACATGGTGAGGCACATATGGCTTACACAATTAACTAACACACTGGCAACTTGCTTGCCTGGCACGCTCGCATACACAAAACTACACAAATATCCCTTGAAGGATAAATAGCCAAACGTAATTTTGGCACGCTCGGTAGGACACAATGTCAAGATGAATTTTGAAAGGTTGTATTTATTACCCTCTTCAACACCAAATTTTGGTGATAACAATTTCGAATTGTATGTTTTACCACCAACACCATATTATGGTGATAAAAAAAGGTTCAATGATTTTGTTCCATTTTTGAAACAATTAAAGGATCGATTATTTATTTTAGAAAATGAATTTCACAAAATGGCTCCGGAGGTGTCAAATATTCTCCAAAATTATGAGCCAATTGATAAAAATAAATTGATTATGAAGATTCTTCATGATCCTTTAATGGTGGAAACAAAAAAAAATCACCACCACCCTCATCACTCATATTGGTTAATCAGCCAAATTATAATGATGAATATATACCCAGGGGGTATATTTTCGATCCAAGTATGGTTGAGAATCATGAACAAAATTTGGGTTCATAGATATGAGTTTTTCAACATGGTACAAAGTGTTGAAACTTGTGAATTTTTAAAACCACTCTATACTTTGGCTTTAGTAGTGAATATCCACTTTGGCTTTGTGGTGCCCATCAAAATTGGGTTATAACCATTTGGATCATTTTATGGTAGTATTATGATTAAGAAGGGAAAAAATCTATTGACCAAGTTTGATTACTGATGCATGTCAATGAACTAGTCAGACTGAATGTCCGAACATAAATATCTCAGTTTATAAATGGGGAAATTTTTTGCCAGATAGCAGAAATTGGCTCTCTATAATGGTAAAAACATGGTTCATGATTGTGCTTTGATCATGATTGCATCCTGGTCATCAAGTAATGGGTGAGAAGCATTTGATAGCAGGTTTCAAGTTATGACTTTGATTTTGTCATTATCAAGGCAAGCCAAGTCTAAATATGGTTGTTGCTCTGTGCATTGTTTGATGTGGTCAGTGGCTTGTCCAATTGATATTAAAGGTCAAGTATTTTTTTATTGATCGAAGTGGTGTAGGCTATGGGTGCATCTACTTGGGGATAATAAATTTATTTTTGTGTATCAATAGTGAACTGTTAAATGGTGGTATTTTTGGGATACTTTTATTGGATTCGAAGCCACTTTAAAGCCACCCATTTTGGGTTCAAACCTTCTGTATTGACTTCGAAGCAAGTTTAAAGTAGCTCATTTTTTATTCGAGGATATTACATTGGCTTCGAATCAAGTTTAAAGCTATTAGTTTGCACATTTATTTTTGTGACGAAAAGATGCTCAGGGGTATTCTGGACATGCAGACTCAGGGTCCACGCCATTTTGGTTTCGAAAAATTGATTTCGGAAAATCATTGAGAGGTCTATGAAAATAGATACAGAGTCGCCACATGGTCTTTAGGGAATCAAAAAACCCAATTTTACTCACCCAAATGGATAAAGGTCACCTGTCATTCATAACCAAAGAACCTTGCTCGGGGTTTTGGTACGAAAGAGGAAGGAACCTTTGCAAATACTAAAACAGCCTCAACTTGCCCTGTCTCTTGACGGGCCTTAATTAGCATCCAAATAATCATCTTATACTATGTTTGGTTCTACAATTAATACTATGATAAGTATATTGTATGACACAAGAAACTTGAAATGGAAGATAAAAAGATAAGATATAATTCGTAAGATCTAAGCCAAGTATACCCAATACAAAGTGAAAGATCATACATGCCAAACCTAGGAAAAATCATCTGATAACATATCAAGTTTTCCTAATCAAAAAGGGGGACATGGATTGTCCTTGAAACAAATAATCAAAGAAATCAAAATATGCTTAGCAAGCTATAATGTATGTATATTGATTTTTGAGAAAAGAAATCTTCTCAATCCTCGGGATGGACGAGAAAGGAAGATTTGATCGAGGTGAAGCATAAAAGTGTGATCAACTTCATTCCTTACAGTCTTCTTGGATTAGAAGTCAAAAAACGCCAAATCTTCCATGTATGCAATGTATGATCCTAGAATGTGCAAAGTAGTAATGTGTTTGTGTTAATGAGTATTCTAAAGTGACTTGAAAAGTATGAGAATATTCTTGAATGTATAAAGATGTTATTATAAGATATGTACAAAAGTGGTATGAACAATTTCCTAAGATGTGGGCTAATTTGGAATGCATGCATGTGAACCTCTAATCAAAGAGTGGAAATCAAAACAAGCTTGCTGTTAATAGTTGCAAAAATAGAAAAGTGATGTTTGGGGCATGTTCAGTTCATGAAATTTTGTGGATATCACCCCTACTGTGTCTAGAACACACAGGAAGAAGCTAAATCAACATTGAAGTCATATATTGAGAGAAATCATATAAACAAGAGAGATTGCTCAAAAACAGAATCCGCACTGTCGACTGAAATGTAGAAAAATAGTTGAAAATGAAACCAAAATATTGGATGGCTCATAATATACAGATAGTTACCTAATACATAGAAGTTTAAGAGAAAAATGATCTGGGACCACTCGTGTTGGAAGAGTTTTCTGGAAAACAAGTTGAATGTCTTCTAAAGCTGCTATGACAGAAAAATAGAATGTTTTAGAAAAATGTTGGGTCAAAATGGAACCCTTCCAAGTGTTTTAAACTTCAACCAAAATCATGGAGATTACCTAATGAGTTAGAAAGACTTTCCTAATGGTATCATAATCATCCATTGAGTATTGAACTCATGGTAGAATTTTCAAGTTGAGTTACTCACTGTTTTGGGAATTTTTGAGAAGAGAAGCTATTAATCTTTGGGAACCAAAATGTGGGGGTTTAAGAGTTGTTTTGAAAGAATTTTTTTAGCTCTCAAATGAAGATGTCAACCACTTGGAATGTCAATTTCTAACTTACTTTAAGAACTCCTCAAAATATTTGCAAAACATGGTTTTATTTGGAAAATAATTTCAAGAATAAATAGAAGTACGATACACGAGAGGATGGATGATGTACATGGTACATATGAGAGCATAGGATGCTACTAAACATGACAAAATTATGTCTTTGTATGTATGATTAATAATGATGTATGGAAGTATCATTTCAAGACATAAGAATCAAAATCAACAATCTGTGAATAGAGTCCAAAACAGTGAACTGATTTTGTAAAATCTTTCACAAATACTTAAAAAGCTTGAATTAAAGTGAGACAAATCCTGGATTACCCCTAATATGTCTATTAAACTATGAAAAAGCTAAACTACAATAGCTATTACAGAGTAAAAGAAACAAATTAGAATGTACACATGACTCATAAACAAAGACAGCACTTTTGGCTGATTTGGTATGACTTTTTATAAATAGCAAAATAACTCTTACAATGCTCAAAAGATACAGAAAGTTTCATAACACATTGAACATAAAATAAAAAATAAAAATAGAAAAGGTCATATTCTATGATCACAAATATCCGAAATAAATGTAAGAAGTCTGACTACAATCTGTGAGAGAAAAGATAGATTATTAACATGAACTTCTAAAATCCAGAAAACACATTTCTACATTTCTAAAATTGATGAGGCAAATGAGGGTGAACTGTTGAAGGTTTTCCAAGTGGTTTTATCAAGCTAAGTGTTTGAACTTCAGTTACTCACGGTTATGCATCACTATTAAGAAAATCCATTTAGTTTTTGAAAATTAGTTTGGGTTTTTGAGTGGGGGCTTGAAATAGATGCTCAAATCATGAATTTAAACACTTGAGTAAATGAAATAGCCATATAGATCATCCTCTTAACACTTGAAACCTCAAGAACTTGGAAGAAGAAGAAATCAAAATAGAAAATGAGGTTGAGGGAGAGATGATGCGAATGACAAAGAAATCAAAATAGAAATGAGATGAGGGATATATTATGCATATTAAAATGAACCAAAATAGAAATGGGGGTTGAGAAGAGATTATGTTAGAATGAAAAGAAATCAAAATAGATATGGGGTTGAGAAGGGGAATGCAAGTATGATAAAGAAAAATAAAATAAAAATGGGATTAGGAAAGAAGAACAAATATATAATCAATGATTATCAATGGTGGAACCACACGCAATTAACCTCTCATATATGTTTGTATGTGGGTGTAGATTGCTCTCTAACTTCTAAGAAACTCATTGTAATGATGAAATAGATTGAAGCAGATGTAGAAATAAAATAAAAACTCACAATTTTTTGGTTAGAAGTATGAAAAACCTCTATTTTCTTCTCTTCTTTTCTCTTTTCCGCTCTTCTTCTCTATTTCTTTCCCTAAGCTTCAACTAAACACTACAAGTCCCCTCCATACGAGAAGTCCACTACCCCGACTGGCTAGCCAATGTGGTACTTGTCAAGAAAAGCAGTAGGAAGTGAAGGATGTGCATGGACTTCACCGACTTGAACAAAGCCTGCCCCAAGGACTGCTATCCGCTACCCAGGATAGACCTCCTTGTGGATTCCACGGCTGGTCACTCACTCCTCTCGTTCATGGATGCCTACTCGGGGTACAACCAGATCAACATGTACCCCGGGGATGAAGAGAAGACTGCATTCATCACTGACCAGGGGACGTATTGTTATAAGGTTATACCATTCGACCTCAAGAACGTCGGGGCCACCTACCAACGCCTAGTCAACTACATGTTCAAGGACCTGATCGGGAAGTCTATGGAAGTGTACGCGGATGATCTGCTGGTAAAGAGCCAGGATGAGTCCAACCACCTTGAGCATCTGGCCGGGGCCTTCAGCATTTTGAGAAAATTCGGGATGAGGTTGAACCGGCCAAATGCATCTTCAACGTCTCGTCCAGGAAATTTCTAGACGGGGAATTGAGGCAAACCCCGAAAAGATTCAAGCCATCATTAACATGCAGTCACCGAAATCGACGAAGGAGGTTCAGAGCTTAGCCGGACGGGTGGCCGCATTGAACAGATTTGTCTCTCGAGCTACCGATCGGTGCCTGCCATTCTTTAAAATCCTCCGTAATTCGTTTTAGTGATCAGAAGAGTGTGAAGAGGCAGTCCAAGAACTCAAGAAGTACTTGGCGTACCCTCCTCTACTCTCAACACCCATGCCGGTGTAGGAAAAATAGGTTTAAAATTGTTTTAAACGCGCAGCGGAATAATCGAGTTACAAAATATTTTATTGGTAGCCCGGATCTACTACTTGTTAATTCTATAGATGCGTAGAATAAGAGGGAGAGAATGCGATACCAAATGGTCTTGAACCCAATTCTAAATATGGCTTCCTTTAGCAATATCCAACAGCAACCTCTAGGTGATCTTCACTCCTATTTCTCCTCGAACGCTTCCCGGAGAGGCTAGAGATGGTGGGATCTCTAATGGAGAGGATGAAGAAGGTTTGGGAACCCTAAAATAGTTTCAGCAGCTTAGGGACGTTAAAAACGACGAACTCTTTTCCCTGGACGCAGCTGCCCTATTTATAGATTCTCAGAACCGACCTTTCATTCAATCGATCGAAGTGAGTTTGATTGATCGAACATTCGATCGATCGAACGCAACTCGATCGATCGAACCTGCCTTGACTTCAATCGATCGAAACAACTTCGATCGATCGAAACAACTTTGATCGATCGAACCAGTCTTGACAGCATCCTCATTTGCCCTTCCAAGCATTCTGGCGGAGCTAAGAGTGGGACCTCCTAGGTTCTTAATTACTGGCTTCGATCAATTATTATTCCATCTAGTCAATACTCTTAACTAAGGAATCAATAATTGATCAATTATCATTAATGCCACTATAAAATGATAATTGCACTCCAGTGCATAAGAACATAATCACACATACATAAACGATTGCTAGACTTGTATAATATGATACGGATGTCCCTCTACCAAGCAATATTCGTATCTATCATTGGGATGTATGTTTTAAGATACTGTCGACCCAATAGATAGTACATCTTATATTCCTCGAGTATCATTCACTACGCTTGGATTACTAAACATGTCAACAATAACACTTTGTTGACAAGGCTGGCCAGCTCTCAGTAATCACTCCTAGTGACATTCTCGAGGTAATACTTACTCTTCGTTTTATTGAAGAGGGTAGAATTCCATCTTGACAATATATGTTCCCAACGTTGTGTACTTGATTTACCCAAGATACCCAGGTGTTGATCTTGCAAGACCTCACTGATTGGTAAGTCAAAGCAACCAAGCATACAACTTGCGTCCATAACTGTCTCAGGATTAAGGACATGTATCCCTATACAAGTTTTGAGTTCCTATTGACGGTGACAGCGTTTAGGTGTTAATAGGTTTAACTCAGGTCCGTCAATGCACCGAGTGCACTAGCACATTAACCAAGAGTCAAAGACTCTTATGAATGAGATTCATCATTCTACCCCGTAGACGTTAATCATGCTATAGTGTATACCTGATAAGTTATCCAGACTTATCATCCACTGTGACTTACTTGAACCACATACAATGTTGTTTAAGGATTCCAGTCTAATATTCATCTCATGAACTAACATGCATAAATGCATTATGATATTCCATTGTCCAACTAACTGGTTTGAGGGCATATTCCCAACAAACTCCCACTTGCACTCATAACCATATAGTGTTAAAACAACAATAGCATTATCTACGTGACTTGTCAAAATCCTTAACCCGTAAGGTTTTGTAAAGGGACTGATGATCATCGACTTAAACAATCCATAGTAGAACATCTTCATGTTATACTATATCCCTAGACAAAAGACGTCACCAGACATATATCCAGTAAAGCTAATTTGAACATTGTCCAAAACACCATCACCTAGCATATATCTTCTAGTTCTTTCTCAAGTCCTAGAGAATATATACCTTATGATAGTTCATAAAACTAAATTTTCATTTGGACTGATATCTGTGAACAACCTCTACGGTATAACAGATATCCATACCTAACATCACATACAAGATTGATCAATGGCGAAGGCTTATGATATACCTTTCATGCGACCTCTTTCATCTTGTATCCCAAGATACAAGTCTTGAAAGAGCAATAGGTTATGTTCAAAGGTGAAAAACCTTTATCGAAGTGTTCTAAGTTGAATCTAGCCAGCAACTTTCTGATATAGAAGTTTGAGATAATCTCATTATCTTAACTTTCCGATCTTGAATGAGCAAAAATCTAAAGATTATAGCTCGCCTCACCGAGATCATAAATATCAAGTATACCGTAGAAACTTAACCTCAAACATTGATAACACTACTTTAACATCTCGTAATGATAAAGATGTCATCAATATATGGAACCATAATCATCACCACACTTCCTTTGCACAAGGATCCTTTCATCCACTTAAGCTACATCCATACTTTAGATAAATCTAAAGTATTTTGACCAAGCATATCAAAACAGATGTCCCTATCTCTGAGTGATTGCTTTTAGTCCGTAGACCTATGCAAATCGCATACCACAGCTTCCTTATCACAAAACTTCAATGCACAAGGAGATTTTAGCAACGCTAAGAATTCTCCCACTAGAATGAAGTACCGATGTAGGAACGGATGAAGAGGTAGTAGATTTTAGTTCTAGATGATTTATAGATTGCTTTAAGATATAAATTACTTGACTCTTTTATATTATCTTTCCTTTGCAAAATTTGGTCTCTAGCCAATTTTTGTTTTCTCTGGAAACACTACAAAAGTATTATACTTCTAATCTAGATTCAAAAGGCTCATCATTTATTTACACCAAAGTGCTAGACATCCTTATCCAAAGTTACCATGAGAAAGAAGTCGCATTCCTTTCACAACTTTGGGGATGTCTATCGAAAAGATTTGCTTTTAAATAAGATCCAGTATATACATTGTAGTTTCATCGAGAAAAACAAGGAATAGTAGAAACTCTAAATAACTCATCCCATGACCCAATCATATCTAAAAGAAGATAGTTCCTTCTACCTGCTACACCATCCCGTGGAGGCGCACTAGGTGTAGACTGTCGAGAAAGAATCTCATTCTTATCTCCTTTGGACAATAAATACATTAGACAGATACTCACCATTTTGATCAAATCAAAAGGCAATGATAATCTTTTACCAATTACTCTTCATTCCAAAACTTTTGAATTTCTTCAAAATTGAGGATGAAGATGCAATAAGTAAATGTATATCAGTATCCAAAGTAGCCAAAACTACTTTTCAACTCTAATGTTTATTGGCCTACACACGTGAGTATGTCCTAATTCTAATAAGTCCTTGGTCGTGTGATTTTCGAAAGAAAAGTCACCTGATCATATTAGCCTCTAAATAGGATTAACAAACAAGTAGTGGTCTCAACAACCAAAAGAGTTTTAGGATCCAATCCTTTACTCCCCATTTATCCTAATTTAGATTAATATGATCTGATCACATTTACTCTCTAAATAGGATTGACAAAGAGGCAATGGTCTTAGCAACCAAAAGAGTTTAGGATCCAATCCTTTACTCCCCATTTATCCTATTTAGATTAAATATGATCTAACCTCAAAACCAAAAAGTTATAGAATTAGTTGAGGGTGCTATTCTTTTAGATGGTAAAATACCCATGAGTCATTTAAATACTACATTAGATAATATATGATAAACAAGAGTAAATTGGTGAGATACTTGCTTGACAAGTTATTTAGATCACATAAAAGAACGCTTTCTTTTAATCAAGAATTTCAGTACCAAAATCAAAAGAATAAATATTATTCATTAATTCAAAACTGAAATCCATCTAATAACTCCAAAGTTTTATTACAAGATAAAACTATTAATCTAATAGCAACTCTTGCATCAGATCCCAAAAGGCAATCAAGATCTTCTAATCATTGCACATTCTTATTTTCCAATCCCCTGCATCAATTACAGATTTAATTAGAAAATTTAGAATCAGTGCCCATAGTAGTTGAAGTATCAGTTTTTCATCTTACTTCAAAAACTAGTGAAAGGATCGTACCTTGCCTTTTGGCAGTCAAGTATTCCACACAGTTCCTTTTCCAATGCCCTCTCACGCCACAATTGAAACACTTTCCTTTTGGCACGGCATCAGCCTTTCCCTTTCCAAGTCTTGCCTTCTTCCTAATAATTGAGTTAGGCTCACCTATCCTTGAGTCTTGCTTCTCCTTCTCTGAACTTATGCTCTTAGGCTTAGTTCTAGAAGATGAAGCCATTCCAATGTTTTGAACATTTGACTCCTCTTTGACTATATCCATCGTTGCCTCAAGAGAGCTCATCAATTCACTTGTTGAAAAAACTATTTTACTCATTTTAAAAACCTTTTTAAATTGAGTGAATGATGAAGGCAACGAATTCAAGATTATGTCAACTTGAGTCTCACCATCAATGTCGGAACCCAGAACTTCCAGTACTTTGAAATAAGTAATCATTTTAAAAACATGCTCTCTCATTGAAGTTCCTTCCAACATTCTGGTGTCCATGACTAACTCCAAGGCTCTAAGCCTTGCAGCTCAACTCAGCTCCCCAAACATCTCCTCGAGGTTCAATATTATAGCACGGGCAGTGTTTAAAGGTTGATGTTGCTGCTTCAACACATCAGACACAGAGTCTAAGATGCTAGAGCGAGCTATACCATCAAATCTTATCCACTGCCAATATTGATCCGCAAGATCAGTTGGGGTGTCATGGCATGGAATAGGTGGACAGGGAATGGTAAGAACGTATTTACATCCATTAGCAGTTAACAATTCATCCAGTTCCAGTTTCCATTCAACGTAGTTGTTTCCAATTAGCTTATTCTGGATCATGGTTATAGCAAGTGGGCTAGACATAATGAATTTGAAATACAAATTATGTAACAGAATTACAATATGGAAATCATGAATATGACAATTTATATGATACATTGGAATTCCCTTAACCAACTCATTAATTGTCTTCAGGATGTCAAGCCTATAAAGTTAAGTCTCCGTGTGGCGATCATAACCTCATAGCCTGACTGGGAAACCCATCACGAATGTTATGCAACTCTTACAAAACAATTCATGACTCCTGAACTTTTGGTCTCTAAGTTTCTGGATAATGCTCCGTGTGGAATCCCTTACCCATAGCTTAGCTAGTGTTTACCATTAACTAGAATCCAATGACAACCGCCTCAAGTAGTGCCTCAGTGTAGTGGTCACCCTCTAACGCGTCTCGTTGATTCTATCCAAAGGAAGTTCATATCTAGTAACCAATGAATTGTCTATCCTCCGTATGGAATGATCACCCATAGCTGGGTGACACAGAATATACTACCCACCTTACAATGAACCGTTTATGGAAGACCGTGGGAGTTATAAAATAAGTCCCTCTCCCACTAGATTTTTATAAGAAGTTCATATCTAGTAATCAATAAGAAATACCCTCCGTATGGAATAATCACTCATAAATGAGTGACACAGAGTATTTCCCATACTTACAATGAACTAATAGGAATTTTTCAATTTGAAAAAAAAATGTTTCTTCACGTTGTCCATAAACATCAAGTGTTTACTAATGTGTTGGAAAAAGGTTTTGAATTTAATTTTAGAAAACTTGTTTTACGTGCATGCAAGTAGTAACAATATATAAAATGCCAATCACAACTAAGCACATAAAACAAAATACTAAAATGAAATAAAAGCATTCAACAATGCCTCTATCTCCCATGGCTCTATCTCCATAGAACCTTCTTCTTGGTTTGATTGCCTCCGACTCCATCTTCATGGACAACGGCTTGCTCCTCCATCTTTATAGAATTTCTAAATCTATTACATTGGTCCTATGCTTCTTTTGAAGCTTACAATTTATCTAGAATCAAAATAGCAACATCAAAATAAAAGGCTAGGGAAACCGGTGTGACTTTCCTTTTCGTAGGATTGAAGTCGCAGCGCCCTTTACACATGCCTTTAAACCAAACCAAAATAATACATTCATCATTCACCAATCTCAAACAATTAAATACAAAATTTAAAAGTCTTGGTGCCATGGGAAATAGCGGACTAAACTTGCTGCAAAAGGGTTAGTCGCATGCACACCCACGCATATATAACAAATAAATCTATCATTGGAACCCCTAATTGATTGACATAGTATATAAACTCTTTACATACTGAATTAGAACTTAAAACAGCATCACAATTCTCTGTCACACTTCGATCGATCGAAAAGGTTCGATCGATTGAACTTTCAATTTCACAGAATGTTTTGAAAAACTTACAGAATAAATAAAAAATTTAAAGTAAATGTTTTAAAACCTTTAAATCTGTAAACTGAACACCTGGACAAAAGAGCTGTATCGATCGATCGACCAACATTCGATCGATCGAACAGAACCCAAGTTCGATCGATCGAAACTAGTTCGATCGCTTGAGAACAGATGTTGTTCGATCGATCGAGACTACTTCGATCGATCGAACCCACCTTGCATCCAATGCAATCACAGATTTGTATTCTACTGCATAAACACTGCAGAAACGGATCTGTGATGATGCAGTTTTCAAAACAGTCCTAAATTCAACATGCAAATCAAAACTAGTGTTCCAAAACGTATCTATAGATCCAAACAAGCCTGGCTCTGATACCAATTGTAGGAAAAATAGGTTTAAAATTGTTTTAAACGCGCAGCGGAATAATCGAGTTACAAAATATTTTATTGGTAGCCCGGATCTACTACTTGTTAATTCTATAGATGCGTAGAATAAGAGGGAGAGAATGCGATACCAAACGGTCTTGAACCCAATTCTGAATATGGCTTCCTTTAGCAATATCCAACAGCAACCTCTAGGTGATCTTCACTCCTATGTCTCCTCGAACGCTTCCCGAAAAGGCTAGAGATGGTAGGATCTCTAATGGAGAGGATGAAGAAGGTTTGGGAACCCTAAAACAGTTTCAGCAGCTTAGGGACGTTAAAAACGGTGAACTCTTTTCCTTGGACGCAGCTGCCCTATTTACAGATTCTCAGAACCGACCTTACTTTCAATCGATCGAAGTGAGTTTGATCGATCGAACATTCGATCGATCGAACGCAACTCGATCGATCGAACTTGCCTTGACTTCAATCGATCGAAACAACTTCGATCGATCGAACCAGTCTTGACAGCATCCTCATTTGCCCTTCCAAGCATTCTGGCGGAGCTAAGAGTGGGACCTCCTAGGTTCTTAATTACTGGCTTCGATCAATTATTATTTCATCTAGTCAATACTCTTAACTAAGGAATCAATAATTGATCAATTATCATTAATGCCACTATAAAATGATAATTGCACTCCAGTGCATAAGAACATAATCACACATACATAAGCGATTGCTAGACTTGTATAATATGATACGGATGTCCCTCTACCAAGCAGTATTCGTATCTATCATTGGGATGTATGTTTTAAGATACTGTCGACCCAATAGATAGTACATCTTATATTCCTCGAGTATCATTCACTACGCTTGGATTACTAAACATGTCAACAATAACACTTTGTTGACAAGGCTGGCCAGCTCTCAGTAATCACTCCTAGTGACATTCTCGAGGGAATACTTACTCTTCGTTTTATTGAAGAGGGTAGAATTCCATCTTGACAATATATGTTCCCAACGTTGTGTACTTGATTTACCCAAGATACCCAGGTGTTGATCTTGCAAGACCTCACTGATTGGTAAGTCAAAGCAACCAAGCATACAACTTGCGTCCATAACTGTCTCAGGATTAAGGACATGTATCCCTATACAAGTTTTGAGTTCCTATTGACGGTGACAGCGTTTAGGTGTCAATAGGTTTAACTCAGGTCCGTCAATGCACCGAGTGCACTAGCACATTAACCAAGAGTCAAAGACTCTTATGAATGAGATTCATCATTCTACCCCGTAGACGTTAATCATGCTACAGTGTATACCTGATAAGTTATCCAGACTTATCATCCACTGTGACTTACTTGAAACAACAAGGATTTGTGGTTCATATCTCACATGTGTAATCACATACACAAATGAACCACATACAATGTTGTTTAAGGATTCCAGTCTAATATTCATCTCATGAACTAACATGCATAAATGCATTATGATATTCCATTGTCCAACTAACTAGTTTGAGGGCATATTCCCAACAGCCGGGGGAAGAATTGTTCTTATACTTGGTAGTGTCACCCTCAGTGGTTAGCTCGGCACTCGTTAGGGAAGAGCACGGGATACAGTTCCCTATGTACTATACCAGCCGGGCATTACAGGGCGCGGAAAAAAGATACTCCCACATCGAAAAACTTGCGTTCGCTCTCATCACCTTCGTCCGAAGACTCTATTCGTATTTTCAGGCCAATGTTATTGTGGTCCTCACAGACCAACCTCTCTGCAGGATCCTAAACTGGCCCCACACGTCCGGGGGCTCGTCAAGTGGGCCTTGGAATTGGAAGAATTTGAAGTGGTTTACCGACCCCGAACGGCCATCTAGGGACAAGCCATAGCAGACTTTCTGGATGAGTTCACGTATCAAGAACACCCGGTTGAAGAGTCTGAGCCGCCGGCCCTATCGCCCGTGTTACAGGCTGACATCCCTACCTGGGTTCTGCACGTGGATGGCTCATCGAATCAGCAAGGCAGTGGGGTTGGAATCATCCTAACTACCCCCAACGGCATCCAGCTCGAGTACGCGCTAAGGTTTGAGTTCCGTGCCTCCAACAACGAGGCTGCATACGAAGCCCTATTGGTCAACTTGCAATTGGCCACTTCTATATGTGCACAACAGGTCTAGGGATACAGCGATTCCCAGCTTATGGTCAATCAGGTCAACCAAGAGTACGAAGCGCGGGAAGACAACATGGTAGCTTACTTGGCCCTTGACCGAGCGGTTTCCAAGAAGCTCCGGGGATTTTCCATTACGCAGATAACCAGAGAGGAAAACACTAGGGCCGACCGGTTGGCCCGCCTTGCCTCATCTTCTGAGTCAGACTTGCCCGTGATAAGGATAGAATACCTACTCGAGCCAAGTGTGATCAACTCAGAGTGCATGGAGGTGGAGCTAGACGCCTTAGGACCCAGCTGGATGGACCCGATCGTAGCATTCCTGAAGACAGGAGTATTACCAAATGAGAAAGAGGAGGCCCGCCGGGTCAAGTACCGGCAGGCCCGATACCATCTTGTTGACGACATCCTTTAGAAGAGGGGATTCTCAATCCCATACTCCGCTGTGTCCATCCTACGCAGGTCCAAGCGGTACTATTTGAAATCCACGAAGGAGTATGCGGGAATCACATCGGAGGCCGGGCACTCTCCAGGAAGCCCCTATTGCAAGGTTAATACTGGCCAACCATGGCCTGGGATTCTCAAGAGTACGTCAAAAGGTGCAATAAGTGTCAAAGATACTCTTCTATGATCAACTGACCGGGATAGCTCCAGAAACCAATCCATAGCCCCTGGCCGTTCACCCAGTGGGGTATTGACATTGTTGTTCCCCTGCCGATGGGAAAAGGATAGGTCAAGTTCACTATCATCGCTGTTGATTAGTTCACCAAATGGGCATAGGCCGAGCCCTTGGCAACAATAACCGAACGGAAAATGGAAAGCTTCGTGGAAAGGAATATTCTCAGTAGGTTCGGCATTCCCAGGGTCCTGGTTAACGATAACGGCAGACAATTTGACACCCCTATATTCAGGCAATTCTGCTCGGGGTACGGGATACTAAATCATTATTCCTCCCCCGAGCACCCTTAAGCCAATGGCCAAGCCGTGGTGACAAATCGGACAATCTTGCAGTCCATCAAAACAAGGCTTGAGAGTGCCAAAGGGCTGTGGGCTGAAGAACTGCCAACCCTCCTGTGGGCCTACCGCACCACACCCCGAGCGACAACAGGCGAGATGCCGTTCTCTTTAACCTACGGATTTGAGGCGGTGGTCCCCACAGAGCTCAGGTTGCCTACGTATTGGGTGGCTAATTTTAGTGCCCCGGACAACGAAGACGCTCTCAGATCAGAACTGGATTTGGTGGAGGAAAAAAGAGACCGAGCCTATCTAAAAGTGGCAGACTATAAGCAACGGGTCTCGCGATATTACAACAGCATGGTGAAGCATCGCAGTTTTCAAGTGGGAGACCTCGTCCTTAAGGCAGTAAACCACTCCACCCGAATCCCGAGCAAGGGAAAATTGGGGCCAAACTATAAAGGACCATATAAAGTAACCTGGGTCAACCGACCGCGAACTTACTAGCTACAGAGCCTGGACGGGCACGATCTCTCTCATCCTTAGAATGTGTAACACCTCCGCAAGTACTATCAGTAATGCCACGGACAACTTAGCATTGGTAGAAAAGTCTTCTTTATTTTTGTAGCTCTAATTGAGCAACCGTTATAAATTTTTGTTTTTAAATAAAATTGAATAATTTACTTTGCGAGTTTACTCCTGTCAGTATCCCGTGCAATGCAGAAAAGTCTTTGGGCCTAACCCCGAGGCAGAAAAGACCTCGGGCTCCGAACCCAGGCACAAAAGACCTCGGGCTCCAAACCTAGGCACAAAAGACCTCGGGGTCATCCCCGCGGCACCGGCTTCGCCTAGGTCCGACCGACGATGGGGGAAAACCCCTAGGTGGCTAATAATGGTAAGCCTAAAAGGACCTTGCAACTACCCATGTTCCAAGTCGGTTTCCAACAACCACTCATTCTTGCACTCCCACCTTATCAAAAAGCTTGGGGGGTAGGGGAATATTAGGCCAAAACAGGAAATCATACCTGTCACTAAAAGAACTTGGAAGACATTCCTAATTACTTACAGTGATCAGAGATAGATACACCGGACGGTAAAATAGGATACTCCTATCATACACCGAGGCATCCCAGATGGTAAAGCAGGGTATTCCTATAATACACCGGGACATCCCGGATGCTAAACAGGACAAGTTCCTATGGCACACTGGGCAATTACCTTTAAAACAGGTCAAGAAGACTAGGTGTTCTACTGGTTACAGACCTAAACCATTTGCTAAGGCAGGGGCTTAGGTCGGCTAAAAACCGGATGGATACTAGCAATCGCAAACATGCACAGTGCAGACAAAAGTGAGTAGTTAATGGAAAAAAAAGTGGCCTCGAGGGCCTTTTCATTAATTACAACATATGTACACTACCTGGGGGGCAATTATAGTAGCCTTCCCCAAAAAAAAAAAAAAAAAAAAAAAGGTCATGGGTTGTCCAGGAAGACCACCTCTTCCTCCCCAGCGGCCTGCTCTTCCGCAACAGGGTCCCTGATCGATGCAGCTTCAGCAACGACCTCGGCGTCAGCTTGGCACTCCTTCCAGTAACTGGACTCTGCCCAAGAGTAGCCAGACAGGTCCCAGTCGGGGTGGTCAGTAGCAGCCCGCTTAACCAGATCAGCGTAGCCAGTAAGGAATCCTACCTCGAACTCCGCCTTGGCATCCATGGCTTCGACGTCCCGAGCGGCAGTGAGCTCAGAAAGCGTAGCCGTCATGGCCGTCAGGTCTTTGTCAATAGTGATCCTCTTGGCTTTCGCGGCTGCAGCTTTGATCTCTACAACCTTTCGGGCAGCCTGCTCGGTTGAGAGAGAGTCGAGGGTCTCCCCCAGCTCCAAGGCCACTGGTCGGGACTTTTCCTCCTCCACGAAGAGAGCAAACTCTGCGGACTCCCGGGCAGCCTTCTCCACAAACAAGTCGGCCTCCGCAGCGGCCAACCTCTCAGCAACACCGGGAAGGGTAGCTTCAGCCCCTGCCGCAATGCAGCCAATCTGCAAGATCAAAACAACGTCAGTATATATATGGAAGAATGGCTAATGTTCATGTTACAGAATGACTTACCATGTAGCTGATGTTGTAGAGCCAACCGATTATGGCCTCGGGACTTAGCAGAGTGCATTTATCAATCTGATTCTACAACAGCCCAGGTCAGACCCTTTCGCGGACGTCGCCCGCCGTCTCGACCGCTGGCCTCGAGGAGGGGCCCGCGCGAGCAGTCGCCTCCATACTGGGGAAGGAGACCCCGAACGGCTTGGCGGCGGGAGGAAGAGGTGATGGTGTGGCGATAGTAACACCGGGCGTCGAGGTCGCAGCAGCCTCCCTCTCCGTCCGAATCGAGATCCCCCGGGAAATCCTTTTGAGGGGCTGGCCCTCGGCGGGGTCTTGCTTCTTCCTCTTCTGGCCGGCCCGAGCCATCAGGGCCGCCTCTTTCTCCTTCAAAGCCGCCGCACTCTTGGGAGCCATTTCTATAAAACTGGAGAAGAGCGCATGAGAACTCAGCAAAGTACCAAATAAAAAAAGTAACCGGAAGGTTAAGTAATGGAATTTACAAGGAATGATCGACGGGAATATGGGAGCTACGAAGTGATGCTTGGGCTCGTAAGAAACCTTTGGGCTTCCCGACCGGGTCAGCACCTTATTACTGTCGGTCGGGTCCTGCACCAAAGACAAGATCCTCGCTTAGAACTCGTCGGGAAGACTGGGCGAGTCAACTGACCCCACTGCAAAGCAAACATATAAATGGGTTAGTCGTGGTAAAACAAAGAGACTAATCATGAAAGGAAAGTGATTGGGCTTACTCCTCAACTTTCCTGCCCTGGAGGTCCTCAACTGTACACCTGGTGCCTTTTCACATAGCCCCAGGGTGGATACTTGGAAGAATTTCTTCTTCCATCCCTTATTATTGCTTGCGCAGTTGACTATTATCTTCCGCCCCTGCCTGGTCCTAAGCGAGAAGAAGCCGGACTCCCCGTGAACTTGGAACGGTCGGTGGGTCCAAAAGAACTCCTGCAGGGTGAGCTCGTTCCCGAGGACTTGGGGCCATAAGGAGATGGACCCCATCAGATAATGCCAACCGTTCGGGGCGAGCTACCCTGGAGAGATCTCGAGGTAGATGAGTGCGTCTTGGGCGATAGGATGGAGTAGTAGGCGAAGGCCTTCCATAAAGGCGTCTTCGTATAAGGTAACAAAGCCCGATTCGTGGAAGTGAGCCCCGCCGTTGTGGACCGACAGTGAGAAAGGGCCGGGAATATCGTATCTCTCCCTGATCTGACCCAAATCAGGGACGCGCAAGGTGCTGATGATTGACTGCCATGCGAAGACGACGCTGTGACTGTTCGGTACAGACCCTTCATTGCCTGACCCCTGAGACATCGAGGCCACAGGATAGTCTCGGTGCATTTCCTCGTGAGAGGCCCGGGTAGGGATCCTTCCATCACTGTGCTGATCAGAGGGGGCCAAGGAAGGAGGGTCTAGGCTTGTGCTTAGTGTTCCCGATCGTGACTGCTCATCATCTGATCCGGATGATGAGTTGAAGTCAGAGTAGCACATGTCTAAGTCTACAGTGGACCTAGGAGGCAGACGACGACCTAAAAACGGGTTAAGGACTCCAAGCCTGAGATACAAGGGAGGCAGATCTAATAACCTGAAGAGCAGGTCATACAAGACTCTGGACAAAAAGTAACTCTCTCTCAAGACTCTCCCGGGAACACCTGTTCGGTCCAACAGCCCTAAAGTACCTCCTGATTGGAAGAATTAACAGAACCTAAGAAAGAAAAAATCCCACGCCCGCTCTGACCTAAGTGGGTTCGCTCCCTCCAGCTTCATTCAGAAAAGAAGGAGAGAGTGAAGAATTAAAGACAGAAAGGAGAGACTTACAGAGTTTAGTGCAGAAAAGGGATCAGGAATGTTGCTCGGGATCTTGTTTGCTCTCAAACCGCTCGGTAATCTCTATCACTTGGCAGCAGGAATTGAAGAAATGAGCAAGTGTTCCTTATAAAGGAATAATGAGCGGTCCAGATCAATCAGATCTAACGGCTCAGGAGTTTTTCCCCCAAGAACTGTCAGACAACTGTCGCCTCGGGCACGTGAAAGGTCGCCTCAAAAGGTGCGCACATTAAATGTGTGACGTGACGGTCCGGTTACCACGCAGCTATTTGGTTACATCTGAATCGACTTCGATGGATCTTGACCAGGCCAATTATTCCCTGACACGTGGCAACACCAACGCCCGGGCTCCTCCCTGTACCGGTCGGATATTCCATCGGATGATATGGAAGGTGGGTCCCCTCCCGACCAGCATTCCCGGAGGATATTCAGACGGTTTCCAAGGCGATACTGATTTTCGATCCTCACCCGATGAAGCATCCAGTCAGTTCCGAAAATTGAGGGCAACTGATATGCCCAAGATTATCCAACCATGAAGTCGGTCTGCCAAGTCACCGGGAGGTGCTGGTTACTTCGGTAACGGCGCCAATAGCCAAGCAATCCCGAGGTGTTCGTCAGGACCGCGCAGTTCGTGCAAACAGGCCAAGCACGAAAGGCTGCGGCATCCCATACACTTGGCCTAACCAGCAGTTTCCTAAACCAGCTACAAGACTGCAAGAGGGAATGTGGCAGTTTCCTAAACCGCTTAGGAAACTCTCCCCAAATCATGCAAATCAATTCAAATCAGATTAGGCTTCCTAATCTAACTAGCTTACCATGTATGGGTGGACTCTTGCACCTATAAAAGAGCCCACCTACCCTGTCTACAGGGATCCGAAGAACTCTCTAGAGAACAAGCATAGAACAAAGATTTCACCATTATACGCATATACCTGGCTGGTATTACTGGTAGTGCCGCCCCTCTTTGTTGGCTCACCAGGCCTGCCGGTGATCTTCTAGTGAACGCGCACAGACGTAACTGTGGACGTAGGTCACCTTATTAATGGGACCGAACCACATACAACTTGTTCTTGTCTTTTTTTCTCTCTAAATCATTCTTACCAATTTTCGGCATCATCACTTCTAAATCATTCTTGACTTCTCATTTTGGGGGTGTCAAATGCAAGCTTTGAAAAGTTTTAGAGAAAAAGTTGTAGAGATAAGGTTAGAATAGAGAGAAAAGAAGCTTCCTTCTTTGATTTTCAAATAAGAAAGTGAGTTCTAAACTTTGTTTTTACTTCATTACTTCCATTTACTTCATATTCATACATCCAACCACCATTTTAGTGAGCATTTAAGAGAGAGGAAGCTACTTCCATGTCCAATGTCACCACATATAAGTGAAACACCAAACTATAAGTCCAATACATCATGAATATCATCTATTGATTGCTATCTATTTGTTTGTTTATATTTGTTCATCTTCTCTCACCCAATTTCTTTTTTTTTTCTTTATTTTTACTTACTAGTTTATCATCATCTAGATGATGACATGAAGTTTGAGGTGAGTGAATCCTTATGGATAGTAGCTCTTGACCTGAAAAACATGTTTGATAGATGATGATTTCAACTTCAATACATTCCTATGTATTGTAGAACCTTTCATAGGACTGTTTATTTATCTTTTCAGATAGGAGATTATGATGTAACTGTTGTATGCCCTAACGGGATTACCTGCGCGGTGTAGAAGCTTATATGGCACGGGGCAGAACCTCTTTCTTATGATTCCCAAGTCAATCACTCACATGTAATCACATTGAGTTGACCTGCCTAGGCACCATGACAAGGATGTTTGCTCCATGCTCACAAAGATATACACCGCAAACCTTGTTTGTCGGTCCTAAGACATAGGAGTATGAAAACCTCCTAGACAGTATGATCACCATCATCACATATCAACCAGTTTCTCCCAGAAACTCTGCCCAGATATCCCAAATATAACCGTATCAACCAATTTATCCTAGAAACTCTGTCCAGATATCCCAGATATAACCATATCAACCAGTTTCTCCCAGAAACTCTGTCCGATTTTCCCATATGTGACAGTTTTTCTCAGATATAACAACTTCTCCTAGGAACTCTGTCCAGATATCCCAGATATACCTGTATCAACCAGTTTCTCCCAAAAACACTATCCGATTTTCCCAGATACGCCAGTTTTTCCCAAGTATCAACTTCTCCCAAAAACTCTGTTCGATTTTCCCAGATATGCCAATTTTTCTCAAATATGCTAGTTTCTCCTAGAAACTCTATCCAAATTTCTTAGAAATACCCAAAGTACTTGTTTTCCCAGAAGCTTTGCCCAAATCTCCCAGATTCTGCAAAAACCCAGCCTCTCTGTCTAAATCACCTAGAAATGCCCAGTCTCTCCTAGAAGCCTTCATAAAACCTTGGAAACCCCTGTTATCCCTTAGTGATCGTACTTGGAAGTAAAGTTGGCACACTTTATATGGTTAGGACCTTAGTTGTTTAATTGCTATCTGTTAGAAACAGGAGCATCATATAGATTAGGGCTTATATCCGTGTGCTTGTCTCTTTTGCATACACCGTTCCTATCGGTCTGCACGCACTGTCTCGATCAGTCTTACACGAGTCGGTCCACGTTTGTCAACATCAGTGTCTTTGTCTATCTAAAGTCATCACTGTCAAAATCTGATCTAGTCCTCTCGAAATCTGTCAGGTTAGTATAGATTCCCGAAGCCAGCAACTGGGATCTTCGTCCTGCGTCAGAAGTTTAGATAATCATTTGGTCAAAATCAGTCTGACATCTTACTTCAGCATGAATCAAGAAGAGTTAGAAAACAAGGTTATCGAGTTGGGAGCAACCATAAGCCAGTAGTCTGACAGCCTAGCCTAAGTTCTGAAGTTCATGGAAGAATTGAAGCAGCAGGGGCCGCAACCTCCACCTGGGTTTCCACCACCGGGGTTTGAACCGCCCCCACGTGAGAATAATGGGGAGGAAGACAGGTTTCAAGGGGTCCCACCGTTTGCATATGAGAAAAAGCTCCAAGAGAAAATGAATAAGATTGACAAGTTGGAAAGTGTACTGAGGAAAAGCAAAGAGGTTGATGATTACATGCTAGACTTGGAAGGCCTTTTTGAGCCTATTAAGATGAAACTGCCAGAGAACTTCAAGATGCCTGCCATCGATAGTTTTCACGGAACTAGGAATCCGAAAAGTCATGTGAATCTATGTATGAGCTGTTGGGTTTGTGCTCTCAAACCATTACTTTATGTATGAGACATTAGCATTATAATATATGGATATCAGCTTTACATTTCATTGTGTATGTTTCTTTCATGAGATGATTGTTTTATCCTTAAGTATCATAGTAAGCAATTCGTGTGTGTATGAGATACACACAAGTGAGATACGAATTACTATTCTTTGATACTTAGAATATGTCACAGTGGATGATGAGACTGGATACCTCATCAGGTCTACACTGTAGCATAATTAACTACCATTGGATGGAGTGATTAATCTCAATCACTAGAGTGTAGCTCTTAGTTGATATGCTAGTGCTTATAGTGCATTGACGGACCTGAGCTTTCCTATTGACGCTTAAGGCTGTCAACAGTCAATAGGAACTCATAACTTGTATAAGGTACGTGTTCTCAATCTTGAGATGATTATGAACACAGACTATGGATATGGCTGTTTTGACTTACCAATCAGTGAGGTCTATAGAAGATCAACACCTGGGTATCTTGGGTATGTCATGTCCATAGGGTTGTGAACATATATTGTCAAGGTAGAATCTACCCTCTGATTCAGAGTAAGCATTCCCTTGAGAATGTCACCAAGTTGATTACTGAGTACTGCAGTCTTGTTGATAAGAGTTATCAACATGTTTAGTAATCATGAGTAATGAATGAGACTCAAGGAATACAAGAAGTAATCATGATTCAGGTTGACAGTAACAGTTATCCGACTACCTGAATATGATTACGAATGCTGACGGTAGAGGGACATTAGTACACCATACAAGTCTAGTTATCGCTTCGGATATGTTCTTTTGCGTTGGAATTCAGTTATCGTTTTATAGTGGAATAAACGTTAACTGACCAGTTAGTTAGTTTGCTGATCAAAGAGTTTGGTCATGGTAATTAACAAACTGGTCTGAGCCAACAATAAAGAGCCTAGGAGGTCCCACTCTTAGCTCCGCTAGGATGCTTGGAAAGACACTTGAGGAAGCTGTTAAGACAGGTTCGATCGATCGAAGCATGTTCGATCGATTGAAGTCTTCAGGTTCGATCGATCGAGAATGGTTCGATCGATCGAAGGTTCGATCGATCGAACTCACTTCGATCGATCGAAGTCTAGGTCGGTTCTGGAATTCTATAAATAGGGCAGCTGCGTTCTGGAAAAGGTGATCGTCGTTTTTATACGCAGAAGCTGCAGAAACTATCATAGTCTTCCCAAAACCTTCCTATCCTCTCTATTAGGGTTCCCACCAACCCTAGTCTTTCCGGCAGGCATCCGCAGGAGTCATAAGGGTGAAGATCATCTAGTGGAGGCTGCTGGAAGTTAAAGTTTCAGAATTGGGTTCAAGACACCAAGGTATAATTCTTGCACCCCCTTGTACGCATCTATGGAATTGACGAGTAGTAGATCCTGGAATACCAAAAGTTTTATAACTTAACCTATTTCCGCTGCGTGTTAAAACTCTAACTTTAAACCACTTTTTCCAACAATTGGTATCAGAGCCACGCTCGTTTGGATCTATAGATGCGTTTTTGGAACCCTAGTTTTGATTTGCATGTTGATTTTAGAACTGTTTTCGAAACTGCATCGTCACAGATCTGTTTCTGCAGTGTTATCGCAGAAGAATACAAAATTGTGATTGCATATGATGCAAGGTGGGTTCGATCGATCGAACTTGTTTCGATCGATCGAACATTCTGTTCTCAATCGATCGAACAGTCTTAGATCGATCGAACCTTCTGGTATTCGATCGATCGAATGAAGTTCGATCGATCGAGATAGATACTTTGTCAGGTTCTCTGTTTCACAGTTTTAAAGTGTTTTGAAATTAAAAACTTTAATTTTAAAATATTCTGTAAAATTTTCAAATCATTCTGTGAAACAGAATGTTCAAGCGATTGAACAGTGTTCAATCGATCGAAGGTTCGAGCGATCGAACAGTCTTCGATCGATCGAACTGTGATAGAGAAGTAAGATGCTGTTTTAAGTTCTAATTCAGTATGTAAAGTGTTTATATACTGTGTGAATCAATTAAGTGTTCCAATAGTTACATATATTTGTTATGTATGTGTGGATGTGTGTACGACTAGCCCTTTTTGCAGCAAAATAAGTCGCTATCTCCCATGGCACCAAGTCGTTTAAATATTTATATTTAAATTGTTTGAGATTGGTGCATGTTGTAATTTATTAATGGTTTGATTTTAAGGCGTATGTAAAGGGCGCTGCGGCTTCAATCCTACGAAAAGGAAAGTCGCACTGGTTTCCCTATCCTTTTATTTCATTTTTGCTATTTCTTTTTTTCTAGATAAATTGTAAGCTTCAAAAGAAGCATAAGTCCAATGTAATAGAATTAGAAATTCCATGAAGATGGAGCAAGGAGCCGTTGTCCATCAAGATGGAGCCGGAGGCGACCAAACCAAGAAGGTGTTCTATGGAAATAGAGCCATGGGAGATAGAGGCATTGTTTGAATGCCCATATTTCATTTTAGTTTTTTGTTTTATGTGCTTGTTTTGTGATTGGCGTATAATACATTGTTGCATGCACTTAAAACAAGTTTTCTAAAATAAAATTCAAAAACCGTTTTCAACACATTAGTAAACATTGGATGTTTATGGGTAGTGTGTGGAAACATTTTTCAAAAGCAAAATCCTTAATTTACTAAATCTAGTGGGAGAGGGTCTTATCAAATAACACCCACGATCTTCCATTAACGGTTCATTGTAAGATGAGTAGTGTATTCTGTGTCACCTCGCCAGGGGTGATCATTCCATACGGAGGGTACACTGCTCATTGGTTACTAGATGTGAACTTCCTATGGATAGGATCAATCAGACGTGTTAGAGGGTGACCACCACACGGAGGCGCTACTTGAGACGGTTGTGATTGGATCCTAGTTAATGGTACACACTAGCTAAGCTATGGATAAGGGATCCCACACGGGGCATTATTCAGAAACTTAGAGATCAAATAGGTTCGGGAGTCATGGCTATTTTGCAAGAGTTGCATAGCGGATAAGTCATGATAAATCGAAAGATCGAACATTGACCACCACACGGAGGCTTGATTCTTTCGTTTCGATATTCCGGCGACTTTGTTTTTAAATAAGAGTTTTAAGGATTCTTTTATTTCAAACTGTCAATTCTGATATCCATATTTATTTTGTTTGTTTGATTTTCAGTAATCATAATGTCTGGATCTGCATTTAGTCCACTTGCCACCATACTCACTCAAAACAAGTTAACTGGAAATAACTACACTGAATGGAAACGTAAACTTGACATCGTTTTAACTGCGGAGGATCACATATATGTCCTCACCACCCCAAGCCCTGAAGAACCCGCGGAAAATGCTTCGGCAGCTGCCAGACGCGAGTTCGACAAATGGAAGAAGTCGAATGGAATGGCCCGTTGTTACATTCTGGCCTCAATGGCTGGTGTGTTACAACACCAATTCCAATCGAACGATTCTGCCAGTGACATTATCACATCCCTGAAAAAGATGTTTGGGGAGCATGGCAGGCCTGCCAGACAGGTAGCCATGCAGAAGATAATGAGTGCAAAGATGTCGGAAGGTACTCCAGTCAAAGAACATGTTTTAAAAATGATTGGTTATTTAAACGAACTGGAGACCTTGGGAGCCAACATCGATGCACAGACCCAAGTTGATATGATCCTCAACTCGCTGTCGCCATCATTCGCTCAATTCAAACTTAACTATAATATGAATCAAATGGATTTTTCAATGAGCGAATTAATGAGTTCTTTACTGGCAGCAGAAGGGGTGATCAAACCTGGGGGCAGCGTTTTAAACGTTGAGAAAAGCGCTTCTTCTTCCCGATCTACACCGAAAGGTAAGAAAGGAAAGAAGAAGGCTGGCACTGGTGGTTCAAGTGTTGGACCAGTCCCTAAGATTGCAAAATCTAAGGGAAAAGGTAAGGGCAAAGGGAAGGTTGGTGGCCAAGGCAAAGGAAAGTGTTTCCAATGCGGTGAGAAGGGCCACTGGAAGAGGAATTGTCCAGAATTCTTAGCTACAAGAGTTCAAGGTATGATTGAATCACATGTGATTGAAGTAAGTTTTATTACGGATACTTCAAACACTTGGTGCATTGATTCTGGTGCGACTAACCATATCTGTAATTCATTGCAGGGGTTCAGATCAACCAGGAAATGCAGTGATGGGGAGATCGTGCTTACTCTAGGTTCTAGCGCAACCGTATCTGCGGTTGCTATAGGAGTCGTAGTTTTAGAATTTTCAGACAATAAAGTTTTGATTTTATCAGATGTACTTTACGTTCCTTTAATGAGACGTAATTTAATTTCAGTTTCTAATTTAACGAATAATGGTTATTCTTTTCATTTTGGAACTGAAGTTGTCATTAAAAGAAACAGTTCTTTTATATGTTCTGGTGTTAAATCAAATGGTTTGTATGTGATTACTCCCAATATTTCAAAAGATTCTTGTTTGGAACTTAATAACTCAGTGGTAACTTTACCATCTAAAAGAAAGGAACCTTCCACTAATCCAACAAGGCTTTGGCATATGAGGCTTGGCCATATCAATCTGAATAGGATTGGCAGACTAGTCAAAGAAGGGGTCTTAGGCGACTTGGTTCTCGAACCAATGCAAGTCTGCGAATCTTGTTTGGAGGGTAAGATGACCAAAAGGCCCTTTCCTGCAAAGGGCAATAGGACCAATGCATTGTTGGAATTAGTTCATACTGATGTGTGTGGACCAATAAATATTAGAGCAAGAGGTGGTTATGAGTATTTCATAACATTTACCGATGACCACTCTAGGTATGGATATGTGTACCTAATGCAGCACAAGTCTGAAGCCTTTGAAAAGTTCAAAGAGTTTAGGGCTGAAGTGGAGAAGCAATCGGGCACACATATCAAAGCCATTCGATCTAATCGAGGTGGCGAGTACCTCTCTAATGAGTTTATTGATCACCTCGTACAGAATGGGATTCTGTCACAGTTGACTGCACCTGGTACGCCTCAGCAGAACGGTGTAGCGGAGAGAAGGAATCGGACTCTTTTAGACATGACTAGGTCAATGATGAGTTATTCAGAGTTGCCATTATTCCTTTGGGGTTATGCTTTGGAAACCGCTGCATATATACTAAATCTAGTACCAAGCATATCTGTTCCCAGGACACCACGAGAGATGTGGATTGGGCGCAAGCCTTCTTTGCAACATCTCCGGATATGGGGGTGTCCGGCACATGTGCTCAAAGGAAAGATGAGCAAGTTGGATTCTAGATCGGAAGTATGTTACTTTGTAGGGTATCCAAAGGGTACTTATGGATGGTATTTTTATGATCCAAGAGAACAGAAAGTGTTTGTTAGTACAAATGCTGTTTTCTTGGAGGATGATTATATCATGAACCATAAACCTAAGGGAAGGATAGATCTTAGAGAGATAGAAGGAGAACCCTCAGTCCAACCCGCAGTTGATAACGATGAAAATCAAGAAAATACCACTTCTTCACCCATTTCCGCACCAGTACCTCGTCGTAGTGGGAGGATTATCAGCCAGCCTGATAGATACATGTTCTTAGGAGAAGTTTTTGAAGCTGTCTCCATAGAATCTGAATTTGATCCTACCACTTACGAAGAGGCAATGGCTGATGTTGATTCAGCTCATTGGATTAAAGCTATGAAGGCTGAATTGGAATCTATGGATTCCAATCAGGTCTGGGATCTTGTAGAACTTCCAGCCAATATTAAACCCATTGGCTGCAAGTGGGTCTATAAGAGGAAAAGAGGATCTGATGGAAAGGTTGAGACCTTTAAGGCAAGGCTTGTGGCGAAAGGCTATACTCAGAGGAAGGGCATTGACTATGAGGAAACCTTCTCGCCGGTAGCCATGCTCAAGTCCATCAGAATACTCTTATCCATTGCTGCATGCCTAGATTATGAAATCTGGCAGATGGACGTCAAGACTGCATTCTTGAATGGCAATCTTGAGGAGGACATCTATATGCAACAACCAGAAGGGTTCATAGCTGGTCGGAAAGGTAACTTGGTATGCAAGTTGCAAAAGTCCATTTATGGGCTTAAGCAGGCATCCAGAAGTTGGAACATTCGATTTGACCAAGCGGTCAAGTCGTTTGGTTTCATACAGAATCTGGATGAGCCTTGTGTATACAAGAAATGTGAAGGGAAAGTAGTGGCTTTTCTTGTGCTTTACATTGACGACATTCTACTCATTGGGAATGATGTAGCGGCGCTGTCAACGGTCAAGGTTTGGCTAGCTAGTACTTTCGATATGAAGGATCTAGGAGAGGCGAGCTATATTCTTGGGATAAAGCTCTTTCGGGATCGCAAGCGAAAGATAATGGGATTATCTCAAGCTGGTTATATCGAGAAAGTGCTAACTAGGTTTTCAATGGATAATTCGAAGAAAGGTTTGTTACCTTTTAGGCATGGTTTAGCGTTCTCCAAGGACCAGTGTCCAAAGACACAAGAGGAGAAGAATCGCATGGCAGGAATTCCCTATGCCTCGGCAGTGGGAAGTCTCATGTATGCGATGTTATGCACTAGACCAGATATCTTCTTTGCCGTTGGCATGGTCAGCAGGTATCAATCGAATCCTGGTCCAGAGCACTAGACAGCCGTTAAGCACATTCTTAAGTACTTGAGAAGAACTAAAGATTACATGCTTATGTACGGCGGTAGTGAGTTAATTCCAGTAGGATACACTGACTCGGACTTTATGTCAGATAAAGATTCGAGAAAGTCGACATCCGGACATCTCTTTACCTTGGGAGGTGGTGCTGTTAGTTGGAGGAGCATTAAGCAGAAATGCATTGCAGACTCAACTACAGAAGCTGAGTATGTGGCTGCTTGTGAAGCCGCAAAGGAAGCTGTTTGGCTCAAGAAGTTCCTTATGGAACTCGAGGTGGTACCAGCGTCGCTGTCACCTATTACGCTATACTGCGATAATAGTGGGGCAGTGGCTCAGTCCAAGGAGCCAAGGAACCACGGGAAGGGAAAGCACGTAGAGCGGAAATATCACCTAATCCGAGATATAGTTCAACGTGGAGATGTGACTGTCACCAAGATTGCCACCGCTGACAATCTTGCTGATCCGTTTACAAAGGCCTTACCACAGAAGGTCTTTGATCGTCATCTAGATAGTCTAGGTCTTAGATGTAGTTCTGAATGGTTGTGAGTGCAAGTGGGAGTTTGTTGGGTTTGTGCTCTCAAACCATTACTTTATGTATGAGACATTAGCATTATAATATATGGATATCAGCTTTACATTTCATTGTGTATGTTTCTTTCATGAGATGATTGTTTTATCCTTAAGTATCATAGTAAGCAATTCGTGTGTGTATGAGATACACACAAGTGAGATACGAATTACTATTCTTTGATACTTAGAATATGTCACAGTGGATGATGAGACTGGATACCTCATCAGGTCTACACTGTAGCATAATTAACTACCATTGGATGGAGTGATTAATCTCAATCACTAGAGTGTAGCTCTTAGTTGATATGCTAGTGCTTATAGTGCATTGACGGACCTGAGCTTTCCTATTGACGCTTAAGGCTGTCAACAGTCAATAGGAACTCATAACTTGTATAAGGTACGTGTTCTCAATCTTGAGATGATTATGAACACAGACTATGGATATGGCTGTTTTGACTTACCAATCAGTGAGGTCTATAGAAGATCAACACCTGGGTATCTTGGGTATGTCATGTCCATAGGGTTGTGAACATATATTGTCAAGATAGAATCTACCCTCTGATTCAGAGTAAGCATTCCCTTGAGAATGTCACCAAGTTGATTACTGAGTACTGCAGTCTTGTTGATAAGAGTTATCAACATGTTTAGTAATCATGAGTAATGAATGAGACTCAAGGAATACAAGAAGTAATCATGATTCAGGTTGACAGTAACAGTTATCCGACTACCTGAATATGATTACGAATGCTGACGGTAGAGGGACATTAGTACACCATACAAGTCTAGTTATCGCTTCGGATATGTTCTTTTGCGTTGGAATTCAGTTATCGTTTTATAGTGGAATAAACGTTAACTGACCAGTTAGTTAGTTTGCTGATCAAAGAGTTTGGTCATGGTAATTAACAAACTGGTCTGAGCCAACAATAAAGAGCCTAGGAGGTCCCACTCTTAGCTCCGCTAGGATGCTTGGAAAGACACTTGAGGAAGCTGTTAAGACAGGTTCGATCGATCGAAGCATGTTCGATCGATTGAAGTCTTCAGGTTCGATCGATCGAGAATGGTTCGATCGATCGAAGGTTCGATCGATCGAACTCACTTCGATCGATCGAAGTCTAGGTCGGTTCTGGAATTCTATAAATAGGGCAGCTGCGTTCTGGAAAAGGTGATCGTCGTTTTTATACGCAGAAGCTGCAGAAACTATCATAGTCTTCCCAAAACCTTCCTATCCTCTCTATTAGGGTTCCCACTAACCCTAGTCTTTCCGGCAGGCATCCGCAGGAGTCATAAGGGTGAAGATCATCTAGTGGAGGCTGCTGGAAGTTAAAGTTTCAGAATTGGGTTCAAGACACCAAGGTATAATTCTTGCACCCCCTTGTACGCATCTATGGAATTGACGAGTAGTAGATCCTGGAATACCAAAAGTTTTATAACTTAACCTATTTCCGCTGCGCGTTTGAACTCTAACTTTAAACCACTTTTTCCAACATAAGCATCTTCCAATCCATGGGCTGTACCCACGAGCACATTGCAATGTTGTTCCCATAAACTCTTTCAAAGTCTGCGCTATCATGGTTCCTAACCTTGGAAGACTCCAAAACCCGGGCATGGGAAGACATCGTTCGAATCTTCGTCGATCACTATTCTTACAATCAAGAGTTGGATGTTACAGTCATGGATTTGGAAACTACTTAGCAGAACAACAATGAATCCTTTGCTGCTTTTTTGAGCAGGTGGAGGAACAAATTGGCCCAAATGACCCACCGACCGATTGAGAAAGAACAGGTGAGAATGCTAATCCTGAATCTACAACTACTCTACCATGAGAAATTATTTTATCAGTCCATCTCTACTTTCAAAGAGCTGTTTGAAGTTGGAACTCGAATTGAAGACGCTATCACGGAAGGAAAGATCAAGAAGGATGAGCCTCCGAGTTAGTCAAAAAGGCCCAACTACTCCCGTAATCCTCCGGATGTCAATGCTCTTAGCAATCAACCCATGGCATACCCCCCTAGGCTATACCAACCCCTCAACCAGGCAAGCTCGCCCAATCGCCTTTTCCAGAAAAAGCCTCCTCGTAATTTTGCCAAGTTAGAAATCCCCCTCTCCTCAGCCTTAGATCGCCTCCTTAAAAAGGGCCACCTCCAATTGCTCCAGCCTCGAAATACCCTACTCCCGCCGAACTGCGATATGTCCAAAAGATGCACCTACCACCAAGCCCCTGGCCACAACACCGATGATTATATACGCCTTCGCCTTGATATCCAAGACCTCATTGACCAGAATATCATTGAGCCGCCTCTAATGTAGCCCCATATCACTCAAAATCCCCTACCAAACCACCAAAATATCAGCCTCATTGAGTCCAACCATGTATCCTTCAACCCTGCTGCCTATGTCACCCTTAGGTCAACCTTTACCCCTCATTGACATCCAGGAATCGGTGGGAATTCATCTGATTGAAGGAGGAGATGACGAGTGGCAGCAATAGCTGACTGATGAACAAGATCTATTCTTCTTGGAAGAACACGATCTAGGGGTAGTGGACCTCAAATGGTATGATCCCAACAATAAAAGTGAAGCTTCTATTTGGAACGAGCCAGAGAAACCATTTGTGGGAACAAATTATGACTGGTTAAAAGAAGATGGGACTGTAGAAGGGCCTACTCCTGCCGAGATTGATCATCTGACTAGGTCAGGCTGTCATTATCAGCCTCCACAGCCTACCATTGAAGCAATAGAAAAAAGTTCGGTCAAAGACAAGGAAAAGGGAAAAATGGATGAGATCATCAAAGAAGACAATAAGTTGATAAAGTAGTTGAAGAAATCCTAAGCGCATCTTTCGATGTGGGACATCATGGTAACATCCTACAAGCATAGGCAAGCTATGTTGAATTCCTTGGCTAGAATTGAGGTCCCCATCAACGCTGCACTAGAAGACATGGTGGCTTTCTTGGGCGCACTCACCCCTGACCTAATCATTACATTCTCTGATGAAGACCTGCCGCTGGAAGGGTATACACATAACAAAGCTTTGTACATCACTGTTGGATGTAAGGGACAGCAGGTGCCATTCTGTCTGGTCGATACAGGCTCCGCCCTAAATGTTTGTGCTCTAAGGACTGCCACCGCCTTGGGGGTCAATATCCTCGACATCACACCATCTATGCAATCTGTGAGGGTTTACGACAACACCAAGAGAAATGTGATGGGGATTATTTTTCTCTAAATCTGAGTAGGATCTTTGGTTAGCACTGAAATCTTTCAAGTTATGGACATACCTGCCTCGTTCAATTTGTTGATTGGGAGGCCCTAACTGCATGTTAACAAAGCCATATCATCCACTGTGCATCAAATGATCAAGTACATTCATAAGAAGGAGGTGAAAATCATCCTCGGCAATAGATGGGGTAATGAAGCTTTCCCAAACTATGCTCCCATCTTTGAAATCCAAATACCTGAGCTAGAATAAGGAGAAATCAGGGGATTCTTCATGGAAGAAGTCCACATGATCAATGATGAAGATAGGTTCCTCGAGATCCACTCTGCAGTTGTCAACATCGTCCGTAAAATGAACTACTTCCCTGGAATGGGATTGGGCCGACGCCAGCAAGGGATTCATGAGTTCCCGCAGATCAAAGGGCAACAAGGCACTTTCGGATTGAGGTACAGGCTCACTAAAGAAGACATCGAGCTACAGAGGCCATGGAAGAAAAGGGTGAAGAGTCTCCCACCATATCGCAAAACATTGAATGGGAAATTCATTAAAAAAGGGGATGATTTCCCCTATTTTGGGTTCCCAGAACCCTAGATCCATCAGGCCACTGGAAAAAGGCACCCAGGGATTGAAATCTTCGCCGACTACGAAAGGCCCCCCTATCAAGATCCGTTTTATCCCAAAGAAGTTGAGAAAACCCCAGAGGAAGACTAGTTGGAGTATCTGAACACTGAAGCCATCGAGAAAATGTGGGAAGAGTTCACCGAAGAGAAGGAAGAAAAGAGGACCAAGAGCCAAGATGATCAGATCAAGCCAACTGAGGAGGCTCTGAGCAACCAGGCTGTAGAGTCATCTGTCTCCCTATCCCCTGTTCCCCCAGAGTCTGTACTTCAAATTATCGAGTCTGTACCAGAGTCGGCTACTATAAGCACACCACTATCTAATGTAATCACTCCACCTATCATGAATGAAATGAAGGACGATTCTCCTTACTCCTCTGTGTCTATTGCTTGTGAATGCACAAATCCCTCCGAGCATCTCCCAATTGAACTTAAGCAACTAATTGAAAAACCACCTGCTTATGAAATAATCGAAGATACTTTATTGGTTAACCTTGGTGAAATAGATAATCCACAAATTGTGCAAATTGGCTCAACTCTTGATAAAAAAGAAAAAGAAAAATTGACTCTCTTGCTAAAAGAATTCAAAGATGTTTTTGCTTGGTCCTACGAGGACATGGCTAGGGTCGATCCTGATATCATCCAACATCGCATTCCCTTCTTTCCCAATTCTAAACTCGTCAAGCAGAAACTTAGGCGCATAAGACCAGAATGGGCGCTCAAGGTCAAAGAAGAAGTAGAAAAGCAATTCAAGGCAGGGTTCATCATTGTTACCGAGTATTCGGAATGGGTTTCCAATATCGTGCCAGTCCCCAAAAAAGATAGAAAAGTTCGTGTGTGCGTCAGCTTCCATGATCTACACAAAGCAAATCCTGAGGATGACTTCCCGCTTTCCCACATCGATGTCTTGGTGGATAACACTGCTAATACATGAGCTACTGTCGTTCATGGATGGTTTTTTGGGATACAATCAGATTCTAATGGCGCCAGAAGATCGGGAAAAGACGACATTCACCATACCTTGGGGAACCTACTGTTATAGGGTAATGCCTTTCGGACTCAAGAATGCTGGAGTGACCTACCAAAGAGCTGCCACCACTCTGTTACATGACATGATTCACAAGGAAGTTGAAGTGTACATAGATGACATGATCGTGAAGTCCAAGGACAAAGAAGGACACCTTGTGGCACTGGGAGGTTTTTTGAAAGGTTGCACAAATACAAGATGAGGTTGAATCCAAAGAAATGCACTTTTGGTGTGACCTCCGGTAAGCTCTTGGCTTTTCTCATCACACAAAGGGGGATAGAGGTTGATCCCTCTAAGATCAAGGCAATCGTAGAAATGGCACCACCACGGAATGAAAAGGAAGTGAGAGGGTTTCTCGGAAGAATCCAATTTATCAGCCGCTTCATCTTCAAACTCACAACTACATGTGATCCTTTGTTCCAATTGCTGAGAAAAGGAGAGAAGTTCCAATGGGATGACCAATGCCAAGCCGCTTTAGATAAAATAAAAGCCTACCTTCAAAATCCGCCTGTCCTTTCACTACCCGCTCCTCATAAGCCCTTATTCCTTTAACTATCTGTCTCCGAAAAATCCATGGGTTGCATGCTAGCCCAATAAGGAGAAGAAAGCCACTCTGAAAAAGCCATATATTACCTTAGCAAGAGGATGACAGGTATGAGCTCGACTAATCTACCCTCGAAAAAATATGTTGGGCCTTGGTTTGGTGCACTCGTCGACTGAGGCACTACATGCTGGCCCTCCGAGTTGTGCTCATATCCCGCATGGATCCTCTAAAATACCTCCTCGAAAAATCCACCCTGACTGATGGTATATCCCGTTGGTTACTTCTATTGTCCGAATTCGATATCAAGTATGTGACAAGCAAATCGGTAAAAGGGAGAACTACAGCTGAACATCTTGCTGAACACGCCATTGATTCTGAAGTAAATGGAGATTTTTTGTTCTCGGACGAGAATTTAATGGAAATCAAGGAAGAACAGTGGAAGTTGTACTTTGACGGAGCAGCCAACGTGAAAGGCTACGGAGTAGGAATGATTCTAGTGTCACCAAATGGGGACCACACCCCACTGGTAGTCAAGCTCAATTATAACTCCACCAACAACACTGCTGAATATGAGGCATATATTCTGGGGATGAAAGCAGCCATAGAACTGAAAGTTCAGAAGTTGGATGTCTTCAGAGATTCGAACCTCATCATATCACAAGCTAGAGGAGAATGGAAAGTGAAAGAAGAAAGGTTGAAGCCCTATCACCATCATCTCGATGGACTCAAGAGACAGTTCAAGAACATCACATTCTTCTACTTGTCAAGAGAAGAGAACCAGCTAGCAGATTTGTTGGCTACCTTAGCCTCCATGATCAAAATTCCCGTGGGGGTCAAGATGATGCCTTTGGTAATTGAGCAAGGTACGAGCCTTCATTCAGCACAATCGCCGCAATCGAAGAAGAAAAAAACGAAACACCGTGGTGTCAAGATGTCTGGGACTTCATAGAAAAGGTGACGTACCGCCAAGAGTCTACCGAGAAAGAAAAAAGGGCAATTCAAAGATTCACAGCGCAATTCATCATTTGTGGTAAAAAATTGTTGAAGAAAGGGTATAATGGTCACAACCTGACTAGCTTGGTTGAAAAAAGCTCGAGAAGAATGATGGAAGAAATACACGAGGGGGTATGCGGTCAACACATGAACGGTCACATGCTGGCCAAAAAAATTGTAAGACAAGGTTACTACTGGACAACATTGGAGAAAGATTGTTGCGAATACGTAAGAAGGTGTCACAAGTACCAGATCCATGCAAGCATGATGCATGTACCGCTATCTCTTCTATACAGCATGACCTCTCCTTGGCCATTCTAAACCTGGGGAATCGATATCATCGGTGAAATCATTCCGAAATCCTCAAATGGAAATTGATACATTTTGGTGGCCATTGACTACTTCACAAAATGGGTAGAAGTCGTATCTTACAGCAAGATGGGGGCCAAGGAAGTGGCCAAATTCATCAAAAAGAACCTCATATGTTGCTATGGAGTCCCACATGAGATCATCTCAGATAATGGTAGTCATTTCAAGGCCGAAGTTAGAGATCTATTTGAGGAATACAAAATCACTTATAACAAGTTGTCACCATACAGGCCACAAAATAATGGGGCAGTCGAAGCTGTAAACAAGAATGTCAAGGCCATACTGTAGAAATCGGCCGATACCTACAAAGAATGGAATGAAAAGCTACCGTTCACACTTTGGGGATACATAACATCAATAAAGACGTCCACAAGAGCAACTCCTTACTCACTAGTCTATGGAATGGAAGCAGTACTTCCAGTCGAGATAGAACTACCGTCCCTACGAGTGACGGCAGAATATGAAATTTTGGAATTAGATTGGTGGAGGGAATGGTACAAAGAATTGACTCTCATAGATGAAAAGCGCCTAGCGGTAGTCGACCATGTCCGAATCTATCAAAAGAGGATAGCCCATGCTCTCAACAAAAGGGTTTGTCTGAGGAAAATTGTCAAGGGTGACCATGTCCTTAAGGAATTACGAGCCACAATCTTTGATCCACGCAGAAAGTTCAAACTTAAATGGGTCGGCCCTTGTATCGTCAAAACTATCCTTTCTGGAGGAGCAACCTACCTTATGGACATCGATGGCATTGAATTCAAAGAACCAATCAATATGGATCGCCTAAAAAAGTACTATGCTTGACCATTCCCCAAAATCAATTTTCTTTCAAGCCTCGCACTGAACTACGCTCGACCTGATTCCCACTCGGGGATACTTAGGCAACCGCATCGGTTTGGTCGACGGCATCATAATCAACCCCTTTTTTTATTTCAAGACTTTGGCCTAGACTACGCTCGACCTGGTTCCCACTCGAGGATATGTAGGCAACCGCATCGGTTCAGTCGACACCATCATAATCAACCCCTTTTTTTCAGGACTTTGTCCCGAACTACGTTGGACCTGATCCCCGTTCGGGGGTACGTAGGCAGACTTTCAAAAAAGGAAAAGAAGGATCGCTCCCTAGGTCGAAAATCCGACAGGATGCCTAGGCAAAAGTGAGAGTTAAATCCAATGTGAGCAATAACAAAAGAGAGAAAAGAGCTCGCTAGGTCACCTAACTGGTGCCTAGGAAAAACAATGAGCGTGTGAGAGAAATAAAGTCGCGGTCCTTACCAAAACCCACAAATCACCCTTCACACTAGGGGCAAACTTCGGCTACCCGCCTCGTTTGCCTGAACCTCTTCTAAACTAGGGGCAACCGTCGGTCATCTACCTCGTTTGCCTTACAACCTTACATATCCCAAACTAGGGGCAAACTTTGGCCACTAGCCTTGTTTGCCTCTAATCGTCCTAGCATGCTCAAACAAGTACCAAAAGCAAACATCTGATCAAAATCATACTACGAATGTTTTCAGAAAGCCAAATGCTTAAAATAAGGTTCTCCAATTAACCAAGGTTCGCTGATAAACAAACTTCAAATATTACATAAGCAGGGATAAATGAAAACACAAAAAGTTCTTTAAAAAAAAAATCCCAAATATCAAAGACACTTGGAGGAAAGAAGCAGAATCAGTCAAGTCTAGTTTTATTTTGTCTTTTATTTCTTCAAAGGTCTCTAGAAATAGGCTCTTACTCGACCGGCCCGACCCCTGATGAAGGCAGCAATAGTAGTGGCTCTGACTCTGGAAGCAAAGACCCTCTCAGTTAACCCCCAAGGGACCTTCTGCACTTGCCCGTACTGTCTGGCTAATCGGCGAGGATGATAGAAAGAAGTCTCTCTCAGGCCCATCAGCCATACTCTTTGGTAATCCCCGAGACTAGTGGTCATAGCATGAAGGCCCCAATGCCTCATGATCCAGTAAATGTCAAACTCAGATAAAGCACACATCATGCCAACCCAATCGGCAGCAGTGTAATAAGGATGAAGCATAGCTCTGCAGAAATAAAATGGCGACACATTACCTGACCATAACTGAAGGCGCTCGTAGAGCCAAGCCTGTAACACCAAAGGTGCCCTAGAAAGAAGAAGCGTTCCTTGACTGAAAGCGCGATCCAAACCATTCAGGGTTTCAGCCAGAACCATGGCCATGGGATTCCTGTTATGTTTCAGCCTAAGGCACACGTGCACCAAGTAAATAGAAGCACTCGAGAACAGAAAGTACGAAGTCATGCACAATATCAGAGCGGCCCCGCGGGTAGCATCATATACGCTAAGATTCCCAGGACTAGCATACCGGGCGATGATGGAAGCAATGTCAAGAACCTCACCATGAATTAGCCGACGGGAAATAGTAGTAGAACAGTTCAGGTATTCAGCCAAGCCTCGCGTGGGACTGGGGGTATCAGCAGAAGGGAGAATCAAGTCAAAGTCAGAATTGAAGCCAAGGATAGCATAGAACTCCTCAAATAGGGGACATATCTCCAGGCCGTTGAAATTAAAGACGTGGTTCACTGGGTCCCAGTGGACAATAGCGGCACGAATGAACTCAGTGTTCAGTGACATCTGGCAAAGAGAGAATAGCTCGGTCAGACCGTAGCTGAAGAGGTTGATTTGCTCCACACCATCCGTGATGTTCATCCAAGTCGTGAGTTGAGCGGGATCATACATAGCCATAATTTCTGTCGCGGCTCTAGCAAAATTCAAAATTTCGGTAGCACATCCCCATTTCACGAACTATCCCACCTGAAAGGCAATCACACTCACTATCATAAGGCTGCTCATCACAGTAATATCAACAATCACAAAATCACAATGCACAACCACCAACCAAAGCAAGCACACAACTGCGCCTCAAACCGGAAACTATTCGGCTCAAAAGGCAAAACATCATAATACGCTGTTAAGGGTGATAAATCATCCTACACATCATCCTACACATTATCTTACACATTGTCCAAATAGTCACATTATTCACTAGTACAACCCAATTGAAAACAAAAAATGGAGATAAAATGAAAATCCCTGCTTAGGAGGCCTCAGTCTTCCTCTTCTTCGTCCTCTGTCGGACCACCTAGAGTATACGTCGATGATGGTCTCTTCCTACCACCTCTGCACCTCGGCTCGGTCCTTGATGAGCCGGCACCACCCCCAGGATACTGCACACACAAATAAAATGAAACCAATCAATAGAGAAACAACAAAAAGTACAAAAATAAAGCCGAGTCAAAACTTCCCAAGGACGCCATCTGACTATTGGCAAACTGCCTCATACCATCCATCTATCAAGGGCAAAATCAGGGTTTGGACCTCATAACCTTAAGGAGCGCAAAATTGGAGACATACTCGATGGTCTCGTGTGAGAACCAAAGACCGTAAGCTAGTCGCCAAGGCGTGGCCCTCCTCAGCATAACTCCAAGGGACGTTAAGGACGCCTGTTGGCTGGGTAGGATACCCACATATGACCTGTGGCACCTCTATAACCTGGGGAGAGCCGTCTACACCCAAAACATTAACGATCCAATCCCAAGGAGGGATAGGATCAGAAATTGGGGGAACCTATCTCCTGTACATCTTGCGAAGCTTTAGGCACAAAACAAGTTAGGGAAAAGATGAGTCAAAAACATAGGCAATAGATAGAGACAAAATGTAAAAGAAACTCACCTCCAGGAGTGGGAAGTAAGGCATCAAGAAGCGGCCACGGTAAGCCTCATAGCCAGTCTCAGAGAGAAAGTGATCCCAAACATCGGTACCAGCTAAGGCCGCCAGCAAAGCATCACCAGAAAGGTCATCAGCATCCATCACAGGAGGATCATGAGGGACATGATACCTCAGACCGCCAACCACCTGCCGAGACACTCGCTCACTGAGGAACCATTGCCTGCTTTCGGTACTTTCCATCAGATGTCGGCAAGAGGAAAGGGGCCTGATTGCCTGTATCTCCTTTGGGGCGGCATAGGCAACGCGCTCCCAAGGCGTGCAATCAACGCTAGCAGCTGCCAGCCCAGATAAGAAGTTTCTAAGGAGAACAATTTGATGAGCCCCGCTCTTTACCCCGACAACATCCCTCCGCCATCTCAAGCCCCGAGGGAACAAAGGCACAGGAGCCATGCCGTACTCATCTTCACCTGATTCATCAGCAGGGGAAGGAGCCAACATCTTCAAGTACTCAAAGCTCCAAAGCTGCACAGACAAAGGGAAAATAAAAAAAAGCAAGAAGTACAAAAATCAAAAAGCCAGAAGAAAAAGAAGTTACAGTACATACCTCCCAAGCTCTCCAGAATCCCCCGGTCGATTTAACATCACCCTGAGAAACGTCACCCATATACTTATAAAGATGGGCCAGGGCAGCACCACCCCAGTCATAAGAGGGGAACTCACCAATGGTCACCAAATAAGAGAGAAGCCTTAAGCTCACTCGGTCATTCCGTGTCGCAAAGATTGAGTAACCAAGGACATATAGAAGAAATTCCCTCAAAAGTTGAGAATTATTCAGGTTGTGATTCTGTCTGCCGTAAGCTTGGTAAAGCCAGCCACAAGGGAACCAGTGCCTCTCCAGATTAGGAGGAACAGCCCCAATCAACATCTCAACAGCCTCGGGATCAATCACATAGAAGCAGTCCAGAATCAGGCGCTTCCCACTAACTCTCAAACCAGTGATCATGGAAAAATCAAAAGGCGTCATTGTCATCTCACCAAAAGGCAGGTGGAAAATATTGGTGGTGTCCCACCATCTCTCAAGTAAAAATGCGCCAGATCATTGCTACTCTTTGAAACTAGGCGGACGAAGCCGCCAAACCCAGCATCGTCTACCATTCTCTTGACGACAAGTGAGAGTTGGGTGTACCACAAAAAAGCATGAGCAAGGCTACCATGGCCCTTCAATGTCACTTCCGGCACCTGCACATATCAAAAATAACAAAAAATGAGCACAAAATCACTATTCACGACCCAAAGTCCAACTTCACAAAATCAACATACTAGCACAAAACAAGCTTCCAACAAACTCTAGGTGCACACTACAGTTCATATAACTAGCAAAATGCACAAGATAGTCCTAAACTGTTGAAAGTTTTGTATACCAGGATCGCTTGAGCTGCGGACAAAAGAAGACGTTGGGGGTCCCGTAAAATCAAGTCCGGGGTTTGGCTCTCGACTTTCATTTGTTCCTTGGCCTTCTTAGACGGTCTCCTCGAGCTCGAAGCCATGGATCTGCAAGAAAATGGAAGACTAAAACCAAACTTTCTTCTTGAAAAATGGAAGAAACCAGAACACCAATCAAAATTCCAATCACGGGGAAAGATTACTCACCAAAACGTGTACAAGCTGCGTTTTGACGAATTTTGGCTCCAAAAGCACCCCGAAATGGCCAAAAATGAGCTTGAAATGCTCGAAAACCTGAGATATACACAAATGGAGTCTGGACAACTACTACCGCGATAGTGGCCCAGTGCTGCCGTGGTACTGCTCCCTGCGGGCCCCACTTTCCTCCATTTCAGCCCGTTCTGACCCATTTTACCCGTTCGTGATCCCGTTTAGCCCCGGTGGCCCATTTTAGTCAAGATTTATGAGGTTTTATCCCCAGCAGATCCATTTTAACCCCAGTAGATTCAATTAATCCCCTAATGATAGAAATAGAAAGATATCAGCTCTTGAAGGCTCGAATCAGCTTTTCGGACTAACCAATGCAAAGATTTGATCAACCGTGAGAGATTCAGAGATGGGTCCTGGTTCCCAATAAAGAAACAGTTAAGAGAGATTCTTTGACAATCCTACATCATCCCCTGAGGACATAAATAGAAAGATACCGCTCCCAGAGGCCCCGACCGGCCTTCTTGGATTGAGCGGCGGAAGATTTGATCAACCATGAGAGATTCAGAGCTGGGTCGTGGTTCCCGATCAAGAAAAGAGAGATTCTCTGAGAGTCCTATGCCATCCCCCGAGGACAAGTATAGAAGGATACTAGTTCACACCATCCCCAGCAAAAAGTAGCAAAAGCAGAACCGACTCCCGAAGATCGGTCATTAGGAATAACCAGAACATCGCCCGTATCTTGATTTTGAAGACGAGCACCATCGTTCCATGACTCCATGTCTCTTGATTATCATGAGCATTCTCATTTGTCCATTATCATAGATTTCACACTTATCGATTATCATAAGATCCTGCGGTCACCTTTGGTTGTCGTCCTCTGGGACCCCATGTTCGATTACATTGGTTTGCGAAGCACACTTCCCGTAATTTAAGAAGTTTGCCCGAGACCCAAAGTCTTCAACACCTTAGCATCCTTATCAGGATCAACCACTGCATTAGATTCAACACTAGCACAACATAAGTCTACTCGGGGTGGCACACACCCCACAGCACTAGCTCATGCTAGGATCAGAACACTAAACATGATAGGACTCAGGACGCAATCCCATGCATTGCATATCATCCTCATAACATAGCATTCGCCTATCTTATTGTGCATGTGTGATTTGTTCCTTTACGCCCCGAACTGTGTCTTGGTCTGATTCCCCTTGGGATACGTAGGCAGCTCACGAAGAGCACGACCAGCCCTGGCCCCAGCATTATATTTTCTATCATTACATCTTTTGCAACACTTTTTATCCTAAATCTATAGCCTCCAAAACTACCCGTCTCTTTAAAACTTTGGCACTCGCTTGTGACATGCGTTGCCTCGCAAGTTCATGCCAAAGAGGGGCAAACTGTAGACACCCCATTTTGTCAGCTATTAGATTTAGGATACCCATAGCATGGTAGTTCACAATGATCATAAAAGTCTCAAAAAGGACTCCTGGAAGTTAGTTCTATCTCTCAGAATGCTCAGAATGATCAAAATACCCCTGAAAGCCCGAACGCTCCCAAATTCGGACCAAATATTCTGGGAACACACTGCGTTGTAAGAAAAATAATAAAATGAGTTCTAAAGCAAGATCAGATGAAATCGTCGGCTCCCAGAGACTCCCGGAAGTCCCGAAAGTTCCCAGAAAGTCCCCGTTGGCCGGTTTGACCAAGGTTTGACCAGGTTTGACCAAAATTGTCCAAATTTGTCAAAAAGTTCCGTGATCATGCTAGATCATGTGGAAAGTATTAAGATGAGTCTTAAAACAAAATTAAATAAGAATGTCAGCTCCTGGAGGCTCCTAGGGGTTTCTAGAACTTCCCGGGAATCCCAGGTTTGAACAGTTTGACCAAAAATTGACTTTGAAACCCGAGCACCGTATCATTTTTCAAACATTTTTTATGGATACTAGAGGTCAATAGCTTTTCGACGGTATATCGCATATATTGGCCTATTTAAACCCCCCTTGACTTCTCATTTTGGGGGTGTCAAATGCAAGCTTTGAAAAGTTTTAGAGAGAAAATTGTAGAGATAAAGTTAGAATAGAGAGAAAAGAAGCTTCCTTCTTTGATTTTCAAACAAGAAAGTGAGTTCTAAACTTTGTTTTTACTTCATTACTTCCATTTACTTCATATTCAATACACCCAACCACCATTTCAGTGAGCATTTAAGAGAGAATAAGCTACTTCCATGTCCAATGTCACCACATATGAGTGAAACACCAAACTACAAGTCAAATACATCATGAATATCATCTATTGATTGCTATCTATTTGTTTGTTTATATTTGTTCATCTTCTCTCACCTCATTTCTTTTTTTTTCTTTATTTACTTACTAGTCTATCATCATCTAGATGATGACATGAAGTTTGAGGTTAGTGAATCCTGATGGATAGTAGCTCTTGACCTCAAAAACATGTTTGATAGATGATGATTTCAACTTCAATACATTCCTATGTATTCATGAAGTTGTCTTTAAAATATAAATAATACTTTCCAACAATCTTGGAGGTTCTTGATGATGAGTTTTATGTTGAGATTTTAAGTGGTTATAATCTTCATTAAGTATTGAAAATATGTTTTCAAAACCCCCATTTCAAAACCCACTCTTAAACCCCTCATTTTGATTTCAAGAAATAAACCTTGTTTTCTCAAAATCTTCAAAACAGTGAGTCATTTAACTTCAAATAATTATTTTGAGTTCAATACTCAATATATGAATGCAAGACCCCCCCCCCCCCACCCGTTAGGGAAGAAGGCTGGTCCCACTACAAGATTAGTAAGAAGAAGAGAAGACGATGAAATGGCGGATGAAAGGAACGATGGGGAGGTAGTAGAGTTAAGGACATTGGTAGAACAACAAGCGGTACAGATGAGGCGACAGGCTGAGAATATGAACCGAATGATGGTCATGATAGAAGCAATTGCACACCTGCCACCGGTTGTAAATTCACCAATCAACGACCCGCCCGTCAGGGAAGAAGGCTGGTATGATGACCCGGAGATGCCGAGAGTCAAGGTTCCTAGAGCAGAGAGGGAAAGGGTGGAAAGGGAAAAAGAGAGAATAATGACTGAAAAGATAGAGAAGCTGGAAAGGGTAATACGCAAGGCTCAGGGGGTGGATACTTACTTTATGGAGCTGGAAGGTCTGTACGATGGGGTCCGTGAAACATTGCCTATCGGTTTCAAAATGCCAGTTTTTTATAAGTTTAATGGGACAGGGAATCCTCGCAGCCATGTGAGAATGTGTATCGGAGCTTTCCAACCTAGTGGGCTGAGCACTACTATGATGGCTGTCTTATTTAATTAGACTTTAACTAGAGCCACTTTATCCTAGTACCTCACTCTCGAACTAAGCAAAACCTAGGTTTGGAAAGAAGTGATCAAAGCATTCGTGGCACAGTATGAATACAACCAAGAGTTGGATGTCACAGTCCAAGATTTGAAGACCACCAGGCAAGGAAACAAGGAGTTATTTGCTGAGTATTTGAGTAGGTGGAGGGGAAATGTAGCTAAGATGGTACAGAGGCCGTCCGAGAAAGACCATATCCAAAAGTTGATGAAGAACCTTCGACCTGTCTACCAAGAGAAGATGAGATTCCAGTTAATCAACACATTCACTGAGGTTTTTGATGTGGGAACGAGAATAGTGGACGCAATTCAAGAAGGGGTGATTGTGAAAGAAGAACAACCGAACAAATATAGGTGGCCGAATTACGGGTCGAATAGAGGACATTCGGGTAGTCACGAAGAGGAGGGAACAGACAACGAAGAAAATTTTTAGATTTAGGAGTTTCACTGTCAACCACCCTCGATAGGCTGACGGCAAAGGGCAATCTTCGCCTGTTGGAGCCTCGATCTCTACCAAGTCCACTTCCGCCAATATTCCAGGAGGATCTTTATTGTATGTTTCACCAGCAAAAGGGTCACTCTATGAATCAATGCACAAGGCTGAGGCTTGAAATTCAGGACCTCATTGATAACAAGGTGATCTCCGAGCCGCCCGTCAAAGCTCCGAACGTTACTAGGAATCCACTGCCAAATCACCATATTGTACCACTACATCTGTGGACATGCAGAATTCCACCTCTTGTTTGTTTTGAAATTGATTTGAAAAGAGAGAGAAAATGGTCTGTCAAAAACAGATACAGAGTCGCCACTTGGTCTTTAAGGAACCAAGAAACCTAATTTTGACTCACCCAAATAGATAAAGTGCACTGGCCCTTCATAACCAAAGAACTTGGCTTGGGATTTTGGTACAAGAGAAGAAGGAGCCTTTGTCGCGACTAAAACACCCTCTACTCGCCCCGTCTTTCGACGGGCCTCAATTAGCATCTAAAAAATCATCTTATACTATGTGTGGTTCGACAATTAGTACTATGATAGTATATTACATCACATAAGAAAATTTGAAATGGAAGATCTAAAGATAAGATATCATTCATAAGATCTTAACCAAATATCACACAATGCAAAGTGAAAGATCACACAAACAAACCTAGGAAAAATCGTCTAATCACATATCAGGTAATCAAGTTTTCGTAGTCTAAGGGGGACATGAATTGTTCTCGGAACAAGTAAATCAAAGAAAACAAGGATACTTAGCAAACTAGAATGATGCATGTTAATTTTTTAGAAAAGAAGATCTCTCAATCCTCGGGACGGATGAGCAAGAATGATTAGATTAAGGGGAAGCATGAACGTGTGATCATGTTCATTCCATATAATCTTCTTAGATTAGGAGGTACAAAAATCTCAAATCTTTGCATGAATGCAATGTATGCACCTAAAATGTGCCAAGGTTGTAGTGTGCTTTGTGTTCATGGATTCCTAGAATGACTTAGAAGTCTAGAATGTTTATAAATGAATGAATGAAATCATCATAGGACATGTACAAATTTAGTATGAACTACTTCCTAAGACATGAGCTAATTTGGAGTACATACAAGCATTAAATTAAAGGGTGGAAGTAACAGTATGCTTGCTGTGAATAGTAGACAAAACAGTAACATGATATTTTGGAAATTGAAAAGAGGGGTTAGGAATGTTTTCAATACATGATGTTTTATGGAGATCTTCCTTATTATGTGTAGAATTCAACCCAAAAGCCAATCTTTAATAACTATTACAGATTGAGAGAAATCATATGAACAATGAAGGTTACTCAGAAAGAGAGTTTATACTGTCGACTGAAATGTCAAAAAATCATAGAAAATGAAAATAAAACATCTAGAGGCCCATATTATACAGAAGGTTCCCTAGGACACTTACGTTCAAAGGAAAAATGAGTTAGGACCACCCCTTTTGGAAACGTTTTCTGTAAACCAAGTTGAAAGTAGACCAAGCTGCTGTGACAGCAAAAACAGAATATCTGGAGAGAATGTTTTGGTCCAAATGGACCATTTTCAAGTATTTCCAAGTCAAACAAAAAATCAGGGGTGTTCTCTAATGAGTTATAAAGATTTTCCAAGTGGTCTTGCATCCATACATTGAGTATTGAGTTCTAGAGAAACCTTTGAACTCAGACCACTCACTATTTTGACTCACTGTTTTGAAGATTTTGGGAAAAAACTTGAGTTTTCTTTCTTGAAATCAAAATGAGAGGGATTGAGAGGGGTTTTGAAATAGAGGTTTTGAAAGTATATTTTCAACATCAAATAGAGATTATAACCTCTTGGAATATCAACATAAAACTCATCATCAAGAACCCCCAATATTATCGGAGGGATTCATTTTTATTTTGAACATAACTTCAAGGATACCTTGGAGGTATTGAAGTTATAATCATCATCTATGAAACATGTTTTTGAGGTCAAGAGCTACTATCCATAAGGATTCACTCACCTCAAACTTAATGTCATCATTTAGATGATGAAGAACAAGTAAGTAAATAAAGAAAAATAAAAAGAAATGAGGTTAGGAAGAGATAAACATAATATGAACAAGCAAGTAAATAACAATCAATAGATGATAATCAAATGTGATTTTGGACTTGTAGCATGGTGTTTCACTCATATATGTTGACATTTGGACATGGAAGTAGCTTCCTAACTCAAAAATGCTTAGAGAAATGGTGGTTGGGTGTATTGATGATGAAATGTATAGAAGAATGTTGGAGGAAAACAAGATTGATAGTAGCTTCCTAACTCACTTTCTATAGAAAAATACTAGGAGGAAGCTCCTTTCTCACTTCTAAATCTATCTCTATCTCTCTTTCTCTCTACAACTTTATCAAACTTTGCACTTGGCCCCCCCAAAATGAAGAGCAATGGTGGGTTTGCATAGGCTAATTTGGGATGGTTTTGGGATTTAAAAAGTGCTCCCATTGGTCCCAAACATCTGTGAACATCAAACTACATCGTTTTGGTTTTTAATTAATCAAATTGGACCCCCAAAAGAAATTACAAAAACATACTGTTCTAGAGGAGAGTGCCGCGGCGGCACTGGGCTTGTGCCGCAGGGGCAGTGGGCCATTGCCGCGGCGGCACTGATCCTCAATCGTCTGGATAATCCTGTTTAGGCCCCAGAGGGTCCGGTATTCGCAAAATGCATACAAACTCCAAATTGAGGTTGTGATATACCGTTGGAAAGGTAATGGAGTCTATTTTACATAAAAAAAAACAGTTCAGAGATAGGTCACTTTCAAAAGTTTTGCGGTATTTGCGATAAAAGCCGATTTGATCGCCTTTTTCGCCTTCGAAAATTTATAATAAACTCGTTTTAAATCCAAAAATTGTGTGTGATTTACCTTCGGAAAGCTATTAACCTCTAGTATCCATGAAAAATGTTTAAAAAATATTACGGCGCTCCGGTTTCAAAGTCAAATTTTGGTCAAACTGGTCAAACTTGGGATTCTCGGGAAGTTCTGGAAACTTCTGGGAGCTCCCAGGAGCTGATGTTTTCACTCGATTTTCTTTTAAAACTCATTTTAATACTTTTCACATAATATAGAATGATCCTGGTGAATTTGGATGATTTTGGTCAAACTTGGTCAAACCTTGGTCAACGGGGACTTTCCGGGAACTTCCGAGTCTTCTGGGGGTCTCTAAGAGCTGACGATTTCATCTAATTTTACTTAAAATTTCATTTTCTTACTTTTCTTACGACATAGCATGTTTCCAGCACTTTTGTTCCAAATCAGAGAGTTTTTGGGCTTTTAGGGGCATTTTGGTCATTCTAAGCATTTTGGGAAATAAAACTAACTTCCAGGAGTCCTTTTGAGTCTTTTTCGATCATTGTGAATCACCAAGCTATAGGTCTCCTAAATTTGATAGCCGACAAAATGGGGTGTCTACAGTTTGCCCCTCTTTGGCATGAACTTGCGAGGCAACGCATGTCGCAAGCGAGTGCCAAAGCTTTGAAGAGACAGGTCTTTTGGAGGCTATAGATTTAGGATAAAAAGCGTTGCAAAAGATGCATTGATGAAAAAAATGATGTTGAGGTCGGTGCTGGTCGCGCTCTGCGTGAGCTGCCTACGTATCCTAAGGGGAATCAGACCAGGACGTAGTTCGGGGCATAAAGGAACAAATCACACATGTACAACAAGACATGCGGATGCTATGCTATGAGGATGATATGCAATACATGGATGTGATATGAATTGTGTCATGAGTCCTATCATGTCTAGTGTTATGATCCTAGTATGAGCAGGTGCTGTGAGGTGTGCCACTCCAAGTGGGCTGGTGTTGTGCTAGTGTTTGCGAGTGTGATGTGGTGGATGACTCGGATAAGGACATCAAGGTCTAGAAGACTCTGGGTTTAGGGGCAAACTTCTGGAATTTGGGAAGTATGCTTTGTGAGCAAAACGGATCAGACGCGGGGTCCTCGAGGATGGTAACTGAAGATGACCGTCAGGTGAGGGAGCTCACGATAACTGACAGTTTAAGGAAACCAGAGTGAGGAAGCTCTGGAGCGACAAGTGAGAAAGCTCATAATAAGTGAAGAAGCTCACAATTTTTGACAAAGGAGTGAGGAAGCTCACAAGAAGTGAGAAAGCTCACAATAATCAATAGGTAGGTGAGGGGGACTCATGATTTTGGACAAATGAGTGAGAAAACTCACGATAAGTGAGGAGCTCATGATAATTGACATATGAGAAAGCTCACAAAAATTGGGCGGGGAAGAAGCTCATGATTTTGGACAAAGGAGTGATGAAGCTCACGATAAGTAAGAAAGCTCACAGTTTTGGATGAAGGAGTGAGGAAGCTCATGATAACCGAGAGGTGAGGAAGCTTATGATTTTGGACAGAGGAGTAAGGAAGCTCATAATAGGTGAGTCAGTGAGAAAACTCACGATCTTGGACAGAGGAGTGAGGAAGCTTACGATAGCTGAGTTGGTGAGGAAGCTCGTGATAATTATTTGGTGATGAAGCTCATGATTTTGGACAGAGGAGTGAGGAAACTCATGATAGTTGAGTTGGTGAGGAAGCTCATGATATTTGTTTGGTGAGGAAGCTTATGATTTTGGACAGAGGAGTAAGGAAGCTCACGATAGTTGAGTTAGTGAGGAAGCTCATGATATTTGTTTGGTGAGGAAGCTCATGATTTTGGACAAAGGAGTGAGGAAGCTCACGATTGTTGAGTTGGTGAGGAAGCTCATGATAATTGTTTGGTGAGGAAGTTCGATAGTTGAGTTGGTGAGGAAGCTCATGATAATTGGATAAAGGAGTAAGGAGGCTCACAATAGGTGAGGAAGCTCATGATAATCATTGGACACGGAGCCTTGAATTGTGAATTGACAGTGCTTGCCCGAGGAATCAGGGTGATTTGATGGCGGGCGGTGCTTTTAATTGTTGGCTGATCCCGAGAGTTGGTTCTGATTGTCATTATCTTCCGCTAGGGATAGTGGGGGATTCTTCAGGAATCTCTTTTAACTTCTGTACTAGATCCAGGATTCGTCTCCAATCTTTCACGGTTGATCAAAATGACTGAGAACTAGGATCCATCTCTGAATCTCTCGTGGTTGATCAAATTTTGTAATGCTCAATCCAAAAGAACCAATTAGGGCCTTCGGGAGCTAATGGACTCTATGAGAAGCTCTAAAATGATTGATGGATATAGAAGCCCTACCCTAACCGAGAGGGTTTACAATGAAAGATTTGCCTCATTCTGGAGGGCTGGTGATGAAGGATTTACCTCAATCTAGAGGGCTAATTATGAAGGATTTGCCTCAATCTAGAGGGCTGGTGATGAAGGATTTACCTCAATCTAGAGGGCTGATGATGAAGGATTTGCCTCAATCTAGAGGGCCGGCGATGAAGGATTTGCCTCAATCTAGAGGGCTAATGATGAATGATTTGCCTCAATCTAGAGGGCTAATGATGAATGACTTGCCTCAATCTAGAGGGTTGGCGATGAAGGATTTGCCTCAATCTAGAGGGCTAATGATGAATGACGTGTCTCAATCTGGAGGGCTGGCGATGAAGGATTTGCCTCAATCTAGAGGGCTAATGATGAAGGATTTGCCTTAATCTAGAGGGCTGGTGGTGAAGGATTTGCCTCAATCTATAGGGCTGACAATGAAGGATTTGCCTCAATCTAGAGGGCTAGTGATGGAGGATTTGATTCAATCTAGAGGGCTGTTGATGAAGGATTTGCCTTATCTAGAGGTCTGATAATGAAGGATTTGCCTCAATCTAGAGGGCTGGCGATGAAGGATTTGCCTCAATCTAGAGGGCTGATGATGAAGGATTTGCCTCAATCTAGAGGGCTAATGATGAAGGATTTGCCTCAATCTAGAGGGCTAATGATGAAAGATTTGCCTCAATCTAGAGGGCTAATGATGAATGACTTGCCTCAATCTGGAGGGTTGGCGATGAAGGATTTGCCTCAATCTAGGGGGCTAATGATGAATGATTTGCCTCAATCTAGAGGGCTAATGATGAATGACTTGCCTCAATCTGGAGGGCTGGCGATGAAGGATTTGCCTCAATCTAGAGGGCTAATGATGAAGGATTTGCCTTAATCTAGAGGGCTGGTCGTGAAGGATTTGCCTCAATCTATAGGGCTGACAATGAAGGATTTGCCTCAATCTGGAGGGCTAATGATGAAGGATTTGCCTCAATCTAGAGGGCTGGTGATAAAGGATTTGCCTTAATCTGGAGGGCTGATAATGAAGGATTTGCCTCAATCTAGAGGGCTGGCGATGAAGGATTTGCCTCAATCTAGAGGGCTGATGATGAAGGATTTGCCTCAATCTAGAGGGCTAATGATGAAGGATTTGCATCAATCTAGAGGGCTAGTGATGAAGGATTTGCCTCAATCTAGAGGGCTGATGATGAAAATTTTGCCTCAATCTAGAGGGCTAATGATGAAAAATTTGCCTCAATCTAGAGGGCTGGTGATGAAGGATTTGCCTCAATCTAGAGAGCTGACAATGAACGATTTGCCTCAATCTAGAGGACTGCTGATGAAGGATTTGCCTCAATCTAGAGGGCTTATGATGAAAAATTTGCCTCAATCTAGAGGGCTGGTGATGAAGGATTTGCCTCAATCTAGAGAGCTGACAATGAACGATTTGCCTCAATCTAGAGGACTGCTGATGAAGGATTTGCCTCAATCTAGAGGGCTGGTGATGAAGGATTTGCCTCAATCTAGAGGGCTGATGATGAAGGATTTGCCTCAGTCTAGAGGGCTGGCGATGAAGGATTTGCCTCAATCTAGAGGGCTGATGATGAAGGATTTGCCTCTATCTAGAGGGCTGGCGATTAAGAATTTGCCTCAATCTAGAGGGTTGGCGATGAAGGATTTGCCTCAATCTAGAGGGCTAATGATGAGGGATTTGCCTCAATCTAGAGGGCTAATGATGAAGGATTTGCCTCAATCTAGAGGACTGGTGATGAAGGATTTGCCTCAATCTAGAGGGCTAATGATGAAGGATTTGCCTCAATCTAGAGGGCTGGTGATGAAGAATTTGCCTTAATCTAGAGGGCAGATGATGAAGGATTTGCCTTAATCTAGAGGGCTAATGATGAAGGATTTGCCTCAATCTCGAGGGCTAATGATGAAGGATTTGCCTCAATCTGGAGGACTGGTGATGAAGGATTTGCCTCAATCTAGAGGACTGATGATAAAGGATTTACCTCAATCTAGAGGGCTAATGATGAAGGATTTGCCTCAATTTAGAGGATTGGTGATGAAGGATTTGCCTCAATCTAGAGGGCTGATGATGAGTGACTTGCCTCAATCTAGAGGGCTTGCGATGTACGAATCGAGATGATGAGTCGACAGTGAACTACTGTGACTGTCATGGATTGAACTGCCGATGTACGAATCAAGATGACGAGTCGACAATGAACTACTGTGACTGTCATGAATTGAACTGGCGATGTACGAATCGAGATGACGAGTCGACAGTGAACTACTGTGACTGTCCTGGATTGAACTGACGATGTACTAATCAAGATGACAAGTCGACAGTGAACCACGGTGACTGTCATGGATTGAACTGACGATGTACGAATCGAGATGACGAGTCGACAGTGAACTACTATGACTGTCATGGATTGAACTGATGATGTACTAATCAAGATGGCGAGTCGACAGTGAACTACTATGACTATCATGGATTAAACTGATGATGTACGAATCAAGATTACGAGTCGACAGTGAACTACTGTGACTGTCATGGATTGAACTGACGATGTACGAATCAAGATGACGAGTCGACAGTGAACTACTATGACTATCAGGATTGGATTGATGATGTACTAATCGAGATGACAAGTTGACAGTGAACTATTGTGACTGTCATGGATTGAACTGACGATGTAGGAATCGATAAGCCTGCTGGGGATAAATTGAATCTGCTGGTGGTGAAACAACTCTGCTAGGGATGAAAGTGGTTTCTTCTGTGGTCTTGACTGAGATACACCATATTCGTTCAGGACACTTTTCTTGAGATGAACCAGCTTTGCTGGGAATGACTTTGTTGGGGATGAGAAGATTCGACTGGGGAAAGAATTGTTGCACTGCGAATAGAGTAATTCAACAGTGGATGAAGAACATTTGTGACATGATTTTGGGTTGGTTGTTGAGGATCTGGTACAAGATAGCCAGTGGATCTTGTGAATTGATTTTGTAAAGGCAAGTGAATATGTTTGGAGGGATGTCACCAATACTGGAGGTTCTTGGGACTCATATCACGTTCTAGACTTGACAAGTGCAGTAATGGTATTTGGAATTTCTGCTTGTATCCACAGGTTTTATAATTGGTAATCACTTTAAACCCACACATTTGAGACCATTAGGACAAATGGACTTGACAGCAACAATGATGACAAGGAAAATTGGATTGGTTTGTATGAACCTTGAACTCGAATACAGTTTCGATTAGAATATTACTGACTCAACCAAACAAGGATTGACTTGACAGAAGTAATGACATGAAGTGGCCAAATTAGCATAATTTAATGTGTCTTTGTCATAAGCGATGTACCGCTCATCTTTTATGTTCACTCCTCATCTTAATATGATAGAACTTTGCTGATAAATCTGGTTTTTGAAAATTCTTCCCTATTGATCTAATCAATTCTCTGCTTCTCCCAAGAAGTGCTTGGAATTAGTGCCTTAGCTTTTAGAATAAAAGATACTCTATTTCAAAAAATTTCAAAACAAGTTGGTGACTTGAAAACTTGCCCTTGGTATAAAGGGATCGTGTTAGGCAAACAGAGTTTGCCCCTAGTTTGAGGTATAGGAAGTGGAATTTATAGGCAAATGAGGTGGGTGACCAAAGTTTGGACAATGGTTTATTGGAGGTTTTGGGCAAACGAGGTAGGTGACCGAAGTTTGCCCCCCTTGTATGAAGGGTTGATAGTAAAATTTCGGCAAACGAGGCGGGTAGCCGAAGTTTGCCCCTAGTGTGGAAGGTGATTTCTGGCTTGAGGCAAGGACCGTGACTTTAATCTCTCAAATGCTCATAACTTTTGCCTAGGCACTAGTGAGATGACCTAGAGAGCTCTTTTCTCTCTTTTGTTATTGCTCACCTTGGATTTAGCTCTAATTTATGCCTAGGCGTCCTTTCGGATTTTCAACCTAGCGAGCCATCCTTCTTTTCTTTTTGAAAGTCTACCTACGTACCCCCGAGCGGGGATCAGGTCCAACGTAGTTCGGGCCAAAGTTTTGAAGAAAAGGGGGTTGATTATGATGGTGTCGACCGAACCAATGCGGTTTCCTACGTATCCCCGAGTGGGAATCAGGTCGAGCATAGTTCAAGGCAAGGGCTTGAAAGAAATTGGTTTGATTATGATGGTGTTGACCGAACCGATGTTGTTGCCTACGTATCCCCGAGTAGGAATCAGGTCGAGCGTAGTTCAAGGCAAGGTCTTTTTGGAAAGGTTGAATTATGAGGGTTTTTCAAACCAATCACCAAATAAGTTCAAACTTGAGCCACTTGTGGTAGCTTTGAATAAGAGGATTCGATTTTGATCTCCCTTTCTTTTCTTTTATTTTCTTTTTTATTTTGAGGATTGATCCTTTTCACTTTCGCCTAGCCAGTCAATTTTGGTTTTCATGTAGTTGATTCTTGCAAGATCTTTCAATCGGAATCTTAGAATTCCAAAATGTGCATGTCAGCTCTCAGAATTTAGTTGTGGTTGTTCCGTGCCTTTGGAAATGTGATCTAGGCACGTTCTTATGATATACCTTGAAGCATACAATTCTCTCATTTGTTTCATCAAAAATTTCTTTCATTTTCTCCATCATTTTGACTGGCTAAGGTCAGATCTTGGAAATCAATACCTTTTCATCTCTAACTTTTGCCTAGGTGCCCTTTCGGGTTTTCAACCTAGCGAGCTTTTCTTTTCTTTCCTTTTCTTTTTTTTTTGAAAGTGAGATGAAACTCACTGAAATGTTTGACTACCATCAAGGACTAAGTCTACACAAGTTCATATGGCTCTCAATTGGGTTGGGCCCAAGGCTTTGAAATGGTGGGAAAAGGGTGTTGGGCAAGCCCCAAGTCAGTTCCACGCATGTCTTTTCAAGATTGAGGCAAGAGAATCTTTAAATTCTTAAAGTAAGACTATTCAATTCTCGGCTCTTCATCGGTGTCAGCGCAAAATTGACTTTGACCTTTTAGGATTTTTTTGTTTGAGTAAAAAAGAATCATTTTTTTAGCACAGTAATATCCATGGTAATTTGAAAAGTGACACTTCAGTTCAGCGATTCATGCATCTATGACTAGGCATATCAGATTAAGCAAAATGAGATGTCATTCCATTAGCAAGAGAGGGGGATTACATTACTCGACACAGACCCATAACTACTCGATGGTAGACAGACTCGACCACAAGACTAAACTTGATATAGATTCAAAACATAGGACAGACTCATCTTGGTCTTAAATGGAGTGTCTTTGTGACCCATTATTATGATTATTTTTTTCAGCAGAAGTTCCAAACACTATCAGTTCACCGTGTAGCTTCAATAATCATTGGCCTCAGCAAAGGGGATCATTTGAACAGATAAGCCAGGGGCGTTAGGTTCGATGAAGTTGACACTTTGGTTGACATAGGGTTGGATGGGCGATGGCTTGATGATTTTTTGATCGATGAGGTCCTGGATGTCATGGCGAAGGCGCATGCAGCTGTCGGTGTCGTGGCCTGGGCCTTGGTGCTAGACACAACTTTTGGATAGGTCACAACTAGGTGGAGGGATGATAGCACGAGGCAGAAGGAGTCGGAGGTGCCCCTTTTTGATGAGGTTATCAAGGATAACGTACAATGGAATACCTAGGTTGGTGAATGTTCTTGGGTTGCGGGTTTTGTTAAACTTTGAGTTCAAGTGGGTCATTGGAGTGGCTCTTGGATTTGGATATGGTCTAAGATTACCAAGGCTAGGGTGTAGGCTTGGATACAAGTAGAGATTTAGATGTGGAAATGGGCTTGGATAGACGGCATCGGAAAACCCATACTTCCCTTTATTGATGCTCTGCACCATCTTCTCATATCGGCTTATCCTTAATATTATAAGTTCAACAGTGGTTTGTAGTTTGTTCACTTTTGTCACACCCCGATTTTTAGAAAACCGAATAATCAATCCAGAGCATGTATCTAGACTAATATTCAATTTCCAAAACACCGAGAGTGACACCCTCACACAGGCTAATAAATAATTTATTTGAAAATAGAATTTAATACTCATTAAATAAAGACACGTGACCATGTATTAATATAAAAACTATGTATTATTAAACTTATATTCCCAATCCTCCATTTCATTATAAAAGAAATAATATTCTATTACAAATATAATACCATTTTAATTTACAAAAGGAATACAAAATTCATTAAATAAAATTTCTTACAAAGTTCAGAAAAAAAGAAATAAAATCTATACATCCGATGGTCAGAGCAACTACAACGTTCCAATGCCCAAAAGACTCCACAGCCAAGCACATCGGTCACATCATCAAAAGCAATATCCTGCACATGTCATCCAACTACGTTTCAAACAGAAACGCACCCGAATGCATAACACACTCGGGTCAGTCACATGACTGGTATGAGTTAAACAAAAATAATAAAATCTGAGGCTCCAACCTGAACTCGTAGACTACAAACCACATTACAACACTATTGGGCCAAGACAGGTAGTTCCACACACATATTTGGACAAAAGAGTAGTTTCCATTTATGTGATGGCAAGTAGTTTCTTGCCCAAAATTCAAAGTTACTACGAGTTTTATACTTACCTCGGATATATATGGTGAGCCAGCCCTGCATAAAAGTTAGTGGGCCCACCATCCTGTAAATCGAATGATCACAAACCAGGCGAATAATTCCATACATAAGCCGTCCACATTATAACTTAAATGTCGCATTCATTATTCCAAACTTATCAGTCTTATGAAATACTCCATTGTCATTATTTACTAGCCTTTAATTTATCGTTGTGTTCCCTAGGTTCACCACTTGGCCATCCTCCATGGTACAACTCACACATATATCCCATGTGTGCCCGGACATACTACCAACACCCACTCCGGTGCCAGTTTGGTTGGGGTATCAACCAAACCAGGTGTACACAACGGACGGCTGGTCAATATGTCAAGACGTCTATACAATATAAGCCAAGCATAAGGCTTAGGCCAGCTTGATCACGAAGCCACTGGAAAAAGTACACTCAACAAGTCTTAAGCCAGCTTGATCACGAAGCTACTGGCAAAAGAGTGCGACCTACCAAAAAACAATAACACAAACAACGGGAGCGGTGAACACTAAAGAACTATGTTGCAATTATCACTTATCGTTCGTATTATCCCAATAATTGTGAATTTCACGTTTATCACATAGTTCCGTCTCTAAATCCAATCACATCTCTAACTTTTAGATGTATTCCAATTTCTTACAATAAAGGGTTTTATCAATTAACCCATAACAATTCTTTCCTCAATAATTTCTAATCAAATTACAAGATCCCCAATATACTATTCAACGTATCTAATTTACTCATTGTTATCAAAATAACCACACAATAAGGTCAATTATTTCAGGTACAATAACCTCAACCCAACATTCAATATTAGCCTACATAAAACCCATAATAAAAATTCAAATTTTCATATCGTAAAGTATTATAACAATCATTCCACAATATTTTCATCGGACTCAACGTTAATGACTATCATCCATTTTTTTTTATAATTAACATTATATGAGAATTCATGTATCTCTAAGTAATTTTCGTTAAGTCATACGAATGAATAAAAATAAACACAACGAATCATATTTCTCCAATTTCGTACATTTTAATATACTAAAAACTGCTACTGAAATCTTCAATTTCTGCCCAAACGGTGCAGAATCAGGAAAAACTCCATTAGACGAAAAGTGTGCAGAATCGCGTTTCCTACAGACACTCGCGGACAGAATGTTCAAATTTAAAGCTACGATTTTCTAATAATTTTCTCAAGTTTCTGCAATTGTATAAATTACAAAAAAACGAATTTCACATATATTTCTTAATCACCATGAATATTTCACATATGGTTTTATCAAACTAACTATTTACCTAACCCTTTCGAATACCCTAATGTCATAATCACAAAGTCACACGAAGGGAAAAGAAAATATCTAGATTACTTCAACAATAAGAACGTATCCATTACAAAGATTTAACCCTAATAATTAAATTAAACATATAATAATTTAATTTACTCCCGTGTACATATATATATACATACGTGTATATATATATACTCAGATACACAAAAATTTAACTCACCTCGTTGCTCAAAAATCGACCACCACGAATGCTCCGCGATTCGCCACGTGCCCACGAACCCGAGACCATTCTCCTTTCTTCTTCTTCTTCTTCTTCTTCTTCTTCTCTCTCTCTCTCTCTCTCTCTCTCTCTCTATCCCCCCTCCCCCCCCCCCCCCCCCCCCACACACACACACACACACACACACATCTCCCTTTTTTATATATGGGAGCTAGGGTTTTTAACATAAGTATATATGTACACTACACACACAACACATATCAATAAAACACACACAAATATATAAATCCCGTTTTTATTTTTACCCCTTCATAAAAATACATCATATGACCCCAAAATGCATTACAAAGTACTAAAATGAGTTACCCATTGGGTATCCATGACCCAGGTACTAAGTTTTAATGTTAATTACATTATTTAACACATTCGCGGGCATGTAAACACTATATAACAAAAATACATATCAATCCTTCACTTTTTTTTTAACAAACATAAATTAATAAAATATAACTCCCAAACTAAACGCGCTCACTCATGATTTAGTTGATATGTCTACCAAACACTTAAATTTTTCAAACACATGTCTTACATAGGCACACTCATATAATATTGCTAACTAAAAATAATTATTAAAATAATTATTTACACACTTAAAAATTTTAGGGTTGTTACATTCTACCCTCCTTAAAGAAATTTCGTCCCGAAATTTGAAGCAAAGTTATATGTACAAAACAATTATGAATAAAATTAAGCACGCAATTTCATACAAAATTATGATTACGTTTTAACTCTCAACCATACGAGACCAAGTACGCCGAGCGACTAATCCAAACAAGGAAACCCTCATATATATACTTTATTCTCGTATAATTAATCGTCAAAAGGTAATCAACAACATAAAGTTTGATGCAAAGATTGTGAATATAAACTATGCATGTAACATGCTCACATTTAATCAATGATTTAACTACATGCTCATGTTTACCTCTTACCATGTCCCGAACTCCTACTACTCTGGATACCCAATACTTACAACTCAAAATTATAGCTTCAAGATCATTCAGAACCTTTCACTATGAATAAGAATACCCGTCCAAATTAATAAGCTGTGGTAGATGTAAGAAAACCTCTGGCTCAATATACACTCCCGAAAATAATAAGGCATAGAAATTCCATGTTGAGAGATACGATAGATGCAGAAGTAGAATATCAGCCGATAATGCCAGCTTCATAATAAGAAATCCAAAATACCCGTTGATAGATAAGAAATCCCAAAATACCAATAGTAATAGAATCCGCTTCAGAAGACCATAATAATCATTAGAGATGAGAAGGCTAGAAAACCAGTTGATAACATAAGAAATCCAGAAATCCAATCCTTGCCTCCAATTGCCGTACAAAATTTCTCAAGTCCATCGTATTCACCCACATAACTATTCCATAAACGAAAATAGAACTCCCCTCGATACAACCCCAATATACCAATACAAGATACATGCACTAACATGCAAATTTAACCATTATCCTATATGCTCATACTTGGTCTAAAAAATAACATGCAGTTTATACCAAGCAAGGAAGCAAATCAATATGTACGAGCATACGGTTCACAAACTACTACTAAGATATAAAGACATTATTCACATTACAAAGCACATAGCAACAAGAAACACGTAGTAGCACATACTCCCAATCCCAAAGAAATTCACAAACCTAAAGCTCTGACAAGCCCATAAACCACGATCTGAGAATCACTTAGACTCGCTAAGCTAACCTTAAGCTCTGATACCAAACTCTCACACCCCGATTTTTAGAAAGCCAAATAATCAATCCAAATCATGTATCCAGACTAATATTCAATTTCCAAAACACCGAGAGTGACACCCTCACACAGGCTAATAAATAATTTATTTGAAAATAGAATTTAATACTCATTAAATAAGGACACGTGATCATGTGTTAATATAAAAACTATGTATTATTAAACTTATATTCCCAATCCTCCATTTCATTATAAAAGAAAAAATATTCTATTACAAATATAATACCATTTTAATTTACAAAAGGAATACAAAATTCATTAAATAAAATTTCTTACAAAGTTCAGAACAAAAGAAATAAAATCTATACATCCGATGGTCAGAGCAACTACAAAGTTCCAATGCCCAAAAGACTCCACAGCCAAGCACATCGGTCATATCATCAAAAGCAATATCCTGCACATGTCATCCAACTACGTTTCAAACAGAAACGCACCCGAATGCATAACACACTCGGGTCAGTCACATGACTGGTATGAGTTAAACAAAAATAATAAAATCTGAGGCTCCAACCTGAACCCGTAGACTACAAACCACATTACAACACTATTGGGCCAAGACAGGTAGTTCCACACACATATTTGGACAAAAGAGTAGTTTCCATTTATGTGTTGGCAAGTAGTTTCTTGCCCAAAATCCAAAGTTACTACGAGTTTTATACTTACCTCGGATATATATGGTAAGCTAACCCTGCATAAAAGTTAGTGGGCCCACCATCCTGTAAATCGAATGATCACAAACCAGGCGAATAATTCCATACATAAGCCGTCCACATTATAACTTAAATGTCGCATTCATTATTCCAAACTTATCAGTCTTATGAAATACTCCATTGTCATTATTTATTAGCCTTTAATTTATCTGTGTTCCCTAGGTTCACCACTTGGCCACCCTCCATGGTACAACCCACACATATATCCCATGTGTGCCCGGACATACTACCAACACCCACTCCGGTGCCAGTTTGGTTGGGGTATCAACCAGACCAGTTGTACACAACGGACGGCTGGTCAATATGTCAAGACGTCTATACAATATAAGCCGAGCATAAGGCTTAGGCCAACTTGATCACGAAGCCACTGGCAAAAGTACACTCAACAAGTCTTAAGCCAGCTTGATCACGAAGCCACTGGCAAAAGAGTGCGACCTTCCAAAAAACAATAACACAACAACGGGAGCGGTGAACACTAAAGAACTATGTTGCAATTATCACTTATCATTCGTATTATCCCAATAATTGTGAATTTCACGTTTATCACATAGTTCCGTCTCTAAATCCAATCACATCTCTAACTTTTAGATGTATTCCAATTTCTTACAATAAAGGGTTTTATCAATTAACCCATAACAATTCTTTCCTCAATAATTTCTAATCAAATTACAAGATCCCCAATATACTATTCAACGTATCTAATTTACTCATTGTTATCAAAATAACCACACAATAAGGTCAATTATTTCAGGTACAATAACCTCAACCCAACATTCAATATTAGCCTACATAAAACCCATAATAAAAATTCAAATTTTCATATCGTAAAGTATTATAACAATCATTCCACAATATTTTCATCGGACTCAACGTTAATGACTATCATCCATTTTTTTTTATAATTAACATTATATGAGAATTCATGTATCTCTAAGTAATTTTCGTTAAGTCATACGAATGAATAAAAATAAACACAACGAATCATATTTCTCCAATTTCGTACATTTTAATATACTAAAAACTGCTACTGAAATCTTCAATTTCTGCCCAAACGGTGCAGAATCAGGAAAAACTCCATTAGACGAAAAGTGTGCAGAATCGCGTTTCCTACAGACACTCGCGGACAGAATGTTCAAATTTAAAGCTACGATTTTCTAATAATTTTCTCAAGTTTCTGCAATTGTATAAATTACAAAAAAACGAATTTCACATATATTTCTTAATCACCATGAATATTTCACATATGGTTTTATCAAACTAACTATTTACCTAACCCTTTCGAATACCCTAATGTCATAATCACAAAGTCACACGAAGGGAAAAGAAAATATCTAGATTACTTCAACAATAAGAACGTATCCATTACAAAGATTTAACCCTAATAATTAAATTAAACATATAATAATTTAATTTACTCCCGTGTACATATATATATACATACGTGTATATATATATACTCAGATACACAAAAATTTAACTCACCTCGTTGCTCAAAAATCGACCACCACGAATGCTCCGCGATTCGCCACGTGCCCACGAACCCGAGACCATTCTCCTTTCTTCTTCTTCTTCTTCTTCTTCTTCTTCTCTCTCTCTCTCTCTCTCTCTCTCTCTCTCTCTCTCCCACACACACACATCTCCCTTTTTTATATATGGGAGCTTGGGTTTTTAACATAAGTATATATGTACACTACACACACACCACATATCAATAAAACACACACAAATATATAAATCCCGTTTTTATTTTTACCCCTTCATAAAAATACATCATATGACCCCAAAATGCATTACAAAGTACTAAAATGAGTTACCCATTGGGTACCCATGACCCAGGTACTAAGTTTTAATGTTAATTACATTATTTAACACATTCGCGGGCATGTAAACACTATATAACAAAAATGCATATCAACCCTTCACTTTTTTTTAACAAACATAAATTAATAAAATATAACTCCCAAACTAAACGCGCTCACTCATGATTTAATTGATATGTCCACCAAACACTTAAATTTTTCAAACACATGTCTTACATAGGCACACTCATATAATATTGCTAACTAAAAATAATTATTTACACACTTAAAAATTTTAGGGTTGTTACAACTTTTCCTTCGAGAGCTTGGTAGGCCATTAGTGGGTTTATGATAGTCTGGGCTAGCTTGCGATCACGACGATGAATTCAGGGAGGTGCAAAGGTGTCCTTACCCGGGGCTATGTTTTCTGCAAATAGAAGTAAAAGCCGCCCAAATTAGAAGAGGCACAAAATACTTCTTATGGACTCCTAGTGGGGAGAGCTGATCAGAGTCTCAAAGAATTTATCGATGTGAACTAATGATGGTTGCAGTATGTATACGACTTCTATATAATGATTGAGATGGGTGAGGATGATGACATGTATGCGCTTGATGTGTAGAGACTGACATATGTGAGATTGACAAGATGTGCGTGCATGTAGACTGACACAAATCGTGTATGCATACGAGACAAGCATGCGGATGCAAGCCCTAATTGATATGATGCCCCTACTTCTAACAGATAGCATTTAAACAAATAAGGTCCTAGCCATACAGAGTGTGTTAACTTTTCTTTCTAGGATGATCACCATCATGGGGAGGGTGAGGAAGACAGGTTCGGTCTTCGAGGAATGAGAATCAGAGAAATTTTATAAGTAGAGATTTTTGGGAAATCTGGGTGAATTTTGGCAGTGTTTCTAGGAAACAGGGATTTCTGGGAAATTTAGGTGATTTGGACAAAGTTTTTAAAAGAAACAGGTATTTCTTGGTGAGTTGGACAGAGTTACTGGGAGAAACTGGGAAATCAGAGTTTCTGGGAGAAACAAGGTAAGCAGGGATTTCAAGGTTTCTAAGATAAACAGGGATTTCTGGGAAATCTAGGCTGATTGGATAGAGTTTCTAGGAGAAGTCGGGAAATCCGAATTTCTGGGAGAAATTGGTACATCTAGGCATTTTTGGGAAGTTTGGATGGAGATGCTGGAATTTTTGGGAAATCTGTGAGATTTGGATTGAGTTTCTGGAAGAAACTGGTTAATATGGTTATATCTGGGGTTTCTGGGAATAATATGGTTATATCTGGGATATCTGGATAGGAGTTTTGGGAGAAACTAGTTAATATGGTTATATCTGGGATATCTGGACAAAGTTTCTGGGACAAACTGGTTAATATGGTTATATCTGGGATATCTGGATAGATTTTCTGGAAGAAACAGGTTAATATGGTTATATCTGGGATATCTGGACAGAGTTTCTGGAAGAAACTGGTTAATATGGTGATAGTGATCATACTGTCTAGCAGGTTTTCATACTCCTATGTCTTAGGAATGACAAACAAGGTTTGTGGTGTATGTCTTTGTGAGCATGGAGCAGACATATTTGTCATTGTGCCTAGGCAGGTCAACTCAATGTGATCACATGTGAGTGATTGCCTTGGGGATCATAAGAAAGAGGTTCTGCCTCATGTCACATAAGCGTCTACACCGCGCAGGTATCCCGTCAGGGCATACAGTAGATATATCACATTGTCCTATCTGAAAAGATAAATCAACAGTCCTATGAAAGGTTCTACAGGAATCTATATGCAAAGGCTGAGTTTAGTCAAAGAGGGTCCGTTGACGAGAGTTCCAATATACCGTCAGAGAGACAGTACGGAAGTGTTTACTCTTTTTGATATACCTTGGAAGGTTCAGTATCAACGGTGACTTGTGCCCTGGCACAGCAAGACCTGAATAATGTCAGCGCCGCGTTTCAGACACAGTCGGATGTGGGAAATGCAAGAGTGCAATGCGGTGAACCAGACACAGTAAAAAGATGATTTTAAGGATGCTTCTTATGAGTCAAACCTCTGTATTATTTTGTTTTGAAAATAAATATCCCCAACAGAGTCGCCAGATTGTGGACACGCGGAATTCCACCTCTTGTTTGTTTTGAAATTGATTTGAAAAGAGAGAGAAAATGGTCTGTCAAAAACAGATACAAGTCACCACTTGGTCTTTAAGGAACCAAGAAACCTAATTTTGATTCACTCAAATGGATAAAGGGCACCGGCCCTTCATAACCACAGAACTTGGCTCGGGGTTTTGGTACGAGAGAGGAAGGAGCCTTTGTCGCGACTAAAACACCCTCAACTCGCCCCGTCTTTCGACGGGCCTCAATTAGCATCCAAATAATCATCTTATACTATGTGTGGTTCGACAATTTGTACTATGATAGTATATTACATCACATAAGAAAATTTAAAATAGAAGATCTAAAGATAAGATATCATTCATAAGATCTTAGCCAAATATCACACAATGCAAAGTGAAAGATCACACAAACAAACCTAGGAAAAATCGTCTAATCACATATCATGTAATCAAGTTTTCCTAGTCTAAGGGGGACATGAATTGTTCTCGAAACAAATCAAAGAAAACAAGGATGCTTAGCAAGCTAGAATGATGCATGTTAATTTTTGAGAAAAGAAGATGGACGGATGAGCAAGGATGATTAGATCGAGCGGAAGCATGAACGTGTGATCATGATCATTCCTTATAATCTTCTTAGATTAGGAGTTACAAAAATCCCAAATCTTTGCATGGATGCAATGTATGCACCTAATATGTGCCAAGGTTGTAGTGTGCTTTGTGTTCATGGATTCCTAGAATGACTTAAAAGTCTAGAATGTTTATAAATGAATGAATTAAATCATCATGGGACATGTACAAATGTAGTATGAACTACTTCCTAAGACATGAGCTAATTTGGACTACATATAAGCATTAAATCAAAGGGTGGAAGTAAAAATATGCTTGCTGTGAATAGTAGATAAAACAGTAACATGATCTTTTGGAAATTGAAAAGAGGGTTAGAAATGTTTTCAATGCATGATTTTTTATGGAGATCTTCCTTATTATGTCTAGAACACAAGCCAAAAATCAAATCTTTAATAACTATTACAGATTGAGAGAAATCATATGAACAATGGTGGTTACTCAGAAAGAGAGTTCGTACTGTCGACTGAAATGTCAAAACATCTTAGAAAATGAAAACAAAACATCTAGTGTCAAAACATCTTAGAAAATGAAAACAGAAAGTTCCCTAAGACATTGAAGTTCAAAGGAAAAATGAGTTAGGACAACCCCTTTTGGCAAAGGTTTCTGTAAAACAAGTTGAAAGTAGACCAAGCTGCTGTGACAGCAAATACAGAATATCTGGAGAGAATGTTTGGGTCCAAATGGACCATTTTCAAGTATTTCCAAGTCAAACCGAAAATCGTGGGTGTTCTCTAATGAGTTAGAAAGATTTTTCAAGTGGTCTTGCATCCATACATTGAGTATTGTGTTCTAGAGAAACCTTTGAACTCAGACCACTCACTGTTTTGAAGATTTTGGGAAAAAACTTGAGTTTTCTTTCTTGAAATCAAAATGAGAGGGATTGAGAGGGGTTTAGAAATAGAGGTTTTGAAAGTATATTTTCAACATCAAATAGAGATTATAACCTCTTGGAATATCAACATCAAACTCATCATCAAGAACCCCCAATATTATTGGAGGGATTCATTTTTATTTTGAACATAACTTCAAGGATACCTTGGAGGTATTGAAGTTATAATCATCATCTATAAAACATGTTTTTGAGGTCAAGAGCTACTATCCATAAGGATTCACTCACCTCAAACTTCATGTATTCATTTAGATGATGAAGAATAAGTAAGCAAATAAACAAAAATAAAAAGAAATGAGGTTAGGAAGAGATAAACATAATATGAACAAGCAAGTAAATAACAATCAATAGATGATAATCAAATGTGATTTTGGACTTGTAGCATGGTGTTTCACTCATACATGTTGACATTTGGACATGGAAGTAGCTTCCTAACTCAAAAATGCTTAGAGAAATGGTGGTTGGGTGTATTGATGATGAAATGTATAGAAGAATGGTGGAGGAAAACAAGATTGAAACTCACTTTCTATAGAAAAATAGTAGGAGGAAGCTCCTTTCTCACTTCTAAATCTATCTCTATCTCTCTTTCTCTCTACAACTTTATCAAACTTTGCACTTGGCCCCCCCAAAATGAAGAATAATGGTGGGTTTATATAGGCTAATTTGGGGTGGTTTTGAGATTTAGAAAGTGCTCCCATTGGTCCCAAACATCTGTGAACATCAAACTACATCGTTTTGGTTTTTAATTAATCCAATTGGACCCCCAAAAGAAATTACAAAAACATACTATTCTGGAGGAGAGTGCTGCAGTGGCAGTGGGCCAGTGCCGCGGCGGCATTGCTCCTCAATCGTCTGGATAATCCTGTTTAGACCCCCAGAGGTTCCGGTATTCGCGAAAAGGCCCTATTTCATCCGAAATTCACAGAAAATGCATACGAACTCCAAATTGAGGTTGTGATATACCGTTGGAAAGGTAATGGAGTCTATTTTACATAAAAAAAAACAGTTCAGAGATAGGTCACTTTCAAAAGTTTTGTGGTATTGGCGATAAAAGCCGATTTGATCGCCTTTTTCGCCTTCGGAAATTCATAATAAACTCGTTTTAAATCTGGAAATTGTGTGTGATATACCATTGGAAAGCTATAACCTCTAGTATCCATGAAAAATGTTTGAAAATTGTTACTGTGCTCCGGTTTCAAAGTAAAATTTTGGTCAAACTGGTCGAACCTGGGATTCCTGGGAAGCTCTGGAAACTTCTATGAGCTCCCAAGAGCTGACGTTTTTGGTCGATTTTCTTTTAAAACTCATTTTAATACTTTTCACATGATCGAGAATGATCTCAGCGAATTCGGACGATTTTGGTCAAACTTGGTCAAACCTTGGTCAACGAGGACTTTCCGGGAACTTCCGGGTCTTTCGGGGATCTCTAGGAGCTGACGATTTCATCTGATTTTACTTAAAAATTCATTTTCTTACTTTTCTTATGACATAGCATGTTTTCAGCACTTTTGGTCCAAATCTGGGAGTTTTCGGGCTCTCAGGGGCATTTTGGTCATTCTAAGCATTTTGGGAAATAGAATTAACTTCCAGGAGTCCTTTTGAGTCTTTTTCGATCACTGTGAATCTCCAAGCTATGGGTCTCCTAAATTTGATAGCCGACAAAATGGGGTGTCTGCAACATCAAGGCCTTTACTTCTTGGGGATAGAACGGACGATCTTCGATCTATCTAGGCTAATCACTAAAGCCGGGACACCAAGGAAGTCTTATCAGCTGCCAGAGGATTTGGCAATTTGCACTTTGGGGAATCAATCAGAAAAATACAGAGAGGGAATGATAAAATAATTAGACTGGTGGGTTCAAGAGACTAGCAACACCGATGTAGATCAAGTAGAAGATAATCTATGGTATGCAAACGATGAAGAGATGGGGATAGAGATGGCAGATTTGAAATTTGTTTCAGAGATCGACAATCTATGGGCAAAAGAGGAAGTCAGTCATCTAACCTGATCAGGGAGACATTTCAAACCTCATGAGCTAGAGGAGGACCACCCAGGGAGAGAATTTTATAAAGGAAAAGAGAAAATGAATGAAGAAGGGGAAAAAGATAAGGTTTTTAAGCAAATGAGGAAAACCCAGGCTAACATCACCATTTAGGGTTTGTTGATTGGTTCCAAACGTCACTGGCAAGCAGTTCTGGATGCTTTGAACTAATCTGATGTCTCAATCGAAATAGTACCAGGAGACCTCGTGGGAATGATTGGAAGAATTCCGACTTTGGCTATTTACTTCTCATCTGATGACCTACCTCCAGGAGGGCCTGTTCACAATAAACCGCTATATATCACTGTTGAATGCCTGGGAAACACTGTACCTACCTGTCTTGTTGACAATTGGTCTATCCTAAATGTGTGTCTTCCGAACAGCTAAGCGCATGGGTTTGGATGAATCAACGTTCATACCATCTGAATAGAAGGCCAGGGCGTATGACAAAACTCAGAGGACGGTCATGGGGATAATTCTCCTTTATCTCGCTGTTGGGCCTGTGAAAAAGGAAGCTGAATTTCAGGTCATTGACATTCCTACTTCTTTCAATTTGCTACTAGGAAGGCCATGGTTAGACAGTCTGGGTGGCATACTATCTATAGTTCATAAAAAAGTCAAATGTGTTTGGAAAAGCAAGGTCTGTGATATTCTTGGGGATAGTTGAGTCCGTTCAACTGAAACTTAATCAAGCGTGCCGGTTCTAGAGGTACAATTTCAAGAAGAGGAGACAGGTCTGGGAGGGTTCGAGTACATTTACATGTTGGAGGGAGAAAAGTCGAGAGAGTTCCTACCACTATACTTTGATCATATGCGAGTCCGTTGGTCGCCGGGATTATGAAAAAGATGGGTTTATTCCCAGGTATGGGATTGGGTAAGTGTAATCAAGGCATGCCAGAATTTCCAAGGATCCTCACAGAGACCCACACTCATGGTTTGGGTTATCTACCATCAAAGAAAGAGCTGAGAGAGAAGAAGAAGGCAGCTGACGCACCATTGGACCCTTACTTGAAGACGCTCAATGGATACTTTATGAAGGAGGGAGAGGATTTCCCCTTTTGTGGCTTCCTAGAATCATGGGTGGATCAGAAAGGGAATTGTTTGAAGCCAGGGTTTGAGATCTTCTTCCCCCACGAATCCATATCTACAGGTGCCCGTGAAGTCAGCTACTGCTAATGATTGGGTTAGTGCACTAGATGGCTCGGTCATGAAGAATCTATTGGGCGAAGAAAGCATAAAAATCGAGGGAACGAGCCAAGAATGGGTCGTGGAAGACAAGGCCGAAAAAGAGCATGCTAAGGGTTGGGTACAAGAGGAAGAATCGGAAAAACAAGAGATGAAGGAGATTACCAAGACAGCGGATCTAGAGGAATTCTTCATCATCGATCTGGGAGGAGAAAGCAAGAAAGAGTGGGTCCTTGAATCTATGATAGGTATCCCCCACACCCAGAGTCTATAATGGCCCAAATGAGGCGTCTTTCAATTTTCATGTCTGTTGTAATCTAATCGCTCCAAAGAAAATCAATGGAAGTATGACTAATTCTGCCGACTCGAATGCGCTTTTTGAATGTAATAAATTTGATGATCATGAAATACCAAATCAATTGCAAAAATTAATCAAAAAAGAAAAAGAATCTACATGTAAGATCATTAAGAACACTCTAACGATCAATCTAGGAAATGAAGATAATCCTCAAAATGTTTTTATTGGCTCTACACTTAGTAAAGAAGAAAGCAAAGAACTAATCAAACTATTAAATGAATTCAAAGATATTTTTGCATGGTCTTACAGCGATATGCCAGGTGTCGATCCAGAAATAGTCCAACACCACATCCCCCTCTTCCCCAATTCAAAACCTGTAAAACAAAAATTGAGGTGAATAAGGCCTGAATGGGCACTCAAAGTCAAAGGGGAAGCTGAAAAGTAATTGAGAGCCAGATTCTTAATGGTCACCGAGTATCTTGAATGGATCGCCAATATAGTGCCTATCCTGAAAAAAGGACGGTCGTGTTAGGGTCTGTGCCGACTTCCGAGATCTGAACAAAGCCAGCCCTAAAGACGATTTTCCTTTACCTCACATTAATGTGTTAGTGGACAATACAGCGAGACATGAACTCCTATCTTTTATGGATGGGTTCTCAGGATATAACCAGATTCTAATGGCACCCGAAGATAGAGAGAAAAACACTTTCATCACACCATGGGGCACACACTGCTATAGGGTAATGCCGTTTGGGCTAAAAAATGCGGGCACAACTTACCAGCGGGCCGCTACAACGTTGTTGCACAATATGATCCATAAAGAGGTAGAAGTGTATGTGGACGATATGATTGTGAAATCTAAGGAGAGGAAAGGACACTTGAATGCGTTGAGAAAGTTCTTTAGAAGGTTAAAAGAATTTAGAATGAGGCTGAACCCTAAGAAGTTGACCTTTAGAGCCACTACCGGAAAATTATTGGGGTTTCTCATCACTCAGAGAGAGATAGAGGTGGACCCAAACAAAATAAAGCCTATGATCAAAATGCAGCCGCCCAAGAACGAGAAGGAGTTAAGGGGATTTCTAGGTAGAACACAGTTCATAAGCCATTTCATCTCAAAACTCACCCTAACCTGTGACCCTTTGTTTAAGCTGCTTAGAAAAGGAGAGAAGTTTGAATAGGATACCTTATGCTAACAAGCCTTCAAAAAAGTCAAAACCTACCTTTAAAACTCGCTTGTCTTTTCACCACCCTTACCCAGAAGGCCTTTACAACTGTACCTTTCCATGTCCGAACATTTAATGGAGTGTATGTTGGCCCAAGAAGGAAAAGAGGGGCACGCAGAAAGAGCCATTTACTACTTGTGCAAAAGGATGACCGGATACGAGTTGAAATATTCGCCTTTAGAAAAAACATGTTTGGCTTTGGTCTGGTGCACCCGTCACCTTAGGCACTATATGGTAGCCTTTCCTACAACCCTAACTTCTCGAATGGACCCACTTAAATACCTGTTTGAAAAACCCGTATTGACCAGTAGGATTTCAAGGTGGACCGTGATGTTAGCAGAGTTTGATATCAAGTATGTTACCACAAAATCCGTAAAAGGAAGAGCTATTACTGAATACTTGGCAGATCTCGCAATATAGTTAGAGGAAAAGGGCGAGTTTCAGATCCCAGACAAAGTAATGATGGGGATAGAGGAGAACTTGTGGAAAATGTATTTTGATGGAGTGGCTAATCAGTTAGGCTATGGGGTCGGAATCAACCTCGTGGCACCAGATGAAACTCCTACACAGTTAGCTGTCAAGCTTAGGTACAATTCAACCAATAACATGACAGAGTACGAAGCATGTATAGTCAGAATGAAAGCGGCACTGGCCTTGAAGGTTGAGAAGATCGATGTTTTCAGGGATTCTAATTTGATCATATCTCAAGTCTGAGGTGATTGGAGGGTGAAGCACGAGAAATTAAGACCCTGCCATGACTATCTAGAAAGTTTAAATGTACTGTTCGAGAAAATATCATTCTAGTACCTCCTCAATGAAGAGAATCAGCTGACCGACTTCCTAGCTACCTTAACCTCAATGATACAAATTCTCTCAAGAGTCACCATGATCCCACTATCCATAGAAATAAGGAACCAACCTTCATTTGAGATGGTCGCGGCCCTGGAAGATGAATGTGAAGTGCCTTGGTACAAGGATGTGTGGAATTTCATTAAGGAGGGAGAATACCTCAAAGGAGCCTCAGTAAAAGATAGAAAAGCAATTCGAAGGTTCTCTGCTCAGTTCGTGATCTATGCGGATAAACTGTGGAAGAAGTCATACACCGGGTATAATTTGGAGTGCCTACACGGAAGAGAGACTGAAAGAATGATGGAAGAAATACATGAAGGAGTGTGCAGGCCCCACATGAATGGGCACATGCTGGAAAAGAAGATAATCTGACAGGGAGATTACTGGACGACCTTGGACAAAGACTGCTGTGAATATGTTCAGAGGTGCCATAAGTGCCAAATCCATGCAAATCTGGTGCATACCCCGCCATTCCAGCTCTATAGCATGACTGTACCTTGGCCGGTTTTTGTCTGGGGTACTGATATTATTGGCGAGATAGTTCTGAAGGCCTCCAATGGGCACCGATACATAATTGTAGCCACCGATTATTTCACTAAGTGGGTGGAAGTCGCGTCGTATGTGACTTTAAAGGCTAGGGATGTGGTGAGCTTCATTGAAAAGAACATAATTTACAGATATAGGGTCCCAAGTGAGTTCATTTCTAATCACGGTAGTCATTTCCAAGGGGAAGTCATCCCGTTGTTAGAAAAGTATAAGATCACCCATCATTAGTCATCGTCATATAGACTGCAAACGAATGGGGTAGTAGAAGCGGCAAATAAGAATGTCAAAGAAATCATGGGGAAAATGACGGACACATATAAGGATTGGCATGAGAAGCTACCATTTGCACTATGGGAATACCGGACTTCCGTGAGAACTTCTGTAGGAGCTATACCGTATTCGCTGGTTTATGGGATCGAAGCCGTCCTTCCCATTGAGGTGGAAATACCCTCTCTAAGGGTTTTGGCCGAATGTAAAATAACTGAGTTAGAGTGGACACGGGGGAGGTATGAGGAATTGATGATGCTTGATGAGAAGAGGTTGGCTACAATAAATCATACTCGGGCATATCAGAAGAGGATAGCTAGTACTTTCAACAAAAAGGTACGCCCAAGGAAGCTTGCTGAGGGTGGCCTGGTCCTCAAAGAACTGAAAGTGCCTGTTTATGATCCCAGGGGAAAATTCAAACCCAACTGGGTCGAGCCATACATCATTAAGACCCTCCTCTCTTGAGGAGCGGCCTATCTTATGGACCTAGACGGGGTTGAATTTAAACAAGCAATTAACCTCGATCGCCTCAAAAAGTACTTTGCTTGAAACCACTTCTTTCAAAGCCTCGTACATCGATGAATTACGCTAGACCTAATTCCTGCTAGGGGATACGTAGGCAATTTGCTCGGTTCGGTCACTAATAATTGCCTGAATGGCACTTTCCGTCAAGCCTTAAACTGAACTACTGCGAACCTGATATTCGGGGATAAGTAGGCGGGCTCTCGAAAGCCTTCGGTCCATGAAACCTAAAAAGAAAAACCCTGTGCTAAACTAGTGGCAAACTAGCGTTTTTCGGAAATCGCTTTGAAGCCCCAAAACTAGGGGCAAACTTCATTTGCTATCCAAAGAAACCAGATATTTACTCTAAAACCCGCCTTTGAATCTCCTGGCTATTAAAATAAGTACTATAAAAGAACAAATAAAAATTCATGGTATAGAATGATTAAAACTTTAGGCAAGACTCAAACCAAAGTAAAGAGCCAAGAAAAGACATGAAAAGGAAAATTTTCATAACTTAAAAAGATTAATCGGAAGAGTGAACACTTTGATTAAACATCTCCTAAAGACAAAAACACTCTTTGAGAAGAGAAATGAGAAAAATCACATTCAAAAGCGTAAAAGGATAGGCAGGACTTGTCTGAAATTTTATAAAATAAAACTCTGTCCTGTTGTTTTACTTTCATCCATGTATGTCTATAAAGTATGTCCCTGGATCAGAGTTTGGATCTGAAGAAGGTACTCAGTAGTAGGCACGATCGAAGCGAGGACCCTTCGGAAAGGAACTGACACTCTGTCATACCATGCCTTACTGAAAGCATTCACAATGGAAGGGCGCATGCTCGAACCCCTCGTGAAATTAGCAGTAATAGCTTCAGTAATATCCTGGAGAATCCCGTACTGACGAACCACCCAGCCAAGAATATAAAAAGTGATAGCATGCAAGCCAGGCAGCCAGATACCAGATCGGCCAGGAAGCCGTACGGCAACGGAAATGTAAGACCACTGCTGCCAGATCCAACAGATATCACCACTAGAAAGGCCTCGGAGCCAACCAAGCCAAACATCGGCAGAATGGAACAGGCGGTAAACCTCCATATGGTCGTAGGAAAGTGACCCGCGAAGTTGTTAAGGGTGTATAAAGAGCTCAAGGCGCTCCATGAGCCAAACCTATAAGACGAAGGGTGCCCCCGAAGATAACATAGCCCTGGCAGTGTGGGCACAGTCCAAACCAATCAAGGTTTCACCAAGGATCAGCATAACGGCACTCTTCATCACCCATAGACCGCAAGCAATGGGAATGAGAACATTAGAAGATGACTGAAAGAGGAAGCAAAAAAGCATGGCAATCGATAAAGCACTATGCCAAATGACTTGATACCCACCATTTCGAGATGTGTAAAGGAGAGCAGTGAGGTCCCGAATATACAAGGTTTGCGCTAGAGGAACTATCAGATTCACAGAAGGATCAGTGTGCAGAATGGTGCTAAACCCCTTAAACAAGGGACAGATCTCCTGGGAGCCAAAGTGAAAGACGTGGAGAGAGGGATCCTAACACCAAATGGCATCTTTAAGCAAACCTTCATTTAGAATCATCCGTTGGAAAGAGAAGAGGTCATTTAGTCTGAAACACTCAAAGTTGAGCCTGTCAATGCCAGAGAGAGTATCCATCCATAGGAAGAGGATTTGGGAGCTAATGGGGGCCATTTGAGAAAGGGGAGAATGGAAAAAGAGTGCATTTACGAAGTTGAAAAGAAAGAATGCTTTAAATATTAGTAGATCTACCCAGAACACAGGATAGTACTCGGTAATGTAGAATGGCACTCGGGTAAGTGTCGATCGGCACTCCGTAAATGCCATTGCGGCATTCACTGAGTGTCGCTTAGAGTTTTATTTTGGCCAGGATGTGTTTATAATGTTTTCAACCCACCTGCAAATAGAAAATTGAATAAAAACAATAAAACGTACAAATAATGCAGCACGTGCACCAAGACCAAGCTATGGTCACAATCATTCATTCATTCACATGGATAAGCAGTAGAAGCAGAACGATGCTCACAAGATCACAGAAAAACAAAAAAAGAGTTAAATGAAATAAAAAGGGACCAAGCCATAGTCGCACGTACGATAAGCAGTAGTAAAAAGGGCAGAGAAGGGAAAAGTAGTTGTGATAAAGAAAATATACAGATGCCTATCCTAGCCCAGCTATCGGGGAGCCGTCATTAAAATAAAAAAGGTGTAAATGCATATGCAATCTTCAAAATAAAAGTATGCATCCTCCCCAAAAGGTACTCAAAATATAAAAGGGAAGAAGAGAGTAGATAAGGTCATCCCTGGCCCTGGCCTCAAGTCTGGCATATGGCGCATCTGAGAGGCTCCTCCTCTGACTTAGTACCACTCCTGCTATGTCCGCTACCACCTCTGCTGCCGCCTCAGCCTCCACCTCGGCCACCGCTGCTGCCTTTGTCGCTACCCCCACCTCGTCCGGTACCACCACCTCCTGGTGCTCCGCTATAATCAATACCAAACTGCTGAAGCCACTGCTGGAGCTCTCCTACCTGCCGGGCCAAAGCCCCATTTTGCTCCTCTTGAATGGAAAAACAGATCGAATTACCAAGTTGTGTTTAAAAGTCTAAGTACTAAGAGCATGTGAAAATAAAAGGGAGCATTTATCTTACCAGGGCCCTTACATGAGCCTTAGCAGCTGCCCGCACACCGTCAGCCTAAACTAAAGGAAGAAAGGTTAGAATGTCAGAATGAGAATGAAAAATTTAAACCAAACAAGAAGTTTTAGAGATTACCCTCCACTCTTGGCCGTAGATCCACTCTCTCGCGCTATGAGCGTAGAGCAATCCCTCATCCGCATAGTCCTACGGGACGTGGTCATACTGGAGTGGAATGGTGAGAGCACCCACTTGATATCTGGGGACCATAGTCATGGTCTGCTCACCATAGAAGACCATCCTAAGGCTCCAATCCTAGGGCGCTAGAGCTGGAGCCCTAGTTATAGCAGGAACAGGCTGCAAAGAAGGAAATTGGAATCAATAAGAAAACTTGTATGAGCAATAAGAACTAAGAAAGAGAATAAAGGCTAAAAAGAAACTTACCTCAGTCACTTCCATCAGAGGAAAGTTCGACAACAGCATGGAATCCTGGAAAGCTACATATCCCTCAGGAGGATCTAGGAAATCCTGAATGAAGAGCCCATATAAAGCGACTATGAGTGCGGGACCCTCGAGGGTCTCTGTGGCTCTCATGGACTCGGGTGGGGCACGCGGCACAAAGAAGCCCGGAGTTGCCAGTGACTGCCTGGTCACCCTCTCCCCTAGATACCACTCCCGACCCTCCAACAATATCCTCTGCGGGTCGTATCCAGTCGATTGTCGTATCTCCTGAGAAGCCTCGAGAAGCACGTCAGGTTAAGGCTGCCATTGGACGTGCAGATCTCATAGATTCATTAGGAAATTCCTGATTGAGACAAAATCATGAGCCCTGGTCTTCTACCACACTCGCTCCTTCGCCCACTTTAGACCCTGGAGCATGATGAGGGCGTCCGCTGGTCGTGGCGTAGGCAACATCATATGTAGATACTCGTGGGACCAAATCTACAAGAAAAGAGAAAAATCATAAGTTTCGGGATTCATAATTAAGTAAATGAAAGGAAAGTGCAAGGTTCTAAATACGAATCAGCAAAAGGGTTGTACCTCCCAAGCTCTCTAAAAGCCGCCTATGCAAGCCGGCCGATCTCGAGAAATCTTTCCCATATGTTTGTACAGGATGGCTAATCCTATACCAGCCCAGTCATACTGGTAAATCTCTCCCATGACCTGCAGGGACCCCACCAGTGTCACAGAAATTAGATCCCCCTTGGTGCTCAATAGGGAGCACCTATGCATATACATGAGAAAGCCCCGAGACATCAGCTCGTCTGTGAATCCCTCCTGGCCCCTAAAGGTATCTATACACCACTTGGCTATGACCAAGGGCTCCTCAGGCACGACCCCAGTAGTGGCAGCAATCGAACCCACTCTGTCACCATATCGAGGTAGTAGAGGCACTGCCCCTTAAAGGGGATCCCAGTGATCATTGAGAAATTAAGCGGGGTCATCGTCATCTCCCCAAAATCAAAGTAGAAGGTGTTAGTTGTGGCCCACCACCTCTCAGAAAGGGCGTGCATCTGTCTCAAGTCATTAGAGCTCTTCGTCAAGAGCTTGACAAAGCCCCCAAAACCTGTAGCATCTATAAACCCCTTCACGGTCTCGCTCAGCTCCTCGTACCAAGCAAAGCCATGAGCTAGGTTGCCATGCCCTTTCAGCACGTCAGTCTAAAGCTGCAAGAATTGCGAGAAGTGGTGTTTGTAAGTAGGCAAAAAGAAAAAAAAAATTAAGAAAAGAAAAGAATGATAATAAAAATGATAATGAAAGAGCAATGATGATGAAAAATGAATGAATAAATGAAAGGGTGAAGGCGAAAACATTCAAAGTACTTAAGGGATTTTACAAAGTTTGCATTCTTGATAAAGCATATGGTTTTAAAAGAAATATCGGTTCACAAGCATACAAATCGATTTTGAGTAAATGAAAGGGCGATTGTAATACTCAGAAAATTCACAAGTATAATGGTCATTATTCATGAGGAATGCTTGAATCTTGATTAACACACATCGCATTCAAAAGTCCTTGAGAAGAATTGAAGGAAAAATAAAATTGAATGTGCGCAGATATAGGTGGAACACCCAAAAATTCACAAGCATAGCGTTATTTTCATATGAAGTTTCGTCTCTACATTCATAGAGTTCATAGGAAATAAGATAAAGAATACAAAAAAATTGAATAAGCATTGAATAAAGCATTTGAAAACGCTCGAGAGTGCTGCAAGCACAACATTTGCATTCATAATACGGCATGTGAAGTTGTGTTGATTATGCATCGCATTCATGAGATTCATAAGGAAAGATAATTGTAAGAAAAGAAAATTAGGAGAGCATGTACCTCACGCTTAAACGCGCGGGCAGAGAAGTGTGCGTCCGGGTCTCGGAGCCAGAATGAGGGATCGGGATGAGGGGTGGCCACATACTTGGCCTTCTTCCTGCTCCTCGAACCGCTAGCCAGGACCTGTCATAAGAAAAGGAACAGAATGTCAATCCTTTTGAAAAAATTGAGAAAATAACTAAAATAAAGAGAATATTGAGATTCTAATCAAGAGGAACTGACCTATGGATCCTTTAGATCACTACGAGAAAAAAGAAGAAAAATCTCTAGAGGATTTCGAATGGAAGAAGAATGAGAGTGGAATGAAAAAATGAATGGAAACTTGCGTATAAGCCTCTGCCACTAAAACGCGGCACTCATTTTTTCGTGCCCGGCAGTTGGTTAGAGTGTCGTGCGGCACACGCCGAGTGCCGTAGCGGTACTTCATGATTGTCATTCGGCAGTCACGGACTGCCACAATTTTAAGCGTGTGCCGCATTTGAGGCGGTTAGGAGATATTTTATTTTCCCCCTAAGATTCAAAATTGGGTCCCAAAAATTGAATTTGAACCCCCAAAGTTTACCCTCATTATGTTTCGGCCCCTAAGGGTGATTTTCAGGACCAAATTGGTTCCCAATTATGTAAAAGTGGGATAAATTTGAGTCTGTAGGACTCCAAATTTGAAAATTGAAAAGAATTTGAGTCTATTCGACTCCTGATTTTGAAAATTGAAAGAATTTGAGTCAGTTGGACTCCAAATTTTGAAAATTGAAAAGAGTTTGAGTTTGATTGACTCTTGATTTTGAAAATTGAGAAGAATTCGAGTCTGTCCGACTCCAAATTTTGAGAATCAAGACGAATTTGAGTCTGATAGACTCCTGATTTTGAAAATTAAGAGAATTTGAGTCTGATTGACTCTCGATTGATCTGAATGTGATTAATTCCAAGGTTTTGAGAATGTAACAAATTTGTATTCTCGGTCTTCGCAATAGATTTGTGTTGGCCCCACTTTTTGGGAATATAACATATTTATATTCTTGGTCCTTGCAACGGATTGCGTTGGCCCTGCTTTTTGGGAATATAATAGATTGATATTCTCGGTCCTCGTAACGGATTTGCATTGGCCCTGCTTTTGGGAATATAATAGATTTTTATTCCCAGTCTTCACAACGGATTTGCATCGACCCCACTTTTTGGGAATATAACAGATTTATATTCCCGGTCCTCACAACGGATATGTGTCGGCCCCGCTTTTTGGGAATATAACAGATTTATATTCACGGTCTTCGCAATAGATATGAGTTGGCCCCACTTTTTAGGAATATAACAGATTTATATTCCCGGTCCTTATAATAGATTTACGTCGGCCCTGCTTTTTGAGAATATAACAGATTTATATTCCTGGTCCTTGCAACAGATTTGCATTGTCCTCGCTTTTTGGGAATATAACAGATTTATATTCCCGGTCCTCACAACAAATTAGCATTGGATAAGTCTCGTGAATTCCCCTCTGATTGCCGCATTATGTGTCATACCTCATGTAATAAAGTGCATGACATAGAGCAAACACATCCGATGAGGCTAAAGGGCTACGGATTATTTTGAGCAAACATATAACAAAAGAGAGAGAGCAAACCCATGTTGGCACAGGGACTTAAGTTGCAAAGTGCCGCCCAGTCAGTTGCATTCGTCCTTTGGTCGGAATGACCGCGTACATTAAAAAGAATTGACATGAGCGTTAAGATTGCATAGGGCATGAATTGCTTCTAGATACGCCAGAATAGCACAATCTCGGAACATATCATTAGTAGAGCATGTAATTGCATCAACTATCATCATTGCATGAGCACGTGCATCATGACAGGATAGGTGCATTCATCCATATGACCACTTGTGTCTATGTGTGTTTGGTCCCTTGCCCGAACTACGTCTTAGTTTGATTCCAGAGCGGATACGTAGGCAGCTCACCATTGAGCACGACCGACTTGAACCTTGCTGCGTGCCTGTTTTTCTTTTACAATGCATTTTGCTTTTACCTAAAGCCGATGGTTTCGTCAAAGGCTTGTCTTCACACAGGCTTTGACATTAACTTGTGTAACGCGTTGCTCCACGAGCTCTGTCAAAGAGGGGCAAACTGTAGACACCTCGATTTTTGACAAAACGTCGGATTAAAGGGAGTGTTACCTCTAAGATCGGAGATGACAATGTTCGACTAATCTAGGGCTTCCAAAGATGACTCAAGCTCTTCCAAAGGCTCTTCTTTTTAGATTAAAGGAAAAGAGAGGAGAAAAAAAAAATAGGAAAAAATGGCACAGGATAGAACCTACGATAAAAATGGGTTTCCGGTGCGACGGTCACTAATTGCTAGGCCGATATTCAGTGAATACAGTAATGACATCCATTGAATGCGTTAATATGCACCAAATGCCACGAAAATGGGAAATCCTAAAAAGACGGCAGTTCCTGGAGTTGTCCGCAGTACTCAATGAATGTCGATGCGGCATTCTCTGATTGCCGCTACGGCATTCATTGAGTGCCGCACCGGCTGTCACTAACTGTTGCTTCCATCTCTAGTAAGTTCCATGTTTTCTGGCAAACAGCTGTAATACAACACGTTTTGTACTACTAAAAGGACGTCAAAATTAGGGTTTCTGCACTAAATTGACTAGACTACCCTCTCAAAATTTGCCTATATAAGGGAGGTGAATATCTCATTACAAAGGACTTGAAATTTGGAATGTTAGCATCCCTATATTGATTCTTCTTCAAAAACCTTCTAAATTAAGAGAGTAATATAGAGAGTTAGAAGAAGAGCTTGATTAATCTTGGAAAAGTTCAAGAATAACCAAGGAGTTGAGGATAATTAGAGGTAAACTTTAGATTATTTAGTTCCATTATTCAAAGTTCACTCACAATATGTAGATTCTTAGGATCTTTAACACATTTTCAAAAGCTCTCATCCCACCTCATTTCATCACACACCACACATATTGTGATTGAACTCTCATTTCATTAGTTTGGATCAAAATAGCTTAAGGTTTAAAGTTTAAGTGAATCTTGAAGTTGATTTAAATGATATTTGAACTTTAGTTTCCTTTCTCTTGATTATGTTAATTTCTTGGAATTCATGAGACTTTCAATGTCTTATTTGAATTCTTGAGCTTAGAATCCCTCAAATATTCTCATAAACTCATGATTTATGAGAGAATTAAGGTTGGTATTAGTGTATTGGGTCAATGAGTCCAAGCCTTTATCCATAGTTTGAATTCATTACTTTGGGGTTTTATGAAGTCTCTTCATACTTCATTAAAATCTACAAGTATGAGTGCCCTTAATCTCCAATGACCATCAAATGGTAGGAGAAGAAGTTTGAGTCTAAGCCTATCTCCATGGTTTAGGTTCTTTGTCTTGGGATTTTATGAAGTCTCTTCATACTTCATTAAAATCCACAAGTATAAATGTTCTTAGTCTCCAATGACCATCAAATGGTAGGAGAAGTGGTTTAGTTTAAGCCTAACTTTTTGGTTTAGTAGTTGGGGTTAACAAACAAAGATAAACTTGACAATAAAAGCAGTGGTTTCATAAACTGTTTTTAATCAAGGATTTTTAGTTAAACATCGAACCGTTGGAATTGAGTGAAACCAATGGGAAAGCGTCAATAGCTCAAAGTTTTACCACTGCAATTTTTGTTTTAGTGAGATTCCATGGCTAACTTGGTTTGATCATGAATTTTATGGAACATCCATATTCTGTCAAGAATTCTAGAACAGAAGGTCAGTTTTGAAATGGCTGAATTAGACCTTTATTCAAACATTTTTAACTTTAAATATTTTTTTATAAGAAGCTAATGTGTTAAGAAGATCTCCTAAAAAGAACAAAGTTTTTCTCATTTTTTTACTATTTTTAGAAAATCATACAAAAACTCCGGACAGAGAGTTGCAGATTACTGAGTGTTGTCTAGTGTTTTCCTTATTTCCAGAGAGATCTAACTATTCAATTGTCAATTTTCTTTTTGGGTTAACAAGTAGACTCACAGAGGCACGTTGTATCCAACAATCATCAAGATCAAACCATGCGAACCATGGCTTTTGTTTTCTTGAAGTTTTGGTCTGGTCTCTGGAATTTTCAGAACGTTATGACAGATTTGACAAACTTTGTAAGTAATAGTTTAAATGATATTTATTTTTATTAATTTTTTTGGACTTAAGGCTTATACTATGCTATAATAATGATTAGTTAAGCTTAAATCCAGAGGCTAAATGATCCAAATCAATGAATAGTTCATAGCTTTATCTCATTCATATTCATAAATTCATAAGCATTCATCCATATAGACTGATACTTGTAATTAGAATTCATTTTAGGTTAGGATTTATTACTTAGGAATTCAATAAATGCATCTTGTTTAAAGCATGTGGACTAACCATTTGTTTTGTAGCACTATCGAGGTATGATTTCTCAAAACTCCTCTCTAGTTTATTCATTTATTAATTTTATTGATTTTCGACTACTTGTACGACGCCTTAGAATTAAGTTTTGCCTTATGTGTATATACATGACTAGAGACTCCTTTGCTAAGGTTTTGTTTATTTGCATGCATTGCACGTTTAACAATTGCGGCCGGATCCTTGGTAAGTTCTTTAGTTCCTTATTTTGCATATCGTCTTGCTTGCTACTTGAAATTAAGAGATTTTGAATGATATTTTTCCATTAGCAATTTTACACCCTTTAGACATGCTTTTGCAATGTATACTTATATAGGTATTAGTTGAGGCCATGCTTAGATTAATAATTTGATAAAAAAGATGTTGAGTAGAGGCCTATCCTAAAATAGGATGAGAGGGGGTCTTTCAGTCCGCCGGGCTCCTTCTCCTCTCATTCCATAATCCCCGGACCTAGTTAATCTCGGGTTTCAAAATGATCAGTTTGTCTTTAAAATGGTTTCTCAATTTTCCTTTTTAAAAATTAAGTGGCGACTCGTGTTTTGTAATTTTGAAATTGAAAATGTTTTAAAATAAGAAAAGTTGTGGGAAGGAAAAATTGCGATATCCACAGATAGATGCTAGGAAACACACTCCTGTCATTCTTGGTCATCCATTCTTAGCCATTGCTAATGTGCGTGTCAACTGTTGAATGGGGGTAATGAAAGTGTCGTTTGGGAATATGAACCTAAAATTAAATGTATTTAACGATATTGATCAATCTCCCAATGATTATGATTCCCCATGTGTGGCGGAGAGTGTGGCTAGACAAGCTAATGGATCTAATAACGTAATAAACATGATTATGGGGAAGGATATAATTCACAGTGAACTGAAAAACCCTAATAACCTGGAGCCTAATGATGAATTTACTCGGAAGGTCAAGAATCAATTTGAAACCGCAGAAGAGGAGCCGTCGAATGAGTTAACAAATAACGGCATTATTTCTATTTTCCAACGGAGTATCCCTAATGTCTTCAAGGGTACAATGTTTGAGTTTAGGCCTCCATGAGTCTTGAGATAGAATGGTCTAGGTGAAGACGTAAAAGATAGCACTTCTTGGGAGGCAACCCAAGCTTTCATCGTTCTAGTTCATCCTTTTTGTATACTCTTCGGTCATTTTGGGTCAGTTTGGATTCAATTTTGGTAGTTCTGGACAGGTTTGGGGTCGGGGTTAATTTATTTTGAAATTATTTACATTGAAAGGAAGAGAAAAGAGAAAAAAAGAGACACATCGCGCGCGCGTCCTACTTGCGCGGTCATTTTCCTTAGAAATTTTTCTTTATGAAACTTAAAGCAACCTCGAATATACCTCGCGCGCGGGAAGGTTGCTCGTGCGGCCCGCTTGCGCGAGGGGTTTTTTTTTGGTGTTTTTCTCTATTCTCTTACCTTCTTTCCCCCGAACCTAGTCAGTTGTTTTTTATCTTTGCTGTTTGCTCCCTTAGGACCCTTTAAAATCGAGTCTTTCTTTGTTTTGATAGTTCTGTTTGTTGTTTTATTTTTTATTTTTGTTGAGTCCTTCAGTTTTAGTTTAGTTTCGCAAAAGTACACCACAGTCTATATTGCATATTTATATTTCTATTAGCTATCATTGTTCTTTTGTTTGTTTATTTTCTTTTGTCAAGTGTTGACAGGTGTATTAGTAGCTCCATTTGGAGCATGGTTGAACTTTTCATCGCCATATTCATATACGTTTACCTAGTTTGTGATTGCTGAGATCGGGGTAATATCAATCCTTCCTTATGTACTCTCCTTTCTTCCATTTTATTGTTTCATTGGGGATAATGAAAGATTTAGGTTTGGGGGTATGCACTCACATGCACATTATTATGCACCAATTTTTCGTAAAATTTTTGATACTTATGCTTAAATAAATGATGTTACCGACGTTTTTGCAATCTCGAGTCGATACTTCTTGTTAGCTAACTTGGATTGTTATAGAATAGGAAACAAGGAAAGATATGGTTAACCATTTGCTGAAGTCATGATGCGACGTTTTAGGTTATGTATCATTCGAACTGTAGCTTTATATCATAGATTTGCCCACAAACCTATGCACTACACGTAGTCACTTGATTACATGTTTGATATGAATCGTAATATGATTCGGATCTCTAGATAACATATAGCGTGGAGACAAAATCCGTTGAGCTTTTGAGCCTATCTTTTCTTTGTAGAGGGTTATAAAAACACATTGTGCTTGTCGAATTTTATTGAAATAGTGCATTAACTTATTGTTCTAGTCTCATTATTCTTGTTTTTGTTGATAGTCAAGTTAAAATACTGGTTAGCATAATAAATAATCTTCCGTCGTAAACGTCGAAGAACTGTATCACCCTAGGATATGATTTTAGGCCCTCTTTGTTTTACCCTTTTCACCATTTTACCTATCCAGAAAAATGATAAAATTTTCTTAGTTTTCCCCTTCAAGCCTTTAAAATGCCCTTTTTCTTTAATTAATTACCATTATCCCTTTTTTTTTTGGAGTTCACCACCGAGAGATTCATCAACTTTTAGTGTTGATAAGGCGGTGTGTCGATTGAGAAGAAGAATAAAACAAAAGAGGAAAGGAAAAGAAAAAGCTTGAAAGAAGAAAAGAAAAAAACAAAAGAGGAAAAATATATATATATATATATATATATGAAAAGAAGAGAACGAAGAGAAATGAAAGAAATCGAACATGCCTTACAATGCCATTCTAAAAACTGCTTAATGAATCCGTTCTATTCTTTTTCATTGCCTGAGCCACGTGGCAACCTTTGAATAGTCCTATTTGATCCTAGAAAACATGGTTTAGATATGTAAATGATGGGAAGGGGATTAAAACATGGTAACGATTAATTTTTTTTTACTATTGGCATCCTATCTATGAGACTACTGTTCTTTTGTGTCATGCTTTTTTTTTAGTCGTAGGTGAGCGTTTCTCGTTTGAAAACATATTTCCTTTGCTCCTATATATTAGAGAGATTACACATGTTCTGAATATTTTATTTGACAGTGTAATTAACATTATGAGATTCGTAGTCGAAGCATAGTTGGATGGTTATCAGAGTTATATTCCAAGTTCATGACATGCGTGTGTTCATTTGACTACAATATCACACACGTGCAATTTTATGAGAAACACTATTGATTTATACAATGCATGTGCTTGGAATTATTTTTCATGATGTAGGTAGACATTTGATTCGGTTTTCTTTTGTTCGTTATTCTATTTTAAATCACTATTTTATAATAAGGATTATTGAATGATTATTTTTTTTTCAATAAAACTTTTAAATGTATAATGAAATAAAGATGATTGTGGGTGACTTGTAGACAACAACCCTCAAGAGACTTCACTCGTCCAACTAGGGACACCTAGAGGTTTAAAAGGCTTATTGCATATGCTAAATGCAATCGCGTTGCCTGCGACAGTGAGTTACGATTTTTAAGTATAATAGTATTTATTTTTATGTTTTTCTTTGAAAACTTTCATTATTTGTGGTCCATTTGTGACTTGAGTTTGTTATAACTCTTGTTTTAGGCATGTCGCTTAGTTGCTGCCATCTTTCATGTGACATTTTAGGGTCACCTAGTTCAGGAACTTCTAGTTTGTTTTGATGCAAACCGGGATTTTAATAGTTGAAAGTTCTAGAGCTTGACATCGTTTTGACCATACGTTTTCTTGTTTTGGTCAAGGTGTAATTCTTTGATATAATTTTTTTTGTTGTCGCATGCGACAACGAATGTTGGGTGAACTTGTTTGATCGGGAGAGAACTAATCCTAATTATACGCCTTAACGAGCATCTGTTAGTACCTTTTTATCATGTTTTTGTATATTTTTACTTCGTTTTCTATTTGCTGACAGGTTTTGGAGGAAATCACCTAAACCAGGATAAACAGGATGAAAAAGCACAAAGAAAGAAGCTGAAAAAGCCAAGTCGCGCGCGCGCGAAGAACCGAGAATCGCTCGCGCGATCCGCTCGCGCGAAACCCCATAAATCGCTCGCGCGATCCGCGCGCGCGAGGTGCCAAATGTCGCGCTCGCGCGACCATATGTGTAAAAAGCAAAGTTGCGTATTTCAGTATACTAAAGACTCCTGTGCAAACGAAACTGTTGAACGACGTCTAGACTGTAAATTACATCAGTTTCAGTTCGTTTCGGGTTAGGAAGGCTTCCAAAACTTGTTGTAAATCTATATATACTCTATTTTATTATAATTAAAGGGTTACACACCCATACATACACATTCTACAACCATACTTCCAGCCATTGAAGGGAGGGAAGCAAGGAGAAGAAGAAGAAGACCAAGGGTTTCCATGGCCTCCTCCATCAACTACTTGCCATCTATCACTTCCATGGACGGCTAGATCATAGATCTAGGGTTTCAATGAAGCCCTAGACGAGTAATAGGGTTTTATTTATGTTTTTATTTTAGTTTTATTATGTATGGATGACAGTCACATGTTTAGAGGATTTTTATAAATAAATCGTACTTCTAGTGATTAAATCATTACTTTCAGAATTTATTCTTGTCTTAGATCTATTTTGACTGTGATGTGCTCAACGATCTATTCTTGCTGTGCTTGTTTAGATTGTTTACATGTGATGGTGCTTTATTGATTTGTGCTATCAAGTATCCGAATAGTCCATGCCTAGGTTAGACGGATTGGATCACAACCCTAGTTTAGTGTGGGATAATTCGTGCTAACCGAAGATGGATTATGTTGGTGCTTGAACCATGAATATCTTCTTGTCGGAGGAATTGGGCTTGTAGCTACAATTCCCCATTATCATCCAACTTAATAGGCTAAAGTGATTCATAAATATTCCTATTATGAAGCTAGTGGTGGATTTGCAATCCTAGGTTCCCTCTAAATATCTTTAAAACAACTTTAATTGCTTTTATAATTTAGATTTACTTTTATTGTTCTTAGTTTTATTAAAATCAAATCAAATTCTATTTTTCTTAATTAATTAGATTTAGGTTTTTAAAATTAAAGCGCGGTAGTTAATCAATCTCTGTGGGTTCGACCTTTACTTCCACACTGCAAATCTTTTGAAGAGTAAAGAATACTTTTATATCTTGATTCTGACAACATCATTGTTGGTTTACATCTGTTCCTTCACCTATTTGATTTATTGTTGTCTTGTTGATGGCATCATTGTCTCTTCTTGGACACTTTTCCTTGTGAGACCCTTTGACTTTTGGTAGTGGCATTTCTTTTGCCGTATTATTTTGAGATGGGATCTCTCAATGGATCCATCTAGTAGTGAAATCGTTACAATTGATTATAACAACATTTATGTTTTGGGGGGTGATAATCATTTCTTCTATCGATTTCTCGTTGCCATTGTTAAAGGCTTTTATGTCCATATTGATCATTGTCTTCTTGGGAGGTGTGAGGTATAAGAAGAAAGTCTTTGCGACTCATACCTCTTATGTTGTTAAGACGTAACATTGAGTCGTTACAGTCCTTAGTTCCAAGTAATCATTTGCTTTGTAAAGTTTTCCTTGGTTTCATTCTTGAGTGTTTGGATCATTCCTTGGGAGTTGACCCAATAATTTGGTTCATTTTAGACCTCGTGTTTTGAAACGTCATACCTTTACTTCGTATGACAATTATTTGATAGTCTATCATTAATCTACTTTGAGAATCTTGTGTTTAATTGTAATTCGATCTCTGTATGATATTCACGCTTGTGTAATATCTTCCTTCGATTATCTTTTTTTTTATATCGATTGAAGTTTAATGAGGGTTCTTGGAACCGAGTTTGATATTTCTTTGAATCTATCTAGTCCTTTTCCTTTGGAAGCATTGAATGCGTTGGATTTAATCCATTTGTCTTAAAATTTTGAATCATTTTCATAAAGGGTTGTCACCCTTGTTTCTATAGGTGCTTACCGATAGAGTACTCGGCTATGTGCGCTAGATGTTCAGTTTATGCCTTATTATTCTGGCACTCCACAATTTTGAGCTTTGAGTTTAGGAGTATAGACTTTGATTGGTGTGCGATTTCTTTCATTCAATTGTTGTTCCGTCTTAGAGAAACATGGAAACTCCTTTTGAGTATTGAATGGTTGACTTGGCTTTATCCCATTTCTTCCTTAGGTCTTGCAAACATTTTCACCATGAGTAATGGTTTTAGAATATTATTTCCATTCTACGGGCTACCATTTGTTCTTTGGATTGGGTTTTTGGTTGATGATGAGATCATATCTTTTGTTGGTATACATACCCTTTGTATACTTGTTGCTTATTCATTTTTAAGACAAATTATGGGTATACAACAGTCCCTTGTGTCCTTGTCACCACGTAATCCTTTTAAAGGGATCACTTTTGTTTTGATTCGATGAATTTGAGACATCTGGTTATACTTTGTCTTCATTCAAGTGCATTTTTGGATAATTCAATGATTTGGAGGTTCATGTCCATTATTACTGTCAATTTTTGGAGTTGACTCTGTCTTTTAATGTTGAACCTTGTATGTCCCTTGTGTTTGTTCCTCAGCACCCTTGGTGTGCTTACTGGCTATTTTATTGAGCTTTCCTTTCATTTCTGGAATCGATGTATGAGTTATTTCATTTTCGTACGTTGTGCTAGTGTTCATGTTGTTTTTGTGACACTACAGCATTTTGGTGTGGTCGTGGATCTTTTAAGGGGGGTAGAATGTAGAAACCAGAAGTTTATTAAGGGTATTGTGGTAATTTGGTGGTCAATGAGGGATCCAATTTAAACATGTCCATTTTAAATGCCTAACATTCGTTCTTGTGGTACCACTTTGGTATTTGTTTTGTGTGTGTGTATACATATTACATAATTTGTGTGTGTGTATGGGTGAGGGGACAAGATGAGACTCACAAGTCAACTCCCAACCACTCTCAATAACTCTCAACCACCCCAACCAATAAAGCATCCCTAGGAAGCTTCTCCCTCTCTTTCTTCCTCCCTCGCCATCCTATATATACATCTCTCTCTCTCTCTCTCTCCCTCTCCCTCTCCCTCTCCCTCTCCCTCTCATTTTATTTTCTTTTTCTTTCACTTTCCTTATCCTTCCTTTCTCACTCTCTATATCTCATTTTGGAAAAACTCAAAACCCCATGGTTTCTATGAGCTCAAGCTTCCATTGGGTCTTAAGTATTTGTTTTTGAGACAAGGCCATTAGAGGAAAAAAATCATCACCTCATCAAGGGCTCCCTATTGGTGTCTTCTTCTTCTCCATTGGTGTTCTCTAACTCCAATTACGGACTAGGGAAAGAAGAGGGATTTATTAAGTTCTTGCTCTTTGAAGTTCACTACTTGTGCCTTCTCAATCTCTCTTGGATTCTCTTTTCCTTGCACTATAATCTCAAGAAGCAAGGTAGATTGCATTATCTATATACATATGGCTTCCTATCTCTCTAATTGATTTGTGATTAATTGCTAGGATTAGTGAATATATGGATTAACAATGATTATCCCCTAATACACATGTTCATGTGAATTACATGTCTAGTTGTTGATTAGTTGACTAGATGCTTAAATGAGATTATGTGCTTACTTGCTTAGTTTCTAATTGATGACTAAGTTGTTCATATGGATTAAGCTTATTGCTAAATTGAAAGCATGAGTATGTGTTAGTATTAGTTCTTTAAATGGTAGAACTCATGCTTACCTGGATTATCATGAAAGTTCAAATATTGCAAAATGTCTAATGGAATTACTAATTTCATTCTTGATAATGATCCTTGCATTCGAATCATAGAATTTATGTGCATTGTTGCCAAGTGGGCACTCTCATAGAACAGCATGATTTGTATATGAGAAATCCCAAAAATGGGGATAAAAAGATGTGAAAAATCCAGATGTGGCTTCTGTGTGAGGACAGGGTGAACGTACCTAAGAACGTACCAAACTCCAACTTATATTTGACTGGCTATCGAAAAGTTGGTATGCTACATTCCCAGTGGGGGTTGGCTCACAGTCCGATAGCGAGGCGAGTGAACATGTATGCATAGCCCAAGGGCTCATTAGTTGCATTGCTTAGGCAACATACATTGCACCACATCTCAGTTTTAGTTATGGGATCCATCTTGTATATCTATAATATTTCTACTAAGTCATCGTGCTTAATGAATCTATAAAACCTCTTTTTCAGGTGATCTTGATGGGGGCAAGGCTCATGAATAGCCCGAGGCCTTAATCATATGTTTTTAAAAGCTCCTCGGGACAAATCATATCCTTTTGAACTTACATAACATAGTTCATTTGTTAGACTTGTAATAATTGTAATTTGAAATCGTAACCGTTAGATTCGAATTATGGAACTTATAAGCACTGATACACCCAAAATCAGCCCATGCCCGAGCAGTTCTATTCTGCAACTACTGACAAGCATCATCCCGAGCGGTTTGGTCTACCTGATGCCTCCTGAGTGGTTCATCCACAACCCGGCCAATAGGTCGGGAAGACAGCACAGGCACATCCCACCGCGGGAACAGCTCATCCGGGCCCACAGGCATGATCCTGAGCATTCTGGGTAGTTTCCTACTCGAGCTAGAAGACTAATGGAAAGTGAAAACTATTTCCCAATCTAATTAGGAAACCCCTACAATTAATGCCAATCTATATCAATTGGATTATGTTTCCTTTTCCTTGTATGAGTAGGTCTCTTACATCTATAAAAGAGGCCTCTCACCCACCATTGAAGGGGCTGACTTTCAGTCTACACAGCACCCCTATAGCATTCATCTACATGCCCGGCCGGCCTACGATAGCTCCAGACTTGTTGGTTTAGCACAGGCCCCCGGCTCTTTTACAGTATAATGAACGTGCTCAGACACACACGTGGACGTAGGTACCTTCATTAACAGGGCCGAACCACATACAAAAAACAAGTCTCTCACTCTCTCTCCCCTTAAATTGCTTTAATTCACGTTAACCAAATTTTAGCATCATCAGCTTGGCGCCGTCTATGGGAACGATAAGTTCTTCATCAACAAGTCTCTTGACTGATAGCCATGCCTTCGAAGAAGAGTGAGAAGACTACACAGCAGGCCAACCGGGATGTTTCACCAACCCCAGCACTGGCTGTGGCAGTCACGACATCTGAGCAGTTCACCGCGACCCTCACATAACTCTTGGAGGGCCAGTGTCAAATCTAGCAACAGATCGAAGCCCTGTTGGCCCAGCATAACAGTCCTCCAGTGGTCGGGAAACGACTCGGGAATGTTGCACACGGTCGGGAACCAATCTTGACCAGACAATGTGCCCAAGCCAACCCATCCCGCGTTGAGGATACCAAAGACATCAATAGTAGGCGTACTGCCCGAGAGGAAAGGCAGGAGCATATGGCCCGGTAATCAGTCCAGGGTCACTCGGTCAAGAGCCGAGTTGTCCTTAGGTACACGATGAACAGGAGTCATACCCAAGCCCGATCCCAAGGGACAGCACACTGCCATGAGAAGGAAGTCTCATCCATCAACCCCACATGCGGCCCGGATACCGATCGGGAAGGTGTGGTGGCACGTATCAAGGACTTGCAGAAACAGATTGATGGAGTGGCCACAGGGTTGGGCCAGAACCCTACTCAGAATCACGCCAATACCGAGACAGAGTCACCATTCTCAAGCCAGATCACGAGGTTTGCCATCCCGCGCAAATTTAAGCAGCCTCGCCTAGATCCCTATACGGCTCTGGAAGCACGGTCGACCACGTCCGGACCTACAAGGCTCAGATGGCCCTAGCCACCAACTCTGATGAACTATATTTCCTGGCCTTCCCCAGCACTTTGAAAGGCCCGGGCGTGCAATGGTTTTACTCCTTGGATTCCCGATCGGTCTGCAGTTTCAAGCAACTCAGCAAGCAGTTCATCAACCAGTTCATCGGTATGCATGAATGGCCAAAGCCTGACATGCAGCTACTGACAGTTATACAAAGGGATAATGAGACCCTCAAGGAGTTCACCGGACGGTTTAATCAAGAGAAGCTCGACATCTATGATCTTGATGAAACCGCTACTGTTATAGCCTTTTGATCAAGAGTTCAACACACCAAGTGCGCCGCATCGTTTCATAGATACTGACCTGTAAACTTGGTTGAACTTGCAAAGAGGGTTGGAAAATACATTGACACTAAAGAGTTTCTAAAAACTAAAGACCCCGGGCAAGAAAGCTATGAGCCTTCCAGAAGTAAGCGGAAGTGAGAACTGCCCGGGAAGAACAATGTGGAGAAGCCCAGTAGTTCTAATAGTTTTTCCAGTTCACAGCAGTCTGAGTCCAACAGTCCCGACCCGACCTCCAGCTCACAGCATGCTGGGTCCGGCAGTCCCGACCCAACCTCCAGTTCACATCGGTCAAGATCAAGTAGTTCCGACATTGCCTCCAACACAAAGAAATTAGGAGCCCGACGATCCTAATCCGACCCCCTATCTCCATCGGTCTAGATGAGCCCGACTACATTGATTCTTACCTGATCACCATATGAGGCCCACCGATTGTCAAAGAGCCCATACAAAGACCTTGGGCCTAACCCCGAGGCATAAAAAGGCCTCGAGCTCCGAACCCAGGCACTGAAAAGACATCGGGCTCCAAACCCAGGCACTAAAGACCTCGGGATCGTACCCGAGGCAAAAGACCTCAGGCTCACGCCCGAGGCATCGGCTTTGCTTAGGTCCAACCTACGATGGGTTCAAATCCCCCTAGGTGGCTGATGATGGCAAGCTTTAAAAGACCCTGCAACCACCATGTTCCAGGTCGATTACCTACAGTCATAGCCTTTGTAAGACCCTCATCTTAGCAAAAGCTTGGGGGACAAGACGGCGCAATGAACTAAACAGGCAATAATACCGGGTATTTACAGGCCTCGTGGATAACCAAGTCAAAATCTTGGATAACCCGAGCACCCACAATACTCAGAGGCAATAACTCCACTTAGGTCCAAACCGACAATAGAGGTGACTAAAATCTCTTAGGTTGGCCGACGATAGAGGAGAAAAAAGACCCTAAAGCAACGAGATTTAGGTCGGCTCCACCAACATGGTCAAGTTCTTCTCCCAATAGTCTTGACAAAGGCTGGCTGGGCGGAAGACAACCATCCTGGGGAGTTAAGATAAAAGGACCCTAAAGCAATACGCTTTAGGTCGACTTTTCCAACATGGTAAAATTTTTCTACCCACAACCTTGACGAAGGTTCACGAGCAGAAGATAACCATCCTGGAAGCTAACTCAAGCAAAAAGACTCAGAATTAGGTCGGGTCTCAACTCCCGGTCAGTTCTCGAGCAGTCACAAAACTCATAAGCTCCAAGGCAGCTTCCCCGAGTACTCAGACTAGTATCAGGAAGATTTCCAAACTTGCCCTGATATAGCATCCAGCCAATCTTGGAAATGGGGGGCAAGTGATACACCCAAAACATCAGCCCATGCCCGAGCGGTTCTATTCTACAACTACTGAAAAGCATCATCCCGAGCGGTTTGGTCCACCTGATGCCTCCCGAGCAGTTCGTCCACGACTCGGCCAACAGGTCGGGAAGATTGCACATGCACATTCCACCATGGGAACAACTCATCTGGGCCCACAGGCATGATCCCGAGCATTCTGGGCAGTTTCCTACTCGAGCTAAAAGACTAATGGAAAGTGAAAACTATTTCCTAATCCAATTAGGAAACCCCTATAGTTAATGCCAATCTATATCAATTGGATTATGTTTCCTTTTCCTTGTATGAGTATGTCTCTTACATCTATAAAGAGGCCTCTCAACCCCCATTAAAGGGGCCAACTTTCAGTCTACACAGCACTCCTATAGCATTCATGTACATGCCCGGACGGCCTACGGTAGCTCCAGACTTGTTGGTTCACCACAGGCCCCCGGCTCTTTTACATTATAGTGAACGTGCTCAGACACACATGTGGACGTAGGTAGCTTTATTAATAGGGCAGAACCACATACAAAAACAAGTCTCTCAATCTCCCTCCCCTTAAATTGCTTTAATTCACATTAACCAAATTTTGGCATCATCAAGCACTTTGATATTAATTCTTTTATCTATGTCATTTGTAAGCTATGACCTAGCTTGGGCACGTGTTAGCCCGTTACACTTGTGGTAATGTTGTTAGAGTTCATCTATTAGGACTCACATTTAACTTGTAATAATCATTGTTAATATCCATGGTTAAGTATCCGGGATCTTCGAAAGACCTGCTGCCCGACTTATGAATTTTCATGAAATTAGGAAACTCAAATATTGTTTTGATTCCTCTGGGGATGTTTGGTTGAAAATTCTCAAACCTTAATTTCATAAAAACTTAAAAAAAAAAAAACCTCTTCTTCTTTTTTCTTTCCCTCTTGATACTTCTTATTTCTATCATTTTAAAACTTCTTTAAAAACCAGAGTAATTTTGATTGACCCTATTTGATCCGTTTGGTCCTCATGGGTCAATCCATGACCTTTTGACTTTTCTTTGGAATCCACATAGGATTCTCTTGAAGCTTCCGCAATGTTAGGTTGGTCCACGCAGGATCTTACCTTTTTCTTAACCTCTTTCTTTGACTTTTTGACCCGTCCACGTGTCATGGATTTTGGGGTGTTACCGAGTCATACTCTAGTGATTGAGATTCATCACTCCACCCAATGGTAGTTAATCATGCTAAAGTGTAAACTTGATGAGATATGCAGTCTCATCATCTACTATGACAAGTTCTAAGTATCAAAGAATAGTAATTCGTATTTCACTTGTATGTTTACCATACATGCATAAATTGCTTACTATGATACTTAAGAATTAATGATCATCTCATGAAATAAACCTACATAATGAAATATAAAGCTGATATCCATATTTCAAAATGCCAATGTCTCATACATAAAGTAATGGTTTGATGGCACAAACACAACATTTATTTGGGGGAATTTGGTTCCGCATTTTTAAATTCCCAACAATAATTTACCAAACGAGAGAAATGAAGAAAAATTATTTCCATTTCTATTATCTACACTCTATTTTACCACTTTTTTTCTCTATTTCTCTTATCAATCCAAATAGTGTGTTGCTTCGCTTGATTAAATCCTTGAAGCAAACATAGACTTTAATTTTAACGATGAGTTGTTTGAAATGATTGGTGGAATGCAATGCAGGAGTTAATCAAGCTTGGAGCGGTTACACTCATGGTCCCAGGGAACCTACCAACTGTATATTTAATAGTGCTTCTAGTGTATTTTAGGACATCTGATGAGGAAAAGCATGAACCCACAAGTGGTTGCCTAGTATGGCTCAACAAGTTTTCTGAGTACCACAATGAAATTCTTCAGATAGAGCTAAATAGGATTCAAAAACTTCATCCTCAGGTCACCAATATATATGCAGACTATTATGATGCTGCAATGCTATTCTATCTCTCTCCAAACAAATTTGGTAATTTCACCCTTTCAAACTAGCTATGAGTTATGCTATGGTTTCTAAATTTTCCTAAACTTATTTACCAATAAATGTCACAATGGGATCACCAAAAAAACTTTTGATGAAAATCAAGTGATCCCACTTTAAGATATCTTAGGTTGATGGATTGGGAAGTATTATAGTCATTTTGTTGACATTGGATAGTTCGTTGATTGAACTGTATCAGAAATACTACAACAAGAAATCAATATCAGTGACTTTATGTTAATCAGTTGGCATTAAGTGATATTAAAAATACCTTCGGAGGTTAGTGATATTCTCTATGCTCTTTTTACTAAGGCCTTAATTAGTTCCTTGTTTGTCTCAATTTATTGATGAGTGATGTTGTATTAGTCGGTCTAGCCCTGAACCAGCGTGCCTACAACTTTATTTCATGGAGCCACTCACTAATGGTAATGGAATTATGTGCATAGTTTGCTCCCGTGATAAGCCTTTTTTCTTCTGCCTTAAACATCACTGGTGGAAGATGTCTATGCATGATTTTAATACTATGGTCAGGCAAATATATTTTACCCATGTCCATGATATTTCCTCTTGACATGGTACTCTATGGTATCAAAAGGAGATATATATGTTACCTATGTAACATAGGTACGTTTCTCATGAGCGTATGTGGAGTGGTGATTTTTGTAACACTGAGTTTTGTTCCATACATGTTACATGATTCACAGGAGGAGCTCTAAGAACATGTTGTGGAGTTGGAGGCCCATACAATTACAAATTTTCTAGTCCTTGTGCCCTTCCACAATCAACTAATTATGATGACCCCTCTTTGTATGCTTGCTGGGATGGTTGGCACTTAACAGAGGCAACATATAAATGGATATCGCAAGGTTTATTAGAAGGACCCTACACCACTCCTCATTTTTATTCTCCATGTATTTCCAAAGTTATGAGATGTGAATCATTTTATTCTATAAGTAGTTAGAAAGCAAAGAAACCTAGCTTAATTTGATTGCAGACGAACTTTATGCAAAGCTTTTGTGATGTAATAAATGTTAAACTTCTAATTTTATATATTACTGTTTGTAACAAAAATATTATTTATATTGTAATAAAATAAAATGTAGAAAATGACCACTTAATTAATTAGTATACCAAAATTATCATTATCTTAAGGACTAACTTTAATGATCAATCAACTCATTTGGAAGGCATGGATCGATACCAAGTGACAATTGTGGATACCGGCATTTGAGCCCACAGCTTTTTAATTCTAAAACATTTTTCAAATTTCATACCAAGAGTCACCACTTAATTTTTAAAAGGGAAATTAAGAAACCATTTTTTTTTTTAAAGAAAACTGATCTTTTTTAGAAACCAGAGATTGACTAGGTCCGGGGATTATGGAATGAGAGGGGAAGGAGCCCGTCGGACTAAAACACCCCCTCTCATCCTATCTTACGATAGGCCTCTACTTAACATCCTTTTAATCGAATTAAAAATCTAAGCATGTCCTCAACTAATACACATGCATAAATATACATTACAAAAGCATGTCTAAAAGGGTGTAAGATTGCAAATGATAAAATATCATTGAAAACCCACATAATTCAAGTAGCAAGCCATATGATATGCAAATAGGGAACTATAGAACTTACCCGGGATCCATGCCGCGAATATTAAACCTGCAATGCATACAAATAGAAATTAAAACCTAAGAAAAGGTCTCTAATCACATATATTCACATAAGACAAAATCCTAATTCTAATGTGTCGCACATGAGGTCGAAAAATCGATAAAATCAAGAAACTAAGATAAACTAGAAAGGAGTTTAAGAAATCGATAAAATCATAAACTAAGATAAACTACAAAGGGGTTAGTCCACATGCTTTAAACTATATAATATTAAACCCTAAACAACATGCTTAATCTTCTAGCTAAGGAAAAGAGGTTATAATTACAAGCATCAACGCATGTGAATGAATGCATAAGCATGAGCAAGAATGAACTATGAATAATTCATTGATTTGAATCATTTGGTCCCTAGATTTAAGCTTAACTAATTACTATCAAAGCATGGTTTAAGCCCTAGGTCATAGAAAAGTCATTTGGACCATTATTTACAAAGTTGGTCAAATCTGTCATAAAATTATGAAAATTGCAAAGAGCAGACCAGAACTTCAAGGAAATAAGAGGGATGCTTCCCATGGTTTGATCTTAATGATTTTTGGACACAAGATGCCTCTGTATGTCTAGTTTCCATCCAAAAAAGAAAATTAAAGTTTCAACGGTTAGATCTCTCGGAATTAGACAAACACTAGACATCACTTAGGGACTTAGGACTCTCTGTCCAGAGTTCTTGTATTTTTTTTTAAAAATAGTAAAAAAATTCAGAAATACTTTGGTCATTTTAAGGTAGCTTCCTAACACATTAAACTACCTAGAACAATTTATTTCGGGCCAAGAACGCTTGATTAAGGTTCTGATTTGCTTATTTCAAAAGAGTGTTACTGTTCTAAAACTCTGGACAGATTATAGTTGTTCCACAAAACCCTTGACCAAACCACTCTAAACATGAAACTTCCTTAAAACAAAAATTGCAATGGTAGAACTTTGAGTTATAAACACTTTCCCGTTTATTTCATTTAGTTCCAACGGTTCGATGTTTAACTAAAAATCTATGATCAAAAACGGATTGTGAACTCACTACATTTATCAAATACAACTTTGTTAGTTAATTTCATCCATGAGCTATGGAATTTGGCTTGAACCACACTACCTCTCCTACCATTTGATGGTCATGGGAGACTTACTATATTCATATCTTGAAAGTCTCAAAGAATAATGGAGAAATTCCATGAGACCTAAACATAACAAACCTAAACCATGAAGGTAGGTTTAGATTAATTAATCAAGTGTACTAATATCAACTTCAATCATCTTGTAAATCACGAGCTTACAAAATAATTAAAGCATTTCAAGTCTAAGGATTCAAGTAAGACATTGAGGGTCTTATGAATCTCAAAGATTAGAAGGAAGAGAAAAAAAAAATTCAAAGACTCTAAGTATATTAATGATTAGAATATAATTAAGACTAATTAAATTAAAGTTTTACCTCCAAAATATCCTCAACTTTGTGATTTTGAAGAACTCCCAAAGACTAATCAAGCTTTCCACCCTCTTTAACTCTTCTAAACTCACTTCTAATTGTGTTTAAAGAAGAAATTTTGAAACTTTTAGGACTTGGAGAACTAAGAAAACATCTAGATTCAAAGAAAAATTCTAACCCCTTGCAAGAGGATATTCATCCTCTATTTGTAGACAAATTTAAAGGGGTATTTCAGTCATTTCAAAGTAGAAAATCCTAGTTCGGACTGTCCTTTGGTGGTCCAAAATGTGCCGTATTATAGCTTGCTGTTACAAAAATGCGGCACTCAATGGAGATGGAAGCAACATTCGCTGGATGCCGGAAGAGCATTCAGTGACAGCCGTGCGGCACTCCATGAATACTGTTGCGGCACTCCATGAATGTCGTAGACAACTCCAGGGACTGCCGCTTTTTCTGGAAATCACTTTTTAACGTCACTTGATATGAACAGACGGCAGTTGGCGACTGCCTTTGCGGTTCTCACTCACTGCAGGACCGGCGGTCAGGGAGTGCCGCAAATTGGCTCAAGTGCCGTTCTGCCTCTTTTTTCCTTTTTTCTTTCTTTTTTTTACTTTTCGTTTAGGTTGGAGAGTCTTTCGAAGTGCTTGAATCATCTTTGGAAGTCCTTGATTAGCCGGACATTGTCATCATCGGATTCAGAGGTAACACTCCCCTTAACTCGACGTTTGGTCAAAATTGGGGTGTCTACAGTTTGCCCCTCTTCGACGGAGATCGTGGAGCAACAAAAACCACAAGTGAATGTCGAAGCCTATATGAAGAAAAGCTTTTGACCAAACTATCGGATTCAGGTAAAAAACAAAATGCGCTGCAAAAGAAATCAAGTGCGCAGTAAAATTCCAATTGGTCATGCTCCATGATGAACTGCTTACGTATCCTATCAGGAATAAGACCAAGACGTAGTTTGTGTAGGAGTCAAACAAACGTAAGCACAAGTAAACATAAGAATGAATGCTCTTATCCTGTTGTGATGCACATGCTCATGTAATGGTATTTTCAAATAAACTCGACCGAGCAGGTGTCATGCTTACTCTATATTATGTCTTCTCTATATGTGACGCACATTTCATGATGCGTTAGCCAGAGAAGATTACCAAATGTTGACCGATGCAAAGATTCTTTGCATGGGTCAAGAAAATTTATTTCTAACTTTCCAAAATGAGGGTTAACGCAAATCTGTTGCGAGAACGGAGAGTGGAAATCCGTTACACCCTAAAGGATCAACGTAAATCTGTTACGAGGATCAGGAATATAAATCAGTTATATTACTAAGACGAGGGTTTACGCAAATCTGTTTTGAGAACCGAGAGTGCAAATCCATTACACCCTAAAGGATCAGCGTAAATCTGTTATAGAATCAGGAATATAAATTCGTTATATTCCCAAGACGAGGGTTAACGCAAGTGTGTTGCGAGAATCGAGAGTGCAAATCCGTTACACTCTACAGGATCAACATAAATCTGTTACAAGGATCGAGATTATAAATTCGTTATATTCCAAAGACGAGGGTTAACGCAAGTCTATTGCGAGAATTGAGAGTGCAAATTTGTTACACTCTAAAGAATCAATGTAAATTTGTTGCAAGGATCGGGAATATAAATCCGTTATATTCCTAAGACGAGGGTTAACGCGAATCTGTTGCGAGAACCGAGAGTACAAATCTGTTACACCTTAAAGGATCAGCGTAAATCTGTTACGAGTATTGGGAATATAAATCCGTTATATTCCCAAGATGAGGGATAACGCAAGTCTGTTGCAAGAACCGAGAGTGCAAATCTGTTACACTCTAAAGGATCAACGTAAATCTATTATGAGGATTGAGAATATAAATCTATTATATTCCCATGATGAGGGTTAACGCAAGTCTGTTGCAAGAATCGAGAATGCAAATATGTTACACTCTAAAGGATCAACGTAAATCTGTTACGAGGATCAGGAATATAAATTTGTTATATTCCTAAGACGAGGGTTAATGCAAATCTGTTGCGAGAACCGAGAATGAAAATCCATTACACTTTAAAAAGCGGGGCAACCATATTCGGATGACTCAGGTGTCAAACAGACTCGAGTTCAATTCAACATTTCGTAATTTGGAGCCCACAGACTCAAATTCAATTTAATTCAAAATTTTTGTGTCAACAGACTCACTTTCAATTCAATAAATTTATTTTTTCCAAAATTTTGGAGCCGACAAAATCAAATTCAATTCGATTCAAAATCTGGAGCCCATAGACTCAAATGAAATTTAATTTAAAATTTTGGAGTTAACAGACTCATTTTTAATTCAATTTTTTTTTTCAAAATTTTGGACCCCACAGACTCGAATTCAATTCGATTCAAAATCTGGAGCCCACAGACTCAAGTTCATTTAAATTTTCAAAATTTGGGGTCCACAGACTCAATATTATTTCAACTTTATGAAATTGAGAACCAATTTGGTCCTGAAAACCATCTCCGGGGGTCAAGAGCACATTGAGGGCAAAATTTTAAGGGTTTAAATTCAATTTCGGGAACCAATTTGAATTTTAGGGGGAAAATGAAGAGTCTGGTAACCACCTCAAATGAGGTACACGCTGGATTTTGCGACAGTCGGTGACTGTCGTACGACATTCACGAAGTACCGCTGCAGCATTTAGTGAGTACCGTATGATAATTCACCAACTGCCGTGCACAAAAGCTGAGTGTCGCGTGTGGCGGGCGACAGCTTATACCAAGAGTTTTATTTCATTTTCATTCATTCTCTTAACCTCTCTCAAACCCGAAATCGCTCTAGAGAAATTTTCCATTCTTCTCTTTCCGCTCGTATTGATCTAGCAAGGACTATCAAGTCAGTTCTGCTTGATCAAAACTTATATCATTCTCATTATTTTTATTGTTATTCTGCATTTTTCATGAATCTAACCACAAATTCATTTTTCTTCTTTGGCAGATAATAGCGGGCAGTTCAGGCAGTAGGAAGAAGGCGAAGTATCGAGCCACCCCCAACCCCGATGTTACACTCTTGCTCTAGGATCTGGATAAGCATTTGTCTTCCCGCGCGTTCAACCGTGAGGTAAATGCACCCCGCTCTTTTCTTTTCTTTTAATTCTTCTTTTGTATGAACTTTACGAATGTAATGTGCCATTAACACAACTTCAAATGTCCTATTTCAAATGCAAATGCTATACTTGTAGCGCTCTCGAGCGTCTCGCATGCTTTAACCAATGCTCATTCAATGTTGTATTCTTTATCCTATTTCTTATGAACTTCATAAATCCAGGGACAAGACTTCATATGAAAATGAATGCTATGCTTATGAATTCTTGGGCATCCCATCTGCATCTGCGCACATTCAGTTTTGTTTACTTTTCTCAAAGACTTTTGACTGCGATGTATGCCAATCAAAACCTCGCACATCCCTTAATGAATAATAAACCAGTACTCTAGATACTTTCGTTAATCATTCATCCTTTATTATTGCTTCTTTTTTATTTTTCTACAAATGACAATCAAACTTTTCATAAATGTGAAATCCATGCTTGTGAAGTTCTCCCAAAAGCTATCTTTTATTCACCCGTACCTTATGGCTACGCCATTCTCAAAACTAGCTTTATGTCTTGAAAATGCGGATATTGTTTCATTATTATTTTTTTTTTCATATATATTTTCTTTTCTTTTACTTTTCTCTCCTCATTTTTGTTTCCTATTTCTTTCTTATTTACTGACATCAAATCTTGTAATTTTTTCTTGCAGTTACAACCCAAGGTGTTAAAGGGGCACGGCAGCCTACCTCATGGCTTTATCAAGTACGAGGAGCTAAGTGAGATCGTGCGGGGATTCATCGACGCTGCAGGTTTTGGAGACTTCATCAAACTTTTGACAAAGAGCTTCAATGACCTGCGACAGATTCATGCATTGTCGGAGCGGTGATGGGATACCACCAATACCTTCCACTTAAATTTTGGAGAGATGACGATGACTCCATTGGATTTCAGCATGATCACGGGGATCCCGTTTGGAGGAGAGCTCCTTCGATATTTAGATATAGTCATCGGGTGGGATCGGGTGCCAGAGCTACTCGGACTGGTTCCAGAGGATCCCTTGATTATGACCAAGTGGTTCTTCGACCCCTTCAAAGGCCAATCGCTCTTTACCGATGAGCAGATGGCTCGGGGCTTTATTCTGTACATGTTGGGGTGTTCCCTGCTGAGCACCAAAGGTGACAGGGTCTCCGTATTTCTGGTAGTGTCCTTGAAGCATATGGACGAGATATATCAGTACGACTGGGCCAGTGTAGGGTTGTCCACTCTATACCAGCATATTGGGGGACATCTCTCGAGATCGGCTGGCCTCTACTGGCGGTTTATGGAGGGCACGGGAGGTATATAACACTTTTCTTTTTCCTTTTATTTTATTTTCTGTTTAATTAATTTTCAAAAGAATGTGACCCTTACATTTCTCACTTTGTTGTTTCGCAGATTTGGTACCACGAGTATCTCAATATGATGTCGCCTGAGACGCGACAAACGGACACCTTCATCATGCACCAGGGGCTAAAGTGGGCGAAGGACCGGGTGGGGCAGAAGACTAGGTCCCATGATTTTATCTCGTTCAGGAACTTCCTGATGACTTTACGAGTACAGCATGTGGAGTGGCAGCCCTAGAGGGACGTGCTTCCTGAGGCTTCGGACGGGATACGGTGGTCAGATGGGTATAACCCGATGAGGATTCTATTGGACGGCCCCAGATGCCAGGGAGTGGTACTTAGGCTAGAGAGTGACCAGACATTCACTGATGGTTCCTGACTATTTCGTGCCACATCCCCCTCCTGCTTCAATGATGGCTGTGGATACGGCTTTGGCAGTTTGGAATAGATCCTAAAGGAGGTTATGGAGGTGCTGGGCGAGGTGGAGATGCAGGCAGTGGCAGTGATAGTGGCAGAGGCAGAGGGAGAGGCAGAGGTGATGTCGGCGAGGGCCGCACAGAGTCGGAGGAGGAGCCTCTTCGACGTGTCACACGCCAGGCTCTGGGCCGTGGTTATGGCTGACAACGCTCTTTTCTATCTTTCATTTTATATTTTGAGCATTTTGGTAAGGAGACATATGCACTTGGATGACTGTATATATATACACATACTTATATTTGGATATTTGTATCACACACGTTTACTTTTATTGACGGCTTTTGGATAGCCGTGGTAGGATAGGTGCCTGCATGCTTCATGACTATTTTTTATCTTTTCTGCTTTTACTATTGCTCCCCATATGCGTGACCATACCTTGGTCCTTTTATTTTAACTTTGAATGCTTCTACCTTCTTTATTTATTTAAAATGAATGAACAAATGAATGGATGTATGTGACCATGGCTTGGTCTTGCTTGCACGTGCTGCATGATGCGCATTTTTAGTATGTTTTTTGTTTGCAGGTGGGCTGAAAACATTACAAATAGACCCTGGCCAAAATAAAACTCAAAACAGCACTCGGTTAGGCTTTTGTAGCACATAGTGAATGCCGCAACGGCAGTCGGAGAATGCCGCAACGGTATTCATGGACTACCGTGCGGCGCTTTGTTGAGTCCCGTTCTGCTTTATTGACTGTTACGGGTAGGTAGGCAGCTTTATTCTCCTATTTATACCACTTTTTTCCCCCAATACTCCACAAAACATTCTTCTTTCCTCTTCACTTCTTCCCAAAATGGCCTCCATTAGCTCCCAAATCCTCTTCCCATGGATAGATGCTCTCTCGGGCATTGATAGGCTAAATTTTGAGTGTTTCAGACTGAACGACCTCTTCTCTTTTCGATGGATGTTTTTGAACGAAAGCTTGCTTCGAGCTGTGATTCAGTGTTGGGATCCCTCCTTTCATGTCTTCCGCTTCGATCCCCATGAGGTCTGCCTTTTATTTGAAGAGTTCAGCGCCATACTTCATACCGATCATTTTGTGGATCTGGTGGTTGCACCGATGCAGGTGGGCTATGTTCAAGACTTGGCTATCCTGCTCCATACATCATGGAGTGCTGCGAGATCTTTTGTTCATAACGAATATATCGACTTTGAACAAATTTTCTTGGTTTATGCTCCCATGGGAGATCCTTATGACGGCGGATATCTGATTATCCCGCGTAGTGCACTATCGATTGGCATGCTCTCTTACTTTCTCTTCTAGTCATCTTCCAATATTCTCATACCCATTGTCTGTGGTCTACGAGAGTTGAAAAGTGCCGTCATGCTAGTTCTTGGCGTGACCTTGATAAGCTTGGACGGTGCTCACGCTGCTGGTGCTATGTTATCTGCGGGAGCCCCTTTTGTCTTACATATTTGGCCCATGGAATTCCTGGACCTATTTATGCATCCTTCACACCTCCGGGAGCTGCTTCCTTATGACCGCATAGAATTTTATCACTTATTGCGTTGTGACAACGCTTGGCTTGATTGGCTCCAAGGCCTCTCTTTAGACGACATTTGCTGGGCTTGCTGGACTTGGTGTTACCGCTCTGTCGCAATGCAGCTTCCTGGGAGGCCCGGTATCTGGTTGCCTGGCCTGCACGCTACCACCTTCTTCATTCCTGGCCAACTGGTTCATCAGTATGGACTTCTCCAAGACATTACTGGGGATATTGCTGCTGACTTCACGAGGAGTTCGATCATGCGTTCCTCCACTGTGAAGGCCTTTATCAAAGCTTGGCATGACAGGGTAGCTGCTCCCTTTCGGAGGATTCCTTCTTCGGTCATACCTACTGCTGAGTACCTCTTGTAGATTCAGACCCTGGTTGAGAGACAGACTCCATAGACATGTATAAAGCAAGACGGGATAAACTTTTACTTTACAAAATTTCTAACAAATCCTGTATACTTACTTGCGCCTCTGAATGTTTTATGTTTGAAAAGAATGTTTTAGCATGTTCAATCAATGTGTTCACTCTTTCAGTTTATGTTTAAGTTGTGAAAATCACCCCTTTCAAAATCTCTTCTCGGCTCTTGTTACTTTGCTTTGAATCTTTGCTTAAAGCTTTAATCATCCTATACCATGAATTCTCATTTGTTCTTATATAGTACTTATTTTGACGACCAGGAGATCCAGAGACGGGTTCAGATATTATCTGGGTTCTTTTTGGTTTAGCAAATGGAGTTTGCCCCTAGTTTTGGGGCTTTGGTGTGATTTTGGGCAAATGGGAGTTTGCCACTAGTTTGGCATAAGGATCTTCTTTTTGGTTTCTCATGGACCGAGGGCTTTTGAGAACCTGGCTACTTATCCCAGAATGGGTAGTAGGTCCACAGTAGTTTAGTTTAAGGCTTGACAGAACGTGCCACTCAGGCGATTTATTAATGACCGAACCGAGCTGGTTGCCTACGTATCCCCTAAAGGGAATCAGGTTGAGCGTAGTTCATTAAGGTAGGAGGTTTTGAAAAAAAAATAAGGTGTAGACACCCCATTTTGTCGGCTATCAGATTTAGGAGACCCATAGCTTAGTGGTTCACAATGATCGTAAAAGACTCAAAAGGACTCTTGGAAGTCAGCTCTATCTCTCAGAATGCTCAGAATGACCAAAATACCCCTGAAAGCCCAAAGACTCCCAGATTTGGCCCCGAAGTTCTGAAAACATGCTATGTCGTAAGAAAACTGATAAAATGAGTTTTTAAGTCAAACCGGATGAAATCGTCAACTCCCAGAGACCCCCGGAAGTCCCGGAAGTTCCCCGAAAGTCCCCGTTGACGGTATGACAGAGGTTTGACCAGGTTTGACCAGAGTTTGACCAAGTTTGACCGAAATCACCCAAATTCACCAGAATCATTAGAAAAGTATTAAAATGATTTTTAAAAGAGAATCAAGCGAAAACGTCGGCTCCTGGGAGCTCCCGGAGGTTCCCAGAACTTCCCGGGAATCTTAGGTTTGACCAGTTTGACCAAGATTTGACTTTGGAATCGGGGCACCGAAACAATTTTCAAATATTTTTCATGGATACTAGAGGTCAATAGCTTTCCAACGGTATACCGCACATAATTCCTGGATTTAAAACGAATTTATTTTGAATTTCCGAAGGCGAAAAAGGCGATCAAATCGGCTTTTATCGCGAATACCGCAAAACTTTTCAAAGTGACCTATCCTCGAACTATTTGATATGTAAATTAGACTCCATTACCTTTCCAATGGTATATCACAACCTCAGTTTGGAGTTCGTACGCATTTTCTGTGAATTTTGGACAAAATAGGGCGTTTTCGCGAATATTGGAACCTCTAGGGTCTAAACAGCATTATCTGGATGAAGGAGGACCAGTGCCGCGGCGGCACTGGCCCAGTGCTGCGCGACACTCCCCTCCAGAACAGAGTATTTTTGTAATTAGTTTTGTGGTCCCATTTTGATTTATTAAAAATCAAAACGACATAGTTTTATGATTTCAGATGTTTGGAGCCAATAGGAATACTTTCTAAATCCCAAAACCACCCCAAGTTGGCCTATTTAAACCCCCCATTGCTCTTCATTTTGGAGGAGTAAAATGCAAGTTTAGAGAAAGTTTGGGAGAGAAAGTTGTAGAGATAAGGTTAGAGTAGAGAGAAAAGAAGCTTTCTTCTTTGATTTTCAAAACAAAAGTGAGTTCTAAACTTTGTTTTTACCTCATTACTCCTATTTACTTCAACATTCAATACACCCAACCACCATTTTAGTGAGCATTTAAGAGAGTGGAAGCTTCTTCCATGTCCAATGTCATTACATATGAGTGAAACACCATGCTACAAGTTCTATACATCATGAATATCATCTATTGATTGCTATCTATTTGCTTGCTTGTTTATATAATGTTCATCTCTTCTCACCTCATTTCTTTTTGATTTTCTTTATTTACGTACTAGTTCATCATCATCTAAGTGATGACATGAAGTTTGAGGTGAGTGAATCCTTATGGATAGTAGCTCTTAACCTCAAAAACATGTTTGATAGATGATGATCATAACTTCAATACCTCCAAGGTATTCTTGAAGTTATGTTCAAAATAAAAATAAGTTTCTCCAACAATCTTGGAGGTTCTTGATGATGAGTTGAATGTTGGCATTTTAAGTGGTCATAATCTTTATTGAGTATTGAAAATACACTTTCAAAACCTCTATTTCAAAACCCCCCTCAATCCCTCTCATTTTGATTTCAAGAAAGAAAACCTTATTTTCCCCAAAATCTTCAAAACAGTGAGTCAAAACAGTGAGTGAGCTGAGTTCAAAGATTTCTCTAGAACTCAATACTCAACATATAGATGCAAGGCCACTTGTAAAGTCTTTCTAACTCATTGGAGAACACCCATGATTTTTGGTTTGGCTTGGAAGTACTTGAAAATGGTCCATTTGGACTCAAACATTCAGCCTCTGCTGTCATAGCAGCTTGACTAACTTCCAACTTCTTTTTCAGAAATATTTTCCAAAAGGGGTGGTCCCAACTTATTTGTCCCTTAAACTTCAGTGTCGTAGGGAACATTCTGTATAAAATGGGCCTCTAGATCACTCGTTTTCATTTTCTAAGATTTTTCAACATTTCAGTCGACAGTACGGACTCTGTTTCTGAGTGACCTCTGTTGTTCATATGATTTCTCTCAATCTGTGATAGTTATTAAAGTTTGGATTTTTTGTTTGTGTTCTAGACACAATAAGGAACATCTCCATAAAAAATCATGCATTGAAAACATTCCTAACCCCTCTTTTGAATTTTCCAAATATCTAGTTACTGTTTTTTCCACTATTCACAGCAAGCACATTTTAACTTTCATTCTTTGATTTGATGCTTATGTGCCTTCCAAATTAGTTCATATCTTAGGAAGTAGTTTATACTACATTTGTACATATCCCATGATGATTTCATTCATTCATTCATACACATTATAGACTTCTAAGTCATTCTAGGAATCTATGAACACAAAGCACACCACAAACTTGGCACATTCTAGATACATACATTGCATCCATGCAAGATTTGGGGCCTTCATGGCTCCTAATCTAAGAAGATTATAAGGAATGAACTTGATAACACGTTCATGCTTCCCCTGATCTAATCATCCTTTCTCATCCATCCCGGGGATTGAGAGGTCTTCTTTTCTCAAAGATTAACATGCATCATACTAGTTTGCTAAACATATTTTGATTTCTTTGTTTATTTGTTTCAATAACAATTCATGTCCCCCTTTAGATTAGGAAGTCTTGATTATTTGATACATGATTAGACGATTTTTTCCTAGGTTTATTTGTGTGATCTTTCACTTTGCATTGTGTGATATTTGGCTTAGATCTTATGAATGATATCATATCTTTAGATCTTCCATTTTTAAATTTTCTTATGTGATGTAATATATTATCATAGTATTATTTGTCGAACCAAACATAGTATAAGATGATTATTTGGATGCTAATTGAGGCCCGTCGAAAGACGGGGCGAGTTGAGGGTTTAGTCGCTACAAAGGCTCCTTCCTCTCGCGTACCAAAACCCCGAGCCAAGTTCTTTGGTTATGAAGGACCGGTGCCCTTTATCCATTTGGGTGAGTCAAATTAGGTTTCTTGGTTCCTTAAAGACCAAGTGGCGACTCTGTATCTGTTTTCAACAGACCTTTTGCTCTTTCTTTGATCAAAATCAAACAAGCTTCAAAACATAACGAAGCGGTGGAATCCCGGTATCCACAATCTGGCGACTCTGCCGGGGACTTTTATTTTTAAAACAAAATAATACAGAGGTTTGACTCATAAGAAGCATCCTTAAAATCATCTTTCTACTGTGTTTGGTTCACCACATTGCACTCTTACATTTCCCCTCCGACTGTGTCTGAAACGCGGCGCTGACATTGTTCAGGTCTTGCTGTGCCAGGGCACAAGTCACCGTTGATACTGTACCTTCCAAGGTATATCAAAAAGAGTAAAAACCTCCGTACTGTCTCCCTGACGGTATCTTAGAACTCTCGTCAACTGACCCTCTTTGACTAAGCCCAGCCTTTGCATATAGATTCCTGAAGAACCTTTCATAGGACTATTCATTTATCTTTTCAGATAGGACAATGTGATATATCTGCTGTATGCCCTAATGGGATTACCAGAGTGGTGTAGACGCTTATATGGCATAGAACAGAACCTCTTTCTTATGATTCCCAAGACAATCACTCACATGTGATTACATTGAGTTGACCTGCCTAGGCACCATGACAAGGATATCTGCTCCATGCTCACAAAGATATACACCGCGAACCTTGTTTATCGATCCTAAGACATAGGAGTATGAAAACCTGCTAGACGGTATGATCACTATCACCATATTAACCAGTTTATCCCAGAAACTCTGTCCAGATATCCCAGATATAACCATGTTAACCAGTTTCTCCCATAAACTCTGTCCAGATATCCCAGATATAACCATGTTAACCAGTTTCTCCCAGAAACTCTGTCCAGATATCCCAGATATAACCATGTTAACCAGTTTCTCCCAGAAACTCTGTCCAGAAATCCCAGATATAACCATGTTAACTAGTTTCTCCCAGAAACTATGTCCAGATATCCCAGATATAACCATGTTAACCAGTTTCTCCTAAAAACTCTGTCCAGATATCCCAGATATAACCATGTTAACTAGTTTCTCCCAGAAACTCTGTCCAGATATCCCAGATATAACCATGTTAACCACTTTCTCCCAGAAACTCTGTCCAGATATCCCAGATATAACCATGTTAACCAGTTTCTCCCAGAAACTCTGTCCAGAAATCCCAGATATAACCATGTTAACTAGTTTATCCCAGAAACTCTGTCCAGATATCCCAAATATAACCATGTTAACCAGTTTCTCCCAGAAACTCTGTCCAGATATCCCAGATATAACCATGTTAACCAGTTTCTCCCAGAAACTCTGTCCAGATATCCCAGATATAACCATGTTAACCAGTTTCTCCCAGACACTCTGTCCAGATATAACCATGTTAACTAGTTTCTCCCAGAAACTCTGTCCAGATATCTCAGATATAACCATGTTAACCAGTTTCTCCCAGAAACTCTGTCCAGATATCCTAGATATAACCATGTTAACTAGTTTCTCCCAGAAACTCTGTTCAGATATCCGAGATATAACCATGTTAACCAGTTTCTCCCAGAAACTCTGTCCAAAATTACCCGAAGTATCCCAGAAATCCCTGTTATCCCTTGGTGGTCATACTGGAAAGTAAGGTTAGCACACTCTGTATGGTTAGGACCTTATTTCTTTAACTGCTATATGTTAGAAATAGAAGCATCATGTAGATTAGGGCTTACATCCGCATGCTTGTCCCATTTGCATGCACCATTCCCCATCAATCTGCACGCACTGTCTCGAGTCGGTCCACATCACTGTCTTTGTCTGTCTAAAGTCACCACTGTCATGATCTAATCTAGTCCTCTCAAAATCTGTCAGGTCAGTATAGATTCCCAAGGTCAGCAGTCAGGGTCCTCTTCTTGGGTCAGGAGTTCGGATAATCGATTGATCAGAATCAATCCAACAGCTTACTTCAGCATGAATAGGGAAGAGTTGGAAAACAAGGTTACTGAATTGGGAGCGACCATAAGCCAGCAGTCCGACATCCTAGCCCAAGTTCTAAAGTTCATGGAAGAACCGAAGCAGCAGCAGCCGCAACCTCCACCCGGGTTTCCACCACCAGGATTTGAACCTCCCTCGCATGAGAATAATAGGGAGGAAGACTGGTTTCAAGGGGTCCCACCGCTTACGTACGAGAAAAAGATCCAAGAGAAAATGGACAAGGTCGACAAGCTAGAAAGCGTACTGAGAAAAAGCAAAGGGGTCGATGATTACATGCTAGACCTGGAAGGCCTCTTCGAGCCTGTCAAGCTAAAATTGCCAGAGAATTTCAAGATGCCTGCTATCGACCGTTTTGACGGAACTGGGAATCCGAAAAGTCATGTGAAGCTATGTATGAGTATCTTCCAGTCCATGGGTTGTACCCACGAACACATTACGATGTTGTTCCCGTAAACTCTTGCAAAGTCTGCACTATCGTGGTTCCTAACCTCGGAAGCCTCCAAAACCCGGGCTTGGGAAGACATCGTTCGAGTCTTCGTCGATCATTACTCCTATAATCAAGAGCTGGATGTCACCATCAGGGATTTGGAAATAACCCAGCAAAACCGCAATGAATCCTTCGCTGCATTTCTGAGCAGATGGAGGAACAAGGTAGCACAAATGACCCACCGACCGATTGAAAAAGAACAGGTAAGGATGCTCATCCGGAATCTGCAGCCCCTCTACCGTGAGAAATTATTCTACCAGTCCATCTCCATCTTTGAGGAGTTGTTTGAAGTCGGAACCCTAATTGAAGACGCTATCAGAGAAGGAAAGATAGAAAAGGAAGAGCCCCCAAGTCAGTCCAGAAGGCCTAACTACTCCCGGAATCCCCCGGATGTCAATGCCCTTAGCAGCCAACCCATGGCGTACCCTCTTAGGCCGTACCAACCCTCTAGCCAGGCAAACCCCTCCAATCGCCCCTTCCAGAAAAAGCCCCCTCGCAACTTCGCCAAGCTAGAGATCTCCCTCTCCTCAGCCTTAGATCGCCTCCTCAAGAAGGGCCATCTCCAACTACTCCAACCCCGAAACACCCCGTTCTCGCCAAACTGCGATATGTCTAACTGATGTACCTACCACCAAGCCCCGGGCCACAATACTGATGATTGCGTGTGCCTCCGCCATGACATTCAAGACCTTATTGACCAGAACATCATCGAGCCACCACCAAAGCAGCCCCATATCACCCAAAATCCTCTACCAAACCACCAAAATGTCAACCTCATTGATTCCAACCCTGTATCCTTCAACCCTGCTACTTATATCACCCCCCTAGGACAACCCTTGCCTTTTATTGACATCCCAAATTCTGTGGGAATTCATCTGATTGAAGGGGAGAATGACGAGTGGCAGCAACAGCTAGACGATGAGCAAGACTTGTTCTTTCTGGAAGAGCACGATCTGGGGGTGGTAGACCTCAAATGGTATGATCCCAATAATGAAAGTGATGCTTCTATCTGGGACGAGCCGGAGAAACCATTTGTGGGAACGGATTGTGATTGGTTAAAAAAGGATGGGACTGTAGAAGGGCCTACTCCTGCTGAAATTGATCATCTGACCAGGTCAGGTCGTCATTACCAGCCGCTGCAGCCCACTACTGAAGCCGTCGAGAAGGGTCCAGTTAAAGACAAGGGGAAGGGTAAGATGGATGAGATCATCGAAGAGGATAATGAATTGATAAAACAGCTGAAGAAAACCCAAGCACATCTCTCGATGTGGGACATCATGGTAACATCCTATAAACATAGGCAAGCCGTGTTGAATGCCTTGGCTGGAATTGAAGTCCCTATCGACACTGCACCGGAGGACATGGTGGCTTTCTTGGGCGCACTCACCCCCGACCCAATCATTACATTTTTGGATGAGGACCTGCCACCAGAGGGATCCGCACATAACAAGGCATTGTATATCACCGTGGGATGTAAGGGACAACATGTGCCGTTTTGTCTAGTCGATACGGGCTCAGCCTTAAATGTTTGTGCCCTAAGGACTGCCACCGCCTTGGGGGTCAGTGTCCTTGACATCACACCATCTGTGCAATCTGTGAGGGACTATGATAACACCAGGAGAAATGTGATGGGAACCGTTTCTCTCCAAATCCGGGTAGGATCTTTGGTGAGCACCGAAGTCTTTCAGGTCATGGACATACCTGCCTCTTTCAACTTGCTGATCGGAAGGCCCTGGTTGTATGTCAACAAAGCATCGTCCACTGTGTATCAAATGATCAAGTACATCCATGAGAAGAAAGTGAAAATCATCCTCGGTAATAGTTGGGGTAATGAAGCTTTCCCGAACTACGCTCCTATCTTTGAAATCCAAATACCTGAGCTAGAAGAAGGAGAAATTGGGGGATTCTTCATGGAAGAAGTCCACATGATGAATGACGAAGGCAAGTTCCCCGAGATCTACTCTGCAGTTGTCAACATCGTCCGCAAAATGAACTACTTCCCTGGAATGGGATTGGGCCGACGCCAGCAAGGGATTGTAGAGTTCCCTCAGATCAAAGGACAGCAAGGTACTTTTGGGTTGGGATACAGGCCCACTAAAGAAGACGTCGAGCTACAGAGGCCATGGAAGAAAAGGGTAAGGGGTTTCCCACCATACCGCAAGACCTTGAATGGACAATTCATCAAAGAGGGGGATGACTTCCCTTACTTCGGGTTCCCCGAACCCTGGATCCATCAAACCACTGGGAAAAGGCACCCCGGACATGAAATCTTCACTGACTGCGAGAGGCCTCCATATCAAGATCCGTTCTATCCCGAAGAAATTGAGAAAACCCCGAAGGAAGACGGGTTGAAATACCTGGACACTAAAGCCATCGAGAAAATGTGGGAGGAATCCCCCGAGAAGAAGGAAGAAAAGAGGGCCAAGAGTCAAGATGATCAGATCAAGCCAACTGAGGAGGGTCTGAGCAACCAGGCTGTAGAGTCATCTGTCTGTGTCTCCCTTGATGGAAAAATCGGTTTAAGTTAAAAGTTTAAACACGCAGCGGAAAAGCCAAGTTATAAAAACTCAATAGTAGCCCAAGATCTACTAGTTAATTCCATAGATGCGCACAAGAGGGGACAAGAGTTATACCTTAGTGTCTTGAACCCAATTCTAATTTTCTTCTTCTTCCTTGGTGATGCAGCAACCTCCACTAGGTTGTCTTCACCCTTATGTCTCCTACGGATGCTTGCCGGAGAGACTAGAGATGGTGGGATCTCTAATAGAGAGGAAAAAGAAGGTTTGGGGCTCTAAAACAGTTTCTGCAGCTTCTGACGTTCTAAACCGACGAACTCCTTTTCTAGAACGTAGCTGCCCTATTTATAGATTTCCAGAACCGACCTAGACTTCGAGCGATCAAAGATCTTCGATCGATCGAACCATTCTCGATCGATCGAGACTGCCAAGACTTCAATCGATCGAACATACTTCAATCGATCGAACTTGTCTTGACAACTTCCTCATGTGTCTTTCCAAGTATCCTGGCGGAGCTAAGAGTGGGACCTCCTAGGCTCTTTATTGTTGGCTTAGACCAGTTTGTTAATTACCATGACCAAAATCTTTGATCAGCAAACTAACTAACTGGTCAATTAACGTTTACTCCACTATAAAACGATAACTGAACTCCAACGCAAAAGAACATATCCGAAGCGATAACTAGACTTGTATGTTGTACTAATGTCCCTCTACCTTCAGCATTCGTAATCATATTCAGGTAGTCGGATAACTGTTACTGCCAACCTGAATCATGATTACTTCTTGTATTCCTTGAGTCCCATTCACCTCTCATGATTACCAAACATGTTGATAACTCTTATCAACAGGACTGCAGTACTCAGTAATCGACTTGGTGACATTCTCAAGGGAATGCTTACTCTGAAATAGAGGGTAGATTCTGTCTTGATAATTTATGTTCACAACCCTATGAATATGACATACCCAAGATACCCAGGTGTTGATCTTCTATAGACCTCACTGATTGGTAAGTCAAAGCAGCCATATCCACAGTCTGTGTTCATAATCGTCTCAAGATTAAGAACACGTACCTTATACAAGTTATGAGTTCCTATCGACTGATTGACAGTCTTGAGTGTCAATAGGAAAGCTCATGTCCGTCAATGCACTATAAGCACTAGCATGTTAACTAAGAGTTAAACTCTAGTGATTGAGATTAATCACTCCATCCAATGGTAGTTAATCATGCTACAGTGTAAACCTGATGAGATATCCAGTCTCATCATCCACTGTGACACATTCTAAGTAACAAAGAATAGTAATTCGTATCTCACTTGTATGTATCTTATACATACACGAATTACTTACTATGATACTTAAGGATAAACAATCATCTCATGAAAGGAACATACATAATGAAATGTAAAGCTGATATCCATATGTTAAAATGTCAATGTCTCATACATAAAGTAATGGATTGAGGGCACAAACCCAACAAACTCCCACTTGCACTCACAACCATACAGGATTACATCTGAGACCTAGACTATCTAGATGACGATAAAAGATCTTCTGTGGCAAGGCCTTTGTAAACAGATCAGCAAGATTGTCAGCGGTGGCAATCTTGGTGACAGTCACATCTCCACGTTGAACAATATCTCTGATAAGATGATATTCCCGCTCTACATGCTTTCCCTTCCCGTGGTTCCTTGGCTCCTTGGACTGAGCCACTGCCCCACTATTATCACAATAAAGCGTAATAGGTGACAGCGACGCTGGTACCACCTCGAGTTCCATCAGGAACTTCTTGAGCCAAACAGCTTCCTTTGCGGCTTCACAAGCAGCAACATACTCAGCTTCTGTAGTTGAGTCTGCAATGCATTTCTGCTTAATGCTCCTCCAACTAACAGCACCACCTCCCAAGGTAAAGAGATGACCGGACGTTGACTTCCTCGAATCTTTATCTGACATAATGTCCGAGTCAGTATATCCTACTGGAATTAACTCACTACCACCGTACATAAGCATGTAATCTTTAGTCCTTCTCAAGTACTTAAGAATGTGCTTAACGGTTGTCCAGTGCTCTAGACCCGGATTCGATTGATATCTGCTAACCATGCCAACAGCAAATCAGATATCTGGTCTAGTGCATAACATCGCATACATGAGACTTCCCACTGCCGAAGCATAGGGAACTCCTGCCGTACGATTCCTCTCCTCCTGTGTCTTTGGACACTGGTCCTTGGAGAACGCTAGACCATGTCTGAAAGGTAACAAACCTTTCTTCGAATTATCTATAGAAAACCTAGTTAGCACCTTATCGATATAACCAGCTTGAGACAATCCCATTATCTTTCGCTTGGGATCCCGAAAGAGCTTTATCCCAAGAATATAGCTCGCCTCTCCTAGATCCTTCATATCGAAAGTACTATCTAGCCAAACCTTGACCGTTGACAATACCGCTACATCATTCCCAATGAGTAGAATGTTGTCAACGTAAAGCACAAGAAAAGCCACCACTTTTCCTTCACATTTCTTGTATACACAAGGTTCATCCAGATTTTGTATGAAACCAAACGACTTGACCGCTTGGTCAAATTGGATGTTCCAACTTCTGGATGCCTGCTTAAGCCCATAAATGGACTTTTGCAACTTGCATACCAAGTTACCTTTCCGACCAGCTATGAACCCTTCTGGTTGTTGCATATAGATGTCCTCCTCAAGATTGCCATTCAAGAATGCAGTCTTGACGTCCATCTTCCAGATCTCATAATCTAGGCATGCAGCAATGGATAAGAGTATCCTGATGGACTTGAGCATGGCCACCGGCGAAAAGGTTTCCTCATAGTCAATGCCCTCCCTCTGAGTATAACCTTTTGCTACAAGCCTAGCCTTATAGGTCTCAACCTTTCCATCAGATGCTCTTTTCCTCATGTAGACCCACTCACAACCAATGGGTTTAATATTGGCTGGAAGTTCTACAAGATCCCAGACCTGATTAGAATCCATAGATTCTAATTCAGCCTTCATAGCTTTAACCCAATGATCTGAATCAACATCAACCATTGCCTCCTCGTAAGTGGCAGGATCAGATTCAGATTCTATGGAGACAGTTTCAAAAACTTCTCCTAAGAACATGTATCTATCAGGCTGGCTGATAATCCTCCCACTACGATAAGGTACCGGTGCAGAAATGGGTGAAGAAATGGTATTTTCTTGTTTTACATTGTTATCAACTGCGGGTTGGACTGAGGGCTCTCCTTCTATCTTTCTAAGATCTATCCTTCCCTTAGGTTTATGGTTCATGATATAATCACCCTCCAAGAAAACAGCATTTGTACTAACAAACACTTTCTGTTCTCTTGGATCATAAAAATACCATCCATAAGTACCCTTTGGATACCCTACAAAATAACATACTTCTGATCTAGAATCCAACTTGCTCATCTTTCCTTTCAGCACATGTGCCGGACACCCCCATATCCGAAGATGTTGCAAAGAGGGCTTGCGCCTAATCCACATCTCCCGTGGTGTCCTGGGAACAGATTTGCTTGGTACTAGATTTAGCATGTATGCAGCGGTTTCCAAAGCATAACCCCAAAGGAATAATGGCAACTCTGAATAACTCATCATTGACCTAGTCATGTCTAAAAGAGTCCGGTTCCTTCTCTCTGCTACACCATTCTGCTGAGGCGTGCCAGGTGCAGTCAACTGTGACAGAATCCCATTCTGCATGAGGTGATCAATAAACTCATTAGAGAGGTACTCGCCACCTCGATCAGATCGAATGGCCTTGATATGTGAGCCCAATTGCTTCTCCACTTCAGCCCTAAACTCTTTGAACTTTTCAAAGGCTTCAGACTTGTGCTGCATTAGGTACACATATCCATACCTAGAGTGGTCATCAGTAAATGTTATGAAATACTCATAACCACCCCTTGCTCTAAAATTTATTGGTCCACATACATCTGTATGAACTAATTCCAACAATGCATTGGTTCTATTGCCCTTTGCAGGAAAGGGCCTTTTGGTCATCTTACCCTCTAAACAAGACTCACAAACTTCCATTGGTTCGAGAACCAAATCGCCTAAGACGCCTTCTTTGACTAGTCTGCCAATCCTATTTAGATTGATATGGCCAAGCCTCATATGCCAAAGCCTTGTTGGATTAGTGGAAGGTTCTTTTCTTATAGATGGTATAGTTACCATTGAGTTATTAAGTTCCAAGCAAGAATCTTTAGAAATATTGGGATTGATCACATACAAACCATTTGATTTAACACCAGAACATATAAAAGAACTATTTCTTTTAATAACAACTTCAGTTCCAAAATGAAAAGAATAACCATTATTCGATAAATTAGAAACTGAAATTAAATACGTCTCATTGAAGGGACGTAAAGTACATCTGATAAAATCAAAACTTTATTGTCTAGAAATTCTAAAACTACGACTCCTATAGCAACTGCAGAAACGGTTGCACTAGAACCTAGAGTAAGTATGATTTCCCATCACTGCACCTCCTGGTTGATCTGAACCCCCTGCATTGAATTACAGATATGGTTAGTCGCACCAGAATCAATGCACCAAGTGTTTGAAGTATCCGTAATAAAACTTACTTCAATCACATGTGATTCAATCATACCTTGAACTCTTGTAGCTAAGAATTCTGGATAGTTCCTCTTCCAGTGGCCCTTCTCACTGCATTAGAAACACTTTCCTTTGCCTTGGCCACCCACCTTCCCTTTGCCCTTACCTTTTCCCTTAGATTTTGCAATCTTAGGGACCGGTCCAACACTTGGACCACCAGTGCCAGCCTTCTTCTTCCCCTTCTTTCCTTTCGGTGTAGATCGGGAAGAGGAAGCGCTTTTCTCAACATTCAAGACATTGACCCCAGGTTTGATCACCCCTTCCGCTGCCAAAAGAGAACTCATCAATTCGCTCAATGAAAAAGTCATTTGATTCATATTACAGTTAAGTTTAAATTGAGCGAATGAAGGCGACAACGAATTGAGGATCATATCAACTTGGGTCTGTGCATCGATGTTGGCACCTAGGGTCTCCAGCTCGTTTAAATAACCAATCATTTTTAAAACATGTTCCTTGACTGGAGTCCCTTCCGACATCTTTGCACTCATTATATTTTGCATGGCTACCTGTCTAGCAGGCCTGCCATGCTCCCCGAACATATTTTTGAGGGATGTGATAATATAACTGGCAGAATCATTCGATTGGAATTGGTGTTGCAACACACCAGCCATTGAGGCCAGAATATAGCAACGAGCCATTCCATTCGACTTCTTCCATTTGTCGAACTCGCGTCTGGCAGCTGCCGAAGCATTTACCGCGGGTTCTTCAGGGCATGGGGTGGTGAGGACATATATGTGATCCTCTGCAGTTAACACGATGTCAAGGTTACGTTTCCATTCAGTGTAGTTATTTCCAGTTAACTCGTTTTGAGTGAGTATGGTGGCAAGTGGACTAAATGCCGATCCAGACATTATGATTACTGAAAATCAAACAAACAAAATAAATATGGATATCAGAATTAGACAGTTTGAAATAAAAGAATCCCTAAAACTCATATTTTTAAAACAAAGTTGCCGGAATATCGAAACAAAAGAATAAAGCCTCCGTGTGGTGGTCAATTTTCGATTTTTTGATTAATCAAGACTTGTCCGCTATTCAACTCTTGCAAAACAAGTTATGACTCCCGATCCCTTTTGATCTCTAAGTTTCTGAATAATGTCCCGTGTGGGATCCCTTATCCATAGCTTAGCTAGTGTGTACCATTAACTAAGATCCAATCACAACCGTCTCAAGTAGCGCCTCCGTATGGTGGTCATCCTCTAACACGTCTGATTGATCCTATCAAAAGAAGTTCACATCTAGTAACCAATGAGTAATGCACCCTCCGTATGAAATGATCACCCCTGGCGAGGTGACATAGAATGCACTACTCATCTTACAGTGAACCGTTAATGGAAGATCGTGGGTGTCATGAATAAGACCCTCTCCCACTAGATTTGGTAAATTAAGGATTTTGCTTTTAAAGAAAAATTTGTTTTTATACATTACCCATAAACATCAAATGTTTACTAATGCGTTAAAAACGGTTTTTGAATTTTATTTTAGAAAACTTGTTTTACGTGCATGTAAGTACGAACAATATAATTAAATGCCAATCACAAAACAAGCACATAAAACAAAAAACTAAAATGAAAATAAAGACATCCAAACGATGCCTCTATTTCCCATGGCTCTATCTCCATAGAACCTCCTTTTGGTTTGATCGCCTCCAGCTCCATCTTCATGGACAACGGCTCCTTGCTCCATCTTCATGGATTTTCTAATTCTATTACATTTGTCCTATGCTTCTTTCGAAGCTTACAATTTATCTAGAAATAGAAATAGCAACAACAAATTACAATAAAAGTCTAGGGAAACCGGTACGACTTTCCTTTTCGTAGGATTGAAGTCGCAGCGCCCTTTACATATGCCTTAAAACCAAACCAAACTTAAATTTCAACATGCACCAATCTCAAACAATTTAAATACAAAATATTCAAATGACTTGGTGCCATGGGAGATAGCGACTAATCTAGCTGCAAAAGGGTTAGTAGTACACGAATCCATACATACATAACAAATATATGTAACTATTGGAACACTTAATTGATTCACACAGTATATAAACTCTTTACATACTGAATTAGAACTAAAAACAACATCTTACTTCTCTGTCACAGTTCGATCGCTCGAAGACCATTCGATCGCTCGAACCTTCGATCGATTGAACTCTGTTCAATCGCTTGAACTTTCTGTTTCATAGAATGATTTAAAAAAATTTCAGAATACTTAAAAAAAACTTTTAATTTCAAAACACCTTAAAACTGTGAAACAGAGAGCCTGACAAAGAATCTATCTCGATCGATCTAACTTCATTCGATCGATCGAACACCAGAAGGTTTAGATCGATTGAAGACTGTTCGATCGATCGAGTACAGAGGATGTTCAATCGATCGAAACATGTTCGATCGATCGAACCCACCTTGCATCCCATGCAATCACAGATTTGTATTTTGCTGGGATAACACTGCAGAAACAGATCTGTGACAATGCCGTTTCGAAAATAGTTCTAAAATCGACATGCAAATCAAATTAGTGTTCCAAAAACGCATCTATAGATCCAAACGAGCGTGGCTCCGATACCAATTGATGGAAAAACCGGTTTAAGTTAAAAGTTTAAACACGCAACGGAAAAGTTAAGTTATAAAAACTTAATGGTAGCCCAGGATCTACTACTCGTGAATTCCATAGATACGCACAAGAGGGGACAAGAGTTATACCTTAGTGTCTTGAACCCAATTCTAATTTTCTTCTTCTTCCTTGGTGATGCAGCAGCCTCCACTAGGTTGTCTTCACCCTTATGTCTCCTTCGGATGCTTGCCGGAGAGACTAGAGATGGTGGGATCTCTAATAGAGAGAAAAAAGAAGGTTTGGGGCTCTAAAACAGTTTCTGCAGCTTCTGACATTCTAAAATAACGAACTGCTTTTCCAGAACGCAGCTGCCCTATTTATAGATTTCCAGAACCGACCTAGACTTCGAGCGATCGAAGATCTTCGATCGATCGAACCTTCGACCGATCGAACCATTCTCGATGGATCGAGACTGCCAAGACTTCAATCGATCGAACTTGTCTTAACAACTTCCTCATGTGTCTTTCCAAGTATCCTGGCGGAGCTAAGAGTGGGACCTCCTAGGCTCTTTATTGTTGGCTTAGACCAGTTTGTTAATTACCATGAACAAACTCTTTGATCAGCAAACTAACTAACTGGTCAGTTAACGTTTACTCCACTATAAAACGATAACTGAACTCCAACGCAAAAGAACATATCCGAAGCGATAACTAGACTTGTATGTTGTACTAATGTCCCTCTACCTTCAGCATTCGTAATCATATTCAGGTAGTCGGATAACTGTTACTGTCAACCTGAATCATGATTACTTCTTGTATTCCTTGAGTCCCATTCACCTCTCATGATTACCAAACATGTTGATAACTCTTATCATCAAGACTGCAGTACTCAGTAATCGACTTGGTGACATTCTCAACGGAATGCTTACTCTGAAATAGAGGGTAGATTCTGTCTTGATAATTTATGTTCACAACCCTATGAATATGACATACCCAAGATATCCAGGTGTTGATCTTCTATAGACCTCACTGATTGGTAAGTCAAAGCAGCCATATCCACAGTCTGTGTTCATAATCGTCTCAAGATTAAGAACACGTACCTTATACAAGTTATGAGTTCCTATCGACTGATTAACAGTCTTGAGTGTCAATAGGAAAGCTCAGGTCCGTCAATGCACTATAAGCACTAGCATGTTAACTAAGAGTTAAACTCTAGTGACTGAGATTAATCACTCCATCCAATGGTAGTTAATCATGCTACAGTGTAAACCTGATGAGATATCCAGTCTCATCATCCACTGTGACACATTCTAAGTAACAAAGAATAGTAATTCTTATCTCACTTGTATGTATCTCATACATACACGAATTACTTACTATGATACTTAAGGATAAACAATCATCTCATGAAAAAAACATACATAATGAAATGTAAAGCTGATATCCATATATTAAAATGTCAATGTCTCATACATAAAGTAATGGTTTGAGGGTACAAACCCAACATCCCTATCCCCTGTTCCCCCAGAGTCTATACTGCCGATTATCGAGTTTGTACCAGAGTCGGCTGCTGTAAGCCCACCACTGTCCAATGTAGTCACTTCACCTATCATGAATGAAATGAAAGACGATTCTGCTTACTCCTTTGTGTCTAATACTTGTGAATGCACAGATCCCTCCGAGGATCTCTCAATTAAACTTAAGCAACTAGTTGAAAAACCACCTGCTTATGAAATAATCGAAGATACTTTATCAGTTAACCTAGGTGAAACAGATAATCCCCAAATTGTGCAAATTGGCTCAACTCTTAATAAAGAAGAAAAAGAAAAATTAACCCTCTTGCTAAAAGAATTCAAAGATGTTTTCGCTTGGTCTTACGAAGACATGCCTGGGGTCGATCCCGACATTGTCTAACATCATATTCCCCTCCTCCCTAATTCTAAACCTGTCAAGCAAAAACTGAGGCGCATGAGGCCGGAGTGGGCACTCAAGGTCAAATAAGAAGTGGAAAAGTAGTTCAAAGCAGGGTTCATCATTGTCACTGAATATCCGGAATGGGTTGCAAACATCGTGCCAGTCCCAAAGAAAGATGGAAAAGTTCGCGTGTGCGTCGACTTCCGTGATCTTATCAAAGCCAGTCCCAAGGATGACTTTTTGCTTCCCCACATTGACGTTTTGGTAGACAACACCACAGGACATGAGCTACTATCATTCATGGATGGTTTCTCAGGGTATAATCAGATTCTTATGGCGCCAGAAAATCGGGAAAAGATGACATTCACCACCCCTTGGGGGACCTACTGTTATAGAGTAATGCCTTTCGGACTCAAGAATGCTGGGGCAACCTACCAAAGAGCTGCCACCACTCTGCTGCATGACATGATTCATAAGGAAGTGAAGTATACGTAGACGACATGATCGTGAAGTCCAAGGATAGAGAAGGACACCTAGTGGCACTGGAAAAGTTTTTTGAAAGGTTACGTAAGTATAAGATGAGGTTGAATCCAAAGAAATGCACTTTCGGTGTGACCTCCGATAAACTCCTGGGTTTTCTCATCACACAAAGGGGGATAGAGGTGGATCCCTCTAAGATCAAGGCAATCCTGGAAATGACACCACCACGAAATGAAAAAGAGGTAAGGGGATTTCTCGGAAGAATCCAATTTATCAGCCGCTTCATTTCCAAGCTTACAACTACATGCGATCCTTTGTTCCGATTGCTGAGAAAAGAGGAGAACTTCCAATGGGATGACCAATGCCAAGCCGCTTTCGATAAAATAAAAGCCTACCTTCAGAATCCACATGTCCTCTCACCGCCTACTCCTCATAAGCCTTTATTCCTTTACCTGTCTGTCTCCGAAAATGCCATGGGTTGCATGTTAGCCCAAGAAGGAGAAGAAAGCCACTCCGAAAAAGCCATATATTACCTCAGCAAGAGGATGACTGGGTATGAGCTCAACTACTCTACCCTTGAAAAAACATGTTGGGCTTTGGTTTGGTGCACCCGCCGACTGAGGCACTACATGCTGGCCTTCCCGGTTGTGCTCATATCCCGCATGGATCCTCTAAAATACCTCCTCGAAAAACCCGCCCTGACCGGTCGTATATCCCGTTGGTTACTTCTACTATCCGAATTCGAGATCAAGTATGTTACATGCAAATCGGTAAAAGGGAGAACCGTGGCTGAGCATCTTGCTGAACACGCCATTGACTCTGAAAAAAGTGGGACTTCCCATTCTTGGACGAAAATATCATGGAAATCAAGAAAGAACAATGGAAGTTGTACTTTGATGGAGTAGCCAACATGAAAGGCTACGGAGTAGGAATAATCCTAGTATCACCAAACGGGGACCACACCCCACTAGCAGTCAAGCTCAATTATAACTCCACCAACAACACCGCTGAATATGAAGCGTGCATTCTGCGGATGGAAGCGGCCATAGAATTGAGAATTCAAAAGCTAGATGTCTTCGGAGATTTGAATCTCATCGTGTCACAAGCCAGAGGGGAATGGAAGGTGAAGGAAGAGAGGTTGAAGCCCTACCATGACCATCTCGATGGACTCAAGAAGCACTTTAAGAGCATAACATTCTTCTACCTGCCTAGGGAAGAGAACCAGCTAGCTGATTCGTTGGCTACCTTAGCCTCCATGATCAAAATTCTTGTGGGAGTCAGGATGATGCCTTTGGTAATTGAGCAAAGGTACGAGCCTTCGTTCAACATGATCACCGCAATCGAAGCAGAAGAGAATGAGACACCGTGGTATCAGGATGTCTGGAACTTCATAGAAAATGGAACGTACCCCCAAGAGTCTACCGAAAAAGACAAAAGGGCAATTCGATTCGCAGCGCAATTCATCATTTGCGGTGGGAAATTGTTGAAGAAAGGATACAACGGTCACAACCTGACTTGCTTATTTGGGAAAAGCTCCAGAAGAATGATGGAGGAAATACACGAGGGGGTATGCGGCCCGCACATGAACGGTCACATGCTGGCCAAGAAAATCGTAAGACAAGGGTACTACTGGACAACATTGGAGAAAGATTGTTGCGAATACGTAAGAAGGTGCCACAAGTGCCAGATCCACGCAAACATGATGGATACACCACCATCCCTTTTGTACAGCATGACTTCACCTTGGCCATTCTCAACCTGGGGAATCGATATCATCGGTGAAATCATTTCGAGAGCCTCGAACGGAAATCAGTACATTCTGGTAGCCATAGACTACTTCACAAAATGGGTAGAAGCTGTATCCTACACCAAGTTGGGAGCCAAGGAAGTGGCCAAATTCATCGAGAGAAATCTCATCTGCCGTTATGGAGTTCCCCATGAGATTATTTCGGATAACGGAAGTCATTTCAACGTAGAAGTCAGGGATCTGTTTGAGGAATACAAGATCACTTATCACAAGTCATCACCATACAGACCGCAAACTAATGGGGCAGTCGAGGCTGTAAATAAGAATGTTAAGGCCATACTGCAGAAATCAGCCGATACTTACAAAGACTGGCATGAAAAGCTACCGTTCGCACTTTGGGGATATAGAACCTCGATAAGGACATCCACGGGAGCAACTCCTTACTCACTAGCGTATGGGATGGAAGCGGTACTTCCAGTCGAGATAGAACTACCATCCCTACGTGTGATGGCAGAATGTGAAATTTCATAATCAGATTGGTTGAGGGAAAGGTATGAAGAATTGGCCCTCATAGATGAAAAGCGCCTAGCGGCAATCGACCATGTTCGAATCTATCAAAAGAGGATAGCCCGTGCTTTCAACAAAAAGGTTCGTCCGAGGAAGATTGTCAAGGGTGACCTTGTCCTTAAGGAATTGCGAGCTCCGATCTTTGATCCCCGTGGGAAGTTTAAACCTAAATGGGTCGGCCCTTACATCGTCAAGACTGTTCATTCCAGAGAAGCAACTTATCTCATGGACCTCGATGGTGTCGAATTCAAAGAACCAATCAACATGGATCGTCTCAAAAAGTACTATGCTTGACCAATCCACAAAAAAATAACCATTTCTTTCCAACCTTGGCCTGAACTACGTTCGACCTGATTCCCACTCGGGGATACGTAATCAACCACATCGGTTCGGTCATTCCACCCACAAAAATAGCCCAATTTCTTTCCAACCTTGGCCCGAACTATGTTGGACCTGATCCCCGCTCGAGGGTACGTAGGCAGAATTTCAAAAAAAAAAAAAGGATGGTTCGCTAGGTTGAAAATCCGAAAGGACGCCTAGGCATAAGTTAGAGATAAATCCAAGGTGAGCAATAACAAAAGAGAGAAAAGAGCTCACTAGGTCACCTCACTGGTGCCTGGGCAAAAGTTATGAGCATTTGAGAGAATAAAGTCGCGGTCCTTACCATAACCCCGAAATAACCCTCCACACTAGGGGCAAACTCGGCAACTCACCTCGTTAGCCTGAACCTCTTCAAAACTAGGGGCAAACGTCGGTCATCTACCTCGTTTGCCTCACAACCATATATATCCCAAACTAGGGGCAAACTTCGGCCACCCACCTCGTTTGCCTCTAATCGTTCTAGCATGCCCAAGCAAGTACCAAAAGCAACATCTAATTGAAATCTTGATTACAAAATGTTTTTAAAGCTAAAATGCATAGAATGAGATTCCCAAAGTAACTAAGGTTCACCGATAAACAAACTCTGAATATTACATAAGCAGGAAAGATCAAAAAATAAAAGTCTTTCAAAAGGCAATCACACATGTTCAAAGACACTTGGAGGAATGAGCAGAATCAGTCAGGTCTGGTTTTATCTTTGTGTCATTTATTAGAAGTAGGCCTTTACTCGGTCAGTCCAACCATCAATGAAAGCAGCAATAGTGGCAGCCCTGATCTTGGAAGCAAAGACCCTCTCAGTAAACCCCCGGGGAACCTCCTGAACCTACCCATACTGTCTGGCCAAACGGCGAGGATGATAGAAAGAAGTCTCTCTCAGACCCATCAACCACACTCTCTGGTGACCCCTGAGGCTCGTAGTAACAGCATAAAGGCCCCAACGCCTCACGATCCAGCAAATGTCAGCCTCAGATAAAGCACCCATCATGTTAACCCAGTCAGCAAAGGTATAGTGAGGGTGAAGCACGGCTCGACGAAAGTAAACCGGTGGTATGCGGCCCGTCCACAGTTGGAGGCGCTCGTATAACCAAGCCTGTAACACCAAAGGTGCCCTAGAAAGAAGGGGAGTCCCTTGGTTGAAAGCATTATCCAAGCCATTCAAGGTTTCAGCTAGAACCATAGCCATGGGGTTCTTACCTGCCTTCAGCCCGAGACATACATGCACTAAGTCGCTAGAAGCGCTCGAGAACAAGAAGTGTGAAGTCATGCACAGAATCAGAGCAGCCCCACGAGTAGCATCATACACGCTGGGATTCCCAGGACTGGCATATCGAGCAATTATGGAAGCAATGTCAAGAACCTCACCTTGAATCATCCGGCGGGAAATAGTGATGGAACAATTCAGATATTCAGCCAAGCCTCGCGTAGAACTGAGGGTATCAGTAGAAGGGAGAATCAGGTCCGAATCAGAATCATAGCCAAGGATAGCACAGAACTCCTCAAACAGGGGGCATATCTCCAAGCCATTGAAATTGAAGACATGGTTCACCGGGTCCCAGTGAGCAATAGCAGCACGCAAGAACTCAGTGCTCAGGGTCATCTGACGAAGATGGAATAGCTCGGTCAGGCCGTAGCTAAAGAGGTTGATCCGTTCCACACCATCCGTGATGTTTAGCCAAGCTGTGAGTTGAGCGGGATCATACAAAGGCATGTTTTCGGTCGCAGCTCTAGGAAAATTTGAAATTTCGGCAGCACCTCCCCGCTTCACGGACTATCCCACCTGCAAGGCAAAAACACTCACTATTACAAAACTGCCCATCGCAGTAACACCCAACAATCACAGTGCACATGTATCATCATCAACTAAAACAAGCACACAACTGCGCCTCCAAACCGGAAGCTATCCGGCCTAAAAGGCAAAACATCATAATAATTTGTCAACAGGTCACAAACTGTTCCACACATCGTCCTACACTGTCCAAATAGTCACATCACCAGTACAACCCGATCAAAAACATAAAAAGAAAATAAAATAAAGTTCCTGCTTGGGGGGGGCGGGCCTCAGTCCTCCTCTTCTTCGTCCTCTGTCAGACCGCCCGGAGTGTATGTCGGCGACGGTCTCCTCCTACCACCTCTGCACCTCGGACCGGTCCTCAATGAGCCAGCTCCGCCTCCACGGTACTGCACACACAAATAAAATAAAGGCAATCAGTAGGAAAACGATAAAAAAATACAAAACAGAGTCAAGTCAGAAACCTACCAAGGACGCCATCTGATTGGCAGCAAACTGCCGCATACCATCCATCTATCAAGGGCAAAATCAGGATTAGAACCTCATAACCTTAAGGAGTGCAAGAATTAAAGACATACCCGGTGGTCTCGTGTGAGGACCAAAGACCGTAAGCTAGCCGCCAAGGCGTGGCCCTCCTCAGCGTAACTCCAAGGAACATTGAGAACGCCGGCTGGCTGAGTAGGGTACCCGCATGTGACTCGTGGCACCTCCATCACTTGGGGAATGCCATCAGCGCCTAGAACATTGACGGTCCAATCCCAAGGAGGGATAGGATCGAAAGCCGGAGGAGCCTGCCTCCTATACATCTCACGGAGCTGTAGGCACAAAACAAGTTAAGAAAAGATAAATCAAAAACTTAGGCAACGAATAAAAGACAAAAATAAACTCACCTCCAGGATGGGAAGTTGGGCATCAGGAAACGGCCACGGTAAGCCTCGTAACCGGTCTCAGAGAGAAAATGGTCCCAAACGTCGGTGCTAGACAAGACCGCCAGCAGAGCATCACCAGAAAGGTCACTAGCATCCATCGCAGGGGGATTATGAGGGACACGATACCTGGAACCACCGACCACCTGTCGGGACACTCGCTCACCAAGGAACCACTGCCTGGACTCGGTACTCTCCATCAGAAGTCGGCAAGAGGAAAGAGGTTTGACCGCTTGTATCTCCTCTAGGGCGGCATAGGCAACGCGTTCCCAAGGCGTCCAATCAACATTAGCAGCCGTCAGTCCGGTTAAGAAGTTTCTGAGCAAAATAATCCGCTGGGCCCCGCTCTTCACCCCGACAACATCCCTCCGCCATCTCAAGCCTCGTGGGAACAAAGGCACAGGAGCCATGCCATCCTCGTCTTCGCCTGATTCATCTGTAGGGGAGGGAGCCAACATCTTCAAGTACTCGAAGCTCCAAAGCTGCACAGACAAAGGAGAAAATCATAAAAAGAACAGAAATTGAAAAGTCAGAATATAAAGCAAGATGCAACACATACCTCCCAAGCTCGCCAAAATCCCCCTGTCGATTTAACATCACCTCGAGAAACCTCACCCATGTGCTTGTAAAGATGGGCCAAGGCAGCACTGCCCCAGTTGTAAGAAGGGATCTCATTAATGGTCGCCAGGCAAGAAAGAAGCCTCAAGTCCACCCGGTCATTCCGTGTCGCAGAGATCGAGCAGCCAAGGACATACAGAAGATACACCCTCAAAAGCTGGGAATTGTTCAGGTTATAATTCCCTCTGCCATAAGCCCAGTAAAGCCAGCCACAAGGAAACCAGTGTCTCTCCAAATTGGGGGGAACAACCCCAATCAACATCTCTACAGCCTCAGGGTCGATCTCATAGAAATAATCCAGAATCAGGCGTTTCCCGCGTACCCTCAAACCGGTAATCATAGACAAGTCGAAGGGCGTCATGGTCATTTCGCCGAACGGTAGGTGGAAAGTATTGGTGGTGTCCCACCATCTCTCAGCCAAAGCATAAAAGTGTGCCAGATCATTGCTGCTTTTTGAAACCAGGCGAATGAAGCCGCCAAACGCAGCATCGTCTACCATTCCCTTGACGGTAGGCGAGAGTTGAGTGTACCACAGGAAAGCATGAGCGAGGCTACCGTGGCCCTTCAATGCTACTTCCGGCACCTGCACATACCAGAGACGACAAAAGCGATGAACAAAATCACTATTCACGACCCGAGGTCGAAATTCTCAAAATCAACATTTGAGCACAAATCGAACTTCTAACGATCTCTAGGTGCACACTACGGCTCACAAAACTAGCACAATACATTGAAATAGTCCTAAAATGTCGAAGGTTTCACATACCAAGCTCGCTAGAGCCGCGGCCGAAAGATGGTGTTGGGGGTCCCATAAAATCAAGTCCGGGGTTTGCATCTCGGCTTTCATCCGTTCCTTGGCCTTCTTAGACGGTCTCCTCGAGCTCGAAGCCATGGATTTACAAAGAAAATGGAAGTCAAAGTTAAACTTTCTTCTTGCAAAATTGAGCAAACCAAAACACCAATTAAAATTCCAACTACGGGGTAGGATTACTCACCTGAGCGCGCACAAGCTGCGTTTTGACATTTTTTGGCTCCAAAAATACCCCAAAATGGCCAAGAATGAGCTTCAAAAGCTCAAAAACACGAGATATACAAAGATGGAGTCAGGCCACCCAGTGCCACCGCGACACTGGCTAACTGCCACCGCGGCACTGGCTCAGTGTCGCCACGGCACTGCTCCCCGCGGGCCCCGCTTCGCTCCGTTTTGCTCCGTTTCGACCTGTTTTGGCCTTTTTCTGCCTATTTTTGGCCCCGATCAGCCCTGGTGGCCCATTCTGGTCAAGATTTGTAAGGTTTTACCCCAAGCAGGCTAAAAGTTGTCAGAACTACCACCAGCAAGCAGAAACTGGGAAAAATTGACTCCCGAGGACCCGAATCAGCTATTTCAGAACAACCGTCGTAAATTTTGATCAAACACGAGAGTTTCGAGAACGAATCCTGGATTTTGGCCAAGGCACCAAAAAAATAGAAAAGGAGATTCCCCGAGAACCCCCGCATCATCCCCCGAGGACAGAAGCAGAAAGATGCCAGCTCCTGGAGGCCCCGACCGGCCCTCTTGGATTGAGCACCGCAAGATTTGATCAACCGTGAGAGATTCAGAGATGGGTCCTGGTTCCCGATCAAGAAAAGAGATTCCCCGAGAACCCTGCATCATCTCCTGAGGACAGAAGCAGAGAGATGCCAGCTCCCGGAGGCCCCGACCGGCCCTCTTGGATTGAGCACCGCAAGATTTGATCAACCGTGAGAGATCCAGAGATGGGTCCTAGTTCCCGATCAAGAAAAGAGATTCCCCAAGAACCCTGCATCATCCCCCGAGGACAGAAACAGAAAGATACCAGCTCCCGGAGGCCCCGACCGGCCCTCTTGGATTGAGCATCGCAAGATTTGATCAACCGTGAGAGATTCAGAGATGGGTCCCGGTTCCCGATCAAGAAAAGAGATTCCCCGAGAACCTTGCATCATCCGCCGAGGACAGAAGCAGAAAGATACCAGCTCCCGGAGGCCCCGACCGGCCCTCTTGGATTGAGCTCCGCAAGATTTGATCAACCGTGAGAGATTCAGAGATGGGTCCTGGTTCCCGATCAAGAAAAGAGATTCTCCGAGAACCCCGCATCATCCCCCAAGGACAGAAGCAGAAAGATACCGGCTCCCGGAGGCCCCGACTGGCCCGCAAGATTTGATCAAGAGAAGCAGTTGAAGAGAGATCCCAGAAAGAGTCGCTTCATCCCCAGCAGATTCAGATTAATCCTCAGTGGATTCGTACACCGTCAGTTCAATAACAGTAGTCCATTGTCGACTCATCATCTCGATTCAAACATCATCGGTTCATTAATCATCATCGCACTCATTCAAAATGGGCCATGGCTTCTATCAATGGGGCTTCCATGTTCATCGCGTGACATCTTAGGATTTTATGATCATCCCTTGACTTCTGTGTCCGTCTCTTAATTTCTAGGGCTTCTGTGTCCGTTGGTTATTTTCCAAAAGGCGCCTTCGATTATAGTCCTCTGAGACCCCACACCCAATTACGTTCGCTTACGAAGCACACTTCCCAAAATTCAGAAGTTTGCCCCTAGACTCAGAGCCTTCTAAAGTCTTAATATCCCTATTCGGGTCAATAACTGCATCATAGTCAGAAACATCAGCACGACACTAGCCCCTAGACTCAGAGCCTTTTTATCCTAAATCTATAGACTCAGAGCCTTTCTATCCTAAATCTATAGCCCCCAAAAAGTCATGTCTCTTCGAAACTTTGGCACTCGCTTGCCACATGCGTTGCCTCGCAAGTTCCTGCCAAAGAGGGGCAAACTGTAGACACCCCATTTTGTCGGCTATCAAATTTAGGAGACCCATAGCTTGGTGGTTCACAATGATCGTAAAAGACTCAAAAGGACTCTTGGAAGTCAGCTCTATCTCTCAGAATGCTCAGAATGACCAAAATACCCCTAAAAGCCCAAAGACTCCCAGATTTGGCCCCGAAGTTCTGAAAACATGCTATGTCGTAAGAAAAATGATAACATGAGTTTTTAAGTAAAACCGGATGAAATCGTCAGCTCCCAGAGACCCCCGGAAGTCCCGGAAGTTCCCCGAAAGTTTGACTAAGGTTTGACCAAGGTTTGACTAGGTTTGACTAGGTTTGACCAGAGTTTGACAAAGTTTGACTAAGTTTGACCAAAATCGTCCGAATTCACCGAAATCATTAGAAAAGTATTCAAATGAGTTTTCAAAGAGAATCAAGCGAAAACGTCGGCTCCTGGGAGCTCTCGGAGGTTCCCAGAACTTTCCGGAAATCCTTGGTTTGACCAGTTTGACCAAGATTTGACTTTAGAATCGGGGCACCGAAACAATTTTCAAATATTTTTCATGGATACTAGAGGTCAATAGCTTTCCAACGGTATATCGCACATAATTCCTGGATTTAAAACGAATTTAATTTGAATTTCCGAAGGCGAAAAAGGCGATCAAACTGGCTTTTATCGCGAATACCGCAAAACTTTTCAAAGTGACCTATCCCTAAACTATTTGTTATGTAAAGTAGACTCCATTACCTTTCCAACAGTATATCACAACCTCAGTTTGGAGTTCGTACGCATTTTTTGTGAATTTCGGACGAAATAGGGCCTTTTTGCGAATACCGGAACCTCTGGGGGCCTAAACAACATTATCTGGACGAAGGAGGAGCAGTGCAGTCGCGGCACTGGTCCACTGCCGTCACGGCACTGGCCCAGTGCCGCCGCGGCACTCCCCTCCAGAATAGTATATTTTTGTAATTAGTTTTGTGGTCCCATTTTGATTAATTAAAACCAAAACGACATAGTTTTATGATTTCATATGTTTGGAGCCAATGGGAATACTTTCTAAATCCAAAAACCACCCAAAGTTGGCCTATTTAAACCCCCCATTGCTCTTCATTTTGGAGGAGTAAAATGCAAGTTTAGAGAAAGTTTGGGAGAGAAAGTTGTAGAGATAAGGTTAGAGTAGAGAGAAAAGAAGCTTTCTTCTTTGATTTTCAAAACAAAAGTGAGTTCTAAACTTTGTTTTTACCTCATTACTCCTATTTACTTCAACATTCAATACACCCAACCACCATTTTAGTGAGCATTTAAGAGAGTGGAAGCTTCTTCCATGTCCAATGTCATTACATATGAGTGAAACACCATGCTACAAGTTCTATACATCATGAATATCATCTATTGATTGCTATCTATTTGCTTGCTTGTTTATATAATATTCATCTCTTCTCACCTCATTTCTTTTTGATTTTCTTTATTTACGTACTAGTTCATCATCATCTAAGTGATGACATGAAGTTTGAGGTGAGTGAATCCTTATGGATAGTAGCTCTTAACCTCAAAAACATGTTTGATAGATGATGATCATAACTTCAATACCTCCAAGGTATTCTTGAAGTTATGTTCAAAATAAAAATAAGTTTCTCCAACAATCTTGGAGGTTCTTGATGATGAGTTGAATGTTGGCATTTTAAGTGGTCATAATCTTTATTCAGTATTGAAAATACACTTTCAAAACCTCTATTTCAAAACCCCCCTCAATCCCTCTCATTTTGATTTCAAGAAAGAAAACCTTATTTTCCCCAAAATCTTCAAAATAGTGAGTCAAAACAGTGAGTGAGCTGAGTTCAAAGATTTCTCTAGAACTCAATAATCAACATATAGATGCAAGGCCACTTGTAAAGTCTTCCTAACTCATTGGAGAACACCCTTGATTTTTGGTTTGGCTTGGAAGTACTTGAAAATGGTCCATTTGGACCCAAACATTCGTTCCAAACATTCTGCCTCTGCTGTCACAGAAGCTTGACTAACTTCCAACTTCTTTTTCAGAAATATTTTCCAAACGGGATGGTCCCAACTCTTTTTTCCCTTAAACTTAAGTGTCTTAGGGAACGTTCTGTATAAAATGGGTCTCTAGATCACTCGTTTTCAGTTTCTAAGATTTTTCAACATTTCAGTCGACAGTACGGACTCTGTTTCTGAGTGACCTCTGTTGTTCATATGATTTCTCTCAATCTGTGATAGTTATTAAAGATTGGCTTTCTGGGTTGTGTTCTAGACACAATAAGGAACATCTCCACAAAAAGGCATGCATTGAAAACATTCCTAACCCGTCTTTTCAATTTTCCAAAGATCTAGTTACTGTTCTGTCCACTATTCACAGCAAGCACATTTTAACTTTCATTCTTTGATTTGATGCTTATGTGCCTTCTAAATTAGTTCATATCTTAGGAAGTAGTTTATACTAAATTTGTACATATCCCATGATGATTTCATTCATTCATTCATACACATTATAGACTTCTAAGTCATTCTAGGAATCCATGAACACAAAGCACACCACAACCTTGGCACATTCTAGATACATACATTGCATCCATACAAGATTTGGGGCCTTCATGGCTCCTAATCTAAGAAGATTATAAGGAATGAACTTGATCACACGTTCATGCTTCCCCCGATCTAATCATCCTTTCTCATCCATCCCGGGGATTGAGAGGTCTTCTTTTCTCAAAGATTAACATGCATCATACTAGCTTGCTAAGCATATTTTGATTTCTTTGTTTATTTGTTTCAATAACAATTCATGGCCCCTTTTAGATTAGGAAGTCTTGATTATTTGATACATGATTAGACGATTTTTTCCTAGGTTTATTTGTGTGATCTTTCAATTTGCATTGTGTGATATTTGGCTTAGATCTTATGAATGATATCTTATCTTTCGATCTTCCATTTTTAAATTTTCTTATGTGATGTAATATACTATCATAGTATTATTTGTCGAACCAAACATAGTATAAGATGATTATTTGGATGCTAATTGAGGCCCGTCGAAAGACGGGGCGAGTTGAGGGTGTTTTAGTCGCGACAAAGGCTCCTTCCTCTCTCGTACCAAAACCCCGAGCCAAGTTCTTTGGTTATGAAGGACCGGTGCCCTTTATCCATTTGGGTGAGTCAAATTAGGTTTCTTGGTTCCTTAAAGACCAAGTGGCGACTCTGTATCTGTTTTCAACAGACCTTTTGCTCTTTCTTTGATCAAAATCAAACAAGCTTCAAAACATAACAAAGCGATGGAATCCCGGTATCCACACAAGGCTTCAAGCAAAATATTTTTTGAGGCGATCGAGGTTAATTAGCTGTTTAAATTCAACCCCGTCCAGGTCCATAAGATAGGCCGCTCCTCCAGAAAGGAGAGTCTGAATAATGTATGGCCCGACCAAGTTGGGCTTGAATTTTCCTTTAGGGTCGTAAACAGGCACTTTCAGTTCTTTGAGGACCAGGTCAACCTCAGCAAGCCTCCTTGGGCGGACCTTTTTGTTGAAAGCACGAGCTATCCTCTTTTGGTACCCCCGAGTATGGTTTATTGCCGCCAACCTTTTCTCATCAAGAAACATTAGTTCCTCATACCTACCCTGCATCCATTCCAACTCTGTCACTTCACACTCCGCCAAGACTCTCAAAGAAGGTATTTCTACTTCAACTGGAAGAACAACTTCCATCCCGTAAACTAATGATTACGGTGTAGCTCTCGTGGAAGTTCTTATAAAGGTGCGGTATCCCCATAATGCAAATGGTAACTTCTCGTGCCAATCTTTATATGTATCTGTCATTTTCCCCAAGATTGCTTTAACATTCTTATTCGCCGCTTCTACCGCTCCTTTCGTCTGAGGCCTATAGGGAGAAGACTGATGGCGGGTGATCTTGTACTTTTCTAAGAGTGGGACAATTTTTCCCTAGAAATGGCTACCATGATCCGAAATGAACTCATTTGGGACTCCATATCTGCAAATTATGTTCTTTTCTATGAAGCTCACCACATCCTTAGCCTTCAAAGTGGCGTATGATGCTACCTCTACCCATTTTATGAAATAATCAATTGGCACGATTATGTATCGGTGTCCATTGGATGCCTTTGGAACTATCTCACGATTGATATCAATGCCCCAAACAGAAAAAAGGCACGACATGGTCATGCTATAGAGCTAGGAAGGTGGAGTATGCATCAGATTTGCATGGATCTGACACTTGTGGCATCTTCTGACGTACTCATAGCAGTCCTTGTCCAAAGTGGTCTAGTAATACCCTTACCGAATTATCTTCTTTGCCAGCATATGTCCATTCATGTGGGGTCCACAGACTTCTTCGTGTATCTCTTTCATCATTCTCTTAGCCTCCCCTCCATATAAACACTCCAAATTGAACCCGGTATACGACTTCTTCCATAACTTATCCGCATAGATCACAAATTGGACGGAGAACCTTCGAATTGCCTTTCTGTCCTTCTCTGAAGCTCCCTCAGGGTATTCTCCTTCCTTAATGAAACTCCAAACATCCACGTACCAAGGTAACTCACATCTTTCTTCTATAATTGTGATCATCTCGAACGAAGGTTGGTTTTTGATTTCTATGGATAACGATATCATGGTGACTCCCGAAGGGATTTATGTCATTGAGGCCAAGCTTGCTAGGGAATTGGCCAACTGGTTCTCTTCACGGGGGAGGTAGTAGAATGATATTTTTTTGAACTGTACCTTTAGACTCTCCAGATAATCGTGTTAGGGTCTCAAATTTTTGTGTTTTACCCTCCAATCACCTCGCACTTAAGATATAATAAATTAGAATCTCCGAACACATTGATCTTCTCAACTTTTAGGGCCAATGCCACCTCCATTCCGACTATGCAAGCCTCATATTGGGCCGTGCTGTTGGTTGATTTATACTTAACCTTGACGGCTAATGGTGTAGGTGTCCCATTAGGTGCCATAAGGATGATTCCAACCCCATAGCCTAGTTGGTTGGTGGCTCCATAGAAATACATCTTCCATAGATCCTCTTTTAATTCCATTACCCCTTCGTCGGGAAACTTGAACTCCCCTTTCTCCTCAGATTCTATGGCATGGTCGGCTAGGTATTCATGAACGACTCTTCCTTTAACAGATTTAGAAGTGACATATCAGATATCGAGTTCGGCCAGTATCATGGTCTAATGGGAAATTCTACTAGTCAAGATAGGCTTTTCGAATAGGTATTCGAGTGGGTCCATTCGGGAGATTAGGACAACAGGAAAGGCCAACATGTAGTGCCTAAGACGACGGACGGGTACACCAGATTAGGGCCCAACAGGCTTTTTCTAAAGGTGAGTATTTCAGCTCGTATCCGGTCATCCTCTTTCCCAAATAATAATTGGCTCTTTCTACATGCCCCTCTTCTCCTTCTTGGGCCAACATACATCCCATCGATTTATCACGCCCCGGAGTAAGCCAAAAATAGGGAAAATAAAAACTTTCCTTTATGGGTCCATAGACATGTGACTGGTTGATTAACCTTTCTGTCCTTCTAACTCCGCACAACATTCATAAGGCCGATGCTAAAGTATAAACATAACTTAAACTTAGCAGAATATAAAAATAGCCACGGAAAACCAAAATACAAGTTATGATAACATTCAGCCTATTACAAAAGGGCAATACTACACTTGTTACATAAACTTAAACATGAGAAAAAACTGAGATAACTCTCTTCAATGTCCAGTTCGACTATATCCTTCTTAGCTCCTCAACCTTGCATCTTGAGCTCGCCTCCATATTTAGCAAAACCTGCATCACTCTGGACATAGGAATGCCCAGGGCATAACATGCCATCAGCTTTGGAACAAAGCTGAGTGAGAGCCCAACTGCACAATAATCACTAAATAGAAATATCTCTCAACTCACGTTATTGTTCAGTATCTTAGGATACAATTAATTTCTTATCAAAAGATGCATTCTTTTATGGCATAGAAAAGGTCTCAACAATACATATGAACGATTAAACATATTGCAACATCTTGTTATAGAATACATTATCCTTTCATTAACATGCTCGTGCGTGTCAATGCATGACCCATGCAACTACCTTCGCATCGGGATGTTGAATCCTCGACCTGAATAATAAACTCATAATCTTTATCAAAACTAAACGTGTCACTCATCAACACATTCTCGTCACTATCTCTTTCTCACCTATCCATCGCCCGACTGGCACCCTGACTGTCACCCCGTTACTATCGCCCTACTGGCACGCTGACTGTCGCCCAACTGGCACGTTAACTATCGCCCAACTGGCACTCAAACTGTCACCCAACTGGCACATTAACTGTCACCCAGCTAGCACTCAAACTGTCACCCAACTGGCACTTAAACTGTCGCCCAATTGGCACATTAACTGTCACCCAACTGGCACATGAACTGTCGCCCAACTAGCACTCAAACTGTCGCCCAACTGGCACATTAACTGTCGCCCAACTGGCACTCAACTCAAATTCACTTCTCTTTCTCGATAACATTTCTCATTTAATCATATCTCGCTCTTCATACAATGCATACTAACTAGTGTCATGAATTGCTAGTATCCATTATCAATCACTCGTATACATCTCTACTCCTTTCATTTACTTCATTACCATGCCCTGCGTTAACTATTCTGATTAGTAATCATCACAAACCGTGCATTTATCATCTTAACAGCGGAAACATAATCATAAAACCATGGATCTTATAACAAGGATTGGATACCAATAAACATATAGATAAAACCCTTGACATGCTCACGTAAGCACTGACACTACCATATCACGAGTAATCATAGCGATTGTAGACACCCCAATTTTGACCAAACGTCAAATCTAGGGATTGGTTACCTCTCAAAAGACCGATGGTGACAATGGCCGGTGACATTCGAAGATTTTCCAGGAAATTCAAAATCTTCAATTGATTCTTCAAGACAAATTTCAAAATTAAAAATAGAAAATATAAAAAGGAGAAAGCAGAGAGAGGGTTTGGGTATTCGGGAGAAACCTGAACAATAAAGAACACATGAGGAAATCAGTCTGAGAATTTGCTCAATATATATATATATATAAAAGAAGAGTTTTGAAAAGAAACATAAAATAAAAATGATGAAAAAGGAATTTTAAAAATAAAGAGGAATTTTTGAAAAGAAAAGGAAGAAAAGAAAAAAATGAGAGGAGGAATAATACATTTAGAGAATATATTATGGATGTATTCTTAATGGAATATATTACAAATACAAGTATTTTAACATAATTCGTCAATAATTACGCTTATGTTAATATATATGTTGAAAATTAAAAAGTAGGGAAAAATTCAGTTAGCCCCTGCACCCGGAAAACCCGGCGGCACTCACTAAGTGCCGCCTGGCATTCAGCGAATGCCGCCTGGTACTCAGCGAGTGCCGGCCGGCACTCAGCGAATGCCGCCGGGAGCCGTCGAGTGCCGCTGGCTGTAACAGACTGCTTTTCTCACATGTTCTAGAGGAAATCTTTGCACATGGGTCTCCACCCGAATTTACCCATTTATCCTTGAGATAATGGCCTTTATAAACATACTTTCATCTTCATTTTAGGAGGACTTGAGCTTTTGAATCAATATACAAACACATACAAGAGATATACTTGAGTTTAGAGAGAGAATTATATAGAGAATTGAGAAGAAGAGAAGAATTTCTTGAAGAATTTGAAAAGTTTTGAGAAGAATTTGAAGATCTTGGAAGAACTTCACAAGAAATTGAAGAATTCTTTGAGGTCATAGAGGCAACCTCTTAATCCTTGGTAGAGTTAGGATAATTCAATCACAAGTTATTAGATCTAAGAACTTTTCACATTTTCAAAACCTCTCTTCTTACCCCATTTCATCACACACCACCAAGAACTTGTGATTGAACTTCATAACACTTCATTAATTTGGATCTAATTAATGCCTTGGGTTTGAGATAAATTAGTTTTGAAGAATTTGTGTTCCTAAATAAAACTTTGATTTCCTTTATTTCTATTTCATTCATGAGGTTCATAAGATCTTCCATATCTCATTGAAACTCTTTGAGTTTTGATTCCTTAGTTTCCTATGATCTTAAGATCCATATGGAGATTAAAATGAATCATGGTTATAATCTACATATAATTGGTGAGATTCAAGTCATAACCCATGACTTGGGCCTCCTTATTATGAATCTTATGGAATTCATATTATATTCCATGGAGATTAGAGAGGATTTGTTTTCTTTTAGTTTCTAATGACCACCAAGTGGTAGGAGTAATGTTTTGAACTCAAGATTTGGTCCATGAGTTTGAGTTCATTGTTTTGGATCTTGTGAAGTTTATTTCATACTTCATCAAAAATCCGTGAGTCTAAAGATGTCCTTAGTCTCCAATGACCATCAAATGGTAGGAGAAATGTTTTAGTTTAAGTCCATCTCTATGGCTTGGACTAATCTCTTCCTTGGGTTTTGAGAAGTTTTTCATACTTCATCTAAAACCTACATGTATGTGTGTCTTTAGTCTTCAATGACCATTAAATGGTAGAAGAGATGGTTTAGTTCAAGTCCAACTTAATGATTTAATAGTTGGGGTTAACAAATAAAGTTGAACTAGCAAAATAAAAACAGTGAGTTCACAAACTGTTTTTGATCAAAGTTTTTTAGTTCGAAATCTAACCGTTGAAATCAAGTGTAACCAACAGGAAAGTCTCAATAACACATTGTTTTACCACTGCAATTTTTGTTTTGGTAAGATTTTATGCTTAGAATGGCTTGATCATGAATTTTATGAGACAACCACAATCTGTCCAGAATTTCAGAATAGTTTCAGAACAGCAAACCGGTTTTACAATTGATAGATCAGAGCTCTAACCAAGTTTTCATGACCTCTACTAATTGTTTATAAGAACCTTAATGTGTTAGGAAGGTTCCCTAAAAAGAATGAAGCAATTCAGATTTGTTTGCTATTTTTAAAAAATCATACAAGATCGCTGGACAGAGAGTTGTAAAATCCTGAGTGAGGTCTAGTGTTTCCCATATTCCCGGAGATCTAACCGTTGAAACCTCGATTTTCTTTTTGGGTTAGAGACTAGACTCACATAAGCATAACATATCCAAAAACCATGAAGATCCAACCGTTGGGAGTATTTTATTTCTATTTTTTAAAATCTGGTCTGCTCTTTGTAATTCATAAAAAAACTGCTACTGTTTTGTCTAATCTTATTTATTTCAACTCAAATGGTTCCCTAATGTCTTGGGACCCAAATCATGTTTTGAATAATAATAATTTAGCTTAAATCCAGAGGCTAAGTGATCCAAATTAGTGAATAAATTCATGTCTCATTCTTGTTCATAATCATTCATTCATTCATCTACATTGATGCTTACAATTAGAACTAGTTCTTGGATAAAGTTGGACTTAGTTGAATCTAATTGAACATTGGCTTAGGATTAATTACTCTTTGATATTATATCTTGTCTAAGGCATGTGTACTAACCTTTGTTTTGTAGCGCATTTGAGGTACAACTTCTCATCCCTTCTCTAGTTTAATTCATTCCTTTGATTTTGAATTGATTTTCGACTCCGTGTGCAACACCTTAGCCTAGGTTTTGCCTTATGTGTATATATGTGTTAGAGACCTTTTGATAGAGTTATTTTGTTCTTGCATGCATTGCACGTTTAATATTCGCGGTCGGATCCCGGGTATGTTTTCTAGTTCTCTATTACATATCATGTTGCTTGCTACTTGAATTACGTGGCTTATGAATGATATTTTGCCGTTAGCAATTTTACACCATTTCCAACATGCTTGTGTTATGTATACCTATATATGTATTAATTGAGGGCATGCTTAGATTATTAATTTGATTAAAAAGGATGTTGAGTAGAGGCCTATCGTGAGATAGGATGAAAGGGGGTATTTTAGTCTGCCGGGCTCCTTCCCCTTTCATTCCATAATCCCCGGACCCAGTTTATCTTTGGTTTCGCAAAAGATCAGTTTGCTTTAAAATGGTTTCTTAATTTTCCTAAAATTTAAGTGGCGACTCATTTGTTTTTAGAAATTGATTTTGAAAAGCTGTGGGTAAAGAAATAAACCTGCGATATCCACAATCTGGCGACTCTGCTAGGGATCGAACCCAGAATCTCTGGTTTCGCAGACTAGAATTTCTGATTTTGGGTTCACTCGAGGATTAGACTTGAAAGAATCCTTTTAATCAAATTAATTAATTTTTGTGTGCCCGTTGCATTGCACTTGCATGTCTCGCCAGTCGATTGCACGAAACTATGACCTTGGAGGCTCGGGGCAACCCGGTCGGTCAAGTCATCATGGGACCGTGTGATCACCCTGGATCTTGTACCATGTTTTGGTATATGAAGCATCCTATCGGGTGTGTCAAGGGTCCCTTATTTGACCAAAACCCGGCCTTTGCATGATAACTTCCATCGAACCTTTCGATCTTAGGAAATCAATTCTTGATTAGGATTTATGTGCTTGGGAGTTTTGTATATGATGACGATGCTTACTTGATAAAAGATATGTAACCTCTTAATCACTTTTGGGCAATTCCTTTTCATGTCCTATGACATTTAAGAATAAGCCGAATCTTGATTATAAGATTACATCTCTTGTATCATGTTTAGCTAAGCATCATTGACCTTGTATGCATCCGAATTCATGAAAAGTGCGATGATTATCTAATCGTGTGATACTCCTACCCAAGAATTCAAAGTTCATTGTTAATGACAGATTTTGATTATCCATCATCTTTCATCCAAAAATATTTCAAAAAAAAAAATCACTCTTTCAAAAATGAGGGGATCCAAAGTTTATCTTTTTTGTAAAAAAAATCAAATAAACCTAATCATCGTTTATATCTTCATTTTCAAAAGAAAAGATTCAAAATTCGCAAAAATTACTTTGAAAAGACTTCATCATCCAAAGAAATGGTTTTCAAATGAGTTTCAAAGTAATATTTCAACTCAATCATCTTTTGCGGCAAAAAAAAATTGATTTCACTTTCAAAGGAAATTTCGAGATCCCATCATGCTTTTCAAAAAAAAAATAAATAAAGAAATAAATTTTAATCCGACCTTTGAAAGGGGTAATGAGGATCACGATGAAAGGAGAAGTTAAGTGCACTTGACATGGATGAGGATTTTATGTGCTTATGTGTTTATGTGTTAGGATTAGGATTTTTCTTTTCTATTGGCATATAGAATAGGCACACACACACACACATACATCGCATCTGCATGACATATGAGCCATTCATAAGAATTTCACCAAGCATTTTCAAAATAAATAAAGTTGTTTGAAAATTGATTAAAAATAAAAATGGTTGTAGGCAAGATAGCTTTGGACACCAGGGCAGTTTGGGTCAGGGATTCGAGTGCAAGGTTAGTACGAAGAGAGCCAGAGATAGAAATAGAAATAGATCACGAACAACATGCTGCAGAAATAGCACAATTGAAAGAGAGAATGGACCAAATGATGACCATGTTGGAAGCATTAACCCGTCAAAGGCCCGTCAATGATCCACCAATGGCCGACCCGTCTCCGCTTCAGGAAGATGAATGGTTTGAAGATCCAGAACCACCGAGAGCTGATCTACCGAGGGCAGAGAGAGAGAAAATTGAGAAAGCTGAGAAAGAGCGTATCGAGATGAAGGAGAATGTGGAAAAGCTAGAGAAAGTTGTCCGCAAGTCTAATGGGGTTGATAGCTACCTGCTAGAGTTAGAGGGTTTGTTTGAGGGAACTCAAGAAAAACTGCCAGTTGGTTTCAAGATGACAGAGATAGATAAGTTCGATGGTTCCGGCAACCCTAGAAACCACGTGAGGATGTGCATCGGGGCTTTTCAGCCAAGTGGTCTGAGTCCTACCATGATGGCCATGCTGTTTCAACAAACTTTGACTGGGGCCGCTTTATCCTGGTATTTCACATTAGAGCCAAGCAAGAGTCGCATATGGGAGGAAGTGGTGAAAGCTTTTGTCACCCAATATGAATATAACCAAGAGCTCGATGTAACTGTGAGGGATCTGGAAACAACCATGCAAGAGAATAGAGAGTCATTTGCTAAATTCCTGGCACGATGGAGGGGAAAAGCTGCAAAAATGACCCAACGTCCATTAGAGAAGGAACAGATACGGATTGTAATCAAGAACCTGCAGAGTGTTTACCAGGAGAAACTCATGTACCAGTGCATTCAATGTTTTAAGCAAGGAGGGTGCACCAAAACCAAGATTGGGGGGACAACCACGTCAGTTCACTGATTTAGGGATCTCATTGACCACCATTCTCAAGCGATTAAAGGAAAAAGGATATCTCAAGCCTCTAGATCCAAAACCAATGCCTGATCCACTCCCGCCAGGCTTTAATACAAACCTTTATTATGAGTTTCATCAAGCTCATGTCCATACAACTGACCGATGCAAGAGGCTGAGACATGAAGTACAAAATCTGATTGATAATAAGACCATTTCCCTTCCACCTGCAACTCGACCGCATGTGACTCGGAACCCGCTCCCTAATCATCATGATGTACCACCACCACGGAACATCAATCTCTTAGATGTTGGGAAGGAAATCTTCGACCCATCTGTGTTGATCGTACCGATAGGACAAGCTACCAAAGCTTATAAATTCCCAGAAGATCAGAGGACATGCCTTATAGTAGTCGAGGAAGAGGATTGGTTGATAGGAGGAGAAGAAGAACAAGCATTTGAGGAAGATATGGACAATGAAATCATCCAAATCAATTGGTGGGATCCGAACAATCCTACTGATAACTCCGTCTGGAAAGAAGAGGTTTACAGTGACACGGATGGTCTGTGGTTCGAAGGAGAAGAAGAAGGAAATGTTGAGGAAGTGGTCAATCATGCCAAGCTGTGTGGGTTAGATGGGAATGATTTGGAAAAAGGTCAAGCGTCACATTTTATCCAGAAAGGAGGAGATTTCCCCTGCTACAACTCTCCAGAACCATGGGTGGACTGCAAAGATAAGTACTTGGAGCAAAGGTCTGAGATCTCTTTCTTACATGAGTTCACTGACTATGAAGATCCATACTTGCAAGTGCCTACAAAACTAATTACTGTCCAAGATTGGATTTGTGCACTGGATGGTCTGGCTATGAGGAACCTTTTTGATGAAGAAGGCAGTAAGATCGAGGAGAGTGGTCCAAAGAAGATCATGGAAGTGAAGATTGGGAAAGAACAGATGGAAGAAATACTGAAAGAAGAGGTCAAGGGAAATAAAGCAAGGAGGGAGGAGCCGGAGAATGGAGGAGAGAGAGAATCAGGGAATTTACCAAAATGTCCTTGAGTCTAGTGATAGGATTCCCCTACCCCGGAAGTCTGTAATGGCCAGTATGAGCCGAGCCTTTTAATTTTCTGTTATCAATGAAGGTGACTGATTCTGCTTACTTGATTCCGCTTAATGATTTTTTAATAACTGTGAAAAAAAAGAAGCAAATGAACCTGCATGCAAAATCATTGAGGAAACCTTGGCATTTGACTTAGAAAATGAAGAAGATTCTCAAAGTGATTCTTTCCATATTTCACTCAATAAAGATAAAAGCATAAAATTGATCTCATTGCTAAAAGAATACAAGGATGCCTTGCATGGTCCTATGATGATGTGCCAGAATGAATTCAGGAATTATCCTACATCACCCCCTTTATACCAAACCTAAAAGGTGAGCTCACAGTCCAAAGCCATGAACTTGTTCCTTGATGGTAGCTAGATATCTTAAATGAACTTCTTCTTAAAAAAAAAAAGAGAGAAAGAAAAAAAAAAGAGCTCGCTAGGATGAAAACCCGAAAGGGCGCCTAGGCAAAAGTTAGAGCAAAATAAGATGCGTGTTGATTTCAAAATCCGAATCCTAGCCAGTCAAAATCATGAAGAGAATAAAAGATAGTGAGAAAAGAAAGGAAAAAAAAAAAAGAAAAAAGTAGAGAATAAATAAGATTGAGAATTCTTGAGTACTTCAAAGTACATGAATTATCCTAAGAAAAGAAATTGGAAATGAAAACAGATTTGAAAGTATCAATTAAATTTTTGTGAGAAACTCAATGGATAAGTGATAAGTGGACCTAAGACAATGTAGAAATATCTTTGAAAAAGATAAGGAGTAATTTGGAGGGCTGATATTACTAGGTGAGTATGACAGAGTATGAGTAAAACATGATGTATTATGAGAGTTGTAAAGATTGACTGGCTAGTGATAAGGTGAAAAGAATCAACCGCCACAAAACAAAAAAAAGGGGAAAGAAGAAAAGAACAGAAAAAAAAAAGGAAAGAAAAGAGGAAAAAAAGAAAAAATGCATAAGAAGGAGAAGTAGTTCATCATCTTGATCGAAAGCTGCCACAAGAAATATGTTTCAGAAAATCTGCCCAGAAAGGGCACCCATTGAACCTAAATGAAAACATGGCTCGAAAAGCCCACCAATTCTTGAAGCCTTATTCTTTCAAGACCTCCAGAGTAGATGAACTACGTTTTGACCTGATTCCCATTCGGGGATGCGTAGGCAGCCTGCAAGGTTCGGTCACAACTACACACACAGTCAATCATTGCACTTCTTTCAGGCCTCGATCGAACTACTATAGGACCTGATGCCCATTCGGGGATAAGTAGGCGGGTCTCCTAAGGCCCTCGGTCCAAAGAAGAAGCCCAACCAATTCATGAAAGTACCTTGAAAATTAGGGGCAAACTATCGTTTGCCCAGAGGCCGCGTCAACTCCCTCAAACCAGGGGCAAAATTTGTTTGCCTAGCATTCCCAAGCCCCCTGTCAAACTAGGGGCAAACTGTCGTTTGCCAAATAAAATATCTCTGTGTTTACTGGCTTTCAAGGACCAAGCTTAGGCATCCTAAGAATTCTTGAAGTAAAAGTTGAAGTTTTCATGCATAAATCTAAAATTGATTTATGATGGAAAGAAACATTAAAAGAAGAATTCTTCATTATCAAAAAGTTAATTGTAAAGGAAGATACAATGAAAGAATATTATGTGATAATAATTTTTTCTAAAGTTGATCAAAGAAGCGCAAAGAAAAGAAAGCAGAATTGGTCACAAATTTGAAAATGTGTGTATCTCAACTCAGTTTGAGTCTACCTTCCTGAAATCCAAAAGATATATTCCGCAGAGGGATCAACAAGAATTGAAGATTCCAAAAGAAGGGTAATAGCAGGGAGGTCAGGGAGTCAGATTCTGCTCCGCTAAGGAAATCAAATAGAGGGCGAGTAATATCTTCAGAGAGAACAAAATCAGCTGAATATCCTCAGTAGATCAAGATGTACCAGAAAGCCTTTGGATTTGTCTATAATCAAAAAGGAAATCAGTAAGTAGAAAAGTGGGGTTGTTGTGGAGAACTGGCTCATGCTTCTTCCTCTTCTTGCCCGAATCACCTGAAACTGCTGTCCATAGCAAACAATCCATCAAGAAACGAAAATGATGAATCTAAAATAAGAAGCATATAAACATCTCTTCAGTTAGAATAACCCCAAAGCAAATCTTTTGAGGCTGTACCGTCATCGATCAAATCCTCGGTCTTGGTGTAAGTCGTCTATCCCATCCTATGAGTTACCGATCAAATCCTCGGTCTTGGTATAAGTCGTCTATCGCATCCTATGAGTCACCGATCAAATTCTCGGTCTCGGTATAAGTCGTCTATCGCATCCTATGAGTCACCGATCAAATCCTCGGTGTTGGTATAAGTCGTCTATCGCATCCTATGAGTTACCGATCAAATTCTCGGTCTTAGTATAAGTCATCTATCCCATCCTATGAGTCACCGATCAAATCCTCAGTCTTGGTATAAGTCGTCTATCGCATCCTATGAGTTACCGATCAAATTCTCGGTCTTGGTATCAAATCCTCGGTCTTGGTATAAGTCGTCTATCGTATCCTATGAGTTACCGATCAAATCCTCGATCTTGGTATAAGTCGTCTATCGCAGCCTTTGAAGTCACCGATCAAATCCTTGGTCTTGGTAAAAGTCGTCTATCGCAGCCTTTGAAGTCACCGATCAAATCTTCGATCTTGGCATAAGTCATCTACTGCAGCCTGGGATTACCGATCAAAACAAAAAGGGAAGAGATAAAACCAAATTTAGAAATGTCGAAAACAAGTTGTCGAGTCTGCGCGACTCCAGGTCTTTGAAAAATAAAATGAATTTTTAGAAAATAAATTTTTGATCTTTAAAAAGTAGAAATGAATTTTCGAGTCCGCGCGACTCCCAATCTTTGAAAAGTAGAAATGAATTTTCTAGTCCGCGCGACTCCCAATCTTTGAAAAGTAGAAATGAATTTTCGAGTCCGCGCGGCTCCCAATCTTTGAAAAATAAAAATGAACTTTCGAGTTCGCGCGACTCCGAATCTTTGAAAAGTAGAAATGAATTTTCGAGTCCGCGCGACTCCTGATCTTTGAAAAGTAGAAATGAATTTTCGAGTCTACGCGACTCCCGATAGAAAATGAATTGTTTAAGTCCGCATGACTGTTCTGAAAAGGAAAAGAAAAATAAAAATTACCCTTGCAATACCGAGCAAATCTGGGGTCATCGAATCTGGAGCGATTCAGATTTTTCTGCAAAACATCTCTTTTCTTGAAAGACACCGGAGTATAAGACGCGAAGCACATCTCAGTCTTTCAACACATTTCCTGATTCGGCACCGGAGTCTAAGACGCAAAGCACATCTCAGCCAATCAGATGATCTTGGAAGACACCGGAGTATAAGATGCGAAGCGCATCTCAGTCTTTTAGCACATTTCCTGATTCGGCACCGGAGTCTAAGACGCAAAGCGCATCTCAGCCAATCAGATGATCCTTAAGACACCGGAGTATAAGACGCGAAGCGCATCTCAGTCTTTCAGCACATTTCCTGATTCGGCACCGGAGTCTAAGACGCAAAGCGCATCTCAGCCAATCAGATGATCCTCAAGACATCGGAGTATAAGACGCGAAGCGTATCTCAGTCATTCAGTACATTTCCTGATTCGGCACCGGAGTCTAAGACGCAAAGCGCATCTTAGCCAATCAGATGATCCTCAAGACACTGGAGTATAAGACGCGAAGCGCATCTCAGTCTTTCAGCACATTTTCTGATTCGGCACCGGAGTATAAGACGCAAAGCGCATCTCAGCCATTCAGATGATCCTTAAGACACCGGAGTATAAGACGTGAAGCGCATCTCAGTCTTTCAGCACATTTCCTAATTCGGCACCAGAGTATAAGACGCAAAGCGCATCTCAGCCAATCAGATGATCCTTAAGACACCGGAGTATAAGACGCAAAGCGCATCTCAGTCTTTCAGCACATTTCCTGATTCGGCACCGGAGTCTAAGACGCAAAGCGCATCTCAGCCAATCAGATGATCCTTATGACACCGGAGTATAAGACGCAAAGCGCATCTCAGTCTTTCAGCACATTTCCTGAATCGGCACCGGAGTCTAAGACGCAAAGCGCATCTTAGCCAATCAGATGATCCTCAAGACACCGGAGTATAAGACGCGAAGCGCATCTCAGTCTTTCAGCACATTTCCTGATTTGGCACCAGAGTCTAAGACGCAAAACGCATCTTAGCCAATCAGATGATCCTCAAGATACCGGAGTATAAGACGCAAAGCGCATCTCAGTCTTTCAGCACTTTTCCTAATTCGACTACGGAGTGTAAGTCGCAAGGTGCATCTCAGTCGATCAGACGATTCTCAAAAACTCACATAGAGCATGCATACATCCATCATGATGTTTTTAGAATAGAACAAGATCATAATAGGATAATTCAACGTATAGGGTGCATTTCTGATAATAGGAAAAGCAACGTGACTCGGGATCATTGCGTTTGGGAGCATAGAGCATAAATTTGCTTGAACACATGCATCACGATAGGATAGGTGCATTCATCTGTGTGACTACATGCGTTTGTGTATTGTTGTCCCTTGCTCGAAATACGTCTTGGTCTGATTCCCGATGGGATACGTAGGCAGCTCATCTTTGAGTACGACCAGCATTTGGCTATCTGGGCACCCGATTTTGCAACGCACTTTTGTTTTTACCTGGATTCGACTGTTTGGTCAAAGGCTTGTCTTTCACACAGGCTTTGACATTCACTTGTGATAAGCGTTGTTTCACATGCTCTGTCAAAGAGGGGCAAACTGTAGACACCCCAATTTTGACCAAACGTCAAATCTAGGGATTGGTTACCTCCCAAAAGACCGATGATGACAATGGCCGGTGACATTCGAAGATTTTCCAGGAAATTCAAAATCTTCAATTGATTCTTCAAGACAAATTTCAAAATTAAAAATAGAAAATATAAAAAGGAGAAAGCAGAGAGAGGGTTTGGGTATTCGGGAGAAAACCGAACATTGAAGAACACATGAGGAAATCAGTTTGAGAATTTGCTCAATATATATATATATATATATAAAATAAGAGTTTTGAAAAGAAACATAAAATAAAAATGATGAAAAAGGAATTTTAAAAATAAAGAGGAATTTTTTAAAAGAAAAGGAAGAAAATAAAAAAAAGAGAGGAGGAATAATACATTTAGAGCATATATTATGGATGTATTCTTAATGGAATATATTACAAATACAAGTATTTTAACATAATTCGTCAATAATTAAGCTTATGTTAATATATATGTTGAAAATTAAAAAGTAGGGCAAAATTCAGTTAGCCCCGACACCCGAAAAACCTGGCGGCACTCACTAAGTGCCGCTTGGCACTCAGCGAATGCCGCCCGGCATTCAGCGAATGCCGCCCGACACTCAACGAATGCCGCCGGGAGCCGTCGAGTGCCGCTGGGTGTAACAGACTGCTTTTCTCGCATGTTCTATAAGAAATCTTTGCACATGGGTCTCCACCCGAATTTACCCATTTATCCTTGAGATAATGGCCTTTATAAACATACTTTCATCTTCATTTTAGGAGGACTTGAGCTTTTGAATCAATATACAAACACATACAAGAGATATACTTGAGTTTAGAGAGAGAATTATATAGAGAATTGAGAAGAAGAGAAGAATTTCTTGAAGAATTTGAAGAGTTTTGAGAAGAATTTGAAGATCTTGGAAGAACTTCACAAGAAATTGAAGAATTCTTTGAGGTCATAGAGGTAACCTCTTAATCCTTTGTAGAGTTAGGACAATTCAATCACAAGTTATTAGATCTAGGAACTTTTCACATTTTCAAAACCTCTCTTCTTACCCCATTTCATCACACACCACCAAGAACTTGTGATTGAACTTCATAACACTTCATTAATTTGGATCTAATTAATGCCTTGGGTTTGAGATAAATTAGTTTTGAAGAATTTGTGTTCCTAAATAAAACTTTGATTTCCTTTATTTCTATTTCATTAATGAGGTTCATGAGATCTTCCATATCTCTTTGAAACTCTTTGAGTTTTGATTCCTTAGTTTCCTATGATCTTATGATCCATATGGAGATTAAAATGAATCATGGTTATAATCTACATATAATTGGTGAGATTCAAGTCATAACCCATGACTTGGGCCTCCTTATTATGAATCTTATGGAATTCATATTATATTCCATGGAGATTAGAGAGGATTTGTTTTCTTTTAGTCTCCAATGACCACCAAGTGGTAGGAGTAATGTTTTGAACTCAAGATTTGGTCCATGAGTTTGAGTTCATTGTTTTGGATCTTGTGAAGTTTATTTCATACTTCATCAAAAATCCGTGAGTCTAAAGATGTCCTTAGTCTCCAATGACCATCAAATGGTAGGAGAAATGTTTTAGTTTAAGTCCATCTCTATGGCTTGGACTAATCTCTTCCTTGGGTTTTGAGAAGTTCTTCATACTTCATCTAAAACCTACATGTATGTGTGTCTTTAGTCTTCAATGACCATTAAATGGTAGAAGAGATGGTTTAGTTCAAGTCCAACTTCATGATTTAATAGTTGGGGTTAACAAATAAAGTTGAACTAGCAAAATAAAAACAGTGAGTTCACAAACTGTTTTTGATCAAAGTTTTTTAGTTCGAAATCTAACCGTTGAAATCAAGTGAAACCAACAGGAAAGTCTCAATAACACATTGTTTTACCACTGTAATTTTTGTTTTGGTAAGATTTTATGCTTAGAATGGTTTGATCATGAATTTTGTGAGACAACCACAATCTGTCCAGAATTTCAGAATAGTTTCAGAACAGCAAACTAGTTTTAAAATTGATAGATCATAGGTCTAACCAAGTTTTCATGACCTCTAATAATTTTTTATAAGAACCTGAATGTGTTAGGAAGGTTCCCTAAAAAGAATGAAGCAATTCAGATTTGTTTGCTAATTTTAACAAATCATACAAGATCGCTGGACAGAGAGTTGTAAAATCCTGAGTGAGGTCTAGTGTTTCCCATATTCCCGGAGATCTAACCGTTGAACCTCGATTTTATTTTTGGGTTAGAAGCTAGACTCACAGAGGCATAACATATCCAAATATCATTCAGATCCAACCGTTGGGAGTATTTTATTTCTATTTTTTAAAATCTGGTCTGCTCTCTGTAATTCATAAAAAAACTGCTACTGTTTTGTCTAATCTTATTTATTTCAACTCAAATGGTTCCCTAATGTCTTGGGACCCAAATCATGTTTTGAATAATAATAATTTAGCTTAAATCCAGAGGCTAAGTGATCCAAATTAGTGAATAAATTCATGTCTCATTCTTGTTCATAATCATTCATTCATTCATATACATTGATGCTTACAATTAGAACTAGTTCTTGGATAAAGTTGGACTTAGTTGAATCTAATTGAATATTGTCTTAGGATTATTTACTCTTTGATATTATATCTTGTCTAAGGCATGTGTACTAACCTTTGTTTTGTAGCGCATTTGAGGTACAACTTCTCATCCCTTCTCTAGTTTAATTCAATCCTTTGATTTTGAATTGATTTTCGACTCCGTGTGCAACACCTTAGCCTAGGTTTTGCCTTATGTGTATATATGTGTTAGAGACCTTTTCATAGAGTTATTTTGTTCTTGCATGCATTGCACGTTTAATATTCGCGGTCGGATCCCGGGTATGTTTTCTAGTTCTCTATTGCATATCATGTTGCTTGCTACTTGAATTACGTGGCTTATGAACGATATTTTGCCGTTAGCAATTTTACACCATTTCCAACATGCTTGTGTTATGTATACCTATATATGTATTAATTGAGGGCATGCTTAGATTATTAAGTTGATTAAAAAGGATGTTGAGTAGAGGCCTATCGTGAGATAGGATGAAAGGGGGTGTTTTAGTCCCCCGGGCTCCTTCCCCTTTCATTCCATAATCCCCGGACCCAGTTTATCTTTGGTTTCACAAAAGTTTAGTTTGCTTTAAAATGGTTTCTTAATTTTCCTAAAATTTAAGTGGCGACTCATTTGTTTTTAGAAAGTGATTTTGAAAAGCTGTGGGTAAAGAAATAAACCTGCGATATCCACAGCGATACAAATTCTGGGAAAGATATAGTATCATACACAACGCATTACTATACAACACATCATTTCAACAGCTTATAAGTATCTTCAATTAATCTTAATAGGATTAGAGTGAGGTTAGGAAACTCACCTCGAGTCGCCGATCCTTGGTAGCAACCAACCGTTAAGTTCTACAACATCAAATAGGAGAATCGGGATAACGTATAAGTGCTAGTAGCAGGGGTAAAATGGTAATTTTACCAAATGTGGATATAAACCTCAAGGTGATAATCTACGGGTCATTTTAAGTCCAACGCCATTAACTAGACTCAAATCGGAGTCCGTCGCATTTTACGAGGGAAAGGACAGAGCTTTCTAGACTAACGTAGGCCCTAAAGACAAACTGTATTTTCAACCGAGTCGAAAAGTCACCAAACTTTAAGGGAACGCTCTAGACATTATTTTAAGACTCTGGGCACTGACCATGTATTTTTCGGAGTTATAGATTATTTTTTATGAATTATTGAAGTCCTGGACGTACAATAATAGTCCACAGAGTCCTACATTTACAAAATGTAATTTAGGACTATATTTGGCCTTTATAAATATTTTTATTAAATACTAGGCCTTAAAATAGGCTAGTAGTATTTTTCTCATAATTTTCGGAGTTCGTTTGGTATTTATAGAATTTAATTACAACCAAACGGGCCCTTTATAAATAATTAATAATTACTAAACATACTAAAGTTTGGGTTTTATAAATAAGAATTTATAAAACAAAGGCATTAGGCCTTAGGAAAATTTAACATAATTTTTCTGTATTTTAAAATAACCATTAGGTATTTATTACCTAATTATTTTTAATTTTAAATTAATACTTATTATTTATTGAAACTAAATAAATAATAAGTGTAATATGCAAGAAATACATTATAATTTCATAATATAAGATTATTATAAAAATAAATAAATATTTCAGATTATTAAAATATAATTTATAGTGTTTCAAAACTATTTTTAAGGAATTTAGAACTATTTAAAACCATATGTACTATTTATTAAAATATCCCCATATTTATCACTTAATTAAAAATAGTAGATGATTACTATTATTTACCTAAAATAATAAATTCAGAATATTATACATTATAATATCCATATTTTGAATAGCATTGAAAAAAAATTTACAAGATTGAAAAACAATTAATAATCATATAACATCTATTAATTAAATAAGAATAATAATGATAATAATAATGATAATAATAGACCCGCGGGTCAGACCCATATCCAACCCGAACTAGCGGGTCACTTGCTTACACTCTCAGCCTGATCCAACTTAAAAGATCCGACCCAGATCTGTTTCTTCTGAACATAACCCAAACCCACAACCACTTATACACACAAGCAAACCCAACTTGACCCGAACCCGGCCTAATCGGGTAAACGATATAACCCTATTCCCAATTGGGTTGAATCTTCCTAACCCAACCACGCCGCCGCCGCCGCCACTCATACTCGCCGGGAAACCTTCACATGGCCATATTTTGGCCATTTCTCCATAGAAATGGCTCAACGCCAAAAGGACCGATTTGGTCCTCTCTATAACATACTAGAGGCCGAGCACTGGGTTATCTCGTATAGGGTACCTACGAACCCATTATTCTTTCTCGATTTTGTGAGAATAATCCTATGCATGGACTACTAAACGCATACTAAATGAAAAAATGTTCGAGGGTCGTGCTAATGAGGTCATTCTGGTCAGCTAGGTACTAATTAGGAGTCGTTTGGTTGATGTTGATGATGCGAGCTCCAGTGAGGAGCTTTAATGGAGGTTTTGAATTGGTCCAGAGCTTAAGACTCCATTTGGTTCGTGTATGGAGGTCTCTGTGTGTGCGTGTGGGGTTTTGGTATGTAGAGAAACAATTGAGAGGGAGTGTGGGGAGGTCTTACCAGAGGTCTCGAGTTCTCTCTCTCTCTTTCTCTCTCTCTCTCTCTCTCTCTCTCTCTCTCTCTCTCCTTCTCTCTCTCTCTCTTGCGTCCGTGTGTGTATGTGATGGTGAGGGTGAGACAGAGAGTGAGTGGTAGGAACAGAAAGGGAGTAGTGAGTTGGTGGTGAATCAAAACTGGGGTGGAATGTGTGAGTGTGCTTGTTCCTCACCAACTCTCGGTCTCTCTCCCTACATATCTGTGAATGTGTGTGTGTTAGTATACTGAAATTTGTTGAATATAGTGTGTGCATGTAGGTGATATAAATGGGAGGGGGTGGGTTGACAAGTGGCGTGCCTTATGCCAAGTGTAATGTTGGTTTCATGCATAAATGACACATGGTGTGGGACTACAAATGGCTGCCATGTGGCAGTGGTGGGGCCCACATCTCGCTTCGTGTGCGACATGGGGTTTGCGTCTCGATTTGCGTGCTATACTGCGAAGTGGTTGCAAGACTGTAAATATGCACATGTACGGGGTTGGGTACAAGTCTATGTAAGGATTCAAGCGTGAGTCGTCTATGAATTTTAAACTAAAAGTCGAGGCTACGAAATAGTCTGATATTACTAAAATGTATGTAATGACGTCGTCATTGTGACAACAATCAAAAAGGGTCTTCTCATAAATTCTAACTAAGCCTATATGTTGAAGGCACAATTAATATTATTAGTACTATTGAAATAATGATGTCGCTTAAGCCATTAACTAAAGGGTTCAAATGAACGGTTCCTATTTAGGATTATCCTAATGGTCCTTCTATAACCATACCACAGTGACATCACTAACCTTATTATTCCTACGTGAAATTTCCAAGGAAATTCAAGGTGCTACATCTCTACCCACCTTATATGAAGATTTCGTCCTCGAAATCTAGAGGTTGCCAGGTCTTAGAATGTACACAGTTCTAATCTTATCTCAAATTCTAAGGTTGTGAGGTTCCGACTAGCTAACTAATCATACTTTCCCACAAGTTCTTTCGAACATCCAAGCTTCTTTGCTATATCAACACCATGTGAAATTCAAAGTTCAGACATTGCATATGGCACCTTCGATCTTTCATCTTGTTTAATGCTGGGATTGATTTGCTGATCTGCGAGTTCTCCTTTGCGATTTTCGTGGATGTGGAACATTGTTCTGAATTCCTCGTTCCAGACAATCTTTTGCAATACTCCAGTCTTTCCACCATTGAAGCGCTGCACCTTTCATCTTGTGAGCTGTTTTGATGCTATGCATTCTTTGGAGTGATGTCCAGATGTCACGTTGCATTAGATGTGTCTGAACGGCAGTCTGACTAATTTTCCTTTCATTCTTACTTTATCTCTTGTGATGATTCTTGATGTATCCAAAATTTTCCTTAATGATTGTGGACTGCAATCGAGTAGTTGTTTGTGACATTGGTCTGTTTATTCTGTGTCTTTAATCAGCAAGATTCTTACCTCTTGGCTTCTTGATGCGATGGTTGCGAAGTCTAGTTGGTCTCGCGATTGTCTTTGATAACTTGTAGGAGTCGTGGCTTCCTCTTAACCGCATTGTTGTTATTGAGTTTCTTTGCGTGTCGACATGAAATCGTTGTGGAGTTTCCCCGTGCATTACTTATAGCATATAAGGTATTATTGGTAATTAAAGTAGGATCAAATTTACTTGTAAGGAGTTGAATTCATAACAAAATGAGTACTCATTATGCGACGAGTTGGAAAACGAAGAGGTACGTGATCACTCACTCGTAGAATCACAATGAATAGAATGAGTATCTGAGAGTAATCATCAGATGATTACTATAGAACAATCATAGTAATGCAATGAGTAAAGGCATAAGGCCTCCAAGGTAGGACATAAGGATTCCTTGGTTCTTGAGCCAACAATTTAGGTGAAGTCTTAATGATAAAAGTTAAGAAGAATTCGTGTAATAAAAGGGAAATCAATTCTCGATTAGGATTTATGTGCTAGGGAGATTTGTATGCCCGAAAGGGATTACTTGAGATGATGACGATGCTTGCTTAATATAGAATGTATAACCTTTTAATCACTTTTGAGAAATTCCTCTTCATGTCTCATGACATTTGAGAAGATGCCGAATCTTGATTAAAATATTACACTTCTTATATGTTGATTAGCTAAGCATCATTGACCTTGTATGCATCTGAGTTCATGAAAAGTGCGATAATTATCTAATCATGTGATACTCCTACCCAAGAACCCAAAGGTCATTGTTTATGACATATTTTCGATTAATCATCATCTTTTATCCAAAAAAAATGTTTTGAATAATAACCTTTTCAAAGGAAAAGTCCAAGATTCATTTTCTTTAATCAAGTAAAACCCAATCATCTTTTATTGACAAATATTTTCACGTCCTCACTTTAAGAGAAAAAAAAAATCCAAAAAAAAAAACCAAGGAATCGTTTTTGGGAGAAATGCTTCTCAAATGAATTTTAAAGCAAAATTTTAATCCAATCATCTTTGTTGAGCGTTTAACATCCTCATTTTCAAAAAAAAAATATTCCAAGAATTGTTTTCAAAAGGATCACATCACCCAAGAGATACTTTTTAAGAGAAATTCAAAATTTTTCAAAAATATCCAACCTTCAAAGGGTAATGAGGATCACAATGATAAGAGAAATGAGCGCACTTCACATGGAGGAGGATTTTATGTGCTTATATGTTGTATGTACAAGGACTAGAATTTTCCTTTCTTTTGTATATAGAATAGGCACACACACACACTTGCATTTCATCCATGTATCATGTGTGCGGTGCATGCATTTAGCCACATCAAATCATCAAAGCATGTATATTTTGGCACTCTCATCATGTCAGTCAACGTCATTACATGCATGTAAAATACAAATTCATAAAGTGATCCAATAGTTCCACAAAATTCCTTACCGCCTAAAAATAAACTCTGCATGCGGACCTTTTTGCCTAGCTATGTATGTTGTCAGGATTTCTAAAAAGAGTGGGACAACCAGCCCCCTTAGTAAGGACACTTCTGATCTTCTTGGGTTCGTCTTTCTTGATTAGAGGAAAACATGGATCATCATGCTGAGATTAATCCACCAATCGCCTTGAGAGATTTGGAGGAGAAAGTGAGCAAATTGTAAGCCACCATTGAGCAACAAGATTCAAGGGTGAAGCAATTGGAGAAGGTCATGCTTGAGTTCATTCAATTATTGAAAGATCAAATGGGCCATAATAAGGAAAAGATGGATCAACTGGAGAAGAGAATAATGGATCGCATAAAGAAGCACCAACAACCATATCCGAATTCAGCCATGCACCTAAGCCCAATCAATCACCAAAGCCCATGTCCAAACCCAGCCTATCACCAAAGCCCATATCCAAGCCAAATCACATCTAACCAAAGAGCTATTCCAAGCCCATATCTGGACCCAAAAGCTGGCTCAAGCTCAAAGTCAAACCCGAAATCAAGCCAAACCCGTAAGTCAAGAATCTTCACCGACCTTGGCATGCCATTATCCATAACCCTTGGTCACATTGTCAGGAGCGGCCACCTCAACCTCCTGGTCCCAAAGCCACTACCAAATCCCTTACCACGTAATAGTGACCTATCTTTGTACTGCGCCTACCACCAGACCCCTAGCCACACGACCAATCAGTGCATGAAGCTCCGCCATGATATCCAAGATCTCTTTGAGCATAAAATCATCACTCCTTTGCTAAACCCATCGAGTGGCATTTGGCATGACTTGCAATCCTTTCAATCATAGCCATTGCTGAGCACTCTCAAGGAATTTGTTACCTCCACGAATGCGCAACAACCAATTGGCCCTGACCCAATCAACAGAATCAAAAAAGGCATTGACAATACTCGGTATGAGTCAGTGAATGGTCCATTAACTGAAAAATGGGTCATAAGGGCAGATGACGAACCCGAAGGAGATGCTAGTGAGGTGATAGTGTTTGGAACTATTGCTACTAAAGCAACTGAGGATGCTCTTGGAAATCTAGCAAATTGAAAATCATTTGTGACACTCCAGTTGAGAACAAGTCAAGTCTAGTTCGGTAATCGAGTAATGTCAAGTAGGAGTCAAGTGTTAAGTCCAGTCGAGTCTTTGAGTCAGTCAGTTATCGAGTTTATTTTTCAAGTCTTTTTATTGAGTCGAGTGATGTAATCCTCCTTCTATCCTGGATAAATAAAATCTCATTTTGCTTGATTCAGTGTGCTAAGTCGTGAATGAATGGATCATTAAGCCAAAAAAACAAGAGAGAGAGAGAGAGAGAGAGAGAGAGAGAGAGAGAGAGAGAGAGAATCACTTTTTCAAATGATCATGGAAAATACTTTGATAATAAATCTTTGCATTGGAAAGGATCCCCAAGTGATCAAAGCAAATTCTGTGCCAAAACCACGGAGGAGTAGAGAATTGATTAGCTTTGCTTTAAGAATTTAAAGATACTCTTGCTCAATCTTGAAAAGATAAACTTGAGACTTGAGGCTTGCTCACCATCCCCTTCTCCCAAATACCAAACCTAAAAGATGAGCGCACAATCCAAAGCCATAACTTGATCCATGATGGTAGCCAAATATTTTAAATGAACTTCTTCCTTAAAAAAAAACCAAAATCAAAAAAAAAAAAAAGAAGAAGAAAGAGCTCACTAGGATGAAAACCCAAAAGGGAGCATATGCAAAAGTAAGAGCACAAAAAAAAGAAGAAAATAAAAGAGAGAGGAAAAAGAAGAAGATGAAGGAGCTCGCTAGGATGAAAACCCGAAAGGGCGCCTAGGCAAAAGTTAGAGCAAAAAAATATGATGCGTGTTGACTTCAAAACTTGAATCCTAGCCAGTCAAAATCTTAGAGAGGGTAAGAGATAGTGAGATAGAAAAAAGAAAGGAAAGAGAAAAGAAAAGGGAAAGAATAAATAAGATTGAGAATTTTTGGGGGCTTCAAAGTAGATCATTGGCACACAAATTATTCCAAGGCTCTGTGTCGTTCTAAACAAAGAAAAGAAATTTGAAATGAAAAGAGAGATTTGAAAGTATCAATTAGTCTCAAAGTTTTGTGAGAGGCTCAATGTCTACATAAGCCTAAAACAAATGCAAAGATATCTTTGAAGAGTGATCTTGAAGATTGATATTACTTTGAGAGTATGATTAAAACACGATGTATTATGAGAGTTGTAAAGATTGACTGGATAGTGACAAGGTGAAAAGAATCAACCGCCATAATAAAAAAATTTATAAATAAAAAATAAATAAATAAAAGGGAGAAGTAGTTCATCTTCTCATCATCTTGTTCAAAAGCTACCACAAGGAATCTGTTTCAGAAAATCTGCCCAGAAAGGACATTCATTGAACCTAAATGAAAATATGGCTCGAAAAGCCCACCAATTCTTGAAACCTTATTCTTTCATAACCTCTAGAGTTGATGAACTACGTTTCGACCTGATTCCCACTCGGGAATACGTAGGCAGCCTACCCGGTTCGGTCGCCACCCTCGCCATCTTATGGCATCTTTCTTTCAGGCCTTGGCCGAACTACTTTGGACCTGATTCCCGTTCAGGGATAAGTTGGCAAACCTTCCAAGGTTCTCGGTCCATAACCATCCCTAAACCATAAGCATCACCCTTTGTGCCGTTGGTTTCCTTCCTTTAAACTAGGGGCAAACTTTTGTAAGTTTGCCTAAAGCCACACACATATATATATATATATCGCCAAACCAGGGGCAAACTTCGTTTGCTGAATACCACATTTAATCCCAGGAGCAATGCCTCCAAGTCCTATTCAAACTAGGGGCAAACTTCGTTTTCCTAAACCCTTCTATGTCAGAGGCAAATTCTCAAGTAGTCAGGTTTATTTTAAATAGATTGAAATAGAATGTCTTTTATTCTCTAAGAAAAAGCACTAATTTGAAGCACACTCTGGATAGGCAAAGAATCAGCAAATCCAAAAAGGGGGAATTGTCAAAATTTAGATTTGTTGGTGAAGTATTTCCATTATAAGATAATGAATAAATGAAAGATGGAATGATACATTATTCACGAAGAAAGCACATTGATTCACAAAAATACAGAGTTTGAGTGAGTCATCTTGTGTAAATGCTTTGTCAAGTTTGTCCTCCGTTGTCGAGTCAATAATGGTTTGTCATCTTGTGTGGGTTTAAGATAATGAATAAAGATTTGAAAAGTCTCCATGAGCATCCCAAGGGCAATACAAGCAGGAGTCTTAAACACTATCACAACACAATGCTAAAGTGGAAATATGAAGGGTCAAAAACTAGGGACATAGGTGGCTTCCCACTTAAAAAAATATATAATAAATAAAATAATAATGATAATAATAATAAAAAACAAAAAAATTCCAAGGGTCCGCAGATGCAGGAAATCATTTTCTACAAAGCCCACTTTCGTGGCAATTATCTTCAAAAGCCCATTCATATGGCACCCACCATCATAAGCCCACTTTCATGGCAATTATCTTCGAAAGCCCATTCATATGGCACCCACCATCATAAGCCCACTTTCGTGACAATTATCTTCGAAAGCTCATTCATATGGCACCCACCATCATAAGCCCACTTTCGTGGCAACCCCATCATAATCCCATTCATATGGTACCCACCATCATAAGCCTACTTTCGTGGCAACCCCATCATAAGCCCACTCATATGGCATCCTCTCATCAAAAGCCCACTTTTGTGGTAACCACCATCATAAGCCCACTTCGTGGCAACCCCATCATAAGCCCACTCATGTGGCACTGACACGAGAATTTTTCTGTGTGCGCTTGTGTGCTATACCCAAGTGTAGGTAATCGTGCAAGTAGTAGTCTGGTTAAGTCCAGGTCGATCCCACAGGGAAGGTGTTAAACTAATTACTTAGATTATTCTCTAAAAAGAAAAATAAAAGAAAATCAATATTTTTAAAGGAATTGTAGAACACAAAGTTCCACAGTTTATCAACTAATAACGCAATTAAACTAGATTAAACTAATTACTAACTAATTAATTAAAGCAATGATTTAAAACGTGTTTTTTCTTAATAAAAGAGAATGTTGGGATTACACGAATCCACCGCGACCTAGCCATCTACCATGCAATTACATTGAAGCTCAAAGGAGTACATTTTCTACAGTATTCCGTATTTCTCTTAGGATAAAGAATCCATAGTGCTTTCATGACCGAGACTATGTCATGACATTTGAGTTTGAAATACATAAAAGCGGTTTGGATCAATTGTTAAGACTTGCACCTCCAATAGTATTAGCATTAAGGGTGGTTTGCAAAATGTATTGAAGAAAAATGCCTTAAGGCTTTAAGTTTAAAGACTGCTTCGACAAACTGAGCATTTGGGGACAGTTTGATAACAAATTAGTAAAGTAGAAAGTCTAGGAATACTACATAGAATGTTCTCAAGAATCAAAGGTTTCGATCGATCGACGCGCTTTCGATCGACCGACGCGCTTTCGATCGATCGAACATCTTCTTCTCTCGATCGATCGAACTATCTTCGATCGCTCGACAATGTCTCTGGTCCGATCGATCGAACTAACTTCGATCGATTGAACACAGGAATTATTCTGCTGCACGGCAGAGGCCTGAGATCACAGTTTCATCGTGATCTCCCAACCTGGGGACTACTCAGACATGGTCTAAAGTGTCACAGTGTTGTTTTTAACGTAAATATTCATTAAAGTTTTGTTTGTTTGCATTTTAATCATGAAAATTATGAAAACTAGTTGTATAAACATATCTAACATGCAAAACTATGTATTCAACAGATTATACTACTCTAAACTCCGTGCAGAATGTAAATAAATAATAAAGAGGTAACCTGGAAAGATAATCTTTGATTAAACTAGAGCAAAACCAATCCAAAACAATATCCAAGCTTGTAAACCTCCAAAACAATGAAGAAAAAACTCTCTTTCACTCTAAAAACTAATGAAAAGTAGGTGGGCGTCCCTATGGACGTATACAATATGAGTATAAATACTAAAAACCTAATGCTTAGGGTTAAAATCCCGTTTCTACTGCGTGCGCGTAAAATCTGATAAAAGGCAAGTTCGATCGATCGAACACGTCTCGATCGATTGAACTCTGAAATCTTCGAGTGCTTGAGCTTCTCTCGATCGATCGAATCTTCGATCGATCGAATGGTCTTCAATCGATCGAACTCGGTATTTCAGCTTTTGATTGTCTTCATTAGAATTCAGCACTTCCTTTTGAAAGAAGGAGAAATTGGGCATTTGAAAGAAAGCATGAACGTTGAAGAACGTGTGAGGAAATCAATCTGGGAATACCTTCAAAAATATATATATATATATATTAATGATAATAAGATATATGAAATAAAAAGAAGAGAGAGAGAGAGAGAGAGAGAGAGAGAGAGAGAGAGAGAGAGAGAGAGAGAGAGAAGAAAAGAAAGAGTTCTAAAAATATATATAAGGAGAGAGTGAAAAAGAATTTTGAAAAAAAGTCTTGAAAAGAAAAGAAAAAAGAAGAAAAATAAATAATAAAAAGATTATATGGGAATGTATACCATGCATATGAGTATATTTTAATAAAGTACATTGCAAATATAAGTACATTAGTATATACTTTTCTAGATAAATTAAGTTTATGTTAATACATATGTTGAAAATTAAAAAGAGGGCAAAATTCTGTTAGCCGCGGCACTCACTAAGTACCGCGCCGACACTCAGTGGGTGCCGCAGGTTGCCATCTAGTGCCGCGAACTGTAACAAACTGCTTTTCTCACATGTTCTAGTAGAAAACTTTGCACATAGGTTTCCACCCGAATTTACCCATTTAACCTTGTCATGTTGGTCTATATAAACAGACCTTCATCTCCATCATGAGGACTTTTACTCTTACTTTTGAATTTTTCACTTAAAAATCTTATAGAGATACAAGAGAGAGAGAATTGAGAGAAGGAAGAAGAGTTTTCTTGAAGAATTTGAAGAAGAATTTCAAGATTGTGAAAGAGATTTACAAGAAATTGAAGAAATCCTTGAGGTCATAGATGTAACCTCTAAATCCTTGGTAGAATTAGGTAAATTCAATCACAAGTTCATAGTTCTAGGAACTTTACACATTTTCAAAACCTCTCTTCCTACCCATTTCATCAAACACCACTTAGAGCTTGTGATTGAATCTCATAACATTTCATTAATTTGGGTCTAAATAGAGCTTTGGATTTAAGAATAAAAGAGTTTTGACTTGAAATTTTCAAATAACCTTTGATTTCATTTCTTTTGTTTATATTCTTCTCATAGGATCTATGAGATCTTCAATATCTCATTAGATCTCTTTGAGTTTGATCCTCTAGTCCCTTATGATCCTATGATTTATATGGGGATTAAGATTGGTCAAGGTCATATCTACACATAGTTGTTTGGGTTCAAGTCTTAGCTCATGACTTGGATCTCCCTACTAGGAATCTTATGGAATCTATACTATATTCCATAGAGATTTGAGTAGATTTGAGTTTCATTTAGTCTCCAAGGACCATTAATTTGAGAGGAGAATAGCATATCATAATCCTATATTCCTCAAGGATCATATGTTTGAGAGATGAATTAGATGTAGATTTTCATAGTTTATATTCAAAATTCATAAGATTAAGTAAGACCTTAGGATTCTCTTGTTGTGAGATCTATGGCGGATATCCAATAAGGATAAATCTATGAATCTCTTCATGTTTCATTATCTATTCCAAAAATCATGGTCATACTTGATACTAATTCTCTCTAGAATCATGGATCCAGTTTGATTCAAAATACGAACATCAATTTAATAAAGGTGCAGTGAATCCATAAACCAATCATGATCAAAGATTTTTTATAGAGTCATGATTCCTTGGAAATGGATGAGACTAATTGGAGGATGTTCATAACTCATTCAAGAGTCTCTGTAATTCTTGTTTTGATGAAAATCCAAGTCTAAGATGGTTTGGTCTTATGATTTCAAAACAAGCAACTCTCTGTCCAAAATTTTAGAACAGTAGGTCCATTTTAAATTAATAAATCAGAACCTTAATAAAGTTTCCCGGGTCTCTAATAATTTTTTCTAAATACCTTAATGTGTTAGGAAAATACCCTAAAAAGTTCTAAGTGTTTCGCATTTTTTTACTATTTTTATAAAATCGTACAAGATCTCTGGACAGAGAGTTGCAGATTCCTGAGTGATGTCTAGTGTTTTCCATATTCCTAGAGATCTAACCGTTCAAACCTTGATTTTCTTTTTGTATTCGAAACTAGACTCAGATGATATCCAAAAATCATTAAGATCCAACCGTTGGAATTATGGTTTTGTCTACCGTTTCAAATCTGGTCTGCTCTCTGTAATTTAGGAAAAACAATCACTGTTTTTGTCTAGTCTCATTGATTTTAACTTAAATAGTTCCCTAATGTTTTGGGACCCAAATCATGTTTTGAATAGTTATAATTTAGTTTAAATCCAGAGGCTAAGTGATCCAAATTAGTGAATAAATTCACATCTCATTCTTGTTCATGTTCATTTATTCATCCATGTACATTGATGCTTATGATTAGGATTAGTTATTGGATAAAGTTGGACTTAGTTGAACCTAATTGATTATAAACATGGATTACTTATGATCGTGCTCGGATTATAGAACCCGTATATGGACATTACATTGGCTCCTAGTTGAGACTTGTATATCTATAAAGGTGCTATGACTCCAACTAATCAAAAGGAATTCATAGTTTTGTCGATTCTTTCCATGCTTGATAGATCTAAGCTAGAGATTTAGGATTGATTATTTGATGTCATGTTATTATGTGAAGCATGTGGACTAACCTTTGTTTTGCAGCCTTTTGGAGGTATGACCTCTTATCTTTTCTCTAGTTTATTTCATTTATTGATTTTCGACTCCATGCGCGACACCTTAGCTTAGGTCTTGCCTTATATGTTTATGTGATTAGAGACATTTTTCCTAGGATATCTATTCTTTATATGCATTGCACGTTTCCCATTTCACGGCTGGATCCCGGGTAAGTTATCTAGTTCCCTACTTGTACATCATTTTGCCTGCTACTTGAATTATGTGGCTTATGAATGATATTTTATCGTTAGCAATTTTGCACCCTTTTGACATGCATCAATTTTGCTACTTGATATGTATACTTATATCTATGTATTAGTTGAGGGCGTGCTTAGATTATTAATTCGATTTGATAGGATGATGAGTAGAGGCCTATCATGAGATAGGATGAAAGGGAGTGTTTTAGTCCGCCAGGCTCCTTCCCCTTTCATTCCATAATCCCCGGGCCCAGATTATCTTTGGTTTCGCAAAAGATCGGTTGTTTTTAAAAATGGTTTCTTAATTTTCCTAAAAAAAATTAAGTGGCAACTCGTATTTGAATTTGAATTTGAAAGTTGTTTTAAAAGTTTTAAATGTGGGCCCAAATGCCAGTATCCACAGAGACCCATAGCCTAGTGATTCACAATGATCGAAGAAGACTCAAAAAAGACTCCTGGAAGTTAGTTCTATCTCTCAAAATGCTCTGAATGACCAAAATACCCCTGAAAGCCCGAATGCTCTCGAATTCGGACCAAATTTTCTGGAAACGTGATACGTCGTAAAAAAAACAATAAAATGAGTTCTAAAGAAAAACCGGATGAAATCGTCAACTCCCAGAGACCCCCAGAGGTCCCAGAAGTTCCCAGAAAGTCCCCGTTGACCGGTTTGAACAAGTTTGACCAAGGTTTGACCAAAATCGTCCAAATTCACCAAAAAGTTCCAAGATCATTCTAGATCATGTGGAAATTATTAAAATGAGTTTTAAAAGAAAATCGAACAAAAACGTCAGCTCTTGGGAGCTCCCAGAGGTTTCCAGAACTTCCTAAGAATCTCAAGTTTGACCAAAAGTTGACTTTGAAACCGGAGCACCGTATCATTTTTTAAATATTTTTCATAGATACTAGAGGTCAATAGCTTTCCAACGATATATCGCACATAAATTTTGGACTGAAAACGAATTTATTATGAATTTCTGAAGGAGGAAAAGGCGATCAAATCGGCTTTTATCACGAATACCGAAAAACTTTTCATAGTGACCTATCTATAAAATTTTTTTTTATGTAAATTAGACTCTATTACCTTTCCAACGGTATATCACAATCTCAATTTGGAGTTCATATGCATTTTCTATGAATTTCAGACGAAATAGGGCATTTTCGCGAATACCGAAACCTCTAGAGGGCCTAAAAAGGATTATCTGGACAAATGAAGAGCAGCACCGCCGCTATACTGGCCCACTGCCGCCGCGGCACAGGCCCAGTGCCACCGCGACACTCTTCTCCAGAATGGTGCATTTTTGTAATTTCTTTTGGGGGTTTATTTTGATTAATTGAAAACCAAAACGACGTAGTTCTATGTTCACATATGTTTGGGACCAATGGGAGTACTTCTAAAACTCCAAAACCACCCCAAATTGGCCTATATAAACCCCCTTGACTTCTCATTTTGGGGGTGTCAAATACAAGCTTTGAAAAGTTTTAGAGAGAAAGTTGTAGAGATAAGGTTAGAATAGAGAGAAAAGAAACTTCCTTCCTTGATTTTCAAACAAGAAAGTGAGTTCTAAACTTTGTTTTTATTTCATTACATCCATTTACTTCATATTCAATACACTCAACTACCATTTTAGTGAGCATTTAAGAGAGAGGAAGCTACTTTCATGTCCAATGTCACCACATATGAGAGAAACACCAAACTACAAGTCCAATACATCATGAATATCATCTATTGATTGCTATATATTTGTTTGTTCATATTTGTTCATCTCCTCTCACCTCATTTCTTATTTTTTTTCTTCATTTACTTACTAGTCTATCATCATCTAGATGATGACATGAAGTTTGAGGTGAGTGAATCCTTATGGATAGTAGCTCTTGACCTCAAAAACATGTTTGATAGATGATGATTTCAACTTCAATACATTCCTGTGTATTCATGAAGTTGTCTTTAAAATGTGAATAATGCTTTCCAACAATCTTGGAGGTTCTTGATGATGAGTTTGATGTTGACATTTTAAGTGGTTATAATCTTCATTAAGTATTGAAAATATGTTTCCAAAACCCCTATTTCAAAACCCCCTCTTAAGCCCCTCATTTTGATTTCAAGAAATAAACCTTGTTTTCTCAAAACCTTCAAAACAGTGAGTCATTTAACTTCAAATTATTATTTTGAGTTCAATACTCAATATATGAATGCAAGACCACTTGAAAAGTCTTTCTAACTCATTATAGAACCTCCACGAATTTTGGCTTGACTTGGAAGCACTTGAAAGGGGTCTATTTTTGTTCAAACATTCATTCTAAACATTCTGCCTCTGTTGTCACAGAAGCTAGGTTGACTTTCAACTTATTTTACAGAACAATTTCCAAAGAGAGTGGTCCCAACTTATTTTTCCCTTGAACTTCAATGTCTAAGGTAACTTTTTGTACAATATGGGCCTCTAGATCGTTTGTTTACATTTTCTAAGATTTTCTAACATTTCAGTCGACAATACGAACTCTGTTTCTGAATAACCTCTATTGTTTATATGATTTCTCTCAATCTGTGATATTTATTAAAGATTGGCTTTCTGGGTTGTGTTCTACACATAATAAGGAAGATCTGCATAAAAAATCATGGATTGAAAACATTCCTAACCCCTCTTTTCAATTTCCAAAATATCATGTTACTATTCTGTCCACTATTCACAACAAGCATACTTTTACTTCCATCCTTTGATTTGATGCTTACATGTACTACAAATTAGCTCATGTCTTAGGAAGTAGTTCATACTACATTTGTACATATCCCATGATGATCTCATTCATTCATTCATAAACATTTTAGACTTCTAAGTCATTCTAGGAATCCATGAACATAAAACACACTACAACCTTAGCACATTCTAGATACACACATTGCATCCATGCAAATTTTGGAATTTTTGTAACTCCTAATCTAAGAAGATTATAAGGAATGATCATGATCACACATTCATGCTTTCCCTCGATCTAATCCTCCTTTCTCATCCGTCCCGGGGATTGAGAGATCTTCTTTTCTCAAAGATTAACATGCATCATTCTAGCTTTCTAAGCATCCTTGTTTTCTTTGATTTATTTGTTTCAAGAACAACTCATATCCCCTTAGATTAGGAAAACTTTATTACTTGATATGTGATTAGACGATTTTTCGTAGGTTTGTTTGTGTGATCTTTCACTTTGCATTGTGTGATACATGGCTTAGATCTTATGAATGATATCTTATCTTTTGATCTTCCATTTCAAAATTCTTGTGTGATGTAATATACTATCAGAGTATTAATTGTCGAACCATACATAGTATAAGATGATTATTTGGATGCCAATTGAGGCCCGTCGAAAGACGGGGCGAGTTGAGGGTGTTTTAGTCGTGAAAAAGGCTCCTTCCTCTCTCGTACCAAAACCTCGAACCAAGTTCTTTGGTTATGAAGGGTCGGTGCCCTTTATCCGTTTAGGTGAGTCAAATTAGGTTTCTTAGTTCCTCAAAGACCAAGTGGCGACTCTGTATCTGTTTTCAACAGACCATTTTCTTTTCCTTTTCAAAATGACTTTCAAACAAACAAGAGGTGGGATCCCGCGTGTCCACAATCACATACTAATAACATACAGAAAATAACACTAATGCATCATAACTAACTACATTAACTAAGAGAGAAATACAAGAACCATTTTAATATCTTTAAAAAAAATTATAAATTTTTAAAATATTGATAATTTTAATTTACTGAATTTGAGTTGCATGTTGCTAAGCAGGTGTATTGACACGAAAGCATAAAAAGAAATAAACGAGGCATGCAATGACTCACTCCCCCCCAACTAAAACTAAACATTGTCCTCAATGTTCTAAACTAAGCATATGGACATGTAAAGTAAATCGAGAGAAGGAAGGATGTTACCTCGAGGCGTTAATATCCAATTTTTTATTTTTATTTTGATAAGTCACCTGCAAAATCATTAATAGCAACAAAGAAAAATAGGAAATATAATACAGCTACTCAGTAAATAAATTCGGTTAATGATTTTTATCATAAAGTAATAACCAAAATTTTTGAGGATCTTCCCAGTGAAATAATTTAACAGTGAGAAGACTTTTGGGATCCTCGTAAAAATGCAAATCCCCCCCCCCCCCCCCCCCCCCCCCAACTAATGTCAGGCTCAAGGTCAGAGGAGATGATGCAAAACCTATGGTTGCCAAATTTGTTGGGGACAGTTATAAGAGATATACCACACTTTTTAGGAATTATACTCAAGGAAAGATCTTTGGTGTTGGTATTTTCTAAAACAGCCTCTATTTTTTTATTATCAAAAACAGGCGGAGGCCATGGTTCAATAAAAGGGGTAGGGTCTAAGTGATGTTTTAATAAAACTTTACTACACTCCTTTTGTTCTAGAACAGAATCTATGGAGATGTGATCATATGAATTGGATTTCTGTTCTATGTACATTGATTTGGACTGTACTTGGATGAAGCTATCTATTTTGGCAACAATATCAATATTACTCAAGAAGGTCAAGCAGTCTAGAAGATTACTAGCTTCCTGTTGAAGTTTAAGATCATCTAATGTGGCCCCGAAAGTTTCTAAGTCCTCTCTCAAAGAATTTTGTAAAATAAAATTTTGCGAAATATATGTGCTAGAATCCTTACCATCCTCTTTCACAACACATTTTATTTGTTCAATATTAGGGTAAACATGATTTTTAAACTCGGGATGAGAGCATTGATTGATAGAGAGGATAGGTGATGGACAACTTGGTAACACCACCTCTTCGGCCGAAAGAGGTGAGGGTTCATGAATATCACATGAATCTAAACAGTATTTAGATTTTTCAATTATGTCCTCCCTAGGGTCACTATCAAAGGAAGGGGTAGAGTCAACAGGGACTCATCCTTTCCTAATTGCGTGCAGTCACCTAAACTCTCACTATCTGTAAAAACCTCATTCTCATCCGTGTAACTCTCCTCACTATATATGTCATCTATTGAGGTGCTATGGACAAAGGAATTGTACAACTTTATCCATGCAATGAAGGAGTTGATGTCTGGGGTTGTATATTGAGGAGAAGATGGTTCTACAACTTCACGCTTAATGGTTTGGTTTTGGAGTTCTTGTTGGGTTATGACTTTCTCGAGTGAGTTGTTAACCTCATTCGGTATAAACACATCATTGTCCTCTAATTCCATTCCATTGTTAGTGTCTTAAAATTTAGGTTGTAGTGTTGAAGGACTGGTATAGTCTTCTAAAGGTTGGCTAGCATATGCTTGTTGATATCTAGTTTGTAATTTATCTAGTGCACTATCTAGCCTTTTCATTTCACTAAGTAGTAATTTTAACATACCATTATTCTCAACTTGGTTATTCTCCTCATTATTACCATATGAAGTTTTGCTCCATTGTTGTTGGTAGTAATTCCCATTTCATTGTGTGTGTGCACAAGACTCCCCAGAAGGAAATTCTTGGTGTATTTGGTAATCGTGAGAACTACTACTATATCCTACAGTATTATCTTGATTATATCCCCATTGCGGTTGATGGAACTCTCCATATGGAGGTTCTTGATACGTTTGATAATACGGGGGACTACCACTATCATTTCCCCATTGTGGTGGTTGGTACCACTCAGGTTGATAATCTGCATCATATGTGGGTGCTTGCCAACTTGGGAGATAGTTTTCATTACCTAATGTGTACCTATTGGTGGCTTTTGTGTTTGTGTTGTATGGAGGGTAATATGGATAAGACATGTTTATCCAAAAATTTTAAACAATAAAATTTGTATTTCTTTATTTTTTTTGTACTTGTGAGAGAAAAAGTCCAAAGGTTTTTTATTTATTTTTTTTTTTTTTTGCAAAGTAAAAAAATTAACTTGGAAATAACTTAGTAAAATCATAACCTAGTTGCCTTCCCCGGCAACGGCAACAAAAACTTGACACGACTAAAAAGTTGTGCGCTCTTGTGCAACACCCAAGTGTAGGTGATCGTGAAAGTAATACTGGATAGTCCAGGTCGATCCCACAGGGAAGGAATAGGGAGAATGTCTGCTAAGTTATAACCTAAAGAAAAGGAAAAAGATGAACATACGGGTGGAGGTTCTAACAAATCCTAATTAATTAAATTAAACTAAATAATAAACTAAAGCTTATAGAAACATAACTAATAAAACAAATAATTTAAAGGTGATGGAAATACGAGAATCTACATTGATCCTAACCATCTACCATGCATAATCATTAATGTTCTATGGAGTTCATTCCTCTTCAGCATTCCGTATTTTACTAAAGATATAGAATCAATAGCCCTTCCATGACCAGGACTACATCATCACAGTTGATTTAAAATACTTGGAAGACAGTTTAAAACAGTGGTTATTACTTGCACTCTAAATGGTGTTAGCATTCAAAGTGGTTTTCAAAAGTCATTGAAGAAAATATCCTTAAGGCTTTAATTCTAAAAACGGTTGTGACAAACTGAGGTTATAGGGACAATTTGATGACAGATTTCTAAAACAGAAAGTCATGGAATACTTAAAAGAATCATCTCAGGAATCAACAGGTTCGATCGATCGAAGCGCTCTCGATCGATCGGACTGCCTCATCCTTCAATCGATCGAAATATCTTCGATCGCTTGACTATGGCTCGGGTTCGATCGATCGAAATACCTTCGATCGATTGAGCCCAGATTTTCTATATCATACATGGCAGAGGCTAAGAATCAATATTTTAGCACATATTTCCAACGTCTAAACTACGGAAACATTATTAAACTAATACAGGAATAACAAACTAGAGTAATCATAATAGCTAGATTAATAAACAATCAAATAGAGAAAAGGAAAAGAAAAACCTGGAATAATCTGAATATAACTTGTAATAAACATGAAAACAACTTGAATCTTGAATAATCTTCAATAAAAAAATAGAAAAGAGGATAGAAAACAAGAATCTAACCTATTCTACTCTTAATCTAACCTTCAAACTACCCTAAAACTGTTGTTTTCTGCGTTCTGGAGCGTCCTCCCTTTGTCTGATGTCAAAACGACTTATTTATAGGGTTCCTGCAGAGTTTACGCAACTTATGGAAGAAAATAAAGTTTGATCGATCGAGCTTAGTTCGATCGATTTAAGGTTCGATCGATTGAACTCTCCTCAAGCCCTTGATCTCTCTGATTTTGACAACTCTGCGCACCGATGGGAGAATGGCCATAACTTTTCACTCGAACCTCGGATTGACCTCCCGTTTATGGCCACGCGACCGTAACTCAAAGATCTATATTTTTCATTTCTAGGAAAATCTTCCAAATCTGAAGTTTTCATTGTCAAAGTTGGCATTTTCTCAGCTTCTTCTGTTGTTCTCTTCACCAGAATCACTTTTCTTTAGCTCCACTTCATTGATTTGCATTCTAATACCTATAAAACACTGCAAAAACATATGTTTTAGCATTAACACAATAAAAAGAAGATTATTATTAGAATACACCTAAATATAAGGACTTTGGGGATAAAAGTATCCATAAAAGACCATATAGTACGCTATGAATATGCACTTTTCATCTCGAATCAGCAAGCCAGAGGAGAGTGGAAGGTGAAAGAAGAAAGGTTGAAATCCTATCATGACCATCTCAATGCACTCAAGAAATAGTTCAAGAATGTGACATTCTTTTACCTGCTCAGGGTGGAGAACTAGTTAGCAGATTCATTGGCTACCCTAGCCTCCATGATCAAAATCCCCATGGGAGTCAAGATGATACCGCTGGTAATTGAGCAAAGATACGAGCCTTCATTCAGCATGATCGCTGCAATTGAAGAAGAAAAGGAAACACTATGGTACCAAAATGTATGGGACTTTATAGAAGGGGGAACGTACCCCCAAGAGTCTACTGAGAAAGACAAAAGAGCAATTCGAAGGTTCGTAGCACAATTCATCATTTGCAGGGTGAAATTGTTGAAGAAAGGGTACAATGGTCACAACCTGACTTGTTTGTTTGGAGAGAGCGCCAGAAGGATGATGGAAGAAATACACGACAGGGTATGCAGTCTATACATGACCTGTCACATGCTAGCCAAGAAGATTGTAAGACAAAGGTACTATTGGACAACATTGGAAAAAGATTGTTGTGAATACGTGAGAAGATGCCACAAGTGCCAGATCTATGCAAACATGAGGCCACTCAACCTGGGGGATCGATATCATTGGCAAAATTCAAAGACCTCGAATATGAATCGATACATTTTAGTGGCCATCGACTACTTCACAAAGTGGGTGGAGGTTGAATCCTACACCAAGTTGGGGGCCAAGGAAGTGGCCAAATTCATCAAACAAAACCTCATTTGCAGCTACAGAGTCCCCCACGAGATTATTTCGGACAACGGAAGTCATTTCAAAGTAGAAGTCAGGGATCTGTTTGAGGAATACAAAATCACTTAACATAAGTCATCACCATACAGGCCGCAAACTAATGGGGCAGTCGAAGCTGTAAACAAGAATGTCAAAGCCATACTGCACAAGTCGACCGATACTTACAAAGACTGGCATGAGAAACTGCCATTTGCGCTTTAGGGATACAGAACCTTGATAAGGACGTCTACAAGAGCGACTCATTATTCACTGGTATATGGTATGGAAGCAGTACTTTCGGTTGAAATAGAGTTACCATCCCTGCGAGTGATGGCAGATTGCAAAATTTTGGAGTCTGATTGGTTAAGGGAAAGATACGAAGAATTGGCTCACATAGATGAAAAGAGCCTGGCGGCAGTCGACCATGTTCGAATCTATCAAAAGAGGATAGTTCGTGCTTTTAACAAGAAGGTTCGTCCAAGGAAAATTGTCAAAGGTAACCATGTTCTTAAGGAACTATGAGCCCCAATCTTTGATCCACATGGGAAGTTCAAACCTAAATGGGTTGGCCCTTATATCTCAAAACTATCCTTTTCGGAGGAGTGACCTACCTCATGCACCACGATGGTGTCGAATTCAAAGAACCAATCAACATGGATCACCTCAAAAGTACTATGCTTGACTTTTTACCCATCTCCTTCAAGCCTTGCCCTGAACTACGCTCGACCTGATTCCCACTCGGGGACACTTAGGCAACCTCATCAGCTCGGTCGCTCCACCCATAAAATAGCCCATCTCCTTCAAGCCTTGCCTTGAACTAAGCTCGACCTGATTCCCACTTAGGGATACATAGGCAAGCACATTGGTTCGGTTGACACCAATATCAACCCACTTCTTTCCTACCATGGCCAAAACTACGTTGAACCTGATCCCCGCTCGGCGTTACATAGGCAGATTTTCAAAAAGAAAATAAGGATGACTCGCTAGGTCGAAAATCTGAAAGGACGACTAGGCAAAAATTAGAGTTAAATCCAAAGTGAGCAATAACAAAAGAGAGAAAAGAGCTCGCTAGGTTACCTCACTGGTGCCTAGGCAAAAATTATGAGCATATGAGAAAAATATAGTAGCAGTCCTTACCATAACCCAGAAACGACCCTTCACACTAGGGGCAAACTTCGACTACCCGCCTCGTTTACCTAAATCTCTTCTAAACTAGGGGCAGGCAAACTTCGGTCGCCTACCTCGTTTGCCTCACAACCACCCATGTCCCGAACTAGGGGCAAACTTCGATTACCCACCTCGTTCACCTCTAACCACCCCAGCACGCCCAAGTAAGTATCAAAAGCAACATCTGATCAAAACCTTACTTCAAAATGTTTTCAGAAAACCAAATGAATAAACTAAGGTTCTTAAAGTAACCAAGGTTCTTCGATAAACAAACTTCGAATATTACATAAGTAGGAATAAAGGAAAGCATGAAAGTTCTTCTTCAATGAAGTAGTCATAAATATTAAATACACTTAGAGGAAGAAGCAGAATATGTCGAGTCTAGCTTTACTTTGTGTCTTTTATTTCTTTAAAAGTCTTCAGAATAGGCTTTTATTCGGTGGGTCCAACCCCTGATGAAAGCAGAAATAGTGACAGCCCTTACTCTGGAAGCAAAGAACCTCTCAGTGAATCCTCGAGGGGGACTCTTGAACTTGCCCGTACTGCCTGACCAATCAACGAGGATGATAGAAAGAAGTCTCTCTCTGACTCATCAACCACATTATCAGGTGATCCCCAAGGCTGGTGGTGACAGCCTGAAGGTCCTAACGCCCCATAATCCAAAAATTGTCTGCTTCTGAATGAGTACCCAACATACAAACCCAATCAGCAAAAGTGTAGTGGGAATGAAGCACGGCCCTGCAAAAATAAATTGGTAGCACTCGGCCTATCCACAACTGGAGGCGCTCGTATAGCCAAGCCTGCAACACCAAGGGTGCCACAGAAAGAAGAAGATTTCCTTGGTTAAGGGCATTATCCAAACCATTCAGGGTTTCAGCTAGAACCATAGCCATAGGATTCTTACCCAATTTCAGTCCAAGGCATACATGTACCAAGTCACTGGAAGTACTCGAGAACAGGAAGAGCAAAGTCATGCACAATACCAGAGCAGCCCCACAGGTAGCATCATATATACTGGGATTTCCAAGATTAGCGTACCAAAAAATGATGGAGGCAATATCGATGACCTCACCATGAATTAGTCGGCGGGAGACAGCAGTTGAACAGTTGAGATATTCAGCCAAGCCACGCGTAGGACTAGGGGTATCAGTAGAAAGAAGAATGAAGTCTGAGTCTAGATCGAAGCCAAGAATAGCACAGAATTCCTCAAGCCAGGAGCATATCTCCAAGCCGTTGAAATTGAAGACATGATTTACTAGGTTCTAGTGGTCAATGGCAGCACGCATGAACTCAGCATTCAAAGCCATTTGGAAAAGGGAAAAAAACTCGGTCAAGCCATAACTGAAAAGGTTGATCCGTTCCACACCATCTGTAATGTTCAGCCAGGCGAAGAGCTAAGCATGATCATACAATGCCATGTTTTATGTCGTAGCTGTAGCAAAATTTAAACTTTCGGCAACACCTCCCTGTTTCACGGACTATCCTACCTGCAAGGCAAGCACACTCACTATCACAAAGCTGCTCATCACAGTAACATCAACAATCACAGAATCACAGTGCACATATATATATATCGTCACACGATCACCAACTAAAACAAGCACACAACTACGCCTTCAAACTGGAAGCTATTCGGCCTAAATGGCAAAACATTATAATACTCTATCAAAAGGTGACAATCATCCTACACATTATCCATCATTCACATAATACACTACTAAAACCCAATCAAAAACATAAAATGGAGACAAAACAAAAGTCCCTACTTAGGAGGCCTCAGTCCTCCTATTCTTTATCCTCTGTCGGACCACCCGGAGTGTACGTCGGTGATGGCCTCCTGCCACCCCTACACCTTCGCCTGGTCCTCGACGAGCTAGCACCACCTCTATGACACTGCACACACAAATAAAATGATAGCAATCAGCCAAGAAGCAACAAAAGTACAAAAACAGAGTCGAGTCTGAAACTTACCGAGGTCACCATCTGACTGATGGTGAACTGTCGCATACCATCCATCTATCAAGGGTAAAATATAGGGTTAAGACCTCATAAACCTTAAGGAGCACCAAATTAGAGACATACCCGATGGTCTCGCGTAAGGACCAAAGAGCGTAGGCTAGCTGCCAAGGCGTGATCCTCCTCAGCATAACTCCAAGGGACGTTGAGGACGCCTGTTGGCTGGGTAGGATACCCACACGTGACTCGTGGTACCTCCATGACCTAAGGGGAACCATTGGCACCTAAAACATTGACGATCTAATCCCAAGGAGGGATAAGATTAGAAGTTGGAGGAGCCTATCTGCTATATATCTTGCCAAATTGTAGGCACAAAACAAGTTAGGAAAAGGTGAGTCCAAAAACATAAGTAACGAATAGAGACAAAAGCGTAAAAGACACTCACGGCCAGGAGTGGAAAGTTGGGCATCAGGAAGCAACCACGGTAGGTTTCATAGCTAGTCTCAGTACCAGCCAAAGCCGCCAGCAAGGTTGCACTAGAAAGGTCGTCAGCATCTATCACAGTAGGAGTATGAGGAACGTGGTAGCTCGGACCACCAACCACCTGCTGGGACACTCGCTCGCCAAGGTACCACTGCCTACCTTCAGTGCTTTCCATTAGAGCTAGGGAAGAGGTAAAAGTCTTGACTCCTTGAATCTCCTCTAGGGCAGCATAGGAAACATTCTCCCAAGGCGTCCAATCAACACTAGCAACCGTCAGCTCGGATAAGACACTCCTCAAGAGGATAAACTGATGGGCCCCACTCTTGACCCCAACAACATCCCTCCGCCATCTCAACCCCGAGGGAATAAAGGCACAGGAGCCATGCCGTCCTCATCCTTACCCGACTCATCGGTAGGGGGTAGGGGCCAACATGTTTAGATACTCAAAGCTCCAGAGCTGCACAAGAAAATGAAGATAAAAAAAAAAAAAAAAAGAGCAAGGAAGAGCTAAGAGAAAGGAAACGTCATAGAACATACTTCCCAAGCTCGCCAAAACCAGCTAGTCGAATTAATGCCCCCGCGGGAAACCTCACCCATATGCTTGTAAAGATGAGCCAAGGCGGTGCCACCCCAGTCATAAGAAGGAATCTCATCGACAGTCGCCAAACAAGAAAGGAGCCTCAAGCTCACCCGGTCATTCTGTTTTGCAATGATCGAACAACCAAGGACATACAGAAGGAATACCCTCAACAGTTGAGAGTTATTCAAGTTGTGACTCCCTTTTCCATAAGCTCTATAAAGCCAGCTGTAAGGAAACCGATGCCCCTCCAGATTAGGAGGAACATCCTCGATCAACATCTCAACAGCTTCAGGGTCGATCTCATAAAAATAGTCCAGGATCAGGCGTTTCTCGCCAACTCTCAAGCCAGGAATCATGGAAATGTCGAAGGGCGTCATCGTCATCTCACTAAATGGTAGATGAAAAGTATTTGTTGTGTCACACCATCTCTCAGCAAGAGCATAAAAGTGTGCCTGGTCATTGGTACTCTTCGAAACTAGGTGGACGAAGCCGCCAAACCCTGCCTCATTGACCATTTGTTTAATAGCAGGCGAAAGTTGAGTATACCACAGGAAAGCATGAGCAAGACTATCGTGGTCCATCAAGGTCACCTCCTGCACCTGCACACATTAAAAATAGCAAAAGCGAGCACAAAATCACTATTCATGACCCAAAGTCCAACTTCACAAAATCAACAAACGGGCACAAAACGAACTTTCAACGACATCTAGGCGCACACCATAGTTCACAAAACTAGCATAATACATATGAATAGTCTTGAACTGCCAAAAGTTTTACATACCTTACTCGCTAGAGCTGCGGCCGAAAGGTGACATTGAGGGTCACGCAAAATCAACTCCGGGGGTTGGCTCTCGACCCTTACCCGTTCCTTGGCCTTCTTAGAGAGCCTCCTCGAGCTTGAAGCCATGGATCTGTAAAGAAAATGGAAGTTAAAACAAAACTTTCTTCTTGGAAATTAGAGGAAAATAAAACACCAATCAAAATTCCAATTATGGGAAAAGATTACTCACCTAAGCGCATAAGCTGCTTTTTGACAGATTTTGGCTCTAAAAGCACCTAAAATGGCCAAGAATGAGCATTTGGAGCTCAAAAACCAAAAATATACAAAAATGGAGTCCAGCCACCTAGTGTCGCCGCGATAGGGGCCCAGTACCGTCGCGACACTGCTCTTTGCGAGTCCCGCTTTGCTCTGTCTCAGCCCGTTTTGACTCGTTTTTGGCTTTTGTAGCCCATTTCTGGCCCTAATCAGCCCTAGTGGCCCATTTTAGTCGAGATTTATGAGGTTTTATTCCCAGCAGTCCAAAATCATTAGGGCTATCCCAACAGGCAAAAAATTGAAAAAGATCGACTCCCGAGGGCCCATATCAATTTTTTTTTTAATCAACCGTCACAAGATTTGACCAACCATGAGAGTTTCAATAATAGATCCTGGTTCTTGGTCAGAATACGAAGAAAAAATAGTTAAGAGAGATTCTTAAAGAGGCTAGCAGACAAAATCGCTCCCAAAGACCCTAACCGGCTCTTTTAAACTGAGCATCGCAAAATTTGATCAATCGTGAGAGATTTAGAGATGGATCCTGGTTCTTGGTCAAAAATTTTGATCAACCATCAGAGATTTAAAGACGGATCCTGGTTCTTGGTCAACAAGTAAGAGAGACTCTCAGAGAGTACCCCACTATCCGCAGTAGAAAAAATCAGCTCCCGAAGACCCTAACCGGCTCTTTTGGATTGAGCATTGCAAGATTTGATCAACCATGAGAGATTCAGAGATGGGTCCTGGTTCTCGATCGACAGTTAAGAGGAGATTCTCAGAAAGTTCCCTGCCATCCCCAGTAGAAGAGAACGAGGAACATCGACTCTTAGAAACCAAAATAGACTTTTCGGATTAAGCAAAGGGTCAATCGATGATCAAAATACCGTCAACAGTCTAGAGATTCTGGCTCTCAAGGCAAGCGCTGCCTAGTCACAGCTAAATTGACTTATGACTCCGCATCTATCATCGCTTGTCATTTGTTGTGAGCTTCCTCATCTATCAGTTGTCGTAAGCTTCCTCACTTATCTACTATCGTGAGCTTTCTCACTTATCGGTTATAGCAAAATCCCTTTCCTGTTCGTTATCTTGAACTTCCTCATCCATTGCTTGGTATCTAGGACTTCCGTGTCCATTGGTTGTCTTTAATTGTCATCCTCAGGGACCTTGCATCCAATTACAATCGCTCGCGAAGAACACTTCCTGAAGTTCAAGAAGTTTTCCCTCGACACCCAAAGTCTTCAACACCTTGGTATCCCTGTCAAGGTCATCCATATCATAAGAGTCAAATAAACGCTGGCTCACTCAGCGTGACATACCCCACGACATGGTTCATACTAGGATCAAGACACTAGACAGATGGGACCCATGACATGAGTCATATCTTGCCCATGCATTGCATATCATCCTCATAGCATAGCATCCGCCTGTCTTGTTGTGCACGTGTAATTTATTCCTTTGTGCCCCGAACTATGCCTTGCTCTGATTCCCCCAGGATACGTAGACACCTCATGTAGAATGCGACCAGCACTGACCTTAACATCACATGTTTTTTGTATCTTTTCAATGCTTTTGTCCTAAATCTGTAGCCTCTAAAAGACCTTTCTCTTTAAAGCTTTAGAACTCGCATGCGACATACGTTGCCTCGCAAGTTCATGCCAAAGAAGGGCAAAGTGTAGACACCCCATTTTATCGGCCATCAGATTTAGGAGACCCATAGCTTGATGGTTCATAATGATCGAAAGGATTTAAAAGGACTCATGGAAGTTAGTCTATCTCTCAAAAAGCTCAGAAAGTGGTACAAATGACCAAAATGCCCCTAAAAGCCCAAACACTCCTAGATTTGGACTGAAAGTTCTAAAAACATGCAATGTCATAATAAAAGTAATGAAATAAGTTTTAAAGCAAAATTAGATGAAATCGTCAACTCCCAGAGACCCCCGGAAGTCCCGGAAGTTTCGGAAAGTCTGATTTGACCGGTTTGACCCAAGCTTGACCAGGTTTGACCATGGTTTGACCGAAATCATCTAAATTCTCCAAAAAGTTCTGAGATCATTCTAGATCATGTGAAAAGTACTAAAGTGACTTTTAAAAGAATATTGGACGAAAACGTCAGCTCTTGGGAGCTCCCAAAGGTTCCTAAAACTTCTTGGAGATCCCAAGTTTGACCGATTTGACCTAAACATTGACTTTGAAACTGGAGCATTGTATCATTTTTCAAAAAAATTTCATGCATACTAGAGGTTAATAGCTTTCCAATAATATATCACACTTAATTTTTGGATTTAAAACAAATTTATTATGAATTTCTAAAGGTAAAAAATACGATCAAATCGGCTTTTACCGTGAATACCGCAAAACATTCAATGTGACTTGACTCAAAACTATTTTTTTTGAAAAGTAGACTCCATTACCTTTCCAACGGTATATGAAAACCTCGGTTTGGAGTTCGTATGCATTTTCTGTGAATTTCAGACGAAATAGGGCCTTTTCGCGAATACCGAAACCTCTCGGGGCCAAAACAGCATTATCTGGATGTCGTTGGAGCAGTACTGCCACGGCATTGGCCCACTGCTATCGCGGCACAGACCCAGTACCACTGCAGCACTTTTACCCATAACTTCTGTTTTTGTAATTTATTTTGGGAGTCCAATTTGATTAATTGAAAACCAGAACGACGTAGTTTCTTGTTCACAGATGTTTGGGACCAATGGGAGTACTCTTTAAATCCCAAAACCACCCCAAATTGGCCTATGTAAACCCCCCTTGACTACTCATTTGGAGGGGGGCAAATAAAAAGTTTAGAGAAATGAGAAAGTTGTAGAGATATGGATAGGATAGTGAAAGTGAGCTTCCTGCTTTTGATTTTCAACAAGAAAGTGAGTTCCCAACCTTGTTTTTACTTCATTACTCCTGTTTACATCATATTCAATACACTCAGTCACATTTTAGTGAGTATTTATAAGATAGGAAGCTACTTCCATGTCAAAATGTCCATTTATGAGTGAAACACCAAGCTACAAGTCCAATATATCATTGAATATTATCTATTGATTGCTTATTTGCTTGTTTATATACAATGTTCATCTCTTCTTATCTCATTTCTTCTTTATTTTTCTTTGCTTTACTTACTAGTTTATCATCATCTAAGTGATGACATGGTGTTTGAGGTGAGTGAATCCTTATGGATAGTATCTTGACCTCAAAAACATGTTTGATAGATGATGATTCCAACTTCAAAACTTCCAAAGTATTCTTGAAGCTATGCTCAAATGAAAATAAATCTCTTCAACAATCTTGGAAGTTCTTGACTTGAGTTTGATGTTGATATTCCAAGAGGTTATAATCTCCATTTGATGTTGAAAATATGCTTTCAAAACCCCTATTTCAAAACCCCTCTAAAACCCCAATATTTGGATCCCAAGAAATAAACCTTGTTTTCTCAAAAATCTTCAAAATAGTGAGTTATTCAACTTCAAAATAATATTCTAAGTTCAATACTTAATGGTTGATTACAAGACAACTTGGAAAGTCTTCCTAACTCATTAGAGAACATCCATTATTTTTGGTTTGATCTAAAAACACTTGGAAGGGTTCCATTTTGGTCCAAACATTCCTTCCAAACATTCTGTTTTTGCTGTCACAGCAGCTAGGTTGACTTTTAACTTCTTTTTCAGAAAACTTTTCCAAAAGGAGTGGTCCCAGCTCATTTTTCCCTTGAACTTCAGTGTCTTAGGGAACTTTCTGTATAATATGGGCCTCTAAATGTTTTGTTTTCATTTTCTAAGATGTTTTAACATTTCAGTCAACAATACGGATTCTGTTTCTGCGTAACCTCTCTTGTTCATATGATATGTCTCAATCTGTAGTAGTCATTGTAGTTTGGCTTTTTTATTTGTGTTCTAGACACAATAAGGATGATCTCCACAGACAATCATGAATTAAAAACATTTCTAACCTCACTTTTCTATTTTCACAAAATCAACTCACTGTTCTATCTACTATTCACAGCAAGCATGTTTTTACTTTCATTCTTTGATTTGATGCTTACATGCACTCCAAATTAGCTGATATCTTAGGAAGTAGTTCACACTACATTTGTATACATCCTATAATAATCTTCTTCATACATTCATTCATACTCTAGACTTCTAAGTCACTTTAAAAAATCCATGAACACAAACACATTACTACCTTGCACATCCTAGGATCATACATGGCATCCATGCAAGATTTGGAGTTTTTGTGACTCATAATCTAAGAAGATTATAAAGAATGAACTTGATCATACGTTCATGTTTTCCCTCGATCACATCTTCCTTTCTCATACGTCCCGGGGGATTGAGTGGTCTTCTTTTCTCAAAGATTAACATGCATCATTCTAGCTTGCTAAGCATATTTTATTTTCTTTGATTATTTGTTTCAAGACAATCCATATCCCCTCTTAGATTAGGAAAACTTGATTACTTGATACATGATTAGTCGATTTTTCCTAGGTTTGCTTGTGTGATCTTTCACTTTTGCATTGTGTGATATTTGGTTTAGATCTTATGAATGAAAACTTATCTTTAGATTTTCCATTTCAAAATTCTTATGTGATGTAATATACTATCATAGTATTAATTGTCAAACCAAGCATAGTAAAAGATAATTATTTGGATGCTAATTGAGGCCCGTCGAAAGACGGGGTGAGTTGAGGGTGTTTTAGTTGTGATAAAGGATCCTTTCTCTCTCATACCAAAACCCCGAGCCGTGCTCTTTGGTTATGAAGGGCCGGTGCCATTTATCCATTTGGGTGAGTCAAAATTAGGTTTCTTGGTTCCTTAATGACCAAGTGGAGACTCTGTATTTGTTTTCGATAGACCTTTTCCAAATCAATTTCGAGCAACAAAAAGGAAAATCAATTCAGTGTGTCCACAAGGTCCAATGTAATAGAATTAGAAAATCCATGAATATGGAAGAGCAAGCCATTGTCCATAAAGATGGAGCTGGAGGTGACCAAACTAAGAGGAGGTTCTACGGAGAAAGAGCCATGGGAGATAGAGGCATATGAATGCCTTTATTTCATTTTAGTTTTTATTTCATATGCTTGTTTATGATTGGAATATTTAATATGTTGTTACTACATGCATAATAAAACAAGTTTTCTAAAATAAAATTCAAAAGCCATTTTAACTCATTTATAGACATTGGATGTCTTTGGGCAATGAGTAGAAACATTTTTTCTAAAAGGCAAAATCCTTATTTACCAAATCTAGTGGGAGAGGGTCTTATAAATAACACCCACGACCTTCCATTAACGGTTCACTGTAATTTGATAAGTACATTATGTGTCACCTCGTTAGGGGTGATCGTTCTATACGGAAGTTACACTACTCATTGGTTACTTGATGTGAACTTCCTGTGGATAGGATCAATCAGACGTGTTAGGGGGTGACCACCACACGGAGGCGCTACTTGAGGCAGTTGTGATTGGATCCTAGTTAATGGTACACACTAGCTAAGGTATGGATAAGGGATCCCACACAGGGCATTATTTAGAAACTTAGAAATCAAATAGGTTTAGGAGTCATAACCTGTTTTGCAAGAGTTGCATAGCGGGCAAGTCATGATTAATCGAAAGATCGAGTATTGATCGCCACATGGAGGCTTTACTTTTTTATTTTGATATTCCGGCGACTTTGCTTTTTAATAAGAGTTTTAAGGATTCTTTTATTTCAAAACTGTCAAATTCTGATATCCATATTTATTTTGACTTTTGATTTTTTCAAAAAATTATAATGTCTGGATCTGCATTTAGTCAACTTGCCACTATACTCACTTAGAACAAATTAACTGGAAATAATTACACTGAATGGAAACATAACCTCGACATCGAATTAACTGCGGAGGATCATATATATGTCCTCACTACCCCATGCCGTGAAGAACCCGCGGGAAATGCTTCGGCAGCTACCAGACGGGAGTTCGACAAGTGGAAGAAGTCGAATGGAATAGCCCGTTGTTACATTCTGGCCTCGATGGATGGTGTGTTGCAACATGAATTCCAGTCAAAAAATTCAGCTAGTGACATTATCGAATCCCTAAAAAAGATGTTTGGAGAGCATGGCAGGCCTGCCAGACAGGTAGCTATGCAGAACATAATGAGTGCTAAGATGTCAGAAGGGACTCCAGTCAAAGAACATGTTTTAAAGATGATTGGTTATTTGAACGAGCTGGAGACGTGCCAACATCAACGCACAGACCCAAGTTGATATGATCCTCAATTCTTTGAAGCCTTCATTCACTCAATTTAAACTTAACTATAATATGAATCAAATGAATTTTTCAATGAGTGAATTGATGAGTTCTCTTCTGGTAGCGGAAAGGGTGATCAAACATGGGCGCAACGTTTTGAACGTTAAGAAAGGCTCTTCTTCCTCCCAATCTATACTGCAAGGAAAGAAAGAGAAGAAGAAAGCTGTCACTGGAGGTACAATTGTTGGACCAGTGCCTAAGATTGCAAAATCTAAGGGAAAGGGTAAGGGTTTAAGGCAAAGGAAGTGTTTCCAATGCGGTGAGAAGGGCCACTGGAAGAGGAATTGTCCACAACTCTTGGCTATAAGGGTTCAAGGTATGATTGAATCATATGTGATTGAGGTAACTTTTAAACGGATACTTCAAACACTTGGTGCATTGATTCTGGTACGACTAACCATATCTGTAATTCATTGCAGGGGTTCAGATCAACTAGGAAATTCAGTGATGCAGAAATCGTGCCGACTCTGGGATCTAGCGCAACCGTTTTCGCAATTATAGTAGGAGTAGTAGCTTTAGAATTTTCAGACAATAATGTTTTGATTTGATGTAACACCTGTAATTTTCTGTCATTATAATATCAGCTTTTTCTAATTTCTGTATTGGACCACCTATATTATTATATTTTTATTTTAATTACGTGATGGTATGGACGTGTTGTAGTATTACCATATAGACTGTAGTAACCATACCGACTCGACCATAATAATATTTAACTTAGTCCCGTACCCGGACCCGGACATTAGAAATATTACCAGTTTGCACGTAATTCGAGACCGACACGCATATCGAGGAACTTATGCACGTAAAGCAAGGAAGTGGCACACAACCTGAGATGGACCCACATGGACGGTCATGTGGCAACCACATACCACCCTCTTGGACACATGTCCACTTGTTGGACACATGGCATAGCATGTACGCATGCTCCATGACACCTAGCACATGCATCTCTCCTATATAAAGCACACCTACATGCATACACACACACATTTGACACTCTTGTTTTCATAATCTGCACATAAGATAAGATAGAGAGCTGGGAGTTATAAATCCCATGGAGATATAGAAGAAAAACTAGGAGAAGAAGAAGGTGACACCATATAAAGTTGAGTTCAAGCTCCATCAAGCTCAAAAACAACATCAAGCTTAATTTCAAGATTTGGTGAGTAAATTGTGAGTAATTGTGAGTAATCTAACTCAATTTAGAACACATATAATTTGTACTAATGTTTAGTAGAAGTTTGATGTTGTTATGTTGAAGTTTTCATGACATGCAAGACAAATCCATAAATCTGAGAAACTGAAACTCTCAACAGAACATAGTTTAGTAAAATGAATGTTTTGTCCAGCTCAAAAATCTGAATTAAGCTAGGTTTTTTTGTGGCAAATTTTAACTCATATATCTACAAATAACGCTTCTATAGCTCAGTCTAAAAATCACTCCTTCATGGGTGAAATGCATGTACAATGCAGTGTTATAAACCTGGGAAAACAGAAACTTCCAGCAGAATGTAGTTTAGTAAATGGATGTTTTGAGGAGCTCCAAAATGAGAATTAAGCTAGGTTTTTTTGTGGTAAAGGCTAACTCATTTATCTACAAATAAATTTTCTATATCCCAGTCTACAAATCAACCCTTCATGGGTGAAATGCATGTACAACGCAGTGTTATAAATCTGAGAAACTGAAACTTTCAGCAGAACATAGTTTAGTAAAATGAATGTTTTGTGCAGTTCAAAAATGAGAATTAAGCTAGGTTTTTTTGTGAAGAAAGATAACTCATTTATATACAAATAATCCTTCTATAGCTCAGTCTAAAAACCACTCCTTCATAGGTGAAATTCACGTAAAATGCAGTGTTATAAATCTGGGACAGAACAGTCTGAGATATAAGAAATGTCTTGTAAAATAAATATTTTGAGTAGCTCAAAAATGTAATTGAAGCTAGATTTTTTTTGTACATGAAGATATTCCTATTATATACAATGTTTTAGTTTTGAGTTTGATCTACAAAGCAATTTATCATGCCTAAATAAATCATGTTAATTTAGTCAACACAGTGAAAATGTATCTTGGCAGATTGTACAACTTTTTGTATAATGTTTTGTTTATGCATGGTGTTGATTGTTGATGCTAGTTTTCCGGTACATGTGTTGTTATGAAAATCTACTGCTATGGTAGTGCTATCGCGTAGATGAGTATGTTAAGGGTTTCGTCTATGTGTTTATTGGTATTAAATTCACGTTATAAATCCATGAGCTACGTGCTATGTTTTCTATTGTTATGAATATAGTCTAATGACCGTTGAAAGTTCGTACCCAAACTATAAATATATTGTATGGCACGATTATTGGGTTGATAAGTGATCGGGAAAGTTTCCATCGTAAGTATATTGAGAGGAAAACGGAATGTCGGACGTATAGCGAAATATTAACGGTTATAAATGGATGATATTAATGCACTAAACTACAAAACGTGCGAACGCGTAAAATAATGATAAAACCTTCGATAACAGATTTAATGAGAATAAGGGACATTGGGCCTCGTTTCTAGTCGTGTGACTACCGGTCAAAGTTGATTCGTGAACTTTCATGTCGTGTTTGGATATTTCTTGCAAAATTGGTCTTTCGGTAATTCCATGGTGTCGATTGGTGAGTTATGTTTTGTTCCTTGATCTGAGTATCGGCATGACGTGTTCGATCAAGTGCGGATGACCTGAGGATCGTCGTGATGTGTTCGATCAAGTGGTTGATTATTTTTCCATACCCTTGGACTGAGGATTAGCATGACGTGTTCGGTTATGTACGGGTGACCTGAGGATCGGCATGACGTGTTCGTCCAAGTGATTATTAATTTCCCGTACCCTTGGTCTGAGGATCGGCATGACATGTTCGGTAACGTGCGGGCGACCTGAGGATCGGCATGACGTGTTCGACCAAGAGATTGTTAATGTCCCGCACACTTATGCCATTTGGGCGACAGTTTGAGTGCCAGTTGGGCGACAGTTAACTATTCATTGTTGAGTGTTGTACTTCCTACACCAGTAAATGTGTTTGGAATTAAGTCTTCTTTCAGTCAATGTCATTGGTCAGTTCAGTTCTGGGTTACATTTCAAAAGGAAAGATTGGGTTTAAATAAGACATGGTTTTGAGAATAAGAAAAGACGAACAAGACATAGTATCGAGAATAAGAAATGATGAACGAGATATGATTTCGAGAAATAAGAAGAGATGAAGAAGAACTTACCTTAAGTGGTGGTAACCTTAAGAGGGCCCTCACTTAGCTTAACCGCTAACGGCTTTTCATGCCGCTGGACCTTCCACGTCCAGCCTTTGCAGGTCCAGACGGAGCCGACTGCTATCAAGATGCTGACTTTACTACTGAAGATTATGCTGGTGAAGATTACTACGAGGAAGGCTACGGTTTCGCCAGCTGAAGACTTTGGAGCAATTCTTTTGTTATAGTTCTGTTACTATTATGTTAGTGATGTAATAGTTTAGCTGGTCTTGTAATATGTATCTTTTGGATATCTTTTTGGCCAGTAATATACTATTGATGTAAGACTTGGATATTTTAAATTTCTGCTTCCGCTGAACTTAGTCACTTTCCCATATCACATTATTGTTATAAGCATGTTTGGACAATCAGGTGACACTCACAACCAGTCACGTGTCTACGAACCCATAAAGGAAATTTATTTTTCCCTATTTTTGGTACATCTGGGCGTGACTGGGATTTTTGGGTATCAGAGCTTTAGGTTTAGACACGCTCACTGATTGTCCTACACCTTAAGTTATGAGCCTAAGATTTACCTCGTATTAGTACTGACACTAAGTTAGCTCCTCTTGCATGACTATGGAGTCCAGCTTCGTTCATGATGATTTCGGAGGTCACTATAATCGTGACGGTCGTATCCAGCCTGCCAACCCTGTACTATATCGACAGCGGATCTGGTAGAGGGCAAGGCATATCTTGGAGGAGTACATACAGATACATGCTTCAGAGTGTGGCCCGAGTCAATCCATGCTTCAGAGACTAACATACTTATTCACCAGGACCTTATCAGCATGACTTAGGATGAGGCACTATATGACGATATACTCTTCCCGATTATCATGGCCTCCCCAGCACCACCATTCTCACCCGAGCCCATACCAGAGCCATATGTTGATTCAGATCCCATAGATATAGATAGCGATGACGACATAGCGAGTGGAGAGGATTCTGCAGGCAGTGACCACTCAACAGACGACCCATCTAATGGTGACGACACAGATGACGACGATGACCTGACAATTGAGGACGATCCGGTAAGTAGCGACGACGAGCCGATTGAGGAGGTTGACCCAGCAGACAATCTTCAGAGACCAGGGGATGATGTACACGACCATCCAGCACCACCAGTTGACAAGGACAAGATGATACTAATGCCTGAGCAGAACCACGAAGCAGATCCAGCTGACATCGAGGAGGAGGAGGAGGATGACCTTGAGGAGGAATTCTTAGAGGACCCGTTATAGATAATAAGATAGGAAAACTTTACCTTAGATATGCTAAGGGAGTACCATAGTAAGCAGTTATACCCTTTCTACTCATTCCACTCCTTTTGAGTAAATCGATGCCTTCTATTCTAATGGCCATTTCTTCTAAAAATGGTATCTATATATTTTGTAAAGTGGCTCCGATTGCCATCAATAACTATTGTGATACACTCCTTGATAAGTAATTCATTTCCTTGAGTTTTTAGAAATTCCCCAGTCAACAATTCTTGAGTATGTATCTTGATCATCTGATTCTTGACAAATTCTTTTGAGAACAAGTTCGATCACTAGTACTGGAAAGTCATTCTTTTGACTTACTATTCATTGAACTAAAATCTTGAAAGTTCATTGTCTTTGAAATTATTCTAAATAAATTTGATTACTAATACTGCAAAGTCATTCTTTTTTTACTTATTATCCCTTGAACAAATTCTTACAAGTTTATTTCATTTGAAATAATTCTAAATGAGTTCTCTATTCTTGTTTTTGTTTGGAACTCAAAAACGTTGTACTCTCTGTACATCTTGACCTCTTATTGTCTCTCTCAGTTGCTACCTTATTCTTTATCAGTAGGGTTTCGTTTGGACTATTTCACTTGAAATACCTAATTCTTATTTCATTCGTTGAAGGCCTTATGCCATGAGTTACTTTCATTTCCTATAAATCTTGACATACTACGATTTATTCCATAGTAAACAGTCATTCAATCATTATTAAATTTACATCTTATTCTTGAATGGATCACATCATTCTACTATTATACTTCTATCTGTGAGGATTCATATGCCTTTTCGGATTCGGCTTCATTTTGGGTCAATCTGTTCAATCATTTCAATCATTGTATTCTAGCTACCGAGATTATGATGATAACCATATGTGAAATATAACAGGTTATGATTGCTTTGCATAAGGTATGATAGAAACCTTATAGACATTAACTCATATGTAGGAACGCAAGAATCTTCTCGATCTTTGTAATGGATGAATCATCTCAAACAACTGAGGACCAGTCCAGAAGGCTAAGCAACATAATACCTAAGGAGATCGATCCCACTGATATATTTGGAAGACTAATACAAGACTTATGGAAGACCACGAACAATACTAGCATAAGTGACTACGGAGACGAGTTGTTTAGACACCTCCATATCGCCCATTCAGAATCGCTTAGAGACCACTCAAGCCACAACCTGCTACACTACTAAGGTCAACCCTACTACAGGGACAACTCGAAACGACGAACAAAAATCATGGTGTTTGTTTCAACTATGGAAACCCTGGATGTCTGGCCAAGGAATGTCAAGCTCCCAAGACCCGTAACCAACCAAACGTTATCTGCTACAGCCATCGTAAGAGAGGACATTTGAGCAAGGACTGCAAAGTACTCGAGATGGACGCTACGGAGCGCATGCAACTCAAATAAGCCCAGCTCAATACCACCATCCCCAATATAGCTGGATTAGGCAAAGAGGCAAAATGAAGACTAAAAGAACACATGAGGAACCAGAGAAAGTCCGACACAACAATAGCATCGGTCCAACGTAAAGCATGCCAACGTTGTTTCAACTGCAGAAATTGCAGACAATACTTTGACGAATGCCCAATACCGAAACAAATTAGAGGACATGGATCGCAATCTTACAAATGTGGTGGAATGGACCACATCCACAAGGATTGCGAGGCAATGAAGAACATCAATCAAGATCTGTTGATGAACTTGGAAGAAGAAGGGAAGTTGATACAACATATGCAATCGATTATGCAAAATTTTGACTTAATAATGAATCTAGTTTTGTGTATCTAGTATTATTGTGATGATTAGTGTTCCAATATATATATTATAGTAGAGGTACAACAAATCGATAGTTAGTATCTATAAACATACAATAAGCATAGTATCCCACCTTTAGACTGACGGTCAAACCAGACGAGCTAACCTAACGATAGAAGACGTCTCACTAGCTCACATCATCAACAACATCGGAGACACATGGAAAAGTTTACACCATCAATTATGAAAGCTTGTGGTGCATCCAGAACAAAAATACGAGAGAACCCACTCGTCGCTGATCAAAATGTTCGCCAACTACGACAAAGTCAAACATAGGCATGACGTCACTCGAGGTTCTATATAGAAGGCCATGTCAATCATCATCACATCAGAAAGATCAGAAATGAAGGAAGAACCTACAGTTTGAAGTCGAAGATAAAGTACCATTAAATATCGATCACTCGAGGTAACGTGCTATTAGACGAAAAGAAAGGAAGCTATCACTGTGACACATTAGAGTATTTACGATTGAATTTCCCACCAACTCGCGTACGTTAACACCAACGGTGTAGTAGATCATAACGCATTTTGAGTGGATACGCTAATCTACAACGTTCTTCGTACTAATTAATGCTGAGGGATACATTCACGACCCCTAGAAGTTATAAAAGACAATCGTGAGACCAACTAGACTTCTCAACCATCGCATCAAGAAGCTGAGAGGTAAGAATCTTGTCGATCAAAGACGCAGAAGAAATGATGAAAGCGAAGTTAATCAGACTGCCGTTGAGACAAATCCAAAGCAACGTGATATCTGCGACGGCTGCGGAATATCTGGACATCACTCCAAAGAATGCAAAGCACCGAAACAGCTCACAAGTTGATAGGCGCAGTGCTTCAATTATGGAAAGACTGGACGTGTGCGCAAAGATTGTCCGGAACGAGAAACTCAAAACAAGGTTCCACCACAAAGAAGATCCCGAAAGAGAACTTGCAGATCACCAAATCAATCTCAGCATTGAACAAGACGAAAGACCGAAGGTGCCATATTCAATGTCAGAACTATGAATTTTACTTGGCATTGTTTTAGCAAAGAAGTTTGGACGTTTGAAAGATCTTTTGAGAAGGTCTGATTAGTTAGCTAGTGGGAACCTCATAACCTTAAAACCTGAGATATTATTAGTACCTTGTACTTTCTAAGACCTAGCAAAATCTAGATTTCGAGGACGAAATCCTTTAATAAGTGGTGGAAGATGTAACACCTGTAATTTTCTGTCATTATAATATCAGCTTTTTCTAATTTCTGTATTGGACCCACTATATTACAGGTGTTACAGGTGTTCCTCGATATGCGTATCGATCTCGAATTACGTGCAAACTGGTAATATTTCTAATGTCCGGGTTCGGGTACGGGACTAAGTTAAATCTTATTATGGTCGAGTCGGTATGGTTACTACAGTCTATATGGTAATACTACAACACGTCCATACCGTCACGTAATTAAAATAAAAATATAATAATATAGTGGGTCCAATACAGAAATTAGAAAAAGCTGATATTATAATGACAGAAAATTACAGGTGTTACATCTTCCACCACTTATTAAAGGATTTCGTCCTCGAAATCTAGATTTTGCTAGGTCTTAGAAAGTACAAGGTACTAATAATATCTCAGGTTTTAAGGTTATGAGGTTCCCACTAGCTAACTAATCAGACCTTCTCAAAAGATCTTTCAAACGTCCAAACTTCTTTGCTAAAACAATGCCAAGTAAAATTCATAGTTCTGACATTGAATATGGCACCTTCGGTCTTTCGTCTTGTTCAATGCTGAGATTGATTTGGTGATCTGCAAGTTCTCTTTCGGGATCTTCTTTGTGGTGGAACCTTGTTTTGAGTTTCTCGTTCCGGACAATCTTTGCGCACACGTCCAGTCTTTCCATAATTGAAGCACTGCGCCTATCAACTTGTGAGCTGTTTCGGTGCTTTGCATTCTTTGGAGTGATGTCCAGATATTCCGCAGCCGTCGCAGATATCACGTTGCTTTGGATTTGTCTCAACGGCAGTCTGATTAACTTCGCTTTCATCATTTCTTCTGCGTCTTTGATCGACAAGATTCTTACCTCTCAGCTTCTTGATGCGATGGTTGAGAAGTCTAGTTGGTCTCACAATTGTCTTTTATAACTTCTAGGGGTCGTGAATGTATCCCTCAGCATTAATTAGTACGAAGAACGTTGTAGATTAGCGTATCCACTCAAAATGCGTTATGATCTACTACACCGTTGGTGTTAACGTACGCGAGTTGGTGGGAAATTCAATCGTAAATACTCTAATGTGTCACAGTGATAGCTTCCTTTCTTTTCGTCTAATAGCACGTTACCTCGAGTGATCGATATTTAATGGTACTTTATCTTCGACTTCAAACTGTAGGTTCTTCCTTCATTTCTGATCTTTCTGATGTGATGATGATTGACATGGCCTTCTATATAGAACCTCGAGTGACGTCATGCCTATGTTTGACTTTGTCGTAGTTGGCGAACATTTTGATCAGCGACGAGTGGGTTCTCTCGTATTTTTGTTCTGGATGCACCACAAGCTTTCATAATTGATGGTGTAAACTTTTCCATGTGTCTCCGATGTTGTTGATGATGTGAGCTAGTGAGACGTCTTCTATCGTTAGGTTAGCTCGTCTGGTTTGACCGTCAGTCTAAAGGTGGGATACTATGCTTATTGTATGTTTATAGATACTAACTATCTATTTGTTGTACCTCTACTATAATATATATATTGGAACACTAATCATCACAATAATACTAGATACACAAAACTAGATTCATTATTAAGTCAAAATTTTGCATAATCGATTGCATATGTTGTATCAACTTCCCTTCTTCTTCCAAGTTCATCAACAGATCTTGATTGATGTTCTTCATTGCCTCGCAATCCTTGTGGATGTGGTCCATTCCACCACATTTGTAAGATTGCGATCCATGTCCTCTAATTTGTTTCGGTATTGGGCATTCGTCAAAGTATTGTCTGCAATTTCTGCAGTTGAAACAACGTTGGCATGCTTTACGTTGGACCGATGCTATTGTTGTGTCGGACTTTCTCTGGTTCCTCATGTGTTCTTTTAGTCTTCATTTTGCCTCTTTGCCTAATCCAGCTATATTGGGGATGGTGGTATTGAGCTGGGCTTATTTGAGTTGCATGCGCTCCGTAGCGTCCATCTCGAGTACTTTGCAGTCCTTGCTCAAATGTCCTCTCTTACGATGGCTGTAGCAGATAACGTTTGGTTGGTTACGGGTCTTGGGAGCTTGACATTCCTTGGCCAGACATCCAGGGTTTCCATAATTGAAACAAACACCATGATTGTTGTTCGTCGTTTCGAGTTGTCCCTGTAGTAGGGTTGACCTTAGTAGTGTAGCAGGTTGTGGCTTGAGTGGTCTCTAAGCGATTCTGAATGGGCGATATGGAGGTGTCTAAACAACTCGTCTCCGTTGTCACTTATGCTAGTATTGTCCGTGGTCTTCCATAAGTCTTGTATTAGTCTTCCAAATATATCAGTGGGATCGATCTCCTTAGGTATTATGTTGCTTAGCCTTCTGGACTGGTCCTCAGTTGTTTGAGATGATTCATCCATTACAAAGATCGAGAAGATTCTTGCGTTCCTACATATGAGTTAATGTCTATAAGGTTTCTATCATACCTTATGCAAAGCAATCATAACCTGTTATATTTCACATATGGTTATCATCATAATCTCGGTAGCTAGAATACAATGATTGAAATGATTGAACAGATTGACCCAAAATGAAGCCGAATCCGAAAAGGCATATGAATCCTCACAGATAGAAGTATAATAGTAGAATGATGTGATCCATTCAAGAATAAGATGTAAATTTAATAATGATTGAATGACTGTTTACTATGGAATAAATCGTAGTATGTCAAGATTTATAGGAAATGAAAGTAACTCATGGCATAAGGCCTTCAACGAATGAAATAAGAATTAGGTATTTCAAGTGAAATAGTCCAAACGAAACCCTACTGATAAAGAATAAGGTAGCAACTGAGAGAGACAATAAGAGGTCAAGATGTACAGAGAGTACAACGTTTTTGAGTTCCAAACAAAAACAAGAATAGAGAACTCATTTAGAATTATTTCAAATGAAATAAACTTGTAAGAATTTGTTCAAGGGATAATAAGTAAAAAAAAGAATTACTTTGCAGTATTAGTAATCAAATTTATTTAGAATAATTTCAAAGACAATGAACTTTCAAGATTTTAGTTCAATGAATAGTAAGTCAAAAGAATGACTTTCCAGTACTAGTGATCGAACTTGTTCTCAAAAGAATTTGTCAAGAATCAGATGATCAAGATACATACTCAAGAATTGTTGACTGGGGAATTTCTAAAAACTCAAGGAAATGAATTACTTATCAAGGAGTGTATCACAATAGTTATTGATGGCAATCGGAGCCACTTTACAAAATATATAGATACCATTTTTAGAAGAAATGGCCATTAGAATAGAAGGCATCGATTTACTCAAAAGGAGTGGAATGAGTAGAAAGGGTATAACTGCTTACTATGGTACTCCCTTAGCATATCTAAGGTAAAGTTTTCCTATCTTATTATCTATAACGGGTCCTCTAAGAATTCCTCCTCAAGGTCATCCTCCTCCTCCTCCTCGATGTCAGCTGGATCTGCTTCGTGGTTCTGCTCAGGCATTAGTATCATCTTGTCCTTGTCAACTGGTGGTGCTGGATGGTCGTGTACATCATCCCCTGGTCTCTGAAGATTGTCTGCTGGGTCAACCTCCTCAATCGGCTCGTCGTCGCTACTTACCGGATCGTCCTCAATTGTCAGGTCATCGTCGTCATCTGTGTCGTCACCATTAGATGGGTCGTCTGTTGAGTGGTCACTGCCTGCAGAATCCTCTCCACTCGCTATGTCGTCATCGCTATCTATATCTATGGGATCTGAATCAACATATGGCTCTGGTATGGGCTCGGGTGAGAATGGTGGTGCTGGGGAGGCCATGATAATCGGGAAGAGTATATCGTCATATAGTGCCTCATCCTAAGTCATGCTGATAAGGTCCTGGTGAATAAGTATGTTAGTCTCTGAAGCATGGATTGACTCGGGCCACACTCGATCCGGTATGGGCTCGGGTGAGAATGGTAATCTAACTCAATTTAGAACACATATAATTTGTACTAATGTTTAGTAGAAGTTTGATGTTGTTGTGTTGAAGTTTTCATAACATGCAAGACAAATCCATAAATCTGAGAAACTGAAACTCTCAGCAGAACATAGTTTAGTAAAATGAATGTTTTGTCCAGCTCAAAAATCTGAATTAAGCTAGGTTTTTTTGTGGTAAAAGGTAACTCATATATCAACAAATAATGCTTCTATAGCTCAGTCTAAAAATCAATCCTTCATTGGCGAAATACATGTACAACACAGTGTTATACACCTGGGAAAACAGAAACTTCCAGCAGAATGTAGTTTAGTAAAATGGATGTTTTGAGGAGCTCAAAAATCGGACATAAGCTAGGTTTTTTTGTGGTAAAAGTTAACTCATTTATCTACAAATAACGTTTCTATATATCAGTCTAAAAATCAACCCTTCATGGGTGAAATGCATGTACAACGCAGTGTTATAAATCTGAGAAACTAAAACTTTCAGCAGAACATAGTTTAGTAAAATGAATGTTTTGTGCAGCTCAAAAATGAGAATTAAGCTAGGTTTTTTTGTGAAGAAAGATAACTCATTTATCTACAAATAACCCTTCTATAGCTCAGTCTAAAAACCAATCCTTCATAGGTGAAATTCACGTAAAATGCAGTGTTATAAATCTGGGACAGAACAGTCCGAGATATAAGAAATGTCTTGTAAAATAAATATTTTGAGTAGCTCAAAAATGTAATTGAAGCTAGATTTTTTTTGTACATGAAGATATTCCTATTATATACAATGTTTTAGTTTTAAGTTTGATCTACAAAGCAATTTATCATGCCCAAATAAATAATCTTAATTCAGTTAACACAGTGAAAATGTATCTTGGCAGATTGTACAACTTTTTGTATAATGTTTTGTTTATGCATGGTGTTGATTGTTGATGCTAGTTTTCCGGTACATGTGTTGTTATTAAAAATCTACTGCTATGGTAGTGCTATCGCGTAGATGAGTATGTTAAGGGTTTCGTCTATGTGTTTATTGGTATTAAATTCACGTTATAAATCCATGAGCTACGTGCTATGTTTTCTATTGTTATGAATATAGTCTAATGACCGTTGAAAGTTTGTACCCAAACTATAAATATATTGTATGGCACGATTATTGGGTTGATAAGTGATCGGGAAAGTTTCCATCGTAAGTATATTGAGAGGAAAACGGAATGTCGGACGTATAGCGAAATATTAATGGTTATAAATGGATGATATTAATAAACTAAACTACGAAACGTGCGAATGCGTAAAATAATGATAAAACCTTCGATAACAGATTTAATGCGAATAAGGGACATTGGGCCTCGTTTCTAGTTGTGTGACTACTGGTCAAAGTTGATTCGTGAACTTTCGTGTCGTGTTTGGATATTTCTTGTAAAATTGGTCTTTCGGTAATTCTATGGTGTCGATTGGTGAGTTATGTTTTGTTCCTTGATATGAGGATCGGCATGACATGTTCGGTCAAGTGCGGATGACCTGAGGATCGTCATGACGTGTTCGATCAAGTGGTTGATTATTTTTTCGTACCCTTGGACTGAGGATCGGCATGACGTGTTTGGTTATGTACGGGTGACCTGAGGATCGGCATGACGTGTTCGTCCAAGTGATTATTAATTTCCCGTACCCTTGGTCTGAGGATCGGCATGACGTGTTTGGTAACGTGTGGGCGACCTGAGGATCGGCATGACGTGTTCGACCAAGAGATTGTTAATGTCCCGTACACTTATGCCATTTGGGCGACAGTTTGAGTGCCAGTTGGGCGACAGTGAACTATTCATTGTTGAGTGTTGTACTTCCTTCACCAGTAAATGCGCTTGGAGTTAAGTATTCTTTCAGTCAATGTCATTGGTCAGTTCAGTTCTGGGTTACGTTTCAAAAGGAATGATTGGGTTTAAATAAGACATGGTTTTGAGAATAAGAAAAGACGAACAAGACATAGTATCGAGAATAAGAAATGATGAACGAGATATGGTTTCGAGAAATAAGAAGAGATGAAGAATAACTTATCTTAAGTGGTGGTAACCTTAAGGGGGCCCTCACTTAGCTTAACCGCTAACGGCTTTTCATGCCGCTGGACCTTCCACGTCCAGCCTTTGCAGGTCCAGACGGAGCCGAATGCTATCAAGATGCTGACTTTACTACTGAAGACTATGCTGGTGAAGATTACTACGAGGAAGGCTACGGTTTCGCCAGCTGAAGACTTTGGAGCTTTTCTTTTGTTATAGTTCTGTTACTATTATGTTAGTGATGTAATAGTTTAGCTGGTCTTGTAATATGTATCTTTTGGATATCTTTTTGGCCAGTAATATACTACTGATGTAAGACTTGGATATTTTAAATTTCTGCTTCCGCTGAACTTAGTCACTTTCCCATATCACATTATTGTTATAAGCATGTTTGGACAATCAGGTGACACTCACAACCAGTCACGTGTCTACGAACCCATAAAGGAAATTTATTTTTCCCTATTTTTGGTACATCGGGGCGTGACATTATCAGATGTACTTTACGTCCCTTTAATGAGACGTAATTTAATTTCAGTTTCTAATCTATTGAATAATGGTTATTCTTTTCATTTTGGAACTAAAGTTGTGATTAAAAGAAATGGTTCTTTTATTTGTTCTAGTGTTAAACCAAATGGCTTGTATGTAATCACTCCAAATATTTCTAAAGACTCTTGTATGGAACTTAATAACCCAATGGTAACTGTACTATCTAAAAGAAAGGGGCCTTCTATTAATCCAATAAGGCTTTGGAAAATGAGGCTTGGCCATTTCAATTTAAATAGGATTGGCAGACTAGTCAAAGAAGGGGTATTAGATGATTTAGTTCTCGAACCAATGGAAGTCTTGTTTAGAGGGTAAGATGACCAAAAGGCCATTTCCCGCAAAGGCAATAGGACTAATGCATTGTTGGAATTAGTACACAATGATGTGTGTGAACCAATAGATATTAGAGCAAGGGGTGGTTATGAGTATTTTATAATATTTACTGATGACACTCTAGGTATGGATATGTGTACCTAATGCAGCACAAGTGAAGCCTTTGAAAAGTTCAAAGAGTTTGGGGTTGAAGTGGAGAAGCATTTGGGCAAACATATCAAGGCCATTCGATCTTATCGAGGTGGCGAGTACCTTTCTAATGAGTTTATTGATCACCTCGTAAAGAATGGGATTCTGTCACAGTTGACTGCACCTGGTATGCCTCAGCAGAACGGTGTAACGGAGAGAAGGATGTTAGGGATATATACTAAAAGCCATGCTTTATGTAGTTGATTTATTATTCATTTAATAAAATCAGTTAATCCAATTTTTATGAGAATCTGTGTGGGCAATATTTGTATTATATTGTTTATTTAATATTATGCATGTGTGTCTTTCATTCTACATAGTTGGTGGTTTGGTGTGTAGAGTTCGGCTTACACATGGAAGATCAGACCATCGGATCTTGTAGAATCTAAGATTTTGGTTTACAGTCTTAGATGGATTGGACATACCATCGGTAGGACTACAACATGGTGTTGTAGTAGGTTTGTCTTGACTGCAGGAAACGGTATAGTTTCAACTCACCATGTTGGTACACTTTGTGTATTAAACGGGACCGACTTGGGGTAATTATCTTTATACTGACTTATAAGATAATTAATACCTCATGACTATTATGAGTGCTTATGCTCTAAATCCTAAGTAAATTTATAGACACGTACATTTGATATTTACACTTTGATCCCTAAATGGGTGAGATCCTTAAATGGGTCAATATCTCATTGGATTGGGTGACAATATTAATTGTGTGGTGGATATTAATTAATGATGGAATCCATGTCTGGATTTTGGGATTGATGATATCCCCTTGAGAAGTTTATAAGTTTTGATTATGGCAAACCCTGCAAATGGATTTTGTATCCGACATATCAGATAAGTTAAGCAAAGGATCTCAAGGAATTTTAAGAGATTAATTAAATATGATTGGCAGTAATAAGGATTTTGTATCCGACATATCAGATAAGTTAAGCAGAGGATCTCAAGGAATTTTAAGAGATTAATTAAATATTATTGTCAGTAATTATATGTAATTAATGGATATCTATAATCTTAACATGGGGAGATAATAAGCATTTAATAACATGGAGCTCGAAATATATTTTTGAGATAAGGGTAGGAGTGCAATTATAATTCTTTAGTGGCATGAATTATAATTTATGTAAATAGGAATCTGATTCAGTTCGAATTAGGATTCCCTAATTCCATAAGGAAGCCTATTCCTTACTGACTTCTTATGGTCCCTATCGTAGCCTATATATATGTTGCTTTGTCTCTCTCCTCATTTTGTGTTTTTCCATTAAGAGTATTATAAATCGGAATAGAAAAGAGAGCGTAAAAAGAGAGAGCAGAAACATAAAGGATTACCAAGGAGCCCACACTCAGTTCGATATTCAGGCAGCAAAGGAATACGATAGAAGATCATGAGCTGTTATCGAGCCAGTGTTCTCGATTCATCTACAACAGCAATCCATTCTAGCAGATTAAGGTAACCCTAGTTCCGCCCTTATAGGGTTATTGTAGTTTTCACGTAATTTTTGCAGTACCAACTTATACGCGCTGTTAATGGATTCTGGGAATACAGTTTTCTAACAAAGGAATCAGACTCTTTTAGACATGACTAGGTGAATGATGAGTTATTCTGAGTTACCATTATTCCTTTAGGATTATGCTTTGCAAACCGCTGCATACATACTAAATCTAGTAACAAGCAAATCTGTTCCCAGGACACCACGGGAAATGTGGATTGGGCGCAAGCCTTCTTTGCAACATCTCCAGATATGGGGGTGTCCAGCACATGTGCTGAAAGGAAAGATGAGCAAGTTAGATTCTAAATTGGAAGTACGTTATTTTGTAGGGTATCCGAATGGTACTTATGGATGGTATTTTTATGATCCGAGAGAACAGAAAGTGTTTGTTAGTACAACTGCTATTTTCTTGGAGGATGATTATGTTATGAACCATAAACTTAAGGGAATGATAGATCTTAGAGAGATAGAAGGAGAGCCCACAGTCCTACCTACATTTAATAACGATGTTAGACAAGAAAATACCACTTCTTCACCCATTTCCGCACTGGTACCTTGTCGTAGTGGGAGGATTATCAGCCATCTTGATAGATACATGGTCTTAGGAGAAGTTTTGAAGCTATCTCCATGGAATCTGAATCTGATCCAACCACACACGAATAGGCAATGGCTGATGTAGACTCAGCTCGTTGGGTTAAAGCTATGAAGGCTAAATTGTAATCCACGGATTCTAATCAAGTCTGGGATCTTGTAGAACTTCCAGTCAATATTAAACCCATTGGCTATAAGTGGGTCCATAAGAGGAAGAGAGGATATGATGGAAAAGTTGAGGCCTTTAAGGCTAGGCTTGTAGCAAAAGGTTATACGTAGAGTGAGGGCATTGACTATGAGGAAACCTTCTTGCCGATAGCCATGCTCAAGTCCATCAGAATACTCTTATCCATTGCTACATGCCTAGATTATGAGATCTAGCAGATAGATGTCAAGACTGCATTCTTGAATGGCAATCTTGAGGAGGACATCTATATGCAGCAACTAGAAGTCATAGTTGGTGGGAAACGTAGCTTGGTATGCAAGTGCAAAAGTCCATTTATGGGCTTAAGCAGGCATCCAGGAGTTGGAACATTCGTTTTGACCAAGCGGTCAAGTTGTTTGGTTTCATACAGAATCTGGATGAACCTTCAGTATACAAGAAGTGTGAAGGGAATGTGGTGGCTTTTCTTTTTCTTTACTTTGACGACATTCTACTCATTGGGAATGATGTAATGGCATTATCAACGGTCAAGGTTTGGTTAGCCAGTACATTTAATATAAAGGATCTAGGAGAGGCGAGCTATATCCTTGGGATAAAGCTCTTTCGAGATAGCAAGCAAAAGATAATAGGATTATCTCAAGATGGTTATATCGATAAGGTGCTAAATAGGTTTTCAATCGACAATTCGAAGAAAGGTTTGTTACCTTTCAAGCATGGTTTAGCATTCTCCAAGGTCCAGTGTCCAAAGACACAAGAGGATAGGAATCGCATGGTAGGAGTTCCTTATGCTTCAGCAGTGGGAAGTCTCATGTATGCGATGTTATGCACCAGACCAGATCTCTATTTTTCCATTGGCATGGTTAGTAGGTATCAATCGAATCAAGGTCCAGAGCACTGGACAACCATTAAGCACATTCATAAGTACTTGAAAAGGACTAAAGATTACATGCTTATGTACGGCGGCGATGAGTTAATTCCAGTTCGATACACTAGCTCGAACTTTATGCCAAATAAAGATTTGAGGAAGTTGACATCCGGACATCTCTTTACCTTGGGAGGTGGTGCTGTTAGTTAGAGGAGCATTAAGCAGAAATGCATTGTAGACTTAACTACAGAAGCTGAGCATGTGGCTGCATGTGAAGCCACAAAGGAAGCTGTTTGGCTCAAAAAGTTCCTTATAGAGCTCGAGGTGGTACCAGTGTCGCTGTCACCTATTACGTTATACTATGATAATAGTGGGACAGTTGCTCAGTCCAAAGAGCCAAGGCATCAAAGAAAGGGAAAGCTCATAGAGTAAAAATATCATCTAATTCGAGATATTGTTCAACTTGGAGATGTGACAGTCACCAAGATTGCCACTGCTGACAATCTTGCGAATCCTTTAACAAAGGCCTTGCCACAGAAGCTTTGATTGTCATCTAGATAGGCTAGGTCTTAGATGTAGTCCAGAATGGTTATGAGTGCAAGTGGGAGTTTGTTGGGTTTGTGCCCTCAAACCATTACTTTATGTTTGAGACATTGACATTTTAATACATGTATCAGTTTTACATTTCACTGTTTATGTTTCTTTCATGAGATGATTGTTAATCCTTAAGTATCACAGTAAGTAATTCGTGTGTGTATGAGATACATACAAGTGATATACGAATTATTATTCTTTGATACTTAGGGCTTGTCACAGTGGATGATGGGACTGGATATCTCATCAGGTTTACACTGTAGCATGATTAACTACTATTGGATGGAGTGATGAATCTCAATCACTAGAGTGTAGCTCTTAGTTGATATGCTAGTGCTTGTAGTGCATTGACAAACCTGAGCTTTCCTAGTGACACTTAATGCAGTCAACAGTTGATAGGAACTCTGTGGACACGCGGAATTCCACTTCTTGTTTGTTTGAAATCGTTTTGAAAGGAAAAGAAAAGGTCTGTTGAAAACAGATACAGAATCGCCACTTGGTTTTTAAGGAACAAAGAAACCTAATTTGACTCACCCAAACGGATAAAGGGCACCGACCCTTCATAACCAAAGAACTTGGTTCGGGGTTTTGGTACGAGAGAGGAAGGAGCCTTTGTCATGAATAAAACATCCTCAACTCGCCCCGTCTCTCGACGGGCCTCAATTAGCATCCAAATAATCATCTTTTACTATGTTTGGTTCGACAATTAATAATATGATAGGTATATTACATCACATAAGAATCTTGAAATGGAAGATAAAAAGATAAGATATCATTCATAAGATCTAAGCCAAATATCACACGATGCAAAAGTAAAAGATTACACAAATAAACCTAGGAAAAATCGTCTAATCACATATCAAGTAATTAAGTTTCCCTAATCTAAAGGGGACATGTATTCTTCTTGAAACAAATAAATAAAAAAGGATCAAAGTATGCTTAGCAAGCTAGAATGATGCATGCTAATCTTTGAGAAAAGAAGACCTCTCAATCCCCGGGATGGATGAGAAATGATGATTAGATCGAGGGGAAACATGAACGTATGATCAAGTTCATTTCTTATAATCTTCTTAGATTAGGAGTCACAAAAGCCCCAAATCTTTGCATGGATGCAATGTATGTATCTAGAATGTGCCAAGGTTGTAGTGTATTTTGTGTTCATGGATTCCTAGAATGACTTAGAAGTCTAGAATGTGTATGAATGAATGAAGGAAATCATCATGGGATATATACCAATGTAGTATGAACTACTTCCTAAGACATGAGCTAATTTGGAGTGCATGTAAGCATCAAATCAAATGATGGAAGTAAAAGTATGCTTGCTGTGAATAGTGGACAGAACAGTAACATGATCTTTTGGAAATTGAAAAGAGGGGTTAGGAATATTTTCAATGCATGATTTTTTATGAGATCTTACTTATTGTGTCTAGAACACAACCTAAAAAGTCAATCTTTAATAACTATTACAGATTTAGAGAAATAATATGAACAATAGAGGTTACTCAGAAACAGAGTTTGTACTGTCGACAGAAATGTCAAAAAATCTTAGAAAATGCAAGCAAATCATCTAGAGGCCCATTTTATTCAGAACGTTCCCTAAGACACTGAAGTTTAAGGAAAAAATAGTTTGGGACCACTCCTTTTGGAAAAGTTTTCTGTAAAACAAGTTGAAAGTCGATCAAGCTGCTGTGACAGTAGAGGCAGAATATTTGGAGAGAATGTTTGGACCAAAATGGAATCCTTCCAAGTATTTCTTAGTCAAACCAAAAATTAAGGGTGTTCTGTAATGAGTTAGGAAGAATTTCCAAGTGGTCTTGCATCCATACATTGAGTATTGAGTTTTAGAGAAATCTTTGAGCTCAGATCGTTCACTGTTTTGACTTGCTGTTTTAAAGATTTTGGGAAAAACTTGAGTTTTCTTTCTTGAGATCAAAATGAGAGGGTTTGAGAGGAGTTTTGAATTAGAGGTTTTGAAAGTATATTTTCAACATAAAATAGGGATTATGACCTCTTGAAATATCAACATCAAACTCATCATCAAGAAACCCCAATATTATTCGAGAGTTTCATTTTTATTTTGAACATAACTTCAAGGATACCTTGGAGGTATTGAAGTTATAATCATCATCTCTTAAACAAGTTTTTGAGGTAAAGAGCTACTATCCATAAGGATTCACTCACCTCAAACTTCATGTCATCATTTAGATGATGAAGAACAAGTAAGCAAATAAAGAAAAATAAAAAGAAATGAGGTAAGAAGAGATGAACATATATATAAACAAGCAAGTAAATAGCGATCAATGGATGATAATCAATGTGATATTGGACTTGTAGCTTGGTGCTTCACTCATAGATATTGACATTTGGATATAGAAGTAGCTTCATAACTCAAGAATACTCAAGAATGGTGATTGGGGGTATTTGGAATGTGAAGTATAAGAAAAGTAATGGAAGAAAGCAAGATTAAAACTCACTTTCTTATAGAAAATCAATGGGAGAAGCTCCTTTCCTTCTTCTAAACCTATCTCTATCTCGCTTTCTCTCTACAACTTCTATGGACTTTGCACTTGCCCCCCCCCCCCCCAAATGAAGAGTAATGGGGGGTTTATATAGGCCAATTTGGGGAGGTTTTGGGATTTAGAAAGTGCTCCCATTGGTCCCAAACATCTGTGAACATAAAAACTACATCGTTTTGATTTTTAATTAATCAAATTGGACCCCCAAATAAATTACAAAAATGGACTCTCCGAGGTTTGAGTGCTGCCGCGGCATTGCTCGTCAGATGGCCAGAAAATTGTATTTAGGCCCCTAGAGGTTCTGGTATTCGCGAAAAGGCACTATTTCGTCCGAAATTCACAGAAAATGCGTACGAACTCCAAACTGAGCTTGTGATATACCGTTAGAAAGGTATCAGAGTCTACTTTCTATACAAAATGTTTCAGAGTCAGTTCACTTTGAAAAGTTTTACGGTATTCGCGATAAAATCCAATTTGCTCGTCTTTTTCACCTTAAGAAATTCATAATAAATCCGTTATAAATCCAAAAATTATGTGCGATATACCGTTCGAAAGCTATTGACCTCTAGTATCCATGAAAAATGTTTGAAAAATGATACGGTGCTGCGGTTTTAAAGTCAACTTTTGGTCAAACTGGTCAAACTTCGGATTCCCAGGAAGTTTTGGAAACATCTAGGAGCTCCCAGGAGCTGACGTTTTCGTTCGATTTTCTTTTAAACTCATTTTAGTATTTTCTACATGATCTAAAATGATTCCAAAACTTTTTGAAAAATTTGGACGATTTCGGTCAAACCTTGGTCAAACTTGGTCAAACCGATCAACGGGAACTTTCTGGGAACTTCCGTGACTTCCGGAGGTCTCTGGGAGCCGACGATTTCATCTGGTCTTACTTTAAAACTCATTTTTATTACTTTTCTTACGACGTAGCACGTTTTCAGAACATTTGGTCCGAATTCAGGAGCATTCGGGCTTTCAGGGGTATTTTGGTCATTCTGAGCATTTTGAGAGATAAAACTAACTTTCAAGAGTCCTTTTTAACTCTTTTTCGATCATCGTGAACCACCAAGCTATGGGCCTCCTAAATCTGATAGATGACAAAATGGGGTATCTACAAACTCATAACTTGTATTAAGTACATGTTCTCAATCCTGAGACGATTATGACACAAACTGTGGATATGGCTGCTTTGACTTACCAATCAATGAGGTCTTAAAGATCAACACTTGGGTAACATGGGTATGTCATATTCACAGGGTTGGGAACATATATTGTCAAGATAGAATCTACCCTCTGATATAGAGTAAGCAATCCCTTGATAATGTCACCAAGTTGATTACTGAGAACTACAGTCTTGTTGATAAATAGTTATCAATATGTTTGGTAATCATAAGTGGTGAATGGGACTTAAGGAATACAAGAAGTAATCATGATTCAGGTTGAAAGTAACCGTTTATCCGACTACCTAAATTTGATTACGGCTACTGACAGTAGAGGGACATTAGTACATCATACAAGTCTAGTTATCGCTTCGGATATGTTCTTTTGCATTGGAGTTCAGTTATCATTTTATAGTGGAGTAAACATTAACTGACCAATTGGTTAATTTGCTGATCAAAGAGTTTGGTCATGGGATTTAACAACTAGTCTGAGCCAACAATAAAGAGCCTAGGAGGTCCCACTCTTAGCTCCGCTAGGATGCTTGGAAAGACACATGAGGATCTTGTCAAGACAGGTTCGATCGATCGAAGGAGTCTCGATCGATTGAAGTCTTGGCAGGTTCGATCGATCAAACTTGGTTTAATTGATTGACGGTTCGATCAATCAAAGCCACATCGATCGATTAAACATAAGGTCGGTTTTGGGAATCTATAAATAGGGCAGCTGTGTCCAGAAATTAGAGTTCATTGTTTTTATAAACTAGAAGCTGCAGAAACTGGTTTAGGTTTCCCAAACCTTCTTATCCTCTCCAATAGAGATCCCCCATCTCTAACCTCTTCGGGAAGCACTCATAGGAGACATAAGGGTGAAGACAACCTATTAGAGGCTGCATAACACTCAAGGAGGAAGACAATCAGAATTGGTTCAAGACTGGAGGTATAAACTCTTCTTCCCATTTTTATACGCATCTATAGAGTTAACGAGTAGTAGATTCGGGATACCAATAAAGTTTTTGAAACTTAATCTTTCCGCTGCGCGTTTAAAATATTTCCAAACCTGTTTTTCCTACATTATCCACTATGGAAGCTAAATATGTAGCTTATTCTATAGCCTTTCATAGCGTAAGCTTTTTGCCTTAAGGCAATGAAGCAGTGTTGGTCTATTGTGACAGCACGACGACGTTAGCGTATGCAAAAGACCCTAAGTACCACGAGAAATCCAAGCACATAGATATTCACCACCACTACATTCGAGATATGGTTGCACAAGGGGAGGTTGTCTTGAAGTACATCTCTACTGGCGCAATGATGGCTAATCCTTTAACCAAGCCAATTGCTAGGGATTCGTTCTTGTTCCACATTAGTAGTATAGGACTTCATAGATTCTGATGTACTTAGACAGTGTAATTCATGACATTATTATTATTGTTTCCAGATGTTTGTTATTTTAATAATAAAATCGATGGTTATCCAAATTCATTAGTTGTTAATTGGATGCGTGCACATTTTTTCTTGTAAGTGTCACCAGGCTTGAATCGACATGCTCACACGGATGATTCACCTTGATGCCTGGTAGTTGACTTTGAACAAATGTGTTCATAGCACTTGGTCGGCGAGCAATATGAGACATTGTGTTCATGGCGCACCGATATCTGTGCGGTGTAAGAACATTGAGCAAGATAAAAATGTTTTTACTTAAATGTCGCCTTAGATAAGTTCTACGATGAGACCAATACCTCTATATTGAGTCGAAAATGGAGATTGCCCATGCCTCTATGTAGCCTGCTTATAGCCGAATGTGAGATTTCAAACGGATGCCAGGAGGTGCGACTGTGTTAACAAACTCAGGTTAGATGTTTATATAATGTTTAGAATAAGATTCGTATGGGCATTACTATTACCACGTAGTGACACACCCATTTTTATGAAAGAATGCCATAGCATACATATCATACTGTATGTGCTATTTTGAAATCATTTTTTGTGGAGCAATGGATTGATCCCTATTTTGTTGTTGTGTGAGCCACGTAGTCTCCCTTTTATCAGGGATTGTACACTATTAACCTTTTGACCTGAGACTGTGTCATGAATAGGACATTTGATGACACTACTTTAGCATACCTCCCAGGGGCGAAGCGGCAAATTATGTTCCATGCGGTATGTCTAGGAAAGCGGTCAAGTTAGCTGAATTGACATTAGTAGGCAGAGAAGACTAATTCGATAACACACCATGTACTGTGACTCATTAGCTGGCCAACGGCGATCATATATGTACTGATTTTCATGGGTACATTACATATGTGGGGTATAGCACTGCTTTTCGAGGGATTAAGAGTACTATATCCGGTGTGGTTGGATAAGTCTGGGTAAATACACGAGAAGCTTCAGAAACATGCGTTTTGCTAGTTTAGCAATTCACTTAGCATCTCATCTCGTGTTGTTGTATGTTCTTTTCGTGAGGTCGCACGTTCTATTTCCCGTATGAAGATACGATGAAAGTGAAAATCTGAGAGATTTTGTTTGACACAAAGCCCTATGTGGGTGAGTGGGAGATGTAACAAATTTTATATGGGTTGGGATACCCACATTGGACCCGGGGTCCAACGGGCCTTGCTTGGTTGCTAAGCAAGCCCATAAGGAGTTCTATTCAAATCCTATTAGGAGAGTGCTTATATATAGAAGTTGTACATGTTACAACTAAGGGAGATAATCACAAAATATATACAGACATCTATCTCCCTCTCGGCACTCTCTACTCCTTCTCGGCTATCTCTCTCTCTCTCTCTCTCTCTCTAGCTTAATCACTACGAAAGCTTGGGATTTACCGCGTGAGGATCAAGGGGATTGCTCTAGTAGCCGTTCTTGTGACCGTATCGAAGTATAAGGCGTACACGGAGGCTAGTATTCTCGAATTGGAAGAACAAGGTTGAGGGCTCGTAATAATCAACGATCTACGATCCTTTGAGTTCAATTCCGCTAGGTATTGTCCTAAACCCGACCCTATGCATGTGTGCCAGTTTATCTACAGCATTAATTTAATGTTGGACTGAAGAGTGCAAAGTGAGTATAACTCGTTTGGCGCTGATCTAGGTCTTAGGTCTCTCTATTGTATAAGTGAGTGTTCGACCCAAACCCTTTCCTCTTGTAATTAAAAAAAAAATGAAAAAAGAAAAAGAAAAAGAATTTATGTTAGTACTGGAACCTACCATTCTCACAGCTTAAGTTCAACTTCACTGCCAGCCTTCAGACGAGGTTAATTTATTCACGGACAGTTCCTAGCCCCATATTTCATAACCCATTTATAATATGGGCCTTTAGCGAATAAACCCGACAGGGCCCACCCAATAGAAGACCAATGAGAGTTTGTAATTAACCTATAGTGAAGCCCCTGAAATTTTGAATGGCTTTTTTATGGGCAGAAAAGTACTGATATTCTACTCAAGTTTCATTTTTATGAAATATTTTCAAAATAACATAATGTAAGAGCATACTTTAACAAAATTTGAACATTTTTTGTTTAAGAAAATGGTGAAAAGTGGGAACAATTTTGAAGCATAAGATGATGACACACATCAAGAATTTAAAGTGTCATACTCGGAAAATCATTCCTCCTATATTATATAGATTATCTGCAACTAAAAGCGGAATCCAGATTGTTTTCATATCCTTCATTTTAAAAGTTGCCATTTTGTTTCTGACCTAGTTCGAAAATATCATTCCAGATACACTCTTACTTTTTTGTTTTTCCTCCAAAGTTATTAATTAGATTAATTATAAGCAACACAAGTTCCATGAAACATCTTTGTGTTCTATGTGAACCAATCCAACTAGGCATCAATGGATAAGTGACCTTCAAGTTAACATTCTCAACCCAAAAAAAGTAATAAAAACAAAACAAAATATCAGAAACCCAAGTCATCTTCCTCATGATCCATCAATTTCCAAGACCCATCTTCCTGCTGGACCATCCCCTTGTTCTTCTCACACCTCCAGGAACTTGGTACACAATATTCATCCTTCAAAGCACCCATTGTCTTGTTAACAAGTGCGATATCGCGTTTAACTTCCAATCTAAACCCTCCTCTAATCCCTTGTGTCCCTGCAATCCCATGCATATAAGCCTCCAAGTTATGCCAACTATACAAATTTCCAGGACTCTTCAAGTACATAGATTTTGTAGTATCAATAACCAGCTCTTGTCCAACCTCTGAAAACCCTATTAATGGGTATATTGGAACGATGTCTACGGCATTCCTTACACGTAAGATTCGCAGATCTCTGAGTGTAGAGAAGAGTTTCTTAAAGTTCCAGTCTCCAACTCTAGGGCATGCAAATGCAAAGGCTGTCACAGGATAGGCGTTGTTTGGCTGGTTTGTAGGTTTGTTTAATCCGTTGGCGACTATGTCGACTGCGTTCAGGGTTGCAATGGCTGCACCCAAGCTGTGGCCAGTAATGGTTATGTTGACCTCCTCGTTCTTGTATTGTTCTACTAGTCTTCTAACTTCAGCAAGAACCTAAAACATAATACACATGAAAAAAATTGAAAAATAAAAAATAAAAAAATTATTTCAGACTTGGTATAATCTCAAATATTAGTTTTAGAGTAAGACCCATTAATTAGCAATACGTCCAAACGCGAATTGTCAAGGTTTTGAAAAATCCAGGTTGGGATATTGTGAATTACAAATTTCTACGATTCACAGCTCGATTTTTTAGTATAACAGTTTTCTACGACTGACACATCATTACAAAAGCTTTGCCAAACAGAGCCGTTGAAAACTACTCCGATTATAACCTATATGCAACACCAGCTTTTCGGTAATAACAGTTTTCTGTTATTTGCACAGTAATGCATTTGATTTGCCCAATGGAGCCTTATTTACTTGGTGAAAATATTTTTTTTTTTAAACAATCAGCAGATTTTATTAGAATAAAGGTTAAGCAACTTTGAAAGTTACAACACAGAAAACACCCTAAAGAACAACCCTACCAATCCTTAGAATTAGACCCAACACTACACCCAATACTATAAAAGGAAAAACAAGAAACTACCCCAAAGTATGAATCTGGGTGAATGAAGAGAACAAAACATAAATGTTCCGATACCCTCAAAAAGTAGCAGAATGTATAAGCTTAGAGCAGCAACACCAAACCCGAAGCACAGAGGATGAGCAAACACAGAGATTAAAGGAAACCAGAACAGCATGTAGAAACAGATTCAAGTATTCAACCCCATGATCAGCTGTAAACCATTGATAGCCCTTCAAATCCAAACATATATCCAGATTATCCAAAATAACTGACACGAAACAACAACTAAAATAGACAGCAGCCAAGAATCGAAGATATCAGTCATGGAATTTTGCAGCATGCCAGCAAACAAATGACAGCAGCTGGCCAGATCCCCAGAGCAGCACATGAGCATGATCAATGGTGAAAATAATTTTATCAAACACTTTACCAAATTATTACCTATATGCAATACTACCTGATGAGTGATCTCAATTTTATGCTATTGGCATCACAATGCAGATCCGATGCCATACGGGACCTTAGCCTTAGTAAAGATTCATTCAAAAACTTTAACTAGATTATGACTTTATGAGCTCCTGCCAAGTTCACTTTTCTGCAAAGTAGAACCATTTCTAAACGAGTCCTTAGTAGGCATAGTAAAAATAAATAGTACTCCACCTCATATATTTACTGTCTAGATAACACGAGAACCGATTATGTGGCTTATAGAATAATCAGTTCTAATAAGTTTATGTTTGTGTAGCTGTTTTTGTAGGTATAAGGAGTCCGTGTTTGGTTTAAAAATGGCCCAAGAACTATTCTTTACCAAACCAAACGAATGCTAGTTTTTTAAAAAATAAAAAAATTTGAGACTTAGTTTGAACTTGAACCTATTTTATCATTCCCCAACACGCCCAAGACAAAATAACATAATCAATTTGTAATCAAACGATTAACTATTTTCATATTTCAAATGTCATGTAAAATTGAACCACATATACTTTTTTATTTGATGACAATCCAATGAATATAAGCTTCCCTCCACTCGTAATTTTGACAAATGCAAAATCTCTCCACCATTAAATGTTGGAGGTGAAGTTCTATGCTAAACAATTTTGGTATTCATTGGATTTGCCAAACCTTAAGTTACCCTTGGATGAGAGTTTTCTAGGTACCTTGAGCCAATGAGTGAATTACATCTAAATAATTTTTGGGTGGGACACATGCCCATACATATATACAGGGTGTCCCATTATTTGGGTGTCCCAAGGTCACCAGTGAGTAACATCCAAATAATATACTCTTATTGACTCGAAGGTACCACATCAGCATGCCACAAAAAACTTCTATCGAGTAGATGCTCTTTACTAGCTAGCTTAGTAAAAATATACATTTTAAAGATTATAACTACTGTCTACAGAGTATCTATTATATAACTTAATACGAAAATGGTTTATCAACTTTACCTGGTCCCTGGCACTATATTTATTGAATAGTGATCTGGGATCATCCGAGGTGTACATGGAGTACCAACCTTGGTGCACTTTACAATCATCATGGTCTTGGCCAAATAATTTTTCACCCGAAACAAGACCAAACTCAAAATCATTAACCCATTCCAACGTCTCAATTGTCCCCCTCCAAGCAATCACAATCTCTCTGCTCCCCAACTCAACCTTCCCTCGGTCCGTAGCCACCGCGACGTACCCGATCCAATTTGACTCCTTATTCCAAGCCTCCCTCGACAAAGACTTGACAATAAATGCGTCTGGGACTTGAATTGAAGACGTCGCGTACAAAAATTTGGTCACTATGTAGTTATATGCATTGCTTGTATCAATACCAACCTTGGAAAATAGATTTTTTTTCGCATATCGGCTCGTTCCAGCATATTTTGAGGCCTTTTCAGAATTAAATGTGTCGTAAGTTGCTTGAGCCATTTCTCCATAGTGAATTATGCAATTACGAAGATCAATGTCAAGAGGGTCTAATATGCCCTCCCAATTGTTTTTTCCACGTAGAAGGGTCCAATCTTTCGCTGTGCCATCCAATATTGTTGTCTTTTTGTTCTTCTTTTTGAACCAATCCATCAGTTTGTTCATACCACAGTAGCTTCTGTATTTATATGTACAAAGCTTGAGACATCTTCAAACGTACGTCATTTAGTTTATAATTGATATATAATCAAATAGACTTTAGTACCCTGTAATTTTTCCAAAAAATTTTATTTTAGGTCCTTTACCATAAATTAATTGTATCATTTAAGTTTCTCAATTTTAAATGGTTTGGACATACTAAGCTGGACAAATTGAGGTCCAGTTTCATGAGAACAATTACGAAAAAATAGTTATGGCTTTCAATCGTCCTATATGTTTATGAGTGCCCTCAATTGAACTTATTAAAAAATAGAGTCTTAAATGATCAAATTAATAATAGAGGAATATTAAAGAAAAATTGGAAATATTACAAGGTACAAAAATGTGTTCTATCCCTTGATTTCTTTTTTTTTTATTTTTTATAATTGATTTTTTTCCTTTTGTTTTTATTCTTCTAATTAACTAAAGTAAACAATTTTTGAGCTCACATCAAGAGACAAGAATTTACCTAGTTGTTTTGTAGCTGATAATAGAACCTCCAGAAGTCGGATAATTAGACATATGTCCTTCAATTTCTTTCGGCTAGATATGCTAGGTTGCTTACAATTTAAACCAGAATAATGTTATAGTTTTCAAATTTATATTAACTGGACATGTCAAAAACAAATTTCAATAAAAATCACGTGATCCCATTTTTATTGGATGAGATTTTCACTGCTACATATCTTGCAAATCAAATTTGGATTGGAATCTCAATATTACTCTTTGAATAAATTAAATCTGTAGAATAATCCAGCAAAAGGAAAATTAAATGCATGTACCCTGTATTGTGTAAGTGGTGCATAGAAAAATGTGAAAAATTCAAACAGCATAAGGTACATGTGTTTAAAGCATAGTGTGTCAAAAAGTGTGTGTACCAAACATTTCCCTATTAACTTGAGCTATAGTTTGGGGAAAGTAGTTAGGAACATATGCTTTATATACTTGTACATTCTTGATGTGTGTGTGTGTGTGTGTGTGTGTGTGAGAGAGTGGGAGAGAGAGAGAGAGAGAGACCTCATACCTGTTTGCATGCTTAATCTGAAAGTTCCTTTTCTTGAGTTGCATGATTTTCCATCTATGGATGACTAAAGGCCTCTCTTTCTCTCTAACTTTGTTTAGTACCAGAAGCAACTGTCTCTAACTTCGTTTGGCACCAGAAGCAACGTATTAGATGCCCATGTCTTTGCACTTATTCTTGGATTCAAAGCCGGTCATGCTATTTGAAGGGTAAGTACTGCCAATTCCCAACAAAAAAAAAAAAAGTTCAAGCCATGCTAGGTACCAATTGAGTCATCCAAAACAAACTCTCACAAAACCATCCAATAAAAGGACACGGACTTACACACACATATATATATATATATATATGCTGTCAGACTCTTAAGTGAACACGCTTTAGTGAACATACATAATAAATATTTTTTTTAGCCTAAAAGATAGAACCCGATGGTCAATGGAACGCACAGGTCACAGCAGAGCAGCCCGTGGATTCTTTTAGGCTAAAAAACATGTTCACTGGATATATTCACTCAACCTTATTCACTTAAGATCATGATCGTACATATATAGGGTGTGACTAAATACACCAAAATTTTTGCAAATACCCCCACATTTCATTGTTTAATATTTTTTTTGGTAATGCTATGGGCACACCCAAAATACACACCCAAATGCACACCCCACTCACATCTCCGGTGGACCCGCAATCTCTTTCTCTCTTCCCATTGGTCCACCTTAGGGTGTGGACTTGGGTGCGTGAGTTTCGGGTGTGTCACAAACTTTACCCTTTTTTAAATAATAAAATAACACAACTCCTCGAACAATGCATAAATATAAAGTGGGATGGGTGTATATAGCAAAAATATGAGTCAATTTAGCTCTACCTTATATGTAAACCTAAACTTTTTTAGTAATGCTATGCTTTCCAAATCCAAATCCTAAATTTTCATCCCAAATAGTATGACAGTGAGTCCACTGAATTTTAATTAAATGATGTTGAAGTGATACCATCATTTTAGACACAGACTTCCTGGACTTTTGAGAATTCGAGATTTATATGTAAAATTTTATAGGTTTTAGAAATAGCACCCCTAAAATTATATGATTTACCCATAAATTAGGGGTATGAAACCAATTCTACATACAATTTTAAAGTTTTTAACATAATTATACATAAGTAGACTAAAAAAAATTGCCTCGGATAAGTTACTCCCGAACCCCAGTGAAATCTAAGCGCCCCAACCAAAAATCTTGAGTCTGCCTTGATACACTATACAATATAAACATGGGTTTTGCCATCCCATTTTTCATGAATAGGGTGGCGTTGTCTTCATTTCTAAATATACAAGGAATTTTTTTTTCCATATTGTTAATGTGAAAGAGGAAAAGACTTCGGTACACCAAAATAATTTTGGTATATATACAAGGAATTTTTTGCCATAGTGTTAATGTGAATGAGGAAAAGACTTTTTTACACTAAAGCGGTTTTGGCGCATATACACCAAAGTGGTTTTGGGTAGAGGAAAATACTTGGGTACTCCAAATAGGTTATGGTATAAATATACTAAAGTGGTTTTGGGTAAAAAAAAAAATTTTGTTTTTTTCAAAAATGTTAAGAAACGTTTGTTCTCGAATTATAAATAGAGAACACATTTGCTCACCTTGGGTGACGCTCACCCAGGCATCCCATTGGCCAATGCAGTGGGACCAGGGTTACTTTATTCCTGGGTCCCACTGTATTGGCCAATAGGATGCCTGGGTGAGCGTCACCCAGGGTGAGCTTCCTGGGTCCCACTGTATTGGCCAATAGGATGCCTGGGTGAGCGTCACACAGGGTGAGCAAAAATGCTCTCTTATAAATATTTGTTCCGTAATACGAAACATATAATCCCATCAAAATCGCCCAAAACAAATATTTTGTATCACTTTGTTCCTTTCAAAATCACTTTATTACCATCATTTGGTGTACCGAAGTTTTTTCCCATAAATGAAAGTACTATATATAGTAATTTAACTTTGATTAAAAAAAGAAAGCTATTCTCATCTTATTAAATTAAATGACCAAAATAATTTAACTTTGAAATCTCATTTAAAATTACTCAAGTGTGATGAGGTGATAGAGACTTTTGATCCATTTAAAAATAATCACTTTAGATATATAGTATATTAATATCTATATAATAGATTTGACTTAATTAGTGTTGTTTGATTAAAAGATTTAAAGGTTGTTCAGCCTTTGGCTAGCCAAAGGGTTGTTTGGCTTTCGGCTTAGGAATTGTATTACAAAATAATTTTGTTTTAATTTATCGAGAGTGTCAATTACACGCAAAGTTATTAAGTGTAATATCCTGTATTTCTAAATACATGGTTATATAAATAAGACATTGTGTATCCTTGGTGAAGAACCTTTCTGAATCGATTGAAGTCTTCTCGATCGCTTGAACTTTTGTATTCTTAAGCGATCGAACTCGTTTCGAGCGATTGAAACTCTACCGACCTGATTCTGTGACGTGTACCCATTATTGAGCGATTGGAATTCTTCCAATCAATCGAACATTGGCCGACCTGTTCTCGATCGATTGAACTCACTTCAATCGATCGAAAGTGTTATTATTCTCATCTTACGTGTTTGCCACCCGCCCCTCTTGTATCCCTATATATACGTGTGTTTTGTGTGTGTGTGTGTGTGTGTGGGGGGGGGGGGGGGGGTTGGTAGTGTAGAAAGAGAGAGAGAGAGAGTTTGTGTGTGTGTGTTCTATATACATAACCGTGTATGTGTGTGTGTGATATATATATACTTAGAGCAGAGAAGGGAGAAGAAGAACAAGAAGAGGAGCAGAAAAAGAAGAAGAAGAAAGACAGAGAGAGACCAGAGAGAGACAGAAAAAGGAGAGGAGAGAGAAGCTCGCCGCCACCATAGTCGTCGCCGCGAAGCTCGGGAACGCTGCCACCGGATTGCCAGAGCAAGGTGAGTTCACTAACTCACTCAAGGGATGATTATAGCATGTTGTATGTGTTGTTTGTGTCTGCCCAATTTCTGGGTAGAAGATAACGCTCGAGCGATTGAACTTGGTTAATCGATTAAACAGCCTATTTCTCAAGCGATATTTACCTTAGACTCTATTAGAACAAAGCAACGAAGGAGGCAGAATGGAGAAAAGAAAGGGACAAGGGCGGTCTTACTTGGCGTGAAGGCTGCTGGTTCGGGGTAAAAGTACAGTACTAAAGGTCCTCGCACTTCCAGGCAGTTTTCCTTTTGGGCAACTGTTCACCGGTTGGATCTCGCCGATACAGCCCCCTATAGTTTTCGTTACCGAGATATCCTTTTTTTTTCATTGTTCCCAGGGATTTTTTGGGTAATCCACTCCCATGCTGCAAACAGTCAAATTTGAACTAAACCTTGTCGCTCTTCTTTCTTTCCTCGCGAGCACGAAGCATACCAGTAGCGTGCGTTGTGTGATTCTACTGTGTTTTTTACACTTGACTGGGTGGACAGTTCACCAAAAGAGAACTTTGATTCGCTTAGCCAGCAGGCGGGCGGTGTGGTTATCTTGTGTGACAACACTACAGAGTGAGTGGCTCTTCTAGGCGGGCAGCTTTGTGACAACAATCCAGAAAAAGTGACACTTTCGTGTAACATGCTATGCTCCCAACGCCCTTACGAGGTAGTGATGAGTTTCACGTGCTCTAAGCCCGGCCTACGTGCGGTTAGGAAGATTAGCCACAATTTGAGTGATACCACCTAACCTACCCTACCACCTATAGGTGGTCGTCCATCCTACAGCCACCCGAAAAGGAACAATAGTGATCTTGAATAGCGATCCTACATCGATAGATAGAAACCCTGTAAAAATACCACTAGATCGAGCACCAGTGATTTTGTATCCGGTCAAAATCTTGGCTAATTGATCGAAGTGGGTAGCTCCAGTAGACCTATAGATCATGGAACAAATAGTTTGGGTAGGCCCAAACACCACACTACACATATAGACGCAAACCTCCCTCGTTACCGTACGTGTGACTTTCACCGCATACGGCTCCCACAAAGACTCCTAAATCCGTCCCGAGCCTTTTCTTCCACCTCTCCTCTCTAATCCTCGATCAAACTTACGTTCCCCAGGCGCTATGAAATGGGGGGGGGGGTGTCTTTCCTTTGCCTATCTTATGTATTGGCTTGGCTGTGTCCCGAACCAAGGAGGCACTCTAGCGGGCACGTGTGTGTAGGGACGGCCGACGACTAGATAAGCTAAAAGATTATGATTACAAGGCAAGCCGGAAGCGACTCGCATCTATTCTCATTGGGATTGGATATAGATGGGGAATCTATATATCGTAGTAGTTCGCCAACCTCTCTAACTAACATACGATACAGTTTCACTTCACGACACAACCAAAAAAAAGAAAGAGCTTCGCTCGGTTGGCCTTCCTACGCTGACGAATGCCTCCTTTCTCTTCTCTGAAGTCTACATCAAATAAGTGGGAGAGGCAGGATTCGAACCTGTGTAGAAAAACATCAACAGATTTACTGTCTATCGCTTTTGACCACTTGGCCACTCTCCCCTTCCCGGACAGAGGCCCCCCTCAATGGGTTCTAAGAAGGAGGGCGGCGCCCTGAATCAATCAAAAAGCTTATTGATTCAATTGAAGGGAACTATGACTATTAGCTTAGCTAGTGTTCCGGGTGAATCTAGTCATTTAGTCAGTTCATAACAATCTCTGTAAAGCAAGGGGCAAAGCTTCTACGACAGCTTCCCTCTCATGTAGTCGTCGGCCTTCCCCAATCCCCCCTTCGTCGCTTCTGGCGAAGCTGTGAGCCTACCCTCTTGAGCCTACTTAAATAGCTGATGCTTACCAAGCCTAATCTTCTAAAATAGGGCTACAACATGCAAGGTTTCCCCCTTCATTTGTTGTGGGTCATGCCTCACCGTGGGCACTAAATGAATGAAATGAGTGGAGATCTTCCATCCCCCTTGCTAATTACCAAGAACTTCGTTGCCACTAGTGTGGACCGTCGCGAATGGAGGAGGAGGTCCTGACGCTCTCCCTCGATAGTGTCCCGGGACGGATCCCAAGGAGCACACTTCAGGGAAAACTAGGACTTCCTCACGCGATCCTAGAGACAAAGAGTCGCCACCTAATTTTTATCGGGAATTAGGAAACCCAAGTTTGACTCGCCCAAAATTGAATAAGGTTACTCGCCCTTCATTACCAGAAACAAGGTTCGGGGGTCTTGGTACGAGAGGGGAAGGAGCCCAAGCAGGACTAAAGCACCCCCTCCTCGCCCTACCGAATGGTAGGCCTTGATTCAAATATCCTTGTTATTAATTCATAATAGATGTTGTTTCCTCAAACATACTAGATAGATATATACATGGCAAAAAGAAACATCTAATGAAAATCATTTCAAGAGACTAAATCAAGTAGAAAGCGGATGCTCATGCAATACAAGGGAGAAGTATACTCACAGTGGCTAGTCCCGCCCGGGACCGATGCAAATAAAGTAAACATGTCATGATATGCAAAGGAGACGAGAAGACTTACATTGGTTGACTCAAGCGGAGTCGCGAAAGCAAAAAGAATGTAAACGTGCAATGCAATCATGCAACAATCCTAGATAAGATGTCTCTAACAAATAATCATATAAACGGAGACTTATCCTAAAGGAAATGTGTCGTTGAAATCAAAGTTGTAAACCTAGAAAAATTCTAAGAGAAAGGATAGAGATAGTACACGATACATGGGCACTAAGCCACATGTAGACGAGGCAAACCACAAATCGAAGTCCGGGTCCGAGGCACTTAATTCTCTGCACTAATACACCAAAGAATACCCAAGCATTGCAAAAATACAAGCAAACAAATGATATGCATGATAAACAAAGAAAACATGTCATCAATCAAATTTCCAGATTCAGCAACCTCTAATGAATCCTATCAAAAGTGGTCTTAAACATGAGCTGGATAAAAACCCTTTTACAGAAAGTTAGATACATGTCTTAGGGAACTTCTCCAAAAAGTGGGACCTCAATATCAATTTTATTGTTTGAGAAATAAATGTTTTGGGAACAGTGGATCAGGACTGTCCACTGTTCTTGTAAAAATCATAATTAAATCTACAAAAATCATATGAAGCTCTATTTGGTGTCAAAAGAAAGCTATTTCATTGTAGTATATGATAAAAATAAACCCATGGACATTCTGTAATCACAAGGTTTCTGAAAAAGTGTTTTAAACAGACTCTGTTATTCTGGAAATTTGGTATCATTTGACAAATGAATGCAAAACATAATAGAAGTATAATAGAAGTTCATGAATCATGTTAACCAAGTTGATTTAAGCTTTTGATCTCTCATCCATTTATCCTAGGTGATTTCTAAACCAAGTTTTATTCATCAATTGTTGTTGAGTGATCAAGGTATGACCATTTTGTATACATAATCATATTTGTAATTAAACTTAGAAAATTCCAGAATAGTTGTATCAACTTTAAACGCTTAGAAAACGATCCTAACTCGATCGTATGCTCATGATTTTACATCGGCATATAGATATATGAGTTAGGAATCATCCCCAAAAAGCGGAACGTCGATAACTATTATAGATTTTCTGAAATTCAAGCACAAAGAGACGATGTTCAAATCTGTCAACCGATTTCTCAACAATTTCTAAAAATAGTATATGAATCCTAAAAGCTCTCAAAACGGACCGGATGAAAGCTAATTCATCAAAGTTTACCCAGAAAATTTGAAATCCATCAAACTATGGGTTTTGATGGACCAAATCTAATGGACAAAACCAATCTGCTTTGCTGAATTTTTATCTAGTTCATTTTAAAGTGTGAGGAAAACATTTTAGTGATAGTTGAAGCTTATTAGAGAGATCAAACTCATAGATCAACTTAATTATCATGATTCCCAATCAATTTAGCCCTCAAGTTCTATGAAGAACTTTTAGATCAAGGATCAAAGGGACTTATAAATATCATGTTGGAGATGAAATTCAATAGGAATTCTAGGTAATAGGAATAATCAAGAGATAGGTATGAACATAGAAATCATCCTTCTCATAGATCATATTTCCAAACCATCATGGAATTCAAAATAGATATATGTATATATATATAATCATGTATGCATGAATCTAAACTAAAATTGAAGAATGAAACCAAAATTGAAAATCAAAGTGAAAAACAATCTCTAATTGTAAATTATCAATAAAAATCAAAGAGATTTGGATCTAACTATGTGAGTGTGTGAAGAACATGAGAGGAAGAAGATGAGTGTTCTAATAAGTAGAAATAGAACTAAGTTAGATCCAAATCTTATAGATCTATATATACAAAGTAGGAATTAGAGATGAACTATAGTGTTTACCTCTTGGAGGATTCTCAATTACAAGACCAAAATTGATTTGAAGATCTTCTTCTTCAAGTGTTATTCAAGTGTTCTTCAAGCACTCATCCATGGAAGTTGAGGGAGGCAATTGATGTTCAAATTGTGGTCTAATTAGCCTAAGTTAATCTAAATTCAATTCATAATTTTCTCTCTCTAGAATTCACCTAAATTGAAAGTATATTCAAAGTATACTTATCTCTCTTGTATGTGCTTCTATGTGTGTTTGTATCTCCAAGTATATTCAAGTGTATCTCTTCCAAGTGTCTAGTGTGTTAAGATGTGATCTCATATGAGATATATGAGATCTTATATAGAGTTTTGAAGACTTAGCTCTTAAGTTTCAGGGTTAAAACAGGATTTTTAGAGCTTAAAAGAGGGTTAAAATGGCCATTTCGGAGCTTAAACGCAATTTCTAGGCAATTTCCTCGCAGTGGGAAGCTTCTAGAAGGGTCTGGAACTCAAAAAGCTCCGTGGAGGACACAAATGGAAGTGGCGGTTATGGTGGGACCTGCCACCCCCATACCCAAAACCGCCATTTACTATTTGGGTCCCTCTGGTCACCCACAAGCTCTGTTTCAAAAATCACGTGCACTGCTTTTCCAGATTTTTGTAAAAATGCTTTTTGGTGTCCGAAATCGTCCGTTTACGTACCGTTGGAAAGCTGTCAGGTTGAATTTCAATATAAAAATATTTCCAGAGGTTTTATAATGAGAATTGAAGTCCAATTGAAGTCCGGAAGTCCTCCGGAACTTTCGTCGTCTTTTTGAAATCAAATGACGTCTTTTCCAAAATTGCTTTCAAATGTGCGTCGATTTCGAACTTTTCTTTAAAATTGAATCTCTGGATACCTAGAATACTGCGTTTAGAACACTTAATGTTCATATAACCCTGAGAGAATATGAATTCTGAGAGATGATTTTGACAAAACCGGGATTTATCCATGGAAAAGGGCTTTTCTGAGCTTGAAGTCACTTTCCGAAGTCCGATCTTCTGATTGTGTGGAATCCAGTACCTTCCACGGGGTACTTTTCATCATCGAATCCTCCAAGACGTTGTTCACCCTAAATCCTATCAGTGTGGTCAAAATTGGGTGTCTACAGTTTGCCCCTCTTTGGCAGAGCTTGTTGTGAACAACGTGAACTGCAAGTGAGTGCCAAAGCCTTGAAGGCACCCAAATAACCATACTGAGAGGTTTTAGGAAAAACAAAAAATTCGCAAAATCAAGAAATCCAAAATCAGAGAAAATCAAGAAATTACGAATGCAAGAATGCAATGCAATGCTGGGTAGAGGCGGCTAAGTTGAAGCTGATGCTGGTCGTGCTCCGCTGGAGCTGCCTACGTATCCTTTCCAGGAATCAGACCAGGGCGTAGTTCAAGCGCGCGAGAAGACGGAAAACAAACAAACAACAACAATGCGGATGAAATGCTCCTATCCTAGGATGCTGGTGCAATATGAAAACATGAAATGTGAAAGTGCTGGAGGAATCATCCTCAAGGGTTCCCTAGATGCAAAATCTAATGCAAAGGATGCAACGACTCTCTCTCACAGTCGAATATGCTAAAGGTATCTTGGATGATTCTCGAGGTTTTTGTCAAAGTTATTCTTCTGATCTTAAGGCTCGTAGGCGTCATCTGTATCCTGGACGACTCTTGAAATAGCGAAGTATCTTGGATGAATTCTGAGTCATGTCAAACAACTGGACGATTGCTGGTGTAGAGTCCTTCTGCTGGGGACGATTACTGATGTAGAGTCCTTCTGCTGGGGACGATTGTTGATGTAGAGTCCTTCTGCTGGGGACGATTGCTGAAATAGGTCCTTCTTCTGTGGACGATTGCTGATGTAGAGTCCTTCTGCTGGGGACGATTGCTGATGTAGAGTCCTTCTGCTGGGGACGATTGCTGGTGTAGAGTCCTTCTGCTGGGGACGATTGCTGATGTAGAGTCCTTCTTCTGTGGACGATTGCTGAAATAGGTCCTTCTTCTGTGGACGATTGCTGATGTAGAGTCCTTCTGCTGGGGACGATTGCTGATGTAGAGTCCTTTTGCTGGGGACGATTGCTGATGTAGAGTCCTTTTGCTGGGGACAAATCTTCTGAAACAGGTCTCTCTGCCGGAGACAAATCTTCTGCTCTTCTGAAACAGGTCTTTCTTCTAGACAAATCTTCTGTAACAGGTCTGGAAACAAGTCTTCTGAAACAGGTCTCTCTGCCGGAGACAAATCTTCTGTTCTTCTGAAACAGGCCCTTTTTCCGAGGACAAATCTTCTGTGGCAGGTCTAGAAACAAATCTTCTGAAACAGGTCTCTCTGCCGGAGACAAATCCTCTGTTCTTCTGAAACAGGCCCTTCTTCTGAGGACAAATCTTCTGTTCTGATGCACGGATTCTGAGAGATACACAAATTCTGAGAGATGACCCTTCTTCTGAGAGCAACCCACGGATACACGATTCTGATTTTGAGAGAAACCCTACATTCTGGAGGCAACCCTGATATGCGATGCTGAGAAATACATGATTCTGAGAGAAACCCTACATTCTGGAGGCAACCCTGGATACACGATTCTGATTCTGAGAGAAACCCTACATTCTGGAGGCAACCCACGATTCTGAGAGAAACCCCACATTCTGAGAGCAACCCACGGATACACGATTCTTGGCATAAACCTTGTATTCTGGAGGCGACCCACGATTCTGATTCTGAGAGAAACCCTACATTCTGGAGGCAACCCACGATTCTGAGAGAAACCCTACATTCTGGAGGCAACCCTGGATACATGATGCTTGGCATAAACCTTGTATTCTGGAGGCGATTTTGGATACATGATGCTTGGCATAAACCTTGTATTCTGGAGGCGATTTTGATGCTCAAATTCTGAGAGATACCCTTTATCTGGAGGCAACCCGTGGATACATGATGCTTGTGAGAAACTTAATTCTGAAAGTTCTCTACTGGGGAGATCCTATGATTCTGAGAGATGCACGAATTCTGTATACCTTGACAATATCTGGAAATTCTCTGCTTGAGGAGATATCTGAGGTTTCTGGGACGCGAGCACATTTTCTGGAGGCCCTGCTGATTCTTTCTGAGACTCATATTGGTGCTTCGACCAATGCAATCATTCTTGCAACACGTCAGGCTTACTCTAACCCTTTTTGAACATCTCGCATTCTGACCCATCTTCTGAAAGTCCTTTCTGGATGTAATTCTCAAGCGACAGTAGACTCAAATGTCCATTTTCTAAGACAACTCATAATCAATCCCAAAACGACGGGAGTTTGCCGTTTCTCGGCCACTTTCAGGCTGCGGTGCCTTTGATTCTTCTCATCTGGGGGACTTTTTTTCAATTCTTGAATGGATTTTTACCAAGATTCAAATCTCCAGAGGTCCTCTAGACCAATTCCAACAAGTTTTAAGCACTCTCAAGGCTTATATATCAAAAATGGACCAATCCGGGATCAAATCAAGAGTTCCGGGGGTCAAAACGCGAATATAGAGCAAAATGGGGAAATGGCAGGAAGTGAATAGTAAATGGCGGTTCCCCACACCCCCTTGGGAACCGCCAGCCGCAACTTTGGGGTTTTAAACCCATTTTCTTCTTTGTTCTTCATTCATTTCTTCTTCAATGCATCACCTCTTCCTTCTAAGGTGCTCAAATCTTGCAATTTCTTGATGTTTTGAGTGATTTCTTGCATTAAAACCTCCAAAAACTTTGTTGATTTCATCAACTCCTCCCTATTCTAGGGGATTCAAGTACCAAGGTTTTTACTATTCATCATCTTCAACCTCTTATCTTCAAGCTTCAAGCATCAACAACCATGAGTTCCCATGGACAAGGTGAAAGTTCTAGAACACGTAGAAGCCAATTTCAAGCTAGTGGAGCTTCATCAACTCAAACCATGGAGTATGCAACCATGAAAAATCCACTAAATCATATCTCTAGGAGGGCCTTTCGTCAAGAGGTAACCCATTCTTTAATTACCATGAAAAATCCACTAAATCATATCTCTAGGAGGGCCTTTCGTCAAGAGGTAACCCATTCTTTAATTACTCCTTTGTTTCACATCTTCATACGTGTCTCTTTATTCTTGCGATTCCTTAGAAATCATCCTTTTTCTTTTTAGAATGTGGTTGGTCATCTTAGAGGTCATGGTAGCCATGGAAAATGCCTTGAATGGTTTAATGAATTGTCGGAGTCGCGTCCCCAAGTAGTAGCCAATATCAAGCAAGCGGGCTTTGGGTCGTTTGTAACCTTATTGGAGAGATCGACTAATGATTTGGCCATGATTCAAGCTCTTGCTGAAAGGTGGTGGGATTCCACAAATACTTTTCACATGCCTTTTGGGGAGATAACCATGACCCCTTTTGATTTTGCAATGATAACCGGCATCTCATTTGGCGGGCATCGTCTTGCCTTTGCAAAGAACATCCATAGACATCCTACTATCATTGAGCGTCTCCTAGGCATCATCCCATCCCAGAGAGATCTTCACGGATCGAGCGTAGGCATCACATGGTTCATCAACAACTTCAGGCCTTCTGAAAGAGCGGCTCAATTTACCGATATGCAGCTTACCCGTGCTTTCATCTTGTATTTGCTTGGTTGCTCTCTTCTTTCTACTCGAGCTGAGCGGATTACATTGAATATGCTTGATAGTCTTCGAAATCTTGAGGAGATTGCAGATTTTGATTGGGGCTCTGCTGGTTTAGCCATTCTGTATAGTCATATGGGGGAGCATTCTCGAGGCAAATCCCCTGGATTCGGCGGATTCTGGAGAGCTTGGGAGGTACTGAAAATATTTTCATTTCCAGTTTTTATCATTTGATGTTCTGCTGTTTTGACCACTGCTTTATTTTCTCTTGTAGGTGTGGGCCTTTGAGTATTTCTCCATGACGGCTCCATCATTCCGGGAGGAAGAGATTCATATTTTTCCACGGGCTCTGAAGTGGCGTCGCCAAGCCGTAGGTACCAAGAATGATGCTCATAATGTTATTTCTTGCCGGGATTTTCTTACCCGTCTCAGATTCACCCAAGTTAACTGGCATCCTTGGGTGACAAATGGAGATGTGACTGAGATTGGCTTAGCTAGACAGATGACTGGAGAGAGGATTCTTCTTGAGGGTCCCTCTGTTCTTGAGTGGTATCTTGGAGAGAGAGTAGCTCCTCAGACTGATTTGGAGGATCGTCTCTTAGTGCCACAGGATCCGCCTTCTTGTATGAGGTCGGCGCAGAATTTGGAAGATGAAGATCTTATTAATGCTTTGAACGGAATTCCTTCAGCCTCTTTTACTCTGTTTGAGGAGAACTATGACGTCTTCAGGGTTACTCATCTGATGCCTAATTTCCCGCTCTCGGATGACCCGCAGGTATTTCACGACTTCTTCATTTCTGATCGAATGCTTGCTTTATCTTATTTCTCATCATCATTTGCAGGGGAGTTCTTTTGTGGATGGCCCTGGTCGACCTCTACCTCTCATTCCTCCTTGTGATTGGCGAGCCTCGACCATGCTGCGCGGAGTTATATCTTCTGTAGAGATCCCCCGTGATCTTGTAGAGCCTCAGCTAGTTTCAGAACAACATGAGTCCGTTCCCCGAGCCGTTTTCAATGAAGAGCGAGCTTATGCACAGAATCTGAGGGCTTGGAGCCTTGCTCGTGAGGGACATGTAAGTAATTTCTGAACTCATTACCTCTGATTCTTCTGATCTTTCTGACCATATCTTTCTTCTCTTTGCAGTGGGATGGCATGTGCCAGACTTACATAGACCGTGATGCGGCCCTGGTAAATTTCTTGACCTTTTCTTCTTATCTCATTGCTTTTTCAAACCCCTATACTGATTCTTTTCTTCCACAGGTGGCTCAAGTTAGGCAGCTTCAATCACAGTTGGAGCGGATGAATGCAGGCCCTTCTGGTGGGGCTGGTGGGTCTAGGCGAAGGCGCCAAATTGAAGATGATGATAGCTCTACGGCCTCAGATATGCCTGCTCGGTACCCACGGGCTACTCGTCGTCGCTGATGATGATCATATGCACCCATGACTATCTTTCTGTTTTTCTTGCTTTCTGTGCTGAGACTGATGTTGATGTATTCTGTCTGAGACTTGATGGGCTTGTACTCTTGACTTTGCTTGATGCTGCTTTATGCTATCCTTCTGTTTCGCTTTGCATCCCTTGTCACGAGACTGATTTGATTGACACTTTGCACACTGACACACAGGACTCGATTTTACAGGGAAAGGAAATTTCTGACGATTCCTCTTTCTCGACAATGTCTTTTGACTTGGATATTTGAATTTTCTAAGGATTTGCATGTTTTGAAAATGAGATTTTATCTTGTAGCAGGATATTGTGTTGGCTTTGCATGTAATCTTGAAGCTTTTGAAAATTTTCCACATAATGTTTCAGTCTTGACATTAGATTCACATCTTTAGATTGCTAAAAAACTTTTCAACTTAATATCAAGAATTACCAGATTTTTCACTTAGGTGCTTTAATTCTGATAGCCAAGTGATCCAGAGAGGACAGGTAGCGAGGTATGGGCAAACGACAGTTTGCCCCTAGTTGATAGAGATAAATGGAAGTTTGGGCAAACGCAGTTTGCCCCTAGTGTGGCAGTGATATCTTGAGGCTTTGGGCAAACTTGAAAGTTTGCCCCTAGTTTGCAAGGTTCAGGGATCGAGAGCCAGGAAAGCTCGCCTACTTATCCCCAAGTGGGAATCAGATCCAAAGTAGTTCGGCCAGGTCTTGAAAGAAAGTATGGTTGAGGGTTTCAGGAGCAGTGACCGAACCGAGCAGGTTGCCTACATATCCCCAAGTGGGAATCAGGTCAAGTGTAGTTCCTCAAATGCTGGAGGTTTTGAAAGAACAGGTTTTGAAAGAAAAGGCTTTTAAGCATAGTATCTCTTGAGACGGTCAATGTTGATTGGCTGATTGAACTCAACTCCATCTAGATCCATCAGGTATGCCGCTCCTCCAGAGAGAAGCTTCTTGATGACGTATGGGCCAACCCAATTTGGCTTGAATTTCCCTCTAGGATCGAAAACGGGTGCTTTTAAGGCTTTAAGCACAAGGTCGCCTTCCTCAAGTTTTCTTGGACGGACCTTCTTGTTGAATGCTCGAGCTATTCTTCTCTGATACACATGCACATGATCAATTGCGGCCAACCTTTTCTCATCAAGTAACATTAGCTCCTCATATCTATCTCTTAGCCAATCAAATTCTGGAATCTCGGATTCTGCCACAACTCTCAAAGATGGTAGTTCTATTTCAACTGGGAGTACTGCTTCCATTCCGTAAGCCAATGAATAAGGAGTGGCTCCTGTAGATGTTCGGATAGATGTTCTGTATCCCCACAGTGCATACGGTAACTTCTCATGCCAATCTCGGTATGTATCAGTCATCTTTCTTAGGATCGTCTTCAAATTCTTATTAGCTGCTTCAACTGCCCCATTTGTTTGTGGCCTATACGGCGCTGACATGTGGTGCATGATCTTGTATTCTTCTAGTAGATCCAAAACCTCTTTCTGGAAGTGACTGCCATGATCGGATATCAACTCATGAGGGACCCCGTATCGGCAGATTATATTTCTTCTGATAAATCTGGCCACATCTTTAGCCTTCAATGTCGCATAAGACTCTGCTTCCACCCATTTTGTGAAATAATCAATTGCTACCAGGATGTATTGATGCCCATTAGACGCCTTCGGGGTTACTTCTCCAATAACATCTATTCCCCAAACTGAGAATGGCCAAGGGGTAGTCATGTTGTATAGCAGTGACGGCGGTACATACTTCATATTGGCATGGATCTGACATTTGTGACATTTTCTGACATATTCATAGCAGTCCTTGTCCATAGTAGTCCAATAATATCCTTGTCGGATGATCTTCTTAGCTAACATGTGTCCACTCATATGAGGACCACACACCCCTTCGTGAATTTGCTCCATCATCTTTCTCGCACTGTTTCCATATAGACATGTCAAGTTGAATCCATTGTAAGATCTCTTCAATAGACTTCCACCACAAATCATGAACTGAGCCGAGAATCTTCTTATGGCTCTCTTGTCTTTCTCGGAGGCGCTTTCCGGATATTCCCCATTTTCAATGAAGTTCCACACGTCGGTGTACCACGGAAGTTCTTCTGCTTCTTCTATTTCCCCAATCATCTCATAAGACGGCTTTTCCCTTTGTTCAATCATCAAAGGAGTTAGCTTTATCCCCACAGGAATCTCAATCATTGACGCTAAAGTAGCCAAAGAGTCTGCTAGCTGATTTTCTTCTCGAGGCAGGTAGAAGAACGTGATATGCAAGAAACGAGTTCGTAAAGAATCAAGATACTCATGATAGGGTTTTAACTTCTCTTCCTTGACTTTCCAATCTCCTCGAACTTGGGATATGATCAAATTGGAATCCCCGAATACATCAAGTTTCCTTACCTCCAAAGTCAATGCGGCTTCTAGCCCCAAGATACAAGCTTCATACTCAGCAGTGTTGTTGGTGGAAGTGTACTTCAGCTTAATAGAGAACGGGGTATGTGCTCCTTCAGGGGATACAAGGATGATCCCCACTCCATATCCTTTCTGGTTTGCAGCTCCATCAAAATACATTTTCCACACATCTTCTTTTAATTCCATCAATCCTTCGTCAGGGAACATGAACTCTCCTTCGTTTTCCAGATTTATCGGATGTTCTGCTAAATGTTCTGCGACAGCCCTTCCTTTAACAGATTTACTCGTAGCATGTATCAAGTCAAACTCAGATAGCATCAATGTCCATCGGGAGATTCTTCCGGTCAATGCTGGTTTTTCAAATAGGTACTTCAAAGGATCCATTCGGGAGATTAAAACAACAGGGAAGGCCAACATATAATGCCTCAGACGACGAGTGGCCCAAACCAAAGCCCAACATGTCTTTTCTAACGGAGAATACTTCAATTCGTATCCAGTCATCCTTTTACTTAAGTAGTAAATGGCTTTCTCTGTACGCCCTTCATCTCCTTCTTGGGCTAACATGCATCCCATAGCATTCTCTGACACGGATAAGTACAACAGCAAAGGCTTCCCTGATTTCGGGGGTGAAAGAACCGGTGGGTTTGATAAATAAGCCTTGATCTTGTCAAAAGCTTCTTGACATTGATTGTCCCATTCGAATTTCTTCCCTTTTCTCAACAAGCTGAAAAGCGGATCGCAAGTAGCAGTGAGCTTAGATATGAAGCGGCTGATGAATTGGATTCTTCCCAGAAATCCTCTTACTTCCTTTTCATTTGTCGGAGGCGGCATATCCATAATAGCCTTGATCTTTGTGGGGTCAACCTCAATTCCTCTCTGTGTGATGAGAAATCCCAGCAGCTTTCCGGTGGTAACTCCAAAAGTACACTTCTGTGGATTCAATCTCATTCTGTATTTCCTTAATCTTTCAAAGAACTTGGCGAGTGCTGTTAAATGCCCACTTCTTTCTTTGGACTTAACAATCATATCATCCACATAAACTTCTACCTCTTTATGGATCATGTCATGTAACAAAGTAGTAGCAGCTCTCTGATAGGTCGCTCCGGCATTCTTTAACCCAAATGGCATTACTCGGTAGCAATACGTCCCCCAGTGAGTTGTGAATGTAGTCTTTTCTCTGTCTTCGGGTGCCATTAAAATCTGATTGTACCCTGAGAAACCATCCATGAATGATAACAACTCATGCCCCGCGGTGCTATCTACCAGAACATCTATGTGTGGAAGCGGAAAATCATCCTTAGGACTAGCCTTGTTTAGATCTCTGAAGTCAACACATACATGGATCCTTCCATCCTTCTTTGGCACAGGAACTATATTGGCTATCCATTCCGGATATTGGGTTACCATCAGGAATCCAGCTTTCAATTGTTTCTCAACTTCTTCTTTGATCTTCAAAGTCCATTCGGGTCTCATGCGTCTCAACTTTTGCTTAACAGGTTTTGAATTTGGAAAGAGAGGGATGTGGTGTTGGACAATCTCTGGATCGATGCCTGGCATATCTTGGTAGGACCAAGCGAAAACATCTTTAAATTCTTTTAATAAGTTGATTAGTTCATTGCTTTCTTGTGAAGTGAGCGTGGTGCCAATATGAACATTTTGTGGATTATCTTCATTATCCAAGTTTATTAGCAAAGTTTCTTCAATAATCTTGCATGCAGATTCATTTTCATTTTCAATTAATCTTTGCAAATCCTCAGAAATTTCAAAATCAAGATCATCAGACACAGAAGAGTAAGCAAAATCCTCGTTCATTTCATTAACATTTTTGGGTACATCAAAAGCAAAAGCAGACTCAACATCATGGCTCATATTGGCCTTTACAGACTTCCGGGGAAATGGGGGAGGGGATTTGTTGACTTCCGATTCTATCACCCAATTGTTCAGAGCTCCCTCTATTGGCTTGATTTCTTTCACATTTCCCAGTGCTTCTTCGGCATCCATCAGCATGTTCAGCTCTTCATCCATTAGCATGTTCAAATCATCACTTGTCATCAGCTCAGCCCAGTCCTTCCTTTCTTTCTTGATAGGCGGAGTATACAAGAACGGATCCTCATAGTCGGAGAACTCATGTTTGAAGAAAATCTCAAATCCAGGCTTAATGTTCTTGGTAGCCGGATCATAACATGGTTCAGGGAACCCACAGAAGGGAAAGTCATCGCCTTCTTTCACGAAGTATCCATTCAGGATTCTTGGCCCAGAAACAACCATCGGCCCTTTTCCTTTTGTCATCTTCTTCTTATCTTCTTCAGTCAATTGATACCCAAGCCCAGATTTATCTTTCTGTTCGTGGAAGTTCGGTGGTTCAGTTATTCCTTGTTGACGACGACCTAGTCCCATTCCAGGAAAATAGTTCATCTTCCGCACCATATGAGCCACTTTAGGATTGGCATACTGGTCAAAGTACAATGGCATGACTTCAGGGATCCAATTCTGTCCCACTTCTTCTTGTAGATCTTTGGCAACCGGGTTTCCCTTCTCGAACATCTTTCTATATTCGCGTCCGGTGATGAACGGCTTCTTTTTCTTGATCGGAGTGATTTCTTCGCCCCAGACAGATGCATCAGGAAGTTTCTTCTCATAGCTGAGTCGATCCCAAACGGATTTCTTTTTCTTAGCTCCTTCATTTATCATTCCCACAAAGTTGAATCCTCCTAATTCATTTTCTTCTTCCGGTGTTTGGACTTCTAGCACAGGACCATGGCTTGTCCCTTCTTCTTTGATCCAGCTATCCCCAAAGATTGTTACCACATCCTCTTTCCAGATGAACTTGACTTTCTGGTGGAGAGTGGAGGCGACTGCATCATTCACATGTAACCACGGACGTCCCAATAGCAGATTAAAGCTAGCCGGAATATCAATCACTTGGAAATCAGCTTCTTTGTTTAATGGCCCGACTTCAATTTTCAACTTAATCATTCCCACAATGGCCCTTTTGGTGTTATCATAGGCCCTCACAGTTTGTGTTGATGGCAAGAGTTCTGAAATAGACAACCCCATTCTGAGAGCTGTTTGGAGAGGACATACATTCAAGGCTGACCCATTATCTACCAAGCAGACCGGTACTCTATTCCCCAGGCAATGTACAGTGATGTAGAGAGCTCTGTTGTGGTGTGCTCCTTCCGGCGGTAAATCTTCATCTGTGAATGTGATTACAGGCTTACAAGGCTTTGAAGAGATCATGTTTACTAGATCTTCGGGAGTAGTATTGACAGAAACATCCAAACGATTGAGAGTATCGAGCATGGCCTGCCTGTGTTTGTGAGAGGTCATAAGTAATCCCCATACTGAGATCCAAGCTTGTGTTTTCTTCAATTGCTTTAAGATTTCATCTTCTTCTTCGCTCACGGCTCCTTTACCAGCCTCTTTTGTTTTGACGACTTCTTTCTCATTCCATGTTTCTTTTCCACGATTTTCTAACTCATGAGGCTTGAAATGACGTCCGGAACGGGTCAAGTGGTTTGCTTCATTGGTGATCCAGATAGACTCAAGTTCTTTGGCTAACTTTTCGGTGCCAACAGTGATTTTCCAAACAGAATCATCGGGGATTATGGTATTATTAACGGAATCATCCTCATCATCATACCACCAATCTTCTTCTTCTTCCATCATTGCAATAAGATCGTCATCTTTGATTTCAAGGTTCTCGACAGGCTTTAGCAATTCTTCTATCGGCTCAGTGCTTTGTTTCTCGGTGACTGCTTCTATGGGCTTTTCTTCCTCATACCAGATCGAGTCGTCGGTGATGGCATTGGGATCCCACCATTCAATTGTAAGATTTCCGTTGGCTATTTCTTCTTCAAAAGCCAGTGCTTCTTCGACCCATTCTTCCTCTTCCATATTCCTCAAGATGCAAATTGCAGCGTCTTCCGGAAGTTGAACATCCATAGCTGGTTGATTCGAGGATGTGATGTAGATCTTTGGGTTATAAATCTGAGATCCTTCTTCTACAAAGTTAACATTTGGCATGTTCCCCTTATGATTAAGGAGAGGATTCTTCTGAACATTTGGCTGAGAGGGAGGAGGGGAGATGACCCCTTTTTCAATCAAGTCTTCAATTTCATGGCGAAGTCTCCAGCATCTATCTGTGCTATGTCCACGGCCTTGATGAAAGTCACAAAAGAACTCTGTTTTGAAACCCGGTGGAAGTGGATTTGGCTCTGGTTTAGGTTCCAATTTCTGCAAGTACCCTTTTTCTATCATTCTTTCAAGTGCGGTGCTTAGTGGCATCCCCAAGTCGGAAAATTCTCTTTTCTCTCTCGACTGTTTCTGATTTTGACTTCCTCTTGCATTAGCCATACTTCGACGCTCTTTCTGAAAAGGCTGAGGAGATAGTGTGTTGACGTCAGCAGACTGATGATAGACTGGCCTTTCTGTCTTTCTGTATCGATTGCTCGTGCTTTCTTTCTTGATCTTTCCATCTCTAATGGCATCTTCTATCAAAGTTCCCACATCAAACAGCTGTTCGAAACTCACAATGGACTGAAATTCTAGCCTTTCCAAGTATTCGGGCTGTAGATTCTTGATGATCATTCGGACCTGATCTTTTTCCGCTGGCCTGCTAGTCATTTGAGCAGCTTTAGCTCTCCAACGAGTAAGGAAACCTGCGAAGGATTCCCTATACTCTTGTCGGGTGGTTTCTAGATCTCTTGCAGTTACATCAAACAACTGGTTATATGAATATTGAGCCACGAAAGCTTTGGCCAATGCCTCCCAATCTCTGGTTATGGCTGGTTCCAACGTCAAGTACCATGAAAGTGCTGCTCCACTCAAAACTCTTGGAAACAATAGAGCGAAGAGGTCAGATTCAATGCCCATAGGCTGCAAAGTTCCTACATAAAGCCTCAGATAGCTCTTCGGATTTCCAGTTCCATTGAAAAATTCAATATGCGGCATCTTAAACTTCTCTGGGAGTTTGGTTTTTGGAGCGTCACACAACCCTTCAACATCGAACAAATACTCATCCACCCCTTTGCTCTTTCTGATCACACTCTCTAGTTTGTCGATCTTGGCCAACTTGTCCTGAATTTCCTGATCTAGCTGAACCTTTGGTTGAACTGTCTCCCCAAAATCTTCTTCTTCATGATGCTCTGGAGGTGGTGGTGGTGGATTAGTTAGCTGCTCAATCATTCTCATCATAGTGGCAAGTTGTTCTCGATTCTGCTCCCTGCTCTGATCCAAGGCAGCTTGCATTGCGGCCAATCTGGCTTCCATATCCGCTTCGTATGTCATATCTTCAACCTTAGTCGACTCGGCTGTTCCTTCTTCTAACCCTGATCTGATCAAACGGCTGTTCGGAGCTCTGACCCAGAAAGGAGTACAACTTTTCGGTCCTATCTTTTCTTATCTGGTTTATTTAGGGATTTTCAAATAATCAGGTATCTTTATTGCAAAAGAATTTTTCAAAGAATGATATAAGAAGGTGGATTTACAAAGATGGAAATCATAAATGGAAAATCATTTCCTTTTTCAAAAACATTTTTCTTAAAATCAAAGAAATCTTTTCAAGCTTTCAAAATTCTGAGGAAAACAAAACTTTTCTTTTTTAAAAGTATATTAGAGGCGTCGCACTCGTGAGTCGTATATGCAATGCTCGTGTAGTGCATGCAATGCAGATGAAATGCAATCTAATCTAAATGCAATGCACCTTAATCTAGCTTAGACCTAGCATATCAACACATAAGCACATAAGATTCCTTGAGTATGCTAATCACCCTACTAATCCAATCATTATCCAAGGATTTTGAGTTTTGAAATTCTTGATGGTTCATGTTTTCAAAATTGAAATTTTTCATGAAAATCTTTGAAAGAGATGGGGAGATTTGTAATTTTCAAAAGAATTTTTGAACCATCAATGCTTGTGGTGAGAAATCATGATTCTTAAAAATTGAGGTGGGAATTTTGAAATTCTAAGATCTGAGAGGAAGATTTTGAAATTGAATCATCATGATTTCTTGAAGACCAAAGTAAAATTTTTTTTTTTGAAATTCTCTAAAATCTAGGAGAATTTGAAATTGAATCATCAAAGTGTGATCATGATTTCTGGAAATAGGAATTTTGAAATTCTCTAAAATCTAAGGAGAATTTTGGAAAGATTTTGTGAAAGTGAATCTCAAAGCAAATTTTCAAAAGGGATATTCTTGGAATTTTCGAAAGACTTGGGGTTTTTCAAAGAAGTGCTTATAATTTCAAAAATTTTCAAAATTGTCCTCAAATAATGATTGGATGTTCGGATAAAGACCATACTATCCTAGAGGAATCCACCATACAAGGTTTGATGATGCCTTCGCATACACGTCCTCATCATCCACATAATCCCTTACGGGCAAGCGCAAATAATTCATCACATTGTCCTAATCAAAGATGATAATCAAGATCCTAATTGAAGGGTTCTATAGAAACTATATGCAAAGGCCGGGTTTTAGTCTCATAAAGGGTCCATTAGCAAGCTCAACGGTGTGGTTGACCGCCTCCCCGAGGGCGTGCCGTTCACACATGAGCTCTATATACCGCACGCGGTACAAGGCTAACGGTGACTACATGCTACCAAAACTCTTGACAAATAGAGGAAAGAGGGCCCTCTATCTTCAAGGCAATGATTTCAAGCAGTCGCGGTGAAAGAACAATGCAAGTGCAAATGCAGGCAGAAACAACATGATTATTGAATTAATAACAAGGATATTCTTTGGCTCAAGTCAAACCCTCAAAGAACAAGAAACCATCGGTTTCATGTTCAAATCCCCAGCAGAGTCGCCAGATTGTGGACCGTCGCGAATGGAGGAGGAGGTCCTGACGCTCTCCCTCGATAGTGTCCCGGGACGGATCCCAAGGAGCACACTTCAGGGAAAACTAGGACTTCCTCACGCGATCCTAGAGACAAAGAGTCGCCACCTAATTTTTATCGGGAATTAGGAAACCCAAGTTTGACTCGCCCAAAATTGAATAAGGTTACTCGCCCTTCATTACCAGAAACAAGGTTCGGGGGTCTTGGTACGAGAGGGGAAGGAGCCCAAGCAGGACTAAAGCACCCCCTCCTCGCCCTACCGAATGGTAGGCCTTGATTCAAATATCCTTGTTATTAATTCATAATAGATGTTGTTTCCTCAAACATACTAGATAGATATATACATGGCAAAAAGAAACATCTAATGAAAATCATTTCAAGAGACTAAATCAAGTAGAAAGCGGATGCTCATGCAATACAAGGGAGAAGTATACTCACAGTGGCTAGTCCCGCCCGGGACCGATGCAAATAAAGTAAACATGTCATGATATGCAAAGGAGACGAGAAGACTTACATTGGTTGACTCAAGCGGAGTCGCGAAAGCAAAAAGAATGTAAACGTGCAATGCAATCATGCAACAATCCTAGATAAGATGTCTCTAACAAATAATCATATAAACGGAGACTTATCCTAAAGGAAATGTGTCGTTGAAATCAAAGTTGTAAACCTAGAAAAATTCTAAGAGAAAGGATAGAGATAGTACACGATACATGGGCACTAAGCCACATGTAGACGAGGCAAACCACAAATCGAAGTCCGGGTCCGAGGCACTTAATTCTCTGCACTAATACACCAAAGAATACCCAAGCATTGCAAAAATACAAGCAAACAAATGATATGCATGATAAACAAAGAAAACATGTCATCAATCAAATTTCCAGATTCAGCAACCTCTAATGAATCCTATCAAAAGTGGTCTTAAACATGAGCTGGATAAAAACCCTTTTACAGAAAGTTAGATACATGTCTTAGGGAACTTCTCCAAAAAGTGGGACCTCAATATCAATTTTATTGTTTGAGAAATAAATGTTTTGGGAACAGTGGATCAGGACTGTCCACTGTTCTTGTAAAAATCATAATTAAATCTACAAAAATCATATGAAGCTCTATTTGGTGTCAAAAGAAAGCTATTTCATTGTAGTATATGATAAAAATAAACCCATGGACATTCTGTAATCACAAGGTTTCTGAAAAAGTGTTTTAAACAGACTCTGTTATTCTGGAAATTTGGTATCATTTGACAAATGAATGCAAAACATAATAGAAGTATAATAGAAGTTCATGAATCATGTTAACCAAGTTGATTTAAGCTTTTGATCTCTCATCCATTTATCCTAGGTGATTTCTAAACCAAGTTTTATTCATCAATTGTTGTTGAGTGATCAAGGTATGACCATTTTGTATACATAATCATATTTGTAATTAAACTTAGAAAATTCCAGAATAGTTGTATCAACTTTAAACGCTTAGAAAACGATCCTAACTCGATCGTATGCTCATGATTTTACATCGGCATATAGATATATGAGTTAGGAATCATCCCCAAAAAGCGGAACGTCGATAACTATTATAGATTTTCTGAAATTCAAGCACAAAGAGACGATGTTCAAATCTGTCAACCGATTTCTCAACAATTTCTAAAAATAGTATATGAATCCTAAAAGCTCTCAAAACGGACCGGATGAAAGCTAATTCATCAAAGTTTACCCAGAAAATTTGAAATCCATCAAACTATGGGTTTTGATGGACCAAATCTAATGGACAAAACCAATCTGCTTTGCTGAATTTTTATCTAGTTCATTTTAAAGTGTGAGGAAAACATTTTAGTGATAGTTGAAGCTTATTAGAGAGATCAAACTCATAGATCAACTTAATTATCATGATTCCCAATCAATTTAGCCCTCAAGTTCTATGAAGAACTTTTAGATCAAGGATCAAAGGGACTTATAAATATCATGTTGGAGATGAAATTCAATAGGAATTCTAGGTAATAGGAATAATCAAGAGATAGGTATGAACATAGAAATCATCCTTCTCATAGATCATATTTCCAAACCATCATGGAATTCAAAATAGATATATGTATATATATATAATCATGTATGCATGAATCTAAACTAAAATTGAAGAATGAAACCAAAATTGAAAATCAAAGTGAAAAACAATCTCTAATTGTAAATTATCAATAAAAATCAAAGAGATTTGGATCTAACTATGTGAGTGTGTGAAGAACATGAGAGGAAGAAGATGAGTGTTCTAATAAGTAGAAATAGAACTAAGTTAGATCCAAATCTTATAGATCTATATATACAAAGTAGGAATTAGAGATGAACTATAGTGTTTACCTCTTGGAGGATTCTCAATTACAAGACCAAAATTGATTTGAAGATCTTCTTCTTCAAGTGTTATTCAAGTGTTCTTCAAGCACTCATCCATGGAAGTTGAGGGAGGCAATTGATGTTCAAATTGTGGTCTAATTAGCCTAAGTTAATCTAAATTCAATTCATAATTTTCTCTCTCTAGAATTCACCTAAATTGAAAGTATATTCAAAGTTTACTTATCTCTCTTGTATGTGCTTCTATGTGTGTTTGTATCTCCAAGTATATTCAAGTGTATCTCTTCCAAGTGTCTAGTGTGTTAAGATGTGATCTCATATGAGATATATGAGATCTTATATAGAGTTTTGAAGACTTAGCTCTTAAGTTTCAGGGTTAAAACAGGATTTTTAGAGCTTAAAAGAGGGTTAAAATGGCCATTTCGGAGCTTAAACGCAATTTCCAGGCAATTTCCTCGCAGTGGGAAGCTTCTAGAAGGGTCTGGAACTCAAAAAGCTCCGTGGAGGACACAAATGGAAGTGGCGGTTATGGTGGGACCCGCCACCCCCATACCCAAAACCGCCATTTACTATTTGGGTCCCTCTGGTCACCCACAAGCTCTGTTTCAAAAATCACGTGCACTGCTTTTCCAGATTTTTGTAAAAATGCTTTTTGGTGTCCGAAATCGTCCGTTTACGTACCGTTGGAAAGCTGTCAGGTTGAATTTCAATATAAAAATATTTCCAGAGGTTTTATAATGAGAATTGAAGTCCAATTGAAGTCCGGAAGTCCTCCGGAACTTTCGTCCTCTTTTTGAAATCAAATGACGTCTTTTCCAAAATTGCTTTCAAATGTGCGTCGATTTCGAACTTTTCTTTAAAATTGAATCTCTGGATACCTAGAATACTGCGTTTAGAACACTTAATGTTCATATAACCCTGAGAGAATATGAATTCTGAGAGATGATTTTGACAAAACCGGGATTTATCCATGGAAAAGGGCTTTTCTGAGCTTGAAGTCACTTTCCGAAGTCCGATCTTCTGATTGTGTGGAATCCAGTACCTTCCACGGGGTACTTTTCATCATCGAATCCTCCAAGACGTTGTTCACCCTAAATCCTATCAGTGTGGTCAAAATTGGGTGTCTACAACTAGTGGTGAAGAAAATTTAGACCATCCCACCAAAAAATAACTTAGATCCTAAAGAGAAGAGAGCTCAGCCAACAAGAAGCTGACAGAACTTTAGCCATTGGACCACATCCATCTATCCCACCTAAACAGTAAGCCTTTTCTTATTCATTCTTTGAATGACGCTAGTGGAGACTGATTCCTTCCGACTAATGAAGATACTACTCTAGTCTTCCATTCATTCCCAGTGGATCCTTCTTCTCCCTAAGAATTGAATGAACCAAGTTCACCTATATGAGAGTGAGGAAGAAAAACCAACAAGAAACTTCCCACTTTGATGTCCCACGATTATGCTAGTTTAGAAATTAAGGAGAAGGACAGGGGTCGCTAGGTCAGAATAGCGAGGACTAACAATTCTCCCCAAGTAGGATTTGAACGTACGACCAGTCAGTTAATAGCCAACCGCTCTACTACTGAGCTATTGAGGAACAACGGACTTAAGGAAGCTGACTCTCATTTTTTGGACCAACCTATGACCGAACAAAAAGAAGTTCATCACTCTTTTTCACATACACTGGGAGAAAAGGTTAAGATAGCAAGCCCCTCCCCAGCCAGAGATCCTCCAGGATAAGGAGGGAGCGGTCAACCCTCTCGAGATTCATATTGATCAATCAAACTCCGCGTCCTACCAGTTTCCTAAGTAGACTCACTCTACCGAGGGGCAACAAAGGTTGAAACCATTCCTGCCAAAAACAAGGGACTGACTTCTCATCCTAGGAGTTAGCATGTATGATAGTGTCCCCTCTTTTTTTTATCTCTCTGAGTTTCTACTACTAAGTGTCACTTCTGCTATTCAATCATAGAATCGATTCCGTGAAAAAGCCCTACACATTATTAGTAAAGCACTAACGAGCATGAAAGGGCCCCTTACTATAGATAGGGTGTTAGCGCTTTAGTTTCATTGCAGCTAGCGTGCCTTCTTTCTTTTTCAAAGTCAAGTTTCTTGCTTGTTAGTCAAGCTTTGAAGCCCTTATGTCATTATTGGGATATTTGAAGAAGCGCAGGTTTGGAACCCTATAAAAGGGGATGGTCTCGATCTCGCTTGGTGGTACCCCTCTCGAGTTGACTCAACATTGATTTTGTGCTTGAGTTGGAGGGCTCTCCCTCCATCCATCGAGCCAAGTAATTCGCTATAGAAAATTTTTCCACTGCCTATCTCATGCCATGCTTTTTCTTTCTCCGAATCGGTTCCTAGTGTCAGTCAATCAAGATTCTCCATCAAGAGCAAGAAGAGCCTTTACTTTAGGTTAGGCCGATCTCGTCATTCACGCAATTCCCCTGTCCATCTATTGATCATGCGAGTACGCATCCAGTCAGCACATAGCGAATGAAAAAAACATTCATCCTAGATTCTCTTCCTCAATCAAAATGTCTCTCAATTGATTCCTATTCATTTGGTCAAAGTCTCCACAGCATTTTCACGCCCCTCTACTAAGTGGTGCACAATGTTGATAGGAATCGACAAATACCTTCTTGTAAACGTCCTTGAGGGAAGCATTCATGGAAATTCGATCATCTTTCTCCCGAGGGCATGGTATGGCCTTGTTCTTGGTGTTGTTTACTAGATGTCGAGTGCCGCCTTTCCCTGTCTGAGAATCTCCATCTACTTTAAGTGGGCGAGATAGAATCGTCAAGTTGGTTGTTCAAAAGACTTTCTCCTTACCCTTTGCATCTTCATCTTTTCAAAAGCCCAGACCCATTGTTCTGGATCTTCATTAGTCCTATTTTAGGTGCAAAGCCTTTTCAATAAAGACCTCTTTCTTTTCTCTCCCCTATCTCTCATTTTGTTGATTAAAAGAGAATAAGCGCTATCCATTGAGTAAAGGGAGGGTTTGCTATAGTGATTCGGGCGGTTGGTGGCCCCTTTGAGAGTTGCGGATCCTTACCGCTGCATGAGTGGCAGCTCACGCTCATAACTCCTCCGACCCGAGTCCTAGTCGTTGCGCTGCGGTTCATTTCCCGGCTTCGCTTATGTGAACTTCTGATTGGTTCCATCCATCGACCCTAATGAATTGAGTATGAAGGGGTCAGTCAAGTAGTTTGGGTTTTTGGTCGATTCCCGTTCGCCTTCCCCCCTCATAGTCCATTATTGGGTGGGGTGGTAAACTAAGAAGGCGCCCGCCTCCTCTTCAGATGTGTCCTCGACAACCTGGCGATTATTTGATCTCCGCTTTTGGGGGCGGGAGTGCTTGGTCGCTATTATTTCCTTTTTCTTAACCAATTCGATTGTGTCAGCCCTGAGATTGGTCTAACATTTTGTTATGAGTTGGCGATCAAAGGTAAGATAGATTTGAGTGCAAGTGGCACTGGACCTTCTATTGACCATAGGGCGTATTCTACCCTTACCGAATTCATTCTACTGAAGCGTAACGTAAAAAGCTCCTTCTCATATTATATTTCTCTGGGTTGGAAGTTACAGAATGTTGTCTGTGGATTTCTAACAAAGGAAAGCCCTCTATATGCCATTTGATTGATTCAAGTTCTGTGCTGCTCAGCACTCCTCAAGGCCCAGGACTGGGACGAACTGTCATTCCAGGATTTGTAGTCCGATACAGTTCTGTTATGTTACCTAGCCAAACCCGCCACCTCATGTGCCAACGTAAATGGTTGTTCTTCCTTTCTCGCTCCCTCTTTTTCTACATATACAGTGGCAGGTTACCGAAGAAGAGGGGACAACTTCTTTCTCTTTTGCCTTGCTCAATCTTCCTTTTCTGATTGAAAGTAGCAATCTACTCTACTACTAGTACAGAGGCCAGATAGAAGGTTCCTTCTTCTAGATGTTCAGAATAAGAAGATCTAGAAGCTAGCTCTTGTCTTGTAAGCAAGCATGCCCATATAATAGCATCTAATTTTGTTTACCAACGTGGTCTTACTACAATTAAGTAAGTAAGCAATCAGTTCTATTCCAAGTGACATGGCTTTTTACTATTCCTTTCCAGAGAAGATTGCTCATCCTGCCAAGTAGATCCATTATTTATGCGGTAGTGCAATGCAGCTGAAAAACGTAAGCCCTTGTATAGGTTAGGGAAAGCTTTCAAACTAGGGTTACAAAAAGCTTTCCTTATATTATATAAAAGTGTTATAAAGGGGCACATGTACCCCTACTATACCCCTAAACTACAAGCTAACGCGCAACAGCTTTTCAGCCGTTGTTGCTTGCTACTTTCAGGCTAAAAAATCTCTCTTTCACCTCTCCTTCCTGCCTCCATTCTGATTGATTTGCTTCTTCCTTTGCACAAATGTTCGGTTTGCCCCTTGTTGTCTTGCATTTTGTGATCCTCCGCTTCAATCTGTGTTTTTCGGATAGCCAGGATCCGACGTTGATTTCCAATTTCAATGTCAGCTCTAGGTTTTGGATGGCCCATCTGGTTAGTTCCACTATCACAGCTTTTAGCCCCTGCAGTCGTTCGACTGCGTACTCCCCGTCCGCGTATCTCACACTCCCAAAGCATCTTTCTTCTTTCATATTTCATTTTCCTTTTCTGGATCTTTCTTTTTATCAATAGGTCGGCTTCGTGCAGATAGATGTTTATCATGGGAGATTGGTGCTCCTTGAGGTATGCCCTTCTAGTGGGCTATTCCCTTATCTGCCTTTTCCATCCAGTGCCCACTCTGTGTCAGAAAATCTTTGTCTTTGATCTCTCTTCGCAAAACAATAAAGAAGTCTAACAGTTTCTCTCAACATCTGTCTTTTAAGTCATTGATCTCATATTTATAATCAGGGGGGTCTATGTTCACTATTAAGTACGCCCGTCCATTCCTTTCAAGCTTGATCCCGTCCTTAGATTCGTTACGTTGTTTGACTGAACTCGTTGGCTCTGAGCTCTATTCGGTCGGAACTCGATTTGAAAACCTTCTCTCACAGATTCCCTTCACCAAGTCATCACCAACAATCAGCTCTTATCCCTTCGCATCAAAGGGCGAGTTCCTTTCTTGTCTTGCCCAAAAACCCGCGGCAAGGTTTTCCACATAGGACCAGCTGCTTTCCTTATCTCGCTCACTGTTACTCCGTCTAGCGCTTTTCGGTTAGGGTTTGCCCCCGGGGGTTAGACCGCTTGGGTTCTATTTTATATTATGGAAGGCAATCAACCTTTCATCCATTCTTCTCCTGTTAGACTTGTAAATACTTTGCTCTTTTTCCTAATCTCTTTCAGTTCTCTCCCTCTACTTTATTTGACAGGGGCGGAGAATACCACTCTATCAATAACAAGAAAAAAGTAGCAATTCACTTTAAAATGGTATGAGCTTGGAAGCAACCTGCTATCTATTGATAGGCGAGAATAGACTGCTATTGCCTGCTTCTGTCACACCCCGCAGTAGCAAAAATAGAGAAAATAAATTCCTTTTTGGACCAGTAGGCCATGACAGTTGAAACTCACCATATTGTCCATAACCAAAGTCAAACCATCAGAGTAATCATTCAAACCACGCATTGAAAAGTTCTAGGATTGATATATATAATCATGAGTTCAATACTAACTATTACAAAACCAAAGTGTTTGCAGAAAATATAAATAAAACATTACGGTAACATATACCGATTACAAACTTATCTAGTAAAACGCTCTCTAAAAACATAAGCATAAACAATCAACAGCAAGCTCCAAGTCTTCAGCTTACGTAGTAGTCATCTCCAGCATAGCCTCTGTCATCTTAGGCTCGATCCTCGTAGCCCCTATCCATGTATGCATCTCCTGCATACTCATAACCTTGGCCAGCTAGACGTCGAATATCCAGCGGCATAAATGCTGTCAACTATTAAAGCTGAGTGAATGCAAACACTAATAGAGTATCTATAGATTGTAGCATATATAAACAACATCATTAAAAGGATCATCTCTTCGTTCGCATGCATGTGTGCACCAACTCAATATCTAACAACGGACGTTGTCCCAATCTCCCAATACATAACATAGACTCTTGGGTCCACATAAATCAAACACATACTCCTATACCTACGGTCTTTCAAATCCCGACACAGTCCCATTTCCTTAATACGTTAACCAGATACGTAAATCTCACTCTCTGGCCAAACTGCCTCGATGTATCCTGGACAATCCACCCCCTGGTACGTCCTGGCCCACACGCCCAACCAATATGCTTGATACGTTATGCCCAACACACTCAATACCTTATGGCCAACGTGCTCAATACCTTAAGGCCAACACGCCCAATACATTACGGCCAGCATGCCCAGCCAACACTCTCAATACATTACTACCAACATGCCCAATACATTACGGCAAATATGCCCCAACCAATATGCTCAATACATTATGGCCAATAAGCCCAATACATTACGATAAATACGTCCAGCCAATACGCTCAATACATTACAGCCAACATGCCCAACCAATACGCTCGATACATTACAGCCAACACACCCAGCTAATTCACTCAATACATTACAGCCAATATGCCCAATATATTAAGGCAAATACACCCAGCCAATATGCTTAATACATTATGGCCAATACGGCCAGCTAAAACACTCGATACATTACGGCCAACACGCCAAACCAATACGCTTGATACATTACGGCAAATACGCCAAGCCAATATGCTCAATACATTACAATAAATACGCCCAGCCAATACGCTCAATACATTATGGCCAATACACCCAATACATTATGGCAAATACGCCCAGCCAATACTCTCACTACATTATGGCCAATATGCCCAGCCAATACGCTAGATATATTACGTCCAACACGCCCAGCTAATACGCTCGATACATTATGAAAAATACGCCCAGCCAATACGTTCAATACATTACGGCCAATACGCCAAGCCAATATGCTTAATACCCATACTGGCCATCCCACCCTAACACGTACTGGCCACCTCGTCCTAGCACATACTGGCCACCACGCCTTAACACATACTGGCCATCATGCCCTATATCATATGATCTTCGCGACCGCATTCACTCGTACCATCATAACCACTATCAACCCCCCTGTGGTTGATAGACCCACCACTATGCGTGTCGGCTTATCAATCTCATTATTATATCAACATTAACCAAAAGGTTCCATTGTTCAATGCATTACTCCATGTGTGTATTATTTCAATATAGTTTCCAACAATCAACGTATGATAATGACCATGTTAATAGTTCATCAGGTATAAAAGAACTAATCATTTAACATTCTAATATGCTTGATTGATTGTAGTCATTTCGATTGATCGAGGTAAACCTGGGTTCGATCGATCAAATTTACTTCGATCGATTAAGAACGGGTGTGTTCGATCGATTGAATGCAGTATTATTCTAGAATTTGAACTGGACCATTCAAGCACGTTAGGGTCTGTCCTATCTTGCCGAAACACATATATATGAACATATATATGCTACTAAGTGAGTATAGGCCCTTACCATGAAGTTCGGCAATGCCGGCGAGCTCAGGGTGGTCACGGGTTGTCTCGAGGTGAGTCCTCTCTCTCTTCTTTCTCTTCTCTATCTCTTTCTGCTCCTCTTCTTCTATTCTTCTGACCGAGTGTGTGTGCGAGTGTTTATATGTTGGGTGTATATATATAACCGGGTATGTGTGTGTATATATATGAACCATATATATCTCTCTCTCTCTAACTCTCTCAAGATTCAGCAACGCTCACACACACACAAACATAACATATATATAGGGAAAGAGAAAGGGCAGGTGGCAGAACACGTATACTAAAAGTACAGGGTTTGATCGATTGAGAATAGGTCAGTCAGGGTTTGATCAATTGAGATGGGTTCAATCACTCGAGAAAAGAAACACATCATCATTTCAGGTCGGCAAAGGTTCAAGCAATCCAAGTAGGTTCGGTCGATTTAGAAAAAGAAGCTCTCGATCGATTGAGGTTAGTTTGATCGATTGAAACCAAAATTATAGGAAAGGTAGGGACAAGCACACTGAATCTTATTTATATCAGAAGGGTATAAAAGTACAACAAAAATATAGGGTATTACATCACCCCCTCTAAATAAAGCTTTTGTCCCTGAAATCCGAACTAAGCGACGATAAATAACTTTGGATACTTCTTACGTATTTCAGATTTTAGCTCCCAAGAAACTTCTCTTTATTGTGAAACTTCCACTGGATCTTTGCCAATGGAATCTCCTTGTTCCTCAGCTTCTTAACTCCTCGATCAAGAATTTGTACTGGTCCTTCGTGAAATGACACATTATCTTTCCCCTCGATGTCTTCAAAGTTAATCTCATGACTCAGATTATGTGCACACTTCCTTAATATGCTGACATGAAAAACATTGTGTACTTCCGACATCTTAGGCGACAATGCGAGTCTGTTAGCTTTCCTCTCTTTTGTCCAAATTTGACAATTCCTCGTATTGAAGATACTTTGAGTAGTACATGATCCCTATCATTAAATTCCAAACCTCTACTGCATTTATTTGCGTAACTCTTATGTCTACTCTACGCCATTCACATCCTTTCCTTCACAATCTTGATCTTCTCATTACGTCCCAAACTAATTCTGGTCCAAGCAGTTGATTGTCTCCAACCTCTGCCCAACACAAAGGCGATCGACATATAATGCCTTGAAGGATGCCATTCCTATGCTCGAATGGTGGTTGTTATTGTACACAAATTCTATCAGCAGTAGATGAGTCTCCCATGAGCTCTCAAAATCAATAATGCATGCTTGTAGCATGTCCTCCATCACCTGGTTAACCCATTTAGTTTGCTCATCGATCTGTGGATGAAAGGCAGTACTCAAGCTTAGTGAAGTCCCCAAAGTTGTCTGTAGACTATTCCAAAACTCTACAATGAATCTTGAATCACTGTCAGATACGATAGAGACTGGTACACCAGGCAGTCGTATGATTTGTTGTATGTAGATCTGACTCAAACATTTGACTGGATATGACATGCTATAAGCTATGAAATGCACCGATTTTGTACGTCGAACCATAATTCCCCAAATAGCATCGTGGTTTTGCTGAGATCATTGCAATCCTACCATAAAATCCATAGTTATATGCTCCCACTTCCATCTGGGAGCTAGTAATGGTTGTAGAAGTCCTGGAGGCTTCTAATGTTCTGCCTTCACTTGCTTACACGTGAGACATTCAGACACGTGTTCTGCAACTTCTCGTTTCATACCTTCCCACCAGAAGTTCCTCTTCAAATCCTTGTACGTCTTTGTACCTCCTGGGTGGATAGCCATTCACGACTTGCGAGCTTCCATCTGAACAAATACTCCAATTCTCTGGTTCTTTTACCGCCTTTCTCGCGAACCACTCCTGAAGTCCTTCATTCTTCTTCTGTGCCTCTAAAATACAACTGAAGAGAGTCAGTTGCACTATGATACATCCAAAGTGTCGTCCTTCACTTAGGTCTGAGGCATGAATACCAAATTCAGCCAAAGTTTCCAATGCTTTCCACTCTTTGACCATAAGAGAAACTAATATCGTCCTTAGGTGTTTTCGGCTCAACGCATCGGCTACCACGTTCGCTTTTCCAGGGTGATACTGTAACTTCAAATTGTAATCCTTTAACAATTCCATCCAACGTCGTTGTCTCATGTTCAACTCTCTTTGAGAGAACAAGTACCTCAAACTCTTGTGATCCGAGACTGGATCGAACTTTTTCCATAGAGGTAATGCCTCCAAATCTTGAGTGCAAAAATAATCGCAGCTAACTCAAGGTTATGCGTCGGATAATTCAACTCGTGAGGTTTCAATTATCATGATCCGTATGCAATTACCCTTCTCTCTTGTATCAGAACACATCCGAGTCCTTGATGTGATGCGTCACTATAGAGGGTGAACTACTCACCGCTCTTGGGTATCATAAGCACTGGCGTAGTGGTCAGTCTTTCCTTCAATTCCTGGAATGCAGGCTCATGCTTGTTACCCCATTCAAACTATAATTTTTTCTTCGTTAGTCCGGTAAGAGGAGTTGAGATCTTGGAGAATCCTTCCACAAATCTCCGATAGTATCCAGACAAACCAAGAAAACTTTTGACTTTCATTATGGTGGTTGGTATATTCCAATCCAGAATAGCATCTGTCTTCAATGAGTCTACGACTATTCCATCTTGTGAGACAATATATCCTAGGAACTTGACCACTTTCAGCCAGAACTTGTACTTGCTAAGCTTTGCATATAGTTGATTATCTGAGAGGGTCTGTAGTGCAATCCTTATATGTTTTTCATGTTCCTCCTCAGTCTTTGAGTAGATTAGAATATCATCTATGAACACGAAAATGAACTGGTCCAAGTAGGCCTAAATACTCTATTCATTAAGTCCATAAATACTGCTGGAGCGTTGGTTAATTCAAAAACATAACCAAGAATTCATAAAGCCCATACCTCGTCTTGAAAGCAATCTTCAAAATATCCTCCGGTCGAACCAACAGTTGGTGATATCCGGATCGTAGATCGATCTTTGAAAAAGTCTTCGCTCCTTGTAACTGATCAAATAGATCATCGATCCTAAGGAGTGGATACTTATTCTTAATCATGACCTTATTGAGCTCCCTATAGTTGATACAAAGTTGCTGAGTTCTGTCCTTAACGAATAGCACTGGCTCTCCCCAAGGTGACGTGCTGGGTCGAACAAACTTGAGATCTTCTAACTCCTATACTTGCTTCTTTAGTTCTTGCATCTCCGTTAGTGCCATCCGATAAGGAGCCTTTGATTGTGGTAAAGTGACGGGCACTAATTCGATGCAAAAATCAATCTCACGCTTAGGTGGTAATCTAAGAATATTCTAAAACACATCCTCAAAGTCTCAGATTACAGGAATCTTGTGCAACACTGAGTTCCAAACTCAAGCTCTCGACAGCTACTAGATGGCTAGTGAGAAAAGCATCACTAGAGAGGTTGTATTGAAAATCAAAGGGCTGACTTTTTGGTACCGAAAAGGTAATCATCTTATTGGCACAATCAAACTTAGCACGATACTTTGTGAGCCAATCGAATCCTAATATAAAGTCAAATTCCTTCATTGGTAGAACGATTAGATCTACAGGACGAATCATATCCACGAGGGTTAAGGCACAGTCCTTACATACTTACCCTAATCGTACGGTTACTCCCAAAGGTGATACTAAGGGCTATATTAAGCACCTGGGGTACTAAACCCGACAGTTTAACAATCCTGATAGCAATAAACGAATTCGAAGCACCAGTATCAAAGAGAACTTTAACTTGAATGCTGAATAACGTAAAACACCTTCTATGTTCTGTTGTTCAGTCTCATAAAGTCCCGCATTTTTAGGGAAGATAGCATTCATACAAGCCTGTCCAACTTGGCCCTGAGCGGCTGGTCCGTTCTATGCCCTACGGGGTGCTCTACAGTCCTTGCTGATATGGCCATACTTGTTACAATTGTAATAGAGAATGCTCACCCTGTTGTGGCACATAGAAGCTCGACAGTCCTTAGCCAAATGACCTGGCACTTAGAAGCTCGACAGTCCTTAGCCAAATGACCTGGATTTTGGCAATTAAAGCATTCCCTAGTATTGCTTCCAGTAGCAGTAGGGAGTCCTTAAGGGGAGGAGCTTCAGTTATAGCATAGCAGTTCTGGGGACGCAGGTTGTGGCTTCCTCTCTCCAATCCAATTGCGCTTGTTCCCTTGGAATCGTATCGGAGGTCTCGGTCCTTGGTTACCCCTGGGTGGTGGTCGATTCCCAAAACGTCCTTACTACCAACCATTAATAGTCTCATGACCGACTGCCATTCCTACCATAGCCTTAAAAGTCTGACCCTAATGATTCAACATCATCCGTTGTAGTGCCAGGGAAAGACCTTGGTGATACTGCTTATTCTTCTTCTCTGGAGTATCAATCCTATGCAGGGCGAAATGAGATAGCCATTCAAACTGCATTTTATATTCTCTTATGGTCTGGTTCCCTTGCCTTAGTTCAATGAACTCTCTCTCCTTCTTATTCCTCTCCATTTGAGGAAAGTAGTTCTCAAGAAACAGCCTTTTAAATATGATCCAGGGCATCCTTCCAGCCGCGTCTTCTCCTATGGTTTCCTTCTCCGATTCCCACCAATCGGCAGCCGCATAAGTCAACTAGAATGTCGCCAGTCGACACTTCTCTATCTCATTACGTCCTAGGGTATTGAAGATCACTTCCATCTCTCAGAGCCACTGTTCCGCCTGCCACAACCCAGTATTCCTGTTAAACTTCTCCAGGCAAAAATGACTGAAATGTTCCACTGTTTTGTCCTCAATTGACCTCGGAGGTGCTCCCTGATTATTTTTGTTGTTCCCATTGGGGTTGTTGATCCATTCCATTCTACGTACAAAGGCTTCAAACAGTCTAGTTAGATCAACAACTTGGGGTGCCTGGGGGACATCTTCAATCTGAGCGGGACGATTCCGAGTAGGCATTCCTGCCATCGATGCAATAAGGTTGGGTACCTATATAGACATCTCTCGGTTAGTCATCAACCCCAAAAACAAAAATATAGAAAGTACTTCAGAAATCAAACGTAATAGTTATAGCTATTATCACACTAATAGCAATGGAAAAGATAACTCAGAGAGTCAACCCTATCTCAAGGAATCTTAAGGTTCAGAAGTCAAGAAATATTGGACAATTGGTGAGCGCAACTACTAAACCGAGGCTTTGATACCAAAAATCCTGTCACGCCCCGCAGTAGCAAAAATAGAGAAAATAAATTCCTTTTTGGACCTGTAAGCTATGATAGTTGAAAGTTACCATATTGTCCATAACCAAAGTCAAACCATCAGAGTAATGATTCAAACCACGCATTGGAAAGTTTTAAGGTTGATTTATATAATCAGAGTTCAAAACCAAAGTGTTTGCAAAAAATATAAATAAAGCAATTACGGCAACATATATCGATTACAAACTTAACTATTACAACGGTCTCTACAAAAATAAGCATAAACTATCAATAGCAAGCTCCAAGTCTTCAGCTTGCGTAGTAGTCATCTCTAGGATAGCCTCCATCATCGTAGGATCTATCCTCGTAGCCCCTATCCATGTATGCATCTCCTGTATGCTCATAACCCTGGCCAGCTGGACGTCAAATATCCAGCGGCATAAACGCCGTCAGCTACGAAAGTCGAGTGAATGAAAACACTAACAAAGTATCTATAGATTGTAACATATATAAACAGCATCATTAAAAGGATCATCTCATCATTCACATGCATGTATGCATCAACTCAATATCTAACAACGGACATCGTCCTAATCTCCCAATACATAACATAGACTCTTGGGTACACATTAATCAGACACATAGTCCCATACCTACGGTCTTTCAAATCCCGACACACAGTCTCATCTCCTTCATACATTAACTAGACACGTAGTTGTCACTCTCTTGCCAAACCGCCTCGATGCATTCTGACCAATCCGCCTCTAGTACGACCTGGCCCACACGCCCAACCAATACGTTTGATATGTTATGGCAAAAATACTCAATACTATATGGCCAACATGCATAATACCTTATGGACAACATGCCCAATACATTACGGCCAACATACCCAGCCAACACAACCAATACATTACGGCCAACACACCCAATACATTATGGAAAATACGCCCAATTGATACGCTCAATACAGTACGACCAACACGCCCAATACATTATGATAAATACACCCAGCCAATACGCAAAATACATTACCGCCAACACAACCAGCCAATACGCTTGATACATTATGGCCAACACGCCTAGCCAATACGCTCGATACATTACGGCCAATACGCCCAATACATTACGATAAATACACCCAGCCAATACGCTCAATACATTACGGCCAATACGCCCAGTCAATACGCTTGATACAATACGGCTAACACGCCCAGATAATATGCTCAATAAATTATAGAAATTACGCCTAGCCAATACACTCAATACATTATGGCCAACACACCCAATACATTATGGTAAACACGCCTAGCCAATACGATCAATACATTACGGCCAATAAGCCCAGTCAACACCCTCAATATATTACGGATAACACGCCTAGCCAATATGCTCGATACATTACGGCAAATACGCCCAGTCAATACGCTCAATACATTACAGCCAATACGCCCAGCCAATATGCTCAATACTCATACTGGCCATCCTGCCCTAACACATACTGACCACCATGCCCTAACATATACTGGTCATCATGCCCTATATCATATGATCTTCGCGACCACATTCACTCGTCCCATCATAACCAGTATCGACCCCACTGTGGTCGATAGACCCACCAATATACACGTCATCTTATTTATCTCATTATTATATCAACATTAACCAAAAGGTTCCACTATTTTAATGCATTAAATCCATTACTCCATGTGTGGATTATTCTGATACAGTTTTTCAACAATCAACGTATGATAATAAACAAGTTAATAGTTCATCAGGTATAAAATAACTAGACATTTAACATTCTGATATGCTTAATTAATTGAAGTCATTTCGATCGATTAAGGTAAAGCTCGGTTCGATCGATCGAAGTTACTTCGATCGATTGAGAACGGGCTATGTTCGATCGATTGAACGTAGTATTATTCCAGAATTTGAACTAGACCATTCATGCATGTTTAACGTCTGTTCTATCTTGCTAAAATACATATATATATATGAACATATCTATGCAACTAAGTGAGTATAGGCATTCACAGTGAAGTTTGGCGATGCTGGCGAGCCCGGGGTGGTCGCGGGTGGTCTCGGGGTGAGTTCTATCTCTCCTCTTTCTCTTCTCTGTCTCTTTCTGCTCCTCTTCTTCTCTTCTTTTGACCGAGAGTGTGTTTAAGTATTTATGTGTTGGGTGTATATATATAATCGGGTGTGTGTGTGTGTGTGTGTATATAAGTATGTATATATGTGAACTATATATATCTCTCTCTAACTCTCTCAAGATTAAACAACCCTCAGACACACATAAACATAACATATATATAGGAAAAGAGAAAGGGTAGGTGGCAGAACACGTATACTAAAAATACAGGGTTTGATTGATCAAAGTGGGTTCAATAGATTGAGAACAGGTCAGTCAGGGTTTGATCGATTGAGATAGGTACAACCACTCGAGAAAAGAAACAGGTCATCAATTCAGGCTGGCAGAGGTTCAAGTGATCGAAGTAGGTTTGATCGATTGAGAAAATGAAACTCTCAATTGATTGAGGTTAGTTCGATCGATCGAAACTGAAATTACAAGAAAGGTAGGGACAAGCACACTGAATCTTATTTATATTAAAAGGGTATAAAAGTACTATGAAAATACTAGGTATTACAACTTCACCTATCTATTCTATTATGGCCGGCTCGTAGACATTAGAGGAAGGCCATCATCTCTATCTGGGTACGATCTTAGCTTCATTCATTCGTTGAACCTTAGGGATAGCCATTAGCATTGAGATCAATCACCATACCACCTCTATCATATATACAACATTACATGAGGTGATTGTGCTTGGTCAACACACACATAAAGCGCCTACGTTCTGCTTGCAGCCAATATAACCATAACCTAACTTGCATGAGATTCAACAACCGAAGCTATTGGTAGTCCCGAGGGGACGACATCCTCCTATAATAGTTAGCAGTACTGAACAAGCGAGTCATTGGTCTGGGGGAAAGAAAATGACCACCTTTGAAAAAAAAAGGAACTCGCTAAGCCTTCAGAACAAAGGCGATTTTATTCATGCTTCAGACGATCTAGCTAATTATATATACTTTTGTCTAATTATACTTCTTCTATTAGAAAGGCCAACCTATAGGCCTGTTTTAGCGTGTTTCTAAAGTCATCCTAACCAGTTACCATTGGAAACGCTACTAAGGACCGGGTGAAGAATGAAAATGGTCTACTAACGCTCACGAGAGAAGATCTTTTTTAGATCAGCAATGAATATCTTACATCTATGAAGAAAAATTTCTCCCAGGGTGCTTACCGAAGGCTATTCACGAGAGAATCATGCACAATTTTGTTTGACCGTGATATGAATGCCCGTTATCTCCTCGGTTTAGTGATGGATTTTATGGTCGACGTCTAACCAACACGAATATGTCGACATGAAACGAGTTCCCCACGGAGCATTTTAGCTTTCATCCTCGGACTATCGGACGTTTTGTTCGCTTTTGGCACTTGCATTCTCATTCCCAGAACCTTCGCGATTGATTGGGAGAAAGATCAAAAGCAAGAAAATGGATAGTTATCCATCGGAAATCGCTAGGAATTCCCTAGGGATTGCCTTCTAATAGATGTTGTCTTTCATTATTAACATCCAATTCCATGCTAATACAAAAAATGAGCGATTGCTAGTCAGCTTTTATTTTCTTTAATAGTTTGGTAAGGGCTGAGGTTCTGAAGGCTTTCCAACTTTCTTCAATTAGCGAATAGCATAGATGGATCAATTACGCAGTTCTGTAGCATCCTCTAACTCACTATCTGCTCCCCTTCACTTTTTTTGCTGGATGGGAAGATGCAAATCACGAAGGCCTTCCCACCACGCGAAGTTCAAACCTTGTCAAAAAGAGAGAAGCGAATTGAAAATTGGCCTCAAATCCCTTCATAATCGAAGGTGAAAGCGGGAAAAAGATGACGAAAGCCTTTTCTCTTTCTTTGTCAGCCGACTTGAAAGGTGCTCTCAGTGTACCGCCATACGCACCCAGACATTAGACCAATTGTGGATGGCCCAACAATTTCTAGAATGTCGTTGTCATGATGTTGACCTGGCTTCTGCGGCTGCGGCATCCGCGTAGCTCTGAATACGTGCATTGGAGCTCTTCGCTCGATGTCCCGGATCGCTCTCTTGTAAACCACTATTTTGTCGGGTGGTGGCTTATTTCCAACACCCCCTTACTAGATCAAACAAATAAAGCTACATTGAATGAAGCAACTTCTCCCTCCCGAACAAGGGTCAATGGTTCGGGAAAAAGCCTATCTCATTGATGTTCAAAAATGGGAAAAGCGTCGTTCGAAAACTTCGCATTAGCTCATTTTGGACCACCTTCTACTTTTGAACCAGTTCTCGACCCTGAGCGTAGCAACCCTAAGAAAGGCACACTAGCAACTCATATTTGCTGCAACCACACTTTTTTTTTTCAATCAAACCATTAATAGGGGCCTTCCAGGAATTGACCAAGCAAAAACCGGGGATCAAAGTTCCATTGATACATCTATCTCAAATAGGGAAGCACTTAATAAAAAAAAAGGAGCCAGCTAAGCTCGAAAGGGGCAGCAGGTTGTCGGTTAGGAGCTCTCTCTGGCCGATAATAAAGTTAAAGCTTCACACTGGTCCACTCCCAACTTATACGGCTAAATTGCAACTCTATGTTGATAAGAAAAAAGAAAATCCCTAAGAAGAAGACTTCCAACTATTCTAACAAAAAGGGGCAATTTAAATGCTTCATAGATAACCCCCTTTGTCTCGTTCTCGTCTAACTCTCCAGGAGATTGAAGAGTGGTTTGTGCTTCGCGCCCCAATTCCCTTAACTAATGAATGCTTAGATACCTACAGCTGATTTTGTAAGGAGTGCAGAGCAAGATGGACGAGAAAAGAAACGAGAAGAAGACAAAGAGAGGAAGGAAGGGAGACCTCTTTCTATTGCCTTCCCTTTCTACTTCTAGACTGGTTCATCGGCAAGACAGCGAGCCAAGATTTGTAACATCAATTGACAAATCTATGACGCGTAACCTAGCAAAGGAGAAAGAGATAATGGCAACACATTTCATACAAGAGGGAGGGGGTTCAAAGTCACTTGTATGTATGCCGCTCACGTGAAGAAGTTCTTCTCTAATTCCAAAATGTAAAACCACCATTATGCAGTGATGAGCTCCAGAGAATGAACCTTATGTGTTCTTCCCAGAGAAAAATGACTTTCCACTAAAATAAGTCCGCTGCGAGCCAAGCAAACACAAAATGACTCAACCGAGTTGAGGTACTATTCACCAAGTGGAACTTTTGAGTATCTTTACTAAGCCAACCACCCCTTCTCCTATACCTAGCTGCTTATCACTTACCAAAGCGTACTTTGTTTCCTGGGATGAGCGACTCCTTCTTTCTTCCTTCTAATTGGTAACAAAGCGGTGTTTCCCTCAGGTTCTTCCCTGACCTTAGATGGAGAAAGAAATGCTTAAGGAAAAGGCATCCTCAAAGCTGACACATCGGTCCTATCTCATTGCCTTATTTGAACCGACATAAGGAGGTTTAGTCAAGTATAGTATAGCACGGCTTATGGTTCTAGTAGCACAAAATATAGAAACTATACTATGCTAGTTTACTCTAGAAGACCTAGTCTGACTATAGTTAGTAGTAGTATAGATTAGTTATATTCGTAGAATAGAAGAAGTGCCTCTAATTTCTATTATATTAGTAAAGCGCTAGCACCCCTATAGAGTAAGGCTCTTTTCTGGAAAGCTGCGAAGCCTTCAATGTTAGTATGGAGACTTTGCTTCCCCTTCACTGAACAACCCCCATGTTGCAACACTTAACTACGCTTCAAAGAGCGAACTCCACCTATTTTTGAGCTATTGAATTAGGCGATCTGAAAATCAATTTCTTCCTCACCCCTTCTATCAGAAAAGGAGGCTTGGTACTGAAATGATGGTAAGAAAATCTATATGTATCTTGGTAAAAGTAGACCTCGAGCTCTGGGGCTTTAAGGGATAAGACAGGTTTGGAACCCTAACCCAAGCCAGGAAGGAAACGATATCCTTAACTCGGGTTAGACTATCACGCACAAGACTCACCTGGGCTCTCATCGAGATCAACTCACTTTTCTCTCCTTAACGTCTGGTACCATTGCCCCGCCACTCTACCTGTCTTCTTATGGTCGAGTCGGGCCATTCTTCAATCTTGTTACAAGGGAGACTTCTCTTCGTATACCAACCCCCCAGTTAGTTCCATTTTTGGGGCAAAGCTAAGCACTAGAGTCATAAGGGCCTGAGGTGATTATTAACATTCTTTTCTAGCCCATATCTTCCCACCTCTAGTCACATGAGCTTTCGAGAGCCCCGTCTGGATCTAAACAATTTTTTATCTACGTCTCATGTCTTTCAACTCAGCAGGATCCAGAGAAAGACGAACCTACCTACCAGCTCTAAGTGCCAAGATCAATCAAACAAAATAGGCTCAACAGAAGAACCCGTTTTCTGCATCTTATTTATCCCGTTGTATAGATCATCAGATAACTCTATTTTCAAATCAGAAAGTACCCTCTCAATTCTTTAATAGGCCTACACCTTTTAGGTTATCTGGAAGGAATGGAATGACTAATCTAATGTGCAACCTCCACAAAGAAAAAGCTCCTTGGACTTCCGTATCCGTATGACCGGCCAATCTGTGACAACCCCACAACAAATATTGAAATGCCAAGCCCTTTCTCTATTAAGGAAACAAGCATGCGCTCAAAATACCTCCTAAACCCCAACCCACGTTGTTTATGTACTGGATTAGCTACCACTTCCTTAGAACAACACTAACTACCTCTCTCTAATATAAGAAAATCCAAGAAAGAAAATAGCTCCATAATAAAAAACTGCCATGAATCACACACACGCAAGTAGTGACTTAGCTAGAGGAAGAAGCTGGAGCCTATGCACTACCGAAGAATGGGCCTGATAGAATCAATCGATTGCATAAGATAAGCTAAAACCACTTACTGGTCTTTCCGAACAAAATAGCATAAAGAAAAAAAAAGAAGTAAAGTAGACTAAAAAAGAAAAGAGATAGTAAAACCCCCTCCCACCTTTTCTATCTATCTTTAAAAGTAGGACGAGTGTCCTACCTAATTAAATAATTAGAATAATGGAGAAGCGAGAGGTCTTCAAAAAAACCTATACTCCCACTTCCCTTTATTTGAGATTTCCAAAAGGTGAGATTTTGAAACAAAAATGGGCAGAACCGCATCTATTCAAAGGAAATGTTTCAGCCTGTAGGAGAGACATATGAGTTTCTTACTGACTTTCCTACTGACGGAATCACTTGAATCAGTTGAAGGAGGTTTCTATAAGAAGAGTTGCAACTCAGCGTTGGGGCGGGCAGGAGTGCATGACGAGTGGGTGTGGATATCGTATTTTTCTTACCTACAGGTTGTCTAAAAATCTTATTCAATTTCAAAATACAAACCATGAGTCACCACTTAATTTTTAAAGGGAAAATAAGAAACCATTTGAAAGCAAACTGATCTTTTTCGAAAAAACCAGAGATTTCTAGGTCTGGGGATTATGGAATGAGAGGGGAAGGAGCCCAACGGACTAAAACACCTCCATTCATCCTATCTCGGGATAGGTCTCGATTCAACATCCTTTTAATCGAATCATTAATCTTAATGTGCCATCAACTAATACATAAATGTAGATATACATCACAAAAGCATGTTCATAGAGTGTAAGATTACTGATCTTGTCAAAATCAAGATATAAAAGTATGCTTACTTATGCTTTACTTTCAAAAGATTTGCAGTGTGGAAGTAAAGGACGAACCCACAGAGATTGAATACTATGCACTTTAATTTTTAAAACCTAAATTTATTTAATTACGAAAAACGGATTTCAGTTTTAATTTGAATTAAACTAATAACAGTAAAAGTAAATCTAAATTATGTAAGCAATGAAATATTTGTTTTTATAGTAAGTTAAAGGAACCTAGGATTGCAAATCCACCACTAGCTTCATAATAAGGGTATTTACGAATTACTTTAGTTTATTTAGTTGGATGATAATGGAGAATTGTAGCTACAAGCCCAATTCCTCCATCAAGAAAATAACTATGGTTCAAGCACCAACATAATCCATCTTCGGTTAGCACGAATTATCCCACACTAAACTAGGGTTGTGGTATAATCCGTCTAATCTAGACATGGACTATTCGGATACTTAATAGCACAATTCAATTTAAGCACCATTACATGTAAATAATCTAAACAAGCACAGCAGGCATAGATCATTCAGCACACTACCATCAAAATAGATCTAAGACAAGAGTAAACTTTGAAAGTAATGATTTAATCAATAAAAGCACGATTTATTTATAAAAAACCTCAGAACATGTAACTGTCATCCATATATAATAAAACTAAAATAAAAACATAAAATACACCCTATTACTTGGCTAGGGTTTCATTAAAACCCTAGATCTTGAGTTTAGTTGGCCATAGAATTGATGAACGGCAAGAGGTTGATGGAGGAGGCCTTGGGAATCCTTGGTCTTCTTCTTCTTCTCCTTTCTTTCCTCTCTTCAATGGCTGAAATTTTTGTTGTATATGAATGTATCTAATATTGTGTAATGATGTCTAACCACAAAATTGATTTAGAATAGGATTTATATAGAGTTTGGAAGGATTTAGGAAGATTTCCTAAGCCAAATCGCACTAAAATAGATGTTTTTACGTTTCTGGACGTATTCAGCCAATTCGGATCACACAAGGCTCTTCAGGACCTCGAAATATACAAATTTGACTTTTTTAACCGGTCGCTCACGCAGGTCGCACGAGCGCATAAAATGGGAGGTCGTACGAGCGGGCCGTGCGAGCGATGGGCTGGATTCTCACGCGAAGTGGCTTTTTCTGCTTGTTTCTTCCTACTTTTCACCCTATTTAACTGAAAATCATTGCTTTCTTCTAAAACCTGACAGAAAGTGAAAAACAAAGTAAAATTATACAAAATAGGATAGAAACGACTAACAAATGTGAATTAAGGCGTATAATTGGGATTTGTTCTCTCCCGATCACACCCCCCCAAAACTACATTTTGCTAGTCCTCGAGCAAAAAGAAAAAAAAATAAAACTACTACTAATAAACTTCCTAATCCATTTTCGTATGGATGATTGTTGCTCTTAGCTTTTGCAACAAGCCGTTTAAACCGGTAGGTGTCCCTAGTTAGACGAGTGAAGTCTCCTGAGGGTTCTCGTCAACAAGTCACCCACAACCATCTTTATTAACTTGTAAAGAAAAGTTTTATTAAAATGAAGAACAACATTCAATACTCCTTATTACAAAATGTTGATTTGAAATAGAATAACAAACAAGAAAAAATAGAATCAAACGTCTACCTACATCATGAAATGCAATCCCAAGCACATGCATCGTATAAATCAATAGAGTTTCTCATAAAATTGCACGTGTGTGATATGGTAGTCAAATGAACACGCGCATGTCATTAACTTGGAATATAACTCGGATGACCATCTAACTATGCTTCGACTACAATTCTCACAATGAATTACACTCTAAAATGAAACGCTAAGAACATGTTTAATTTATCCGATATATGGGAGCAAAAGAAATATGTTTTCAAAATGAGAAATGCTCACATATGACTCGAAAAAGAATGCATGACATGAAAGAACAATAGTCTCATGGATAGGACGCCATTAGTTAAGAAAAATTAATCATTACCATGTTTTAGTCCCCCTCCCATTGTTTTCATATCCAAACCATGTTTCCTAGGAACAATAGGACTTTTCAACCGTTGTAATGTGGCTCGGGCAATGAAAAAGGATAGAAATGATTCATTAGGTAGGTAATCTCAGAATGGCATTGTAAAGCATGTAAGATTTCTTTCATTCGTCTTTTCTACCAACTTCATCTTTTTATACTTTTTTTCCATATTTTTCAATTTCTTTCCTCTTCTTTTTTTCTTTTCTCTGTTTTTCAACCTTATTTGTTTTTTCTTTCCATTGCTTTCAAAATGAATATTCATTGAATATCAAAGCAACTACCCTAAACATCATATTGTTTTCTTTTTCTTCACAGTCAACACATTGCCTTACCACCACTAAAAGTTGATCAATCTTTCAGTGGTACACTCCAAGTTGATCAAGTTGGAGCTTTTAAACAAGATAATGGTGATTAAAGAAAAAGGTACTTTAACAGCTCAAAGGGGCGAACTAAGAAAATTTTGTATCATTGAACTAGATAGGACAAAGGTCAAAAGGGTGGAAAACAAAGAAGGCCTAAAATCATGTCCTAGGGTGAAACAATTTTTCAACGTTTACGACGGAAGATTATTTAGCATGGTAACAAATATTTTAACTTGACTATCAACCAAAACAAGAATAATGAGACTAAACAACGAGTTAATGCGCTATTTCAATGAAATTCGACAAACACAAAATGCATTTATTACCCTCTATAAAGAAAAGATAGGCTCAAAAGCTCACTGGGATTAGTCTACACCATGTGTTATCTGGAAATCTGAATCATATTATAGTTCACATCAAACATGTATTCAAGCGACTATGTGCAGTGCAGAGGTGTATGTGCAAATCTTTGATATAAAACTACGATTCGAACGATACATGACCTACATCGTCATATCATGATTTCAACAAATATTTAATCAAATCTTTTCATGTTTACCATTCTATAACAATCCAAGTTACATAACAAGATGTATCGACTAGAGATTGCAAAATTATAGGTGACATCGTTTATTTAAGCACAAGTATCAAAAAAAAAATTCAAAATTTTGGTGTATATAATAATGTGCATGTGAGTGCATACCCCCAAACCTAAACCTTTCATTGTCCCCAATGAAACAATAAAACTAATGAAAGGAAAGTACGTAGAGAAGGAACGATAGTACCTCAATTTCGGCAACCACAAACCAGGTGAACATATATAAATATAGCAATACAGTTCAAATGCTCCAAATGGAGACACTAATTCACCTAGAAATACTTAAAAGAAAATAAACATCTTATGGCTGGAAGGATGTTCCAACCCATTATATATGGCTGATTCTAGTAATGGAAAAGTAGACTATTTTGAGATAAAAAAGTGAGAGTAATCTCTTTGGTTTTTTTAGAACTATTTGAACTTATAAGATTTATCTGTGGCATTCAACTTTCGACTTATCAATCAGGCTTCCATAACTGATTGTGGTGTCCTCACATACCAAGGTTCTTGCTTCTACATAAGCATCAGGTCGAGGTTCCATCCATTCCTATCTTAGAGAGACGATCTGGGATTAATCTTATACGAGTTTCATCACAAGTTGGCGTGGTTCGTATCAGTTGGTATCAGAGCTTGGCTCTAAGTGAGGTTTGCTATCTTTATTTGTTCACTGTCAATTTTCTTTAGCCTTCTTTTTTTTGGGTTAGTAAATCCTAATATCAGTTTCCCTTTTCTTGTTTGATTTGAGTTCGAATTTAGCTTTGCTTCCGAATTTTAGTTTTTAGTTTGTGTGTTTCAGTCAATATTCGGGTGTTTGATATAAAAATAAAAAATAAAAAAATAAGAAAAGAAAGCTAAGGATAAAAAAAATAAAAGAAAGCTAAGGATAAAAAAAAAAAGCTACGGATCAAAAACAAAAGAGAGGATCCGAAAAAAAAAAACCAAGATAGAAGTAAAATTTTTATTCGTGTTCTCATTATTTATGTTTTAGGGAGTCCAAATCCAACTTTACTCCATAGCGTGAATTTTTTAAAATTTTGGTATCGTGTGCTTTTGGAACCTAATTTTTCGAGATCGTCATTCTCTTAAATCTGAATTCCCTTGGTATAAACCTTTGTGAATTGCCACTGAAAATTTGATTCTTGTTTGATTAGCTCGATAAGAACCAAGCGAGAATTACTGCGAGTGGAAAAAGGCAAGAGAGGTAAGCATATTAGAGGGTAAAAGCCAAATTTCTTGAGTGAAATACGTGAGGGAGTGTGAATCTGTTTCTAACCCATTTTTGCAGGAATCATGGCTCAAAACCAAGATAGAATGAAGAAGTTCAACAATCGGTTGTTCCAAATCTGCAAATCCAAGCTTTAATAGGGGAAATGAGACGGATGATGAGGGCGGAATTTGAGCATTTACATAAAAGGTTGGATAGGGTAGAAGAAGGGACACAACGGGGACAGCCACAAAATGGTCCTAATATGCATAGGAGGGAGAGAGTTCAACCTAGGGGAGTAAGAGCTGAAGATGATGAGTATTTTGGGGAGGTGTTTGATGAAGATGATGATCGGGATTCAATTTTTAACCATTGGAGATATGCTGGGCGGATTAGAGAAATTAGGAATTGAAAATATAATAATTTGGGTAGTATTAAGATGAAGGTTTCGTCGTTTCAATGTAAGAACGATCCAGAGGCTTATCTTTAATGGGACAAAAAGATGAAATTGGTGTTTGATTGTCACAACTATTCTGATCTTAAAAAGGTAGAACTTGCAGCCATTGAGTTTTCGAACTATGCTATTGTTTGGTGGGATCAGTTGGCACTAAATAGGAGAAGAAATAGAGAGCGTCCTATAGAGACATGGGGGGAAATGAAAACGGTAATGCAAAAAAGGTTTGTGCCGAGCCATTACATTCGGGAGTTGTACCAAAAATTGCAAAGTCTTAGACAAGGTACTCAGAGTGTAGAAGATTATTATCAAGAGATGGAAATCGCTATGATCCTAGCAAATGTAGAGATGGATCGAGAAGTAACTATGGCTAGGTTTTTGGGTGCATTGAACAGGGAAATCGCTAATTCGGTAGAATTGCAACATTATGTGGGGATAGAAGATATGGTGCACATGGCTATCAAAATTGAGCGCAAACTTAAGAAGTGAGGCAGCAACACACGACGTAACCCTATCTCAAGTTCCTCTTGGGCACCAAGTTTCGTGTATAAGGAGGAGAAGCCAGCTACGGTCAAGCCCAAAATCGATCAAAGGTAAGAAAAGACCAGCCATGGAAATCAAGGTAACTCCAATTCTTCCACTACTTGGAACCGTGATATTAAGTGCTTTAAATGCCAAGGCTTGGGTCATATAGCGAGCCAATGTCCAAACAAAAGGGTAATGGAGATGCGAGATGACGGAGAGATTAAAACCGAAGATGAAGGTGACACCCGGAGGATGTGGATCATGAGGAGTATGCTATGGATGGTGATTTGTTGGTGGCAAGGAGGGCCTTATGCAAGCCAAAGAAGAGGAAGAAGTGTAGTGAGAAAACATCTTTCATACTAGATGGCATGTGTAAAACAAGGTGTTGTAGACACCCTATTTTTTCGGCTGTCAGATTTAGGAGACCCATAGCTTGGTGGTTCACAATGATCGTAAAAGACTCAAAAGGACTCCTGGAAATCAGCTCTATCTCTCAGAAAGCTCAGAATGACCAAAATGCCCCTAAAAGCCCGGAGACTCCCAGATTTGGTCCCGAAGTTCTAAAAACATGCTATGTCGTAAGAAAAATGATAAAATGATTTTTTAAATAAAACGGGATGAAATCGTCAGCTCCCAGAGACCCCCGGAAGTCCCGGAAGTTCCCCGAAAGTCCCCGTTGACCGGTTTGACCAGGTTTGACCAGAGTTTGACCAAGTTTGACCGAAATCGTCCGAATTTATTGGAATCATTAGAAAAGTATTAAAATGAGTTTTAAAAGAGAATCGAGTGAAAACGTCGGCTCCTAGGAGCTCCCGGAGGTTCCCAGAACTTCCCGGGAATCCCAGGTTTGACCAGTTTGACCAAGATTTGACTTTGGAATTGGGGCACCGAAATAATTTTCAAATATTTTTCATGGATACTGGAGGTCAATAGCTTTCCAACGGTATATCGCACATAATTCCTGGATTTAAAACGAATTTATTATGAATTTCCAAAGCCGGAAAAGGCGATCAAATCGGCTTTTATCACGAATACCGTAAAACTTTTCAAAGTGACCTATCCCCGAACTATTCTTTATGTAAAGTAGACTCCATTACCTTTCCAACGGTATATCACAACCTCAGTTTGGAGTTCGTACGCATTTTCTGTGAATTTCGAACGAAATAGGGCCTTTTCGCGAATACCGGAACCTCAGGGGGCCTAAACAGCATTATCTGGAATAGGGAGGAGCAGTGGCGCCGCGGCACTGGCCCACTGCCTCCGCGGCACTGGCCCAGTGCCGCCGCGGCACTCCCCTCCAGAACAGTGTATTTTTGTAATTTGTTTTGTGGTCCCATTTTGATTAATTAAAAGCCAAAACGACATAATTTCATGATTTCAGATGTTTGGAGCCAATGGGAATACTTTCTAAATCCCAAAACCACCCCAAGTTGGCCTATTTAAACCTTCCATTGCTCTTCATTTTGGGGGAGGGTCAAATACAAGTTTAAGAAAAGTTTGGGAGAGAAAGTTGTAGAGATAAGGTTAGAGTAGAGAGAAAAGAAACTTTCTTCTTTGATTTTCAAAACAAAAGTGAGTTCTAAACTTTGTTTTTACTACATTACTCCTATTTACTTCAACATTCAATACACCCAATCACCATTTTAGTGAGCATTTAAGAGAGTGGAAGCTTCTTCCATGTCCAATGTCATTAAATATGAGTGAAACACCATGCTACAAGTTCAATACTTCATGAATATCATCTATTGATCATTATCTACTTGCTTGTTTATTCATTGTTTATCTCTTCTTACCTCATTTCTTTTTGATTTTCTTTATTTACTTACTAGTTCATCATCATCTAAATTATGACATGAAGTTTGGGGTGAGTGAATCCTTATGGATAGTAGCTCTTGACCTCAAAAACATGTTTGATAGATGATGATCATAACTTCAATACCTCCAAGGTCTCCTTGAAGTGTATTGAAGTTATGCTCAAATAAAAATAAGTCTCTCCAACAATCTTGGAGGTTCTTGATGATGAGTTGAATGTTGGCATTTTAAGTGGTTGTAATCTTTATTGAGAATTGAAAATACACTTTCAAAACCTTTACTTCAAAACCCCCCTCAATCCCTCTCATTTTGATTTCAAGAAAGAAAACCTTATTTTCCCCAAAATCTTCAAAACAGTGAGTCAAAACAGTGAGTGAGATGAGCTCAAAGATCTCTCTAGAACTCAATACTCAACATATAGATGCAAGGCCACTTGGAAGTCTTCCTAACTCATTGGAGAACACCCATGATTTTTGGTTTGACTTGGAAGTGCTTGAAAATGGTCCATTTGGACTCAAACATTCCTTCCAAACATTCTGCCTCTGCTGTCACAGCAGCTTGACTAACTTCCAACTTATTTTTTAGAAATATTTTCCAAAAGGGGTGGTCCCAAGTTATTTTTCCCTTAAACGTCAATGTCGTAGGGAACTGTCAGTATAAAATGGGCCCCTAGATCATTCGTTTTCATTTTCTAAGATTTTTTAACATTTCAGTCGATAGTACGGACTCTGTTTCTGAGTGACCTCTGTTGTTCATATGATTTCTCTCATTCTCTGATAGTTATTAATGATTGACTTTTTGGGTTGTATTTTAGACACAATAAGGAACATCTCCACAAAAAAGCATGCATTGAAAGCATTCCTATCCCCTCTTTTCCATTTTTACAAGATCATGTTACTGTTCTGTCCACTATTCACAGCAAGCACATTTTAACTTTCATTCTTTGATTTGATGCTTATATGCCTTCCAAATTAGTTCATATCTTAGGAAGTAGTTCATACTAAATTTGTACATATCCCATGATGATTTTATTCATTCATTCATACACATTATAAACTTCTAAGTCATTCTAGGAATCCATGAACACAAAGCACACTACAATCTTGGCACATTTTAGATACATACATTGCATCCATGCAAAGATTTTGGGTTTTGTGGCTCATAATCTAAGAAGATCATAAGGAATGAACTTGATCATATGTTCGTGTTTACCCCCGATCTAATCTTCCTTCCTCATCCGTCCCGGGGATCGAGAGGTCTTCTTTTCCTCAAAGATTAACATGCATCATACTAGCTTGCTAAGCATATTTTGATTTCTTTGTTTATTTTGTTTCAAGAACAATTCATGTCCCCCTTTAGATTAGGAAGTCTTGATTATTTGATATGTGATTAGACGATTTTTCCTAGGTTTATTTGTGTGATCTTTCACTTTGCATTGTGTGATACTTGGCTTAGATCTTATGAATGATATCTTATCTTTAGATCTTCCAATTTCAAGTTTTCTTATGTAATGTAATATATTACCATAATATTAATTGCCAAACCATACATAGTACAAGATGATTATTTGGATGCTAATTGAGGCCCGTCAAAAGACGGGGTGAGTTGAGGGTGTTTTAGTCGCGACAAAGGCTCCTTCCTCTCTCGTACCAAAACCCCGAGCCAAGTTCTTTGGTTATGAAGGACCGGTGCCCTTTATCCATTTGGGTGAGTCAAATTAGGTTTCTTGGTTCCTTAAAGACCAAGTGGCGACTCTGTATCTGTTTTCAACAGACCATTTTCTTTCTTTGATTCAAATCAAATTTCAAACAAGTTTCAAAAACATAACGAAGCGGTGGAATCCCGGTATCCACAATCTGGCGACTCTGCTGGGTATTTTTATTTTTAAAAACAAAATAATACAGAGGTTTGACTCATAAGAAGCATCCTTAAAATCATCTTTTTACTGTGTTTGGTTCACCGCATTGCACTCTTGCATTTCCCCCCCTCCGACTGTGTCTGAAACGCGGCGCTGACATTGTTCAGGTCTTGCTGTGCCAGGGCACAAGTCACCGTTGATACTGTACCTTCCAATGTATATCAAAAAGAGTAAAAACCTCCGTACTGTCTCCCTGACGGTATATTGGAACTCTCGTCAACGGACCCTCTTTGACTAAACCCAGCTTTTGCATATAGATTCCTGTAGAACCTTTCACAGGACTGTTCATTTATCTTTTCAGATAGGACATTGTGATATAACTGCTGTCTGCCCTGATGGGATTACCTGAGCGGTGTAGACGCTTATGTGGCATAGAACAGAACCTCTTTCTTATGATTCCCAAGGCAATCACTCACATGTGATTACATTGAGTTGACCTGCCTAGGCACCATGACAAGGATGTCTGCTCCATGCTCACAAAGATATACACCGCAAACCTTGTTTATCGGTCCTGAGACATAGGAGTATGAAAACCTGCTAGACGGTATGATCACTATCACCATATTGACCAGCTTTTCCCAGAAACTCTGTCCAGATATCCCAGATACAACTATATTGACCTGTTTTTCCCAGGAACTCTGTCCAGATATCCCAGATACAACCATATTGACCAATTTTTCCCCAGAACTCTGTCCAGATATCCCAGATAGAACCATATTGACAAGTTTTTCCCAGAAACTCTGTCCAGATATCCCAGATATAACCATATTGACCTGTTTCTCCCAGAAACTCTATCCAGATATCCCAGATATAACCATATTGACCTGTTTTTCCCAGAAACTCTGTATCCCAGAAATCCCTGTTATCCCTTGATGATCATACTGGAAAGTAAGGTTAGCACACTCTGTATGGCTAGGACCTTATTTGTTTAACTGCTATCTGTTAGAAGTAGGGGCATCATATAGATTAGGGCTTGCATCCGCATGCTTGTCTCATGTGCATGCACCATTCCCCATCAATCTGCACGCACTGTTTCGAGTTGGTCCACATCACTGTCTTTGTCTGTCTAAAGTCACCACTATCAAGATCTAATCTAGTCCTCTCCAAATCTATCAGGTCAGTATAGATTCCCAAGGTCAGCAGTCAGGGTCCTCTTCGTGGGTCAGGAGTTCGGATAATCGATTGATCAGAATCAGTTCGACAGCTTACTTCAACATGAATAGGGAAGAGATGGAAAACAAGGTTACTGAACTGGGAGCGACCATAAGCCAGCAGTTCGACAGCCTAGCCCAAGTTCTGAAGTTCATGGAAGAACTGAAGCAGCAGCAGTCGCAACCTCCACCCGGGTTTCCACCACTAGGATTTGAACCCCCACCGCATGAGAATAATAGGGAAGAAGACTGGTTTCAAGGGGTCCCACCGTTTGCGTACGAGAAAAATCTCCAAGAGAAAATGGACAAGGTCGACATGCTAGAAAGCGTACTGAGAAAAAGCAAATGGGTCGATGATTACATGCTAGACCTGGAAGGCCTCTTCGAGCCTGTCAAGCTGAAACTGCCAGAGAATTTCAAGATGCCTGCCATCAACCGTTTTGACGGAACTGGGAATCCGAAAAGTCATGTGAAGCTATGTATGAGTATCTTCCAGTCCATGGGTTGTACCCATGAACACATTGCGATGTTGTTCCCGCAAACCCTTGCAAAGTCTGCACTATCGTGGTTCCTAACCTTGGAAGCCTCCAAAACCCGGGCCTAGGAAGACATCGTTCGAGTCTTTGTCGATCATTACTCCTACAATCAAGAACTGGATGTCACCATCAGGGATTTGGAAACAACCCGGCAAAACAACAATGAATCCTTCGTTGCATTTCTGAGCAGATGGAGGAACAAGGTAGCCCAAATGACCCACCGGTCAGTCGAAAAAGAACAGGTAAGGATGCTCATCCGGAATCTGCAGCCCCTCTACCATGAGAAATTATTCTACCAGTCCATCTCCACCTTTGAGGAGTTGTTTGAAGTTGGAACCCGAATTGAAGACGCTATCAGAGAAGGAAAGATAAAAAAGGAAGAGCCCCCGAGCCAGTCCAGAAGGCCTAACTACTCCCGGAATCCCCCGGATGTCAATGCCCTTAGCAGCCAACCCATGGCGTACCCTCTTAGGCCGTACCAACCCTCCAGCCAGGCAAACCCCTCCAATCGCCCCTTCCAGAAAAAGCCCCCTCGCAACTTTGCCAAGTTAGAAATCTCTCTCTCCTCAGCTTTAGACTGCCTCCTCAAAAAAGGCCATCTCCAACTACTCCAACCCCGAAACACCCCCCTCCTGCCAAACTGCGATATGTCTAAACGGTGCACCTACCACCAAGCCCTGGGCCACAACACTGATGATTGCGTGCGCCTTTGCCATGACATTCAAGATCACATTGACCAGAACATCATCGAGCCGCCACCAAAGCAGCCCCATATCACCCAAAATCCTCTACCAAACCACCAAAATGTCAACCTCATTGAGTCCAGCCCCGTACCCTTCAACCCTTTCATTGACATCCCGAATTCTATGGGAATTCATCTGATTGAAGGGGAGAATGACGAGTGGCAGCAACAGCTAGACGATGAGCAAGACTTGTTCTTTTTGGAAGAGCACGATCTGGGGGCGGTAGACCTCAAATGGTATGATCCCAATGATGAAAGTGATGCTTCTATCTGGGACGAGCCGGAGAAACCATATATGGGAACGGATTGTGATTGGTTAAAAAAGGATGGGGCTGTAGAAGGGCCTACTCCTGCTGAAATTGATCATCTGACCAGGTCAGGTCGTCACTACCAGCCTCTGCAGCCTACTACTGAAGCCGTCGAGAAGGGTCCAGTTAAAGACAAGGGGAAGGGTAAGATGGATGAGATCATCGAAGAGGATAATGAATTGATAAAACAGCTGAAGAAAACCCAAGCACATCTCTCGATGTGGGACATCATGGTAACATCCTATAAGCATAGGCAAGCCATGTTGAATGTCTTGGCTGGAATTGAAGTCCCCATCAACGCCGCGCCGGAGGACATGGTAGCTTTCTTGGGCGCACTTACCACCGACCCAATCATTACATTTTCTGATGAGGACGGTAGATTTGGCATTAACCCTAAAAGCACAACAACCGCCACCAGAGGGATCCGCACATAACAAGGCATTATATATCACCGTGGGATGTAAGGGACAACAGGTGCCGTTCTGTCTAGTCGATACGGGCTCGGCCTTAAATGTCTATGCCCTAAGGACTGCCACCTCCTTGGGGGTCAATGTCCTTGACATCACACCATCTGTGCAATTTGTGAGGGCCTATGATAACACGAGGAGAAATGTGATGGGAACCGTTTCTCTCCAAATCCGGGTAGGATCTTTGGTGAGCACCGAAGTCTTTCAGGTCATGGGCATACCTGCCTCTTTCAACTTGCTGATCGGAAGGCCCTGGTTGCATGTCAACAAAGCCGTATCGTCCACTGTGCATCAAATGATCAAGTACATCCATGAGAAGGAAGTGAAAATCATCCTCGGTAATAGTTGGGGTAATGAAGCTTTCCCGAACTACGCTCCCGTCTTTGAAATCCAAATACCTGAGTTAGAAGAAGGAGAAATTGGGGGATTCTTCATGGAAGAAGTCCACATGATCAATGATGAAGACAGGTTCCCTGAGATCCACTCTGCGGTTGTCAACATCGTTCGCAAAATGAACTACTTCCCTGGAATGGGATTGGGCCGACGACAGCAAGGGATTCGAGAGTTCCCTCAGATCAAAGGACAGCAAGGTACTTTTGGGCTAGGATACAAGCCCACTGAAGAAGACATCGAGCTACAAAGGCCATGTAAGAAAAGGGTAAGGGGTCTCCCACCATACCGCAAGACCTTGAATGGACAGTTCATCAAAGAGGGGGATGACTTCCCTTACTTCGGGTTCCCCGAACCCTGGATCCATCAAACCACTGGGAAAAGGCACCCCGAACTTGAAATCTTCGCTGACTGCGAGAGGCCTCCATATCAAGATCCGTTCTATTCCGAAGAAATTGAGAAAACCCCAGAGGAAGACTGGTTGAAATACCTGGACACTGAAGCCATCGAGAAAATGTGGGAGGAATCCATTGAGAAGAAGGAAGAAAAGAGGGCCAAGAGCCAAGATGATCAGATCAAGCCAACTGAGGAGGGTATAAGCAACCAGGCTGTAGAGTCATCTGTCTGTGTCTCCCTATCCCCTGTTCCCCCAGAGTCTGTACTGCCGATTATCGAGTCTGTACCAGAGTCGGCTGCTGTAAGCCCACCACTGTCCAATGTAGTCACTTCACCTATCATGAATGAAATGAAAGACGATTCTGCTTACTCCTCTGTGTCTAATACTTGTGAATGCACAGATCCCTCCGAGGATCTCCCAATTGAACTTAAGCAACTAATTGAAAAACCACCTGCTTATGAAATAATCGAAGATACTTTATCGGTTAACCTAGGTGAAACAGATAATCCCCAAATTGTGCAAATTGGCTCAACTCTTAATAAAGAAGAAAAAGAAAAATTAACCCTCTTGCTAAAAGAATTCAAAGATGTTTTCGCTTGGTCTTACGAAGACATGCCTGGGGTCGATCCCGACATTGTCCAACATCATATTCACCTCCTCCCTAATTCTAAACCTGTCAAGCAGAAACTGAGGCGCATGAGGCCGGAGTGGGCACTCAAGGTTAAGGAAGAAGTGGAGAAGCAATTCAAGGCAGGATTCATCATTGTCACCGAATATCCGGAATGGGTCGCCAATATCGTGTCAGTCCCGAAGAAGGATGGAAAAGTTCGTGTGTGCATCGACTTCCATGATCTAAACAAGGCCAGTGCCAAGGATGACTTCCCGCTTCCCCACATTGACGTTTTGGTAGACAACACCGCAGGACATGAGCTACTATCATTCATGGATGGTTTCTCAGGGTATGATCAGATTCTTATGGCGCCAGAAGATCGGGAAAAGACGACATTCACCACTCCCTGGGGGACCTACTGCTATAGAGTAATGCCTTTCAGACTCAAGAATACTGGGGCAACCTACCAAAGAGCTGCCACCACTCTGCTGCATGACATGATTCACAAGGAAGTAGAGGTGTACGTAGATGACATAATTGTGAAGTCCAAGGATAGGGAAGGACACCTAGTGGCACTGGAAGAGTTTTTTGAAAGGTTGAGTAAGTACAAGATGAGGTTGAATCCAAAGAAATGCACTTTCAGTGTGACCTCCGTTAAACTCCTGGGTTTCCTCATCACACAAGGGGGGATAGAGGTGGATCCCTCCAAGATCAAGGCAATCCTAGAAATGACACCACCACGGAATGAAAAAGAGGTAAGGGGGTTCCTCGGAAGAATCCAATTCATCAGCCGCTTCATTTCCAAGCTCACAACTACGTGCGATCCTCTGTTTCGATTGTTGAGAAAAGGGGAGAAGTTCCAATGGGATGACCAATGCCAAGCCGCTTTCGACAAAATAAAAGCTTACCTTCAAAATCCGCCTGTTCTTTCACCACCAACGCGTCATAAGCCCTTATTTCTTTACCTATCTATCTCCGAAAATGCCATGGGTTGCATGCTGGCCCAAGAAGGAGAAGAAAGCCACTCCAAAAAAACCATATATTACCTCAGCAAGAGGATGACTGGGTATGAGCTCAACTACTCTACCCTCAAAAAAATGTGTTGGGCCTTGGTTTGGTGCACCCGCCGACTGAGGCACTACATGCTAGCCTTCCCGGTTGTGCTCATATCCCGCATGGATCCTCTAAAATACCTCCTCAAAAAACCTGCCCTGACTGGTCGTATATCCCATTGGTTACTTCTACTATCCGAATTCGATATCAAGTATGTTACAAGCAAATCGGTAAAAGGGAGAACCGTGGCTGAGCATCTTGCGGAACATGCCATTGACTCCGAAGAAAGTGGAGACTTCCCATTCCCGGACGAAAATATCATGGAAATCAAGGAAGAACAATGGAAGTTGTACTTTGATGAAGCAGCCAACATAAAAGGCTACTGGGTAGGAATAATCCTAGTATCACCAAACGGGGACCACACCCCACTGGCAGTCAAGCTCAATTATAACTTCACCAACAACACTGCTGAATATGAAGCGTGCATTCTGGGGATGGAAGCGGCCATAGAATTGAGAATTCAAAAGCTAGATGTCTTCGGAGATTCAAATCTCATCGTGTCACAAGCCAGAGGGGAATGGAAGGTGAAGGAAGAGAGGTTGAAGCCCTACCATGACCATCTCGATGGACTTAAGAAGCACTTTAAGAGCATAACGTTCTTCTACTTGCCTAGGGAAGAGAACCAGCTAGCTGATTCGTTGGCTACCTTAGCCTCCATGATCAAAATTCCTGTGGGAGTCAGGATGATGCCTTTGGTAATTGACCAAAGGTGCGAGCCTTCGTTCAACATGATCACTGCAATCGAAGCAGAAGAGAATGAAACACCGTGGTATCAAGATGTCTGGAACTTCATAGAAAAGGGGGCATACCCCCAAGAATATACCAAAAAAGACAAAAGGGCCATTCAAAGATTCGCAGCGCAATTCATCATTTGCGGTGGGAAACTGCTAAAGAAAGGATACAACGGTCACAACCTGACTTGCTTGTTTGGGAAAAGCTCCAGAAGAATGATGGAAGAAGTACACGAGGGGGTATGCGGCCCGCACATGAACGGTCACATGCTGGCCAAGAAAATCGTAAGGCAAGGGTACTACTGGACAACATTGGAGAAAGATTGTTGCGAATACGTGAGAAAGTGTCACAAGTGCCAGATCCATGCAAACATGATACATGTACCACCATCCCTTCTATACAGCATGACCTCACCTTGGCCATTCTCCACCTGGGGAATCGATCTTTTCGGTGAAATTATTCCGAAAGCTTCAAATGGAAATCGGTACATTCTGGTGGCCATAGACTACTTCACAAAATGGGTAGAAGCTGCATCCTACACCAAGTTAGGAGCCAAGGAAGTGGCCAAATTCATCAAGAGGAATCTCATCTGCCGTTATGGAGTTCCCCATGAGATTATTTCGGATAACGGAAGTCATTTCAAGGCAGAAGTCAGGGATCTGTTCGAGGAATACAAAATCACTTATCACAAGTCATCACCATACAGACCACAAACTAATGGGGAGGTCGAGGCTGCAAACAAGAATGTTAAGGCCATACTGCAGAAATCAGCCGATACTTACAAAGACTGGCATGAAAAGCTACCGTTCGCACTTTAGGGATACAGAACCTCGATAAGGACGTCCACAGGAGCAACTCCTTACTCACTAGTGTATGGGATGGAAGCGGTACTTCCGGTCGAGATAGAATTACCATCCCTACGCGTGATGGCAGAGTGTGAAATTTCAGAATCAGATTGGTTGAGGGAAAGGTATGAAGAATTGGCCCTCATAGATGAAAAGCGCCTAGCGGTAGTCGACCATGTTCGAATCTATCAAAAGAGGATAGCCCGTGCTTTCAACAAAAAGGTTCGTCCGAGGAAGATTGTCAAGGGTGACTTTGTCCTTAAGGAGTTGCGAGCTCCAATCTTTGATCCCCGTGGGAAGTTTAAACCTAAATGGGTCGGCCCTTACATCGTCAAGACTGTTCTTTCCGGAGGAGCAACTTATCTCATGGACCTCGATGGTGTCGAATTCAAAGAACCAATCAACATGGATCGTCTCAAAAAGTACTATGCTTGACTATTCAATAACCTTTTCTTTCAAGCCTTGCCCTGAACTACGCTCGACCTGATTCCCGTTCGGGGATACGTAGGCAACCACATCGGTTCGGTCACCCCACCTACCTAAAATAACCATTTCTTTCAAGCCTTGGCCCGAACTACGTTGGACCTGATCCGCACTTGGGGGTACGTAGGCAGAGTTTTAAAAAAAGAAAAAAGAAGGATGGCTCGCTAGGTCGAAAATCCGAAAGGACGCCTAGGCAAAAATTAGAGCTAAATCCAAAGTGAGCAATAACAAAAGAGAGAAAAGAGCTCGCTAGGTCACCTCACTGGTGCCTAGGCAAAAATTATGAGCGTTTGAGAAGATAAAGTCGCGGTCCTTACCATAACTTCGAAATAACCCTCCACACTAGGGGCAAACTCGGCAACTCGCCTCGTTCGCCTAAACCTCTTCTAAACTAGGGGCAAACGTCGGTCATCTACCTCGTTTGCCTCACAACCATATATGTCCCAAACTAGGGGCAAACTTCGGCCACCCGCCTCGTTTGCCTCTAATCGTCCTAACATGCCCAAGCAAGTACCAAAAGCAACATCTAATTGAAATCTCGATTACAAAATGTTTTTAAAGCTAAAATGCATAAAATGAGATTCCCAAAGTAACCAAGGTTCACCGATAAACAAACTCTGAATATTACATAAGCAGGAAAAATCAAAAATAAAAGTCTTTCGAAAAGCAATCACACACTATTCAAAGACAATGGGAGGAATGAGCAGAATCAGTCAGGTCTAGTTTTATCTTTATGTCTTTTATTTCTTCAAAGGTCTTTAGAAATAGGCCCTTGCTCGGCTGGCCCAGCCCCTGATGAAAGGAGCAATGGTAGTGGCTCTGACTCTGGAAGCAAAGACCCTCTCTATAAACCCCCGGGGGACTTCTTGAACTTGTCCATATTGTCTGGCCAACCGACGAGGATGATAGAAGGAGGTTTTTCTCAGTCCCATCAGCCACACCCTCTGAAAATCCCCAAGACTGGTGGTCACAGCATAAAGGCCCCAACGCCTCATAATCCAGCAAATATCAGCCTCAGATAAGGCGCCCATCATACCCACCCAATCAGCAGAAGTAAAATGAGTATGAAGCACAGCCCTGCGAAAATAAACTGGCAGCACATTACCGGTCCATAACTGAAGACGCTCGTAGAGCCAAGCCTGTAACACCAGAGGCGCCCCAGAAAGTAGAAGCATTCCCTGACTTGAAGCGCGATCCAAACCATTCAGGGTCTCGGCCAAAACCATGGCCATGGGGTTCTTACCTGCCTTCAGCCCGAGACATACATGCACTAAGTCGCTAGAAGCGCTCGAAAACAAGAAGTGTGAAGTCATACATAGAATTAGAGCAGCCCCACGAGTAGCATCATACACGCTGGGATTCCCAGGACTAGCATATCGAGCAATTATGGAAGCAATGTCGAGAACCTCACCTTGAAACAGCCGACAGGAAATAGTGATGGAACAATTCAGATACTTAGCCAAGCCTCGCGTAGGACTGAGGGTATCAACAGAAGGGAGAATCAGGTCCAAATCAGAATCATAGCCGAGGATGGCGCAGAACTCCTCAAACAAGGGGCATATCTCCAAGCCATTGAAATTGAAGACATGGTTCACCGGGTCCCAGTGAGCAATAGCAGCGCGCAAAAACTCAGTGTTTAGGGTCATCTGGCAAAGAGAGAATAGCTCGGTCAGGCCGTAGCTAAAGAGGTTGATCCGTTCCACACCATCCGTGATGTTCAGCCAAGCTGTGAGTTGAGCGGGATCATACAAAGCCATGTTTTCGGTCGCGGCTCTAGGAAAATTCGAAATTTCGGCAGCACCTCCCCGTTCACGGACTATCCCACCTGCAAGGCAAAAACACTCACTATTACAAAACTGCCCATCGCAAGAACACCCAACAATCACAGTGCACATGTATCATCATCAACTAAAAACAAGCACACAACCGCGCCTCCAAACCGGAAGCTATCCGGCCTAAAAGGCAAAACATCATAATAATTTGTCAAAGGTCACAAAATGTTCCACACATCATCCTACACTATCCAAATAGTCACATCACTAGTACAACCCGATCGAAAACATAAAAAGAAAATAGAATAAAATTCCCGCTTAGGGAGGGGGTGGGGCCTCAGTCCTCCTCTTCTTCGTCCTCTGTCGGACCGCCCGGAGTGTATATCGGCGACGGTCTCCTCCTACCACCTCTGCACCTTGGACCAGTTCTCGATGAGCCAGCACCACCTCCATGGTACTGCACACACAAATAAAATAAAGGCAATCAGTAAGGGAACAACAAAAAGTACAAAAACAGAGTCGAGTCAGAAACCTACCAAGGACGCCATCAGGTTGGCGGCAAACTGCCGCATGCCATCCATCTGTCAAGGGTAAAATCCAGGGTTAGAACCTCATAACCTTAAGGAGTGCAAAAATAACGGACATACCCGATGGTCTCGTGTGAGGACCAAGGACCGAAGGCTAGCCGCCAGGGCGTGACCCTCCTCAACGTAACTCCAAGGAACATTGAGGACGCCTGCTGGCTGAGTAGGGTACCCACACGTGACTCGCGGCACCTCCATCACTTGGGGAGTGCCATCAGCCCCTAGAACATTGACGGTCCAATCCCAAGGAGAGATAGGATCAGTAGCCGGGGGAGCCTGTCTCCTATACATCTCGCAGAGCTGTAGGCACAAAACAAGTTAAGAAAAGAAAAATAAAAAACATAGGCAATGGATAAAAACAAAAACATAAAACTCACCTCCAGGAGTGGAAAGTTGGGCATCAGGAAACGACCACAGTTACCCTCGTAACCGGTCTCAGAGAGAAAATGGCCCTAAACATCGGTGCCAGCCAAGGCCGCCAGCAGAGCATCACCAGAAAGGTCACTAGCATCCATCGCAGGGGGATTATGAGGGACCCGATGCCTGGAACCACCAACTACCTGCCGAGACACTCGCTCACCAAGGAACCACTGCCTGCACTCGGTACTCTCCATCAAAAGTCGGCAAGAGGAAAGAGGTTTGACCGCTTGTATCTCCTCAGGGGCGGCATAGGCAACGCGCTCCCAAGGCGTCCAATCAACATTAGCAGCCGTCAGTCTGGTTAGGAAGTTTTTGAGCAAAACAATCTGGTGGGCCCCACTCTTCACCCCGACAACATCCCTTCGCCATCTCAAGCCTCGTGGGAACAAAGGCACAGAAGCCATACCATCCTCATCTTCGCCTGATTCATCCGCAGGGGAGGGAGCCAACATCTTCAGGTACTCGAAGCTCCAAAGCTGCACAGACAAAGGAGAAAATCAGAAAAAGTACAGAAACTGAAAAGTCAGAATATAAAACAAGATGTAGCACATACCTCCCAAGCTCGCCAAAATCCCCCTGTCGATTTAACATCACCACGGGAAACCTCACCCATGTGCTTGTAAAGATGGGCCAAGGCAGTACCGCCCCAGTCGTAAGAAGGGATCTCATCGATGGTCGCTAGGCAAGAAAGAAGTCTCAAGTTCACCCGGTTATTCCGCGTCGCAAAGATCGAGCAGCCAAGGACATACAGAAGATACACCCTCAAAAGCTGGGAATTGTTCAGGTTATGATTCCCTCTGCCATAAGCCCGGTAAAGCCAGCCACAAGGAAACCAGTGCCTCTCCAAATTGGGGGGAACAGCCCCAATCAACATCTCTACAGCCTCAGGGTCGATCTCATAGAAATAATCCAGAATTAGGCGTTTTCCGCCTACCCTCAAACCAGTAATCATAGAGAAATCGAAGGGCGTCATGGTCATCTCGCCGAACGGCAGGTAGAAAGTGTTCGTGGTGTCCCACCACCTCTCAGCCAAAGCATAAAAGTGTGCCAAATCATTGCTGCTCTTCGAAACCAGACGGACAAAGCCTCCGAACCCGGCATCATCGACCATCCTCTTGACGGTGGGCGAGAATTGAGTATACCACAGGAAAGCATGGGCGAGGCTACCGTGGCCCTTCAATGCTACTTCCGGCACTTGCACATACCAGAGATGACAAAAGTGATGCAAAATCACTATTCACGACCCGAGGTCCAAATTCGCAAAATCAACATTTGAGCACAAATCGAACTTCTAACGATCTCAAGGTGCACGCTACGGCTCACAAAACTAGCACAATACATGTAAATAGTCCTAAAATGTCGAAGGTTTCACATACCGAGCTCGCTAGAGCCGCAGCCAAAAGATGATGTTGGGGGTCCCGTAAAATCAAGTCCGGGGTTTGCATCTCGGCTTTCATCCGTTCCTTGGCCTTCTTAGACGGTCTCCTCGAGCTTGAAGCCATGGATCTACAAGGAAAATGGAAGTCAAAGTTAAACTTTCTTCTTGCAAAATTGAGCAAACCAAAACACCAATTAAAATTCCAACTACGGGGTAGGATTACTCACCTGAGTGCGCACAAGCTGCGTTTTGGCAATTTTTGGCTCCAAAAACACCCCAAAATGGCCAAGAATGAGCTTCAAAAGCTCAAAAACCTGAGATATACAAAGATGGAGTCCGACCACCCAGTGCCGCTGCGGCACGCGGCAGTGGCCCAGTGCCGCGGCGGCACTTCTCCTCGCTTTGCTCCGTTTTGCTCTGTTTTGCTCTGTTTTGACCTGTTTTGGCTTTTTTCAGCCTATTTTTGGCCCCGATCAACCCTGGTGGCCCATTCCGGTCAAGATTTGTCAGGTTTTACCCCAAGTAGGCTAAAAGTTGTCAGAACTATCTCTGACAGGAAGAAACTGGGAAAAATTGACTCCCGAGGACCCGAATCGGCTATTTCAGAACAACCGTCGTAAATTTTGATCAAACACGAGAATTTCGAGAACGAATCCTGGATTCTGGCCAAGGCACCGAAAAATGGAAAAAGAGATTCCCCGAGAACCCTGCATCATCCCCCGAGGACAAAAGCAGAAAGATACCAGCTCCCGGAGGCCCCGACCGGCCCTCTTGGATTGAGCACTAAAAGATTTGATCAACCGTGAGAGATTCAGAGATGGGTCCTGGTTCCCGATCAAGAAAAAGAGATTCCCCAAGAACCCTGTATCATCCCCCGAGGACAGAAGCAGAAAGATACCAGCTCCCGGAGGCCCCAACCGGCCCTCTTGGATTGAGCACCAAAAGATTTGATCAACCGTGAGAGATTCAGAGATGGGTCCTGGTTCCCGATCGAGAAAAAGAGATTCCCCGAGAACCCCGCATCATCCCCCGAGGACAGAAGCGGAAAGATACCAGCTCCCGGAGGCCCCGACCGGCCCTCTTGGATTGAGCACCACAAGATTTAATCAACCGTGAGAGATTCAGAGTTGGGTCCTGGTTTTCGATCAAGAAAAGAGATTCCCCGAGAACCCCACATCATCCCCCGAGGACAGAAGCGGAAAGATACCAGCTCCCGGAGGCCCCGACTGACCCTCTTAGATTGAGTACCGCAAGATTTGATCAACCGTGAGAGATTCAGAGTTGGGTCCTGGTTTTCGATCAAGAAAAGAGATTCCCCGAGAACCCTGCATCATCCCCCGAGGACAGAAGCGGAAAGATACCAGCTCTCGGAGGCCCCGACCGGCCCTCTTGGATTGAGCACCGCAAGATTTGATCAACCGTGAGAGATTCAGAGATGGGTCCTGGTTCGCGATCAAGAAAAGAGATTCCCCGAGAACCCCGCATCATCCCCCGAGGACAGAAGCGGAAAGATACCAGCTCCCAGAGGCCCCGACCGGCCCTTTTGGATTGAGCACCAAAAGATCTTGATGAAATCAAATTTTGATCAAAAGAAGCAGTTGAAGAGAGATCCCAGAAAGAGTCGTTTCATCCCCAGCAGATTCAGATTAATCTTCAGCAGATTCATACACCATCAGTTCAATCACAGTAGTCCATTGTCGACTCATCATCTCGATTCAAACGTCGTCTGTTCTATAATCATCATCGCTCTCATTCAAAAATATGCCATGGGGCTTCCATGTTCATCGTGTGACATCTCAGGATTTCATGATCATCCCTTGACTTCTGTGTCTGTCTCTTAATTTCCAGGGCTCCCGTGTCCGTCAGTTATTTACCAAAAGGCATCTTCGATTATAGTCCTCTAAGACCCCACACCAAATTATGTTCTCTTACGAAGCACACTTCCCAAAATTCAGAAGTTTGTCCCTAGGCTCAGAGCCTTCTAAAATCTTGGTATCCCTATTCGGGTCAATAACTGCATCATAGTCAGAAGCACTAGCACGACACCAGCCCACTCGGAGTGGCACACCCTACAACATACTAGGATCATACAGTAGACATAATAGGATTCATGACACAACTCGTATCACATCCCCGCATTGCATACCATCCTCATAGCATAGCATCCGCTTGGTTGTTGCGTGTGTACATATGTGATTCATTCCTTTGCACCCCGAACTACGTCCTGGTCTGATTCCCCTTGGGATACGTAGGCAGCTCACGCAGAGCGCGACCAGCACTAGCCTCAACATCATTGCATCTTTTGCAACGCTTTTTATCCTAAATCTGTAGCCTCCAAAAAGTCCTGTCTATTCAAAACTTTGGCACTCGCTTGCGACATGCGTTACCTCGCAAGTTCCTGCCAAAGAGGGGCAAACTGTAGACACCCCATTTTTTCGGCTGTCAGATTTAGGAGACCCATAGCTTGGTGGTTCACAATGATCGTAAAAGACTCAAAAGGACTCCTGGAAATCAGCTCTATCTCTCAGAAAGCTCAGAATGACCAAAATGCCCCTAAAAGCCCGAAGACTCCCAGATTTGGTCCCGAAGTTTTGAAAACATGCTATGTCATAAGAAAAATGATAAAATGAGTTTTTAAGTAAAACCGGATGAAATCGTCAGCTCCCAGAGACCCCCGGAAGTCCCGAAAGTTCCCCGAAAGTCCCCGTTGACCGATTTGACCAAGGTTTGACCAGGTTTGACCAGAGTTTGACCAAGTTTGACCGAAATCGTCTGAATTCACTGGAATAATTAGAAAAGTATTAAAATGAGTTTTAAAAGAGAATCGAGCGAAAACGTCGGCTCCTGGGAGCTCCAGGAGGTTCCCAGAACTTCCCAGGAATCCCAAGTTTGACCAGTTTGACCAAGATTTGACTTTGGAATCAGGGCACCGAAACAATTTTCAAATATTTTTCATAGATACTAGAGGTCAAAAGCTTTCCAACGGTATATCGCACATAATTCCTGGATTTAAAACGAATTTATTATGAATTTCCAAAGCCGGAAAAGGCGATCAAATTTGCTTTTATCACGAATACTTTAAAACTTTTCAAAGTGACCTATCCCCGAACTATTTTTTATGTAAAGTAGACTCCATTACCTTTTCAACGGTATATCACAACCTCAGTTTGGATTTCGTACGCATTTTCTGTGAATTTCGGACGAAATAGGGCCTTTTCGCGAATACCGGAACCTCAGGGGACCTAAACAGCATTATCTGGACGAGGGAGGAGCAGTGTCGCCGCGGCACTAGCCCAGTGCCGCCGCGGCACTCCCCTCCAGAACAGTGTATTTTTGTAATTTGTTTTGTGGTCCCATTTTGATTAATTAAAAACCAAAACGACATAGTTTCATGATTTCAGATGTTTGGAGCCAATGGGAATACTTTCTAAATCCCAAAACCACCCCAAGTTGGCCAATTTAAACCCCCCATTGCTCTTCATTTTGGGGGAGGGTCAAATACAAGTTTAAGAAAAGTTTGGGAGAGAAAGTTATAGAGATAAGGTTAGAGTAGAGAGAAAAGAAGCTTTCTTCTTTGATTTTCAAAACAAAAGTGAGTTCTAAACTTTGTTTTTACTACATTACTCCTATTTACTTCAACATTCAATACACCCAACCACCATTTTAGTGAGCATTTAAGAGAGTGGAAGCTTCTTCCATGTCTAATGTCATTACATATGAGTGAAACACCATGCTACAAGTTCAATACTTCATGAATATCATCTATTGATCATTATCTACTTGCTTGTTTATTCATTGTTTATCTCTTCTTACCTCATTTCATTTTTATTTTCTTTATTTACTTACTAGTTCATCATCATCTAAATGATGACATGAAGTTTGGGGTGAGTGAATCCTTATGGATAGTAGCTCTTGACCTCAAAAACATGTTTGATAGATGATGATCATAACTTCAATACCTCCAAGGTCTCCTTGAAGTGTATTGAAGTTATGCTCAAATAAAAATAAGTCTCTCCAACAATCTTGGAGGTTCTTGATGATGAGTCGAATGTTGACATTTTAAGTGGTTGTAATCTTTATTGAGATTTGAAAATACACTTTCAAAACCTCTACTTCAAAACCCCCCTCAATCCCTCTCATTTTGATTTCAAGAAAGAAAACCTTAATTTCCCCAAAATCTTCAAAACAGTGAGTCAAAACAGTGAGTGAGCTGAGCTCAAAGATTTCTCTAGAACTCAATACTCAACATATAGATGCAAGGCCACTTGGAAAGTCTTCCTAACTCATTGGAGAACACCCATGATTTTTGGTTTGACTTGGAAGTACTTGAAAATGGTCCATTTGGACTCAAACATTCCTTCCAAACATTCTGGCTCTGCTGTCACAGCAGCTTGACTAACTTCCAACTTCTTTTTCAGAACTATTTTCCAAACAGGGTGGTCCCAACTTATTTTTCCCTTAAATTTCAATGTCTTAGGGAACTTTCTGTATAATATGGGCCCCTAGATCATTCGTTTTCAGTTTCTAAGATTTTTTAACATTTCAGTCGACAGTACGGACTCTGTTTCTGAGTGACCTCTATTGTTCATATGATTTCTCTTATTCTGTGATAGTTATTAATGATTGGCTTTTTGGGTTGTATTCTAGACACAATATGGAACATCTCCATGAAAACTCATGCATTGAAAGCATTCCTAACCCCTCTTTTCCATTTTTACAAGATCATGTTACTGTTCTGTCCACTATTCACAGCAAGCACATTTTAACTTTCATTCTTTGATTTGATGCTTATATGCCTTCCAAATTAGTTCATATCTTAGGAAGTAGTTCATACTACATTTGTACATTTCCCACGATGATTTCATTCATTCATTCATACACATTATAGACTTCTAAGTCATTCTAGGAATCCATGAACACAAAGCACATTTTAGATACATACATTGCATCCATGCAAAGATTTGGGGTTTTGTGGCTCCTAATCTAAGAAGATCATAAGGAATGAACTTGATCATACGTTCGTGTTTCCCCCCGATCTAATCTTCCTTCCTCATCCGTCCCGGGGATCGAGAGGTCTTCTTTTCCTCAAAGATTAACATGCATCATACTAGCTTGCTAAGCATATTTTGTTTTCTTTGTTTATTTTGTTTCAAGAACAATTCATGTCCCCCTTTAGATTAGGAAGTCTTGATTATTTGATATGTGATTAGACGATTTTTCCTAGGTTTATTTGTGTGATCTTTCACTTTGCATTGTGTGATACTTGGCTTAGATCTTATGAATGATATCTTATCTTTAGATCTTCGAATTTCAAGTTTTCTTGTGTAATGTAATATATTACCATAATATTAATTGCCGAACCATACATAGTACAAGATGATTATTTGGATGCTAATTGAGGCCCGTCAAAAGACGGGGCGAGTTGAGGGTGGTTTAGTCCCGACAAAGGCTCCTTCCTCTCTCGTACCAAAACCCCGAGCCAAGTTCTTTGGTTATGAAGGACCGGTGCCCTTTATCCATTTGGGTGAGTCAAATTAGGTTTCTTGGTTCCTTAAAGACCAAGTGGCGACTCTGTATCTGTTTTCAACAGACCATTTTCTTTCTTTGATCCAAATCAAATTTCAAACAAGTTTCAAAAACGTAACGAAGCGGTGGAATCTCGGTATCCACAGGTGTGTAGTGTGATTATTGATGGAGGTAGTTGTACTAATGTTGCTAGAACCACAATGGTGGAGAAGTTAGGGTTGCCAACAATGAAACACCCTCGGCCTTATAAATTACAATGGCTCAATGATAGCAGTGAGGTAAGGGTGAATAAACAAGTGTCAGTTTCCTTCCACATTGGAAAATATAAAGATGAAGTTTTGTGTGACATAGTTCCAATGCAAGCTAGACACTTGTTGTTAGGCCGACCCTGGCAATTCGATAGACGAGTTAAGCATGATGGATTCTCCAACAAATGCTCTTTTGTACTCGATCAAAAACCAATCACTCTTGTTCCATTGATAGCAAAGCAGGTTTATGAAGATCAAGTGAGGGTGCAAAAAGAGAGTGAACTAAAGAAAAATAGTGAGAATAGGAGAGAAAGAGAGAGAGAAAAAGAAAAGAAAAATGAGAAAAAATTAGAGGGAAAACAAAAGAATTTCTATGCTAGAACAAGTGAGATAAAGCGAGCGTTGTTTTCAAATCAGTCGATGATTGTACTTTTGTATAAGGATGCACTTTTGAATGCTAATGAACTTGACTCTGCTTTGCCTAGATCTATTGTTTCTCTTTTGTAGGATTATGAGGATGTTTTTCCCAAGGAAATACCACAAGGTTTACCTCCGATCTGAGGAATTGAGCATTGTATTGACTTCGTGCCCAGAGCAACTATTCCAAACCGACCAGCCTATAGAAGTAATCCAGAGGAGACAAAGGAACTTCAAAGGCAGATTAGTGAATTGATGGAAAAGGGGTACGTGAGACAAAGCATGGGTCCATGTGCAGTTCTGGTGTTGTTAGTACCTAAGAAGGATGGGACGTGAAGAATGTGCATTGATTGCTGAGCCATCAATAACATAACGGTAAAATATCGCCATCCAATTCCTCGCTTAGATGATATGTTAGATGATATGCATGGTTCTTGTGTGTTTTCTAAGATTGATTTAAATAGTGGTTATCATCAAATTCGAATGAAAGAAGGAGATGAATGGAAAACTGTCTTTAAAACAAAATATGGTTTGTATGAATGGTTAGTTATGCCTTTTGGTTTGACTAATGGTCCAAGCACTTTTATGAGACTTATGAACCATGTTTTGCGTGCATTTATAGGTAGATTTGTTGTTGTCTACTTTGATGATATACTCATTTATAGCAAATCTTTAACGATCATGAAGTACATTTGAAATCTGTTTTAGATGTGCTTAGGAAAGAAAAGTTATTTGCTAACCTGAAGAAGTGTACATTTTGCACTGATAAGCATGTAATTTTAGGATTTGTTGTTAGTGCACAAGGTATACAGGCAAATGAAAAAAAGTGCACGCAATACTAGAGTGGCCAAGTCCCACAAGTGTAGGTAATGTTCGAATCTTTCATGGCCTTGCTAGTTTTTATCGGCGGTTCGTGAAAGATTTCAACAGCATAGCCGCACCACTCACTGAAGTCATTAAAAAGAGAGTTGGGTTTAAATGGGGTGAAGAACAAGAGAAGGCATTTCAGCTAATCAAACAAAAGCTGACCAACACACCCTTAATGGCTTTACCTAACTTTTCAAAAACGTTTAAGATTGAATGTGATGCTTCAGGTTTAGGGATTGACATTGTTCTTATGCAAGAAGGATGGCCAATTGCATACTTTAGTGAGAAATTAAGTGGGGCAGTCTTGAACTACCCTACTCATGACAAGGTGTTGTATGCATTGGTTTGAGCTTTAGAGACATGACAGCACTACTTATGGCCTATGGAGTTTGTGATTCACACCGATCATGAATCCTTGAAACATTTGAAAGGTCAACACAAGCTGAACAAGAGATATGCACGGTGGGTGGAGTTCATCGAGACGTTTTTATATGTCATTCGGTACAAACATGGTAAGGAAAACATCGTGGCAGATGCACTTTCCCGTAGGTATACCTAATCTCTACTCTCGATGCTAAATTGCTTGATTTTGAACATTTTAATAAGTTATATGCTAGTGACCATGATTTTAGTGTTGAATATCAAGCTTGTGAGAAAACTACCAGTGGGAAGTATTTTAGGAAAGATGGTTTCATGTTTCGAGAGAATAAGTTGTGTTTGCCTAATTGCTCTTTGAGAGATTTGTTAGTGAGGGAATCGCATAGTAGAGGGTTAATGGAACACTTTGGAGTTGCCAAAACTTTAGCTGTTTTGCAGGAACATTTCTATTGGCCACATATGAAACAGGATGTTGAGAGAATTTATGATAGGTATGTCACATGTAAGCAAGCAAAATCCCGAGTGCAACCCCACGGTTTATACACTCCATTGCCCATTCCTAATGCGCCTTGGATTGATATCCCGATGGACTTTGTATTAGGTTTACCTAGGTCAAAATGAGGTAGAGATTCCATTTTTGTGGTTGTGGATCAATTATCTAAGATGGCACATTTTATTCTATGTCACAAAACTGATGATGCTTCACATGTTGCTGATTTGTTCTTTAGAGAAATTGTGCGATTACATGGAATGCCTCGAACCATAGTTTCGGATAGAGATGCTAAGTTCTTGAGTTACTGTTGGAAGACTTTGTGGTGTAAGATAGGAACTAAGTTATTGTTCTCTACTAATTGTCATCCACAAAGTGATGGTCAAACTAAAGTAGTAAACAGGTCTTTGTCTACTTTGTTGAGGGCCATTATTCAAAAGAACATCAAAACTTGGGAAGAATGTTTACCGCATGTTGAGTTTACTTATAACCGTTCTGTTCATTCTTCTACTAAGTTTTCACCATTTGAAATTGTTTATGGTTTTAATCCCTTAACTCCACTGGATTTAACTTCATTACCTTTATCTGAATGTGTTAATTTAAATGGAAAGAAAAAGGCTGAATTTGTTCAACAGATACATGAAAAGGCCAGACTCAACATCAAGATGAGGATGGAGCAATATGCAAAACAGGCTAATAAAGGAAACCGACAACTGATTTTTGAACCCGGAGATTGGGTTTGGTTGCACCTACGGAAAGAAAGATTCCCAGCACGAAGGCGTTCTAAGCTGCTTCCGAGGGGCGATGGCCATTTTCAAGTTCTGGAGCGTATCAATGACAATGCATACAAGCTAGATTCGCCAGATGAGTACAATGTTAGTGTTACCTTCAATGTTACTGCTTTAAGTCCTTTTGATGTAGGTGATGATTTGAGGAAAAATCCTTTTCAAGAGGGAGGGAATGATAAGGATAACGGGGCACCAAAGGATCCATTACATGTTCCAGTTGGGCCAATCACAAGGGCAAGAGCTAAAAGGTTCAAAGAAGCACTTATTGGGCTAATCCAAGAAATTTGGACTAAATCCATGATTTCTAAGAGTGGCCTAAATAGGGAAGAAGAATTCATCAACCTAATCCATGCGTGTCACAATGAGGGCTGATTTGGGCCAATTTCATCAATTAAGTTGGTTGTTAGCTGAGAGTTTGATCATTATGACTGTTAGTTGGGAGTTTATGTATGTTTCCCAACCTTTTAATAAGTTAAAGTAGTCTTTTTTGTATTAGCTATGCTGAAAAATGAGATTGACTTTAATCTAATGGTTGGAAGGATGTTCCAACCCATTATATATGGCTGATTGTAGTAATGGAAAAGCAAACTATTTTGAGATAAAAAAGTGAGAGTAATCTCTTTGGTTCTTTTAGAACTATTTCAACTTATCAGATTTATCTATGGCGTTCAACTTTTGACTTATCAAATAGGCTTCCATAACTGATTGTGGCATCCTCACATACCAAGGTTCTTGCTTCTATATAAGCAACGGGTCGAGGTTCTATCCATTCCTATCTTAGAGAGACGATATGGGATTAATCTTATACGGGTTTTGTCACAAGTTGACATGGTTCGTATCATAAACTTCATTGAAAAAATTATTTAAAGCCAACAATGCTTGATTAAGGTTCTGATTTACTCATTTCAAGAAGGTGTTATTGTTCTGAAACTCTGGATAGATTATAGTTGCTTCACAAAACTCATGACCAAACCACTTTAAACATGAAATCTTACTAAAACAAAAATTACAGTGGTAAAACCTTCTGTTATTGACACTATCCAATTTGTTTCATTCAATTCCAACAGTTCATTATTTAACTAAAAATCTTTGATCAAAAGGAGTTTATGTACTCACTGCACCATTGTCAAGTTCACCTTTATTTATTAACTCTATCTAGCAAGCCATGGAGATATGCTTAACCCAAACTGCTTCTCCTCCCATTTGATGGTCATTGGAGATTAAGGATACTCATACTTATAGATTTCAATGGAGTGTGAAGAAACCCCATGAAATCTCAAAGTAATGAACCTAAACAATGGAGATATGTTTAGACTCATTGATGAAACATACTAGTATCAAACTTAATCCTCTTACAAATCATGAGTTCATAAGAAGATTAAAGGATTTCAAATCTAAATATTCAAGTAAGGCATTGAAAGTCTTATGAATCCCAAGAGATGATTATAATCAAAAAGAACAAGGAAACCAAGACTCAAGTAATATCTGAGTTGATTTCATGATTTATTTAACCTTAAACCTTTAGGTTACTTTGATCCAAACCAATGAAATATAAGTTTAATAACAACATTGTTGGTGATGTGTGAAGAAAGAAAGTGGGAAAAAAAGTTTTTGAAAATTTGCAAAGATCCTAAAAGATTCTAATATTGTGATTGAACTAATTAGTCTAGAATCTACCTCCAACTGACCTCAACTCTTAGGCTTTTGAAGGTCTTTGAAAGGTGGTTCAAGCTCTTTTTCTTCTAACTCATGCAACTTCTTCCTTAAAATCCCCTAAAACTTACTCCTAATTATGTTTAGAGAATTTTTAAGAGATTTAAAACAAAGAGAATCAAGATAAGGTTCGAAGATTCAAAATTCCTTGTCCTTTGTAATGGGTTATTCATCCCCTTTATATAGGCAATTTTTGAAAGGGTATTTTAGTAATTTTCAGGGGTAAAATCCTAATTTCAGACGTCCTTTTGAAGATATAAAATGTACTATTGCAAAGCTGGCAGCCACAAAAACGCGGCACTCAACGGAGATAGAAGAGACGTTCATTAAGTGCTAGAGCGGCACTCACTGAATGTCGGGGCGGCATTCACAAAATGCTGATACGGCACTCAATGTATGTCACGGACAACTTCGCGAACTGTCGTCTTTTATGGAATTATGATTTTCGTGGCATTTGATGTGTTTTTGCGGCTTCCACTGAGCACCGTTGCGGCACTTACTAACTGTCGTTCGACAATTAGAGAGTGCCAAACTGACAACCTGTGACTACCACAAAAATGTGCCATGTGCTATTTTCTTCTGTTCTCTTACTTTTCTTCTTCCTTTTTTTTGTTTGAATTACAGAGCCTTTTGAAGAGCTTAAATCACCTTTGGAAGTCCCCGATTAGTTCGGACATTGTCATCATCGGATCTGGAGGTAACACTTCCCTTAATTCGACGTTTGGTCAAAATTGGGGTGTCTACAGTAGGCATGAACTGTAACAAAACAAACAAAATTAAGCCAACCACGAATTCCTGAACTGTAAAGGGAACCACCCTGTAAAGTAAAGAGTCTTGCCTAAAGGACTAGACCCAGAGCTGAGAACAAGATCGAAAGTGCAACTTATCATTCAAAGCATCAAAGTGGTCAGGTCACTTAGAGTCGGAAGAGATGGGAGTGGCTTTATAGAAGGTTGGGGGTTTGCTCGAAATCCATCAAATACGAGCCCTTCTTTCTCTATTCAATCCATGGCCTACCTCGATACACCTGTGTCACAATGGCTGATCTTTTGAGTGAAGGAAGCTGGAGCACTGGTCAAGAGAGAGAAAGAAGAGGAACGATAGATCAAAAAAGTCATATTAGCTACACCAGACCAGACACACCTTTTTTTGTTATCCTATTTTTTGACTGGCCGGATTAGTCACCCCTCAACAAACTAAGACATTTTTGAGCAGTTTCCCTCACCCCCTTTCACTTAAAGTAGAGCTAACCCTTAATCCTACTACTCTCTAAAAGGCCTACCTATTCTATTAGTCAAGCTTGGCAGCCTGTTCAGAGGGATCAGTTAAAGGTCTATAGATCATGACTTGAATCTTAAGTTTATTCCAGGGGCAGTTGCCTCTATAAAGACAAGAAAAAGTCTTGTGGACTTACAAAACGGATTAAGAATTTTCCAGTACACGCTGAGCCTCCTCAATAAGATGAGGTACCTCATTGTGATTTTAGTGATTGACTAGCTAGGTTTCTATCAAGCTACGAGCTAATCTCTTTCCTTTATTTGACCGATTTCTTACCAGAGGAAAGGAAGAGAAAGGTGCAGAAATACCTAAAGTAAAGGTTCTTCCACCCCTACACTACTACAGGACTTAGGAGCAACTAAGCTACCAGACTTAGGTGCTATCAGAAGGGCAGGGCAAGCCACTCGGATAATGTAGACCAACTAAGTCTCATCCCTTTATCTAAAATAGTCTCTAACACCGATTTGTGACCTGATGAGGGGTTAGCATCCAACCGTTCCTTTGGATTAAGGAAGAGAATAAATGAAGGGATGGAGTTACGCAAAGAAAGACATAGTCGTTTACGAGGTTCGTTCATAAGCAAGAGATAAAGCCAGTTAGAGTCAGTCTCTAGCTGCTTCATTCTATTTTCAATGGGATGGATAGGGTTACAAAAGTCTTTACCATACCCTCACGAAAAAAAGAACTATAGCTTCTTCAATGGAACCAGAAGTAGTAGAAGAAGGAGTGGCCATAGAAGCTGCTTGAGTTAGAAAGGTTACAGTAAGCTAACCAACCTATAAATGAAATAGATAGTCAGCTTCGGTTGTTGAGTCAGGATGTTGTTTTTCTAGTTGGGGAAACCACAGCTAACAATCTCAGTCTGACGAGCTTGAAAAGAAACTGAATCTATGTGAGTCTTCCTTTAGTTATGATAATTTACATCTTATTGAACAGGTTGCGAATCAACCTTCAAAGACTGGTTATTGAATGAAGGATGTAACCGAATAACTCTGATGGACAAGAAAGAACAGGACTTCTTACCCGAAGGTTACATATAGGAGTGTTATACAGTTAAAGAGGCTACCTCTATTTTATATGATATCTCAAAAGTGTTCATTGTTATTATTGTTATTTTGTTGGACCTTTTGGTATGGTTTCTTCTTTAACCACACGTTCCCTCGTGAGTAAATGAAAAGGAGGAATGGGTCTCGGGGGCCCCACTACTTTGTAGTGATCTAACTCAACTACATTATTACTCAACAGCTGATTCAATTGTGACAAGAGCACATTCAATAGCAGACTACTCTGAGCATGAATATGAGACTAAAGTCCCTCTGTGCATCCTACTACTACCAGCTCCTTCTATGTCCCTTCTTTGACTATGCATATGGATCCACTGATGACATAACCATTCGTACCATCTGGACTGCTCCCTTGCCTTACTTCTTCCATCCTCTGTTAATTCAATATCTGTCTTGCCTATGAATCCTTATCCTGATCTGAGATTGCCTGCTATTCCTAATAGAGGCGATGAATATCGTGACTATTGGGATAACAAATGAATATGCCTCTCTCAATGTATTCCATTACACCCGACAAAGTCCTTACTACATGCAGTAGTACGACGGGCATTAAAACATAAGTTTCAGCGGTCTCTATTGCGAACCCACCCCAATGGGTTCCTTCATTGAACACGACGTCACGGGACTCGTACACCCTTCTTATCGAAGGTTCCATACACCTCCACCCTTTCCTCTCAATGGAAGATCCAACAAACACGCATTTGACCACCTTCTTGTCAAACTTCCCTTTGGACGGTTCAGGTAGGTGAACATAACAAACACAGTTAAATAGACACAAGTGAGTGCCCAACGTTGGGTACCTTCTTGTGTAGCATATCATATAGCCTCTTGTTGGAAATTGCTAAAGACGAGGATTGGTTATGCAAAAAGGTTGCAGTCCTAATGCATTCGCTCCAAGAAATATTCGAAACTCCCTTGGCCTGTAGCATGACCCAGCCCTGCAAGACTCCACCAAGTGTCGATTCTTTCTTTCGGACACCCCATTTTGCAACAGAGTATGAGCACATGACAGCTCTCATTTGATTCCTATCTTCAAGAGCATGAAATCAAAGACCCTTGACACGTATTCCTCGCCGGAGTTCAGATCTTAACCAATTGATCTCGAGATTCGACTAATCTTCCAAACATTCTATATATTAAACTTAGAAAGAGCTTAGGGCTTCTCTCTAAGTAAAGAAAGCTAGATGTATCTACTGTAGTCACCCACTTATAATAGTAAGTAAAGTACCTTGCACCAGTGAATGACTACACTCGAGTAGGACCCCTTAATGAAAGTAGTTGTCTATGATATAACCTTAAATAACCGTAGGTCAAATAAGGTCAAATCACAAGTGGACACTAACAAATGAATCAATCGAAAGAAAGGCACACTTTCATTTGGATTCTTATGTTTAATCCGGGATCGCCAACTACAAATAATCACATGAATTGTTCAACCCATCTGAAAGAAATATAGGAATATACCCTAGATAATGGAAGAAGTCTTGCACTGTGTGTTGGTCCCATTCCTTATCCTACTAAAGTAGTTGAAAAAAAGGAATGTAGAGAAGAAAATCCAGATAATAATGCGTTTCCAACGGGCCAACGATCCTTCCCGTGTCCTGATCCTAGATAAAACACTCAGAAGAAGAAAGGATGACACGAAGATGGTTAGCTACAAGGTGACTGACAGAAAGCAAGTTTGTCCTCGACGGAGGAAAATAGAATAGATTATGACGAATCCGGGATGAAGACATAGAACCACAATGTGAAACAGGTAAGAGAGTACCATCTGCAATGTTAACAGAATCTTTGATAGGCAAAGGAGAAAAGAAAGATATCACCTGATATGTGATTGGTAGCCCCAGAATCGACGAATCCAATCACTGGGAATGGAAGAAGAAGCAGTAGATCCAGATACCTGATATTCTATGTTTACAGAATGAGAAGGCCCGAGATCTTAAATCTTCTGAGTGATAACAGACATCGATTGCTTAAGAGTCTCCAATCCAGAGTAATAGGACTTGACTTAGAAAGAACAACAAATTAAAAGGAAGCACAACAACCTGCAACTCTATGAGACCATGATCCTTCAAAGGTGGAGGAGTAGATGAGGTAGCAACATCGGACTGAGGACGTGTCCAACATTTCTCAATAGTATGGCCATGGCGCTTTAATATCGGAAAAATTGAGAATTTCCCCCTTTACATTAAGTACCTCTCCCTTTCCTTTTGTCAAGTGACCTACGTACCTTACCTACAAGCTGGTTAGTGACATAGTACTTTTTCTTTTTTATGCATTTCTCTTTTTCTTTTCCATTTGATGATTGGGGCCTCCTCCTTCCTCCGTCTCTTTTTTTCTACAATGGATATAGACGCACGTTGATTCGATAGCTGACCCTCGACCTAAAGAAGTAATGATTGACTGCAACCAGATGAATAATTTTGACCTTTCGCTTCGCTCGAGTCACTACATACCTTAGCCCATAATGTGAGCCAATATATCATGTCTATTACTCAACATTAAACCCATATTAGCCCATTCGCTCCCCTGTTTAAACCAAGTTTCTCCATCATTGAGTAAGAAAAGGTGCCTCAGTGTCTATGCTTCTTCAAGGCCTTTAAACCCAAGCATAGACGTCACTCTCTCCTAGATGTTGTAATTTTCAAGAAGACGCTTCTAGTCTTCTCGAGTGGAACCCAGTTTAGCCCTTCTTTCCTGACGTTCTAGAACTAGGTACTGTGCGACATTGATGAAGGTGTCATTCTCTCTATTATTGTTTTGACAAAACCTATAAATGGTAGTAGCGTACTACCCCCTTAAATTGTCAATCCTATCGGATGAATGCTCCTTTGGAAGATCAGCATCCAATACTGTGGACACGCGGAATTGGTCGTCCACTCTTTCGTTTTGGTTTTGAGATTGTTTTGAAAGAGAAAAAGAAAAGGTCTTTTGAAAATAGATACAGAGTCGCCACTTAGTCTTTTGGGAACCAAGAAACCCAATTTGACTCACCCAAACGGATAAAGGGCACCGGCCTTTCATAACCAAAGAACTTGGCTCAGGGTTTTGGTACGAGAGATGAAGGAGCCTTTCTCACGACTAAAACACCCTTAACTCACCCCGTCTTTTGACGGGCCGCAATTAGCATCCAAATAATCATCTTATATTATATTTGATACTATGATAATATATTACATCTCATAAGAATCTTGAAATGGAATATCAAAAGATAAGATATCATTCATAAGATCTAAGCCAAATATCATACAATGTAAAGTGAAAGATCACACAAATAAACCTAGGAAAAATTGTCTAATCATATATCAAGTAATCAAGTTTTCCTAATCTAGGAGGGGACGTGAATTGTTCTTGAAACAAATAATCAAAGGAATCCAAATATGCTTAGCAAGCTAGAATGATGTATGTTAATCTTTGGGAAAAGAAGACCTCTCAATTCCTGGGACAGATGAGAAAGGATGATTAGAACGAGGGGAAGCATGGACGTGTGATCTAGTTCATTCCTTATAATCTTCATAGATTCAAGGTCACAAAAGCCCCAAATCTTGCATGGATGCAATGTATGATCCTAGAATGTGCAAAGGTTGTAGTGTGTTTGTGTATATGGACTTTCTAAAGTGATTTAGAAGTCTAAAATATGCATGAATGCATGAAGGAAATCATCATAGAATATGTACAAATGTAGTATGAATTACATTCTAAGAGATGAACTAATTTGGAAGGCATATGAACATCAAATCAAAGGCTGGAAGTAAAAGTATAATTGCTGTGAATAGTGGACAGAAAAGTGACTTGGTTTTGTGGAAATTGAAAAGTAGGGTTTGAAATGTTTTTAATCATGATTTTTTATGGAGATCATCCTTATTGTGTCTAGAATACAAATCAAAAAGCCAATCCTCAATAACTATTACAAATTGAGAGAAATCATGTGAACAATAGAGGTTACTCAGAAATAGAGTCCGTATTGTCGACTGAAGTTCCCTAAGATACAAAAGTTCAAGGGAAAATGAGTTGGGACCACTCTCTTTGGAAAAGTTTTCTGGAAAACAAGTTAAAAGTCAACCAAGCTACTGTGCCAGTAAAGGCAGAATATCTGGAGAGAATATTTGGGTCAAAATGGAACCAAACTAAGCCAAAAATCATGGATGTTCTATAATAAGTTAAGAAGACTTTCCAAGTGGTTTTATGATCATACCTTGATTATTGAGTTCTAGAGAAATCTTTGAACTCTCATTCATTGTTTTGAAGATTTTTGATAAAACAAAGCTTATTTTTTGGAATCCAAATGTTGGGGGTTTTAAAGGGGTTTTGATACAGGGGTTTTAAAGGTACATTTGCAGCACAAAAAGGGGATTAAGATCACTTGGAACATCATCATCAAACACATATCATGAACTCCCAATATTACTTGCACAAACATAGTTTTGTTTGAGAATATGACTTCAAGAATACATATGAATGTATTGAAGTTAGAATGAGGTCAAGAGCTACTATCCATAAGGACTCACTCTCCTCAAACAACATGTCATCGAGATGATGATAAGCGTGTAAGTAATCAAAGAAAAATAAAAAAGAAATGAGGTAAGAAGAGATGAACATTAATGTAAACAAGCAAGTAATAGCAATCAATAGATAATAATCAATGTGATTTTGGACTTGTAGCTTGGTGTTTCACTCATAGATATTGACATTTGGACATGGAAGTAGCTTCCTAACTCAAGATTGCTCAAAAATGGTGGTTGGAAAAGACTTTAATGTGAAATATAAGAGGGGTAATGGAAGAAAACAAGATTGAAACTCAAATTTATTTTTATAGACAATCAGTGGGAGAAGCTCCCTTTCTTCCTCTAAACCTATCTCTATCTCTCTACAACTTCTATGAACTTTGCACTTGGCCCCCCCAAAATGAAGAGCAAAGGGGGATTTATATAGGCCAATTTGGGGTGATTTTGGGATTTAGAAAGTGTTCCCATTGGTCCCAAATATATGTGAACATAAAACTACATCATTTTGGTCTTTAATCATTCAATTTGGACCCCAAAATAAATTACAAAAATGGATTCTGCAAGGGTTGAGTGCTGTCGCGGAATTTTCCATGTGCCACCGCGGCAGTGGCCCTGTGCCGCCGCTGCACTGCTCCTCAGATGCCCAAAAATTTGTATTTAGGCCCCCCAGAGGTTCCGGTATTCACGAAAAGGCCTTATTTCGTCCGAAATTCACAGAAAATGCGTATAAACTCCAAACTGAGGCTGTGATATACTATTGGAAAGGTAATGGATTATAATTTAGATAAAAAATAGCTTGGAGATAGGTCACTTGGAAAAGTTTTGTGGTATTTGCGATAAAAGCCGATTTGATCGCCTTTTTTAGCTTCAGAAATTCATAATAAATTCGTTTTAAATCCAGAAATTATGTGCGATGTACCATTGGAAAGCTATCGACCTCTAGTATCTATGAAAAATGTTTGAAAAATAATATGGTGCCCTGGTTTCAAAGTCCACTTTTAGGTCAAATCGGTCAAACCAGGGACCTCTAGGATGTTCTGGGAACCACTAGGAGCTTTCGGGAGCTAACGTTTTTATCCGATTTTCTTTTAAAACTTATTCTAGTACTTTCTACATGATCTAGACTGATCTTGGAGTTTTTTGGCGAATTTGGACAATTTCAGTCAAACTTGGTCAATCCTTGGTCAAACTGGTCAACGGGGACTTTTCGAGAACTTCCGGGACTTTCGAGGGTCTTTGGGAGCTGAAAATTTTATCTGATTTTGCTTAAAAAGTCATTTTATAACTTTCCTTACAACACAGCATGTTTCCAGAACTTTCGATCCAAATCTAGGAGTGTTTGGGCTTTCAGGGGCATTTTTGTCATTTGTACCACTTTCTGAGCATTTCGAGAGATAGAACTAACTTCCACGAGTGATTTTGAGTCTTTTTCGATCATTGTGAACCACCAAGCTATGAGTCTCCTAAATCTAATAGCCGACAAAAAGGGGTGTCTACATTTTGCCCCTCTTTGGCATGAACTTGCGAGGCAACGCATGTCGCAAGCGAGTGCCAAAGTTTTGAAGAGATAGGTCTTTTTGGAGGAAATAGATTTAGGGTAAAAGTGTTGTAAAAGATACAAAGATGATGCTGAGGCTAGTGTTGATCGTGCTCTTTGTGAGCTGCCTACGTATCCCAAGGGGGTTCAGACCAGGACGTAGTTCGGGGCACAAAGGAGCAAATCACACATGCACAACAAGACAGGCGGAGGCTATGCTATGAGGATGATATGCAATGCATGGATGTGATATGAATTGTGTCATGAGTCCTATCATGCCTAGTATTATGATCCTAGTATGAGTTAGTGTTGTGGGGTGTGTGCCACTCCGAGTGGACTTATGTCGTGCTAGTGTTTCTGACTGTGATGGAGTTATTGACCCGAATAGGGAAACCAGGGTTTGAAGACTCTGAATCTTGGAGCAAGCTTTTGAATTTTGGAAACTGTGCTTCGCAAGTGAATGTAATCGGATGTGGGGTCCCAATGGACATTAATCAAAGATGAAGTTTGACCCTGGACACAAAAATCCTAACAATTCAAGTGACGGACATGAAAACCAGAGATGTCAAGAGACGGACAAGGAAGTGCCATTACTGGACATTGAAGCCCAAGATTTTGAATGAGAACGATGAGCACAACATATTTTGAATGAGAGTGATGGTAAACTAATGATGATTAATAGATTGATGATTCACAAATCGAGATGACGAGTAGATAGTGAACTATTGTGACTGTTATGGGTTAGACCAACGGTTGGACTAACCGTGATCAGAAGAACTTATCATGCACTAATTAAGTTGACGAGTCAACAATGAACTACTGTGATTGTCATGGATTGGACTGAGACGTAGTCCGGGCAAGGAACCAAACACACACAGACACAAGTAGTCATATGGATGAGTGCACCTATCTCGTCGTGATGCACGTGCTCATGCAATGATGACTGTTGATGCAATTACATGCTCTACTAATGCTATTGTCTGAGATTGTGCTATTCTTACGTATCTAGAAGCAATTCATGCCCTATGCAATCTTAACGCTCATGTCAATCTTTAATGTACGCGGTCGTTCCGGCCAAAGGGCGAATGCAATTGACCGGACGGTGCTTTGCGACTTAGACCTCGGTGCTAACTCGCGTTTACTCTGAAAATTCGTAACCGTTTGGCCCCGTCAGATATGTTTGCTCTATTTCATGCATATACTACATGATGCATGATGCGATACTCAGAGAAAATTCTCAGAGACTGGCCAACGCAAATCTGTTGCGAGGACCGAGAATGCAAATCTGTTACATTCTCAAACTTTAATCAACGTAAATCCATTACGAGGATCGAGAATGTTAGTCCATTACATTCCCAAAGCAAAGTCAACACAAATCCGTTATGAGGATCGAGAATGTAAAATCTGTTACATTCTTAAACTTTGATCAACGTAAATCTGTTATGACGATCGAGAATATAAATCCGTTATATTACCAAAGCGAGGTCAACACAAATCTGTTGCGAGGACCGAGAATGCAAATCTATTACATTCTCAAAATTTTGATCATAGTAAATTCGTTATGAGGATCGAGAATATAAATCCGTTATACTCCCGAAAGCGGGGGCAACGCAAATCTGTTGCGAGGACCGAGAATGTAAATATGTTACATTCTCAAAATTTTGATCATCGTAAATCCGTTACGAGGATTGAGAATATAAATCTGTTATACTCCCAAAACGGGGACAACGCAAATCTATTACAAGGATCGAGAATGCAAATCTGTTACATTCTCAAAATTTTGATCATCGTAAATCCATTATACTCTCTAAAGCAGGGCCAACGCAAATCTATTGCGAGGACCATGAATGCAATTCTGTTACATACTCAAAATTTTGATCAATTGTAAATCTATTACGAGGATCGAGAATATAAATTCGTTATACTCCCAAAATCGAGGTCAACACAAATCCGTTGCGAGGACCGAGAATGCAAATCTGTTACATTCTCAAACTTTGATCAACGTAAATTGTTTATAAGGATAGAGAATATAAATCCGTTATATTCCCAAAGCGAGGTCAACACAAATCCGTTGCAAGGACCGAGAATACAAATCTGTTACATTCTTAAACTTTGATCAACGTAAATCCATTACGAGGATCAAGAATATAAATCCGTTATATTCGCAAAGCGAGGTTAACACAAATCCATTGCGAGGACCAAGAACGCAAATTTGTTACATTCTCAAAATCATGATTCAAATTTTCCAAAATCATGAGACAATTAGACTCAAATCAATTTAATTTTCATGATCAAAAATCGATCAAACTTTACTTAATTCAATTCTTTCAAAATCAGTATTCAATCATACTCCAATCAATTCGTCTTTTCAAAATCAGAGTCATTCGGACTCCAATCAATTCAAATTTTTAAAATCAGGAGTCAATCAAATTTAATTTAATTCAGTTTAATTCCTTAAATAGGATTCAGTCAGACTCAATTCTATTCAAATTCTAAAATCAAGAGATAGTCAGACTCAATTCAATTTAATTTTCAAAATCAATAGTGAATCAGACTCGATTAAATTTCAAATTTCTGAACTCTGGAGTCAATTTGACTCAAACGAATTCAATTTCCCAAAATCCAAAGAAAGAATTCAAATTTTCTAAAATCCTGAGTTAATTTCTATTTCAACAAAATCAGGAGTCAATCAAACTCAAAGAATTTGAATTTTCTAAAATTGGGAGTCAATTCGACTTAAAATAATTTCTATTTCAACTAAATCAAGAGTTTATCGGACTCAAAGAATTAAAATTCTGAAATCGAGAGTCAATTCGACTCAAAACAATTTCTATTTCATCAAAACAGGAGTCAATCGGGCTTAAAGAAATTCTTATTTCTAAAAATTAGGAGTTAATCAGACTCGAAGCAAATTTTACTTCACAAAACCGAGAGTCAATCAGACTCAATTCTAAAGTTGGGAGTCAATCAGACTCAAAGAATCTTTGCTTCACGAAATTGGGAGGCAATCAGACTCAATTTAGTTTAAATTCTATAAAAACAGGAGTTAATCAGACTCAAACGAATTCAATTCCTCAAAATCCAAAGTCCATCAGACTCAAACAAGTTCAACAAGTTCAATTTCACAAAATCTGGAGTCGGTTTGACTCAACTTAATTTCAATTCATAAAATCAGGATTCGATCAGACTTAAATCAATTTAATTTCATAGAATCCAGAATTCAAATTCAAAAATCCGGAGTCAATCAAAATCACATTTCAAAATTGGGAGTCAACCAGACACAATTCGATTTTCAGTCAATTAGTCTCAAATCAATTTATCTTCTAAAATCAAGAGCCATTCAAACTCAAATCAATTCATATTTTCAAAACTGGGAGTCAATCAGACACAAGTCAGTTTATATTTCCAGATAGGGGGTCAAAAAGAATTTTAATTTTCAAAATTGGGAGTTTAAATGAGACTTAAGAATCATTGAAGATTAAAGTGAATGTGAGGTTTCCACTGAGGAGTAACACAAATGCCATAAAATGACTAACGAGGATTGCCATAGATGACTAATCAGGGGAGTCGCTAGAACGGGAATCAATTTAACTTGAACTAAATTCTATTTAGATCAGACTAAAAAACTTTCAACAAAATCAGGAGTCGATTTGGCTTCAAACGTATTTCTACTTCTCAGAAACTTGGAGTCAAATAGACTCAAAGAATTTCTTATTTCCAAAATCTAGGAGTCAATCAGACTCAAAACAAATCCTATTTCCAAAACTTGGAGTCTATCCGACTCAAAAAAAAAATTTCATTTTCAAGTTGTGAGTCGATCAAACTCAAAGCATTCAAATCTTTCAAAAATCGGGAGGCAATTCGACTTAACAAGAATGTAAACTTTACAAAATCTGGAGTTCATTAGACTCGAATTACTTCTTCTTCACAAAATTGGGAGTTGAATTGGACTCTAAAAACATGAGTCGAATTAGACTCAAAGAATTTGTATTTTACAAATTTGGGAGTCATATTAGACTCAAAGAATTTTCAAATTTCTAAAAATAGGAGTCGAATCAGACTCATAGAATTTCTATTTCACAAATTTGGGAGTCGGATTAGACTAAAAGAATTTTCAAATTTCTAAAAACAGAAGCCGAATCAGACTCAAAGAATTTCTATTTCACAAATTTGGGAGTTGGATTAGACTCAAAGAATTTTCAAATTTCTAAAAATTAGGAGTCAAATTAGACTCAAAGAATTTTTATTTCTAAAATTTGGGAGTCAAATTAGACTCAAAACACTTCAAATTCGCTAACAGAGATTGTCATAGAAGACTAACAGGAATTTTCATTGAGGCCTAACGGATTACCGTAAAGAAGCTACCATTGAGGACTAACGATTTTTCGGGAGTCTCCTCGTTCTCAATTTGGACTCAAGGAATTGATTTTAGAAAAGTTTGAGAGTCCACGGACTCAGGGGGTTGGTTTTTTCTCAAAATTCGGGGAGTCTTGAGACTCAAAGAATTTGGACGGAGTTGATAGAAAGAATGATTTTCTGCATTTACGGACCTTTGGAAAAACACATCGATCTTGTCAAAAGAGGGAAGTCACCTTTGCCCCTAGTCTTGGACTTATATCATCACTTTAGCGTTATGTTGTGATAGCATTCGAAACCACTGCTCGTATTGCTCTTGGGATGCTCTTGGAGACATGTTAAATCTTTATTCAACATTTTAAACCCACACAACTGAGACCATTTATTGACTCATCAAAGGGGGACAGACTTGACAAAGCAAATTACACAAGACGACTGACTCAAATTTTATATTATTATGAATCAATGTGCTTTAATCATGAATAATGTATCATCTCACTTTTTATTCATCAATTTACAAATGATAGTGCTTTGCTGATAAATCTAAATTTCCCCTTTTGATTTTGCAAATTCTTTGCCCATCTAGAATGTGCTTCACAATAGTGCTTTAGCTTATAGAATGAAAGGCACTCTATTTCAATCTTTTCAAAATAAACTCAATTTCTTGAGAACTTGCCTCAGACATACAGGGCTTTTGGCAAACAAAGTTTGCCCCTAGTTTGTAAGAGACTTGGGGGCTTACTTCTATGATAAAAGGGGTTTTCAGCAAACAAAGTTTGCCCCTAGTCTGGAATGAGGGATCTACAGGTGCAAACAATATTGCTGGTATTTTTCAAATTGAGAACCAAGTGAGGCTTGCCTACTTATTCCCAAATGGGAATCCAGGTCCAAAGTAGTTCGGCTAAAGTTTGAAAGAATGTGCCAGATCATAGCAGAGGTGTCGACCGAACCAAATAGGTTGCCTACATATCCCTGAGTGAGAATCAGGTCGAGCGTAGTTCAAGGACTCTGGAAGTCTTGAAAGAATAAGGCTTCAAGAATTTGTGGGCTTTTTGAGTCATGGATTGCTTGTGGTAGCCTTTGAATAGGATGATGAGAGCATGAACTACTTCTCCCTTTTATTTTCTTATTTTCTTTTCTTTTCTTCTTTTTTCTTTTCTTTTCTTTTTTGTTTGTGGCGGTTGATTCTTTTCACCTTTTTCACTAACCATTCAATCTTTACAACTCTCATAACACATCGTGTTTTAATCATACTCTTCTCAAAGCAATATCTGCCTTCCCAACCTCTCTTTGTTTTTCCTCAAAGATATCTCTGCATTGCTTTTGGCCCACTTAGCCATCGGGTCTGCCAAAATTTGAGACTAATCGAAACTTTTGAATCTCATCTCTCTCTCTCTCTCTCTCTCTCTCTCTCTCTCTCTCTCTCATAATCTCTTTTCTTTATTCAGAACAAACTCAACGCCTTGACATAGTTCATACCCCAATGATAAAAATTTCAATCTTATCCATTCTTTGATCTTTCCTTTCTTTTTTTTTACCTCACTATGATTTAGACTGGCTAGGATTCGGATTTTCAAATCAACACGCATCTAATTTTCACTCTAAATTTTGCCTAGTTGCCCTTTCAGGTTTTCATCCTAGGGAGCTCTTTTTTTCTTTTTCTCTTTTATTTTCCTTTCTCTTCTTCTTTTTTTTTTGTTTTGTTTTTGTTTTTGGGAAGAAGAAGTTCATTTGAAAATATCTGGCTACCATCAAGGACCAAGTTTATGGCTTTGGACTGTGGGCTCATCTTTTAGGCTTGGTATTTGGAAGAAGGGGATGGTGAGCAAGCCTCAAGTCCCAAGTTTATCTTTTCAAGATTGAGCAAGAGCATCTTTAAATTCTTAAAGTAAAGTGAATCAATTCTCTACTCCTCCTTGGTTTTGGCACAAAATTTGCTTTGATCACTTGGAGATCCTTTTCAATGCAAAGATTTGTTAACAAAGTATTTTCCATGATCATTTTTTTGTCTTAATGATCCATTCATTCACGACTTAACACACTGAATCAAGCAAAATGCAATTTTATTCAACTAGTAGAGAAAGAGGGTTACAATACTTGACATGATAAACAATGCCCTAAAAAATAATTGACTGACTCAAAGACACCACTGGACTTGACACTTGACTCCTACTTGATATGACTCGATTACTGGACTAGACTTGACATGGTCTCAATCGGAGTGTCACAGATGATTTTCAATTTACTGGGTCCCCAACAGCATCAGTTCCAAACACTATCATCATTTGGACCTTCGGGTTCGCCTTTTCGCAACGACCTGTGTACGTAAACACCATCCATGTCGATGGTCCAATTTTTAGCAGGACAGTATTCATCTAACTCATACCAAGTGTTGTTAATGCTCGTTCCAAATTTGATGATTGGGCCAGGGCTAGTTGGTTGTTGCGCACCCATGGAAGCAGCAAATCCCTTGAGGGTGCTTAGCAATGGCTGGGATCGAGAGGCCAAAGAGCAAAAAGCTTGCAAGTCACTGTGCCAAAGGAAACTCGGTGGATTCTGTGAAGGAGTGATAATTTTTTGATTAATGAGATCTTGGATTTCATGGCAGTCTTGTGCAAGAATCGGGCTTGTGGCCATGGGTTTGATGGTAACCATAGTACAATGAGGAATTATAGTTGCGGGGTATGGGACTTGGTGGTGGGCTTAGGTCTAGGGGTTTGAGGTGGCCTTTCTTGACGAGGTGGTCAAGGGCTGTGGATAATGGTATACCAAGGTTGGTGAAGGTTCTTAGTTTATGGGTTTTCCTTTATTTTCGATTTGATTTTTAGTTGGCTTTTGAGTTAGAAGGGATTAGACCTAGATATGGACTTGAGATCGAAAATGGTCTTTGGAGATTGGTCGGGCATTACTGCTGGATTTGATGATTGCCTAGATATGAGCTCTAGTGATTTATTAGGCTTGGGTGCATAGCTGGATTTTGACATCGACCTTGGTGCATGAGTGGGTTTGGACATGGCTGTTGGTGCTTGGTTGGGTGATCCATTATTCCCTTCTCCAGATGATCCATCTTTTTTTCATTATGGCCCATTTGATCTTTTAATAATTGAATGAACTCAAGCATGACCTTCTCCAATTGCTTCACCCTAGAATCTTGTTGCTCAACAGCGGCTTACAGTTTGCTCACTTTCTCCTCCAAAGCTTTCAAGGCTATTGGTGGATCGATCTCCACGTGATGGTCCATGTTCTCCTCTAATCAAGAAAGAAGAATGTAAGAAGATTAAAAGTGTCCTCACTAGGGGACCTGATTGTTCCACTCTTTCTACAAAATAGATAGGAAAAGAACGGTCCGCATGCAGAATTGATTAGAAAGGGATTTTTAAGGGACTTTGATCTTGATTGGGAAGAAGATGTTGAGCGTTTGTATTTGTATGCTACACATATGTAATGATATCGATTGGAGAGAGTACAAAACGTACATGCTCTAAAGATTTGATGTAGCTAAATGCATGCACCGCACACATGGCACATGGATGAAATGTATGTGTGTGCATGCCTATTCTATATGCCAAATAAAAAGGAAAATTGTAATCCTAACATGTAAACGCACAGGCACATAAAATCCTCACTCATGTCAAATGTGCCAATTTCACCTCTTATTGTGATCCTCACTACCCTTTCAAAGGACGGATATTCAAAATTTTTTGAAATTCATTTAAAAAGCATTTATTTAAATAATGAGATCTTTCAAAACAATTCTCAAGGATTTTGAATCTTTTATTAAAAAATGAGGATGTGAAAATATTTCTCAATAATTTTACTTTGAAACTCATTTGAAGAGCATTTCTTCCAGAAAAAATTTCCAAAATTTTTTGGATTTTTCCTTAGAAGATGATCATGTGAAAATATACTTTAACAAAGATTAATTTGGGGCTTTAATCAAAAAGTGAGTTCCAAAGATTTTGAAAGTGTGATTTTTTGAAAATCCTTGGGGTAAAGATGGAAAAAAAGTTCTTGTTTGCTTAAAAATGGATTTAAAATTCTTTGGGTAGAAGGGTCACATGATCGGATTATCACTGTACTTTCCATGAATACGGATACATACAAGGTCAATGATGCCTAGCTAAACATGATGTAAGAGATGTAATCTTATAATCAAGATTCAACATGTTCCCCAAATGTGATGTGACATGAAGAGGAATTGCTCAAAATTGATTAAGAGTTTGCATGTCCAATATTAAGTGAGCATTGTCATCATCTTAAGTAATCTCTTCCGGGCATACAAAACTCCCTAGCACATAACCTTTAATCAATAATTGATTTCCTAAAATTGAAGGGTTCTATAGAAGGTACCATGCAAAGGCTGGGTTTTGGTCAAATAAGGGACCCTTGACACACATCCGATAGGATGCTTCATATACCAACACATAGTACAAGATAAAGGATGATCACAAAGTCCCATGATAATTTGACCGACCGGGTTGCCCCGAGCATCCAAGGTCATAGTTCCTTGCAATCGACTAGCTGGACATGCAAGTGAAATGCAACAGGCATACAAAACTTAATTAATTTGATTAAAAGGATGCTTTCAAGTCTAATCCTCGAGTGAACCCAAAAAATTCTGGTCTGCGAAACCAGAGATTCTGGGTTCGATCCCTAGTGGTGTCGTCAGATTGTGGATATCACAGTTTGACTACCCACGGATTTTTTCTAAAGATCTTTTCCTAATTCAAATTCAAAATGAGTCGCCACTTAATTTTTAAAAAGAAAATTAAGAAACCATTTTAAGACTAACTGATCTTTTGCGAAACCAAAGATTAACTAGGTCCGGTGATTATGGAATGAGAGAGGAAGGAGTCCAACGGAATAAAACACCCTCTCTCATCCAATCTCACGATAGGCCACTACTCAACATCTTTTTAATCAAATTAAAAATCTAAGCATGCCCTCAACTAATACATATGTATATATATATACATTACAAAAGCATGTCTAAAAGGGTGTAAGATTGTTAACGATAAAATATCGTTCAAAAATCACATAATTTAAGTAGTAAGCAAGATTTTGTGCAAATAGGGAACTAGGAAACTTACCCGAGATCCAGTCGCAAATTTTTAAATGTGTAATGCATATAAAAGAATAAATCTTAATAAAAGGGTCTCTAATCACATATACACACTTAAGGCAAAACTTAATTCTAACGTGTCGTACAAGTAGTCAAAAATCAATAAAATTAATAAATGAATAAACTAGAGAAGAGTTTTGAGAAATCATACCTCGATAGTGCTACAAAATAAACGGTTAGTCCACAAGCTTTAAACAAGATACATTTATTGAATTCCTAAATAATAAATCCTAACCTAAGATGAATTCTAATTACAAGTATCAGTCTTTATGGATGAATGCATATGGATATATGAATATGAACGAGATAAAGCTATGAACTATTCATTGATTTGGATCATTTAGCCTCTGTATTTAAGCATTAGCTAATCATTATTGAAGCACGGTTTGAACCCTAAATCATGAAAATATCATTTGAGCCATTATTCACAAGATTGGCCAAAGTTGTGACAGGATTCTGAAAATTACTGAGAGCCAATCAGAGCTTCAAGAAAATAAAAGGCATGGTTATCATGGTTTGATCTTGGTGATATTTGGACACTAGATGCCTCTATGAGTCTAGTTTTTAATTTAAAAAGCAAATCAAGGTTTCAACGGTTAGATCTCTAGGAATTAGAAAAATACTAGACATCACTCAGGACTTCATAACTCTCTGTCCAGAGTTTTTGTATGATTTTCTAAAAATAGCAAATAAATAAGAAACACTTAGATTTTTTTAGGGGATTTCAGTAACACATCAAACTTCATACAAAAAATATTAGGGGTCAAAAATGTTTGATTAAGGTTCTGATTTACTCATTTCAAAAAGTTATTGCATTCTGAAACTCTAGATAGATTGTTATTGTTTCCTAAAACTCATGACCAAACCACTTAAAACATGGAATCTCACTAAAACAGAAATTACAGTGGTAGAACTTTGAGTTATAGACACTTTCCCATGGGTTTAATTCAGTTCCAACGTTTCGATGTTTAACTAAAAATCTTTGATGAAAAGTGGTTGATGAACTCACTGCATCTTTTGTTCAAGTTCATCTTTGTTGGTTAACCCCAACTACTAAACTAAGAAGTTAGGCTTAAACCGAACCACTTCTCCTACCATTTGATGGTCATTGGAGACTAAGGACATTTATACTTGTCGATTTTAATAATGTATGAAGAGACTTCATAAAACCTCAACACAATGAATCAAAACCATGAATATAAGTTTAGACTCAAATTATTCCTCCTACCATTTGATGGTCATTGGAGACTAAGGACACTTAAAACTTATGGATTTTAATGAAGTATGAAGAAACTTCATAAAACCTCAAATTAATGAGTTCAAATGATGGTAAAATTTCAAACTCATTAACTCAATACACTAATATCAACCTTAATCCTCTCATAAATCATGAGTTTATAAGAGTACTAGGGGTTTTTTTTTTTTTTTAAAAAAAGATTCAAGTAAGACATCGAAAATCTTATGAATCTTAAGAAATAAACATAATCAAGAGGAAGGAGACCAAAGTTCTACTTCAAGATTTATTTAAGCTTTAAAACCTAAGCTATTTTAATTCAAACTCATGAAATGAAAGTTCAATCACAATATTGGTGGTGTGTGATGAAATGTGGTAGGAAGAGAGTTTTTGAAAATATGTAAAGAGCCTAAAAGAATCAAAATATTGTGATTCAACTACTAAATAAACTAATGACTCTAGAGTTTACCTATAATTATCCTTAACTCTTTTGTTGCTTTGGGACCTTCCAAATGATGATCAAGCTCTTCTTTTAGCTCTTTCTTCTAATTCTACTTCTCTCTTAATTTAGAAAGTATTTGAAGAAGAATCAATATTGGGATCCTAACATTCTCTATTTCAAGTCAAAAAGAAGATCCCTTGAAATGGGTTATTCACCTCTCTTATATAGGCAAACTTTGAGAGCGTATTCCAGTAAATTCACGGCAAGAAACCCTAATTTGGATGTCCTTTTACGGGTACAAGCGTACTATCTCATAGCTAGCGGTCACAAAAACATGGCACTCACTGGAGATGGAAGCAGTACTTCGAGAGTACTGGAACTGCACATGATGAATGTCGCAATGACATTCAATGATTGCCGCGCCGGCATTCAGAGAATGCCGCGGACAACTCCAGGGACTGCCGCTTTCTATGGAAATCCATTTTTTCACGACATTTGGTGAAATTTGTAGCATTCACTAAATGTCGTCTGGCACTACATAGAGTACCGCAAAGGCAGCTAGTGACTACCGCAACCCTCACCATGTGCCATTTTCTCATATTTTCCTTTTTCCTCTCTTTTTTTTCTTCTCTTTTTTTTATCATGAATTGAAAGAGCATTCAGAAGAGCTTGAATCACCTTTGGAAGTCCTAGATTAGTCGGCCATTTGTCATCATCGGATCTTAGAGGTAATACTCCCCTTGATCTGACGTTTGGTCAAAATTGGGGTGTCTACAAACATATTTTGAATGAGAGTGATGGTAAACTAATCATGATTAATGGACTGACGATTCACGAATCGAGATGATGAGTAGACAGTGAACTACTGTGACTGTCATGGGTTGGACCAACGGTTGGACTAACCGTGCTAAAAAAAATTGACCATGCACTAATTAAGGTGACGAGTCAACAGTGAACTACTATGATTGTTATGGATTGGACTAACAATGACCAGTCGACAGTGAACTACTGTGACTGTAATGGATTAGATCGACAGTTGGACTAACCGTGATCAGATGGACTAATGATGTATGAATCGAGATGACGAGTCAACAGTGAACTACTATGACTATCAGGATTGAACTGATGATGTACGAATCGAGATGACGAGTCGATAGTGAACTACTGTGACTATCATGGATTAAATTGACGATGTACGAATCGAGATGACGAGTCGATAGTGAATTACTGTGACTGTCATAGATTGAACTGACGATGTACAAATCGAGATGACAAGTCGACACTGAACTATTGTGACTTTCAGGATTGAACTAATGATGTACTAATCGAGATGACGAGTTGACAGTGAACTACTCTGACTGTCATGGATTGAACTGACGATGTACAAATTGAGATGACGAGTCGATAGTGAACTACTGTGACTGTCATGGTTTGAACTGACAAAGTACGAATCGAGATGACGAGTCGACAGTGAACTACTGTGACTATTATGGATTGAAGTGATGATGTGCTAATCAAGATGACGAGTCGACAATGAACTACTATGACTGTCATGGACTAATCTGATGATGTACTAATCGAGATGACGAGTCGACAGTGAACTACTGTGACTGTCATGGATTAAACAGATGATGTACTAATCGAGATGATGAGTCAACAGTGAACTACTATGACTTTCATAGATTGAACTGATGATGTACTAATTGAGATGACGAGTCGACAGTGAACTACTCTGACTGTCATGATTGAACTGACGATATACGAATCGATATGACGAGTCGATAGTGAACTACGGTAGACACCCCATTTTGTCAGCTATCTGATTTAGGAGACCCATAGCTTAGTGGTTCACAATGATCGAAAAAGACTCAACAAGGACTCATAGAAGTTAGTTCTATTTCTCAAAATGCTCAGAATGACCGAAATACCCTTGAAAGCCCAAAAACTCCTAGATTTGGACCGAAAGTACTGGAATCATGCTACATCGTAAGAAAAGTGATAAAATGAGTTTCAAAGCAAAAGTAGATGAATTCATCAGCTCTCAGAGACCCCCGAAAGTCCCGGAAGTTCCCGGAAAGTCCCCGTTGACCAGTTTGACCGAAGTTTGACCATATTTGACCAAGGTTTGACAGAAATCATCCAAATTTTCCAAAAAGTTTTGGGATCATTCTAAATCATGAGAAAAGCATGAAAATGAGTTTAAAAGAAAAATTGGACGAAAATGTCAGCTCCTGGGAGCTCCCAGAGGTTCCCAGAACTTCCTAGAAATCCTTGTTTAACCGATTTGACCTAAAAGTTTACTTTGAAACCAGAGTGTTGTATCATTTTTCAAACATTTTTCATGGATACTAGCTGCCAATAGCTTTCCAACGGTATATCGTACATAATTTTTGGATTTAAAACGAATTTATTATGAATTTCTGAAGGTTAAAAAGACGATCAAATTGGCTTTTATCACGGATACCACAAAACTTTTCAAAGTGACCCATCTCTGAACTATTTTTTACGAAAAATAGACTCCATTACCTTTTGAACTGTATATCACAAGCTCAGTTCAGAGTTCGTATACATTTTCGGCGAATTTTGGACGAAAGAGGGCCTTTTCGCGAATACCAGAACCTCTGGGGCCTAAAAAGAATTATCTGGACGAATAAGGAGCAGTGCCACCGCGGCACTAGCCCACTGTTGCCGCAACACAGGCCCAGTGCTGCCGCGACACTCTCCTCCAGAACCATCGATTTTTGTAATTTCTTTTGGGGGTCCATTTTGATTCATTAGAAAGTAAAACGACGTAGCTCTATGTTTCCAGTTGTTTGGGACCAATGGGAGCACTCTTGTAATACCAAAACCACCCCAAATTGGGCTATATAAATCCCCCTTGTCTTCTCATTTAGGGGGTGTCAAATGCAAGCTTTGAAAAGTTTTAGACAGAAAGTTGTAGAGATAAGGTTAGAGTAGAGAGAAAAGAAGCTTCCTTATTTGATTTTCAAACAAGAGAGTGAGTTCTAAACTTTGTTTTTACTTCATTACTTCTATTTACTTCACTTTCAATACACCCAACTACCATTTTAGTGAGCATTTAAGAGAGAGAAAGCTTCTTCCATGTCTAAAGTCACCATATATGAGTGAAACACCAAGCTACAAGTCCAAAATCATCATGAATATCATCTATTGATTGCTATATACTTGTTTGTTTACTTTGATGTTCATCTCCTCTAATTTCATTTTTTTTTCATTTTCTTGTGTACTTACTAGTTCATCATCATTTAGATGAGGACATGAAGTTTGAGGTGAGTGAATCCTTATGGATAGTAGCTCTTGACCTCAAAAACATGTTTGATAGATGATGATTACAACCTCAATACATCCCCATGTATTCTTGAGGTTATTTCCAAAATAAAACAAGTCTTTCCAACAATCTTGGATGTCCTTCAAATGAGTTTAATATTGATGATCTAAGGAGTTTTAATCCTCTTTGAGTGCTAAAAATATACTTTCAAAATCCCTATTTCAAAACCCCTCTAAAACTCCAATATTGGGATTCCAAGAAATAAACCCTATTTCTCTCAAAAAAAATCTTCAAAATAGTGAGTTGTTTGATTTCAAAGAATTATTCTGAGTTCAATACTCAAGGTATGGATGCAAGACCAATTAGAAATTCTTCCTAACTCATTATAGAACACCCATGATTTTTTTGCTTGACTTGAAGGCACTTAAAAGGGGTCCATTTATTTCCAAACATTCTGTTTTTACTGTCACAGCAGCTTGGTTGATTTTCAACTTGTCTTTCAGAAACCTTTTCCAAACAGTGTGGTCCCAAATTATTTTTCCCTTGAACTTCAATGTCTTAGGAAACTTTCTGTATAATATGGGCCTCTAGATCTGTTGTTTTCATTTTCTAAGATTTTTTAACATTTAAGACAACAGTACAAACTCAGTTTCTGAGTAACCTCCATTCTTTATATGATTTCTCTTAATCTGTAATAGTTATTGTGGATTAGATTTTTGATTTGTGTTTTAGACACAATAAGGATGATCTACATAAAAAATCATGCATTGAAAACATTCCTAACCCCATTTTCCATTTTCCACAAGATCAAGTCACTATTCTGTCCACTATTCACAACAAGTATACTTTTACTTCAATCCTTTGATTTGATTCTTACATGCACTCCAAATTGGTTCATATCTTAGGAAGTAGTCCATACAACATTTGTACATATCCCATGATGATTCCCTTCATGCATTCATTCATATTGTAGATTTCTAAGTCACTTTAGAGAGTCCATGTACACAAACACACTACAACCTTTGCACATTTTAGGATCATACATTGCATCCATGCATGATTAGGGGTTTTTGTGACTCCTAATCTAAGAAGATTATAAGGAATAAATTGGATCATACGTCCATGCTTTCCCTCGATCTAATCGTCCTTTCTCATCCGTCCCGGGGATTGAGAGGTCTTCTTTTCTCAAAGATTAACATGCATCATACTAGTTTGCTAAGCATATTTTGATTTCTTTTTTATTTTTTTTGTTTTAAGAACATTTCATGTCCCCCTCTAGACTAGGAAAACTTGATTACTTGATATGTCATTAGACAGTTTTTCCTAAGTTCTTTTGTGTGATCTTTCACTTTACATTTTATGATATTTGGCTTAGATCTTATGAATGATATCTTATCTTTTGATCTTCCATTTCAAGATTCTTATGACATATAATATACTATCATAGTATTAATTGTCGAACCAGACATAGTATAAGATGATTATTTGGATGCTAATTGAGGCCCGTCAAAAGACGGGGCGAGTTGAGGGTGTTTAGTCGTGACAAAGGCTCCTTCCTCTCTTGTACCTAAACCCCGAGCCATGTTATTTGATTATGAAAGGTCGGTGACCTTTATCCGTTTGGATGTGTCACATTAGGTTTCTTGGTTCATTAAAGACCAAGTGAAGACTTTGTATCTATTTTCAACAGACCTTCTTTTCTTTAAATCAACCTTTTCCTTACAAAACAATTTCAAAACAAACAAAAGGAAAGAGGAATTCTGCGTGTCCACAACTACTGTGATTATCTTGGATTGAACTGATGATGTACTAATCGAGATGACTAGTCGATAGTGAACTACTGTGACTGTCATGGATTGAACTGATGATGTACTAATTGAGATGACGAGTCGACAGTGAACTACTGTGACTGTCATGGTTTGAACTGATGATGTACTAATTGAGATGACAGGTCGACAGTAACTACTGTGACTGTCATGGATTGAACTGATGATGTACTAATCGAGATAACGAGTTGACAATAAACTACTGAGACTGTCATGGACTGAACTGACGATGTACGAATTGAGATGATGATTCGATAGTGAACTACTGTGACTGTCTTGGATTGAATTGATGATGTACTAATCGAGATGACGAATCGACAGTGAACTACTGTGACTATCATGGATTGAACTGATGATGTACTAATCCAGATAACGAGTCGATAATGAATTACTGTGACTGTCAAGGTTGAACTAATGATGTACTAATCGAGATGACGAGTTGACAGTGAACTACTGTGACTGTCATGGATTAAACTGATGATGTACTAATCGAGATGACGAGTCGACAGTAAACTACTATTACTGTCATGGATTGAACTGATGATGTACTAATCAAGATGAAGAGTCAACAGTGGACTACTGTGACTGTTATGGATTGAAATGATGATGTACTAATCGAGATAACGAGTCGACAGTAAACTACTGTGACTATCATAGATTGAACTGATGATGTACGAATCGAGATGACGAGTCGACAGTGAACTACTGTGAATGTCATGGATTGAACTGATGATGTACTAATTGAGATGACGAGTCGATAGTGAACTACTATGATTGTCATGGATTGAACCAATGGTTGGAATAACCGTGATCAAAAGAATTGACTATGTACGAATCCATACAATTGCTGGGGATTAAAGTGAATCTGTTGGGGATGAAATGACTCTTTCTGGGATCTCTCTTTAACTGTTTCTCTCGACCAGGAACCAAGATTCTAATTCTTTTCTGGACTCTCTGAGAATCTTTTTTTCAATTCTAGACATAGAACAAAGACTCCATCTCTGAATCTCTCACGGTTGATCAAATCTTCTGACTGAGAACCAGGACCCATCTCTGAATCTCACGCGATTGTTCAAACCTTCTGATTGAGAACTAGGACCCATATCTGAATCTCTCGCGGTTGATCAAATCTTAACGATGATCCTCGACTTTTTTATGATGCTTTTCAACTCTTCTGATGCTCCTCAACACATTTGATGCTCCTTAACACACCTGATGTTCTTCGATGCTCCTCTAATCTCTGTGCTCTAAAACACCCTCATAAAAACATATCATCAATAAACCTAGACTCTAAGCCCTAAAACACCTCAACAACACATCTCATCAATACAACACATCTAGACTCTGATTGGATCAGCAATAGGTGTTGGGGATATTCCCTCCGGTCAGCCACCTTGAGAAACAACTATCGGTTATAGTTTGCAACCACTTACGAGTTTATGCTATTCATACTTGCGACACTTCACATATTGTAACCTTGACTGGTGCAATAATGATGTTTGGTACTTCTACTTATATTCACGTTTTTTTTTTATAATTGGGAATCACCTTAAACCCACACATTTGAGACAATCAGGATGAATGGACGTAACAGGAATGACGATGACAAGGAAAGTTGGGTTCGTTTGCATGAAACCTCGATCTTTGACACACTTTTGATTAGATTACTACTGACTCAAACAAAGAATGATTGACCTAGACATGAATTTCTCAAATTGACATGATCCAATGTGTCTCTATCATAAATGATGTATCGCTAAACTTTTATATTCACTTCTTATCTTAACATGATAGCACTTTGCTGACAAATCCAATTTTTGAAGATTTATCCTTATTGATCTAATCAATTCTCTACTTCTCTCAGGAAGTGCTTTGAATTAGTGCCTTAGCTTTTAGAATAAAAGATGCTTTATTTCAAAATTTTCAAAACAACTTGGTGACTTGAAAACTCGCCCTTAGTATGAAGGGATAGTGTTAGGCAAACGGAGTTTGCCCCTACTTTGAGGTATAGGAAGTGGAATTCATAGGCAAACGAGGTGGGTGACCAAAGTTTGCCCCTAGTTTGAATGATGGTTTATTAGAGGTTCTGGGCAAATTAGGTCGGTGACCAAAGTTTGCCCCTTGTATTAAGGGTAGATATTAAAATTTAGGCAAACGAGGCGGGTAGCCGAAGTTTGCCCCTAGTGCGGTTGGTGATTTTTGGCTTGAGGGAAGGACCGTGACTTTAATCTCTCATATGCTCATAACTTTTGCCTAAGCACTGGTGAAGTGACCTAGCGAGCAATTTTCTCTCTTTTATTATTGCTCACTCTGCATTTAGCTCTAACTTTTGCTTAGCATCCTTTTAGATTTTCGACCTAGCAAGCCATCCTTCTTTTCTTTTTGAAAGTCTAACTACATACCCTCGAGCGGAGATCAGGTCTAATGTAGTTTGGACTAAAGTCTTGAAAGAAGGAGGGGTTTATTACAAAGGTGCCGACTGAACAGATGCGGTTGCCTACGTATCCCCGAGTGGGAATCAGGTCGAGTGTAGTTCAAGGCGAGGCTTGAAAGAAGAGGGGTTGATTATGGAAGTGTCGACCAATCTGATGCAGTTGCCTACGTATCCCCGAGTAGGAATCAGGTTGAGCCTAATTCAAGGCAAGGCTTGAAAGAAATTGGTTGAGGGTTTTTAAAACCAATGATCAAAGAAGCTCAAACTTAGGTCACTTGTGGTAGCCTTGAATAAGAAGATTCAGTTTCTGTCTCCATTTCTTTTCTCTTTTTTTTTTCTTTTTTTTTTGAGGATCAATCGTTTTCACTTTCTCCTAGCCAGTCAATTTTACTTTTCATGTGGTTGATTCTTGTGAGATCTTTTGATTGCAATCTCAGAATTCCAGAATGTGCATGTCAGCTCTCAGAATTTATTTGTGGTCATTCCGAGCCTTTTGAAATGTGATCTAGGCATGTTCTCATGATGTACCTTGAAGTGTACAATTCTCTGTATCACCAAAATTTTCTTTCTTTCATTTTCTCCATCATTTTGACTGGCTATGGTTAGATCTTGGAAATCAATACCTTTTCAGCTCTAACTTTTGCCTAGGTGTCCTTTCGAGCTTTCAACCTAGCGAGCTTTTCTTTGTCTTTTTCTTTTCTTTTTCCTTTTTTTTAAAGTGGAGATGAAACTCACTGAAAGTGTTTGGCTCCCATCAAGGGCTAAGTCTGCATTACTTTTAAGCAGACAAATTACGTGGCTCCCAATTGGATTGGGCTTAAGGCTTCAAAATGGTGGAAAAAGGGTATTGGTTTCAAGTATGTCTTTTCGAGATTGAGGCAGAAGCATGTCTTAAATTCTTAAAGAAAGACTATTTAATTCTCAGATCTTCTTCACTGTTAGCGCGAAATAGACTTTGACCTTTTCAGGATTCGTTTTTTTTAATGCAAAAATTTGTTAGTAGAGTAATATCCGTGGTGATTTGAAAAGTGACATTTTTCAGTTCAATGATTCATGCATTTATGACTAGACACATCAAACTAAGCAAAATAAGATTTCATTCCAACAAAAGAGAAGGATTGCATTGGTATACACTCGACTAAACTTGAAATAGACTCAAAACATAGAACAGACTCGATTAGACTCAACCTTGTCTCATATGAAGTGTCTTTGCGACCCATTTATTATTCTTATTCTATTTTTTTAGCAGAAGTTCCAGACACCATCACTTTACTGTGTAGCTTCAACATTCATTGGCATCATCAAAAGGGCACTCAAGCAGTTGATCCAAGCCAAGATAGCGGAGGCAGATGCATTGATCGGTGGCATGGCCTAGATTTTGGTAGTAAGCACATCGTAGGCTCATGTTGTAGTAGAAGGGTATGGGATCTGGTAGCGGCTTGTGAGGGAGGAGCTGTAGGTGGCCCTTTCTGAGTAGGTGGTCCAAGGCTATGGAAAGGGGAACATCAAGTTTGGACAATTCGCAAGGGCCTTTTGGACGATTTTGCGAAATAGACTGGTATGGACGGAGAGGGTAGTCCATTGGTTGGTTACTAAGCGCACTGACATCTGAGGAGGCCAAGGGATAGTTGGGTCTCTTAGACTGGTGATGGGGTTCATCATTCTTGAACTTTCCTTCTCTGATGGCATCCTCTATTCTGGTGTCTATTTCAAACAGTTCTTCAAATGTTGAGATGGACTGGTAGAATAGTTTGTCGTGGTACACTGGTTGCAAGTTCTTGACCAGCATACTTACTTGCTCTTTCTCAACAGGTCTGTGGATCATTTGGGCCACTTTATTCCTCCATCCACTCAAGAATGCAACGAAGGACTCATTGATGTTCTGCCTGGTCGTCTCTAGGTCCCGTATGGTGGCATCAAACTCTTGGTTGTAAGAGTAGTGATCAATAAATGTTCTAGCGACATCTTACCAGACTCAGGTCTTGGAGGCTTCAAGAGTTAGGAACCAGGATAGTGCGGCATTCTTGAGGGTTTGAGAGAACAGCATAACTATGTGCTCATGAGTGCATCCCATAGATTGGAAGATGTTCATACACAACTTGATGTGACTTTTTGGGTTCCCAGTCCCATCAAAGCAATCAATTTCTAGCATTTTGAAGTTCTCAGGCAGTTTCACTTTGACGGGTTCGAACAGGCCTTCCAGATCTAGCATGTAATTGTTAGCTCCCTAGCTCTTTCTTAGCACACTTTCCAGCTTGTCTACTTTATCCATCTTTTCTTAAAACTTTTTCTCATATGTAGGTAGCAGGACCCCATGAAACCATTCTTCTTCCTCGTTATTCTTATGTACAACGACAAGAGGTGGTACAAACCCAGGTGGTGGTGGTGGTATGAACCCTACTGGTGGTAGTGAGAACCTATGTGGGTACTGTGGTTGCTGCTATTTTAGTTCTTCCATGAAATTCAAAACTTGGGCCATGTAATCAGATTGCTGGCTTATGGTTACTCCCAACTCAGTGACTTTGTTTTCTAATTCTTCTTGATTCATATTGGAATGACTTAGCAGGCTAATTCTGACCAAATAACCGTTCGAACTTCTGATTCAGGACGAGGATCCCAGTTGCTGACTTCGGGAATCTATACTGACCTACATATTTGAGAGGAGGGGTGTATGAGATTCTAATAGTGATGACTAGACAAACAATGATAATGATGTTAACGAAGATGGACTGACTTATGTACAGACTGACTGGGACAGTGTATGCAGACTAATGAGAATGGTGCATGCACATGAGACAAGCATGCGGATGCAAGCCCTAATCTATATGATGCTCCTATTTATAACAGATAGCAGTTAAACAAGTAAGGTCCTAGCCATATAGAGTGTGCTAACCTTACTTTCCAGTATGATCACCAAGGGATAACAAGGATTTTTGGGATATTTCAGGAAGTTTGGACAGAGTTTCTGGGAGAAACAGGGATTTAGAAGATTCGGAGGAATTTCCAGATGTTATGGGAGTTTCTAGGAGAAATAGGGATTTTCTTGTTGATTTGGACTGAATTTCTGGGAGAAACTAGTATTTTGGGTATTTATGAGAAATATGGATAGAGTTTCTAGGGAAAACAAGTATATCTGGGCATTTCTGGGTGATTTGGGAAGAATTTCTGGGAGAAACAAGTACTTTGGGTATTTGTGGAAAATTTGGATAGAGATTTTGGGAGAAACATGTAAATTTGGGTGAGTCGGACAGAGTTTTTGGGAAAAACAAGTATATCGGAGTTTTTAAGAGAAACTGAGGTTTCTGGGTAATCTGAGGAGAAACAGGGATTTCTAAGTAAAATTAGAATTTCTAGAAAATCTCGATAAATTGGGCAGAACGGATATTCAACAGATTATACAACCTCGAAGAGGTAATTATGTCAATAGTACGTGGGAATTTGGAGACACTTGAGGAAGTTTAAGTCACCAACTACGATGCCGAAGTCAAAATGTTGTCAGGTCAACACATTGAAGGACGACAACAAGAAGGGAGTTGACAAGTGTTAAAAATAGATACAGAGTCGCCACTTGGTCTTTAAGGAACCAAGAAAGCTAATTTTGACTCACCCAAATGGATAAAGGGCACCGGTCCTTCATAACCAAAGAACTTGGCTCGGGGTTTTGGTAAGAGAGAGGAAGGAGCCTTTGTCGCGACTAAAACACCCTCAACTCGCCCCGTCTTTCAACGGGCCTCAATTAGCATCCAAATAATCATCTTACACTATGCATGGTTTGACAATTAATACTTATGATAGGTATATTACATCCCATAAGAAAATTTGAAATGGAAAATCAAAAGATAAGATATCATTCATAAGATCTAAGTCAAATATCATATAATGTAAAGTGAAAAATCACACAAATAAACCTAGGAAAAATTGTCTAATCATGTATCAAGTAATTAAATTTCCCTAATCTAAAGGGGACATGAATTTTTCTTGAAACAAAATAATCAAAGAAATCAAAATATGCTTAGCAAGCTAGTTACAAAAACCCCAAATCTTTGCATGGATGCAATGTATGATCCTAAAATGTGCAAAGGTTGTAGTGTGTTTGTGTACATAGACTTTCTAAAGTGACTTAAAAATCTAGAGAATGACCGAATGTATGAATGAAATCATCATGGGATATGTACAAATGTATTATGAACTATTTCCTAAGGCATGAGCTAATTTGGAATGCGTGTAAGCATCAAATCAAAGAATGAAAGTTAAAATGTGCTTGCTGTGAATAGTGGACAGAACAGTAATATGATATTTTAGAAATTGAAAAGAGGGGATAGGAATGTTTTTAATGCATCATTTTTTATGGGGATCTTTCTTATTGTGTCTAGAACAGAACCCAAAAAGCTAATCTTTAATAACTATCACAAATTGAGAGAAATCATATAAACAATAGAGGTCACTCAGAAACAGAGTCTGTACTGTCGACCGAAATGTTGAAAAATCTTATGAAATGAAAATAAATGATCCTGAGGCCCATTTTATACAGAACGTTCCCTAAGACATTAACGTTTAAGGGAAAAATAAGTGAGGACCACCCCTTTTGGAAAAGTTTTCTGAAAAAGAAGTTAGAAGTCAACCAAGCTGCTGTGACAGCAGAGACAGAATGTCTGGAAGGAATGTTTGAGTACAAATAGACCATTATCAAGTATTTCCAAGTCAAACCAAAAATCATGGGTGTTCTCTAATGGGTTAGGAAGACTTTCCAAGTGGCCTTTCATCCATACATTGAGTATTGAGTTCTAGAGAAATCTTTGAACTCAGGTCACTCACTGTTTTGACTCACTGTTCTGAAGATTTTGGGAAAAACTAGAGTTTTCTTTCTTGAGATCAAAATGAGGGGTTTTTAAGAGGGGTTTTGAAATTAAGGTTTTGAAAGCATATTTTCAATACTCAATGAAGGCTATAGCCACTTAAAATGTCAATATCAAACTCATCATCAAGAACCTCCAAGATTGTTGGAGAGATTTATTTTCATTTGAACATAACTTCAAGGATACCTTGGAGGTATTAAAGTTATAATCATCATCTATCAAACATGTTTTTGAGGCCAAGAGCTACTATCCATAAGGATTCACTCACCTCAAACTTCATGTCATCATCTAGATGATGATGAACTAGTAAGTAAATAAAGAAAATAAAAAAAAAATGAGGTAAGAAGAGATGAACATTATATAAACAAGCAAGCAAATAACAATCGGTAGATGATGATCAATGAGATATTGGACTTGTAGTTTGATATTTCACTCATATGTGATGACATTGGACATGGAAGTAGCTTTCTCTCTCTTAAATGCTCACTAAAATGGTAGTTAGGTGTATTGAATATGAAGTAAATTGGAGTAATGAAGTAGAAAACAAAGTTTGGAACTAACTTTTGTTTTGAAATCAAAGAAGAAAGCTTCTTTTCTCTCTATCCTAACCTTATCTCTACAACTTTCTCTCCCAAAACTTTTCAAAGCTTACATTTGACACCCCCTAAATGAGTGGTCAAGGGGGGTTTATATAGGCCAACTTGGGGTAGTTTTGGGGTTTTAGAAGTGTTCCCATTGGCTCCAAACATCTGAAAACATAGAACTACGTCATTTTGGTGTTTAATTAATCAAAATGGAACCCCAAAAATATTTGAAAAAACATACTGTTCTGGAGGAGAGTGCCGTGGCAACACTGGGCCTGTGCCACGGCAGCAGTGGGCCAGTGCTGCGGCGGCACTGCTCCTCAATCGTCTGGATAATCCCGTTTAGGCCCCCAGAGGTTCTGGTATTCGCGAAAAGGCCCTATTTCGTCTGAAATTCACAGAAAATGCATACGAACTCTAAATTGAGGCTGTGATATACCGTTGAAAAGGTAATGGAGTCTATTTTTCATAAAAAATAATTCGGGGATAGGTCACTTTGAAAATTTTTGCGGTATTTGTGATAAAAGCTGATTTGATCACCTTTTTTGCCTTCAGAAATTCGCAATAAACTCGTTTTAAATCTAAAAATTATGGGTGATATACCGTTGGAAAGCTATCGACCTCTAGTATCCATGAAAAATATTTGAAAATTGTTATGGTACTCTGGTTCTAAAGTCTAATTTTGGTCAAACCGGTCAAACCTGGGATTCCCGGGAAGTTCTGGAAACCTTTGGGAGTCCCCCCAGGAGCTTACGTTTTCGCTCGATTTACTTTTAAAACTCATTTTAATACTTTCCACATGATCTAGAATGATCCCGGCGAATTTGGACAATTTCGGTCAAACTTGGTCAAAACCTCGGTCAACGGGGACTTTTCGGGAACTTCCGGGACTTCCGGGGATCTCTGGGATTTGACGATTTCAGTTGATTTTACTTAAAAACTCATTTTATCAATTTTGTTGCGACGTAGCATGTTTCCATAACTTTTGGTCCAAATCTGGGAGTTTTTGGGCTTTTAGGGGCATTTTGGTCATTCTGAGCATTTTGAGAAATAGAACCAACTTCCGGGAGTCCTTTTGAGTCTTTTTGATCATCATGAACCACCAAGCTATGGGTCTCCTAAATCTGATAGCCGAAAAAATGGGGTGTCTACAGTTTGCCCCTCTTTGGCATGAACTTGCGAGGCAACGCATGTCTCAATCGAGTGCCAAAGCTTTTGAAGAGACAGGACTTTTTGGAGGCTATAGATTTAGGATAAAAAAAGCGTTGCAAAAGGTGCAATGATGCTGAGGTCTAGTGCTGGTCGTGCTCTGCGTGAGCTGCCTACGTATCCCAAGGGGAATCAGTCCAGGATGTAGTTCAGGGCATAGAGGAATAAATCACATACGCATGTACACAACAATCAGGAGGATGCTATGCTATATGAGTGATATGCCATGCATGGATGTGATATGAGTTGTGTCATGAGTCCTATCATGTCTAGTGTTATGACCCTAGTATGAGCAGCTGCTGTGGGGTGTGTCACTCCGAGTGGGCTGGTGGTGTGTTAGTGTTCACGACTGTGATGTGGTGGATGACTCGGATAAGGACATTTAAGATTTAGAAGACTCTGGGTCTAGGCGCAAACTTCTGGAATTTGGGAAGTGTGCTTTGCAAATATTAGATGCGTGTTTTTTTAGAAGATGACAGCTAAAGGTGATTGAGGGATCTTGTGGTAGGGAAGCTATGAAAATGGACAGATGAGAAAGCTCATGATAATCAGGAGACACGGAGCCGTGGAAGGACGGTGATGCGTTTTCAAAATCTGGATGTGGGCGATATGCTGATTGTTCCTGATGGCCAATTTTTGGGAGTTGGTTCCTCTTTTGTTACTCCCTGCTGGGAGTAGTGGGAACTAGTATCTTTCCGTATCTGTCCTCAGGGGATGACATAGGGTTCTCGGAGAATCTCTCTTTTCTTGATCGGCGACCAGGACCCATCTCTGAATCTATCACAGTTGATCAATTCTTTCGGTGCTCAATCCAAGAGAGCCGGTCGGGGCCTCTGGGAGCTGGTATCTGTCCTCGGGGGATGATGTAGTGTTCTCGGAGAATCTCTCTTTTCTTGATCGGGAACCAGGGCCCATCTCTAAATCTCTCATGGTTGATCAATTCTTTCGGCGCTCAATCCAAGAGGACCGGTCGGGGCCTCCGGGAGCGAGTATCTGTCCTCGGGGGATGATGTAGGGTTCTCGGAGAATCTCTCTTTTCTTAATCGGGAACCAGGACCCATCTCTGAATCTCTCACGGTTGATCAATTCTTTCGGTGCTCAATCCAAGAGGACCGGTCGGGGCCTCCGGGAGCTAGTATCTATCCTCGGGGTATGATGTAGGGTTCTCGGAGAATCTCCCTTTTCTTGATCGGGAACCAGGACCCATCTCTGAATCTCTCACGGTTGATAAATTCTTTCGGCGCTCAATCCAAGAGGACCGGTCGGGGCCTCCGGGAGCAAGGATCTGTCCTCGGGGGATGATGTAGGGTTCTCGGAGAATCTTTCTTTTCTTAATCGGGAACCAGGACCCATCTCTGAATCTCTCACGGTTGATCAATTCTTTCGGCACTCAATCCAAGAGGACGGGTCGGGGCCTCCGGGAGCTAGTATCTGTCCTCGGGGGTGGATGTAGGGTTCTCGGAGAATCTCCCTTTCTTGATCGGGAACCAGGACCCACCTCTGAATCTCTCACGGTTGATCAATTCTTTCGGCGCTCAGTCCAAGAGGACCGGTCGGGGCCTCCGGGAGCTAGTATCTGTCCTCGGGGGATGATGTAGGGTTCTCGGAGAATCTCACTTTTCTTGATCGGGAACCAGGACTCATCTCTGAATCTCTCACGGTTGATCAATTCTTTCGGCGCTCAATCCAAGAGGACCGGTCAGGGCCTCCGGGAGCTAGTATCTGTCCTCGGGGGATGATGTAGGGTTCTCAGAGAATCTCTCTTTTCTTGATCGGGAACCAGGACCCATCTCTGAATCTCTTACGGTTGATCAATTCTTTCAGTGCTCAACCCAAGTGGATCGGTGAGGGCCTCCGGGAGCTAGTATCTGTCCTCGGGGGATGATGTAGGGTTCTCGGAGAATCTCTTTTCCTTGATCGGGAATCGGCCAAAAAAAAACCAGGAAAACTCTTGTGTTTGATCAAAATTGGTGACGGTCGATTTCTGCAGTATTGCCTTGGTTGCTCGATCTTCGCGACACGGAATGACCGGGTGAGCTTGAGACTTCTTTCTTGCCTGGCGACCATTGATGAGATCCCCTCTTACGACTGGGGCGGTGCTGTCCTGGCTCACCTTTACAAGCACATGGGTGAGGTTTCCCGGGATGATGGTAAATCGACAGGGGGGGTTTTGGCGAGCTTGGGAGGTATGTACTGCATCTTCTTTTATCTTCTGGCTTTTCGATTTCTGTACTCTTTCTGATTTTTTTTTTGTCTGTGCAGCTTTGGAGCTTTGAGTACCTGAAGATGTTGGCTCCCTCCCCTGCTGATGAATCAAGTGAGGACGAGGACAGTATGGCTCTTGTGCCTCTGTTTCCACGAGGCTTGAGATGGCAGAGCGATGTTGTCGGGGTAAAGAGCGGGGCTCACCAGATTGTTTTGCTCAGAAACTTCTTAACTGGGTTGACGGCTGCTAGTGTTGATTGGACGCCTTGGAAGCGCGTCGCCTATGCTACCCCAGAGGAGATACAAGCGGTCAAACCTTTTTCCTCTTGCCGACTTCTGATGGAGAGTACCGAGAGCAGGCAATGGTTCATTGGCGAACGAGTGTCCCGGCAGGTGATTGGCGGTTCAAGGTATCGCGTCCCCCATGATCCTCCTGTGATGGATGCTAGTGACCTCTCTGGTGATGCTTTGCTGGTGGCCTTAGCTGGTACTGACGTTTGGGATCACTTTCTTTCTGAGACTGGCTATGAGACTTACTGTGGCCGCTTTCTGATGCCCAACTTCCCACTCCGGGAGGTGAGTTTCTTTTACATTTTTGTCTCTATCTGTTGCTTATGTTTTTTTGTTTGACTCATCATTTCCTAACTTGTTTTGTGCCTACAGCTTTACAAGATGTATAGGTGACAGGTTCCCCCAGTTTTTGATCCTATCCCTCCTTGGGATTGGACCGTTAACATTTTGGGTGCAGATGGCTCGCCTCAGGTTATGGAGGTGACACGGGTCACGTGTGGGTATCCTACCCAGACAGCAAGCGTCCTCAACGTCCCCTGGAGTTATGCTGAGGAGGGCCACGCCTTGGCGGCTAGCTTACGATCTTTGGTTCTCACGCGAGAGCATCGGGTATGTCTCTAATTTTGCGCTTCTTAGGGTTATGAGATTCTAATCCTGATTTTTCCCTTGACAGATGGATGGTATACTGCAGTTCGCCACCAATCAGATGGCGTCCTTGGTAGGTTTTTGACTCAACTTTGTTTTTGTACTTTTTGTTGTTTCCCTACTGATTACCTTTATTTTATTTGTGTGTACAGTACCGTGGAGGTGGGGCTGGCTCGTCGAGGACTGGACCAAGGTATAGAAGTGGTAGGAGGAGTCCATCGCCGACATACACTCCTGGTGGTCCGACAGAGGATGAAGAAGAAGAGGACTGAGGCCTCCTAAGCGGGGATTTTGTTTTATCTCCATTTCATGTTTTCGATTGGATTATATTAGTGAATGATGTGGCTATTTGGACAATGTTTAAGACAATGTGTAGGATGATTGGTGACCTTTTGGCAGAGTGTGATGATGCTTTTGCCTTTTAAGCCAGATAGCTTCCGGTTTGAAGGCTCAGTTGTGTGCTTGATTTTATTTGGTGATTGTGTGAAGATATGCATATCTGTGCACTTATGATTCTATGATTGTTGATGTTACCGCGATGAGCAGCCTTGTGATAGTGAGTGTGCTTGCCTTGCAGGTGGGATAGTCCATGAAACGAGGAGGTGCTGCCGAAATTTTGAATTTTGCTAGAGCCGCGACAGAAAATATGGCTTTGTATGATCCCGCTCAACTTATAGCTTGGCTGGACATGACAGATGGTGTGGAACGGATCAACCTCTTTAGCTATGGCTTGACCGAGCTGTTCTCTCTTCGCCAGATGGCTTTGAACGTCGAGTTTATGCATGCCGCTATTGTCCACTGGGACCCGGTGAACCATGTCTTTAATTTCAATGGCCTGGAGATATGCCCCCTGTTTGAGGAGTTCTGTGCTATCCTTGGCTACGATTCCGATTCTGACCTGATTCTCCCTTCTGCTGATACCCCCAATCCTACGCGAGGCTTGGCTGAATATCTGGATTGTTCCACTACTATTTCCCGTCGGCTGATTCATGGTGAGGTTCTTGATATTGCTTCCATCATTGCCCGTTATGCTAGTCCTGGGAGTCCTAGCGTATATGATGCCACTCGCGGGGCCGTTCTGATATTGTGCTTGACTTCACACTTTCTGTTCTCGAACACTTCTGTTAACTTGGTGCACGTGTGCCTTGGGCTGAAACTTGGAAAAAATCCCATGGCCATGATTCTGGCCGAAACCCTGAATGGTTTGGATCGCGCTTCCAATCAAGGGACGCCTCTACTTTCTGGGGCCCCATTGGTGTTACAGGCTTGGCTCTACGAGCGCCTCCAGTTATGGACAGGTAATGTGCCGCCAGTTTATTTTCGCAGAGCCGTGCTTCACCCTCATTAGACTTCTGCCGATTGGATGGGCATGATGGGTGCTTTATCTGAGGCTGACATTTACTGGATCGTGAGGCGTTGGGGCCTCGATGCTGTGACCACTAGTCTCGAGGATTTCCAGAGGGTGTGGCTGATAGATCTGAGAGAAACCTCCTTCTATCATCCTCACCGATTGGCTAGACAGTACGGGAAAGTTCAAGAGGTTCCCAGGGGGTTTACTGAGAGGGTCTTTGCTTCCAAAGTCAGGGCCACCACTATTGCTGGTTTCATTAGTGGTTGGGTCGGTCGAGCAAGAGCTTATTTCTAGAGACCTTTGAAGAAATAATAATAAAAAAACAAAATAAAACTAGGCTCGACTGATTCTGCTTCTTTCCTCCAGGTGTCTTTGATATTTGTGATTGCTTTATGAAAGAACTCTTTATGTTTTCATTTTACCCCTGCTTATGTAATATTCAAAGTTTGTTTATCGGTGAACCTTGGTTACTTGGAGAACCTTATTTTACGCATTTGGCTTTCTGAAAACATTTTTTAGTATTGATTTTGATCAGATGTTTGCTTTTGGAACTTGCTTGGGCATGCTAGGATGATTAGAGGCAAACGAGGCGGGTAGCCAAAGTTTGCCCCTAGTTTGGGTTATGTATGGTTGTGAGGCAAATGAGGTAGATGACCGACGTTTGTCCCTAGTTTAGAAGGGTTTTAGGCAAACGTGGCGGGTGGCCGAAGTTTGCCCCTAGTGTGGAAGGTGATTCCTGGGTAATGGTAAGGACCGCGACTTTATTTTTCTCATACGCTCATAATTTTTCCTAGGCACCAGTTAGGTGACCTAGCGAGCTCTTTTCTCTCTTTTGTTATTGCTCACTTTGGATTTAACTCTAACTTTTGCCAAGGCGTCCTTTCGGATTTTCAACCTAGCGAGCCATCCTTCTTTTCTTTTGAAAGTCTGCCTACGTACCCTCGAACGGAGATTAGGTCCAACGTAGTTCGGGCTAAAGCTTGAAAGAAATTGAGCTATTTTTTTGGGTGAAGCGACCGAACCGATATGGTTGCCTACGTTTCCCCGAGTGGGAATCAGGTCGAGCGTAGTTCAGGCCAAAGCTTGATAGAAATTGGGCTATTTTTGTGGGTGGAGCAACCGAACCGATGTGGTTGCCTACGTATCCCTGAGTGGGAATCAGGTCAAGCGTAGTTCAGGCCAAAGCTTGAAAGAAATTGGGCTATTTTTGTGGGTGGAACGACCGAACTGATGTGGTTGCCTACGTATCCCCGAGTGGGAATCTGGTCGAGCGTAGTTCAGGCCAAACCTTGAAAGAAATTGGGCTCTGGGGAATGGTCAAGCATAGTACTTTTTGAGGCGATCCATGTTGATTAGTACTTTGAATTCAACACCACCGAGGTCCATGAGGTAGGTTGCTCCTCCAGAAAGGATAGTTTTGACGATATAAGGGCCGACCCATTTGAGTTTGAACTTTCCGCGTGGATCAAAGATCGGGGCTCGCAATTCCTTAAGGACAAGGTCACCCTTGACAATTTTCCTTGGATGGACCCTTTTGTTGAAAGCGCGGGCTATCCTCTTTTGATAGATTCGGACATGGTCGACTGCAGCTAGGCGCTTTTCATCTATGAGAGCCAATTCTTCGTACCTTTCCCTCAACCAATGTGATTCCAAAATTTCGCATTCTACCATCACGCGCAGGGATGGTAATTCTATCTCGACTGGAAGTACTGCTTCCATTCCATATACTAGTGAGTAAGGAGTTGCTCCTGTGGACGTCCTTATCATTGTGATGTATCCCCAAAGCGCGAATGGTAGTTTTTCATGCCAGTCTTTGTAGGTTTCGGCCGATTTCTGTAGTATGGCCTTGACATTCTTGTTCGCAGCTTCGACTGCTCCATTGGTTTGTGGTCTGTACGGTGATGACTTATGATAAGTGATTTTGTATTCCTCAAACAGATCCCTGACTTCGGCCTTGAAATGACTACCATTATCCGAGATGATCTCCTGGGGTACTCCATTGCAACATATGAGATTCTTCTTGACGAACTTGGCCACTTCCTTAGCCCCCAACTTGCTGTAGGATGCGGCTTCCACCCATTTTGTGAAGTAGTCAATGGCCACCAAAATGTATCGATTCCCATTCGCGGCTTTCGGAACGATTTCACCGATGATATTGATTCCCCAGGTTGAGAATGGCCAAGGTGGGGTCATGCTGTATAGAAGGGATGGTCGTACATGCATCATGTTTGCATGGATCTGGCAATTGTGACACCTTCTTACGTATTCGCAACAATCTTTCTCCAATGTTGTCCAGTAGTACCCTTGTCTTAAAATTTTCTTGGCCAGCATGTGACCGTTCATGTGCGGGCCGCATACCCCCTCGTGTATTTCCTCCATCATTCTTCTGGAGCTTTTTCAAAACAAGCAAGTTAGGTTGTGACCATTGTACCCTTTCTTCAACAATTTCCCACCGCAAACGATGAATTGCGCTGCGAATCTTCAAATTGCCCTTTTGTCTTTCTCAGTAGACTCTTAGGGGTATGTCCCCTTTTTTATGAAATTCCAGACATCCTGATACCACGGTGTTTCATTCTCTGCTTCTTCGATTGCGGCGATTATGTTGAACAAAGGCTCGTACCTTTGCTCAATTACCAAAGGAATCATCCGGACTCCCACAGGAATTTTAATCATGGAGGCTAAGGTAGCCAATGAATCTGCTAGCTGGTTCTCTTCCCTAGGCAAGTAAAAGAAGCTGATTTTCTTGAACTGCCTTTTGAGTTGATCGAGGTGATCATGATAGGGCTTCAACCTTTCCTCTTTTACTTTCTATTCTCTCTAGCTTGTGATATAATGAGGTTTGAATCCCCGAAGACATCCAACTTCTGAACTTTCAGTTCCATGGCTGCCTCCATACCCATAATGCATGCTTCATACTCAACAGTGTTGTTGGTGGAGTTATAATTGAGCTTGACTACCAATGGAGTATGGTCCCCACTTGGTGATACTAGGATCATTCCTACTTCGTATCCTTTCATGTTGGCTGCTCCATCAAAGTACAACTTCCACTGTTCTTCCTTGATTTCCATGATATTTTCGTTCAGAAATGGAAAGTCCCCACTTTCTTCAGAGTCAACAGCGTGCTCAGCAAGATGGTCAGCTACGGTTCTCCCTTTTATCGATTTGCTTATGACGTACTTGATATCGAATTCAGATAGTAGAAGTAACCAACGGGATATACGACCGATCAGGGCGGGTTTTTCGAGGAGATATTTTAGAGGATCCATGCGGGATATGAGCATAACCGGGAAGGCCAGCATGTAGTGCCTCAGTCGGCGGGTGCACCATACCAAGGCCCAATATGTTTTTTCGAGGGTGGAGTAGTTGAGATCATACCCAGTCATCTTCTTGCTAAGGTAATATATGGCTTTTTCGGAGTGGCTTTCTTCTCCTACTTGGGCTAGCATGCAACCCATGGCATTTTCGGAGACAGATAGGTAAAGGAATAAAGGCTTATGAGGAGTGGGTGGTGAAAGGACATGCGGATTTTGAAGGTAGGCTTTTATTTTGTCGAAAGCGGCTTGGCATTGGTCATCCCATTGGAACTTTTCTCCTTTTCTCAATCTCAGCAATCGGAACAAAGGATCGCATGTAGTTGTGAGTTTGGAAATGAAGTGGCTGATAAATTAAATTCTTCCCAGGAACCCTCTCACTTCTTTTTCACTCCGCGGTGGGTCCATTTCTAGGATTTCCTTGATCTTAGAGGGATCCACCTCTATCCCCCTTTGTGTGATGAGAAAACCCAGGAGTTTACCGGAGGTCACATCAAAAGTGCATTTCTTAGGATTCAACCTCATCTTGTATTTATGCAACCTTTCAAAAAACTTTTTCAATGCTACCAGGTGTCCTTCTCTATCCTTTGACTTCATGATCATGTCATCCACGTACACTTCTACTTCCCTATGAATCATGTCATGCAGTAGAGTGGTGGCAGCTCTTTAGTAGGTTGCCCCAGCATTCTTGAGCCTGAAAGGCAATACTCTATAACAGTAGGTTCCCCAAGGGGTGGTGAATGTCGTTTTTTCTCGATCTTCTGGCGCCATTAGAATCTGATTATACCCCGAAAAGCCATCCATGAATGACAATAGCTCATGTCCAGCGGTGTTATCTACCAAGACATCAATGTGGAGAAGTGGGAAATCATCCTTGGGACTGGCTTTGTTTAGATCACGGAAGTCAACGCACACACAAACTTTTCCATCTTTCTTGGGGATCGGCACGATATTGGCAACCCATTCCGGATACTCGGTGACAATGATGAACCCTGCCTTGAATTGCTTCTCCACTTCTTCTTTAACCTTAAGTGCCCATTTTGGCCTCATCCACCTCAGTTTCTGCTTGACAGGTTTAGAATTGGGGAGGAGGGGAATATGTTATTGGACAATGTCGGGATCGACCCCAGGCATGTCCTCGTAAGACCAAGCAAAAACATCTTTGAATTCTTTTAGCAAGAGAGTCAATTTTTCTTTTTCTTTTTTATTAAGGGTTGAGCCAATTTGCACAATTTGTTGATTATCTGTTTCACCTAGGTTAACCGATAAAGTATCTTCGATTATTTCGTAAGTAGGTGGTTTTTCAATTAGTTGCTTAAGTTCGATTGGGAGATCCTCGGAGGGATCTGTGCATTCACAAACATTAGACGCAGGGGGTAAGCAGAATCGTCTTTCATTTTATTCATGACAGGTGAAGTGATTACATTGGACAGTGGAGGGCTTACAGCAGCCAACTCTAGTACAGACTCAATAATTGGCAGTACAGACTCTAGGGGAATAGGGGATAGGGAGACACAGACAGATGACTCTACAGCCTGGTTGCTCAGACCCTCCTCAGTTGGCTTGATCTGATCATCTTGGCTCTCGGCCCTCTTTTATTCCTTTTTTTCAGCGAATTCTTCCCATATTTTCTCGATGGCTTCAGTGTCCAGGTACTTCACCCAGTCTTCCTCCGGGGTTTTCACAACCTCTTCGGGATAAAATGGATCTTGATAGGGAGGCCTTTCACAGTCAGCAAAGATTTCCAACCCGGGGTGCCTCTTTCTAGTGGCCTGATGGATCCAGGGTTCCGGGAACCCAAAGTAAGGGAAATCATCCCCTTCTTTGACGAATTGTCCATTCAAGGCCTTGCGGTATGGCATGAGACTCCTCACTCTTTTCTTCCATGGCCTTTGTATCTCGATGTCTTCTTCAGTGGGCTAGTACCCCAACCCAAAAGTGCCTTGTTATCCTTTGATCTGAGGAACTCCCGAATTCCTTGCTGGCGTCGGCCCAATCCCATTCCCGGGAAGTAGTTCATTTTGCGGACAATGTTGACAACTGCGGAGTGAACCTCAGGGAACCTGTCTTCATCATTGATCATGTGGACTTCTTCCATGGAGAATCTTTCGATTTATCCTTCTTCTAGCTCAGGTATTTGGACTTGAAAGATGGGAGCGTAGTTTGGGAAAGCTTCATTACCCCAACTATTGCCGAGGATGATTTCCACCTCCTTCTCATGGATGTACATGATCATTTGATGCACAGTGGATGATACGGCTTTGTTGACATGCAGCTAGGGCCTTTCGATCAACAAATTGAATGAGGCAGGTATGTCCATGACTTGAAAGACTTCAGTGCTCACCAAAGATCCTACCCGGATTTGGAGAGAAACGATTCCCATCATATTTCTCCTGGTGTTATTGTAGGCCCTCACGGATTGCACAGATGGTGTGATTTCAAGGACATTGATCCCCAAGGCGGTGGCAGTCCTTAGGGCACAAACATTTAAGGCAGAGCCTGTATCGACTAGACAAAATGACACCTACTGTCCCTTGCATCCATTAGTGATATACAATGCTTTGTTATGTGCAGATCCTTCTGGTGGCAGTTCTTCATCAGAAAATGTAATGATTGGGTCAGGGGTAAGTGCGCCCAACAAAGCCACCATGTCTTCCGGTGCGGCATCGATGGGGACCTCTATTCCAGCCAGGGCATTCAACACAGCTTGTCAATGCTTGTAGGATGTTACCATGATGTCCCACATCAAGAGATGTGCTTGGGTTTTCTTTAACTACTTTATCAGCTCATTGTCTTCTTTGATGATCTCATCCATTTTCCCCTTTCCCTTGTCTTTGATTGGACTTTTTTCGGTTGCTTCAATGGTGGGTTGAGGAGACTGATAATGACGGCCTGACCTAGTCAGATGATCAATTTCGGCAGGATGGGCCCTTCTACAGTCCCATCTTCTTTGAACCAGTCGCAATCTATTCCCACAAATGGTTTCTCTGGCTCGTTCTAGATAGAAGCATCGCTTTCATTGTCGGGATCATACTATTTGAGGTCCACTACCCCTAGATCATGTTCTTCCAAGAAGAATAGGTCTTGTTCGTTAGCCAGCTGTTGCTGCCACTCATCATCCCCTTCGTCAATCAGATGAATTCCAACAGATTCTGGGATGTCAATGAAGGGTAAAGGTTGATCTAAAGGGGTGATATAGGTAGCAGGGTTGAAAGATACATGGTCAGACTCAATGAGGCTGATATTTTGGTGGTTTAGTAGAGGATTTTGAGTGACGTGGGGCTGCTTTGGAGGTGGCTCGATGATATTTTGGTCAATGAGGTCTTGGATATCATGGCGGAGGCGCATGTAATCATCGGTGTTGTGGCCAGGGGCTTGGTGGTAGGTGCATCTTTTGGACATGTCACAGTTTGGCGGGAGCGGTGTAGTTCATGGTTGGAGTAATTGGAGGTAGCCCATTTTAAGGAGACGATCTAAGGCTGAAGAGAGGGGGATTTCTAGTTTGGCGAAGTTGCGAGAAGGCTTCCTAGGGAAAGAGCGATTGGAGGAATTAGCTTGGTTGAGAGGTTGGTATGGCCTAGGAGGTTAAGCCATAGGTTGACTGCTAAGGGCGTTGACATCCAGAGGATTGCGGGAGTAGCTGGGCCTCTTTGACTGACTCGGGGGCTCTTCTTTTTTGATCTTTCCTTCCCTTATGGCGTCTTCAATTCGAGTCCCATCTTCAAACAGCTCTTCGAAAATGGAGATGGACTGATAAAACAATTTTTTATGGTAGAGCGGTTTCATATTCTGGATTAACATTCTCACATGTTCCTTTTCAATTGGCCGGTGGGTCATTTGGGCCACTTTCTTCCTCCACCTGCTCAAAAATGCAGCGAAGGACTCATTGTTGTTCTGCCGGGTAGTTTCCAAATCCTTAATAGTGACATCCAGCTCTTGATTGTAGGAGTAATGATCGACGAAGACTCGAACGATGTCTTCCCATGCCCGGGTTTTGGAGGTTTCCAAGGTTAGGAACCATGATAGTGCAGACTTTGTAAGAGTCTGCGGGAACAACATTGCAATGTGCTCGTGGGTACAATCCATGGACTGGAAGATACTCATACATAGCTTCACATGACTTTTCGGATTCCCAGTTCCGTCAAAACGGTTAATGGCAGGCATCTTGAAGTTCTCTGGCAGTTTTAGCTTAACAGGCTCAAAGAGGCCTTCCAGGTCTAGCATGTAATCATCAATCCCTTTGTTTTTCCTCAGTACACTTTCCATCTTGTCAACCTTATCCATTTTCTCTTGGAGCTTCTTCTCATATGCAAACAGCGGGACCCCTTGAAGCCACTCTTCCTCCCCATTATTCTTGTCACGCCCCGACGTAGCATAAATATGGAAAGCGTTTAATTTCCTTTATGGACCCGTAGGTCGCGACAGTTTGAAGGATCGATTCCGTCCCAAAACGTCGAACAATAAAACTATTAATCAGAGTAGGGCAATCAGGGCTTATAAAAATTTTCTAACTTATTACATCCTATGGTACGGGGTTAACTAAGGCACAGACCGCCTTGAAATAAAACAATAACTTAAAGTCTATTACAGTCATCCTTATTACAAAACCAAATCATATCTTAAATGCACATAAATATAAAGCATATAAAAGTAAATTCTCTTCTCAGCAGTTGATCTCAATTAGCATAATCGTAAGGTTCATCCTGATTATAACCTGCAAAGCCTGAACACGAATGTCCAGGACGCATCAACGCCGTCAGCTTCAAGAAGCTGGTGAGTATTAAAAACATAACTCTGAATGTAAAACATACTCATTTACCTTTTTCCCATTTCCATTTAAATACCACAAGTTTATATTTATGATAAAGAGCTTGTTTAGAAAACAACCACAACATTATTTAAAAGATAAATTCACACATATGTGACCGTGTATGAGAAACGATGCACCATCTCATCTAACCGACTCTTTTCTCTTGACAAAACCCAACAACCCTCTATCCTACTCCTGGTATCTTTGAAATACTAAGATAGCCACACTTTAGCAACGGGGCGCCAGGGAGTGTCCAGTTTGCCTCACACTTTGGTCCGGGGTACCAGGGAGTGTCCAATGCCTCACACTTTGAATACCCTAACCGCCATGCAAATACCGGGGCAACCCCTCACAAGTATCCAGACTCGAGTTATCAGGGAGTGTCCATAGGCCACACTTTAGCACTTCCATGGGTGCCAGTGAGTGTCCAAGTTCGGCTTCACACACTTTAACGCTTCCATGGGCGTCAAGGAGTGTCCATATTTGCCACCTTCGCATTTCAAAGACACCCTCATCCGCATTTTCAACTACAACCACAACCACAACCACAACCATAATCATAACCACAACCACAACCACAACCACAACTCAAAATCATACTCTTTCCACACTATCATTACTCTTTTCCACACTACCATTACTCTTTTCCACACATACCGACACCCACATGCATGTACCAATGACCCCACATGAATGATATGCACTTGAACTTAAGCAAAATACTGAATTGAAAGAACAACATGCGTACGGGGATTAATAAATTATACTACAATGTTTTAATTGATCAAATGTAACCAAAAAGAGTTCTGATTTAACAAAATTTCTCAAACAGAGCCTTAACAGTATATAAAAGTTGAACCAAACAGTCCTTAAACACAAAACAGACAAAAACTACAAACTGACAGAACTCGCGCGCGCGGGCCGCTCGCGCGAAAGGTCGCTCGCGCGGGCCGCTCGCGCGATATGCCCTTTTCCTTTATTATTTTAAACTTTTCTTTCTGCCTGAGAAAAACAAGGTCGCGCGCGCGGATCGCTCGCGCGAAGTGGTTCTCGCGCGACCCTCGCTCGCGCGACTAGCCAATTTTTCCTTTATATATATAAACTTTTATGTCTGCCTGTGAAACCAAGGATCGCGCGCGCGGTCCGCTCGCGCGAAAGATCGCTCGCGCGGGCCGCTCGCGCAATTTTTCGCGCGCGCGATTGTGGCGCGAGATGAAGCAGAGACTTCATCTTCTCCGCTGGAACTGCCCTGTTTCAGCAAAACAGGGGTGTTTTTGACCCATTTTGATTCTGTTACTAAACATGCCTTATAATATATGAATCTCTTCCTTTTCTCACAAGGATTACGAATACGTAATCGGTTTTAACCAATTTTCATCGTAGCTCTCGGATTTCACGTAAAACCGAGAGGTGACAAAACTTTAAATCAATGATACGTCGCAATACGGATGAATTAAGCCGTAGTATTCGAACCACAGCTTATTGGGACTAAGATCTTTCATTTTCAATTCACAGAATCGATTTTGGTTAAGTTTGAAAAATCATCATTTTTGAGCTTCAAGCTTTCATACGAAAATCAACAATGGTGTTCTGCAAATTAGACTAAACTAACAGCAAATAAATATGAAATTACATTCCAAGTGAGTTTAGAATACTCACTGTGATATAGATTGAAGAAATTGTTGAGAAAGAAATATAATTACGAAATTCCCAAATTCCAAGCTTTGGCTATGGAGGATTGAGCTCTTCTCTCTCTCTACCAAATTGAAGAACTCTCTGCACTCTCTAAACTCTCTGTGTATACTGAATTTCTCTGTGATGGAAGTGCAGAATGTGTAGTGTGGTTGGGTGTATAAATAATCAAACTCCCACTTAGAAAACATTGGCCTAACTTCCCACTCATTACCCACTATCCTCCATTAATTAGAAGGAAAGTGCAGTAATGAGGTGTATCCACTGCACATAATTCTCCACTGATAAAAGCAAGGGTAGGTGGAGATGGTGTGGGTCAAAGTGTGTTTGGGAATTCTAGCTTATGGCATAAGGACAACACACATACTACAAGCATTTGCCAAACAAGGCCTTAAAGAAAAGCATCAGCAATCATAATTTGGTATAAAGAATTTGTCCAATCAATCACTTCCAAAAATTCTGTGGAAGTTTAGCACTGCGCGGACAGTTTTAAACCTAAACTGGTATTTTCGTGACACGGTGTTCATCACAAAAATACAGAAAATTCATTTTAACATAGGAAGTGATTTTCTGGTTTCATAAAAATACTGATTGAATCCAAAGAAATTATTTTCACCGTTTTGAAATACAGATTTGAAATTTAACACAGGTATTGCCAGTTTTTATGAAAATTGCACTTTGACCCCAAAAGTAATTTCAATCAAGAAATAGATTTTTCACATAAGAATTGAAATAAACATATAAACAGACAATATATATTAAATTTTAAATATGATAATGCAAATATGATAATGTAAATTTTAAATATGATAATGCAGGAAAATGCAGGTTATTACACCCTTCCTCCCTTAAACAGGATTTCGTCCCCGAAATCAAGACTAACTAGTCATGAAACAACTCCGGGTACTTCTTCCTCATATCAGCTTCAACTTCCCACGAGGCTTCATTCTCATCATGGTGATTCCACTGAACCTTCACCAACGGGATATCCTTATTCCTTAACTTCTTGATACTCTGATCCAAAATCTTCACAGGTCTCTCCTTGTAAGAAACGTTATGACTCGTCTCAATATCGTCATAACTAACCACGTGTGAGGGATCTCGTATGTATTTCCTCAACATACTCACGTGAAACACGTTGTGAACCCCAGACATCTTCGGTGGTAGTGCCAGTCGATAAGCTACTAACCCGATACGTTCCAAAATCTCAAACGGTCCAATGAAACGCGGAGCTAACTTCCCTCTCTTGAGACCAAAGCGTACTACTCCTCGTGTTGGTGAAACCTTAAGAAGTACGTGATCTCCAACACTAAACTCCAAATCTTTCCGATGTCGATCGGCATAACTCTTATACCGACTTTGAGCGGTTCTCATCCTTTCCTTGACCAGGGAAATCTTTTCGTTGGTTTCTCTAACCAGATCTGGTCCCAACAATTCCGTGTCTCCAACTTCTGCCCAACACAATGGAGAACGACATGGTCGTCCGTACAGTGCTTCGAACGGAGCCATACCGATACTCACGTGATAACTATTGTTATAGGCAAATTCAACCAACGGCAAGTGTGTCTCCCAAGATTCTTCAAAATCGATCACACAAGCCCTAAGCATATCCTCCATGATCTGATTAACACGCTCAGTTTGCCCATCTGTCTGAGGGTGAAAAGCAGTACTCATCTTGAGTGAAGTTCCCATAGCTTCTTGCAGACTTTCCCAAAATCCAGAAGTAAAACGTGCGTCACGGTCTGACACAATCGTCACAGGTGCACCGTGAAGTCGCATTACTTGTTGTATGTACATCCGGCTCATCTTTTCCACCGGGTATGTCATACTATAAGCGATAAAATGAGCTGACTTCGTCAATCGATCCACAACTACCCAAATAGCATCATGGTTCTGCTGCGATCGGGGTAATCTTACTACAAAATCCATCGTAATGTGCTCCCACTTCCAACCAGGAATAGGTAGCGGTTGCAACAATCCTGAGGGTCTCTGATGTTCGGCCTTGACTTGCTGACACGTCAAACACTTGGATACAAACTCGGCCACATCCTTCTTCATGCCTTCCCACCAAAAATTTCTCTTCAAATCTCTATACATCTTCGTCCCTCCCAGGTGAACTGTATACCTCGATTTATGTGCTTCTTCCAAGATATCCTTCTTTAACTCTCCATCACCTGGCACACATAATCTATTCCTGCACCGATACCCTCCATCGACTCCTACTTTCCATTCTGTCGGGTCTTTCTCTGACATCTTTTTGAACCATGTCTGAAATTTCTCATCTTCTTTCTGAGCTCCAATAATGCGGTCAATGAGAACAGGCTGTAGGATAAGACATCCAAAAAGTTGTCCTTCTCCTCTTTCAGCACTCTGTACATCAAACTCCGCCAACGTCTCCAAATCTTGAGTGCAAATACCACTGCTGCCAACTCCAAATCATGAATAGGGTAGTTCAACTCATTCGGCTTCAGCTGCCTGGATCCATAGGCTATAACTCTGCCATTTTGCATAAGTACACACCCTAGTCCTTGATATGATGCGTCACTAAAGATAGTGAACTTCTCATCAGGCTTGGGAATTGCTAGTACTGGTGCGGTACTGAGTCTCTCTTTCAACTCTAGAAAGGCTCGCTCATGCTTCTCTGTCCACTCGAACTTCAAATTCTTCTTCGTCAATCTAGTCAATGGTGCTGCTATTTTAGAGAATCCCTCAACAAATCTCCTGTAATAGCCTGCAAGTCCAAGAAAACTCCAAACTTCTGTAGGGTTGCTAGGTCTAACCCAATTGGACACAGCATCGGTCTTGGACGAATCCACAGAAATTCCTTGAGATGACACCTTGTGTCCCAAAAATTTCACTTCTTGCAACCAGAACTCACACTTACTGAACTTGGCATACAAGTGGTGGTCCTTAAGCGTCTGCATCACAATCCGTAGATGTTGCTCGTGTTCTTCTCCTGACTTAGAATAGATCAAAATATCATCAATAAAGACGATGACAAACTGATCTAAACAAGGATTGAACACTCTATTCATCAGATCCATAAACACTGCCGGGGCGTTCGTCATTCCAAACGGCATCACCAAAAATTCATAATGACCATATCGGGTTCTGAAAGCAGTCTTAGGTATGTCTTCCTTACGTACCCTCAACTGATGATATCCCGACCTAAGGTCTATCTTGGAAAATGTCGTAGCTCCTTGTAATTGATCAAATAAATCGTCGATCCGAGGCAAGGGATATTTGTTCTTGATAGTCACGTGGTTCAATTCTCTGTAGTCGATACACAGCCTGAGCGTCCCGTCCTTCTTCTTCACGAATAACACTGGTGCTCCCCAAGGCGATGTACTTGGACGTACAAAACCTAGGTCCTCGAGCTCTTGAACTTGTCCCTTTAATTCCAATAGTTCGGTGGGGGCCATTCTGTAGGGAACCTTGGTAATCGGTACGGTACCCGGTATAAGCTCAATACAGAACTCTATACTTCTCTCGGGCGGTAATCCAGAAATGTCTTGAAATACTTCTTCGAAGTTCTTGACTACAGGTATAGATGACGCTGTCACCTCTGTACTGACGACTTCGATGTTGGCTAAACATCTGGTGAGGAACATATCTCCCGAAGTGTTACATTGAAAATCAAAGGGTTGATTCTCATTGTCGGGGAATGTAATTCTCTTCCTCGCACAATCCAACTTCACTTGATTCTGAGAGAGCCAATCCATTCCTAGGATTATGTCGAACTCCTTCATCGATAGAACAATCAACCTCGCAGGGATTTCTCGGTCTCCTAATCGTAAGGGACAATCCTTGCACACGTGTCCTAATCTGACCGCAGCTCCTAATGGTGATGTAGCCTTCAAAGCTTTCTCTAAGCGATGAGGTAAGATACCCAATCTCCGAATTGTATTAACAGATATGAATGATAGAGCAGCACCCGTATCAAATAATACTTTAACATGGGAGTTAAATAGGGTCAATGTACCTTCCACTGCTTGCTGATCAGGTTGAGCCTCTTCATGATCTCCTTCTTCATATACAGTTCCGTCATATCCAGCGGCATCAGGAATAACAGCATTCAAGCGGGTCTGACCCTGTTGTCCATAAGTCGCTTGCTTAGGAGCAGTGCAGAACCTGCTGATGTGACCTGGTTCACCACAGTTGAAGCAGACTATTCCTGGCTGAGCAGCACGCCTTGGTGCCTTGCAGTCTCGAGCCACATGTCCAGGGTTGCCACAGTTGAAGCACTTTACACCACTACTTCCTTCTCCTACTCGGGGTTGAGTCGGATAGGTAATAGCTTGTGCCTTCTTGCTCCCATCAAAATTTCTCTTCTGCCCTTGGGTACGATTCATTGGTGGTCTATTCCCAAAATTACCCCTCTGAGGCGGTCGGAATTCAAATTGTTTACGATATACTCGAGCATCTTCTTCCAAATCGGTAGCTAGGCCGACTAGTCCTTCAAACGACTTGTCTAAGTGGCCGAGAGTCAGGCGACGAATCTGCGGGGCCAACCCTTGGTTATACTTCCGGATCTTCTTCTCCTCGGTATCAACCATGTGCGGGGCAAACCGTGACAGCCTCTCGAACTGTGTGGTATATTCTTGCACCGTCTTGGTTCCTTTCGCCAGATCCATGAATTCCTTCTCTCTTCTGTGCCTCTCCGTAGCCGGAAAGTACTTCTCCAGGAATCTTCCTTTGAACGCCGTCCACGTCATCCCCACAGCAGCTGTGTTTCCGATAGTGGCTATGACCGAGTCCCACCAATCTGCAGCGGCGTCGGTCAATTGAAATGTAGCCAGTCTTCTCTTGTCCATCTCGTTGCATTGGACAGCTTCGAACATGCGGTCCATCTGTCTTAACCATTGTTCCGCCTTCCAGGGATCCGTGGTACCCGCAAACTGCTCGGGTCTGAGCGCACGGAACCTCTCCAGCAGCTTATCTCCCGTCTGGCGGTCTCGTTGGTTTTCATTCGCATTACTAACCCTTTCGAGACGTCTAATGAAAGCTTCGAATATTCCCGTAGGATCGGCAGCCTCAGGTGCTCCTTCAATCAAATTTCTGTTCCTCCTTGGTCTTCCCGCCATTCTATGCATGATAGGGGTAGTAGAATGAGAAACATGCATGCAACAGTACTATGACGACAATTTTCAAAGTAGTATATATATCACTATATCACATACTCGTATTATAACATAAGCATAAAATAAAATCTAAATATGCAATATATATCAAGTACATATAATACACTAAACACGTATTCTAACTAGGGCTGTCTAATAGCAAAGAGGTCGCATTCTTATTCTTATTCTCTAGACTCTGGGCTGTGGGCCATGCTGACTGTTACGAGATTTGACTCAGGAAATTCGTTAGTGCCTAAGCTATTAATGAGGGCTATGGTATGCTTTAACTCCTTAGAAACTCGGCTACTATCTGTCTGTAGGGGCATCGTAAATTATGGCTATCTCGGCTAATCCTAAATGGATACGTCTGAAGATATAAGGCGACTGCTATCATTCTTGTGACAAGACAAACGGGTAATCATCTCTATGACAAAACCAACCTAGAATTTTAGTTTCTGAACTAAGGATAATCCGTACTAAACTAACACTAGAACTTGGTTGTATAGCTTAGTAAAACTTAAAGGTAACCTGTGTCACTAATCTATGGCGTGAATAACTGAGCCTGGTCAATCTAGAAAACAAGGCTCTGATACCACCAAATCCTGTCACGCCCCGACGTAGCATAAATATGGAAAGCGTTTAATTTCCTTTATGGACCCGTAGGTCGCGACAGTTTGAAGGATCGATTCCGTCCCAAAACGTCGAACAATAAAACTATTAATCAGAGTAGGGCAATCAGGGCTTATAAAAATTTTCTAACTTATTACATCCTATGGTACGGGGTTAACTAAGGCACAGACCGCCTTGAAATAAAACAATAACTTAAAGTCTATTACAGTCATCCTTATTACAAAACCAAATCATATCTTAAATGCACATAAATATAAAGCATATAAAAGTAAATTCTCTTCTCAGCAGTTGATCTCAATTAGCATAATCGTAAGGTTCATCCTGATTATAACCTGCAAAGCCTGAACACGAATGTCCAGGACGCATCAACGCCGTCAGCTTCAAGAAGCTGGTGAGTATTAAAAACATAACTCTGAATGTAAAACATACTCATTTACCTTTTTCCCATTTCCATTTAAATACCACAAGTTTATATTTATGATAAAGAGCTTGTTTAGAAAACAACCACAACATTATTTAAAAGATAAATTCACACATATGTGACCGTGTATGAGAAACGATGCACCATCTCATCTAACCGACTCTTTTCTCTCGACAAAACCCAACAACCCTCTATCCTACTCCTGGTATCTTTGAAATACTAAGATAGCCACACTTTAGCAACGGGGCGCCAGGGAGTGTCCAGTTTGCCTCACACTTTGGTCCGGGGTACCAGGGAGTGTCCAATGCCTCACACTTTGAATACCCTAACCGCCATGCAAATACTGGGGCAACCCCTCACAAGTATCCAGACTCGAGTTATCAGGGAGTGTCCATAGGCCACACTTTAGCACTTCCATGGGTGCCAGAGAGTGTCCAAGTTCGGCTTCACACACTTTAACGCTTCCATGGGCGTCAGGGAGTGTCCATATTTGCCACCTTCGCATTTCAAAGACACCCTCATCCGCATTTTCAACTACAACCACAACCACAACCACAACCATAATCATAACCACAACCACAACCACAACCACAACTCAAAATCATACTCTTTCCACACTATCATTACTCTTTTCCACACTACCATTACTCTTTTCCACACATACCGACACCCACATGCATGTACCAATGACCCCACATGAATGATATGCACTTGAACTTAAGCAAAATACTGAATTGAAAGAACAACATGCGTACGGGGATTAATAAATCATACTACAATGTTTTAATTGATCAAATGTAACCAAAAAGAGTTCTGATTTAACTAAATTTCTCAAACAGAGCCTTAACAGTATATAAAAGTTGAACTAAACAGTCCTTAAACACAAAACAGACAAAAACTACAAACTGACAGAACTCGCGCGCGCGGGCCGCTCGCGCGAAAGGTCGGTCGCGCGGACCGCTCGCGCGATATGCCCTTTTCCTTTATTATTTTAAACTTTTCTTTCTGCCTGAGAAAAACAAGGTCGCGCGCGTGGATCGCTCGCGCGAAGTGGTTCTCGCGCGACCCTCGCTCGCGCGACTAGCCAATTTTTCCTTTATATATATAAACTTTTATGTCTGCCTGTGAAACCAAGGATCGCGCGCGCGGTCCGCTCGCGCGAAAGATCGCTCGCGCGGGCCGTTCGCGCGATTTTTCGCGCGCGCGATTGTGGCGCGAGATGAAGCAGAGACTTCATCTTCTCCGCTGGAACTGCCCTGTTTCAGCAAAACAGGGGTGTTTTTGACCCATTTTGATTCTGTGACTAAACATGCCTTATAATATATGAATCTCTTCCTTTTCTCACAAGGATTACGAATACGTAATCGGTTTTAACCAATTTTCATCGTAGCTCTCGGATTTCACGTAAAAATGAGAGGTGACAAAACTTTAAATCAATGATACGTCGCAATACGGATGAATTAAGCCGTAGTATTCGAACCACAGCTTATTGGGACTAAGATCTTTCATTTTCAATTCACAGAATCGATTTTGGTTAAGTTTGAAAAATCATCATTTTTGAGCTTCAAGCTTTCATACGAAAATCAACAATGGTGTTCTGCAAATTAGACTAAACTAACAGCAAATAAATATGAAATTACATTCCAAGTGAGTTTAGAATACTCACTGTGATATAGATTGAAGAAATTGTTGAGAAAGAAATATAATTACGAAATTCCCAAATTCCAAGCTTTGGCTATGGAGGACTGAGCTCTTCTATCTCTCTACCAAATTGAAGAACTCTCTGCACTCTCTAAACTCTCTGTGTATACTGAATTTCTCTGTGATGGAAGTGCAGAATGTGTAGTGTGGTTGGGTGTATAAATAATCAAACTCCCACTTAGAAAACATTGGCCTAACTTCCCACTCATTACCCACTATCCTCCATTAATTAGAAGGAAAGTGCAGCAATGAGGTGTATCCACTGCACATAATTCTCCACTGATAAAAGCAAGGGTAGGTGGAGATGGTGTGGGTAAAAGTGTGTTTGGGAATTCTAGCTTATGGCATAAGGACAACACACATACTACAAGCATTTGCCAAACAAGGCCTCAAAGAAAAGCATCAGCAATCATAATTTGGTATAAAGAATTTGTCCAATCAATCACTTCCAAAAATTCTGTGGAAGTTTAGCACTGCGCGGACAGTTTTAAACCTAAACTGGTATTTTCGTGACACGGTGTTCATCACAAAAATACAGAAAATTCATTTTAACATAGGAAGTGATTTTCTGGTTTCATAAAAATACTGATTGAATCCAAAGAAATTATTTTCACCGTTTTGAAATACAGATTTGAAATTTAACACAGGTATTGCCAGTTTTTATGAAAATTGCACTTTGACCCCAAAAGTAATTTCAATCAAGAAATAGATTTTTCACATAAGAATTGAAATAAACATATAAACAGACAATATATATTAAATTTTAAATATGATAATGCAAATATGATAATGTAAATTTTAAATATGATAATGCAGGAAAATGCAGGTTATTACACCCTTCCTCCCTTAAACAGGATTTCATCCCCGAAATCAAGACTAACTAGTCATGAAACAACTCCGGGTACTTCTTCCTCATATCAGCTTCAACTTCCCACGAGGCTTCATTCTCATCATGGTGATTCCACTGAACCTTCACCAACGGGATATCCTTATTCCTTAACTTCTTGATACTCTGATCCAAAATCTTCACAGGTCTCTCCTTGTAAGAAACGTTATGACTCGTCTCAATATCGTCATAACTAACCACGTGTGAGGGATCTCGTATGTATTTCCTCAACATACTCACGTGAAACACGTTGTGAACCCCAGACATCTTCGGTGGTAGTGCCAGTCGATAAGCTACTAACCCGATACGTTCCAAAATCTCAAACGGTCCAATGAAACGCGGAGCTAACTTCCCTCTCTTGAGACCAAAGCGTACTACTCCTCGTGTTGGTGAAACCTTAAGAAGTACGTGATCTCCAACACTAAACTCCAAATCTTTCCGACGTCGATCGGCATAACTCTTATACCGACTTTGAGCGGTTCTCATCCTTTCCTTGACCAGGGAAATCTTTTCGTTGGTTTCTCTAACCAGATCTGGTCCCAACAATTCCGTGTCTCCAACTTCTGCCCAACACAATGGAGAACGACATGGTCGTCCGTACAGTGCTTCGAACGGAGCCATACCGATACTCGCGTGATAACTATTGTTATAGGCAAATTCAACCAACGACAAGTGTGTCTCCCAAGATTCTTCAAAATCGATCACACAAGCCCTAAGCATATCCTCCATGATCTGATTAACACGCTCAGTTTGCCCATCTGTCTGAGGGTGAAAAGCAGTACTCATCTTGAGTGAAGTTCCCATAGCTTCTTGCAGACTTTCCCAAAATCTAGAAGTAAAACGTGCGTGACGGTCTGACACAATCGTCAAAGGTGCACCGTGAAGTCGCATTACTTGTTGTATGTACATCCGGCTCATCTTTTCCACCGGGTATGTCATACTATAAGCGATAAAATGAGCTGACTTCGTCAATCGATCCACAACTACCCAAATAGCATCATGGAGATGGTGTGGGTCAAAGTGTGTTTGGGAATTCTAGCTTATGGCATAAGGACAACACACATACTACAAGCATTTGCCAAACAAGGCCTTAAAGAAAAGCATCAGCAATCATAATTTGGTATAAAGAATTTGTCCAATCAATCACTTCCAAAAATTCTGTGGAAGTTTAGCACTGCGCGGACAGTTTTAAACCTAAACTGGTATTTTCGTGACACGGTGTTCATCACAAAAATACAGAAAATTCATTTTAACATAGGAAGTGATTTTCTGGTTTCATAAAAATACTGATTGAATCCAAAGAAATTATTTTCACCGTTTTGAAATACAGATTTGAAATTTAACACAGGTATTGCCAGTTTTTATGAAAATTGCACTTTGACCCCAAAAGTAATTTCAATCAAGAAATAGATTTTTCACATAAGAATTGAAATAAACATATAAACAGACAATATATATTAAATTTTAAATATGATAATGCAAATATGATAATGTAAATTTTAAATATGATAATGCAGGAAAATGCAGGTTATTACACCCTTCCTCCCTTAAACAGGATTTCGTCCCCGAAATCAAAACTAACTAGTCATGAAACAACTCCGGGTACTTCTTCCTCATATCAACTTCAACTTCCCACGAGGCCTCATTCTCATCATGGTGATTCCACTGAACCTTCACCAACGGGATATCCTTATTCCTTAACTTCTTGATACTCTGATCCAAAATCTTCACAGGTCTCTCCTTGTAAGAAACGTTATGACTCGTCTCAATATCGTCATAACTAACCACGTGTGAGGGATCTCGTATGTATTTCCTCAACATACTCACGTGAAACACGTTGTGAACCCCAGACATCTTCGGTGGTAGTGCCAGTCGATAAGCTACTAACCCGATACGTTCCAAAATCTCAAACGGTCCAATGAAACGTGGAGCTAACTTCCCTCTCTTGAGACCAAAGCGTACTACTCCTCGTGTTGGTGAAACCTTAAGAAGTACGTGATCTCCAACACTAAACTCCAAATCTTTCCGACGTCGATCGGCATAACTCTTATACCGACTTTGAGCGGTTCTCATCCTTTCCTTGACTAGGGAAATCTTTTCGTTGGTTTCTCTAACCAGATCTGGTCCCAACAATTCCGTGTCTCCAACTTCTGCCCAACACAATGGAGAACGACATGGTCGTCCGTACAGTGCTTCGAACGGAGCCATACCGATACTCGCGTGATAACTATTGTTATAGGCAAATTCAACCAACGGCAAGTGTGTCTCCCAAGATTCTTCAAAATCGATCACACAAGCCCTAAGCATATCCTCCATGATCTGATTAACACGCTCAGTTTGCCCATCTGTCTGAGGGTGAAAAGCAGTACTCATCTTGAGTGAAGTTCCCATAGCTTCTTGCAGACTTTCCCAAAATCCAGAAGTAAAACGTGCGTCACGGTCTGACACAATCGTCACAGGTGCACCGTGAAGTCGCATTACTTGTTGTATGTACATCCGGCTCATCTTTTCCACCGGGTATGTCATACTATAAGCGATAAAATGAGCTGACTTCGTCAATCGATCCACAACTACCCAAATAGCATCATGGAGATGGTGTGGGTCAAAGTGTGTTTGGGAATTCTAGCTTATGGCATAAGGACAACACACATACTACAAGCATTTGCCAAACAAGGCCTTAAAGAAAAGCATCAGCAATCATAATTTGGTATAAAGAATTTGTCCAATCAATCACTTCCAAAAATTCTGTGGAAGTTTAGCACTGCGCGGACAGTTTTAAACCTAAACTGGTATTTTCGTTACACGGTGTTCATCACAAAAATACAGAAAATTCATTTTAACATAGGAAGTGATTTTCTGGTTTCATAAAAATACTGATTGAGTCCAAAGAAATTATTTTCACCGTTTTGAAATACAGATTTGAAATTTAACACAGGTATTGCCAGTTTTTATGAAAATTGCACTTTGACCCCAAAAGTAATTTCAATCAAGAAATAGATTTTTCACATAAGAATTGAAATAAACATATAAACAGACAATATATATTAAATTTTAAATATGATAATGCAAATATGATAATGTAAATTTTAAATATGATAATGCAGGAAAATGCAGGTTATTACACCCTTCCTCCCTTAAACAGGATTTCATCCCCGAAATCAAGACTAACTAGTCATGAAACAACTCCGGGTACTTCTTCCTCATATCAGCTTCAACTTCCCACGAGGCTTCATTCTCATCATGGTGATTCCACTGAACCTTCACCAACGGGATATCCTTATTCCTTAACTTCTTGATACTCTGATCCAAAATCTTCACAGGTCTCTCCTTGTAAGAAACGTTATGACTCGTCTCAATATCGTCATAACTAACCACGTGTGAGGGATCTCGTATGTATTTCCTCAACATACTCACGTGAAACACGTTGTGAACCCCAGACATCTTCGGTGGTAGTGCCAGTCGATAAGCTACTAACCCGATACGTTCCAAAATCTCAAACGGTCCAATGAAACGCGGAGCTAACTTCCCTCTCTTGAGACCAAAGCGTACTACTCCTCGTGTTGGTGAAACCTTAAGAAGTACGTGATCTCCAACACTAAACTCCAAATCTTTCCGACGTCGATCGGCATAACTCTTATACCGACTTTGAGCGGTTCTCATCCTTTCCTTGACCAGGGAAATCTTTTCGTTGGTTTCTCTAACCAGATCTGGTCCCAACAATTCCGTGTCTCCAACTTCTGCCCAACACAATGGAGAACGACATGGTCGTCCGTACAGTGCTTCGAACGGAGCCATACCGATACTCGCGTGATAACTATTGTTATAGGCAAATTCAACCAACGACAAGTGTGTCTCCCAAGATTCTTCAAAATCGATCACACAAGCCCTAAGCATATCCTCCATGATCTGATTAACACGCTCAGTTTGCCCATCTGTCTGAGGGTGAAAAGCAGTACTCATCTTGAGTGAAGTTCCCATAGCTTCTTGCAGACTTTCCCAAAATCTAGAAGTAAAACGTGCGTGACGGTCTGACACAATCGTCAAAGGTGCACCGTGAAGTCGCATTACTTGTTGTATGTACATCCGGCTCATCTTTTCCACCGGGTATGTCATACTATAAGCGATAAAATGAGCTGACTTCGTCAATCGATCCACAACTACCCAAATAGCATCATGGAGATGGTGTGGGTCAAAGTGTGTTTGGGAATTCTAGCTTATGGCATAAGGACAACACACATACTACAAGCATTTGCCAAACAAGGCCTTAAAGAAAAGCATCAGCAATCATAATTTGGTATAAAGAATTTGTCCAATCAATCACTTCCAAAAATTCTGTGGAAGTTTAGCACTGCGCGGACAGTTTTAAACCTAAACTGGTATTTTCGTGACACGGTGTTCATCACAAAAATACAGAAAATTCATTTTAACATAGGAAGTGATTTTCTGGTTTCATAAAAATACTGATTGAATCCAAAGAAATTATTTTCACCGTTTTGAAATACAGATTTGAAATTTAACACAGGTATTGCCAGTTTTTATGAAAATTGCACTTTGACCCCAAAAGTAATTTCAATCAAGAAATAGATTTTTCACATAAGAATTGAAATAAACATATAAACAGACAATATATATTAAATTTTAAATATGATAATGCAAATATGATAATGTAAATTTTAAATATGATAATGCAGGAAAATGCAGGTTATTACACCCTTCCTCCCTTAAACAGGATTTCGTCCCCGAAATCAAAACTAACTAGTCATGAAACAACTCCGGGTACTTCTTCCTCATATCAACTTCAACTTCCCACGAGGCCTCATTCTCATCATGGTGATTCCACTGAACCTTCACCAACGGGATATCCTTATTCCTTAACTTCTTGATACTCTGATCCAAAATCTTCACAGGTCTCTCCTTGTAAGAAACGTTATGACTCGTCTCAATATCGTCATAACTAACCACGTGTGAGGGATCTCGTATGTATTTCCTCAACATACTCACGTGAAACACGTTGTGAACCCCAGACATCTTCGGTGGTAGTGCCAGTCGATAAGCTACTAACCCGATACGTTCCAAAATCTCAAACGGTCCAATGAAACGTGGAGCTAACTTCCCTCTCTTGAGACCAAAGCGTACTACTCCTCGTGTTGGTGAAACCTTAAGAAGTACGTGATCTCCAACACTAAACTCCAAATCTTTCCGACGTCGATCGGCATAACTCTTATACCGACTTTGAGCGGTTCTCATCCTTTCCTTGACTAGGGAAATCTTTTCGTTGGTTTCTCTAACCAGATCTGGTCCCAACAATTCCGTGTCTCCAACTTCTGCCCAACACAATGGAGAACGACATGGTCGTCCGTACAGTGCTTCGAACGGAGCCATACCGATACTCGCGTGATAACTATTGTTATAGGCAAATTCAACCAACGGCAAGTGTGTCTCCCAAGATTCTTCAAAATCGATCACACAAGCCCTAAGCATATCCTCCATGATCTGATTAACACGCTCAGTTTGCCCATCTGTCTGAGGGTGAAAAGCAGTACTCATCTTGAGTGAAGTTCCCATAGCTTCTTGCAGACTTTCCCAAAATCCAGAAGTAAAACGTGCGTCACGGTCTGACACAATCGTCACAGGTGCACCGTGAAGTCGCATTACTTGTTGTATGTACATCCGGCTCATCTTTTCCACCGGGTATGTCATACTATAAGCGATAAAATGAGCTGACTTCGTCAATCGATCCACAACTACCCAAATAGCATCATGGAGATGGTGTGGGTCAAAGTGTGTTTGGGAATTCTAGCTTATGGCATAAGGACAACACACATACTACAAGCATTTGCCAAACAAGGCCTTAAAGAAAAGCATCAGCAATCATAATTTGGTATAAAGAATTTGTCCAATCAATCACTTCCAAAAATTCTGTGGAAGTTTAGCACTGCGCGGACAGTTTTAAACCTAAACTGGTATTTTCGTTACACGGTGTTCATCACAAAAATACAGAAAATTCATTTTAACATAGGAAGTGATTTTCTGGTTTCATAAAAATACTGATTGAGTCCAAAGAAATTATTTTCACCGTTTTGAAATACAGATTTGAAATTTAACACAGGTATTGCCAGTTTTTATGAAAATTGCACTTTGACCCCAAAAGTAATTTCAATAAAGAAATAGATTTTTCACATAAGAATTGAAATGAACATATAAACAGACAATATATATTAAATTTTAAATATGATAATGCAAATATGATAATGTAAATTTTAAATATGATAATGCAGGAAAATGCAGGTTATTACAATTCTCATGTGGGGGCGGTTCAAACCCCGGTGGTGGAAACCCAGGCGGAGGTTGCGACCGCTGCTGCTTCAATTCTTCCATGAACTTCAGAACTTGGGCTAGGCTGTCAGACTGCTGGCTTATGGTTGCTCCCAACTCGGTAACCTTGTTTTCTAACTCTTATCGATTCATCCTAAAGTAAGCTGTCGGACTGGTTCTGACCAAACGATTATCTGAACTCCTGACCCACGACGAGGATCCCGGTTGCTGACTTTGGGAATCTATACTGACCTGACAGATTTCGAGAGGACTAGATCAGATTTTGACAGTGATGACTTTAGACAGACATAGACAGTGGTGTTCAACAAACATGGACTGACTTGTGTTAGAATGGTCGAGACAGTGCGTGCAGATTGATGGAAATGGTGTATGCAAATGAGACAAGCACGCGGATGTAAGCCCTAAGCTATATGATGCTCCTATTTCTAACAGATAGCAGTTAAGCAATTTAGGTTCTAACCATATAGAGTGTGTCAACCTTACTTTCCAGTATGATCACCAAGGGATAACAGGGGTTTCCAGGGTTCTATGGAGGCTTAGGAGAGACTGGGCATTTTTGGTTGATTTGGACAGAAATTTTGGGAGAAACTAGGATATCCTGACATAGTTTTTGGTATTTCTGGGAAATTTGAGCAGAGTTTCTGGAAAAATTGGTTAATTTGGTTATATCTAGGATATCTGGACAGAGTTTCTAGAAAAATTGGTTAATTTGGTTATATCTGGGATATCTGGACAGAGTTTCTGGGAAAACTGGTTAATTTGGTTATATCTGGGATATCTGGACAGAGTTTTTGGGAAAACTGGTAAATTTGGTGATAGTGATCATACTGCCTAGCAGGTTCTCATACTCTTATATCTTAGGACCAACATACAAGGTTTGCGGTGTATATCTTTGTGAGCATGGAGCAGACATCCTTGTCATGATGCTTAGGCAGGTCAACTCAATGTGATCACATATGAGCGATTGCCTTCGGAATCATAAGAAAGAGGTTCTGCCTTATGCCACATAAGCGTCTACACCGCGCAGGTAGTCCCGTCAGGGCATACAGCAGTTATATCACATTGTCCTATCTGAGAAGATAAATCGACAGTCCTATGAAAGGTTCTACAAGAATCTATATGCAAAGGATGGGTTTAGTCAAAGAGGGTCCGTTGAAGAGAGTTCCAATATACCGTCAGAGAGATAGTACGGAGGTTTTTACTCTTTTTGATATACCTTAGAAGGTACAGTATCAACGGTGACTTGTGCCCTGACACAGTAAGACCTAAACAATGTCAGCGCCGCGTTTCAGACACAGTCGGAGGGGGAAAAATGCAAAGTGCAATGCGGTGAACCAGACACAGTAAAAAGATGATTTTAAGGATACTTCTTATGAGTCAAACCTCTGTATTATTTTGTTTTAAAATAAAATCCCCAACAGAGTCGCCAGTTTGTGGACACGCAGAATTCCACCACTTTGTTTTGTTTTTGAAATTTGATTTCGAAGAGAGAGAGAAAAGGTCTGTTGAAAACAGATACAGAGTCGCCACTTGGTCTTTAAGGAACCAAGAAACCTAATTTTGACTCACCCAAATGGATAAAGGGCACCGACCCTTCATAACCAAAGAACTTGGCTCGGGGTTTTTGTACGAGAGAGGAAGGAGGCTTTGTCGCGACTAAAACACCCTCAACTATCCCCGTCTTTCAACGGGCCTCAATTAGCATCCAAATAATCATCTTATACTATGCATGGTTCGACAATTAATATTTATGATAGGTATATTACATCCCATAAGAAAATTTGAAATGGAAAATCAAAAGATAAGATATCATTCATAAGATCTAAGTCAAATATTATACAATGTAAAGTGAAAAATCACACAAATAAACCTAAGAAAAATCATCTAATCATGTATCAAGTAATTAAGTTTCCCAAATCTAAAGGGGACATGAATTGTTCTTGAAACAAAATAATCAAAGAAATCAAAATATGTTCAGCAAGCTAGTATGATGCATGTTAATCTTTGAGAAAAGAAGATCTCTCAATCCCCGGGACGGATGAGAAAGGAGGATTAGATCGAGGGGAAGCATGAACGTGTGATCATGATCATTCCTTATAATCTTCTTAGATTAGGAGTTACAAAAACCCCAAATCTTTGCATGGATGCAATGTATGATCCTAAAATGTGCAAAGGTTGTAGTGTGTTTGTGTACATGAACTTTCTAAAGTGACTTAAAAGTCTAGAGAATGAACGAATGTATGAATGAAATCATCATGGGATATGTACAAATGTAGTATGAACTGTTTCCTAAGACATGAGCCAATTTGGAATGCATGTAAGCATCAAATCAAAGAATGAAAGTTAAAATGTGCTGGCTGTGAATAGTGGACAGAACAGTAACATGATCTTTTAGAAATTGAAAAGAAGGTTTAAGAATGTTTTTACTGCATGATTTTTTATGGAGATCTTCCTTATTGTGTCTAGAACAGAACCCAAAAATCCAATCTTTAATAACTATCACATATTGAGAGAAATCATATAAACAATAGAGGTCAATCAGAAATAGAGTCCGTACTGTCGACCGAAATGTTGAAAAATCTTAGAAAATGAAAATAAATGATCCTGAGGCCCATTTTATACATAAAGTTCCCTAAGTCATTGAAGTTTAAGGAAACAATAAGTTAGGACTACCCCTTTTGGAAAAGTTTTCTGAAAAAGAAGTTAGAAGTCAACCAAGCTGATGTGACAGTAGAGACAGAATGTGTAGAAGGAATGTTTGAGTTCAAATAGACCATTTTCAAGTATTTCCAAGTCAAACAAAAAATCATGGGTGTTCTCTAATGGGTTAGGAAGAATTTCCAAGTGGCCTTGTATCCATACATTGAGTATTGAGTTCTAGAAAAATCTTTGAACTCAGGTCACTCACTGTTTTGACTCACTGCTCTGAAGATTTTGGGAAAAACTAGAGTTTTCTTTCTTGAGATCAAAATGAGGGGTTTTTAAGAGGGGTTTTGAAATAGAGGTTTTGAAAGCATATTTTCAATACTCAATGAAGGTTATAGCCACTTAAAATGTCAAAATCAAACTCATCATCAAGAACCTCCAAGATTGTTGGAGAGATTTATTTTCATTTGAACATAACTTCAAGGATACCTTGGAGGTATTGAAGTTATAATCATCATCTATCAAACATGTTTTTGAGGCCAAGAGCTACTATCCATAAGGATTCACTCACCTCAAACTTCATGTCATCATCTAGATGATGATGAACTAGTCAGTAAATAAAGAAAATCAAAAAAAATAAAATGACATTGGACATGGAAGTAAACAAGCCAGCAAATAACAATCAATAGATGATGATCAATGAGATATTGGACTTGTAGTTTGATGTTTCACTCATATGTGATGACATTGGACATGGAAGTAGCTTCCTCTCTCTTAAATGCTCACTAAAATGGTAGTTGGGTGTATTGAATATGAAGTAAATAGGAGTAATGAAGTAGAAAATAAAATTTGGAACTCACTTTTGTTTTGAAATCAAAGAAGAAAGCTTCTTTTCTCTCTATCCTAACCTTATCTCTACAACTTTCTCTCCCAAAACTTTTCAAAGCTTAAATTTGACACCCCCTAAATGAGAGGTCAAGGGGGGTTTATATAGGCAAACTTGGGGTGGTTTTGGGATTTTAGAAGTGTTCCCATTGGCTCCAAACATCTGAAAACATAGAACTACGTCGTTTTGGTTTTTAATTAATCAAAATGGAACCCCAAAAATATTTGCAAAAACATACTGTTCTAGAGGAGAGTGTCGCGGCGGCACTGGGCCTGTGCTGCGGCGGCAGTGAGCCAGTGCCGCAGCGGCAGTGCTCCTCAATCGTCTGGATAATCCCGTTTAAGCCCCCAGTGGTTCCGGTATTCGCGAAAAGGCCCTATTTCGTCCAAAATTCACAGAAAATGCATACGAACTCTAAATTGAGGTTGTGATATACCGTTGGAAAGATAATGTAGTCTATTTTTCATAAAAAATAATTCGGGGATAGGTCACTTTGAAAAGTTTTGCGGTATTTGTGATAAAACCCGATTTAATCGCCATTTTTGTCTCGGAAATTCGCAATAAACTCGTTTTAAATCCAAAAATCATGTGTGATATACCGTTGGAAAGCTATCCACCTCTAGTATCCATGAAAAATATTTGAAAATTGTTATGGCGCTGTGGATATCGTATTTTTCTTACCCACAGCTTTTCTTTTAAAGTTCTTTTAAAATTCAAATTCAAAACAAATGAGTCGCCACTTAATTTTTAAAAGAAAAATTAAGAAACCATTTTCAAAGCAAACTGATCTTTTTAGAAACCAGAGATTAACTAGGTCCGGGGATTATGGAACGAGAGAGGAAGGAGCCCGTCAGACTAAAACACCCTCTCTCATCCTATCTTGTGATAGGCCTCTACTCAACATCCTTTTAATCAAATTTATTAATCTAAGCACGCCCTCAACTAATATATATACATATACATCACAAAAGCATGTCCAAAGGGTGTAAATTTGCAAATGACAAAATATCGTTCATAAGCCACATAGGTCAAATAGCATGCAATATGATATGCAATAGGGAACAAGAGAACTTAACCGGGATCCAGCAGCGATATTAAACGTCCAGAGATCTTGTATGATTTTTTAAAAATAGCAAACAAATCCGAATTGCTTCATTCTTTTTAGAGAGCCTTCATAACACATTAAGATGCTTATAACAAATTATTATAGGTCATGAAAACTTGGTTAGAGCTCTGATCTATCAATTTTAAAACCGGTTTGGTGTTTTGAAACTATTCTGAAATTCTGGACAGATTGTGGTTGTCTCACAAAACCCATGATCAAACCCTTCTAAACATAAAACCACCTTAAAACAAAAATTACAGTGGTGGATATTTGTGTTATGAACACTTTCCCATTGGTTTCATTCAATTCCAACGGTCTGATTTCAGATTAAAAATCCTTGATCAAAAACAGTTTGTGAACTCACTATTTTCATTTTGCTAGTCCAACTTTGTTGGTTAACCTCAACTATTAAAACATGAAGTTGGGACTAAACCAAACTACTTCTTCTACCATTTGATGGTCCTTGAAGACTAAAAACATTTTATACTTATGGATTTTGATGAAGTATGAAATGAACCTCTCAAAATTCCAAACAATGAACTCAAACTTTATAGACCAAAGCTTGAATTCAACTTGTTACTCCTACCCTTTGATAGTCATGGGAGATAAAGATATGACTAATGCTCCTAAGTTTCAAAAAGAATAAGGGAATGACTTCATTAGATACCAAGTTTAGAAGGTCCAAGTCATGAGCATGGACTTGGATCCACCCATATGAAACAAAGTGATGATCAAATTTTGACTCTCGTGTAGAGTATAAGCTTTACATAAGGTTCAAAGGATCATACTCAAGAGATCAAGAGAGATATTGAAGATCTCCAAGACTCTCAAGAGAAGAACATATACAAAGAAATAGAAGGAAGCATTAGAAATAGAGACTCCTAAACTTACTTGACAAACAAAATAACAAGAGATTTTAGGATTAGAAGTTCAAAAGAAAAATAAGAGTAAGCAAACAATCTATAGCATAGAGGATCACCTCCAAATTATCCTCAAAGTTCTCTTTTCTTTGAAAATCTTCCAAGCTCTTCTTCTTAATTCTCTAAACTCTCTTCTCTTTTCTCTCCAAAATATGTTGATGTAGTGGTAGTTCTCTCTTGTCTTATCACCTCTCTTCTTCCAAGGAAGATCCCTTCTCTTTTATAGGCAAAATTACCAAGTATTATCAGTGAATTTCGGAGCAAAAAATAGGTGTAAATCTCTCATTTGGTGGTACAATGCGTACTTTCTAAAATTAGACAGACTGCTACCCAGGGCGGCAGTCAAAAAAGCTGTGCGGCAGTCCGTGACTGCTGCTGCGACACTCCATGACTGCCGCTCCGGCACTGCGTGATTATCGCACGGCTCTCACCAAATGCCGCGACAATTAATGGGTTGCCGCGTTTTTGTCAGTCTTACTTTATCAGTTTTTTTATTTTTATCCGCATACACATACGTATTGCACTGCAAAATACGGACTTTAAAAGTGAACGACAGTCAGAAAATGTTGGCGGCACTCAGTAAGTGTCGGGCCGGCACTCACTGAATGCCGTTCGGCACTTAGTGAGTGCCGCTCGGCACTCACTGAATGCCGCGGAAATCTGCCGTGTGCCGTTTTTTGTTGAGCTTCCCTTTTTAGGTCTTTCTTTTTTTTCAAAGCAATTTCTTTTTGAAGATCTTTTCCGATAATGGTGTTTTGCACCTGAATTCTCCTAAATACCTGGTATTTTCTTCTTTCTGTGAAATTTTATCGCGTTTGGAGAATTTTCTGAAGAGCTTGGAATACTTCGAATCTTTTCAGTCCTTATCATCATCGGACACGGAGGTGACACTCTCCTAAATTCGGCGGTCGGTCAAAATTGGGGTGTCTACAATTTGCCCCTCTTTGACAGAGCTTGTGGGGCGACGCGTCCCATAAGTGAATGTCAAAGCCTGTGTGAAGACAAGCCTTTGACCAAGCTGTCGAATTTAGGCAAAACAAAAACTACGCGTCGCAACAAAAAGAGGCTTCACAAACGGTTCATGTTGGTCGTGCTCATCGGTGAGCTGCCTACGTATCCCATCAGGAATCAGACCAAGACGTAGTTCAGGAAGGAGCTAAACATACACAAACGCAAGTGACCATACGGATGAATGCACCTATCTTATCGTGATGCAAGTGCCATGCAATGGTGTTTTCAGAATTGACCTGGTTATGCAAGCACCATGCTCATCATGTCTCCCTTACGCATTTAGTTAGGGAAGATCACCTAATTCAGTGACTAATGCGAAGATCTCTTACAGGGGCCACAATCTTTTAAATTGATCTCGGGGGGAATATAAATCCGTTATATTTCCAAAAAAGGGGGTTAACACAAATCTGTTGCGAGAACCGGGAATATCAATCCGTTATATTCCAAAAATGGGGGTTAACGCAAATCTATTGCGAGAACCGGGAATTTAAATTCGTTATATTCCAAAAAACGGGGGTTAACGCAAATCTGTTGCGAGAACCGGGAATATAAATTCGTTATATTCCAAAAACGGGGGTTAACGCAAATCTGTTGCGAGAACCGGGAATATAAATCCGTTATATTCCAAAACGGGGGTTAACGCAAATCTGTTGCGAGAACCGGGAATATAAATCCGTTATATTCCAAAAACGGGGGTTAACGCAAATCTGTTGCAAGAACCGGGAATATAAATCTGTTATATTCCAAAACGGGGGTTAACGCAAATCTGTTGCGAGAACCGAGAATATTAATCTGTTATATTCTCAAGTCTTCTCAATTTTCAAAAATTCGGGAGCACACGGGCTCACTATTTTCAGATTTTTCAAAAATTTGGGAGCCCACGGGCTCAACTGTTTTCAGATTTCAAAATTGGGGCCCACGGTCTCATATATACTCTTAAATTTTGAAATTTGTAGTCAATGTGTACCTAAAAACGACCCTGAGGGCAAAAAGGGTAATGAGGGCAAATTTGGGGGCCTCAAATTCAATTTTTGAGACTTGATGTGAATTTTGGGGAGAAAGTGAGGGTTTTTTGAACCGACTTAACCGCGGCACACGCGGATTATCGCGGCAGTCCGTGACTGCCGTGCGGCACTCACGAAGTGCCGTTGCGGCAGTCAGTGAGTTCTGCGCGGCAGTCCATTAACTGCCGCGCACAGAAAACTGAGTGCCGCGTTTGAGCGGCAGTGGCTAAATCCGACGGATTCAATTCATTTTCCTCATTCTCTCAACTCCCTTCACCTCGAAATCTCTCTGGAGAAAATTTTCCTACTTCTCTTCTGCTTGTATTGTTCTAGCCAGGAATTATTCAGGTTAGTCCTACTCGATCAAGGCTTGATTAATCTCTATTATTTCATTGTTTTTCTGAACTTTTTATGAATTTAACGCGTAGATTTCTCTTTCTCTTGGACAGATTATGGTGAGTGGTTCAGGGAGAAAGAAGAAGGCCAAGTACACGGCCACCCATCATCCAGATGCTACGCTCCTGCTACGGGATCCGGATGAGCATTTATCAGTCCGCGCATTTAAGCGCGAGGTAAACACTCCCCTTTCTTGTATTTCTTTCTCGCATTTCCTTCTCTGTGTGAATGTAACGTAGAATTGTCACAACTTAGATACCCTGTTCCGAATGTCGTGCTCGTGGCGCCCCCGAGCGTCCTTGATCGCTTTATTCCATGCCCCTCCTTAAGAAATTTTTTTTTTCAAAACTTCTCATAGAAACGATGCTTTTTCAAACTCAATTTAGGTACTTGTGAACCTATATTGAAACTAACGCCTCCTTTGAATCTGAACTTGCTTTGGATTTTCACAAATTTACGTACACTTTGAAAATTTCTCTCTCTCTAGGACATCATTTATTTTATTTTTCTTTTTCTTTTACCCAATTACTGACATCAGAACTTGTGATTCTTTCTTGCAGCTGCAGCCGAAGGTGCTGAAAGGGCACGACAGTCTTGCTCACGGATATGAGTGGTATACAGAGTTGAGCGATACTGTACGGGGGCTCGTAGACGCTGCGGGATTTGGGGACTTTGTCAAACTTTTGACGAAGAGCTCCAATGATTTACAGCAGATACATGCCCTTGCTGAGCGGTGGTGGGATACTACGAGCACATTCCACTTCTCGTTTGGTGAGATGACGTTGATGCCGCTGGACTTCTCTATGATTACCAGGATAGCCTTCGGCGGAGAGTCTGTGAGGTATTTGACAGATCAGGAGTGGGGCCAGGTGGAGCCGTTGCTAGGGGTGGTCCCGGAGGAGGCTCTAGTCACAGTCCGGTGGTTTATGGATACGTTTCGGGGCCAGCCTGGTTTCACGGACGAGCAGATGGCCAGAGGCTTCCTTATGTACATGCTGGGGTGCTCCTTGTTGAGCACCAAGGGTGACCGGATTTCTGTGTCCCTAGTTGCATCGCTGGAGCGTCTAGACCGGGTCGTCGAGTATGATTGGGCTGGTACAGGGTTATCTATCCTGTATAGGCATATGAGTGACATCTCCCGGGACAGACCGGCTTCTACCAGCGGGTATTGGAGAGCGTGGGAGGTATATTTTTTTTTTCGTATTTTATTACTTTTTACGCTTTCAGAAATTTATTCAAATTGAGAAACTAACCCCCCCCCCCCCCCTTTCATTCTTTTTTATATTGCAGATTTGGTCCCACGAGTATCTACGCATGATGTCTCCAGAGACACGTGATGCTGACGCCCTTATCATGCCCCAGGGGCTGAAATGGACGAAGGACAGGGTTGGGCGGAAGACTGGGGCCCGTGATTTCGTTTCGTTTAGGAACTTCCTGACGAACCTACGGGAGGAGCATGTCCACTGCCAGCCGTGGCTCAGGGTGCTACCTGAGGCTCGTGTGGGGATTCGAGAGTCGGGCGGGTACAACCCGACGAGGCGACTCCTCTGTGGGCCTGAGGGCCAGGCGTGGTACCTAGGAGAGAGGGTGACCAGGAAGTCACTAGCGGCTCCTGGATTATTCGTGCCGTTCCCTCCTCTCGTCTCTATGAGAGCCATGGACACTCTCCAGGGTAGCGAGTTTACGGTTGCTCTGCTAGGGTTGGGCATTCATGACTTCGTGGACCCTCCTACTGGATATGCGGCGTTCCGTGCCGCTAAGCTGATGCCGAACTTCCCTCTGATGGAAGTGACTCAGGTGAGTACGATTCCTTCAACCCTTTTATGAATTGTCTTTCATTCTTTATTATTCATGCTTTATTCCTTTTGTTTGTAGCCCGTTCCTGCCACCACCCGTCCTCCTGCCTTGCCTAAGTGGGACTGGACCATGTCTACCATTTCATTTGGTGAGCCTCACTTGACGACGATCCCCCGACTGTCACGGGGTGTCCCCACTATTCCTATCCATTACGCCGTCGTCCCGCGTGCCTACGCGGAGGAGGGCTTGGCGTATGCCCACAGCGTGCGACAGTGGGTCCTCGGGCGAGAGTGGATGGTAAGGAACTACCTTTCATTTTGACTTTGACTGCTTCTTCTTTTACTAGCCTTTATTCTTGGTTCTTGTTCTTTTCAGGCTGAGGGAGCTCGGGCGACTGCTGCGACCCAGTTGAGGGCCCAAGTACGATCTTTACACCCTTTTATTCTCGGTATTCTGATTGTTTCCTTAATGTTATCTGAATTTATCTTTTCTTATTTCAGGCGGAGGAGAATAGGATCTCGTCCCAGCAGGTGGGGCAGCTCCAGCAGAGGCTCCAGCAGTTCGGCATCCCTTTCAGCGATGCTCCCGGAGGTAGCGGGGCTGGGCGTGGTGGAGGCAGCGGCGAGGGTACTAGCGGTGGCAGAGGCAGAGACATAGGCGATGGTAGCAGCGGACGTGGAGGGAGTGGCAGAGGCAGCGGGACAGAGTCGGAGGAGGAGCCTCTCAGGAGTACGACCCGCCAGACTCGCGGCTGGGGCCGGGGCTGATCATATCTCTTTCCCTCTTTTATTTTTTTCTTGAATGTTTTGAGAGGTTTTACACTTATTTGATGATTGTATATACATGCTTTACTTTTTTGGTGATGGGTTCGTGATAGCCAGTAGGATAGGCATTTTGGATACCTCTATTATTAAATTGTTGCTTCTTTATTAACTTTTACCATATGTGTGACCATAGCTTGGTCCATCTCTTGCCGTATGTGGGATCATGGCTTGGTCCCGTCTTTATACTTATCTTGAATGCTTCTATTTCCTTTATCTATTTGATATGTACAAGTGAATGAAATGAATGAATGAATGATATTTGCACGTGCTGCATGATGCGCGCGTTTTATTATTTTTCTATCTAGTTTTCTATTTGCAGGTGGGTTGATCGTGTTACAAACAAACCCTGGCTAATGAAAAACTTGGAACGGCACTCGGTTAGGTCTCCGCGGCACTCAGTGAGAGCCGCGCGGCACTCAGTAAGTGCCGCTACGGCATTCACGGACTGCCGCGCCACACTTCATCGAGTGCCGCTGCACTTTATCGAGTGCCGCGGGTAGGTAGACAGCCTTTTTCTTCTATTTATACCACTTCTTTCGCAAAGTTCCGCCAAATACTTCTCATTTCCTCTCCAAATGGACCCCATTAGTTCTCAAATCCTCTTCCCATGGATGGATACTCTCTCTGGCATTGACAAGCTCAATTTTGAGTGCTTCAGACTAAACGATCTCTTCTCTTTCCAACAGATGAATCTAAATGAGGGTCTACTTCGCGCTGTCGTCCAATGTTGGGATCCTGCTCTCAATGTCTTTCGTTTCGGTTCTCAGGAGATTTGCCCCTTATTTGAGGAGTTTAGTGCCATTCTTCACACTGACCCTTCTGCTGAATTGATGGTCCCTCAGATTCAGGCTGGGTATGTTCGGGACTTAGCCACCCTTCTCTACATGTCCCGGAATGCGGCGAGCTCTTTTGTTCATGACAGGCAAATCGACTTTGAGCGCCTTTCTTCTGTTTATGCTCCCATAGGGGACCCTTACAATGGTGAGTACCAGATTATTCGACGTAGTGCCTTGTCGATTGCTATGCTCTCTTACTTTATCTTTCGATCATCTTCCGACACTCTCATACCCATTGCCTGTGGTTTGCGGGAGATGAAAAGTGTTGTCATGCTAGTCCTTGGTGAAACTTTGATTGGATTGGGCTATGCTCATGCTACTAGGGTCATGTTATCCGCTGGGGCACCTTTTGTCTTGCAAATTTGGCTCATGGAGCGTCTGGACCTCTTCATACATGCTTCCCATCTCCGTGGGTCACTTCCTTATGATCGCATGGAGATTCATAGCTTGTTTCAGTCCGTCGACGCATGGCTTGGTTGGCTTCAGGGCCTCTCTTCTAGTGACATCTGCTGGGTTTTTCCATCGTGGATCTACCGCTCTGTTGCTGTATGCCTTCCCGGGCGACCTGGCCTCTGGCTTCCGGGTTTGCACGCCACTACTTTCTACATTCCTGACCGAGTTATCCGTCAGTTTGGACTTTTGCAAGATGCTAATGAGTCCGTGACTGCTGATTTCACCAGGGGGTCCCCTTTGCGTCATTCTATTGTGAAGGCTTGCATGGAGGCTTGGCATAGCAGAATGGCTGCTCCGTTCCCGAGGGTTCCTGCTCTGACTGTGCCTACTACCGAGTATCTCCTAGAGATCCAAGCCTTGGTTACGAGGCGAGCTTGACGGACACATGCATATAAAGTAGACGAAAACAGGGAAAAGCTTGCCATTTTACAAAACTTTCTGACAGACCCTGCCGACGCTTATGAATGTGATTTCCCTGTTTTTTTTTTTCAAAAAATTGTTCGTTATGTTCAATCAAAGTGTTCACCCCTTCAATTAATCTTTTATGAAGAATTCTCCTTTCAAATGTCTTTTCTCGGCTCTTCACCTTGCTTTGAATTTTGCTTAAAGCTTTATTCTTTCTATACCATAAACTCTCATTTGTTTCTTTATAGTACGTATCTTGATAGCCAGGAGATCTAAAGATGGGTTTCAGGCAGATATCTGGGTTCTTCGGATGGCAAATGAAGTTTGCCCCTGGTTTCGGGGCTTTGGAGTAGTTCTGGGCAAACGCCAGTTTGCCCCTAGTTTAGCTCAGGTTCTTTTTCAAAGGCCGAAGGCTTTTGAGAGCCCGCCTACTTATCCCTGAAAGGGCATCAGGCCCGCAGTAGTTCGGCTCAAGGTATAAAGGAAGACGTCTTTCGGGAGGTTTTATTTAAGTGACCGAACCAAGTAGGTTGCCTACGTATCCCCTAGCGGGAATCAGGTCAAGCGTAGTTCATCAAGGTAGAAGGCTTTGAAAAGAAAGGTTTCAAGAAAAATACTTCTTGAGGCGATCGAGGTTAATTGGTTGTTTAAATTCAACCCCGTCCAGGTCTATGAGATAAGCCGCTCCTCCGGAAAGGAGAGTCTTAATGATGTACGGCCCGACCCAATTGGGTTTGAATTTTCCTCTGGGGTCATAAACAGGCACTTTCAGTTCTTTGAGGACCAGGTCACCCTCAGCAAGCTTCCTAGGGCGGACCTTTTTGTTGAAAGCATGGGCTATCCTCTTTTGATATCCCCGAGTATGGTTTATGGCGGCCAGCCTCTTTTCATCGAGCAACATCAGCTCCTCATACCTTCCTCGTACCCATTCCGATTCAGTGACTTCGCACTCTGCCAAAACCCTAAGAGAGGTATTTCTACCTCGACTGGGAGAACGACTTCCATCCCGTAGACCAATGAATACGGCGTAGCACCCGTTGAAGCTCTGACCGAGGTCCGGTATCCCCACAAAGCAAATGGCAGCTTTTTATGCCAATCCTTATATGTATCCGTCGTTTTCCCCAGGATTGCCTTAACATTTTTATTTGCCGCTTCTACTGCTCCATTCGTCTGAGGCCTATACGGGGATGATTGGTGACGAGTGATCTTATACCTTTCCAAGAGCGGGATAACTTCCCCCTGGAAATGACTGCCATGATCGGAGATAAACTCATTCGGGACCCCGTACCTGCAGATTATGTTTTTCTCGATGAAACTTACCACATCTTTGGCTTTCAAAGTTGCATACGAGGCTGCCTCTACCCACTTTGTAAAATAATCAATTACCACGATTATGTACCGGTGCCCATTGGAAGCCCTTGGAACTATCTCACCAATGATGTCGATCCCCCTTACGGAAAACGGCCAAGGGGTGGTCCTGCTATAAAGCTGTGATGGCGGAGTGTGCATTAGATTTGCATGAATCTGGCATTTGTGACACCTTCTAACATATTCACAACAGTCTTTATCCAAGGTTGTCCAATAGTATCCCTGTCGGATGATCTTCTTCGCTAGCATGTGCCCATTCATGTGGGGCCCACACACTCCCTCATGTATTTCTTCCATCATTCTCTTAGCTTCTCTTCCATATAGGCACTCTAGATTGTACCCGGTGTAGGATTTCTTCCATAGCTTATCTGCATAGATCACAAATTGAGTGGCGAACCGCCGAATTGCCTTTCTATCCTTTTCTGAGGCTCCTTCGGGGTATTCTCCTTCTTTAATGAACTTCCACACATCCTCATACCACGGTACTTCCTCTTCGTCTTCCACGGCCGCGACCATTTCAAACGACGGTTGTTTCCTTACTTCTATGGATAGCGGGATCATGGTAGTTTTGGAGGGGATTTGGATCATCGAGGCCAAGGTAGCCAATGAGTCGGCTAATTGGTTTTCTTCATGAGGGAGGTAGTAAAAAGAAATCTTTTAAAATTGTGCTTTCAGACTTTCCAGGTAATCATGGTAAGGTCTCAGTTTCTCATGCTTTACCTTCCAATCTCCCCGGACCTGGGATATGATCAAATTGGAATCTCTGAAGACATTAATCCGTCCGACTTTCAAAGCCAAGGCCGCTTCTATCCCAATTATGCAGGCTTTATACTCTGCGGTATTGTTGGTTGAGTTGTATTTGAGTTTGACAGCTAATGGGGTAGGGGTCCCATCGGGTGCTATGAGAATGATTCCAACTCCATAGCCTAATTAGTTGGCTGCTCCATCGAAGTACATTTTCCACAACTCCTCCTTCACCTCCATTATTCCCTCATCCGGGAACCTGAATTCTCCTTCGTCCTCGGATTCTACAGCGAGATCGGCTAAAAACTCAACGACAGCCCTCCCTTTTACGGACTTGGCAGTGACATATTTGATATCGAACTCAGCCAGCATCATGGTCCAACGGGAAATCCTACTGGTCAAAACGGGTTTTTCGAATAGGTATTTTAGTGGGTCCATTCGGGATATCAGGATCACAGGGAATGCTAGCATGTAGTGGCGAAGACGACGGGTACACCAGACTAAGGCCCAACAGGCTTTTTCCAAGGGCGAGTACGTCAACTCATATCCGATCATTCTCTTGCTCAAGTAATAAATGGCCTTTTCCATGTGCCCCTCTTCTCCTTCTTGGGCCAACATACACCCCATCGAATCTTCGGATACGGAGAGATAAAGCAACAAAGGTTTCCCGGGCGATGGTGGTGATAGGACAGGGGGGTTCTGGAGGTAGGTTTTGATTTTGTCGAAGGCTTGTTGGCAAAGGGTGTCCCATTTGAACTTTTCTCCTTTTCTAAGCAGTTTGAACAATGGGTGACATGTCAAGGTGAGTTTGGAAATGAAGCGGCTGATGAACTGTATTCTCCCCAAGAACCCTCTCAGTTCCTTCTCATTTTTTGGTGGGTTCATTTCGGTTATGGCTTTTATCTTGGTTGGGTCTACTTCGATCCCCCTTTGGGTAATAAGGAACCCTAACAATTTCCCTGTGGTAACTCCGAAGGTACATTTCTGCGGGTTTAGCCTCATCTTAAACTCCTTCAATCTCCCGAAGAATTTTCTCAAAGCCTCTAGGTGCCTTGCCTTCTCTTTGGACTTCACAATCATATCATCCACATACACCTCCACCTCTTTATGGATCATGTCGTGCAGTAAAGTGGTGGCAGCCCTTTGATAGGTCGCACCTGCATTCTTAAGTCCGAATGGCATGACCCTATAGCAGTATGTCCCCCACGGAGTGATGAACGTGGTTTTCTCCCTATCCTCGGGTGCCATGAGGATTTGGTTATACCCAGAGAACCCATCCATGAAAGATAGAAGCTCATGTCCCGCAGTGTTATCGACCAACACATCGATGTGGGGTAATGGGAAATCGTCTTTAGGGCTTGCCTTGTTTAAATCTCGAAAGTCAACGCAAACCCTGACACGACCATCCTTCTTTGGGACAGGTACAATGTTGGCAATCCACTCTGGATACTCGGTGACCATCAAGAATCCAGGCTTTAGTTGCTTTTCAACCTCCTATTTTACATTAAGTGCCCATTCTGGCCTCATTCGCCTCAATTTCTGTTTTATGGGTTTTGAATTGGGAAAGAAAGGGATGTGGTGCTGGACTATCTTTGGGTCAATACCTGGCATATCATTATAAGACCATGCAAAAACATCTTTGAATTCATTTAATAGATTGATTAGTTCTTTGCTTTCTTCATTGCTAAGTGTTGAGCCGATATAAAGACATTTTGAGGATTATTTTCATTTCCTAGATTAATCTTTAGAGTGTCCTCAATGATTTTGCATGCAGATTCTTTTTCTTTTTCAATTAACTTTTGCAATTCGTTAGGTATTCCATGATCATCACATTCATTAAGCGCATTCGAGTAGGCGGAATCTGTCATACTTTCATTGATTTTGTTAGGAGTGATTACAATAGTCATAGCAATAGTAAGACGCCTCATTTGGGCCATTACAGACTCTGGGTGAGGGGGATACTTATCACTAGACTCAAAGACCCACTCCTTGTTGATTCCCTGCTTGAGCTCCATACTGCTACAACCTGGCAGTCCTTCGGATTCCGTCCTTTCTTCCTTTCCTGGCTTCGGCTCTTCTTCTGGTGCATCATCATCACTCCCTTCTTCGACCTTGACTTCTAGGACCTTGTCTTCTTCCCCTTTTCCTTCGGCTTTTACCCCTTCCTCGCTCAACAGATTCTACATGACCGGTCCATCCAGTACACCAACCCAATCGTTGACGGCAGCAGATTTTTCAGGCATTTGCAAAAGCGGGTCTTTGTACTTGGAGAATTCATGGGAGAAAAAGATCTCGAACCCCGGCTTTAGACTTTTGTCCTTCTGGTCCATCCAAGGCTCCGGGAAGCCACAGAAGGGGAAATCTTCTCCTTCCTTTACGAAGCAACCGTTGAGTGTTTTCGGATAAGGGTCCATTGGCGCATCGAAAGCCTTCTTCTTTGCCCTTAGTTCCTTCTTCGTTGGCTGATACCCCAGGCCGTGAGTGTGAGTCTGAGTAGGAATTCTTGGAAACTCAGGCAGGCCCTGAAGGTTCTTTCCCAATCCTAATCCCAGAAAGAAGCCCATCTTCTTCATGATCCCTGCGACCACTGGACTGGCATGCTGATCAAAATGGAGCGGTAGAAACTCTCTCGGCTTTCCTTCTTCCAACATGCTGATAAACTCGAACCCTCCTATCTTCGCTTCTTCTTCTTTCAATTGAAGTTCTAAAACCGGCGCGCTAGATGATGCTTCGGTCAACTGATTCCAGCTATCCCCGAGAATATCACGGACTTCATTCTCCCAAATGCATTTAACCTTCTGATGGATTGTTGATGGTATGGCCCCCAAACTGTCCAACCAAGGCCTCCCCAATAGCAGATTGAAGGAAGCGGGTATGTCAGTGACCTGAAACTCAACTTCTTTTTCACAAGGGCCAATAGTGAGACAAAGAAGGACTATCCCCATAACTGTTCTCTGGGTGTTATCGTAGGCTCTTACCCTTTGCTCAGATGGTGCAAACGTTGACTCGTCTAGACCCATTCGCTTAGCTGTTCGGAAAGGACATACATTGAGGGCTGATCCATTGTCTACCAGGCAAGCAGGCACGACGTTCCCTAAGCATTCGACGGTGACATATAACGGTTTGTTGCGCACGGGCCCTCCCGGAGGCAGGTCATTTGACGAGAAGGTAATAGTCGAAGTTGGGATCTTGCCGATCAGTCCTATGAGATCCTCCGGGGTGGTGTCGATAGATACGTCAGACTGATTCAGAGCATCTAGAACCGCCTACCTTTGACGTTTGGAGGCAATCAGCAACCCCCAAACAGTGATGTTAGCCTGGGTCTTTTTCAACTGTTTCAGGACCCTATCTTCCCTTGCTTCTTCATCAACTTTACCCTTTCCTTTGTCCAGATCTCTCCCGGGGTGATCTTCCTCCAGTTCGTGCGGCTTGAAGTGTCTGCCTGACCGGGTCAAGTGACTGACTTCTTCTCTCATCCATAGATTGTCGGTTTCTGAATTAACTTCCAAAGTACTCTCTACTACCTCTGTTTCTTTGTCGCTTTCGTACCAGAGATCATTCTCCACTTGGCTCGCGTCTTGATCGTCACCCCCTTGGATCCACCAATCTGACTTTCCTATTTCACTTTTCCCTAGTCGATCCTCCAAAGCACAGATCATCGAGCCCTCAGGCAACAAGTATGGCTTTCTCGGTGCCCCGAACTTAGTGATTAGCCCAGACAGGTCAAAGGTTGCTTCCCCTATCCCTAAAAAATAAAGGCCTCGCGGAGGTGGCACGGCTCGGTGATCTGGAAGCGGATTTCTGGTAACATTCGGGGCTTTGGTAGGAGGTTCCGAAATTACCTTGTTATCAATGAGGTCCTGAATCTCGTGCCTTAATCTCATGCATCGATCCGTTGAGTGACCTTTTTGCTGATGAAATTTGCAGAAAAGATCCCCTTGGAAATTCGGCGGAAGCGGACTTGGTAGGGGTCGAGGTTCCAACTGACGGAGATGCCCCTTGGCTAACAATCTGTCGAGGGCAGTGGATAGTGACACCCCCAAATCTGAGAACTTCCTTGGCGCTTTGTCCCCTCCTCTTCTCGGTGCTATGTCGAATTTCCTTTCTGGCCCATTCAATGCATTGACGTCGGTGGGGCCGGAGTGACCCCCGCTTGTCCTCCATTTGATCCATAGCTTGGCCTTCTGTACCAGTTTGTTTGTTCTTCTTTCTTGATCACTCCTTCCTGAATCGCATCTTCAATCCTTGTTCCCACATCAAATACCTCGGCAAAAGTGTTGATTGACTGAAACCTCATCTTCTCCTGATAAACTGGCTGCAGATTTTTCATCAACATTCGGATCTGGTCTTTTTCTGATGGCCTCTGCACCATCTTTGCGGCTTTCCCTCTCCATCGACTCAGATACTCAGCAAATGATTCTTTGTTCCCTTGCCTGGTTGTTTCTAGATCTCGGACAGTGGCGTCCAGGTCTTGATTGTACTCATACTGGGCCACAAAGGATTTTAAGACTTCCTCCCAAACTCTAGTTTTGGTTGGCTCAAGTGTAAGGTACCACGATAGAGCAGCTCCTGTTAAGGTTTGCTGAAATAGAACGGCCATCATGGTAGTGCTTAGACCGCTAGGCTGAAAAGCTCCTATTCACATCCGGATATGACTGCGAGGATTCCCGGTGCCATCAAACTTATCAAAAATTGGCATTTTGAACCCGGCGGGCAGCGTTTCGTGGACCCCGTCATATAGGCCTTCTAACTCCAGCAGATAGGTATCAACCCCCTGAGCTTTGCGCATTACCCTTTCCAACTTTTCTATTTTCTCGGTCAGTTGCTTCTCCTTCTCAGCTTTCTCTCTGTCTCTGTTGGCCCGCAATGCATCGGTCCATTGGGCCTCCTGATCATCAAACCAATCTCCTTTCCCTCCTCCCAGAGGTGGGTCCATAACAGGTGGGATCACATGTGGTGGTCGGCGGTTCAGTTCTTCTATCATCCCCATCATGCGGTTCATGTTTTCAGCATGTCTTCTCATCTGTTATGCTTGCTGTTCTACTAGTACCCTTAAACCGGACATTTCTTCGTTGTTTCTCTCTTCGGCCATGTCAGCGCGTCCTCCCCTTACTAGCCTTGTTGTGGGGTCTCTAAACTAGGCTTGACTTGATCCGGATGCTATTTTTGCTCCTACAGCAGATTTTAAAATTTTTAGCATTATTATTATTTTTAAAACCTATGTATTTTGTTTTAAAAGATTTTTTTTTTTTTTTTGGGTAAAGTAAAAGCCCTCCTTTCCCCTTTTTTTATGCCGACGCATGTCATGTGGATGCAATGCATGTGTGCGTGTGTGCCTACTCTATATGCCAAAAGAAAAGAAAAGAAAAAGAAAGTCTTAATCCTAACACATAAAACATATAAGCACATAAAATCCTCACCCATGTCAAGTGCGCTGATTTCTCCTTTCATTGTGATCCTCACTACCTTCTCAGAGGTTTCGAAATTTTCAAAATCTTTTTGAAAAGCATTTTTTTTTTGCTTTGTTTGGGTAGTTAAAAAAAAGAAAGGCCTTTGAAAACAATCCTTGAGAGTGCTTTCTGAGAACATTCTTGTACCAAAATAATTTTCAAGGATTTTTGAATTTTTATTTTGAAGATGATCAAGTGAAATATGCCTTAACAAGGGTAATTTGGGAATTTTTAATTGAAAAGAGGAAAAGATTTTTTTTGAAAAGGTAATCGAAAACCTTGATAAAAACCTTTGGGTAGGGGGATCACATGACCGGATTATCACCGTACTTTCCATGAATTTGGATACACACAAGGTCAATGATGCTCAACTAGACATGATATAAGAAATATATAATCTTATAATCAAGGTTCGGCACGTGCTCCAAATGTCGCAGAACATGAGGAGAATTTGCTAAAAGGTGATTAAAAGATTATACATCTTTCATCAAACAAGTATCGTCATCATCTCAAGTAATCCCTTCCGGGCATACAAAACTCCCTAGCATATAAAACCTAATCAAGAATTGATTTCCTAAGATTGAAAGGTTCTACAAAAACTATCATGCACATGCTGGGTTTTGGTCAAATAAGGGACCCTTGACACACACCCGATAGGATGCTTCATATACCAAATCATGGTACGAGATCAAGGGTGATCACACAGTCCCATGATGACTTGACCGACCGGGTTGCCCCAAGCCTCCAAGGTCATAGTTCCGTGCAATTGACTGGCTGGACATGCAAGTGAAATGCAACAGGCACACAAAGATTAATTAATTTGATTAAAAGGACATTTTTTCAAGTCTAATCCTCAAGTGAACCCAAAATCAGAAATTCTGGTCTGCGAAACCAGAGATTCTGGGTTCGATCCCCAGCAGAGTCGCCAGATTGTGGATATCGCATTTTTCTTACCCACAGCTTTTTCTTTTAAAGTTATTTTAAAATTCAAATTCAAAACAAATGAGTCGCCACTTAATTTTTAAAAGGAAAATTAAGAAACCATTTCAAAGCAAACTGATCTTTTTAGAAACCAGAGATTAACTAGGTCCGGGGATTATGGAATGAGAGAGGAAGGAGCCCGTCAGACTAAAACACCCTCTCTCATCCTATCTTGTGATAAGCCTCTACTCAATATCCTTTTAATCAAATTTATTAATCTAAGCATGCCCTCAACTAATATATATATACATATACATCACAAAAGCATGTCCAAAGGGTGTAAAATAGCAAATGACAAAATATCGTTCATAAGCCACATAGGTCAAATAGCATGCAATATGATATGCAATAGGGAACAAGAGAACTTAACCGGGATCCAACAGCGATATTAAACGTGCAATGCGTGAAAACAAAAGAAAATCCTAAAAAAGAGTCTCTAATCACATATACACATAAGGCAAAAAAAAAACCTAATTCTAAGGTGTCGCGCGTTAAGTCGAAAAATCAAATAAAATCAAAGAATTTAGTGAACTAGAGAAGAGATATGAGATTGTACCTCAAATGCGCTACAAAACAATGAGTTAGTCCACATGATATACAAAATGACATGATATCAAACAATCACTCCTAATCTTCTAGCTTAGGTCTAGCAAGCATGAAATCCAATTTTATCCAATAGCTAGTTCTAATTATAAGCATTTAATGGATGAATGAATGTGAACGAGAATAAAACATGGATTTATTCACTAATTTGGATCACTTAACTTCTGGATTTAAGCCACATTATCATTATTCAAAACATGATTTGAATCCCAAGACATTAGGGAACCATTTGAGTTGAAATAAATAAGATTAGACAAAAACAGTAGCAGTTTTTTTTATGAATTACAGAGAGCAGACCAGATCTTAACAAAAAGAAATAAAATACTTCCAACGGTTGGATCTTACTGATATTTGGATAAGTTATGCCTCTGTGAGTCTAGTTTCTAACCCAAAACGAAAATCGAGGTTTCAACGGTTAGATCTCCGGGAATACGAAAAATACTAGACCTCACTCCGGATTTTACAACTCTCTGTCCAGAGATCTTGTATGATTTTTTAAAAATAGCAAACAAATCCGAATTACTTCATTCTTTTTAGAGAGCCTTCATAACACATTAAGATGCTTATAAACAATTATTAAAGGTCATGAAAACTTGGTTAGAGCTCTGATCTATCAATTTTAAAACCGGTTTGCTGTTCTGAAACTATTCTGAAATTCTGGACAGATTGTGGTTGTCTCACAAAACCCATGATCAAACCCTTCTAAACATAAAACCACCTTAAAACAAAAATTACAGTGGTGGGTATTTATGTTATGAACACTTTCCCATTGGTTTCATTCAATTCCAACGGTCTGATTTCAGATTACAAATCCTTGATCAAAAATAGTTTGTGAACTCACTGTTTTCGTTTTGCTAGTCCAACTTTGTTGGTTAACCTCAACTATTAAAACATGAAGTTGGGACTAAACCAAACTACTTCTTCTACCATTTGATGGTCCTTGAAGACTAAAAACATTTTATACTTATGGATTTTGCTGAAGTATGAAATGAACCTCTCAAAATTCCAAACAATGAACTCAAACTTTATAGACCAAAGCTTGAATTCAACTTGTTACTCCTACCCTTTGATAGTCATGGGAGATAAATACATGACTAATGCTCCTAAGTTTCAAAAAGAATAAGGGAATGACTTCATTAGATACCAAGTTTAGAGGGTCCAAGTCATGAGCATGGACTTGGATCCACCCATATGAAACAAAGTGATGATCAAATTTTGACTCTCATGTAGAGTATAAGCTTTACATGAGGTTCAAAGGATCATACTCAAGAGATCAAGAGAGATATTGAAGATCTCCAAGACTCTCAAGAGAAGAACATATACAAAGAAATAGAAGGAAGCATTAGAAATAGAGACTCCTAAACTTACTTGACAAACAAAATAACAAGAGATTTTAGGATTAGAAGTTCAAAAGAAAAAAAAGAGTAAGCAAACAATCTACAGCATAGAGGATCACCTCCAAATTATCCTCAAAGTTCTCTTTTCTTTGAAGATCTTCCAAGCTCTTCTTCTTAAATCTCTAAACTCTCTTTTCTTTTCTCTCCAAAATATGTTGATGTAGTGGTAGTTCTCTCTTGTCTTATCACCTCTCTTCTTCCAAGGAAGATCCCTTCTCTTTTATAGGCAAAATTACCAAGTATTTTCAGTGAATTTCGGAGCAAAAAATAGGTGTAAATCTCTCATTTGGTGGTACAATGCATACTTTCTGAAATTAGGCAGACTGTTACCCAGGGCGGCAGTCGAAAAAGCTGTGCGGCAGTCCGTGACTGCCGCTGCGGCACTCCATGACTGCCGCTCCGGCACTGCGTGATTGCCGCACGGCTCTCACCAAATGCCGCGACAATTAATGGGTTGCCGTGTTTTTGTCAGTCTTACTTTATCAGTTTTTTTGTTTTTATCCGCATACACATACGTATTGCACTACAAAATATGGACTTTAAAAGTGAACGACAGTCAGAAAATGTTGGCGGCACTCAGTAAGTGCTGGGCTGGCACTCACTGAATGTCGTTCGGCACTTAGTGAGTGTCGCTCGGCAGTCACTGAAAGCCGCGGAAATCTGCCGTGTGCCGTTTTTTGTTGAGCTTCCCTTTTTAGGTCTTTCTTTTTTTTCAAAGAAATTTATTTTTGAAGATCTTTTCCGATAATAGTGTTTTGCACCTGAATTCTCCTAAATACCTAGTATTTTCTTCTTTCTGTGAAATTTTATCGCGTTTGGAGAATTTTCTGAAGAGCTTGGAATACTTCGAATCTTTTCGATCCTTATCATCATCGGACACGGAGGTGACACTCTCCTAAATTCGGCGGTCGGTCAAAATTGGGGTGTCTACAGGCGCTCTGGTTCTAAAGTCAAATTTTGGTCAAACCGGTCAAACTTGGGATTCCTGGGAAGTTCTGGAAACCTCTGGGAGCCCCCCAAGAGCTGACGTTTTCGCTCGATTTTATTTTAAAACTCATTTTAATACTTTTCACATGATCTAGAATGATTCCGGCGAATTTGGACAATTTTGGTTAAACTTGGTCAAACTCGGTCAAACCGGTCAACGGGGACTTTTCGGAAACTTCCAGGACTTCCAAGGGTCTCTGGGAGTTGACGATTTCATCCGATTTTACTTAAAAACTCATTTTATCACTTTTCTTGCGATGTAGCACATTTCCAGAACTTTTGGTCCAAATCTGGGAGTTTTTTGGCTTTTAGGGGCATTTTGGTCATTCTGAGAATTTTGAGAAATATAACCAACTTCTGGGAGTCCTTTTGAGTCTTTTCGATCATCGTGAACCACCAAGCTATGGGTCTCCTAAATCTAATAGCTGACAAAATGGGGTGTCTACAACAAGGACGTCGTGTATAACAAGATGCCGACTGAGGATGCTAACAATCATAACAAGGAGTCCAGAGATGGGAGACAGCCAACTGATGATAAAGTAGAGACATCATCATCAAAGTAGGAAGCATCTTTGGAGACGGGAGTAGACAACAATGCTTCGCTACAACTTAGATGAGATTAGAATACTTGATCAGTAGAGCCCTCACACCATAGAGTTTGACTTGAGGAAGGAACCTTCTGTGTTTGAGAACTAGTTGTCTCAGATTTTGTAAGATGATTAGATTGTGTTACCTTGAACCTTTCCTGAAGTTCAACATACGAATTTAATACAGCTAAATTCTGAGGATTGGTAACTATCACCCTAGTACTTATAGATAGTTGATGTCTTTGTATCATATGTTGAGAGCTTAATCCTTTGGTCGCTGATGTGATCGTTTACGTAAAACGAGAACTTGAGCATTTTAGAGTATGTCTTGTGAGATGTTTTTTTTTTTTTCATTTTAGGACTACTGCTTCAGATTTTGAGGATGAAATCTTTTGATAAGTGGTGGATAATGTAATACCCTATATTTTCAGATACATGGTTATATAAATAAGACCCTATATGCTTGTGTGAGCCCATGGTGAAGAACCTTTCTTAATCGATCAAAATCTTCTCGATCACTTGAACTTTTGTATTCTTAAGCGATCGAACTCGCTTCGAGCGATTGAAACTCTACCGACGTGATTCTGTGATGTGTACCTGTTCTCGAGCGATTGAAATTCTTCCAATCGATCGAACCTTGGCCAACATGTTCTCGAAAGATCGAACTCACTTCAATCGATCAAAAGTGTTATTATTCTTATCTTACGTGTTTGCCACCTGCCCCTCTTATATCCCTATATATATGTGTTTTGTGTGTGTGTGTGTAGTGGGGGGGTTTGGCAATTTAGAGGGAGAGAGAGAGAGAGAGAATTGGTGTGTTATATATATATAACTGTGTATGTATGTGTGTGATATATATACTTAGAGCAGAGAAGGGAGAAGAAGAACAAGACGAGGAGCAAAAGAAGAAGAGAGACCAGAAAGACACAGAAGAAGGAAAGGAGAGAGAAAGCTCGCTGCCACCATAGTCGCCGCCATGAAGCTCGGGAACGCTGTCACCGGACCACCGGAGCAAGGTGAGTTTATTAACTCACTCAAGGGATGATTATAGCATGATGTATGTGTGTTTAGATGTGTATATAGTGACCTCGAGACCCTTGTTCATCTCTGCCCAGTTTCTGGGTAGAAGACAACGCTTGAACAATTGAACTTGGTTCAATCGATTGAACTGCATGTTTCTCAAGCAATCGAAGGGACTTCGATCGATCGAAACTACTTTTCCTCAATCGATTGAAAAGAGTTCAATCGATCAAACCTTACAGAACATGTTTAAATCTTGTTGTATATAATACATATTGTTTAGCAGTTTAAATATTTTTTCACTCTTTCAATATGCGATATTATTAATTAAGAGATAGTGCAACACTGTAACAAAGATGAACTGTTTAATTGTTACATGATGATATTGAAGGAAAAAATAGTAGAACAGAACACAACTCCATGTTAATAATCAGTAATGAGTAGTATTGAAGAATACAGAGCATGTGGTAAATCCTGTATCTAGAGCATAAGCATTGCAAAACATGTTGTCAGCATGCATGGGATAGTGGTATGAAGAGATGAGAGAATATATAATGAGAAATGAGATATGTAACTTATGTGGAATATGAGATGTGTGTACTTTGGTTCTGTAAGATCAACGACTTTCGAGCCGGGTGGATGTGGGATGGTAAGAATTCCTAGTGGGCCTCTCGTCGTTGAAGACGTCTAGTGATGTATATGCACTATTGAAGACGTCTAGTGTACTGTTGAAGACGTCCAGCTAGTGCTCTAATGTATTCTCACTTGTGTAGACGACTAGTGAGGGTATACACATCGTTGAAGACGTCCGATGTGACACTTCTATCGTTTATAGATAAATGGTACCGTGTAGATGACCGATAGCCCTATCAAGGGATCGTGGGACCTACTGACAAGTCGGGTGATTCATTCCGATGGGTAATATGGTATCGATGTATGGATATCAGATTGGTATTATTGTATCGACGTATGGATACGGATGAGAATAAGAACATGGATACGAGTATGAGTATGGATATGGGTATGGATATAACAGATGATGGTTCAATCGTGGATTCAGCGACCCGACGTAAAGGTATATGCATGAGTTGCATGCATGGATTTGGTTAATATGTGATAAGATGTTATACCATGATCCTTATCTTTGTCATTACTATGCTCCCTATGATTCCTGTTACCATTGATTTAATGCATAGTTTAATGACCTCTGCTATATCTACGAGTGACGTTATTGATAAGATATTAACCTCATTTTAAGATGCTGAACAGTTACGGGTGAGGAGTGTGTTTGATGTACTCACTCAGCTTGTATTCAAAGTTGATGGCGTTTGTGCCATGGACATTCCTATGTCTAGAGCTTTGCAGGTCTTGAAGACAGAAGACTGATGTTCCGCCGGACTTGGAGCTGAAGGCATGAAAACGAAGACATGCTGCTTTGTAATAATTAGTTTGTATATCTGTTGTACTACTGTTATTGTTGTTATAAGTTTCAGACTCTAAGTCAGTTGTTGTAATAGATTTAGTAGACTTTTATAATTGGTACTTTGGCATATGTTGCTTCCAAACCTTTTATTTTTCCATTGTAGCCTCTGATTATGTTAATAAGATATGTTCTATGAATAGCATCCCCCCTATCGTTGTGTTTGTTGGTTTGAGTAGATGACAATACGGTTATTCACCAGTCACGAACCTACGGGTCAAAAAGGAACTTGATTTTTCTATTTTTACTTCTCCAGAGCGTGACATTAAGTGTCTAAGGTATGTGAAGTTAGATATTGACAAATGCACGTATGGAAATGGTAGCAGTGACTTTATGCACAATTTATACGTAATTTTCGTAGAAATATATATGCATGTTATATATGTGTATGAGAGCATTTTTGCTCACTTATTTTTGGTCCACTATTGCTCACCCAGCCTTCATTGGGTAACACGTATTCCATTCCAGCAATTGTATTAACAGTATAGGGGTAAAAAGGGAATGAAATGGGACACATGTTACCCAGTGAAGCCTGGATAAGCAATGGTGAACCAAAAATAAGTAAGAAAAATACTCTCATATGTGTATATGCTAATAGTGTTTTTATTCTGTTCTTTATAGTCACTTCACCTTTAATACTCATAAACACTTCTTTATTACACAAACAATGCCATTACACAAACATTAATGCCTAAGAATTTCTGTTGGAGTGATAAAACAATCCAAATGACACAAAAGTCTTTGCTTTGAAGTTTAATTAACAAACTAAAAACCGAAGTCTGGAAGAAGAACACGCTTGCAGGTTTTCTGAGGGCAAGTATTTTTAGAAAATCTGTGATCAATTTTTGTTTTTAGATGTTGTTTGGAACGGCAAGAAAAGTTATTCCTATTCTTGTATGTGGAAGTTTCAATTACTTGCGTCATATGCCCATTTCCCATAAAGTTGGCTTAATTGGAATCTTGATGAATGAGATTAAGAAAAGGATTTGTATAGATTCTTAAACCCAACACCACTCATCCCAGTCTTGTAAACATCTCAAGTATAGTTGATTCTTGGATTTAGTGAGGGAAAAAAATATATATATATATATATATATAAAGAGAGAAATATTACATTTTCCTTTATTTGGTTAATAACAAAAATGATGAGGAGAATTAGAGATAAAAGTGATATATAAATTGATAAATAAATGGAACATTTTGAATATTGTGTTTTCCATTCCTATATTCATATATTATAATTATAATTTTAAAATTTTAAAATTTTAAATGTTAAATAAGCATGAAGGAAAGCATAAGAAGAAACACGCAGGAACAAAATTTTCTTTTTCATCGTAAATCAAACTAAAATTAAGGCTATATTACTTTATATTTGGAAGCTTTTGAAAATTTGTTTTGGTCAATTTTTAAACTTAATGTTAAGTACTCATAGCCCAAGTAACAAAAGGCTGGCACAAATTGCCTTCCTGTGCATACAGGTTCTATGTTCGAACCTTCTTTTGTAATTAAAAAAAAATGTAAGGTTAATAGGTTCAACGGAAGATATTAGGGTAATTCTAATTTGGCTAAATTACGTTGTGGTAGATTTATTTTGGTCGAAGTTTCATTTTGGGTCCTCTAATTTCAATTTTAACACTTTGGCCCTCGTAGTTTTGAATAGGTTTCAATATAGGCCACACCTCTAAATCTGTTAAAGTAACTTGACGGAACACACATGTGCCTTGCAAACTCCAGGGCCCAAGTGAAACTTTGCCCAAACTCTAGGGTGCCAAAATGTCTCTAGTAAGTAGACTCATGCAAGGCAATTGAGTTTTTTGTCAAGTTACATTGATGAAGTTAAGGCAGAGCCTATATTGAAATAAATTAATAAGTACAAGTCTAAAGTGTTGCAATTGAAATAAAAGAACCCAAAGTAAAACTTAGCTCAAACTACCGGGCACCAAAATATAATTTAGCCTCTCATTCTAAGAGAAATAAAAGGTGATGCTTCAAGAGATTAATTAGGATCCTATAGAATATTTGGTAAATAATATCAACACCATAAGAAAAATAAATATTATTTTTAAATTAAGAAATTAAACAGTCATTCAACACCATAAGAAAAATAAATATTTGGTAAATAATCTCATATATTGGATAATTTGAATTTAAAGAACAACTTGTTTTTAAATTAGTCAAAACTTTCTAAATAGTGAAATCCAATTATTTCAAATCCCTATATGTGAAATTTTCTCAGTGGAATTTTTACTGTAAAAAAGAAAAAAGAAAAAAAAAAGATTGTACCTAGGATCAAAAAAAGGTAAAGCTCAGTCATTATAGCAATATTGATGGGCCGTGACTGGTATTATGGATCATCACAGCTCAGAATTGCTGGACTACCAGTACCCTCCGACAAGGTCTAAATGAAAGTGCCTAAAGACACAAAGCATAATACCACTAGCTTTTTTTAATGGGCCCAAATAATATAAGCAATTTTCAAATAGTCCAATGGTACAAAATGTTTTGGGCCCCCAATATAACTTGGCTTCTCCTTTTTTTTCTCTTTGTTATTTTATTTTGGCCCTGTTCTTCCTCAAATCCTTAGTGAAACTAAGTCTTTGTTTGGATCATAGATACTGTGAAGCAAAATAAAAAACACTAGAAAATTTCATTTTTTTTGTTTGATTAAAGAAAATAACAAGAACTATATAATGGGAAAAACTGAGTGAAAATAGACTTTTGTGAGTTTTTATGTATTTTGTGAGTTTTATAATTTTGTGAGTTTTTATGTGTTTCAATATACATATTTTCTATAGTTGTCGATAAGGGCACATTCATTTTTTTAAATTAGGATAGCTAATTTTAAGTTTAAAAATCAGTATTTTACCTTTTACTTTAATAAGTAAGGGCACCTCACTTATTTTACTACATTATATATTTTACTAATAAACTTAAACCACTCCAACTGATAAAAATCAGTGCAAAATAAACTTAAACTACACCCAACTGACAAAAATCAGTGCAACACAATTCTCAATATACACAACTTAAATCTAAACCCACCTCCAAAAAAAAATATGAACTCCCTCACAGCCACAAAATTAAGGAGATCATCAACTTAATTTGTATTAGCTCTGTAATAAAATTTTTTTATTTTTATTCCATGTTCTATTCAGTCTAGAATTTTAAGTTAATTTAAGTTATTATAATACAATAATATTTAGTCTTGGTTCTAGTTTCAAGAGTTGGTGGTGTATTATTAAACATCATGTTATGGTTCAAGCTTTTCAATTTTTAACGGTTATATTGCTTCCATACCAGTGTTGATGCTTGATTCTATTGATCTCCTTAATTGCTATGGCTATGAGGGAGTTTAGATTTTATTTGGAGGTGGGTCTGGATGTCATGTGTGTCAAGAACTGTGTTGAACTGAATTTTGTCAGTTGGGGGTGGTTCAAGTTTATTTTGCTCTGATTTTTGTCAGTTGGGGTGGTTTTAGTTTATTTGTAAAATATAATATGTAGTAAAATAAGTGAGGTGCCCTTCCTAATTAAAGTAAAAGGTAAAAAACTGATTTTATAACTTAAAATTAGGTGCCCTAATTAAAATATAAATGTGCCTTTATCGGTACTCATTTTATATATATACTATCCGGATCAGGTATGTACTTCACAAACGGGTTTGGTACGAACCAGCTTTTAGCGACGAAAATTATCGTCGCTAAAAGCGGCTTTTTGTCGCTAAAACTGGTCTGTCCCAAACCCGTCCCTTTGGGTCCACACTTGATCCGGAGTGTACATATATAATGTTATTAAGATCCAGGAAAAATGTTAAGGCTTTGCTTTGGTTCATGGATCGCTAAAATTGCTCCAGCATTTGTTCCACGTGATAGATTCTTCAACTTAACAAATTTCAGTTATTTCTAATTTCTTGTTAAGCGAATGTAACTGATTCTAAAACAATTTCTTTATAACTCCTTTTGTCTATACTAGGAGTGAGATCTGATGTACACAATTGACTGACAGGATGATAAAATATTTAATTCTTATCTTTATTCATGATATCATGTAATACCCTGTATTTTTGAAATGTATTATGTGAATAAGACCCTGTATGCTTCTTTTAATACTTGTTTGAGCTTGGCCTTACCTTGGTATAATTTGGATACCAATCGATTGACAAGTTTTCCAATCGATTGCCTTGCTTTGGATACCAATCGATTGAACTTTATCTCAATCGATTGATTGTATCAATCGATTGACACTTATGCCAATCGATTGAAGGCAGCTGGGCAGATTCTTTTGCTCTGGCTGGGGAAAGGCCACGTGAACACTCTCTCCCTATATATATGAGCCATTTTCCTGCGTTTTTCTTTTTAGAAAAATCAAAGAGAGTGAGAGGGAGTGTTTGTGTGTGTGTTATGTATATATAAACACTCATATATATATACACACATATAAACATATATTCATACACTCACACACACACAGAGATGGATTAAGAAAAAGAAGAAGACCAGAGAAGAAGAAGAAGAAGAAAGAAGAAGACAGAGGAGAGACACAGTAGAGGAAGAGAGGGAGACCACCATTGGAGCTTCCAAAGCTTCAAAACACATTCCCAAACACGCCCTTAACGTCTAAGGTGAGTTTTAAACTCACTTGCTAGCTTTATATTGGTGTTAGAACATGCTTGAATGAAGAAATGGAGAAGAAACCACGTATTCCCGTTATTTGTTGCTGGACAGTCTTCTCTGTGAAGAAGACGAAGTATCAATCGATTGGTACTCTTACCAACCGATTGACATTTTGTGCAATCGATTGACATGGATTGTGATCCAATCGATTGAACTATTTATCAATCGATTGACACTACTTTTATACCAATCGATTGAACCTTCTTCCAATCGATTGATGCTACTTTTATACCAATCGATTGACCTCTATGCCAATCGATTGGAAGTTTCAGAATACTGTTTTCTTATAATAACTGTTTAAGTTGTTTATTTACTGTTCAGTATTTCCCAGCATGCTTTATTATTGTAATACAGACATGATAACGAGTTAATGCAGCGTAGGGTCGTAGTAACAACAAGACTAACGGATAATGTTTATAATGTTAGATAACGGAATAGTCGTGAATCCTTTGGAGTTAACGTTCATTTCATTTAGAGTAATCGGGCCACATTGGGATTGTCATGTATCGGTGATAGAGTTGAACTTAAGTAGGTTTGCTAAGATTCGGGAAATTTGCGTGGGCGGGCTTTGGTCAATCATATGTTCTTAAAAGCGGTAGACAGACGAAGGTGTCTATGACTTGCGGCGAACCGGACCAATTGCCCTAATATAGCCAGATGATCTAATCATATGTTCTTAAAAGCGGTAGACAGACGAAGGTGTCTATGACATGCGGTGGACCGTGATCACTGGTAGACGTCGCTAAGTCGTGGCATAGAATGATGTACTGTTGTTTAAAGCGTTATATCCCTGACATGCGGTGGACTGTGCATATGTTCTTAAAAGCGGGGGATGGACTAACGTGGTATCCATGACATGTGGTGAACTGCGCATATGTTCTTAAAAGCGGTGGATGAGCAATGGTGTGTTGTAGAGTTGAACTACTGTCGAGTCTGTTCCCCTATCATGTCGCGTTGTCGATCTTAAAATGAATAGGACATCAGTAATCGGATCATTGGTTTGATTAAAGGAGTTACCCTTACTGATTTCTAATTTGGTTACTATTTATAACTTGTGATAATATCAATAGTCGATACCCTGTTAGTATTTAACTCACTCGGCTTTCATTAAGCTGACGGCGTTTATGCCGCTGGACATTTCTACGATCCAGCACACCCTGGTTATGACTATACAGGTGAAGGGCCTGCAGGAGAAGACTACTATGCCGGTGACGGAGTCCCTGTGGAGGATTTCCCCGACGGAGGTCAGACCGAAGAAGACTACTACGCCGAGGACTACCTCTACGCCAACTAAAAACTAGACTATAATTGTAGCTAATTGTCTTTACCGTTTTAGAACCCCTTTTTGTAGTCAGGCATATGTTGCCTTGACATTTGTACTTCCGCTGTCTTATATTTGATTCGAGACTCTGATGTGTAATAGTTAGTAACTTCTGTTGACTTTATATTATATTGTGATTAGAACCTGGACTTCATTCTTGTTACACTATTACTCTTGTTGCTTAGTACTGCGTGGTGTGGACAATCATGTGACTTCACCCGTCGCTGCCTTTGGACCCAAAAAGGAAATTTATTTTTATCTATTTTTGCCGTTCCGGGGTGTGATAGGATTTTTGGTATCAGAGCCTAGGTTGTATACCTTTTCGTTCACAGATTGTCCCACACCATCTGGTCCTAGAACCTTGAGATTCTATAGATGAGTATTAAGATTAGTTCTGACTTAAGATAGTCCCTTTTCAGGTAGCATGGCACCGCCGCTGTTCGTTCCAGACGAGTTTGGAGGACACTATGTGTATGAGAGGAGTATTGCGCCAGCAGATCCACAGTACTATGCTTGGAAGGTTAGGCAGAGGGCTATTGCAGAGACAGAGCGAGACATGCGGATTGAGCAGCAGAGATTTGGGACCCAGGACCCAGAAGTGATACGTCAGGAGATGATCTACCGCAAGGAGACCTTCAAACGCATCGAGGAGGATTCTCTACTGATGTTACGAGACCGTTCTTCGTACCAGGTTTTACTTGCAGAGGTTAGAGCAGCGCCTCCACCATCCCCGACAGAACCACCACCCCAGACACCTCCACCCCCACCAGAGGAGGACATGGCTGATGCACCCCCAGCAGATGAGGATCCGGAGGATGATGATGAGAGCGATGGCAACAATGAGCCAGAGGATGACGATGAGGAGATGGAGGATGAAGAGGACGAGGACACCGATGATAAGGAGCCGGAGTATGATCCGAAGGAGGAGGACCCCGTGGACCCAGCCGGTATGGACGTGCCAGTTGGCGTAGATATTGTAGTTGCAGAGGGTTATCCGATAGGGGAGGAGGAGTTAGCCGCCGATGATGACGCAGATGATGATGCAGTAGTACCAGTCTTACCAGGAAGAGTTATAGCATAGCTGGCAGCTGAGTGGGCCGCAGAGATGGCTGCACATCCCTATGGATTTGAGATTGGAGCACCGGAGTTGGCACAGGCTATGGTACAGGCTGAGGCACTTGCAGCCGCATTTGATGCAGTCCAGGCTGACATGGCTGCTGATGCAGGAGATTTGGGAGCTGTTGTGGAGCATGATGGACCCGAGCTGATTGAGGATGTTGTGATAGAGGATGAGGACATGATGGATGACGATGATATGGATGAGGATGATGTTTTATCTGAGGTTGCCCCAGAGGACGAGGCTTCCATCTATGGATCCGATGTGGACAACTTTTGAGTCCAGTACCTTTAGGACTTAGACTTTTACGTTTGACTTTAGGACATGTTGTCCACTTACTTTTGACGCTTACATAGACAGCTATTAACCATAGCCTTTTTGTATAGGTAGCCACCCGTAGTGGTCTTGTGTATATCTTTTCTTTTGTTTAGATCTTGTATAGGACCATGTACTACGCGGTACACAGATGATCTGTTGTGTACTCCGCTGTACATCTTTTGGGTATATATATGGCAGATCGTTTCTCTTGGTTATTTCTGTTATCGTCTCATTATTATGTTATGGTTGTGATTTTGATTCATGTTATGCTTTCTGTTATTAATTATGGTCATTTCCCCGTGAAGATTGTCCGCTAATCGTTAGGACCTTCATAGGTACACCTCACACGGATCACTATGGTGGGACCCACAAGGAACCAAGCACGACTGGGAGCACCCATTCCTGAGGGTATGGACCCAACTGGAGTCTTCAAAGCTTTCATGCAACGGATGGAGCACATCGGTGATACCTACAATCATGCCATCAACGACAACGGCAACAACCACGTTGTCCCTCCAAGGAAGACAGGTGATAAACTGTTGGAACGATTTCGTGGCCTGCGACCCGAAAAGTTCGTCGGCATGGCAGAGTCCTGGAAAGCAGAGCAATGGATACGAGAGTTGGAGCTAGTATTTGAAGCCATAGAGTGCAGTGAGCTTGACAAGAGATGTCTAGCCGCATTTCAACTAACTTACTCCGCCGCGGACTGGTGGGAGGCCGAGAGAGCCACGATTGGGATTGACGCTGCAAGGAGAATGCCTTGGGAAGCATTCAAGACTCGATTTCTCGAGAAGTATTTCCCTGAGGACGAAAGAGACCAACAAGAGAGGAATTTCCTGAGTCTAACCCAAGGAAACTGGACAGTCAGGGAGTATACTACACAATTTGAACGACTTTCCCGTTTCGCTCCGCATATGATAGACACCTCCGCCAAGAAGGTCAAGCGATTCCACCAAGGACTCAACCCACACCTCCGGCACATGATGATAGGCCATCTGGGCCAGTCATTTGAAGGGATTGTTCGTCTTGCTTCAAGTTTGGAAAAGGATGCTTACCCTGTGCAAGGACCACAAGCGAATCGACCTCCACCCAGGACCTTCCAACCAAGGAACTTTCCCGCGCAATCATCAAGGAACAATCAAGGATGGAAACCCCAGACCAACAACTACCAGGGAACCAAGCGCACATGGGATGGGACAAGGAAGCCCCAAGCTAATTTTCCTCGACAACAGAATCTACAGCGAGGACCACCTCAGGCACAGCCCACAGCCCAGCGACAAAACACTGATGGATGTTTCAACTGTGGAGTGCTCGGACATATTGCAAGGTATTGCACAGCCCCCAAGACCAACCGTCGTAATGACCTCATCTGCCACAACTGTAACAAGCCTGGTCACATAAGCAAGGATTGTCGAGCACCACGTGGAGGCTACTATGTGGCGCCTGCTCAAGGACAGCAAGGACAGGTTAGGGTGAATGCCATCATTCCTGACAATGCAGGGTATAATGATGAGGAACAGCAGAACTTGGAAGGTACACTCATTTTATTTCACTGTCAAGTTAGAGCTTTGTTTGATACCGGTGCCGCCCGTTCTTTCATAGCTATTAAGATGGTACGTGATTTAGGATTGCTACCCCTAGCACTTGAGCCGACCCTTAATGCCGTTTCGCCCTTGGAAGTATCCGTTAGGTTAGGTAAGGTGTGCAAGGATTGTCCCTTGACACTAGAGGATAGGAATTTTCCGGCAGACTTGATAGTCTTGTCAATGTCTGAGTTCGACGTGATCCTAGGAATGGATTGGCTTACTAAGTATGGTGCTAACCTGGATTGTGTTAGTTGGACCATTGTCTTTTCGACGCCTGGTTGCCCGCAGATCAGATTTCTGTGCCAACCGTTGAGCGACATGTTTATCACGAGCTGTCTAGCCACGATTAAGACTTCAAGCAAGGAGCTTACTATCAACCAGATCCCCATTATTCAAGACTTTGAAGATGTGTTCCGAAGTATCTCAGGACTTCCGCCGAAGAGAGAGATAGACTTCTGCATTGAGTTAGCACCCGGAACGTTGCCGATTTCCAAGACCCCGTATCGGATGGCGCCAACAGAAATGTTGGAATTGAAGAAGCAAGTTCAGGAACTTGAAGACTTAGGTTTTGTTCGCCCCAGTACATCGCCTTGGGGAGCACCAGTTCTATTTGTGAAGAAGAAAGACGGAGAGCTACGACTCTGTATCGACTACAGGGAGCTGAATAAAGTCACGATCAAGAATAGATACCCACTTCCCCGGATAGACGACCTGTTCGATCAACTGCAAGGATCAAGGATATTCTCGAAAATTGATTTATGTTCAGGGTACCATCAATTGTTAGTTCGACCGAAAGACATACCGAAAACTGCCTTCAGGACGAGATATGGACACTACGAATTTCTAGTGATGTCTTTTGGATTGACTAATGCCCCGGCAGTATTGATGGACCTAATGAATAGAATATTCAGACCCTATCTGGATCAATTCATTATAGTATTCATTCACAACATTCTAATTTATTCAAGGACGGAAGAGGAACATAAGAAGCATCTGCAAATTGCTCTACAAACTCTCAGAGACAGTAGTCTGTATGCGAAATTCAGCAAATGTGAATTCTGGCTTCAGGAAGTTAAATTCCTAGGACATGTGATATCACAGGATGGGATTTCCGTAGACTCATCAAAGATCGATGCAGTCTTGAGCTGGAATAGGCCAACCGACGCGACCGAAGTTAGGAGTTTCCTTGGATTGGCTGGGTATTACCAGAGATTTATGGAAGGATTCTCTAGAATCGCAGGACCGTTGACAAGCCTGACTAGGAAGGAGACAAAGTACGAATGGACCGATAAATATGAGGATGCATTTCGGGAATTGAAAGAGAGACTAACCTCAGCACCCGTGCTTGCAATACCTAAGAGTGGTGAACAATTCATAATCTATAGTGACGCATCACACCAAGGACTTGGTTGTGTGCTAATACAAGAGGGGAATGTCATCGCATACGGATCGAGACAATTGAAGCCGCATGAGAAGAACTATCCGACGCACGACTTAGAACTAGCCGCAATCGTGTTCGCCCTGAAGATTTGGAGACACTATTTGTATGGAGAAAAGTTTGACTTGTTCTCAGATCACAAGAGTTTAAGGTACCTGTTCTCTCAGAAGGAGTTGAACATGCGACAACGGAGATGGATGGAACTACTCAAGGACTACGACTTCTCTTTGCAATACCACCCGGGTAAAGCAAATGTTGCAGCCGACGCTCTGAACCGGAGGCCACGCCTTTTGGTTGCTTCGATTTTGATTAGAGAATGGCGAGCATTAGAGACATTAGTCGAATTCGACCTTCAACCAGTGGAATCAGGAGAAGGACAACACCTTGGATGTCTTGTTGTACAACCGACTCTCATCAGCCGCATCTTGGAAGCTCAACAGTCGAACGAGGATTTCAAGTTATGGTTTGCCAAGATGTCCGCAAAGGAACCCGAGATATGGAGTATTAGTGGACGGAGCACTGAGATGCATAGGTAGACTCTGTGTGCCAAATGACAATGGTCTCAGGAAGAACATTCTGGATGAAGCACACAAGTCAATGATGACTATCCACCCAGGAGGAAACAAGATGTATAAGGACTTGAAGAGAAACTTCTGGTGGGAAGGAATGAAGCGAGAAGTGGCTGAGTATGTATCGCAATGTCTTATTTGCAAACAAGCGAAGGCGGAGCATCAGAAACCACATGGACTCCTACAACCGCTACCGATTCCCCAATGGAAATGGGAGCACATCACCATGGATTTTGTGGTTGGATTGCCAAAGTCTCAGCAAAACCACGATGCTATTTGGGTAATAGTGGATCGACTCACCAAGTCAGCACATTTTATCGCCTACAGCATGATGTACCGTGTTGAAAGATTGAGCCGGATGTATCTAGAGTAAGTAGTGCGACTGCACGGTGTACCTGTCTCAATAGTTTCAGATCGAGATTCACGCTTTACCGCAGAATTCTGGAAGAGCCTTCAGACAGAAATGGGAACTTCATTGAATTTGAGTTCAGCCTTTCATCCACAGACAGACGGTCAGACAGAACGAGTCAATCAAGTGATGGAGGATATGTTGCGAGCCTGTGTCGTTGAATTCGAGAATTCATGGGAGACGCATCTACCTTTGATCGAGTTTGCCTACAACAACAGCTACTACACGAGCATAGGGATGGCACCGTTTGAAGCCTTGTATGGAAGACCTTGCCGATCGCTGCTATGTTGGGCCGAAGTCGGAGATACTCAACTACTTGGGCCTGAGATGATTCGAGAAACCAGCGAGAAGATCCAGATTGTACGAGAAAAGATGAAGACAGCGCAATCCAGACACAAAAGCTATGCCGACAAACGACGGAAAGATCTAGAGTTTGCAGTTGGAGATCATGTGCTACTCAAAGTCTCGCCAGTTCGAGGTATCCTCAGATTCGGAAAGAAAAGAGGCAAGTTGTCGCGCGCGATTCATTGGACCGTTCGAGATCCTAGAACGTGTTGGGAAGGTTGCTTATCGACTTGCGTTGCCGCCAAAGATGTCAGGAGTGCACAACATTTTCCACATCAGCATGTTGAGGAAATATGCCCACAACCCAACGCACGAGATCAGTTTTAAAGATATCAAGGTGAACGAGAACGTGACATACAATGAAGGACCAGTGCGTATTCTAGACCGGGGAGTGAAGAAGCTCAGAAACAAGGATATTCCGCTAATGAAGGTTCAGTGGAAGCACCACGATGAAGGAGAAGCTTCATGGGAATTGGAGTCGGAGATGCGAGAGATCATCAACTTAATTTGTATTAGCTCTGTAATAAAATTTTTTTATTTTTATTCCGTGTTCTATTTAGTCTAGAATTTTAAGTTAATTCAAGTTATTATAATACAATAATATTTAGTCTTGGTTCTAGTTTCAAGAGTTGGTGGTGTATTATTAAACATCATGTTATGGTTCAAGCTTTTCAATTTTTAACGGTTATATTGCTTCCATACCAGTGTTGATGCTTGATTCTGTTGATCTCCTTAATTGCTATGGCTATGAGGGAGTTTAGATTTTCTTTGGAGGTGGGTTTGGATGTCATGTGTGTCAAGAACTGTGTTGAACTGAATTTTGTCAGTTGGGGGTGGTTCAAGTTTATTTTGCTCTGATTTTTGTCAGTTGGGGTGGTTTTAGTTTATTTGTAAAATATAATATGTAGTAAAATAAGTGAGGTGCCCTTCCTAATTAAAGTAAAAGGTAAAAAACTGATTTTATAACTTAAAATTAGGTGCCCTAATTAAAAAATAAATGTGCCTTTATCGGTACTCATTTTATATATATACTATCCGGATCAGGTATGTACTTCACAAACGGGTTTGGTACGAACCAGCTTTTAGCGACGAAAATTATCGTCGCTAAAAGCGGCTTTTTGTCGCTAAAACTGGTCTGTCCCAAACCCGTCCCTTTGGGTCCACACTTGATCCGGAGTGTACATATATAATGTTATTAAGATCCAGGAAAAATGTTAAGGCTTTGCTTTGGTTCATGGATCGCCAAAATTGCTCCAGCATTTGTTCCACGTGATAGATTCTTCAACTTAACAAATTTCAGTTATTTCTAATTTCTTGTTAAGCGAATGTAACTGATTCTAAAACAATTTCTTTATAACTCCTTTTGTCTATACTAGGAGTGAGATCTGATGTACACAATTGACTGACAGGATGATAAAATATTTAATTCTTATCTTTATTCATGATATCATGTAATACCCTGTATTTTTGTAATGTATTATGTGAATAAGATCCTGTATGCTTCTTTTAATACTTGTTTGAGCTTGGCCTTACCTTGGTATAATTTGGATACCAATCGATTGACAAGTTTTCCAATCGATTGCCTTGCTTTGGATACCAATCGATTGAACTTTATCTCAATCGATTGACACTTATGCCAATCGATTGAAGGCAGCTGGGCAGATTCTTTTGCTCTGGCTGGGGAAAGGCCACGTGAACACTCTCTCCCTATATATATGAGCCCTTTTCCTGCGTTTTTCTTTTTAGAAAAATCAAAGAGAGTGAGAGGGAGTGTTTGTGTGTGTTATGTATACATAAACACTCATATATATATATATACACACATATAAACATATATTCATACACTCACACACACACAGAGATGGATTGAGAGAAAGAAGAAGACCAGAGAAGAAGAAGAAGAAGAAGAAAGAAGAAGACAGAGGAGAGACACAGTAGAGGAAGAGAGGGAGACCACCATTGGAGCTTCCAAAGCTTCAAAACACATTCCCAAACATGCCCTTAACGTTTAAGGTGAGTTTTAAACTCACTTGGTAGCTTTATATTGGTGTTAGAACATGCTTGAATGAAGAAATGGAGAAGAAACCACGTATTCCCGTTATTTGTTGCTGGACAGTCTTCTCTGTGAAGAAGACGAAGTATCAATCGATTGGTACTCTTACCAATCGATTGACATTTTGTGCAATCGATTGACATGGATTGTGATCCAATCGATTGAACTTTTTATCAATCGATTGACACTACTTTTATACCAATCGATTGAACCTTCTTCCAATCGATTGATGCTACTTTTATACTAATCGATTGACCTCTATGCCAATCGATTGGAAGTTTCAGAATATTGTTTTCTTATAATAACTGTTTAAGTTGTTTATTTACTGTTCAGTATTTCCCAGCATGCTTTATTATTGTAAAACAGACATGATAACGAGTTAATGCAGCGTAGGGTCGTAGTAACAACAAGACTAACGGATAATGTTTATAATGTTAGATAACGGAATAGTCGTGAATCCTTTGGAGTTAACGTTCATTTCATTCAGAGTAGTCGGGCCACATTGGGATTGTCATGTATCGGTGATAGAGTTGAACTTAAGTAGGTTTGCTAAGATTCGGGAAATTTGCGTGGGCGGGCTTTGGTCGATCATATGTTCTTAAAAGCGGTAGACAGACGAAGGTGTCTATGACTTGCGGTGAACCGGACCAATTGCCCTAAGATAGCCAGATGATCTAATCATATGTTCTTAAAAGCGGTAGACAGACGAACGTGTCTATGACATGCGGTGGACCGTGATCACTGGTAGACGTCGCTAAGTCGTGGCATAGAATGATGTACTGTTGTTTAAAGCGTTATATCCTTGACATGCGGTGGACTGTGCATATGTTCTTAAAAGCGGGGGATGGACTAACGTGGTATCCATGACATGCGGTGAACTGTTCATATGTTCTTAAAAGCGGTGGATGAGCAATGGTGTGTTGTAGAGTTGAACTACTGTCGAGTCTGTTCCCCTATCATGTCACGTTGTCGATCTTAAAATGAATAGGACATCAGTAATCGGATCATTGGTTTGATTAAAGGAGTTACCCTTACTGAATTCTAATTTGGTTACTATTTATAACTTGTGATAATATCAATAGTCGATACCCTGTTAGTATTTAACTCACTCGGCTTTCATTAAGCTGACGGTGTTTATGCCGCTGGACATTTCTACGCTCCAGCGCACCCTGGTTATGACTATACAGGTGAAGGGCCTGCAGGAGAAGACTACTATGCCGGTGACGGAGTCCCTGTGGAGGATTTCCCCGACGGAGGTCAGACCGAAGAAGACTACTACGCCGAGGACTACCTCTACGCCAACTAAAGACTAGACTATAATTGTAGCTAATTGTCTTTACCGTTTTAGAACCCCTTTTTGTAGTCAGGCATATGTTGCCTTGACATTTGTACTTCCGCTGTCTTATATTTGATTCGAGACTCTGATGTGTAATAGTTAGTAACTTCTGTTGACTTTATATTATATTGTGATTAGAACCTGGACTTCATTCTTGTTACACTATTACTCTTGTTGCTTAGTACTGCGTGGTGTGGACAATCATGTGACTTCACCCGTCGCTGCCTTTGGACCCAAAAAGGAAATTTATTTTTCTCTATTTTTTCCATTCCGGGGCGTGACATATCAAATCCCATCGATCATATTATGGATTTAGGGATAATGGGATGTAATAATGAGATTGAGATAGTATATATGGTGAGTAATGTGTTCGGGATTCAAAATAATAGTAGAGGTAGCGTCGAGCGGATAATTCGCTCATGCTAAATCTGATAAGCGGGAAACAGGAATTTGACCGGATTTGTGAGAGCTATGGGTGTACAGTACTCGTCAGAGTTCTTAAAAAAGGTGAACAAGAGTAAATGGTACGTTCATAGACTAGTCGTTATATTAGAACGATGTATCGTGTTCGCAATAATTCTTAAAAACGGTGAACAGTAACTGTTCTTAAAAGCGGTTAACTAGAGCATTAGTATGTCGAGATGATATCATCAGTTCCGGGTAGTCAGTTGAGTCGATACAGCCGGTCTTAGGGTTTGAAGACGACATGACTCGAGTAATGAATTCGAAATAAAAGGGAGAAAGATATTACTAGTATCATTACTTTATATCGTTCGTAACTGGTAATTGCTCTCTGTCTATAAGACTGAATTAGTTTTCTTCTCACTCAGCTTTCAATAAACTGGCAGCCTTCGTTGCCTGGACATTCCCCATCCAAAGTATCCTGTCTATGCCATTACAAGTAATGAACTAGATGACAATGGTTACTTCCTAGAAGAGGGCTAATCCGAGGGCGAATTTGCTGAAGCTGGAGAAATCGGGGGAGACTACTACGCGGAAAATTACGTTTATGCGAGTTGAAGAAGAAGACAGAGTTTTAGTTTACATTTCCATTTACTTTGTTATAATTGGTACTTAGGCATCTGTTGCTCACAAACCTTTTATATTTCCTGTAGTACACCCTGATGATATTGTAATAGCTAGGACTTTTCTAATGTATTCAGTTTGATATTATTATTGTTCTTATTGGTAGTTAACTAGTATTTTATGGTATGGACCAATTTTTGACATTTACCCATCATTCCCTATGGACCCAAAAAGTTTATTTTTGCTGCTTCGGGGCATGACATTATGTGTGGTGTTTGGTTCAGTGAGGAAGCTAGAGAGAGAGAGAGATAGAGAGAGAGAGATTGGATCATATATATATACACACCCATATATACATATATATACAAACACATATACACCATACACATATATGTATTCTGTCCAGAAGAAAGAGAAAGAAAACAGAAGACAGAAAGAATAAGAGAAGGAGAGACAGAGACAGGCTGAGGAGAGAGAGAGAGAGAGAGAGAGAGAGAGAGAGAGAGAGAGAGTAGGCATTGCAGGCCACCAAGCTCTACAAGCTTTGCCAAATGCGCCTTAACCACTTTTGGCGAGTTCTAAATTAAACTCACTTGGTAGCTAGGGTTATTGTTTTTACAATTTTGGATGTAAATAAATGCAACCAAACACACCCTAGAGATTCTAAACGTCACTATCTGGAGAAGAAGACTTCCAATTGATCGAACATTGTTTAAAAATGACTTCAATCGATCGAGTCCACTTTCACATAAATCGCTTGAAGATTCTTCAATTGATCGAAACTTATCTTTTTCCAATCGATTAAAAATGGTTTCAATCGATTGAACTTGATAGAACATGGTTGTTTCCTTTTAGTTGATAATATGTACTACTTAGCTGTTTTAATGCTATTCCATACATCCGATATGTTATACTGTAGAATCAAGGGATAATGAGATAGTAAGTGGAGAAACGATTTGGGTTCGGAATGTTAAAGGGTTGCGCTCATGTGAGTTGATAATCCATTCGTGGTAAATCAATAGGCGTGTTGTAGGAACTGGTCAGGATTGTGCTTGCGAGAGCTATGTGTGTACTATACTCACAAGTGTTCTTAAAAGCAGTGAATAGTAAGAGTTCTTAAAAGAGGTGAACAAGAGTAATGGTATGTTCATAGACAAGTTGGTATATTGGAACGATGTATGGTGTTTGCAATAGTTCTTAAAAGCAGTGAACAGTAAGAGTTCTTAAAAGCGGTGAACAAGAGCACTAGTATGTCGGGATGACATAATTGGTTCATAGTAGTCAGTCGAGGTCGGTACTGTAAATCGTAGGGATTGAAGGCAATAGGAATTGGGTAATAAGTTCGGAGTAAAAGGGAAAGATACTATCAGTAGCACTATTATATATCGTTCATAAATGGTAACTACTTTATACCTATGAAACTGCTTTAATTACTTCTCACTCAGCTCTCAATAAGCTAACGACCTTTACTACTTTGACATGCCCTGTCTAGCCTATCTTGTCTATGCTATCGTAGTTAATGAACAAAACGAGGAGGGCTACTATTCGGAAGGAAAGTGTGCAAAGGATGGTCCCACCGGTGATGGTTATGCTAGGAAGGACTTCTATGCTGACGATTACATCTACGCCAGTGTAGACACTCCATTTTGTTGGCAAACAAATTTCAGAGTCCACTAGCATGGTTGTCCTCGATGATTGAAAGACGCACATGAAGACTCTTGGAAATCACCTCCATCTCTCAAAAAGTTGAAGAATCAGTGAGAATGACAAAAATTGGTGCAAAAGCTTGGAAACCATACTACATGGTGTAAAAATCCATAAAAAGTGTTTTAAAAGAAAATCAAATGAAATCGTCAGCTCCCAAAAGCTCCCATAAGTCTAGAAAGTTCTGAAAAAGTCCCCGTTTTGCATGAAAGTTCTAGGATCATTCTAAATCATGTGAAAAGTACTAAAACGAGTTTTAGGAGAAAATTAGATGAAAACGTCAGCTCTTGGGAGCTCCCAGAAGTTCCCAAAACTTCTCGGAGATCCCCGATTTGACCTACAAGTTTACTCGGAGATCGGAGTACCGTATCATTTTGCAAATATTTTTCATGGATACTAGAGGTCAATTGGAATACCCTGTTATTTATTTTTGCTTTTTATTCGAAAATATACTAGGTTTGGAATTTGTGCTGTATAATTTTTACCTGCGTGTGTGTATCATCGCATGAGATTAACACACACAATGATTCCTTATATAAAACTTGGAGCCCAATTTGTTTTGTATAGTGTGTGAGCTGTGCGTGTGTGAGTGTGTGTTTAGTGTGTTGTGTGTGTTTTGGGCCCCAAGCAAAAACTTCCTATATATGTTCTACCCACCCACCAACACAAATCAAACACACAACTCTTTGCTCTCTCAACTATCTCTCTATTATCTCTCTCTCTCTCTCTCTCTCTCTCTCGATAACATACACACACACATATTATTATATTCACACACCCACATTTATATCTATTCATATACTAAGAGATTAAAAAATCAAGCTTTGGGTTTTGAATTTGGAGCTTGGCACTCTCTGTGTATCATCAGAAATCTAATTTGGGGTAAACCTTACATTGAAATTTCATTCTTTTTAATTATGTTTATATCACTATTGATATAGATATAGATATATATATATATGAAATTCATATATACATATATCGTTAAGGGTTCAAAAATAGCGAGCAGAAAAATAGTCATGAAAACTTGATTTCTTTATATAAAATGAAAGGTCTCGATCCCACAAGGCTCCCTTTTTAATTTCAAAAGCTAATTCGCAACGGCTGCGATGAACGGTGGATTTAAAGTTTTGCCTCCTTTCAGATTTTTGATAAAATCAAGAGCTGTAATTTGATTCATGAAATTCTGATTTCGTATTTGAAATCTACGCGGAAAAAGTAAGAGATTCATATATTGAAAGTCTTGTTTTGGTCAAGTTTTCAAAATGGGTAAAAACCAGTCTTTGATTTCAAAACAGGGAAAAAAAAAGGAAGAAGACATTTCTGTGTTATCTCGCATGTGTGATCCTCGCGAGCGGCCCGCGCACGCGACAAAGCTATTTTTGAAAACCACGTGGCCTTACTGAGCAAAACTCGCCCGCGTGGCCCACGCGAGCGAGCTATCGCGCGAGTGGCCCGTGCGAGCGTCCTGAGGCAGTTTGTTAAAATCTCCTATTTTCTTATACTTGAATCAGAAATGAGCTAAGGGACCTTGTACCCTAAGCTTTAAGAGTTATACCTCTCTTTAATAATAGTTATACTTATGCTTAGAGGTGTTGTACCTCACTGATATACGTACATTATTGTACATCGAGATTTATAACAGATTGAGTACTTCCCATTTTTGTTCTGTGTACTTATTCAATCCTCAGTGAACGGTAGTTCTGTATAACCCTCAATAAAGCTATATAATATGTTAATAGTGTATTTACATGTTACATGAATTGATTAGCTGTGACGCTTTAAGTGTTTACTTAAGCTATGATGCTTTAAGCGTTTACTTGAGTTGCTCTATCTTATGTGTTTACTTGGATGATTTCAGCATATCTATTGGGTTGTTTTAAATGGATAGCATGCCTTGATACTTTGTCTTATGAAATATTGAATATGTCTAGATGCTTAGAGCTCGCATATGTCATAACATTTCATAAGTATGAGCATGAGCATGAACAAGAAAATCATGAAAATGATATTGGGATGAAAGACCTCAGAGGCTTTCGATTTTGAAAAAGAAGATCTCAAAGACTTCCATATTTTTGAAAAGGGAAGACCTTAGGGGCTTCCGTACATAAAACCCTCTAGGAATGACATTGTTTTGAAAAGATAGAATTCCCAGATTTGTGGGTAGGCGTGTGAGATGGGTACCACTAGGAACTTGAATTGTGGGATGTGCTACAAGAAACCCCCGTAACATTGAAGGCTAGGCGTCCGTGTAATTCGTAAGGCACAAAGTCCTGCACGTTTGAGGCTAGGCCTGCGTGGACGGGAAGCCCATGGTCCGGGTAATGATATTGACGATCGAGGGTGAGTGTTTAAAAGGAATAAAAACAGTTTTCATGCATGACATTGCCATTCAGTGCACTCACACATGTTATATAATAAATGTTGTTGTGTGGTTATATGACTATACTAGCCTTTTGGCTTTGGACTATTAAACCTTTCTTTCAGGTGATATAGATAAGGGCAATGACTTGAGACTTGACAATGCTTCTGCTATAGTTTGAAGACCCCGTGTGTGGGGATTATCATTTAGTTAATTTAATTATATTTGGTTTCAAAGAACATGTTATATTTCAATTGGGCAAATGTTAGTCCACCCGCTTTTAAGTAAAAAGATAGCTTAATTCTGATTTTCCACTTCTTATATTTAAAACGTTTTGTTTCAAGAAAGATTATTTTTAAATGAAAACCAGATTTCCGTTTAATAATGTTTTCCAAATGAGAATCACATATTACTTGTAACCCTCGGAGTTTAGGACTCGGGGAGTTACCGATTGGTGTCAAAGACCACTATTATTGGCTACTGTTGTGCTTCCGCCGAATGACACCCTGCCACCGAGACCCAAAGCGGGGCGTGGCATCACAGAATGGTATCAGAGCATAACCGGGTAGAATACTTGGAACGCCGGGTTATGTGCTCACTTGTATAGTTTTGTTGACATGTTAGACATGTTAGTTAGTAAACGACATATGATTTGATATATGTTAACATGCTATATGATAACTTGAGGTGTTAATTGTTTACTTGTTATGTTTTGACATATACAAGTGTTGTTGAATACACTTCGTGATTAGATTATGTTGTGTGATTCGTTTACTTGGTTTGATCTGGTTATAGATATGCCGCCGTGTCGTGAGAATCGCAGTATTGAGCTTGAGCCTGATGGGCAGATATCGGCTGCTTCGGTTCTATTTAGAGGCCGAGTTTGTGGTCATGCTCGAGGACGTGGTCCAGGTAGAGGTCGTGGTCAAGGTCAAGGCCATGACCGAGGTCGTCAAGGTCGTGTCGTGGTCGTGGTCGTGGTCGAGGTCACACGCCTAATGTTGTATTTGAATCTGAAGCCTCCACAGGACCGGTTGATATTCCTGATGGAATGCAAGGGTTACATAATGTAGCCGATGTAATTACAAGGGTAGTCAGAGATGCTATGCCGCCTCCTCCCCCTCGTGCTCTGAGAGGTGAGACAAATCTTGCTAGAGCTCGAGAGCGGCTAATTACAAACGATTTCAATGCTAGGAAGCCGCCACAATTCTCTGGTAGCTCTGACCCAATGGTTGCAGAGGATTGGCTTTACCATATCACGAAGATATTCGAATTCATTGATCTTCATGAGGATGCTCTCCACATCAAGTTAGCTACATACTTATTTTTTTGTAGAAGCTACCCATTGGTGGGATTGTACTTTGAGTGTTCATCCACTTGTTGGCATGACCTGGAAATCATTTAAGAGTCTTTTCCTCAATAAGTACTTCCCAAAAGTACAGAGGGATGCAAAAAGGGCTGAATTCTTTACTCTTTAGTAGGGGGATATGTCTGTAACAGAATATTCTACTATGTTTTCTAACTTGGCTCATTTTGCGCAAGAGCAGTTAGTCAGTGATCATTTCAAGGCTACATGTTTTGCCTCTGGTCTTCGACCCTTTATTCAGAAAAGTCTGGGAAGTATACCTATCACCACTTATACTGATATTTTGACAAGATCGTTGGGTGTTGAAAGTGTGAATTTGGATATAAAATGGGCCAGGGAGATAATTACTCCAGCCAAGAGAACCAGTCAGTTTAAGAAAGCCAAGACAGAGACTAGGTCTCAATTTCAATCCTAACCTCCTCAACAGCAGCAGTAATGAGCCTATTCACAACAGAGATCTTCATATCAAAGTTCTCAACAATGGGGGTTACAACGAGGTGTGAATGCTGCTGGGGAGAAAGTTTGTCTTCAATATGGTGATCCAAACTATTTCATCAAGTTTTGTCCTCAGCCGCCACCCGAGAAATCTCAGTCGATTGGTTCAGCACCATAATATCCACCATCTTAGGCAATATTCGCTCAGAGCGTGAAACCCTACCAGAATAGAGGGAATCAGGGAAATTATAAGAGGGCAGATAACCGTGGTAGTACTTAGCCACAACACCACCAATAATCCCAAGGAAGAAATTTTACTCTCCCTATGTCATCTGCTTATCATGTTTCTGGGTATGCCGGACCTTCTGTGATTTGAGGTATCGTCCCGTTGTTTAACTCTTGGGCATCTATAATGTTTGACACTGGTGCATCACACTCATTCATCTCATCATCATTCACATCAGTATTGGGATTAGAGATATAATGTTTAGAGCATGTCTTATCTATTAATACTCCAGTTGGAGGTATTATTCATTTGAATCAGGTTTGCCGTGGTTGTATGCTTTTGATAGCAGACCGACAGTTGAGTGTTGTTTTGATTGTTACGCCAAATCTAGGATTTGACTTCATCCTTTGGATGGACTGGTTGGTCGAGTACCGGGCTTTTATAGATTGTTTAAGCGTCAGGTTACTCTTTTCACTCCTGATGGAGACAGTTGTAGATTTGAGGGAGATCAGTTGGATTTACCGATACCTTCATTGTTATTTTGGAGTAGTTTATACTCTTCCCTTGGAACTCTGGCTAATTTATTGGCCATAGAGAGGGGTACTTCCCTTGTGGAATTGCCACCCATTGTTTGTGAATTTCCTAACGTCTTCCCAGAAGACTTATCGGGATTGCCACCTGTCCGTGCTATCGATTTTGCAATAGATCTTGTGCCTGGCACTTCGCCTATTTCAATTCTGCCATATCGTATAGCACCAGCAGAATTGAAGGAGTTGAAACTTCAGTTGGAAGATCTTCAGAGTAAGGGTTTCATTCACCCGAGTGTATCCCCGTGGGGAGCTCCTATTCTCTTTGTTAAGAAGAAGGATGGAACATTGAGATTATGCATTGATTACCGAAAACTCAATCATGTGACGATCAAGAATAAGTATCCACTTCCAAGAATTGATGATTTGTTTGATCAACTCAAAGGTTCTACTTATTTCTCCAAAATTGATTTGAGATCGGGTTATCATCAACTTCGTATTCGAGAGTTGGACATCTCGAAGACAGCTTTTAGTTCTCGATATGGGCATTTCGAGTTTGTGGTTATGCCATTTGGTCTGACCAATGCTCCAGTATCATTTATGGATCTTATGTAGCGAGTATTTCACGATTATTTAGACAAGTTCATGATTTTATTTATTGATGATATTCTCATCTACTCTTCCTCTAAGGAACTTCATGAGGAACACTTAAGAATTGTCCTACAGTTATTGCGTACTCACCGATTGTTTGGTAAATTATCTAAATGTGATTTTTGGTTGACAGAGTAAAATTTTTACGACACGTTGTCTCAAGAGATGGAGTGTTAGTTGATTCATCAAAGATTGAAGCTGTTATGGATTGGCAGCCACCTAAGAATGTATTTGAGATACGTAGTTTCTTGGTTTTAATAGGCTATTATCGTCGCTTTGTGAAAGACTTTTCTCGTATTGCTTCACCTTTGACTAAGCTTACGCTTAAGGGGTAAAATTCATTTGGACTGAGAAGTGTGATAAAGCTTTTTAGCTTTTAAAGACTCGATTGACTTTAGCACCAGTCTTGATTATTTCGGAGCGTGGTGTTGACTATGTAGTCTATTGTGATGCTTCACTTTTTGGTTTGGGGAATGTACTTATGCAAGAAGGAAAGGTTATTTCCTATGGTTCTCGCGAATTGAAGCCTCATGAGCAGAATTATCCGACTCGTGATTTAGAGATTGCTGCCGTTGTGTTTGCTTTAAAATCATGGCATCATTACTTACATGGGGAACGATTTGATGTCTTTTCATACCACAAGAGCTTGAAGTATATCTTTACTCAACGTGATCTGTGTCTTTGACAACGCCGATGGATGGAGTACTTAGAAGTTCATGACTTCAAACTATAGTATCATTCAGGGAAGATAAATGTAGTGGCCGATGCACTGAGTCGCAAGTCTCGAGGTTCCTTGGCTTATTTGGCTATTCGGGAATGGAATATGCTCAATCAGATTGGGGAGTTTGAGGAAGAGTTTGACTATTTTGAGGATCGTGCTTCATTGTATTCTGTCATGGCTCAACCGTTGATCATTCAACAAGTGAAAGATGAACAAAAATCTGATCCTATAGCATCTACTTTTCGTATGCGAATTCTTCGTGGAAACGTTTAGAATGTTGGACTTTTGACTCCGAATGTGGGTTAAAATTCAAAGACCATTTGTTTGTGCCTTTTGCAGTTCGTGAAGAAGTGATGAAGGAATTCCATCATTCACGATTAGCAGTGCATCCGAGAGGTAACAAGATGTATCATAATCTGCGACATCAGTTTTGGTGGAAGGGCATGAAGCGTGATGTCGCTAAATTTGTATCTCGGTGTTTGACTTGTCAACAAGTGAAAGCCGAACATCAGAGACCTGCAGGGTTATTGTAACCATTACCAGTTTTAGAGTGGAAATGGGAGCATGTGACAATGGATTTTGTGACAACGCTTCCTAGGTCACCACGCGGTCATGATGTTGTTTAGGTCATTATGGATCGTTTGACAAAGTCTACACATTTTCTGGAAATGTGTTTGACAGATTCGGTTGATGTCCTTAGTCGCTTGTATATTCGAGAGATCATTTAGTTACATGGAGTCCCTATTTTTTTGTGTCGGATCGAGATTCGTGGTTTACTTCCATGTTTTAAGAAGGTCTCTAGAAAGCTTTGGGCACAGAATTCAGATTGAGTACGGCTTTTCATCCTCAGACGGATGGTCAGTCAGAACATATATACAGACCTTGAAAGATATGATACGAGCTTGTGTTATGGATTTCAAAGGTAGTTGGGAAGACCACCTACCATTGATCGAGTTTGCATAAAACAATAGTTATAAAGCAAGTATTCAGATGGCACCATTCGAGGACCTATATGGACAACTGTGTCGTTTTCCCGTATATTGGACAGAAGTTGGAGAAGCATCTTTGTGGGGACCAGATCAAGTAAGAGAAACTACTGAAAAGATAAAACTGATTCGTCGAGAATACTTACGGCTCAGAGCCGACAGAAAATTTATGCTGATAAGAAGAGAAGACCGTTGTCCTTTGAAGTTGGGGATCATATGTTTCTCAAAGTTTAACCTTGTCATGGTGTACTTCATTTTGGACAGGATAAGAAGCTTTCACCTTGTTTCATTGGACCTTTCTAGATTTTGGAAATTGTAGGTAAAGTTGTCTATCGGCTGGCTCTGCCTCCGTAGTTGGCAAAAGTTCATAATATATTCATATCTCGATGCTTCGGAAGTATGAACCTGATCTGTCTAATGTTTTAGATTTGACTGATTTACCATTGGAGCAAGATGCGTCGTATGAGGAGCAACCAGTACAGATTCTAGAGGCTAAGGAACATGAGCTTCGTGGTAGAACTATTCATTTGGTTTAAGCATTGTGGCGACAACATAGTACTAAGAAGACTACTTTGGAGAACGAGATCGATATCCGCATTTGTTCTCTTCTTGAGTTAATTTTTTTTTCGTGTTGATTGTTATCTCTATGCAAATTTCACAGACAAAATTTCTTTTAAGGTGGGTAGGATGTAATACCCCGTTATTTATTTTCGCTTTTTATTCGAAAATATACCAGTTTTGGATTTTGTGCTGTATAATTTTTACCTGCATGTGTGTATAATCGCGTGAGCTCAACATACACAATGATTCCTTATATGAAACTTGGAACCCAATTTGTTTCGTGTAGTATGTGAGCTATGCATGTGTGAGTGTGTGTTTAGTATGTTGTGTGTGTTTTGGGCCCTAAGCAAAAACTTCTTATATATGTTCTACCCACCCCGCCAACACAAATCAAGCACACAACTCTCTGCTCTCTCAACTATTTCTCTATTGTCTCTCTCTCTCGGCAACTTACACACACACATATTATTATATTCACACACGCACATTCATATGTATATATATATATATTTATATACTAGGAGATTAAAAAATCAAGCTTTGGGTTTTGAATTTGGAGCTTGGTACTCTCTGTGTATCCTCAGAAATCCGAATTGGGGTAAACCTCATATTGAAATTTCATTCTTTTTAATTCTGTTTATATCAATGTTGATATAGATATAGATATGTATAAAATTCATATATATATCGTTAAGAGTCCAAAAATAGCGAGTAGAAAAACAGGCATGAAAACTTGATTTATTTATGTCAAATGAAAGGTCTCGATCCCCCGAGGCTGCCTTTTTAATTTCAAAAGCTAATTTGCAACGGTTGCGACTAACGGTCAATTTAAAGTTTTGTCGCCTTTCAATTTTTTGATAAAATCAAGAGCTGTGATCTAATTCATGAAATTGTGATTTCGTATTTAAAATCTACGCAGAAAAAGGAAGGGATTCATATATTGAAAGTCCTGTTTTGGTTAAGTTTTTAAAATGGGTAAAAACCAATCTTTGACTTCAAAATAGGGGAAAAAGAAGGAAGAAGACATTTCTATGACATCTCGCGCACGCGATCGAGCTATTTTTGAAAACTATTTTTAAATAAACACGTGGCCTTACTGAGAAAAACTCGCCCGAGCGGCCCGCGCGAGCGAGGTATCGCCCGAGTGGCTAGCGCGAGAGACCTGAGGGAGTTTGTTGAAATCTCCTATTTTCTTATAATTGAATCAGAAATGAGCTAAGGGACCTTGTACCCTAAGCTTTTAGGGTTGTACCTCACTTTAGTAGTAGTTGTACTTGTGCTTAGAGGTGTTGTACCTCACTGATATACGTACATTATTGTATATCGAGATTTGTAACAGATTGAGCAGTTCCGGTTTCTGTTATGTGTACTTATTCAATCCTCGGTGAACGGTAGTTCTGTATTACCCTCAATAAAGTTGTATAATATATTAACAGTGTATTTACATGTTACATGAATTGATTAGCATTGATGCTTTAAGTGTTTACTTAAGCTGTGATGCTTTAAGTGTTTACTTGAGTTGCTCTATCTTATGTGTTTACTTGAGTGATTTTAGCATATCAATTGTGTTGTTTTAAATGAATAACATGCCTTGATACTTTGTCTTATAAAATAATGAACATGTTTGGATGCTTAGAGCTCACATGTGTCATAACATTTCATAAGCATGAGCATAAGCATGAACACGAACACGAAAACGAAAATCACGAAATAATTTTGGGATGAAAGACCTTAGAGGCTTTTGGTTTTGAAAAGGGAAGACCTTAGAGGATTTTGTGCATAAAACCCTCTAGGAGGGACTTTGTTTTGAAAAGATAAAAATCCCGGATTTATGGGTAGGCGTGTGAGATGGGTACCACCAGGAACTCGAATTGCAGGATGTGATGCAAGAACCACTGTACGTTGAAGGCTAGGCCTCCATGTAATTCGTAAGGCCCAAAGTCCCGCACGTTTGAGGTTAGGCCTACGTGGACGGGAAGACCATATATGGTCCGAGTAATGATATTGACGATCGAGGGTGAGTGTTTAAAAGGCATGAAAACGGTTTTCTTGCATGACATTGGCATTCATTGCACTGACGCATGTTATATAATAAATGTTGTTGTGTGGTTATATGACTATACTAGCCTTTTGGCTTATGGACTATTAAACCTTTATTTAAGGTGATATAGTTAAGGGCAAGGACTTGAGACTTGACAATGCTTCTGCTATAGTTTGAAGACCCCGCGTGTGGGGATTATCATTTAGTTAATGTAATAATATTTGGTTTCAAAGAACATGTTATATTTCAATTGGGCAAATGTTAGTCCACCCACTTTTAAGTAAAAAGATAGCTTAATTCTAATTTTCCACTGCTTATATTCAAAACGTTTTGTTCAAGAAAGAATATTTTTAAATGAAAACCAGATTTCCGTTTTATAAATGTTTTCCTAATGAGAATCGTATATCACTTATAACCCTCGGAGTCTAGGACTCGAGGAGTTACCGATTGGTGTCAAAGCCCACTATTATTGGTTATTGTTATGCTTCCTCCGGATGACACCCTGTCGCCGAGACCCATGGCGGGGCGTCATAGAATGGTATCAGAGCATAACCGGGTCGAATGCTTGGAACGCCGGGTTATGTGCTCACTAGTATAGTTTTGTTGACATGTTAGACATATTAGTTAGTAAACGACATATGATTTGATTTATGTTTACACGCTATATGATAACTTGAGGGCTTAACTATTTACTTGTTATGTTTTGACATATACATGTGTTGTTGAAACACTTTCATGATTAGTTTATGTTATGTGATTCGTATACTCAATTTGATCTTGTTATAGATATGCCGCCGTGTTGTGAGAATCGCAGTATTGAGCTTCAGGCTGATGAGCAGATATCGGCTACTTCGGTCCTATTTAGAGGCCGAGGTTTAGGTCGTGCTCGAGGACGTGGTCCAGGTAGAGGTCGTGGTCAAGTTCAAGGCCATGACCGAGGTCGTCAAGGTCGTGTCGTGGTTGTGGTCGAGGTCACACTCCTGATGTTGTAATTGAATCTGAAGCCTCCATAGGACTGGTTTATATTCCTGATGGACTGCAAGGGTTACAGAATGTAGCTGATGTAATTATAATGGTAGTCAGAGATGTTATGCCACCTCCTCCCCCTCGTGCTCCGAGAGGTGAGACAAATCCTGCTAGAGCTCGAGAGCGGCTGATTACAATAGATTTCAATGCTAGGAAGCCGCCACAATTCTCTGGTAGCTCTGACCCAATGGCTGCAGAGGATTGGCTTCAGTATATCACGAAGATATTCGAATTCATTGATCTTCATGAGGATGCTCTCCACATCAAGTTGGCTATATACTTATTTTCTAGAGAAGCTGCCCATTGGTGAGATTGTACTGTGAGTGTTCATCCACTTGTTAGCATGACCTGGAAATCATTTAAGAGTCTTTTCCTCGATAAGTACTTCCCAAAAGTATAGAGGGATGCAAAAAGGGCTGAATTCTTTACCCTTCAGCAGGGGGATATGTCGGTAACAGAATATGCTACTATGTTTTCTAACTTGGCTCATTTTGTGCAAGAGCAGTTAGTCAGTGATCATTTCAATGTTACATGATTTGCCTCTGGTCTTTGACCCTTTATTCGGAAAATTATGGCTAGTACACCTATCACCACTTATGTTGATATTTTAACAAGTGATGATGCCAAAAATTGGTAAGCAAGATTTATGCGGGAAGATAGAGTAGAAAAAGGGTTGGTATGTGGTTCGGTCCCGTTAATGAGGTGACCTACGTCCACGGGTGCGTCTAAGCGCTTCTCACTAGCAGATCACCGGCAGGCCTGGTGAGCCAACAAAGATGGGCGACACTACCAGTAATACCGGCCGGGTATATGCGTATAGGTGGTGAGTTCTCTAGCGAGTAAGTATATGCTCAGAGAAGTAATTTTTCGGATCCCTCTAAAGAGGATAGGTGGGCTCTTTTATAGATGTAAGAGTCCACCCTTACATGGTAAGTTCGCTAGATTAGGAAGCCTAATCTAATCACAATAGATTTGCACAACATTAGGGGAGTTTCCTAAGTGGCTTAGGAAACCATCGATTCTTTCTTGATAAAGTCATGGCCGTATAAGGAAACGATGGGAGACGCCATCTACTCTGCACCTACCGGGGAGGCATTACGCCCCGTCCCCGAGCCGCCGAGTAACCCGAACGGTTACAGCTGAACTCCTCGGAAGTGTGGGCTCCATGCTCCCCTTCCAGACTAACCGGGCTATCCGCTGACCACGTGGTGGTTGGACAGTTATAGAATATTTTTGTATGTATCAGCTGCCCCCCATTTTCAAAGTTGAGATGACGTCTTGCCAGATGAAATTTGAAAATTAGGAATATCTTCCAGATACCGACTGGGAAAATACCAGGAACCCCGTCGGAACAGGGCTGGTCTGTAACGACCCGTCGGTATATCGACCGAGCGGTGAACCTGCAGGACCGGGCCCCCCGGCGCCACGTGTCCACTGGTTACTGGTATGGTTCGGATCCAAAGCTGCCAGTTTGGAAGTAACCGAATCGTCCAGGTGGCAACCGAACCATCACGTCGTGCATTCAATGCTCACGCTTTTTGAGACGACGCCCCACTTGCCCGAAACGACAGTTTCGGCGGGAGATCATGTGAGCCATCCGATCAAGTTTGATCCTAACCGTTCGCGATGCCTATATAAGGAGCACCTATTCAATCTGCTTCTCACTGCAAATCATCAACTAAATCGCCCGAGAAAAACACTCCGAGCTTCTTCTTCTCTACTATTTTTGTTTCTCAAACTTCCCTCAAATGGCTTCACATATTGATCTGTCGTCTGATGAAGGGCTTAGAGCCTTTCGAGAGGATTGTCACATTCTGGACGATGTCGAAGTCCGTCCGTACATTGAGGGGGAGGAAGTAGACTTCCCTTTCGTCCTCATCAGCAGCTACCTGCTGCTTATCGTGGGACTACGCTTTTCCCTCCCGGTCTCCTTTTGTGACCTGCTTGAGGGGTTGCGCATCCCGCTCTGCAAGTGTCGTCCAAACGTCGCCCGCCTCCTCTGGGGAATATCAGTGCTGAATGAGCGACCTGGGTTGTTCCTCCGTTCCGTCGACATCGCCAGGTGTTACATCCTGGGCATCGACCACGGGGGTCCTTACTTGCGCCCCACGATCGAGGGGAAGGACTTTGTCCGAGGTCTGGACTTCCCAAACAAAAACTGACGGCGCTACCCTTGGGTCGTGGTCTCCGGTAACTGGCTGGAGGACGCCATTTTCTGCCCTCCTGCGGTTTTTGATCCCAACCTCTGCAAACAATCCTTTGCTGCCTCCCGCGGCGTGGCCCCTACTGCTGATGATACGGAGGCGATTGACCGAGCCATCGAGGCTGGCCTGTTGTTCTCTGCTTTGGTCGGGGGTCATGCAGATGATGCTGGCGCCGGACCTTCCTCCACGGCCCACGCTGCTGCGGCTTCTGGGTCGCGCCGCTATACTCGATCCATGGCCACCGGCCCGCGCGCCACATATAAGGCTGGATCACCCGAGGGGCCAATTTCTCTGCCCACCAGCAGTGACTCCACCTCGTCCGGGGATGCAAGCCCGCCACCAGGCCCGTCCAGGAAGGGAAAAGAGAAAGAAGTTGGTGAGGGGTCTCCACCTCCACCAAAGAAAAGCCGGATGGATCCCCCGGTCGGCCTTTACGTGCCTAGCTCTTGGACCGGCCTTTCCCTTGCTAACCTGGAGGGTCGTCTTCAAGAGGTGGAGAAGCAGACTGCCCACCTGCAGACTAACTCTGTCACGCAGGAGGTGGATGTTCACACCACAGAGCTTACCGTCAAGGATTTAGTGGCGAGGATTACGGCCCTAGAAGAGGAGGTGAAAGCTCTGAAGGGCAAAGGACCTTGAAGACTCCTTGCTTTTTTTCTCTTTTTTTTTTTTTTTTTTACCGGGGAGCTACTATAACTGCCCTCGATCTCTGTACAGTTTTACTCTTTACTGCAATGAAAAGGTCTTTGAGGCCAACCTTTTTTTTATCTCTCTACTCTTCTAACTATTTATTACTTCTACATAGAATTTAGCCTTCAATACCCGATCGGTTTTCGTCGACCGACCTGATTTCGGCTTTCTGCCCCTTTGCGACTGATATTTAGGACTCTGTTTGACTTTATCGGCGCTGCGCCCCATTTTCGGAACTGACTAGACATGTCATCGGGCAAGGATCGAAAATCAATATTGCTCTAAAAACCGTCCGGGTAACTCCCATGGATCCGGTTAGTGTAGAAAAAGGCTAAGGTGGCGGTATCGTGGGCCCGGACTTATTGCCGCCACGTGGAAAACGGTAAGTGGCCAGGTTAGGATCCAACGCTGGCGGTTCGATCGTAACCGAATCGCCAGTTGGCTAATCGAGCCGTCGTGTCACGTATTTAATGAGCGCGCCTTTTGAGGCGACGCGTCATGTAGCCGAAGCGACAGTTTGGGCGGGAAATCCGGTGGACCGCTGGATCTGCCCTGATCTCGGCCGTTCACAGCCTTTATATAAGGAGTACTTGCCTCATTTCTTGCATCCCTTCTTGATCTTCTACTTTCTGCTTTCTTCCCTCTTTCCCCCGTCCTTTTTCATTTCGGAGCGAGGCTGGAGAGAACGAATCTTGTGAGGTTCGAGCGGGAGTGGGATTTCTTCCTCCTTAGATTCTGTGCGTTTTTTGAGTCGCGTGGAACTTTAATTCATCTGAACCGAGCAGGTGTTTCTTGCGCTATTTTGGAAGAGTGGTACCTGGTGCTGAGGAGTGTCTACTCGTTACCATTCAGGTTAGTGACTCTGCCCCCCTGTATATCAGGCTTGGGGTTTCCGATCCATACGCAGGTCGTAGTTTGTGTCCGTTCTCTTCCGTCGGAGTGCCAGAGATGGACCACTCCGGCTTCAACTCTGCGTCGAGATCGGAGAGTGAACAGTATTGGTCAGGAGCCCCCGGTGCCAGTCTGGACCGGCTCCCTGAGTCCCTGACCGATCATCAAAGTGGGGCCAGGAGTCCCGTTCGTCTGTCCGATAGTGAGTCCACCCAGGAGGCCCCTGTTGCCTCCGTCTCGAGGGGTTCGGGCGACGAGTTGCCCAGGGGGACTGATCGTGTAATTTTTGCTTGTGAGTCCACTTCTTCTGTACTGCGCTCCCAAGACCTTCTCCGGATCAGGGAGAGATATTCTCTTCCTGATGGTTGCACCCTAGCCGTAAACCCCGGCGGTGCGCACCTCTATCAGTCCCTCTATCAGTCGGGGTTCGTCACCCTGTTCGAGGATGCTATGATGGCGGGTCTCCGACTCCCCCTTCACCCTGTAGCCCGGGATATCCTGATCTATCTCGATATCGCTCCCGGGCAGTTAGCCCCCAACGGGTGGAGGTTCCTGATGGGGTGTATATCGCTGTGGCCTCAGGTGTTCGGGTACGAGCTTACCCTTCATGAGTTTCTTTGGGCCCACCGACCATTCCCTGTGCACCGGGAAGTGGGGTTTTTATCATTTTCTGCCCATCCGGGCAGGAAAATTATCGATAGATGCCCCAGCAACAACAAGGGGTGGAAGGGCAAGTTCTTCCAGGTTCCACCCTTCGCCTTTGCGACATGGCTCCGGGGACCCAGCTGAGGACATCCTGGGCTGGGGAGTTGAGGGGTAAGACCACCCATCCGAGTTCGTCCATTCTTTTGGTTTTTGGAACGCAATGGCTTGCTAACTGACTTCATTCTTCTGTCCACAGCTGGCTCGACGGAACCGCCCGAAATCCTCGAGCTGTGCCAGGCCAGGATCTGGAACCTAGCAGAGTTGCCCGCCAGTGTTTGGAACGTATTATCCCGAACAGGGGACTTTGTCGAGACCTACTCCCCTAAGGAGCCCGATCCAGCCCCCAGCTTTTCATCCCTCATCCCCGGTGAGTTCTCAGGTTGCCTCACTGGCACGCCCTGCACTTGTCCGTATCGTTTCTCACATTTCTGACCGTGCAATCTTGCTTTTTTGCAGAAATGGCCCCCAAAGCGCAATTTGGAGCAGCTGAGGGAGAGACTGGTTGCTATTGTTGCCGCCGCCGCCGCTGCTACTCGGATGGCGATCGCCCAGGGGAAGAGGCCAACCACCGAGGCCCTGGGCGGTGAGCGCCCGCTTCGACACATCCGCCATGGGACGGTCAACCGTCCGGACCCTGCGGGGACATCGGCTCCCCAAAGGTTGGTTGTTGAGGAGCCCGCACCCCGGGCTGATATTCCATCCAGTCTGCCCATCGGTAGGCCTGGGGAGGTTCGGGACAGGCTAAAATCTGTCCTAATCCCGAGCCAGGTAGAAGCATACGCCGGGCTATCTCCCCAGGACTTCCAAGGGTGGTTGTATAGCCTTTCTCATCTGGTAAGTGTTCTTTCTCCCTTCAAATATCGGCCTGTTCCCTATTTACTTGCCTAACTGATCTTCATACTCTTGCTGCAGGTTGGCTGTATGGCGGCGGGATCCGATTCCCTCCTGTCTTCCCTGGCCGGGAAGGCCGCCGCTGCTGACGCCGCCCTTTCGAAGGAGCGGACAGAACTGCAAGTAGCAAAAGCTGCCTTGGCCGTCGAGACGAGCAAGACGAAGTCGTTGGCCTTGAGTTTGGGTGCGGCTCAGGCGGACCTGGCAGCGGCTCTGGCCGAATTGGAGGTTTCCCGGGCCCTCACTGCGGCAGCTGAAGCCCGGGCGAAGGCGGCGGCCGAGACACCTGCTGTAGGGGCCTTGTAGGGCGCATTTGATGACGGCTTCTTCCAAGGTTATGACGATATGAAGCGGCGGGTAGCCCGAGATCACCTCGAATGGGTCCTTTCGGCCTACGAGGGGATTGACTCAGATTACTGGGATGTCGGTGAAGATCCCATAGCTGGTGAAGCTCCTGTGGTTGGTGAAGACCCTACGACCATTGCTGAGGCCACAGAACTCGCCCCAGGCGGGGACTTGGGGGTCGAAGGACTTGCCGTACTAAGGGAGCAGACCGGGGAGACCGAGGATGTGGTCAATGTGGAAGACTGACTCCCCGGTTCCTCCTTGTTGTTTTTTATTTCGTTGCTTGTAGTTTTTTTTATTTTTGGGGAGGCCACTACAACTGCCCCCCAGGCTTTGTACATTTTCTTTGATTAATGTAAGGACCCCTGAGGTCAGCTTTCCATCAACTTTGTAGTGTTTTTGTACTATGCCTTTTTGCTAGTATCCGTTCGGTTTTTGGCCGACCTAACATCTGCCTTAGCAAATGCTTTAGGACCGTCACCCACAGAACACCTAGTCGAACGATGCAATTCCCTGTTTTAGCCTCAACATTCCCCTTATCCCCCTGCCCCCCAATCATTTTGCTAAGGCGGGAGTATGGGAGTACGGGAGTAAGTAGCCGTAGGGAACCGACCTGGAACATGGGTAGTTACAGGAGCTTTTGAAGCTTGTCATCGTCGGCCACCTAGGGGCTTGGCCCCGTTGTCGGCTGGACCTAGGCGAAACTTAATTAATGTCCTGTTTGTAGGTCTAGTACCCTTTTGTCCCCGACCTTCTTGCGAAGGCGAGGGCATGCAGAGGGGTGACCATAGAAAATCGACCTGGAACATGGGCAGTTGCAGGGGCTTTTGAAGCTTGCCATCGTCGGCCACCTAGGGGCTTGGCCCCGTCGTCGGCTGGACCTAGGCGAAACTTAATTAATTTCCTGTTTGTAGGTCTAGTACCCTTTTGTCCCCGACCTTCTTGCGAAGGCCGGGGCATGCAGAGGGGCGACCATAGGAAATCGACCTAGAACATGGGTGGTTGCAGAGGCTTTTGAAGCTTGCCATCGTTGGCCACCTAGGGGCTTGGCCCCGTCGTCGGCTGGACCTAGGCGAAACTTAATTAATTTCTTGTTTAGGTCTAGAACCCTCCTGCCCCCGAGCTTCCTGTTAAGGCGGGGGTGTGCTGGGGACCGACCATAGGAAACTGACCTGGAACATGGGTGGTTGCAGGGTCCTTTAGTGCCTGGGTTCAGAGCCCGAGGTCCTTTCTGCCTCAGGGTGTTGCCCGAGGTCTGTTCTGTGCCTGGGCTCGGAGCCCGAGGTCTTTGCTTTGCACGGTGTATTGACCGGGTTGAATTTTCAAAGCAAACTTTATCAATTTTATTTGAAAAATAACAATCTGTAATAGTTGCCTAACCAAGGCTACACGAAAAGAACTTGTCCTATAGTACTAGATTCCCGTAGCCAGATGCTACTGGTAATACTTGCGGAGGTGTTGCACGTTCTAGGGATGACTAAGATCGTGCCCGTCCATGTTCTGTAGCCAGTAGGTTCCCGGTCGGTTGATCCGAGTCACTATATACGGTCCTTCCCAGTTTGCTCCCAACTTCCCATGGCTTGGAACTCGGGTAGACTGGTTCACTGCCTTAAGGACGAGGTCCCCGACTTGGAAGCTACGATGCTTCACCTTGCTATTATAATACCGCGAGACCCTTTGCTTGTAAGCTGCCACCCTGAGATAGGCATGGTCTCTTTTTTCTTCCACCAGGTCTAGTTCTGTCCTGAGGGCTTCTCCATTGTCTGGGTCATTGAAGGTAGCCACCCGGTATGAGGGCAGCCCGAGCTCTGTGGGGACTACCGCCTCAAAATCATAAGTTAAGGAAAATGGGGTTTACCCCGTAGCTGCCCGGGGTGTGGTGCGGTAGGCCCACAGGAGGGCTGGCAGTTCTTCAGCCCACAGGCCCTTGGCATTCTCAAGCCTTGTCTTAATCGACTGCAAGATTGTGCGGTTGGTCACTTCGGCCTGACCATTAGCTTGTGGATGCTCGGGAGAAGAGTAATGGTTTAGTATCCCATAGCCCGAGCAGAACTGCCTGAAGATAGGTGTATCAAATTGTCGGCCATTGTCACTGATCAGGACTCGTGGGATACCGAACCGGCTGAGGATATTCCTTTCCACGAAATTCTCCATTTTCCGCTCGGTTATCGTTGCCAAGGGCTCGGCCTCTGCCCATTTGGTGAAGTAGTCAACAGCTATCACGGCAAATCTGACTTGCCCTTTCCCTGTCGGTAAGGGACCAACAATGTCGATTCCCCACTGGATAAATGGCTAGGGACTGTGGACCGGTGTTTGGAGTTCCCCCGGTTGGTTGATCATGGGAGCATACCGCTGGCACTTATCACACCTTCGAACATACTCCTGTGAATCTCGGGCCATGGTTGGCCAATAGTAACCTTGTAACAGGGCCTTTCTGGAAAGCGCCCGACCTCCGATGTGGTTTCCACACACACCTTCATGGATTTCAAACAGTATTGTTTGCACTTGCGCGGGATGAACGCAACGGAGGTACGGGATAGTGAATCCCCTCTTGTAGAGGACACCGTCAAGGATATGGTATCGTGCCACCCTGTACTTAACCCGCCTTGCTTCCTCTTTGTCATCCGGCAGCCTTCCTGTTGTCAAAAATATCACGATTGGATCCATCCAACTAGGTCCCGGAGTGACCGGGTCAACCTCCATGCCCTCTGAAATGATCACACTTGGCTCGGGTAGGAATTGTATCCTTATCCCAGGCAAGTCTGACTCAGATGACGAGGCGAGGCGAGCCAGCCGGTCAGCTCGGGTGTTTTCTTCTCTAGGTATTCGAGTGATGGAGAATCCTCGGAGTTGATTGGAAATCGTCCGGACGAGGGCCAGGTAGGCTATCATGCTGTCCTCCCACGCTTTGTATTCTTGGTTTACCTGATTGACTACAAGCTGGGAGTCGCTGTAGCTCTGGACTTGTTGGGCACTCATTGAGGTGGCCAACTGTAACCCGACCAAGAGGGCTTCGTACTCGGCCTCTTTGTTGGAGGCACGAAACCCAAACCTCAGAGCATATTCAAGCTGGATGCCATCGGGGGTAGTCAGGATGATCCCGGCCCCACTACCTTGCTGGTTGGAAGAGCCATCGACATGTAGCACCCAGGTCGGGATGCCGGAATGCAATCCGGGTGGTAAGGCCGGAGGCTCGGGTTCTTCGACCGGGTCTTCTGGGTATGTAAACTCGACCAAGAAATCAGCGACGACTTGTCCCTTGATGGCTGTCCGAGGTCGGTAAGTTACTTCAAACTCTTCCAATTCCAATGCCCACTTGACGAGCCTCCCGGATGTGTCTGGCCGAGAGAGAATTTTGCGGAGGGGCTGTTCGGTCAACACTACGATGGCATGGGCCTGGAAGTACGGGCGAAGCCTTCGGGCTGAGGTGATGAGGGCGAAGGCCAACTTTTCGATACGGGAGTATCGGCTTTCCGCACCTTGCAACGCCCGGATGGTGTAGTACACTGGGAACTGTATCCCGTGCTCTTCCCGAATAAGTGCCGAGCTAACCGCCGACGGTGACACCGCCAGGTACAGGAACAGTTCCTCTCCGGATGCCGGTGTCGACAGTAGAGGAGGTGAGGCCAGGTATTTCTTGAGTTCCTGGAATGCCTCCTCACACTCTTCGGACCACTGAAAAGCTTTGCGGAGGATTTTGAAGAAGTACAGGCACCGATCGGTAGCTCGGGACACGAATCTATTAAGTGCGGCCACCCGTCCAGCTAGGCTTTGAACTTTTTTTGTTGATTTAGGTGACCGCATGTTGATGATAGATTGGATTTTATCGGGGTTTGCTTCGATTCCCCGCCTGCTGACTAGATGACCGAGGAACTTGCCGGACGAGACACCAAAGGTGCATTTGGCCGGGTTCAACTTCATCTTGAAATTTCTCAAAATGCTGAAAGCCCCGGCTAGATGCTCAACGTGGTCGGGCTCATCCCGGCTCTTGACCAGGAGATCGTCCACGTACACTTCCATGGACTTTTCGATGAGGTCTTTGAACATGAAATTGACTAGGTGCTGATATGTAGCCCCGGCGTTCTTAAGGCTGAAGGGCATGACTCTGTAACAGTACGTGCCTTGGTCGGTGATGAACGCCGTCTTCTCTTCGTCCCTGGGGTACATGCTGATCTGATTATACCCCGAGTAGGCATCCATGAATGAGAGGAGTGAGTGGCCCGCTGTTGAGTCGACGAGAAGGTCTATCCTGGGCAGCTGGTAACAGTCCTTGGGACAGGCCTTGTTGAGGTCAGTGAAGTCTATGCACATTCTCCACTTCCCATTGCTCTTTTTGACCAGGACCACGTTAGCCAACCAATCGGGATAGTAGACCTCCCGGACATAGTTCCCCTTTAGGAGCTTCTCGACCTCCTCACTTACTGCCATTTGTCTCTTGGGGGCCATGCCCCTCCGTTTCTGCTTCACTGGGCGGCAGTCTGGGCTAACATTGAGATGATGGGACATCACCCAGGGATCAATCCCTGGCATGTCCTCATGACTCCAAGCGAAAACGTCCTGGTTTTGCCTCAGGAACTGGGTCAACTTTTCCTTCAAGGCAGGCTCCAGTAGTGCGCCTATGTCGACCGTGCGACCAGGGTGTTCTGGATCTAGCACAACTTGCTCCAACTCCTCCATAGGTCCTATCACGCCCCTCTGGTCCCGGGGGTCCTTTTCTTGGACGTTTAGTGTTTTGGTGATTGCCCCCCGACGCAACAAGCTAACATAATAACTTCGAGCCGTGGTCTGGTCTCCTCGCAAACATCCGGGTCCCTGGGGAGTTGGGAACTTCACGGTTAAGCTGTATGTGGAGACAACTGCTCGGGCCCTGTTAAGGGTCGGCCTTCCGAGGATGACGTTGTAGGCCGAGGGGGCCTCCACTATCACAAAATTAGTCAGCATGGAAACCTGCTGCAGGTAGGTCCCCATGAGAACTGGGAGCTCGATCGTACCGAGCGGTTGAGTGCTGGAGCCGTTGAATCCGACCAGGGGAGTAGCAACATGCCGGAGCCGATCCCGGGAGATCCCGAGTTGGTCGAATGCCGCTGTAAACATTATGTCAGACGAGCTGCCTATGTCAACCAGTACCCTCTGGACCATATAGTTAGCTATAGAAAGCGTCACTACTAGCGGGTCGTCATGGGGGCAGTGGAGGCCCTGTACATCATCGAACGAGAACGTCAGAACGTCAGTTGGTGAGGAGTCGGTGGATTGGACCTGCCATACATCCACTCGGGATGCTCGGGCATGCCTCTTCCGTGCCGACTGAGAGTCACCTCCGCCAGATGTTCCTCCGGAGATCACATTAATGTGGCCGAGCGGTGGAGGGGGCTGACCGGGAGCTTGGGCTTCCTGTTGGGGTCATCTGTCCGTTGTGACAAACTCGGCAAGATGTTCCTGCTCGATCAACTTCTCGATTGCTATCTTCAATTTGAAGTAATCCTCCATTTCGTGGCCGTGATCCCTGTGGTAACGGTAGAACTTCTCCCGGTTTCTCTTACCGGGTGGGGCTCTGAGTTTAGCTGGCTGCGGAAGCAGCCTCTGTGCCTCTGCGGCGACCATCACCTCGTGTATAGGTCGGGAAAGTGGTGTAAAAGCCGTTAGGGGCTGATCTCTAGCATCTCTTTGATCTTGCTTCGGCTTCTTTCCCGGACCATTCTCGAATCCCTCGCGCTTGCGCTTGGCTTTTGGGGATTCGTCTTCCGCCTGGCTGGCGCATTTTGCCTTCAAAAACTCCTCGGTATCTATATACTTTCCAACTCTTTCCGAGAGTTCCACCAGAGTTGCCGGTCGGTTGCGATGAAAAGACGTGGCCACCTTGGTGTGCTGAACTCCTGAACAGAACGCCATGATTGCGGCCGTCTCATTGAGGTTGCGGATCAGGAGCCTCTGCTGGTTGAAACGATCCACATACTCCCTTAAAGATTCACCCTTCTATTGCTTGACAGCTAGCAACTGGGTGTCCGGTTGCGATCAGTCTAGCATCCCGACAAACTGGCTGATGAAGAGTTTGCCGAGGGTTTTGAAGTTGTCAACCGTCTGAGGCTTCAAGGCATGGAACCACTGTGTGGATGATCCCTTTAGGGTGCTGGGGAAAGCTAGGCACAGCAGCTCGTCTGTCGTGGTGACCAGTGCCATCTGCGCCTTATAGGTGCGGATGTGGTCCACCGGACTCCCCGTGCCGTCGTATGAGCTAAGGTGCGGGGGTTTGAATTTCCGCAGTATGGGAAACTGTGTCACCCGGATGGTGTAGGGCGACTCTGTTTCTGTATTCGTGAGGTCGTGACCGGACTTGCGGTTCAGCCTCTCAATCTGCTGCTGCAGTTCCTCAACCTGGGCTTTGACGTCAGTGCGTCCTGCTCTCCTATCCGTGTCTGAACGGTAGGTGGGGTCGGACGATGAGGCCTCCTCCTCAAAGTGCGTCGACCTCGGAGATAGTGCCCGACTGTTGGTCTGGGTAAGCCTGTTCCTAAGGTCCCCTCGGCTCAGGACGGGAGGATCGTCGTCCGACTCCCGGGTTTTTCGTCCGGATTTTTCTGCCCTTGCTGCGCGCCGTTGATTAATGATGATTCGGGCGTCATCTGCTCGGCGCGCTCGGCAAGGGATGTACCGAGGCACCCTTTGAGAGCGCTTAGTGGCCTGGCTGCGCTCTCCACCTGCAGGGCATTCCCGGTTGGGTGAGGACACTGGAGCGGATCGTGCATGCTCTCGCACCCAATCCGGCTGGCTGACGGGGGCGCTTTTCTCAGGTCGACTCTCTGACGCGGGGCGCTTCTCATGTTGGGCCATAAGCGCGTCTATCTGCTGTTGTGCTCGACGCTGGCCCTCCAGGAGCTGCTCCAACGCCGCCGTGACCTGTTCAGTGTTCATGGAGGTGGCCCGTGGCTCGATCTGCAGGTTTTCCTGACCGGCTGAGTCGGCGGGGTTGTCGGTTTTCTTACCCTTCTTTGGCGGCATATTGATCAGTCAAAGATTTTTGTTGATGAGAAGACTGTGTCGTTCCCATAGACGGTTCCAAACTGATGATGCCAAAAATTGGTAAGCAAGATTTATGCGGGAAGATAGAATAGAAAAAGGGTTGGTATGTGGTTCGGTCCCGTTAATGAGGTGACCTACGTCCAAGGGTGCGTCTAAGCGCTTCTCACTAGCAGATCACCGACAGGCCTGGTGAGCCAACAAAGATAAGCGACACTACCAGTAACACCGGCCGGGTATATGCGTATAGGTGGTGAGTTCTCTAGTGAGTAAGTATATGCTCAGAGAAGTAATTTTTCGGATCCCTCTAAAGAGGATAGGTGGGCTCTTTTATAGATGTAAGAGTCCACCCTTACATGGTAAGTTCGCTAGATTAGGAAGCCTAATCTAATCACAATAGATTTGCACAACATTAGGGGAGTTTCCTAAGTGGCTTAGGAAACCATCGATTCTTTCTTGATAAAGTCATGGCCGTATAAGGAAACGATGGGAGACGCCATCTACTCCGCGCCTACCGGGGAGTCATTACGCCCTGTCCCCGAGCCGCCGAGTAACCCGGACGGTTACAGCTGAACTCCTCGGAAGTGTGGGCTCCATGCTCCCCTTCCAGACTAACCGGGCTATCCGCTGACCACGTGGTGGTTGGACAGTTACAGAATATTTCTGTACGTATCAACAAGATTGTTGGCTGTTGAAACTGTGGATTTGGATCTAAAAAGGGCCAGGGAGATAATTACTCCAACCAAGAGAACCGGTCAGTCTAAGAAAGTTAAGACAAAGACTAGGTCTCAATTTTAATCCTAACCTCCTCAAAAGCTGCAGCAATGATCCTATTCACAATAAAGATCTTCTTATCAAAGTTCTTAACAATCGGGGTTACAGCGAGGTGTGAATGCTGCTGGGGAGAAAGTTTGTCTCCGATGTGGTGATCCAAACCATTTCATCAAGTTTTGTCCTCAGCCACCACCCAAGAAATCTCATTCGATTGGTTCAACACCATAATATCCACCATCTTAGGCGATATTCGCTCAAAGCATGAAACCCTACCAAAACAGAGGGAATCAGGGAAATTATCAGAGGGCCGATAACCGTGGTAGTATTTAACCACAACACCACCATGAACCCCAAGGAAGGAATTTTGCTCTCCCTATGTCATATGCTTATCATCTTTCTGGGTATGCCGGACCTTCTGTGATTTAAGGTATTGACCCATTGTTTAACTCTTGGGCTTCCATATTGTTTGACACTGGTGCATCACGCTCATTCTTTTCATCAGCATTCGTATTAGTATTGGGATTAGAGATAGAATGCTTAGAGCATGTCTTATCTATTGATACTCCAGTTGGAGGTACTATTCATTTAAATCAGGTTTGCCGTTGTTGTACACTTTTGATAGCAGACCGGCAGTTGAGTGTTGATTTGATTGTTATGCCAAATCTAGGATTGGACTTCATCCTTGGGATGGACTGGTTGTTTGAGTACCAGGCTTTCATAGATTGTTTAAGCGTCAGGTTACTCTTTTCACTCCTGATGGAGATAGTTGTAGATTCGAGGGAGATCAGTTGGATTTACCGATACCTTCATTATTTTCATGGAGTAGGTTATACTCTTGCCTTGGAACTCTACCTAATTTATTGGCCATGGAGAGGTGTACTTTCTTTGTGGAATTGCCACCGATTGTTTGTGAATTTCCTAACGTCTTTCCAAAAGGCTTATCGGGATTGCCACCTGTCCATGCTATTGATTTTATAATAGATCTTGTGCCTGGCACTTCGCCTATTTCAATTCTGCCATATCGTATAGCACCAGCAGAATTAAACGAGTTGAAACTTCAGTTGGAAGATCTCCAGAGTAAGGGTTTCATTTACCCGAGTGTATCCCCGTGAGGAGCTCCTGTTCTCTTTGTTAAGAAGAAGGATGGAACATATTGATTATCGAAAACTCAATCATGTGACGATCAAGAATAAGTATTTACTTCCAAGAATTGATGATTTATTTGATTAACTCAAAGGTTCTACTTGTTTCTCCAAAATTGATTTGAGATCGGGTTATCATCAACTTCATATTCGAGAGTTGGACATCTCGAAGATAGCTTTTAGTTCTCGATATGGGCATTTCGAGTTTGTGGTTATGCCATTTGGTATGACCATTGCTCTAGCATCATTTATGGATCTTATGTAGCGAGTATTTCACGATTATTTAGACAAGTTCGTGATTGTATTTATTGATGATATTCTCATCTACTCTTCCTCTAAGGAACTTCATGAGGAACACTTAAGGATTGTCCTGCAGTTATTGCGTACTCACCGATTGTTTGGTAAATTATCTAAATATGATTTCTGGTTGACAGAAGTAAAATTTTTAGGACACGTTGTCTCGAGAGATGGAGTGTTAGTTGATTCATCAAAGATTGCAGCTGTTATGGATTGGCAGCCACCTAAGAACGTATTTGAGATACGTAGTTTGTTAGGTTTAATAGGCTATTATCGTTGTTTTGTGAAAGACTTTTCTCGTATTGCTTCACCTTTGATTTAGCTTACGCTTAAGGGGTAAAATTCATTTGGACTGAGAAGTGTGAGAAAGCTTTTCAGCTTTTAAAGACCCGATTGACTTTAGCACTGGTCTTGATTATTTCAGAGCATAGTATTGACTACGCAGTCTATTGTGATGCTTCACTTCTTGGTTTGGGGTATGTGCTTATGCAAGAAGGAAAGGTTGTTGCATATGGTTCTCGCAAATTGAAGCCTCATGAGCAGAATTATCCAACTCATGATTTAGTGCTTGCTGCCATTGTGTTTGCTTTAAGATTATGGCATCATTACTTATATAGGGAATGATTTGATGTCTTTTCATACCACGAGAGCTTGAAGTATATCTTTACTCAACCTGATTTGAGTCTTTGACAACGCCGATGGATGGAGTACTTAGAAGATCATGACTTTGAACTACAGTAACTTCCAGGGAAGGCAAATGTAGTGGCCGATGTACTGAGTCGCAAGTCACGAGGTTCCTTGGCTTGTTTGGCTATTCGGGAATGGAATATGCTCGATAAAATTGGGGAGTTTGAGGTAGAGCTTGACTATTTTGAGGATTGTGCTTCATTGTATTCTATCATGGCTCTACCGTTGATCATTCAACATGTGAAAGATGAACAAAAATCTGATCCTATAGCATCTAATTTTCGTAAGCGAATTCTTCTTGGAGACGTTATAAAAGGATGAACTTTTGACTCCCAACGTGGGTTAAAATTCAAAGACCGTTTGTTTGTGCCTTTTGCAGTTCGTGAACAAGTGTTGAAGGAATTCCATCATTGACGATTAGTGATGCATCCGAGAGGCAACAAGATGTATCATAATCTGTGATATCAATTTTGGTAGAAGGGCATGAAGCATGATGTCGCTAAATTTGTATCTCAGTGTTTGACTTGTCAGCAAGTGACAGCCGAACATCAGAGACCCGCAGGGTTATTATAACCATAACAAATTTTAGAGTGCAAATGGGAGAATGTGACAATGGATTTTGTGACAACACTTCCTAGGTCACCGTGCGGTCATGATGCTGTTTGGGTCATTGTGGACTGTTTGACAAAGGCTGCACATTTTTTGGGAATGCATTTGACAGATTTAGTTGATGTCCTTAGTCGCTTGTATATTTGAGAGATCATTTGGTTACATGGAGTCCCTATTTTGCTTGTATAGGATCGAGACTCGCGGTTTACTTCCTTGTTTTGGGAAGGTCTCCAGAAAGCTTTAGGGACAGAATTGAGATTGAGTACGACTTTTCATCCTCAGACGGATGGTCAGTCAGAACATACTATACAGACCTTGAAAGATATGTTACGAGCTTGTGTTATGGATGTCAAAGGTAGTTGGGAAGACCACCTACCATTGATCGAGTTTGCGTATAACAATAGTTATAAAGCAAGTATTCAGATGGCACCGTTCGAGGCCCTATATGGACAACCGTGTCGTTCTCTCGTATATTGGATAGAAGTTGGAGAAGCATCTTTGTTGGGACCAGATCCAGTAAGAGAAACTACTGAAAAGATAAAACTGGTTCGTCGAGAATACTTACGGCTCAGAGCCGACAGAAAAGTTATGCTAATAAGAAGAGAAGACTGTTCTCCCTTGAAGTTGGGGATCATATGTTTCTCAAAGTTTCATCTCGTCATGGTGTACTTCGTTTTGGACAGGATAAGAAGCTTTCACCTCGTTTCATTGGACCTTTCCAGATTTTGGAACGTGTAGGTAAAGCTGTATATCGGTTGGCTCTGCCTCCGCAGTTGGCAAAAGTTAATAATGTATTTCATATCTCGATGCTTTTGAAGTATGAACCTGATCCGTCTCATGTTTTAGATTTGACTGATTTACCGTTGGAGCAAGATGCGTCGTATGAGGAGCAACCAGTACAGATTCTAGAGGCTAAGGAACATGTGCTTCGTGGTAGAACTATTCGTTTGGCTTGAGCATTGTGGAGACACTATAGTACTGGAGACTATTTGGGAGAACGAGAAGGAAATGCGCGATCGATACCCGCATTTGTTCTCTTTTTGAGTTATTTGTTTTTCCGTGTTGATTGTTATCTCTATGCGAATTTCGCAAACGATATTTCTTTTAAGGTGGGTAGGATATAATACCCCGTTATTTATTTTTGCTTTTTATTCGAAAATATACCAGTTTTTGATTTTGTGCCATATAATTTTTACCTGCGTGTGTGTATCATCACGTGAGCTCAACATACGCAATGATTCCTTATATGAAACTTGGAACACAATTTGTTTTGTGCAGTGTGTGAGTTGTGCGTGTATGAGTGTTTAGTATGTTGCTTGTGTTTTGGGCCCCAAGCAAAAACTTCTTATACATGTTCTACCCACCCCCCCAACACAAATCAAGCACACAACTCTCTGCTCTCTCAACTATCTCTCTATTGTCTCTCTCTCTTGGCAACTTACACACACACACATATTATTATATTCACACACCCAGATTCATATATATATTTATATACTAGGAGATTAAAAACTCAAGCTTTGGGTTTTGAATTTGGAGCTTCGTACTCTCTGTGTATCATTAGAAATCCGATTTGGGGTAAACCTCATATTGATATTTCATTCTTTTTAATTCTGTTTATATCACTATTTTTATAGATATAGATATATATAAAAATTCATATATATATCGTTAAAAGTCCAAAATAGCGAGCAGAAAAACAGTCATTAAAACTTGATTTATTTATGTCGAATGAAAGGTCTTGATCCCACGAGGCTGCCTTTTTAATTTCAAAAGCTAATTCGCAACGGTTGCAACGAACGTTCGATTTGAAGTTTTGCTGCCTTTTGAATTTTTGATAAATTCAAGAGCTGTGATTTGATTCATGAAATTCTGATTTCGCATTTAAAATCTACGTGAAAAAAGGAAGAGATTCATATATTGAAAGTCCTATTTTGGTTAAGTTTTCAAAATGGGTAAAAACCAATCTTTGATTTCAAAATAGGGGAAAAAGAAGGAAGAAGACATTTCTGTTACATCTCATGCGCGCGACTAAGCTATTTTTGAAAACTGTTTTTAAATTAACACGTGGTCTTACTGAGCAAAACTCGCTCGAGCTGCCCGCGCGAGCAACCTGAGATAGTTTGTTGAAATCTCCTATTTTCTTATACTTCAATCATAAATGAACTAAGAGACCTTGTACCCTAAGCTTTAAGAGTTGTACCTCACTTTAGTAGTAGTTATACTTGTGCTTAGAGGTGCTGTACCTCACTGATATACGTATATTATTGTATATCGTGATTTGTAACAAATTGAGCAGTTCCGGTTTCAGTTATGTGTAATTATTCAATCCTCGGTGAACGGTTGTTCTGTATTACCCTCAATAAAGCTGTATAATATATTAACAGTGTATTTACATGTTACATGAATTGATTAGAATTGATGCTTTAAGTGTTTACTTAAGTTGTGATGCTTTAAGTTTACTTGAGTTGCTCTATCTTACGTGTTTACTTGAGTGATTTCAGCATATCAATTGTGTTGCTTTAAATGAATAGCATGCCTTGATAATTTGTCTTATAAAATACTGAATATGTCTGGATGCTTAAAGCTCGCATGTGTCATAACATTTCATAAGCATGAGCATGAGCATGAACACGAACACGAAAATCATGAAAATGATTTTGGGATGAAAGACCTTAGAGGCTTTTATTTTTAAAAGGGAAGACCTTATAGGATTTCGTGCATAAAACCCTCTAGGAGGGACTTTGTCTTGAAAAGATGGAAATCCCGAATTTGTGAGTAGGCGTGTGAGATAGGTACCACTAGGAACTTGAATTGCGGGATGTGATGCAAGAAACCCTGTACGTTGAAGGCTAGGCCTCCGTGTAATTTGTAAGGCCCAAAGTCCTGCACGTTTGAGGCTAGGCCTACGTGGACGGGAAGCCCATGGTCCGGGTAATGATATTGACGATCGAGGGTGAGTGTTTGTTTAAAAGGCATGAAAATGGTTTTTATGCATGACATTGGCATTAATTGCACTCACGCATGTTATATAACAAATGTTATGTGTGGTTATATGACTATACGAGCCTTTTGGCTTATGGACTATTAAACCTTTCTTTCAGGTGATATAGATAAGGGCAAGGCCCCGAGACTTGACAATGCTTCCGCTATAGTTTGAAGACCCTATGTGTGGATTATCATTTAGTTAATGTAATAATATTTGGTTTCAAAGAACATGTTATATTTTAATTGGGCAAATGTTAGTCCACCTGCTTATATTTAAAACGTTTTGTTTCAAGAAAGAATATTTTTAAATGAAAACCAGATTTCCGTTTTATAAATGTTTTCCAAATGAGAATCATATATTACTTGTAACCGTTGAAGTCTATGACTCGGGGAGTTACTGATTTGTGTCAAAGCCCACAGTTATTGGTTATTGTTGTGCTTTCGCCGGATGACACCCCGTCGCCGGGACCCTTGGCAGGGCGGGGCGGGGCGAGGAGTCACATCAATAGCTTTCTAACAGCATATCGCACATAATTTCTAGACTTAAATTGAATTTATTATGAATTTTCAAAGTTGAAAAAGGTGATTTAAACTGTTCTTTCACCATCTTCTTGAGCATTAGGGAGGTAATGAGTGAGCTCTATTTCTATATACACACATCTATGAGAGGAATACCCTCCTAAAGTTTCATTCTTGTTCTTGAAAGCTATTGTTATCATCATCATTATCATCATCTCCTCCTTAATCCCATTTCTATTTTCTTTTTATTATATTATTGTCATCTATTCTCAATCCCCAATTCTATTTTACACTTTCTTTGATTATATTTTTGTTATCTCTTCTCAATCCCCATTTCTATTTTACACTCTCTTTGATTACACTTTTGCCATCTGTTCTTAACTCTTTTTTTCTTTTTTCTTTTTTCTTTTTTTTTTCTTTTGTTCTTTGATGATTCAAGATTGGATGAAGTTCTAAGTGGTCACATGGTCTCTCAAGTATTTAAGTTCATGCTTTGAACGTCTATTTCAAAACCCCCAATCAAGAATTCAAACTCTATTCCAAAACTCAGATCCATTTTCTTCAAGAATGACCCAAAACAATGAGCGGTTCAGATTCAAACATTTGTTTTGAATTAAATACTTGAGTGATAATGATGAAATCACCTGAAAAATCTCCCTAATGCATCGTAGTTTGCCCCCCAATATTTCCCATCAATTACAAAAACTAGTCGATAACCCATGCCATACACAAGTTGCATAAATTATTGCCAAATAGCAAATTAAGCTATGATTTAGATCATATATTAGTGCCTCTAATAATATGTTATATTCGTCAAAACATCTCTAAAATGTATTTAAAGAAAAAAAAAATGTATAATTAGAAACCAAGCATAGGTATATGAACTTTATTGAATTTTTGGTCATTTGTCATCACACTTAATATAAAGATATGATGTTTTTATAAATTTCTGAGTTCTTTTGTCTTTCGCCTTATGTTTTTTGTATTGAATTTTGGTATTCAGTTCGATTGTTGTTGCATTGATACCGTCCTACCTCTTGCAACTTTCCTATGTTGGACTTCTCTAGTAGAGTAAGATAGACTTGTCTATTTATACTACATTGGTCAGAATAGTAAAATAATTACCTATTTATTAAATATTTACTGAAATGTAGCTACAACTTTTTAAAGGCAAAATTATTCTTTCCTACCGCATGAAGCACTTGTTCAACGAATCTTAAAGTAATCTTAAAATATAGAAAAAAAGTTGCTATTAATTTCCTTATGCATCAATAAATTATTCAAAATATAACCACCATAATCACAAATACAGACAAATGACTGTAACATTTAAATGTCACCTAGAAAAATATTGAATCACATGTTTAATTACTAGTTTTCACAAATTGATTTGTGAGAGAGAATAAATGAAATATTTGTAAATGGGGAATCATAATTAACTAAATTAAATATAAAAGAATTTGAAAATATATCCAATAGTACATCAACTATGCACTAAACAAATAAACTCCATAAAATTTTACTATGGTTGAAATGAAGGTTATACTTGTCCATCGAGCCAAGAGTTAATACCATAAGGCTTTGCACTTAAACACGACAGGAGATCTGTCAATTTTTATCTATAGGATAAAGTAAAATAACACTACTAAGAGGAGAAATATTGAAACTCCTTCACAGACCAATTTTTAGGTAAGAGTAATTCTTGTGACACAATTTTTATGCAACTTTCACACAGTCTTCTTAAAAGATGTGTCTATCTCTCTCCTGTGATGTCACTAGACCCTACAGTGATACATGAAAGAGATAGACACATCTTTGGGGAGGTTGTGTGAAAGTTGTATGAAAGTCATGTCCCAAGAATTTCCCTTTAGGTAATTGTGAGTCTGCATTTTTAGGCATTTTTGTTTTGAATTCCACTTCTAGTCCAAACATACCAAAACCAATTATTATCTGTGTTTGTGAGGAAAAAACTGAGTTCCTAAAACAGAGTCTACTAGCTGTGATCACATGGCAGTCGAGAATTGCTTATTACAAACATTACTCTACAACTATTCCTTTTTTGGCCATATACATAGCCATATATATGTATATATATACGAAAATTCTATGGAGAGGGCGCTCTTTCTTTAAGAAAGAGAGGGCTTCTTTTTTGTCCGTCAGATCGTGTTTAAAAACTGTGAAGTAATAAAACTGTCCTTAATAAAAACACGATCTGATGGTCAAAATAGAAGCCCTCTCTTTATTAAAGGGAGGGTGCCCTCTCTATAGCCTGACTGATATATTTATATACATACATACATGAATATAAGTAAATAAGAAAATGCAAACATACTACGTCATAGAAGTGCATTTTGAAATGGACCAAAAATTTCATGACACCTAGTTAAGGACAGCAAGGTATTATACTGGTAACCCATTAGATACATATAGATATAAGTACATGCATCTCACATATTTTTTTTTTGTTTTCGTAGTCTCTGATCCATGTTATGGGTGTTTTTGAAATCACTTCATATACGTACATTTGGGCTCAAATGTTCTTATGGGAGACTAGAAGGCTTGAATTAGTCCTTGTGGAGATTAAATTTAGGAAGCATTTTCGAACCCCGAAATTTCATTCTGGCACAAGGTGTTTTAGCCCAAACGTGATACACAAACCGAATTAAATAGGTGTTTTAATAGTTTTAAGACTAAAGATTAAGAAACTACAAATTCATGTACATGGCAAGAACTGAGGTACCGATAAAAATCCTCACATTTCCTAAACCCAAAACATATCCTCCCAAAAATTACCTTTAAGCTAAAGTAAAACTAAGAGAAGACATAACATTAAGGCCTTCTCAAAAACACTGCTCCACAATTATAAGCACAAAAATGTGACCCAATTGTGAATCTGTGATATATGCATAAATCCTCACTGTATATCATGGTTGATACTAGTGAACATGTTTTTTTGCCTTAAAGTACCCACGGCTGTATCGCTCACCCGCGGGTTGTTTTAGGCAAAAAAAAAAAACCCTCAACCCTATTCACTAAAGAGCATCACCGTGTATACATATAGATACGCAACTAAACAATGAAAAGAAAAAAAATCCACATGATTTTAGGTCATTTTTTATTTTTATTTTTATTTATGTATTTATATGCCAAACTTTTTCCAAAAGTTTCAGTATGCTTCAAGAAACTACGAATTTCAGACCTTTGATCTTAAAAGCTAATCACAGTTCTTGTTCTAAAGATTACGTATACACCATGTCTTGCAAAATAAATTATTACCCATTTAGCTAAGAAAAATGTAAGGTTATATAGTGATGATATCGAAAATTGGTAAGAGAGATTAAAAGAGAGGTATAGGGACACAAGAACGTGTATGTAGTTTGGTCCCATTAACGAGGTGACCTACGTCCACGGTTGCGTCAATGCGCTTCACTAACAAATCACTAGTGATCCAACAGTAGGGCCGCACTACCAGTAAAACCGACCGGGTGTGTGCGTGTGTTTGAGAATAATATGCTATTCTGTCTTTATAGAATGCGATCCCCTTTACGAGGGTAGGCGACCTCTTTTATAGACGCAAGAGTCCTCCTGTATATGGTAAGTAATGAGATTAGGAAGCCTAATCTAATTGCAATTGATTTACATAAACTTAGGGGATGTTTCCTAAGTAGTTCAGGAAACTACTTGCTCCTTCCATTTAGTCTTCTAACTGAGCTAGGAAACTGCCTGGAGGCCTGCTGACCAAGCAACCACACCTACTAGGGGCACGCCCATATGGGGTCCATCTGGAAAGAATGACTGGGCTTACGGTCACCTCGGGCGGTTTTGTGCTACAACCCGAGATACTGTGTAGTCAGTCCAAATTCAAGATGACTTGGCTTCTCTAGGCTGAGTTGATGAGGCTTGACTTTGACCTGATATTTTTGTGCATATCATCTGCCACCCATTTTCAAAACTTATGGGGTGCTCTATCGGATGAGGTTTGAAAATTAAGACTGCTTCTGGCAGAAAACCGTTTGGGAGATGGCTCCTGGCTGTTACCCAAGGTGCGACCGACCGGAGTGATCTTCTGGGATCAGGATCGAACGGTAGCTATGTGGGCCCGGGATGAACCACTACCACGTGTTAATGGGTCACTGGCCTGGTTAGGATCCAACGATACCAGCGTGGGAGAAATCGAGCCATTTACGTGGTAACCAAACTGCCTCATCACGCATTTAATGCGCTCACCTTTTCAGGCGATGTTTCACGTGCTCAAAGCGACAGCTGTCAGGCAATTTTGACAGGAAATCGCCTAGACCATTGGATCTTCTTTGATCTTAGCCATCCATAGTTCCTATATAAGGAACACTTGACCATTTAACGAATTTCTGCTGCCAAGACATATATTCCCGAGCGGTTTTGAGAGCAAACAATTCCCGGTCAAGATTTCCGAGCCCTCTCTTATGTTGATTTTTGTAAGTCCCTTTCCTTTCCGAGTTTCAATTTATTACATTCCTTCATCCCCCCTTCTCTTTTCTTTTCGTGGTGAGGCTGGAGGGAGCAAGCCCGATAGGCTTTGAGCGGGAGTGGGATTTTTTCCTCCTTAGGTTCTGTTCTTTTTTTAAGTCAGGTGGAACCTTAGGACAGTTGAACTGAGCAGGTGTCCCCGAGGTAGTCTTGAGAGAGTGCCATCTAGTGCTAAGTACCATTCACTATTTGCCTTTTAGGTTAGTGACCTTGCCCCCTTTGTATACAAGGCTCGGGGTTCTTAACCCATACCTAGGCTGTAACCTGCTTCCTCATCCTACCATAGGAGTACTAGAAATGGAACATTCCAACTTTGATTCTGCTTCCCAATCAGAGGACGAGATGTACTGATTGGGAACTCCTGACACCAGCCTAGATCCATCGTTCGCTTCCCCATCCGACCACCAGAGTGAGGGCAGGATTCCTGCTCGTGTGTTAGATAGCGATTCGAACCAGGAGGCCCCCGTTGCCTTTGTTTCCCGGGGGGAAGGTGATGAGAAACCGGGGAGACCCGACCCTGAGGTTGTGTTTGCCTGTGAGTCTACCTCCTCTACCCTGCGCTCCCAAGACCTTGTGCGCATTAGGGAGAGGTTTTTGCTCCCCTACGATTGTTCCTTAGCTGTTAACCCCACCGGAGCGCATCTTTGCCAGTCAGGCTTCGTCACCCTGGTTGAGGATGCACTGATGGTTAGCCTCCGCCTTTTGCTTCATCCAGTCGCCCAGGACGTCCTAATTTACCTCGGGATTGCTCCTGGGCAGTTAGCTCCCAACGGGTGGAGGTTCTTGATGGGGTCCATCTCTCTATGGCCCCAGGTCTTCGGAAATGAAATCACCCTCTGGGAGTTTTTATGGACTCACCGGTCATTCCCCGTGCACAGAGAGGTTGGGTTCTTTTCTTTTTCCGCCCGGCTGGGTAGGAAGATCATTGACAAATGCCCGAGTAACAACAAGGGGTGGAAGAACAAATTCTTCCAGGTGTCCACTCTTCGCCTCTACGATCGGGCCCCAGGATCCCAGCTGAGGACTTCCTGGGCGGGAGAGTTGAGGGGTAAGACCACCCTGTATGCTTCTTTTTATTTCTCTTCACTTCAGGAGGTTATTAGTTTACTAACTGTTTCTATGTTCCTATTTGCAGCTGGGTCAACGGAACCTCCCAAGACCCCTGAGGTGTACCAGGCTAAGATCTTGGATTTAGCAGAGTTGCCCACCCACGTCTCTAACATGCTGTCCTAGATGCGTGAATTTGTTGAGTCTTACTCTCCAGAAGAACCCATTCAGGCTCCCACTTTCTCCCTGATCATTCCTGGTGAGTGTCTGGGCTACCAGTCTTCCCGTTTCCCTTTTTTCCTTCTGCTATCTCTATCACCTTCTGTCCCAGCATTTTTTTTCTTTACAGAAATGGCGCTTCAAAAAGAAATTTGGAGCAGCTGAGGGAGAGGCAGGTCGCTGCCGCTACTGTTGCTGCTGCCCTGTTGGTGGTGGCATAAGGAAAGAGACCGACCGCTGAAGCCTCGGGTAGCGAGCGCCCTCTCAGGTGCATTCGCCACAGGACAGCTAATCGCCCGGAACCTGTGGGGACGTCAGATCCCTAAGCGGTGGCTGTGGAGGAGAGCACTCCCCAGGAGGACATACTGTTCGGTCTATGGATTGGGGGACCCGTCGATATCCGGGAGAGGGTGAAGTCCGCCCTCATCCCGAGCCAAGTGGAGACATGTGCAAACCTGTCTCCCGAGGACTTCCAGGGATGGCTGTATAGCCTTTTCTACCTGGTAAGCACTTCTGCCCCTTGAGTATTGGCTACTTCTCTTTTTTTTTTTTATATTTTCCATGTTAACTGACCAGCCTCCTTTCTTTCATTGCAGGTTGGCTGCATGACCGTCGAGTCCGAGTTTCTTCTGTCTTCTCTGGCCGGGAGGGCCATCACTGCCGAATCTGCCTTGTCAAAGGAGCAGGCGGAATCAGAGGCCGGGAAGGCCGCCCTGGCCATCGAGATGGGCAAGACCAAGGCCTTGGCCTTGAGTTTGGGTGCAGCTTAGGCTGATCTGGCAGCTGCTAAGGCTGATTAAGAGGCTTCCCGAGCCCTCACGGCAGAGGCTGAGGCTCGAGCAAAGGCCGCAGCTAAGGTGACAGCCGCAAGGGCTACAGAAGAAGCATTTGACGACGGTTTCTTCCAAGGCTACGAGGAACTAAAACGGCGGGTAGCCCAGGATCATCCCGAGTGGGACATCTCATCCTACGAGGGCATTAACTCGAACTACTAGGACGTCGATCCCCCTACTGGTGAAGGTCCTACTACTGGTGATGGAGCTGCTGTACCTACCCCGGCGGGGGTTCGGGACCTAGAAGCGGAGCTGCCCCCGAAGAAGAGGCTGGGGAGACTAAAGACGTGGTGGTGAAGGTGGACTACTAAGGTCCCCGACTTGTTTTCTTTTGTGTTGTAGGTTTTTTTTTAGGGAGGCTACTACAACTGCCTCCCAGGCCCTGTAAAAATAGTTTTTAATTAATGTAAATGTCCTTGAGACCAACTTTTCCATCAACTGTTCACTGTTTCTATACTTGTGTGCCTGTTTGCCAATTCCCAACCGGGTTTTACCGATCTAACGCTCTGCCTTAGCAAATGGTTTAAGACTACAACCAGTAGAATTCTTGGTCTTCTTGACCCTTTTAAAAGGTCCTGCCCAGTGCACTTTAGGATCTTGCCCTGTTTTACTGCCCGGACGATGTTTACTATGATCACTGTAGGTATTTAGAACGTTAAGATTCCTAGCCCTGTTAATAACCTGTGTGATTTCTTGTTTTGGTCTGGTATCACCCTGTCCCCCAAGTATTTTGCTAAGGCGGGTGTCTAGAAGTGAGGAACCGTAGGAAACCGACCTGGAACATGGGTGGTTTTAGGGTCCTTTGGGACTTGCCATCGTCAGCCACCTAGGAGGCTTTGCTCCCCATTGTAGGTTGGACCTAAGCAAGTCCCGTGCCTCGGGTTTTGGACCCGAGGACTTTTAAGTGCCTGGGGTCTGACCCCGAGGTCTTTTAAATGCCCGGGGTCTGACCCTGAGGTCTTTTAAGTGCCTGGGGTCTGACCCTGAGGCCTTTTAAGTGCCTGGGGTCTAACCTCGAGGTATTTTATATGCCTGGGGTCTGACCCCGAGGTCTTTTAAGTGGACAAGCATGGAGAAGAGTTGTTTGGTGAAAGAAACTTTTATTACTATTTGAATAGATATGCTCAGGTCGAGCTACATAATACCTAGCCAACATTGTTGTCATTCTCTATTGGAAGTACTTCCGGAGGTGTTACATGTTCCAAGGGTGGGAGAGGTCTTGCCCGTCTAGAGTTTGTAACCAATAGGTGCCCGGGCGGTTGACTCGGGTAAGTAGGTATGGACCTTCCCAATTTGGCCCTAACATCCCATGGCTCGGGACTTTTGTGGACTGGTTGACTGCCTTTAGGACCAAATCTCCTATCTGAAACTACGATGCTTCACCTTGTTGTTATAGTATCTGGAGACTCTCTGCTTGTAGGTTGCCACTTTAAGGTACGCCCGGTCTCTTTTCTCCTCTACCAAATCGAGTTCCGCCTAGGGAATCTTCATTATTTAGCTTGCTAAAATTTGCCACCGGGTAAGCAGTTAACCCAAGCTCTACGGGGACTACCACCTCAAAGCTGTAGGTTAGAGAGAAGGACGTTTTTCTTATTGTCGTTCGGGGTGTAGTGCGGTAGGCCCATAGGAGGGTTGGTAGTTCCTCTGCCCATAGTCCTTTAGCGTTTTCAAGCCTTGTTTTAATTGACTGAAGAATTGTCCTGTTGGTCAGTTCGGCTTGGCCATTGGCCAAGGGGGTGCTCGGGGGATGAGTAGTGATTGGATATCCCGTATCCCGAGCAGAACTACCTAAAAACTGGGGTGTCAAATTGCCTTCCGTTGTCGCTAACCAAAACCCGGGGGACACCAAACCTGCTGAGGATGTTCCTATCCACAAAGTTTTCCATTTTTTTCTCGATAATGGTTGCCAAGGACTCGGTTTTCGCCCACGTGGTGAAGTAGTCCACGGCTATGACGCTGAACTTGATTTGTCCTTTTCCCATCGGGAGAGGGCCGACAAGGTCAATGCCCCACTGAGCAAAAAGCCAGGGGCTGAGGATGGGCGTTTGAAATTATCCCAGACGGTTGATCATGGGGGAAAATCTTTGGCACATATCACACCTCTTGACGTATTCTTGAGAGTCTTTGGCCATGGTCGGCCAACAATAACCTTGCAACAGGGCTTTGCGTGAAAATGCCCAACCTCTGATGTCGTTCCCGCACACCCCTTCGTGGATTTCGTACAGTATTGCTTGGACCTATGCAGGGTGGACACAGCAGAGGTACGGTATAGAAAATCCCCTTTTATAGAGGATGCCATCAATAATGTGGTACCTTGCCGCTCGGTACTTAACCCGGCGGGCTTCTTCCTTTCCTTTTGGTAACACGCCTGTTGCCAGAAATGCCATGATTGGTTTCATCCAGCTAGGGTCTAGGGTGGCCAGTTCATCCTCGATGCATTCAGAGTTGATCAATGACGAGCAGGGGTATTTTGTAAAATACAACCGCGCTAAAAGAAGAAAATGTTCTGAATTATTTCACAATTCCTTCATTTATCTGTAATTTGAATTACAACGCTAGTTTGTACACAATTTGATTAAACTATGATCAGTTGTTTGTTTTAGCTGTAGTTTGTGCATATTACTATTGCTGTGTGAAGAATTGGATGAGAAAGATAAAAGGGAGTGCTGAATGGTAATGAAGACAAGTAAAGGATGAAAATTGAACTTCGATCGATTGAAGACCCTTCGATCGATCGAAGGTTCGATCGATCGAGATAGTTCAAGCGCTCGAAGACTCCAGAAGTTCAATCAATCGAAAGATGTTCGATCGTTTGAACATGGCTTTTATCAGATTATACGTGCACGCAGCAGAAGTGGAAAAAGGAACCCTAGCATTAGTGTTATAGTATATATACTCGTATTGTATACGTCCAGAAGGACGTCCACTTTCATTTTCATCAGTTTATAGAGAGTAGAGAGCTTCACTTTGTTTATTTTTGTAGGTTTTCATTAAGAATACATATTGTTTGGTTTGGATTTCTCTTTGTTCAATACAAGTTTTCATTCCAGGTTACTTTGTTTACGTTCTGCACTTAGTTTATTGTAATATAATCTGTCATTCCATATTATTGCATGTTAGTTATAGTTAAATATTTAATTTTTATAAATTCATTGCAAAAATCACAAACAAACGCACCTTAATGGAACTTTACGTTAAAAATGAATCTGAGATACTTCGGACGATGTCTGAGTAGTCCCTAGGTTGGGAGATCACAATGAAACCGTGATCTCAAACCTCTGCCATGCAGTAGAATAATTGCTGTGTTCGATCGATCGAGAAATCTCGATCGATCGAAACAGAGATACAGTCGAGCGATCGAAGTCAGTTCGATCGATCGAGGGATGAAGAAGTCCGATCGATCGAAAGCGGGTCGATCGATCAAACTTTCTGATTCTTGAGGACATTCTATGCAGTATTCCTAGACTTTCTGCATTACTGATTTGTTATCAAATTGTCCCCAAACGCTCAGTTTGTCAAAACAGTCTGTAAACTTTAAGCCTTGAGGCTTTTTTCTTCAATATATTTTGCAAACGACCCTCAATGCTAACACCATTGTAGGTGAGAGTCTAAACTATTGTTTTAAACCACTTTTATGTATTTGAAACTCCATTGTGATGATATAGTCCTGGTCATGAAAGGACTATAGATTCTTTATCCTAAGAGAAATATGGAATACTGTAGAGAGTGCGCTCCATTGAGCTTCAATGTAACTGCATGGTAGATGGCTAGGTTGCGGTGGATTTGTGTATTCCTAACATTTCCTTTTAGTAAGAAAAACACATTTTAAATCATTGCTTTAATTAACTAGTTGGTAATTAGTTTAATCTAGTTTTATTGTTTTATCTTTAGTAGTTGATAAGTTGTTGGACTTTGTGTCTGCATTAGTTACAATATTGATTTTTATTTTCTTGTTTGAGATTAATCTAAGTAATTAGTTTATCACCTTCCCTGCGGGATCGACCTGGACTTAACCAGACTACTACTTGCACAATTACCTACACTTGGGTATAGCACACAAACGCACACAAAAAAATTCTCGTGTCAAGTTTTTAGCGCCGTTGCCGGGGAAGGCGACAAGCTAACGCTTCGATTACCTCAATCTATCCTTATCTTTTCTGTTTTTCTTTTTCTTTCATTCTTTAGATTAAACACTAATTAGGGACTTTCCCTTTATGTTCGATAATTCCATCGAAGGAATTTACAGAAACCCATTCTATTCATCCAATTCATCTAGTTCTATTAACCCCATTGTTACACCTATCGATTCAATGGCCGACAATCAAAGTGAAAACAGCGATAATGTGGTCATACCAATCGACGATTCACTGTGTCCTTTGTGCGATCTCATGACACCTGAACACGTGCCTACACCTTCTTGTATTCTCATTCCATCCCATGCTGGCGAATTTCAATTTCACAATGGAATGATCCAACTTCTTCCTACCTTTCATGGAATGGAGAGCGAGAAAGCGTATCTACATGTCAAGGACTTTGAGGATGTGTGTAAAACTTTCTCACAAAACTGTCCTATAGACGTGACACATCTAATACTATTTCCTTTCACTTTGAAGGATAAAGCAAAAGCGTGGTTACTCACCTTGAAGCCAAACTCCATCTACACCTGGCATGCGATGGACAAGCTTTTCTGAAGAAATTCTTTCCACCCCGCATGACCACCGAGCTTAAACGACAAATAAATTCTTACAAACAAAAGAGCAATGAAACATTCATCCAAACTTGGGAACGTTTCAAGGATTTGCTACTCTCATGCCCACATCACGGGTACGAAAAATGGTGAACCATCAGCTACTTCTATAAAGGATTAAATGGTGAAACTAAGAAATTGGTCGAGACCATGAGTTCAGCGCCATTTCTTCGTAAAAACACAGAAGAAGCTGAAGCTCATTTTGAGTGATTAGCTGAACACGCCCATGAGTGGTCAAATTCAGACGACGTTCCACGCTCACAGATATCCTGTGTGGAAGAGAAAAGTTTGTATCAACTGAAAAGTGAGGACCATCTGATGAATAAATGTGAAGAACTAGCTAAGAAAGTGGAAGAATTGGGAATGAAAGGAGAGAGTTCTAGGTAGTTTTTGCCTGAAGAACCATGCGGCACATACAACATGCTGGGACACACTACTCAATACTGTCCGAATGTGCCGTATTTTCAAGAACAACCCCCCATGGAAATGAATGCCATGCAAGGGTATAGGGGGACGGGGAATTCCTATAACAATTACAATCCACAAAATAATAACAATCGATGGAATCACCTCGGGTTCGATTGGAGAAACAATGCTGGGACTCAAAACCAATATCAACAGCAACAGCCCTACAATAACAATAATCAATATCAAGGGCAATACAACAGGCAATCCCAGCCATCCCATCAAAATAGAGTAAATAACTAAAACAACGCTCATCCCCTAATAATCAACAAGGAGGAAGATAACAATTCTATCCCATTGGACGCTGCCCTAAATCATGCCTGCCTCATGATGGAAACTAAGGAGGAAGATAGAGATGAATGCATGTGGGTCACACCATATGAACCCTTGCCTCCGAAAACGAAGTTAACCATGCCTTCGAACTTTCAGTTTCCTGATTTGGAATTAAAGGAGCTTCCAAAAGTGCTCAAATACTCTTTTCTAGGGACTGAAAAGACTTATCCTGTGATAATCTCATCTACATTGAATTCTGAACAAGAGGATAAGTTGATTCAAATGCTCAAACTACACAAGGGAGCATTGGGATGGACAATTGCCGACCTAAAAGGTATAAGCCCATCTATTTGCACCCATCAGATATATTTGGAGGAAGACGCTAAACCTTTGTGACAAATGCAGAGGCGTCTGAATCCCAATATGCAAGAAGTAGTAAAAAAGGAAGTTTTAAAACTTCTAGACATTGGGATAATATACTCTATCTTTGACAGCTCTTGGGTTAGCCCAACTCAGGTGGTGCCCAAAAAGGCTGGTATAACAGTTATCCCAAACAAAGACGGCGAGTTAGTAACAACACGCATCCCTACTGGATGGATGATGTGTATTGATTACCGAAAGTTAAATACTGTGATCCGAAAAGATCACTTTCCATTGCCATTCATGGATCAAATGCTCGAAAGAGTGGCGGGTCATAAATTTTATTGCTTCTTGGACGGATATAGTGGCTATAACCAAATCGAAATTGCTCCTGAAGATCAGGAGAAAACGACTTTCACTTGTCCGTTCGGTACATTTGCCTACCGTCGTATGCCTTTTGGCTTATGCAATGCACCTGCCACTTTTCAGCGGTGCATGTTAAGCATATTCAGTGATATGGTTGAACAGACACTCGAGGTCTTTATGGACGACTTCTCAGTGTTTGGCCATAGTTTCGATAACTGCCTAGAAAACCTAGAGAATGTGTTAGCGAGATGCGAGGACAAACACTTAGTACTAAACTGGGATAAGTGTCACTTCATGGTGACCAAGGGAATTGTCCTCGGCCACATTATCTCCGATAAGGGTATCCAAGTCGATAAAGCAAAAATTGATATAATTGCAAATCTACCTGTCCCTCGTACAGTCCGAGACATCTGATCATTTCTTGGACATGCTGGATTTTATCGACGCTTTATCCAAAATTTTAGTGCAATCTCTCGACCACTGTGCCAACTTCTAGTCAAAGATGCACATTTTGAATGGTCGGAAAACTGTCAAATATCTTTTGATGCACTAAAAGAACACCTTACCTCTGCACCGATAATACAGGCACCCGATTGGAGTTTTCCGTTCGAGTTAATGTGCGATGCTAGTGACTATGCCATTTGCGCAGTTCTAGGATAGAGGAAGGACAACAAGCCTTATGTAATCTACTATGCTAGCAGAACACTTACTGAAACTCAAATAAATTATACAACTACTGAGAAAGAGTTACTGGCAATAGTATTCGCCCTAGACAAATTCAGGTCTTATCTAATAGGGTCCCCAATAGTCTATTTTACAGACCACTCGGCCCTCAAGTACCTACTATCTAAGAAAGACGCGAAACAGAGGCTTATCCGCTGGATACTCCTACTCCAGGAATTTGATATCACTATCAAGGACAAAAAGGGAGTAGAAAATGTGGTTGCCGATCATTTATCTCGGTTGACATTCACTGACAACACTGAACCTGTGCCTATAAAAGATGAATTCTCAGACGAGCAATTGATGGCTGTCTCCAGTTTGCCTTGGTACACAGAGAGACCCCGAGCCATTGGTCAAATCAGGACAAGAAAAGGTTCCTTTCGTTCGCACGCCATTTCTTCTTTGATAACCCTTACTTATTTAAGTATTGTGCTGATCAGGTCATCAGGCGTTGCGTTCCGAATGAGGACATAACTGTAATTTTGGCCTCCTGTCATTCTGAAGCCTGTGATGGCCATTGTGCCTCCCAAAAGACCGCACATAAAGTATTGCACAGCGGTTTCTATTGGCCCACCGTGTTCAAAGATGCCTATGCTTTTTGTAAATCGTGTCAGCGATGTCAAAAGCTTGGTACACTTTCGAAAAGGAATTCGATGCCCTTAACTCCCATCATCACAATTGAAATATTCGATTGTTGGGGAATAGACTTCATGGGCCCATTTTCTAAATCTAATAACTGTGAATATATACTCCTTGTTGTGAAATATATATCAAAATGGGTAGAAGCGATACCGACGAGATGCAATGATCATAAAACGGTAATGTCCTTTCTTAAGGAAAATATCTTATCGCATTTCGAAACCCCAAAAGCCCTAATAAGTGACCAAGGCAAACACTTTTGTAATAGGCCTTTGGAAGCACTACTCAAGAAATACGGGGTGAATCACAAGATCGCTCTAGCCTACCACCCACAAACGAATGGGTAGGCAGAGTTGGCTAATCGTGAAATCAAGCACATATTAGAAAAGACGATTAGTTTCAATAGAAAAGACTAGGATTATAAACTGACTGATGCTCTTTGGACGTACCGTACTGCCTACAAGACAAATCTGGGAATGTTCCCATATAGGCTAGTGTACGGTAAGGCATGTCATCTCCCCGTTGAAATTGAGCACAAAGCATATTGGACGACACGCTCATTAAATTTCGATATTAAAGAGGGATGACATCTCCGGAAACTCCAGTTGGCGGAACTGGAAGAAATCCAACGAGACGCATATGACAATGCTAAACTCCATAAGGAACGGTTGAAGGCACGCCATGATAGAACAATTTTTCGAAAATCTTTCGAGCCTGGATAGAAAGTTTTACTATACGATTCGCGCCTTCATCTTTTCCCAGGAAAACTCCGATCTCGGTGGACAGGACCCTTCATAGTCAAATCTGTCTTTCCACATGGGGCTGTTGAGTTATTTAATCCTAAGAATGACGGAAGTTTCAAAGTCAATGGCCAAAGGGTAAAACCGTACTTAGAAGATTTCCGACCAGAGGTCGAGCACATCCAACTGGATGAGCCTGACTATGCCTCCACCTAGAACGCTCAAGTGCGTTTTAACAATGTTGTTTTACTTTTTCTTTTTCTTTTTCTCGTTTAGTTTTGTTCCTTTGTTTATCGATTTCTTTTTAAGTGTGACTTCGATTCTTAATCTGCTATTCCTTGCTCTCTCTCCCTTGCAGGATATTCAAAATGAGAGATGACAATGTTCACTCATTAGGGTCATGGGCTGATTCAGAATATCATAACCCACCATGGATTGCTGATGAAATCGCATTCTGCTTATCTCCATACCAAGAACCAGGGGCGGATGATGTAGTGGACCTGACTTATGGGTACATCCCTTATGATCTTGCCCTCCTCCAAATTAACCCGTTTGAACACATGGAACTCCCTGAAGAGGAGGGAGAACTAGAAGGATACACTGTGTGGGAAGTGGATGACGCTCTGATGGAATAGTGGGAAAATGACTCAATGTGGGAGCCGTGGGAAAAAGAGGACTTACAGGATGTGGTGCCAGAATGCCACAATGCCGTATTCATATATGTTGACAACTTCCTGGTCATCCAAGTGGTTCCCTACATTTATGTCCATTTGAGCTATTTGTTGTTCCGGCTTCAATGCCCTCTACCTGCTAGTGCACCTGGGGATATCAGGCCAATAGTGAGGTTAACTCTGGGTCACATTCCTTTATCTTTCTTTTCGTTTTGCTTTGTTTAATTCTTCCTGCTTGATCTTTCTGTTGCTCGAAGTTAATTTACTTTCTTCATCTCTTTGTCAGGAATATCACTATGAATCCACCATTTCCACCGTTGTACCTTCCACATCAACTCTTTCATGGATTTGGACCATACATAAGGTCCCTGGATATTCTGCCGCAAGAGGACCATCCGTTGCGCATTTACACTCCATCTGGATCCCCTATTGTCGGTGAAATCAATTCCTTAGAGAGTTTGGACTTGCTCGATGAAGTCCTCGCTACATTCCGCTTGTTCTGGGAAAGGGAATCATCGAGTTCAGGCTCTACATTTGAAGTTCCGGCAGAGAAGGAGGTTGTGGAAGACGAAATCTTCCTGCTTGAAGACTAGTGTTTGCCTTCAATTGTTTTATGTCATTTCATATTTCTTTCATCAATTGGAGTGTATTCTTAGACGAAGTTTTGTTATTTTTAGTTTTATTTTAGTTTTTCTTTTTCAATAAGGTTTTAAAGACCATGTTGAGGGCAATAATATTGCAAGTGGAGGCTTTTATAAAGATTTATTTATATAAATTTGCAATTTTCTACTATAAGGATGATGTTTTTGGCTTACATGACTTACCAATGAACTGTTTATCACTATTCTGTATGTCCAGACCAATGTTGGTAAGTTGGGGGTATTTAATTTCTCAATTATATGATCTTGTTGAATTTTTGAGTTCGATCAATCGAACAACTCCCGATCGATCGAGAATATCAGAACCTCGAGCGCTTCAGCAGGGCTCAATCGATCGAACGTTCGATCGATTGAACCATCTCGAGCGATCGAGACCTGTATTCAAACGAAGCGTCGTCTATACATTTCAGCAGCTTCTCTCTCTCTCCCTTACTTCGTCAAGTGCTTAAAGATAGAGGGCGACGTACGTTTTTTTCTGACCCCCCACTTACAAGCACATAAATTGTGGAGCAACTGGGCATACTGATCATCATCATCATCACCCTCATCTTCTTCTCGATGCGTCTCTCGAGGTGAGGCCCCGAGACCCCTCGTTGTTCTTTTCATTTCCAATTCATGTAGGGGTGCCCCCCATTGGTTATAATTACTCTTTTTCTTCTGTGTCTTGTTGTGTTTTTTGTTTGAAGGTCTTTTCTGTTCTCATCGCGCAAGATTGCCACTTCGCTGTGTTCGATCGATCGAACAGGTTTCGAGCGATCGAACCCAGCATCCTTTCAATCATTCGAACAAGTCTCGAGCGATCGAACCTGCACTTTTCTCAATCGCTCGAACATGCTTCGATCGATCGAAGTATGACGGTTTTCTTTCCTTTTCTAGTTTTCCCTGTTTTAATGTTTCTTTGTTTGTTTCTTATGTTTCAGGGCTCAATAATGAACCCTATCACTGGGTACCACAAAGCCAAGCCATTTGACCTAACCATACCCGACCCTATACCCGATCACGGGTTTAGAAAATGATGAAGACCGGGTATGGTTCACTCGATATTTTCAGTCGCGCAAGGTCATGCTTGAGCGACCCCTCGAGACAGCATGGCTGGCTACTCCTTGGTATCTAGCCCGGTTACACGCCATGCCATAGTGGTACACACTCCTCTCCCAGCCTAAGCACGTAAATCTATCCTGGATCCGGGAGGCATGTGCGACGATGATCAGGGATCCAGTTGCTCCATTCACACTCCGCTCATTCTTCCATGGCCAGGAGATCATTTTTAGTCCGGCCACTGTCTCTGCTACTATTGGGGTACCCGAGGTACCTGATTGTGTTTGTCCGCATCGCTCCGACACACCGCTTCTCTCGCCGACTATTATTATCAGAGAGATCACTGGAGGTGCTCTTCCGGGCTGGGATGGCGAGGCTCTTATCCCTGACTTTTACCTTACAGATAATTAACATATGCAGCACCTCGCCCTCAGCAATTGCCTCTTAGTGACATCCTATCGGGAGAAGATTGCAGCGGGGTATGCCCGGGTGTTATATGCGATCGGGACACGGAAGCCTGTCTGTTTGCCTCGCCTCTACATTGATTTTATGAGGCACCCTACTCGATATATTCAGGCCAAGAAGCACCTAAAGGGTGCTTGGGCCATTCATAGGGTTATTGAGCAGGGTTTACTTCCATTGGCGGATGATGTGACTCCCCAGTCTCGTAGCCATTTTGGCGAGACTGCTTCCCGCCGGTCTGAGGCACAAAAGAGAAAGAGGCAGGGTAAAGTCAAGGCGAAGGTTGGAGAGAAGAGGAGGAGAGGTGGAGGCACCGATACGGAGGGTGCTGCTTCTGGGATGCCCATAGAGGCTGAAGAGCGTGATTCTGATGACGAGGATGATCCCATGGAGGAGGTTGCTAGATTTGAGTTGAGAAAGAGGTCTCAGGCTTGTACCCAGGGAGAGTATTCTTCTGTGTCTCTCCCGACTATTCACGAGTTGCTATTGGAGGAGAGAGAGGCCAGGATTAGACTTGAGGGTAAGGTTGATCAGATGACTACTCTGCTGGAGGCGATTTTGATACAGATTAGAGTCGACCAGGCAGTTCACGCTGCTTCTGCACCACCCAGCGATCCACCTACTGCTGCTCCTGCCATTTCCACCGACCCACCTACCACTGCTGTAGTTCCACCATCCACCAACGATCTATCATCTGCCGACCCTTCTTCCCAGATTGATCCTGCAGCTTCTACATCATCGGCGACACCGCCTACTACGGAGATACCACTTCCACCTCCTCTTGTCGTGGCCGACACACCCTTATCTATTCCAGCTGCCACGATCATGAGTACCCCAGGGGCACCGACTATTGCTGAGGGTGACGGTGGGGATGCTCCTGATGTTTTTATTGAGATATTATCGAACGTAGCTGATGATGTGTAGTTTATGGGGATCGGTGTGTTTGATTGTTTTTTTTATTATTTAGATATTATGGTCATTGTGGTTGGGTTTGGATGTGTTGGTTGGTTGTTGGTTATATTTTTGGATACTTTTGGGATATTTTGTATCGTTGGATGCTTTGTATATTTTGTATTTTAGTTTATATGGCATTTTTTTTATCACTGTTCTGTTCTTTCACTTTATTATATTTCCAGTGATTCGTTCCATTCTAAGTATGGATCCAATGTTCTATATTTCATATTCTTTTGATCTCTGCTGCTTGGAGTTTGTATGCTTTCTGTACAGGTTGTTACACTTGTGATTCTTCTGATGATCTATATCAGGTGATATCTCTCTATCTATTTTTGAAAATCGCCTGCTCAGGACATTGCAATTTTCAGTTGGGGGTGGGATGTAGATAGATAATCACCTGTGCACATTAGTTTGTAGCAATCTAGACCATTCTACCTATTGCGTATGTCATACAATTTCCGCAGTTTCCATTAACAACTAAAGTAAATTACAAAAATTTCACATTCAACAACCTTGCAAAATTTTCTAACAATTAAGTATGTTTTTGGATTAAATTGGTAGAATAATTTTGAATATTCACTTTTATTTACCTGTTGTCAAGCAATGACACAACCATTTTATTCTCATCCTTTTATGAATCAAGTTCACACGTTTTTCTAGTTTTGCTAGGATGAATGCATATGTTGATTATTCTTGTATCCAAATCATTTGCACGTGTTAATAGCTATGCAGAAAACTTAAAATAAGAGTTAATACGACTTTTGTACTTTAAAGAATGAAGTAGTGAAAGCTAGCCTGGACGAAATGCCAAATGTGCACTTGGCCGGGTTCAACCTCATCCCAAACTTTCTCAAAATGCTAACGGCCCCGGCTAAGTGCTCAAGATGGCCAGACTCTTCTCGGCTTTTAACCAGTAGATCGTCAACGTAAACCTCCATGGATTTCCCAATCAAGTCCTTAAACATATGATTGACCAGGCGCTGATAGGTTGCCCTGGCGTTTTTAAGGCCGAAAGGCATGACCTTGTAGCAGTAAGTCCCCTGATCTGTGATGAACGAGGTTTTTTCTTCATCCCCGGGGTACATGCTAATCTGATTATACCCGAAGTAGGAGTCCATGTATGAGAGGAGTGAATGACCGACTATGAAGTCCACAAGGAGATCTATCATGGGTAGTGGATAGCAGTCCTTGGGACAGGCTTTGTTCAGATCCGTGAAGTCCACACACATCCTCCACTTCACATTGATTTTCTTGACCAGTACTACGTTTGCTAACCAGTTAGGATAGTGGAGCTCTCGGATAGATCTCGCTTTGAGGAGTTTATCGACCTCCTCGCATACCACCATCTGTCTCTCGGGGGCCATGCCCCGTCGCTTCTGCTTCATAGCCCAGGAGTCTGGGTTGACATTAAGTTAGTGAGACATTACCCTGGGGTCTATCCCGGGCATGTCTTCATGACACCATGCAAAAACATCTTGACTCTGGCGCATGAACTGAATTAGCTTCTCCCTGAGGCTGGGCTCCAGTTGGGTGTCGATGGTGACCGTTCGGTCGGGGAGTTGCAGGTCTAGCGTCACCTGTTGTAGATCCCTGATTTGTCCCTCTCTGTCGCTTTGATCCCTGGAGTCCATCTCCTGGACATTCAGTGTTTCAACGAGGGCCTCCCGGCGTAGAGAGCTGACATAACAACTCCGAGCGATGGCTTGGTCTCCGCGTAGGCTCCCGGGCCCATGGGGGGTTGGGATTTAACCACCAGGTTGTGCGTTGACACGACCGCCTTGAACTTGTTGAGGGTCGACCTTCCAAGGATGATGTTATACGCAAATGGAGCTTCCACGACCATAAAGCTCGCCAGCACAGATGCCTGCTGAGGATAGGCTCCCATGAGGACCGGGAGCTTGATGATACCGAGCGGCTGGGTGCTGGATCCGTTGAACCCTACCAGAGGAGTAGCCACTGGTCGGAGCCAGTCCCTGGATATCCCGAGCTGATCAAATGCTGATACAAACATTATGTCGGAGGAGCTGCCCGTGTCTACCAACACCCTTTTAATCACGTAGTTTGCTACGGAGGGTGTCACCACCATCGGATCATTGTGAGGGTAGTGCAGGCCTAACATGTCCTCGGATGAGAATTTCAGCACGTCGGTTTGGCGAGAACAGGTGGATTGGACATGCCAGACATCCGATTGGGATGCCTGGGCATGCTTCGTCCGGGCCGACTGTGATTCCCCTCCGCTCGAGGTCCCTCCAGAGATTACATTGATTTGCCCGACGGATCGCGGTTTCTCGGGGGCCCGATTTTCTTGCTGGGGTCGTCTGTCGGCTGCCACGAATTTAGTTAGGTGGCCCTGCTCAATCAGTTTCTCAATGGAAATCTTAAGCTTAAAATAATCCTTCGTGTCATGCCCATAGTCTTTGTGGAAGCAGCAAAACTTGTCTCGGTTCCTCTTACCGCGCAGGCTTTTCAACTTAGCGGGTTCCTAGAGTAGCCTTTGGATCTCTGCGGCAGCCATAACTTCGTGGATTAGCCGGAAAAGTGGGGTGAAGGCAATCGAGACCTGGTCCCGAGTACCTCTCTGCTGATCTTGTTTAGGCTTCTTTCCTGGACCCTTCTTAGAGCCCTCCCATTTTCGTTTATCTTTCAGGGACTCTTTTCCCGTAAAGCTGGCGTGCTTGGACTTCAGAAACTCCTCCGTATCGATGTACTTCCCTACTCTCTCTAAGAGTTCCACCAGGGTTGTCAGTCAGTCACGATGGAATGACGTTGCAACTTTGGTGTGTTGAACCCTCGAGCAGAAAGTAATGGTCGCAGCGGTTTCATTCAGATTACGGATCTGGAGCCTCTGCTCGTTGAAATGGTCCATGTACTCCCTTAGTGATTCTCCCTTTTGCTGCTTGAAGGTAAGCAGATGGGTGTCCGATTGTGACTGGTCGAGCATCCCCACAAACTGACTGATGAAGAGCTTGCTCAATGTCTTAAAGTCATCAACCGTTCGGGATTTCAGAGCATGGAACCACTGTGCGGGTGGACCTTTAAGAGTACTAGGGAAGGCCAGGCATAGTAGCTCATCGACCGTGGTGACTAGCGCCATCTGGGCCTTGTAAGTACGGACATGATCCACCGGGCTCCCTGAACCATCATAAGATCTGAGATGCGGGGGTTTGAATTTCCGCGGGATGGGGAATGTGGTAATCCGAGTGGTGTAGGGCAACTCGGTCTCTATATTGGTATGATCATGGAGTTGCTTGCGGCTTAGTTTTTCAATTTGTCGTTGCATGTCCTCGATCTGGGCCTTTACATCTTGCCCGGTTCTCCATTCCACATCCGAGCGGTACGTCGGGTCGAATGATGATGCTTCCTCCTCAAAGTGCATTGTCCTTGGGAATAGAACCCGACTCTGACTCAAGGTAATCATATGCCTAAGATCTCCCTAGCTTCAGGCCAGAGGGTCCTTGGCTGATTCCCCGGGCTTTGGCCCTGATTCCTCCCTCCTAGTGGCCCGCCGTCTATTGATAATATCTCTAGCATCTTCCACCCGGCGAGGATTGGCCCGAGCCTGCCGCCTGGTGCACCTGGGCATTCTGCTACGGTCATCATTCCAGGAGTGTTCCCAATCCGACGGGGATACCAGCGCAAAGTGGGTATGGTTCCGGACTCTTGCGGGCTCTCGGTCAGGGGTACTCTTCCCGATCTGGTTCTCGGATTGAGGGCGCTTTTCCTGTAAGGCCAACAGCGCTTCGATATACTGTTGGGTTTGCCGCTGGCCTTCCAGAAGTGGCGCGAACGTCGTTGTCATTTGCTCGGAGGTCATGGAGGCGGCCTGCTGCTCGAGCTCCAAGTTCTCCTGACCGGCCGGAGCAGTATTTTTCTTACCCGTCTTTGGTGGCATGTTGATCAGTCAAGAAATTTATTAGTGAAAAACTTAACATTTTCCACAGACGGCGCCAAACTGATGATGCCGAAAAATGGTAAGAGAGATTAAAATAGAGGTATAGGGACACAAGAACGTGTATGTGGTTCGGTCCCATTAACGAGGCAAGTGAATGCGCTTCACTAACAGATCACCGGCGGACCTGGTAAGCCAACAGTAGGGCAGCACTACCAGTAAAACCGATCGGGTGTATGCATGTATCTGAGAATAATATGCTATTTTGTCTTTATAGAATGCGATCCCCTTTATGAGGGTAGACGACCTCTTTTATAGATGCAAGAGTCCTCCTGTACATGGTAAGTAATCAGATTAGGAAGCCTAATCTGATTGCAATTGATTTACGTAAACTAAGGGGATGTTTCCTAAGAGGTTCAGGAAACTGCTTGCTCCTTCCATTTAGTCTTCTAACTGAGCTAGAAAACTGCCTGGAGGCCTGCTGACCAAGCAACCACGCCTACTGAGGGCACGCCCATATGGGGTCCATCTAGAAAGAACGACCGGGCTTACGGCCATCCTGGGTAGTTTTGTGCTACAGCCCGGGATACTCTGTAGTCAGTCCAAGTTCAAGATGTCTTGGCTTCTCTAGGCTGAGTTGACGAGGCTTGACTTTGACCTGATATTTTTGTGCATATCATATGGTTAAATGTTTAATATAATACATGTGATTGAAATGTAGGAAAATGTCAAATGGGTTGTGGAGACTTGCTCATACTTTGATCCTTTTGAGTATCCTATTCAGAGAGGGATCGATGTGAATCTTCACATTATTTGGGTATCAATTAAATAGTCTGCCAAAATAGATTTGAAACCTTCAACGTGTTAGATGTAATACTCACTGTAGGCATCCCATTTTGTCGGCTATCAGATTTAGAAGAACCATATCTTGGTGGTTCACAATGATCAAAAAGACTCAAAAAGGATTCCTGGAAGTTAGTTCTATCTCTGAAAATGCTCAGAATGACCAAAATACCCCTGAAAGCCCGAACACTCTCGGATTCGGAGTAAATATTCTAGAAACATGCTACGTTGTAAGAAAAACAATTAAATACGTTCTAAAGCAAGATTGGATGAAATCGTCGGCCCCCAGAGACCCCCGGAAGTCCCGAAAGTTTCCAGAAAGTCCCCGTTGATCGGTTTGACCAAGGTTTGACTAAGTTTGACCGAAATCGTCCAAATTCGCCCGAAAGTTCTGGAATCATTTTAGATTATGTGGAAAGCATTAAAATGAGTTTTAAAAGAAAATTGAACGAAAACGTCAATTCCTGGGAGCTCCCAGAGATTTCCAGAACTTCCCGGTAATCCCATTTTTGACCAGTTTGACCAAAAGTTGAATTTGAAACCGGAGCACCGTATCATTTTTCAAATATTTTTCATAGATACAAGAGGTCAATAGCTTTCCGACGGTATATCGCACATAATTTTTGGATTTCAAACGAATTTATTATGAATTTCCGAAGGCGAAAAGGCGATGAAATCGACTTTTATCGTGAATACCGCAAAACTTTTGAAAGTGACCTATCTCCAAACTATTTTTCATGTAGAATAGACTCCATTACCTTTCCTACGGTATATCACAACCTCAATTTGGAGTTCGTATGCATTTTCTGTGAATTTTGGACAAAATAGGGCATTTGCGCGAATACATAGAACTATGTCGTTTTGGGGGTTCATTTAGATTAATTAAAAACCAAAACGACGTAGTTCTATGTTCACAAATGTTTGGGACCAATGGGAGTAATTCTAAAATCCCAAAACCACCCCAAATTGGCCTATATAAACCCCCCTTGACTTCTCATTTGGGAGTGTCAAATGCAAGCTTTGAAAGTTTTAGAGAGAAAGTTGAAGAGATAAGGTTAGAGTAGAGAGAAAAGAAGCTTCCTTCTTTGATTTCCAAAAAAAAGAGTGAGTTCTAAACTTTGCTTTTACTTCATTACTTCCATTTACTTCATATTCAATACACCCAACCACCATTTTAGTGAGCATTTAAGAGAGAGGAAGCTACTTCCATGTCCAATGTCACCACATATGAGTGAAACACTAAACTACAAGTCCAATACATCATGAATATCATCTATTGATTGCTATCTATTTGTTTGTTTATATTTGTTCATCTTCTCTTACCTCATTTCTTTTTTTTTTCTTTATTTACGTAATAGTCTATCATCATCTAGATGATGACATGAAGTTTGAGGTGAGTGAATCCTTATGGATAGTAGCTCTTGACCTCAAAAACTTGTTTGATAGATGATGATTTCAACTTCAATACATTCCTATGTATTCATGAAGTTGTCTTTAAAATGGAAATAATACTCTCCAATAATCTTGGAGGTTCTTGATGATGAGTTTGATGTTGACATTTTAAGTGGTTATAATCTTCATTAAGTATTGAAAATATGTTTTCAAAATCTCTATTTCAAAACCCCCTCTTAAACCCCTCATTTTGATTTCAAGAAATAAACCTTGTTTTCTCAAACCTTCAAAACAGTGAGTCATTTAACTTCAAAGAATTATTTTGAGTTCAATACTCAATATATGAATACAAGACCACTTGGAAAGTCTTTCTAACTCATTATAGAACACCCATGATTTTTGGCTTGACTTGGAAGCACTTGAAAGGGGTCCATTTTTGTCCAAACATTCCTTCCAAACATTCTGCCTCTGCTGTCACAGCAGCTAGGTTGACTTTCAACTTGTTTTACAGAAAACATTTCCAAAAAGAGTGGTTCCAACTTATTTTTCCCTTGAACTTCAATGTCTTAGGGAATTTTATGTCTTTAGTTTTCATTTTCCATGATTTTCCAATATTTCAGTCGACAGTACGGACTCTGTTTCTGAGTAACCTCTATTGTTTACATGATTTTTATCAATCCGTGATAGTTATTAAAGATTGGCTTTTTGGGTTGTGTTCTAGACACAATAAGGAAGATCCCCATAAAAAATCATGCATTGAAAACATTCCTAGCCCCTCTTTTGAATTTACAAAATATAATGTCACTGTTCTGTCCACTATTCACAGCAAGCATTCTTTTACATCCATACTTTGATTTAATGCTTACATGTACTCCAAATTTGTTCATGTCTTAGGAAGTGGTCCATACCATATTTCTACATATTCTATGATGATTTTCCTTTATGCATTCATGCATATTTTAGACTTCTAAGTCACTTTAGAAAGTCCATGTACACTAAACACACTACAATCTTGGCACATTCTTGATACATACATTGCATCCATACAAAGATTTGGGGCATTTGTGACTCCTAATCTAAGAAGATTATAAGAAATTATCATGATCACACGTTCATGCTTCCCCTCGATCTAATCCTCCTTTCTCATTAATCGGGAGAGAACAAATCCTAATTACATGCCTTAATTCACAGTTAGTATTTTTTATCCTATTTTTGTATATTTTTACTTCGTTTTCTATTTTCTATCTGGATTTGGAGAAAAGTAAGGATTCCAAGCTAAATGGGGTAAAAAACAGAAGAAAAGAAGCTGAAAAAACCACATCGCGCGCGCGGCCCGTTCGTGCGAAATACCAGAAATTGCTCGAGCTACCTCTCAGAATCGCGCTCGTGCGGTCTGATCGCGCGACCTGTGTAAAAACCAAATGCGTGTATTTCAGTATTCTAAAGACTCCCACGTGAACGAAACTGCCTAATTACATCTGGAAAGCTAAATACAGCAATTTTAGTGTGTATTGGGTTAGAAAAGCTTCCAAACTTGCTCTAGATCTATAAATACTCAATTATAATTTAATTCTTAGGTAGACAATCATTACACAACATTAGATACATCCATATACAACAAAAATTTCAGCCATTGAAGAGAGAAAAGCAAAGAGAAGAAGAACAAGAACAAGGATTCCCATGGCCTCCTCCATCAACCTCTTGTCGTTCATCAATTGTATGCCAAACTAAATTCAAGATCTAGGGTTTCAATGAAACCCTAGCCAAGTAATAGGGTGTATTTTGTGTATTTATTTTAGTTTTATTACGTATGGATGACAATTACATGTTCCGAGGATTTTTATAGATAAATCGTGCTTTTATTGATTAAATCGTTACTTTCAAAGTTTACTCTTGTCTTAGATCTATTTTTATGGTATTGTGCTCAATGATCTATGCTTGCTGTGCTTGTTTAGATTATTTACATGTAATGGTGATTAAATTGAATTGTGCTATCAAGTATCCAAATAGTCCATGCCTAGATTAGACGGATTATACCACAACCCTATTTTAGTGTGGGATAATTCATGCTAACCGAAGATGGATTATGTTGGTGCTTGAACCATAATTATTTTCTTGAAGGAGGAATTGGGCTTGTAGCTACAATTCCCCATTATCATCCAACTTAATAAGCTAAAGTAATTCATAAATACCTTTATTATGAAGCTAGTGGAGGATTTGCAATCCTAGGTTCCTTAAACTTTCTTATAAAAATAAATTTTTAATTGCTTTCATGATTTAGATTTACTTTTATTGTTATTAGTTTCATTCAAATTAAATCCAAAATCTATTTTTCTTAATTAACTAAATTTAGGTTTTAAAAATTAAAGTGCTTAGTATTCAATCTCTGTGGGTTCGACCTTTACTTTCACTACTACAAATCTTTAGAAAAGTAAAGTACACTTTTTATATCTTGATTCTAACAAAATCAATATTTGGCGCCGTTGCCGGGGATTGCAAATTACTACCTTTAGTTTTAAAATCTTAGTTTAGTTAATTCGTAAATACTAGATTAGGTTTTATTATTTATTTATTTTTCTTATTTTTCATTTTTGTTTTAAGTTACTATTTTTTCTTTTTATTTCCTAGTCTCTCAAAGTAATCAAATTCTAGCATTATGAGTGGAGCAGCTGTGCACCTCAAAGGAGCTTACACGAAAATAAAAAAAAAATAAATAAACTAAATTAATTCCTTTGAAATTTGCTTCCAACCACTGTAAGTCAGGGCATTGAGACGCACTATTTGCATTAGTTTAGGAGTGATATATTGTTCACGTGCATTAGCTAAGAAACCCGGGGCACTGGGCTTTGACGCAAATCACTGCATAAGGAGAATTACATGCATCATTGTAGTATTGTGTGCTTGCTTGTTGTCTTGATTGCGTGATTATTTTTTGTTTTTGTTTTAGTCAATCTTTATTTTAGTTTATTTTCTTTTTAGTTTATGTTTGGTACACCTTCAAATAAACCAGAATTAAAATCTTTCGATCTTGAACTTGAATGTACCCTTAGACTTAGTAAGTCTTCAACCCAAGCTCCGAGAGCTCAGTTGAAAATAGACGACGAGTCAACTCCAAAACCATCATCATTATTTCAGGCTGAAATTCAAAGCACCCGTAAACGTTTAAGAAAAACTCAAACTTTGAACATAGAACCTATTCCAATGGCCGACATTGGAAAGAAAGGAAATAATAGAAATAACCCTAGTATACCTCCACCTCCTCCACTTAAAGATTATTCTATTCCTAAGACTTACACGCCTCAAGATGGTATCGAATTATCGGAGGCGACGACATCTCACTTTGAGATAAAATCGTTTACCATCTCGCTACTTCTTTCATTCTATGGCCATTTAAATGAAGATCCATATCAACACTTAGGAGATTTTCAAGATATTTGCTCTACGATAAAAATCCAAAATTTCACTGATGACGAATTAAAACTGCATCTCTTCCCATTCTCTTTAAGGGATAAAGCGAAGTATTGGCTTCAATCACTTGAGCCGAATACAATTAAAACCTGGGAAGCCTTACACACTACATTTTTAAAAAAGTTTTTCCCAATCACGAGAACAAATCAAATAAGAAAATCGATAACAAACTTTCTGATGCAAGATGGGGAAATGCTTTATGATACTTGGGAAAAGTTTAAAGAATTATTACGCTCATGCCCACATCATCAGGTTCCTAAGTGGCAATTAGTTCAAGTCTTTTACGAGGGACTTATTCCCTCTGTTCATAATACCGTCGACGCCGTTTGTGTAGGTACATTCCTACACAATAGCGCCGATGAGGCTTGGAAAATTTTTGAAACATTAAGCGAGAACTCGATGCATCAGGCTGTGTCGGTACGTTCTGAGGGATATCATTCGCAACCTTAACGTGAGGTAAAGTTTGAGTCAAGTCATTTAATTGAATTTTCGGAACTATCTAAAAAACTTGACCGACTTTTGACAATAAACCAAACGTCAGCCCCACCCGCTCATGAAAGTTGTGCATTATGTTCCGATCCTTCACATTCTATACTTGCATGCCCATCAGCGTCTCAATTTTCGGAATTCGTGGAGCAACACATTAATTCTATTCAACAACTCCCACAAAATAATTTTAATCCTATGACTAATAATCCGGACATGCCATGGAGAAATCATCCTAATTATTCATGGAAAAATAATAATAATCATAATAATAATGAGGCGACTAATTTTCCTAATACTTATCGACCCCAATTTCAACAAACTCAATACCAACACCTTCCTCCTAATCCTAACCTTCCAAGGGTTAACGCTTTTGAGGAGACAGTGTTGGCATCCCTTAAGAATATCGAAACACAAGTACAAGCACAAGCACAGATAGTGTACTCTCACACACAATCCATTGCGAAGCTTGAATCCCAAATGAGACAAATGGCTAATGCTATGAATCGTAGAAACGAGGGTAAGTTTCCTAGTCAAACTATTCAAAATCCTAAGGGACAATGTGGGAATGGGGGTTCGAATGAACAAGTAAACGTTGTCTCGACTAGGATGACTATTTGAGAAGAGGAAGTTGTTGACATGCCATATGAAAGTGAGAAGGAAGGGAACATTAACTCTAATAAAGAAAAGGGTGGAGAAATGAGTAGAAATAGGAAAGAAATGTAACAACCCCGACGACATATATTCCAAAACTACCTTTTCCACCAAACGTTGAGGAACTATCAAATTTTTCAAAGAAAACGTTGAAAGTTGAGGATATACTCGAGGTATTTAAACAAGTAAAAATTAATATTCCATTCCTTGATGCGATAAAACAAATTTCTGCTTACGCTAAATGTCTAAAAGACCTGTGTACGCAAAAGCGCAAGTTGCGTAATCATACTCCTAAAATGGTCTTTCTCACAGAAAAAGTGAGCTCAATTTTCCAACACACTACTCCGAAATATAAAGATCTAGGTACGCCTATGATTTCATGTGTCATAGGTAACACTATCATTCATCGGGCTCTCCTTGACTTAGGAGCTAGTGTTAATCTCTTACCTTATCACGTCTATAAACAACTAGGACTAGGTGAACTTAAGCCTACGACCACTACTATACAATTAGTGGATCGTTCTATTAAAATCCCTAGAGGAATCATCGAGGGCGTCTTAGTAAAAGTTGATAAATGTTATGATCCTGTCGACTTCATAGTCCTTGACACTGAACCCGTGCTAGATGCTAGGAAACACACTCCTGTCATCTTAGACCGTCCATTCATAGCAATAGCTAATGCTCGTGTTAACTGTCGGAAGGGGTAATGAAGGTGTCATTTGGGAACATGAACTTAAAATTAAATGTATTTAAAGCCATGGATCAACCTCCTAAAGTCGACGATTACCTATGTGAGGCAGAATGTGAGGTAAGGCGGAATATTGAGCCTAACAAAGAACTGAATATGGGTGAGGAAAATAATATAATTTGTAGCGAGTGGATGAATTTAAATAATCAGGACCCCAAAGATGAATTTACTCCAAAGGTACGAAATCATTTTGAACATAATCCGGGAGAACTGTCGGTCGAATTAATTCAAAGCGACGTTTTTTTGGCTTATCACTGGGCTCTTCCTGATATCCTAAAGGGTACAAACTCTGATTTTCAATCTCCTTAAATCTTGAGCTAGAATGGTCTAGCTAAAGATGTAAAAGATAGCGCTTCTTGGGAGGCAACTCAAGCTTTAGTTCGTCTATTTCTATTGTTTTTGGTCATTTTTGGGTCTTTTCGAGTCAGTTGTGGTCATTCTGAACATGTTTGGGGGTCGGAGTAAACTAATTTTCACCTTATATACAAAAAATACAGAAAAAGAGGGAAAAAGGGAACTCGCGCGCGAGAGCTTGCATCTTAGTGAATTTTTTTTTAAAACCTTATGTAATTTATATCCTCAGTATCACCTCGCGTCGGAATACGCTCACGCGAGGAGGTCACTCGAGCGGCCCACTCGCGCGATCTGGGGACTTAGAAATCTTTCTTTTATAAAATGTAAAACAAGCTTCGGCTTAAACTTGCTCGCGCGGCCCACTCGCGCGAAGTGAGATTTTTGAGATTTTCTCTTTTGTTCTCATACCTCATTTCTCCCACAACCTGGTCAGTTATTTTTTTTTCTGTTTATTATGTTAGGTCTCTTTTTAGATTAAGTTCTTCTTCGTTTTGATTATTCTGTTTATTTTATTTCCATTAGTTTGTTTTGTTATAGTTTAACTTATATTAAAAAAAAAAGGAAAAAGAAAAATAGTAATAGAATAAAAAATAAGAAATCTATTATTAAAAATGAAAAACCAAAAACAACAATCAAAAATAATAATATCTGTATATTTCTATTAGCTACTATTGTTTTTGTTGTTTATTTTCTTTTGTCAAGTATTGACAGGTGATTAGTAGCTTTTTATGGAGCCATTGAATTTTATCGTCATATTTATGCGTTCACCAGTTTGTGAGTGCCGAGATCGAGATATTATCGTTTCTTTCTTACCTACTCTCCTTTCTTTCATTTTATTGTTTCATTAGGGACAATGAAAGGTTTGGGTTTGGGGGTATGCACTCACATGCACATTATTATATACACCAAAATTTTGAAAAAAAATTTCGATACTTGTGCTTAAATAAACGATGTTACCGATGCTTTTTGTAATCTCGAATTCGATGCATCTTGTTATGTAACTTGGATTATTATAGAATGGTAAACATAAGAAGATGTGATTAAATATTTGCTGAAGTCATGATATGACGTTTTAGATCGTGTATCGTTCGAATCGTAGTTTTATATCATAGATTTTTCACACAAACCTATGCATTGCACGTTGTTGCTTGAATACATGTTTGATGTGAACTATAATATTATTCGAATTTCTAGATAACAGATGGTGGAGACTAGACCCCAGTGAGGTTTTGAGCTTATCGTTTTTTTAGAGGGTTATAAATACATTTTGTGTTTGTCGAATTTCACTTGAAACAGCGCATTAAATTGTTGTTTAGGCTCATTATTCTTGTTTTGGTTGATAATTCAAGTTAAAATAAATGTTACCATGCTAAATAATCTTCCGTTGTAAACATTAAAGAACCATATGACCATAGAAAATGATGGTAGGCCCTCTTTATTTACTGCCGACCGATCAATTATAAAATTTCCTTAGTTCGCCCCCTTGAGCCGTTAAAATGCCATTTCTTTCTTTTATCACCATTATCCTATTTTTGCTCCAATTTGGCCAACTTGGAGTTCACCCCTGAAAGATTGATCAACTTTTAGTGGTGTTAAGGCGATGTGTGATTGAGAAGAAGAAGAAAAAGAAAATAAGATGATGTTTGGGGTGGTTGCCTTGGTATTCAATGAATGTTTGTTTCAAAAGCAACGAGGAGGAAAAGAATAGAGAAAAAGAAAAGAAAAAAAAAGAAAAAAAAAAGAAAAAAAGAAAAAGAAACAAAAGGAGAAAAAAATAAAAAGAGAATATGAAAAGATGAAGTTGGTAGAAGAGACGAATGAAAGAAATCGAGCATGCCTTACAATGCCATTCTAAAACTACCTAATTAATCCTTTGTATCCTTTTGCATTTGCCGAGCCACATTACAACCTTTGAAAAGTCCTATTTGATCCTAGAAATATGGTTTGGATGTATAAACGATGGGAGGGGATTAAAACATTGTTACGATTAATTTTTCTTGATTGTTAGCATCCTATCCATGAGACTACTGTTCTTACGTGTCATACGTCTTTTCCGAATCATATATGAGCGGTTTTTCATTTTGAAAACATATTTCCTTTGCTCCCATATATTAGAAAAATTACACTTGTTTATGAATGTTTCATTTGAGAGTGTAATTGACATTGTGAGATTCGTAGTCGAGACATAGTTAAATGGTTATCTGAGTTATATTCCAAGTTCATGACATGCGCGTGTTCATTTGACTACCATATCACACACGTGCAATTTTATGATAAACTCTATTGATTTATACGATGCATGTGCTTGGGGATTGCTTTTCATGATGTAGGTAGACATTTGATTCCGTTTCTTCTTGTTCGTTATTCTATTTCAAATCTCTGTCTTATGATAAGAAGTATTGAACATTATATTTTTCGTTTTAATATTAAAAAAAGTTTTTAAATATATAATGAAATAAAGATGGTTGTGGGTAACTTGTTGACGAGAACCCTCACGAGACTTCACTCGTCCGACTAGGGACACCTTGGGGTTTAAAAGGCTTGTTGCATATACTAAATGCAATCGCGATCCATGCGAAAAATGGAGTAGTATTTTTAATTAGTAGTTTAATTTTTATGTTCTTTTTGCTCGAGGACTAGCAAAATGTAGGTTTGGGGGTGTGATCGGGAGAAAACAAAACCTAATTACATGCCTTAATTCACAGTTGTTAGTATTTTTTTATCCTATTTTTGTATATTTTTACTTCATTTTCTATTTTCTGTCAGGATTTGGAGAAAAGTAAGGATTCCAAGCTAAATGGGGTGAAAAAGAAGCTGAAAAAACCACATCGTGCGCACGGCCCGCTCGCGCGAAATACCAGAAATCGCTCGAGCGACCCTCTCGTGCGACCTCTCAGAATCGCGCTCGCGCGGCCTGTGTAAAACACAAATACGTGTATTTCCGTATTCTGAAGACTCCTACGCGAACAAAACTGCCTAATTACGTCTGGAAAACTAAATACAGCAGTTTTAGTGCGAATTGGGTTAGGAAAGCTTCCAAACTTGCTCTAAATCTATAAATACTCAATTATAATTTAATTCTTAGGTAGACAATCATTACTCAACATTAGATACAACCATATACAACAAAACTTCAGCCATTGAAGAGAGAAAAGCAAAGAGAAGAAGAAGAAGACCAAGGATTCCCATGGTCTCCTCCATCAACCTCTTACCGTTCATCAATTCTATGGCTAACTAAATTCAAGATCTAGGGTTTCAATGAAACCCTAGCCAAGTAATAGGGTGTATTTTATGTTTTTACTTTAGTTTTATTACGTATGGATGACAGTTACATGTTCTGAGGATTTTTATAAATAAATCGTGCTTTTATTGATTAAATCGTTACTTTCAAAGTTTACTCTTGTCTTAGATCTATTTTTATGGTAGTGTGCTCAATGATCTATGCTTGCTGTGCTTGTTTATATTATTTACATGTAATGGTGCTTAAATTGAATTGTGCTATCAAGTATCCGAATAGTCCATGCCTAGATTATATGAATTATACCACAACCCTAGTTTAGTGTGGGATAATTTGTACTAACCGAAGATGGATTATGTTGGTGCTTGAACCATAATTATTTTCTTGAAGGAGGAATTGGGCTTGTAGCTACAATTCCCCAATATCATCCAACTTAATAAGCTAAAGTAATTCGTAAATACCTTTATTATGAAGCTAGTGGTGGATTTGCAATCCTAGGTTCCTTAAACTTATTATAAAAATAAATTTTTAATTGCTTTCATAATTTAGATTTACTTTTATTGTTATTAATTTAATTCAAATTAAATCCAAAATCTGTTTTTCTTAATTAACTGAATTTAGGTTTTAAAAATTAAAGTGCGTAGTATTCAATCTCTATGGGTTCGACCCTTACTTTCACTACTACAAATCTTTAGAAAAGTAAAGTACACTTTTTATATATTGATTCTGACAAGATCACTCATCCGTCCCGGGGATTGAGAGATCTTCTTTTCTCAAAGATTAACATGCATCATTCTAGCTTGCTAAACATCCTTGTTTTATTTGATTATTTGTTTCAAGAACAATTCATGTCCCCTTTAGATTAGGAAAACTTTAATTACTTGATATGTGATTAGACGATTTTTCATAGGTTTGTTCGTGTGATCTTTCACTTTGCATTGTGTGATACTTGGCTTAGATCTTATGAATGATATTTTGTCTTTAGATCTTCCATTTCAAGTTTCTTATGTGATGTAATATTAACTGTCGAACCAAACATTCTACAAGATGATTATTTGGATGCTAATTGAGGCCCGTCAAAAGACGAGGCGAGTTGAGGGTGTTTTAGTCGTGACAAAGGCTCCTTCCTCTCTCGTATCAAAACCCCGAACCAAGTTCTTTGGTTATGAAAGGCCGGTGCCCTTTATCCATTTGGGTGGGTCAAATTAGGTTTCTTGGTTCTTTAAAGACCAAGTGGCGACTTTGTATCTGTTTTCAACAGACCTTTTCCTTTTCTTTTCCCTTTCCAAAATGAATTTCAAAACAAACAAGAGGTGGGATTCCGTGTGTCCACATTCACAAATAAAGAAAGAGTACTCACTGGCCGTTGTTTGATAGATCTGGTAGGAGATTAGGCACTGGCGAATGATGCATCTGAGGGAAATACATCTGTGCTTTTTGGGATAAAAATGTTTTATTTGGCTTAGTCATGAAGAGATAGGCCACGTAGGTATCAAAAGAGAAAGGAGGAAAAGCCACATAGGCTCCAAGTGGCGCATTATGGAGAGGCTTTTGACCTTTAAATATATATATATATATATTTTGGCTAAATTTTTGGCCTTAAAATTTAGATATAGTAGTCGACAACCCGTGCTATGCATGAGATGTTCTCACATGTTTCCTTAAAAAATATCAAAATTTATTCACTGCTAAATTGTGGTAATTCAACACTCTTGCCTCCATTTTTTTATTTTTATTTTTATTTTTTAATTTGTTCTAATGGCCTTCATTATGTTAATCAAAATCATCAGATACAGTATTCTAAAACAACTCAAAATAGTGTATATGCAACGTAACCAAAACATACTTAATACAATGGTAGGTACATACAATATATTAAAAGGATGAGAAAAAGAAGCCAAAACAAATCACCTAATTTTGTAAAACTAAAAAACCTTACAATGTCTCATGGTAACCAATATGAAGCAACTTATATTGTACCGAAACTTGACCAATTGAAATCGTACATTTGCGTGAGCTTGGAACACTGGATCATTGAGCACATTGGTTTCCTTTCCAAAACCCAACGAAACCACGTGAAGCCTTTGCTTTTTCAACAGAGAACAATCCAAACCCAATGTAAATGGATAGTATGAATTCAACGCTCATAAACAGTAAAGGATATGAGAGATAGGGTCATGGAGATTCCTAAATCAAAAATAAAAACTAAAAAATTCAAACCATATTGCTTCTACAGAATGTGACCAAGATGGAAATTTCCTGAAGAGAAGCCAAATTTGAAATTAGTGTTTACACCCTAATATAAAAAAATGTATTTTTTATATTGTGACCGGTTTAATTTTAGGCCAGTGGGAAGTTAACCATGCTAGTGGGGAAGTTACCAACATAGTGAGAGTAGTGGGGAAGCTACCATATTAGTGGAGAAGTTGCATTAGTGGGGATTGGGAAAGTTACATTCAACACCTATATATACACAATGCCAAGCAACATGAGAATGAGGCTCACACACACCACACAGCTCATGCGGCTATAAATAGTCCAACTATTGTATTGTATTCACTATTTTCTTTATAGCTTATGTTAGCAACAATCTGTGTCCATGACTTGCAGCTATAGTCGGTTTAGTTCTTTCCTTTACATTGTTTGTATTCTCAAGTTTATGTATTGTTTGTTCAATATATTTATGTTTCAAAAGATTTGGCTTCCAGCTTCTTCATTGAAATGTTCTTGTAACATCTCGTATTCAGTTTCTTTTGGCTCTGGTTTAGATGAAACCTACTTTCAATTACTTCACTATTTCTTATCACTCACTCGACCAAATTACTCGCATCAAAGTGATTGTACCTCAAGGGAAGTGTCATCCTTACTTCCCAACGATTGCTTGATCTCTCTCAAACTACATTTAGGGATCGTTTTGGTTACACGTTTGGGTCTTCGTACAAAGCCCCAGGCACGCCCGGTCACAAATGAATTTTTAACCAAAACAATTTGGCACGCCCAATGGAACCACCGAGTGATGATGAAAATTCTCTTATCAAATGATTTGTGTGGATTTTTCAACATTAATATTCTTCACAAGTTCGAAGAATTAATATGTGTTCAGAAAGAATATGCTCTCCAACATGAAGAGTCACGGGCAAGCATAGAAGTGGTTGTGAAAACAAATTTTCAAGAGGCCGCGAAAAAAATTAAAATGGCCAAAAGTGGTCAATGATGTCTTTGCAAATCAAGGGATCGGTCTCCTTGACCATGTTGGTTCTACGCCTTCTAACTTGCTCGGGGGACAAGGGGCAAAGAAATGATTGTTAGTGATAAGCCGATAATTTCTATTTTGGCTAATGCTCCTCACGCTAGTATTGGTGATGGCGAGAAGGCAGTTGGGGGGCGAGTTTCATATGGGTTGAGTAATTTTATTTCGGCCTCCGAATTTGTTAAAAGTGAACAACCCCTTTTGCGGAGGGTAACCACCAAGGAGTTGTTCAATTTTTTTGGCATTATTGCCAATACTTACACGAGAAGCCAACAAATTATTTGGATTTTGAAAATTAAAAGTCCTCATTGGATTTATAGAGCCCATCAAAAATGGGATTTAATTTGGTGGATTTTTCTACAAGATTATTACTCCCTCTGTTCCATATCTTTGATGCCATTTTTTGCTATCCCATTTTAAGAGTCCTATTTGAAAAGTCAAAGTACTTTAATATACACTTTCCAGATTTGTCCTTTATTACATCCAACTCTTCTCTCTCTTTTTTTTGATGTGACACAATAATTTTGAATTTCAAAAAGGGCAATGTTGGAAAGTTGAAAATCTCACCAAAATCAAGATTGTCCCCTGAATAAGTTGGAATTCCCAAAAGAGACTCTTAATATGGGATGGAGGGAGTATTATTAATAAAGAGAGAGAGAGAGAGAGAGAGAGAGAATATTGACCGAATTCAATACAAATTTCAGTCTTGAGTTAATCGGGCTACAAAGCCGATGAGAAAAGAAAAGTAATGGACTATTGGCTAGTTTTGTGGCCATGGTTAGCAAGTTGGGCCTGTTTAAGTAAATTAGCAATATCAAGAGCACCAGGTTTCAATTTACATTCCAAATGTGTGGGCCCGAGGAGTAAAGATGAGATGTTTGCCATCAATATCATATGACTAATAGTGGAGCGGTTGTCAACAGTTATTTCAATTTCAAGCCATGTGAAAGTATATATGTTGGCGCCCAATTTGGTACGTTTGGGCAGTTTGAGTGTATATACACCCAAACCAATCTCAGCCATTGGATGAAATTTGGCTTCTTCTAAGCCGTTCATGCGTCAAAGTTTTTAAAAAAGCAAAACCACTCCTTTTCTCTATCTCTTTCTCTCTCTCTCTCTCTCTCTCTCTCTCTCTCTCTCTCTCTCTCTCTCTCTCTTTCCTCCCGGTAGCAGGTAACTGGGTAAGTCATTCTCTCCATCTCTCTCTCTCTCTCTCTCTCTCTCTCTCTCTCTCTCTCTCTCTCTCTCTCTTCCCTCCCAACTTCGTTCTCTCTCTTCCCTCCCATTTCTCATTTTATCTATAACCCAATCAAGCATTAGACATTTTAGGAACAAGTCTTCTCATCACTGGCTCATCCTACATTGTCCCTACTGCTACATAATATCACCCTCACCCCTTTGTCTATACACACACAAGCAAGAACATAGAGTGAGAGAGATAGAGAGTCAATTGAGCCCCTTCTATTTTTACTCTTTCTGTAATTTATTTGTGAACACACAAACAATTTAGGTAAATAAAATAGAGCCTTAAGCTTAGCCGTGGCCGTCTGCAATTAAAGCTTCCATTGAAGCTTGATTTATTAACCACCACCAAAACTCATGAAACATATGTCAAAAGGTGTGTATTACTTCCCTTATAACCCCCTAAGAACAACTTTTCAAAATTCATAGCAATCATCACGGATTTGTAATTTTTTTCATAGACCCACTTCGCGGTTTTATCCAAAATTCGTGTTATTTAATAAAACATGGGATTCCAAACCAATTTATTTGGATAGGGCTCGTTGAGAGGATCAATTTTCATATAGGATTTGCAATATTTCGTTGAGAAATGATCTAGTTGTGAGTGTTTCATTTCTTACACACAAACAAGACATTATTTGGGGTCTCAGTTTCAGTAGCATGAATTGAAGAAGGTGGGTTGGAGATATTATAATATGGAACACTTTAATTAATGTTTATGGTATGAATTGTTCCAGGATTAGAAATTGTTGTTCTATGATTATGAATTGTTGTTCCATGTTCAATAATTGTTGTGCTATGAACACAAATCGTTGTTCCCTGATCAGTAATTGTTCTTCTGTTTGAAATTATTGTTCCATGATCAGTATTTGTTGTTCCATTATCACAAATAACAGTTCCATGATTAATAACGGTTGTTCTATGATTACAAATTGTTGTTCCATTATCAGAAAATTCTTGTTCCAGGATCAATAACTATTGTTCTGTTATTAGAAATATTGTCCCATGATCAGTAATTGTTGTTCTATGATTAAAAATTATAGTTCTATTATTAGAAATTCTTGCTTCATGATCATAAATTGTTGTTCCATAATCATGAATTGTTGATCTATGATCAATAAATATTGTTCTATGAACTTAAATAGTTGTTCAATGATTAGAAATTATTCTATGATCAATCACTGTTCTATTATCATAAATCCAAATTCGTGCTTCTATGTGATTTAAGAAAAAGGTAAATAAAAAGGACTTGTTGAGATTAAACTCGGGAATTATAGGAGCGTCGTTTAAGGTGTGAATTCCTAATTTATGTTTATAGGAAATTTTCATGTTTTGAATCACAAATATGATTTTGTGATTCGAGCAAAATTCATGTGTTAGATTAGGCCCGTTAGTTATGCTCATAAGTAATTGTGAAAAGCATGTCTATATGATTATGTGAGAATACTAAGGGATTATGTGGTCAAATGGGAGATTTATACAATTTCATGCCAAGTTAAGCTTCTCGATATTTGAGAATTTTAGTAGCGATTGCTACTGTGCATGATTTGGGAAACGGCCCTACCAGGGCACTTGGATGTAATAGTTTTAAGCTTGGACTTTTCATGAGCGTCGTGGTTTAAGGCTTGGTCGTGCCCGTATACCGAATGAATGTGTATCTCTCTCTCCCTAGAGACTAGTTGATGTGTTTTGATGATATTAAAGCATGAATTGCCATATATGCATTTGTTAGAATTGTACACTCAGCATATAGCTGAGCAGTGGAGCTTTACTCCATTGTAGGTGAGAAGAAAAACGGAAACAACCATGTTCTGTTAAAGTTTGATCGATTGAAAACTTTTCAATCGATTGAGGAAAGTGAGCTTCAAGAGATCGAAGTCCATTCAATCGATTGAACTTAGTTCAATCGCTCAAGAGTCAATTGAGAAAATTGAGCTTCAAGCGATCGAAGTCCCTTCGATCAATTAAAGGTTCAATAGATTGAACTCAGTTCAATCGCTCGAGAGTCGACTTTAGCAGTTCTGGACAGTGAAAGTGCAGTGGTGCTAGGGGGTGTTTGGGGTCAATATTTACGTCCAAAAGCTTGCAAAACATTACACTAATGCTACCGAGTGAGTTTGGAACTCACCGAAAGATCATAAGGGCATGTTTGGCAAAGCGCGAGCTCCGAGCTTCTCTAATGGCCTCTTCTCCCTCCTTAGTCTCTGTCTCTGTCTCCTTTCTCTCTGTCTCTGATCTTCTCCTTCTTCACTGTATATATATAGATATGTGTGTGTATACGTATATATATGTATGGATGTATATGGTGTATATATGTACCAATCTCTCTCTCTCTCTAATTTCTCTGTGTTCAGGAACCCTCGACGAACTCGTGAATTAGTACTAATGTAAGATAGCCAATTCAATATATCAATTTAGTACGAATATTTTATTACATTGGAAAACCATATAAAAATTGTCTAACACCTCGAACAAATCCAACAGGACCAGTGACGAGTTAGCAAGGACCTGCTATAGATGATAAGAAAGGTCTATCTAAGGATTAAAGACAAAGTTTACCGTAGTAATTGTGGACGAGTACCATAGTATGTAATCATACCCCTTCTACTCATCCCACTCCCTGTGAGTGAATCTATGCTTTTTCTTCCATTTATTCTGAAGAATGTATCCATATGTTTTAAAAAGTGGCTCCGATTACTATCAATAATTATTGTGATACACTCATTGGTGAGTAATTCAATATCCTTGAATTTTAGAAAATTCCCCAGTCATCAATTCTTGAGTACGTACCTTGATCATTCGATTATTGATAAATCCCTTTGGGAATAAGTTTGATTACTAATACTATAGAGTCATTCTTTTTGACTTATTATTCTTTTTGACTTATTATTCTCATCGCGCCGACTCTTTTCTCTCAACAACAAATCATCAAACTCTCTCGTTCCAGTATCTTGAAATATTAAGGTGACCACACAATAGTACAAGGGTACCAGGGAATGTCTAGTTTGCCTCATACTATAGTATACGAGTACTAGGGAGTGTCCAGTTTGCCTCACACTTTAGCCATACCACAGATGCGAGGGAGTGTCCAGTAGGCTACACACTTTAGCACTACCGTGTGCAACAAGGAGTGTCCAATTTGTCACCGTCGCATTTCACATATACTCTAAACCATATCCTCATAACATCACACTATAGTACGCAAGTACCAGGGAATGTCCAATACACAACGTCATCCATTTACTCTTTTCACACTGACCATCACTCACCATGGATGTAAACTTGACTCACATGTATGTCATATAACTTTAAACAGAAAACATTAATTACTAAAATGTAATATCAACGCATACTCAAGAAAGTCAAGTCTTTAATCTTCCTTTCTTAACATAATGTTAAAAACATAATTCTGTTTTAGCATTTCTCTCACATGCACTGCATTCAACATTTACCAAATGGAGAGAATAATGACAGAAAATGGCTAGTGTACTCAATTATTGGGGGCAGGGTATTTTGCTTTTGTTGTAAATTGTTCAAGAAAGAAGGAAACAAAACACATTTGGCTAACGAAGGAATTAAGGATTGGAAAAATCATGGTAGTAGGCTTAAATATCATGAAAGAAGTGATGAACAAATTACTTGCATGATCTTGTGCGTGGAATTAGAGATGAGAATGCAAAAGAATAAAACCATTGATGAAGCTGTGCAAGAACATATGAACAAAGAGAGAGAATATTGGAGACAAGTATTATTACGGATACTTGTTGTGGTGAAAACTATTGCTAATAATAATTTAGCATTTTGTGAAGACAATGTGAAGGTTTATCAAGAAAACAATGGCAACTTTTTTAGTCTCATTGAAATGATTGCCAAATTTGACACCGTAACGCAAGAGCATCTTCGACGTATTGAAATGCATGAGATTCATTATCACTATCTTTGCCACAAAATCCAAAATCAAGTGATAGTAACGTTGGCTAATGAGATTAAAGGTACAATTGTTAAAAGGATCAAAGGAGCAAAGTACTTTTCAATTATACTTGATTATACTCCGGATGTGAGTCATGAAGAACAAATGTCTCTTGTAGTTTGGTGTGTAGATGTTTCAACGAGGATATGATAATGGATATAATATGAAGGGAAAACATAAGGGTGTACAAAGTAAGCTACTAGAAATCAATCCTAGAGCATTTTATATGCCATATGGTAGTCATAGCCTTAACCTTGCACTTTGTGATATGGATAACCCTTGTTCAAATGCTATATCCTTTTTCGGAGTGGTTCAACGAATATATTCAATGTTTTCATCTTCTACAAAGCAGTGGAAGTTTTCAAACATCATGGATAACAACAACATAGGAGCCAACTAGAACTTTGTTAACAAGAATGACACAAACCCAACGAACAACGACAACAAAAGAGCCAACAAGACCATTGCATGAAGTGAAAAACCAACAAAAATTCTCAACCGTCGAACCAAAAAGCTGAGGAACAGAGAAATTTCCCAAGTAAAGATCTAGTGGAGACACCACAATAAGGATAAATCGCCTTTGATCTTGTGCTCCATGGTACCAGCAATCTTTCCCGTGTGATCCTTAATAACACTCAGATAAATGTCTTCATGATAATCATCAGCATCTATGTGGGTTAAGTTTTCCAAAATACTGATGCCAAAATCTGCCAACCAAGGGATATTAGTGTCTCGATAGGACTCTACCCTTCCGTTTTTAAGTACCCAAAATTGACGACTTTCATCCAAGGATTTTTTTGGAATGTATCGTCCTTGGTGGGCTCTTCTCGTAAGACCCTTTTGAGGAAACTGGCCAGGCCAGGGATACCCCTCGTCAGAGTTTGGGATAAACCACATCGGGATGAAGAACCATTGGAAGACTCACCTCTTTCCATGTGTAGGAATTTTCAAATAATAGATCAATTATTAACATGTAACAAAGAATTATCCACCCTAATAGATCAATTATTAATGTGTGTTTCAAGAAATATTCCATTAAACACATAATAAAACATTTTCATTTGAACAGCAAGATCCAGTCGACTGATCGGGGACCCAGTCGACTAGAAATGCACGATATAAAGAGCTTATTTATAAGAATCCCCTGGCCCAAACAATTGTCTGGTTTGGTCGATTAAACTTTGAGAGGTCCGGTCGACTGAACATGGGTTCGGTCGACTGAAGGTGCCAATTACAGAGGGTTCAACCTGTGGAATGGGTTGTCCAATCAATTGTACGCCTGACCCAGTCGACTAGTTCACACTAGTAGAAACTTCTGTAGCACTTTCAGCAAGCATTTCTAAGCAAATTTCAAGGCACCAACTTAAACCAAAACATGTACAAACTTCATTAAAACATCTCTAATTAGTAATTAAAGCATATGACATGAAGCACATCAAGCTTTTTGTTAGAAAACTCACCTTAGCTGAGTTCTACCCAAATTAAGCTAAGAAAATGCTTAATTTTATCAAATCCTAGCCCAATTCTCTCTCTGGAGTAAATTCTACATGAGCTCGATAAATCGTGCATCACCGATTAAAATAGGTCACTAAAATTTGACAATTATAACAGGATTGAAAGACATATAAACGACTGTCTCACCTCCACAAAGTTCGAATGTGGCTTCCGTTCACAAATTGGTCGAACGGCGGCGACAGAACGACGAATAAACGGCGTCGGAGCCTCGTTTCTCTCTCCGGCTCTCTCTCTCTCTCTCTCTCTCTCTCTCTCTCTCTCTCTCTCTCTCTTCCAATCTATTTTAATTGAGAGTTATCATACTCTTGACACACATGCATCCTCATGCATGATGTATTAACCTCTCATTTCTCCCTCTTTCCATTTACACCCCAGAACTCTTAAGTTGTTCACTGAACACTTTTCATGGAACAATCTATTTAAATCCTCATGCATGCGTGCAAATCAAATGTTGTTCCATGCATTGTCAAATGTTGCTCCATGGATTGTAAAATGTTGTTCTAATTTAATCAATTGTTGTTCCATGAGCATCAAATGTTGTTTCGTGCAAATTAAATATTTTTCCATGATCAGAAAATGTTGTTCCATTTGCATCATATGTTGTTCCACGCAAATCAATTGTTGTTCCATGGATAGTCAAATATTGTTCTATGGATTGTAAAATGTTGTTCTATTTTAATCAAATGTTGTTCCATGGACCGTCAAATGTTGTTCCAGGAGCATCAAATGTTGTTCCGTGCAAATCAAATGTTGTTCCATGGACCGTCAAATGTTGTTCCACGAGCATCAAATGTTGTTCCGTCACTTCAAGAAAATCGTCATTTGCCGGCGTTTAAAAAATGCCATTATAGATAGAAAAAGTGTCGGCGTAAGAATAACGGCGTTTTCATCGGCACTTTTCAAAGTGATGTCTAAAATGATGTCGTAAATTACCGACGCATTAAATAAACGCCGTTATAGGTATTGCCGGCGCTTTCATCGGCGTTTGATCTATGCCGGTATTCACTAATATAATTACCGGCGTGTGTAAAAACGATGCTAATATCCGGCGTTTATTGGTAAATATAACGGTGTTGTTATATGAGTTTTCACCGGCACTTCGTAGAAGTGTCGGAATTGTTCCCTATCACTTTTTCCCGGCATTTGGATAAAAATGCCGTAAATTTTTTTTTTTACAAATATATATATTTTATATAATTCAATTTTTTGCAATAAACCTGTGAAAATGTACTAATACATAAAGTTTCACTCATTTTCACGCCATAAACCCAAATACTAAGTCAATGCACCAACCAAATTCACTTTACCTAACATCGAAAGACAAAAGTTATGAATTCACAAAACATTCAAACAATCTACTTTTCAGTATCAAAATACATTCAAGTTTGCAACTCACAACAAAACTAGTAAAATCATTCAATTCTGAACAAAACTAGTAAAACCATTTGTAGTTTCATAATATTTGATTATTCTCATAACCAAAGTTAGCTCTTGCCATTTTCCATCTCCACTACGACTCTTCAACCTACAAGAAATAAAGAAAAGCGTTATAGTGGAACATAAATGAATTTAACTAAAATCACAAGACAAGAAATAAATTACATCTCCAATTGGCCATGCAACACTAGTTCCAACAACACCTTCAATTATTTTATATTTTCCATAAGGCCGCACCAACTTTGCATAAGACTCCACTGCCTCGTTAACATGTACTTCCCAAAAACTTAGTCCAAGTCTCATGTTTCCCACTGCTTTAAATGGCTCCTTGCTAACTATTAGTCCTTTCTCCACAACATGTTTAGGTATACTGTTACTGAGTAGATGCACTTCCTTATTTTCCTACGAATATGAGATACAGATAAAAATTAATTGAATTACTATATTCAGCATTCAATTTCCCTTTCAATGATAGTAAGACATTAAACTCAAAGGCAAACGACTCAGTGTATGTGTTGTGATAGTAGTGTTCGAGATTACAATACAACCTAACAATTAAGATTTTACCGTGTTTGATGCATAGTTGTCCACTTTCTTCAATTTCTTCCTTGAATAGGAATTCTGGATTCGACTAAATTTGACCAAAAAAAAACACTAAACAAAATAAACACTCAAAACTCAATACTCAATATCAAGACAAAACTATAGAAGAATTTAAAGACTTCCATTTTCAATTATTTATGTTTCTCAAATTTAGCATCATTTTCGTAGCTTGTACTATTTCCAAAACTTCACTAGTCATGAGAGACTTTCTCAACCTAAAAGAAAATTATTGTTTCTGGTTTTAAATTGGAAAAACTAACCTTGTTTGGATTAGTTGATGATGAGGTACACAACTCACGTTGTCGCATTTGATCCGTCTGTCCATTTGCTTGGAAGCTTTGCAGTTGTGCCAAAGGTGGATTTGAATGAAGTGGAGGTGATGTCACACGATGAGCACCTGATGCATTAGGAACCTACACATTTGACACAAACTTTTCATGAGTTTCTTAATTAGTATAACAAGGAACAAGAAATCAACCAGTGAAGGAATGAAGTACAAAATCCTGATGATAGTCTTTCCGGAGATGATCTAGTCAATCAGCACTATTTACTGGATGATATGAATGCAAAAGATCCCTCTCCAATGATGCAAACAATCCAAATCAATGAAGTTACTCAACAATCTACAGATTCTGCATCTGAACCTGGCATCTGATCTTAGCAAGGAGTTTGCCATGAAGGACTTGGGACAGCTGCATTAATTTATGGGAATAGAAGTTACTTCCATCAGAGAAGGATTATTTTGAATCAGAAAAAATATGGTACAGATCTGCTAAAGAATGCAGGATTACAGAATTTCAAAGCTACAAGAACTCCTCTCTCGCAAAAACATATATACCTATCATGATGTGGATTACAATCTTGCAGATGGAAAAGACTACAGAAGTCTAGTTGGAGCATTACAATACCTAACCCTGACAAGACCAGAGATTAGTCATATAGTAAATCTTGCTAGCCAGTTCATGCAGAATCCAACACAAGCCCAATTATAAGGAGTAAAGAGAATTTTAAGATATATCAAAGGCACTCTACAATCTGGAATAAGAATTACTACTCAGTTCACCTTGAACCTTTCTGGTTTCTCAGATGCAGATAGGAAAGGATCTCCAATCACTAGAAGATATATAATAGGTTATAGTATTTTCATGGGAGCAAACTGTATTTCCTAGTCTTCAAAGAAACAAAAAATAGTCTCAAGGTCCAACATAGAAGCTTAATATAGAGCTCTAACTTCTACTACAGCTGAGCTCACTTGGAAATCGTATTTGCTTGAGGAAATTGAAGTAAAGCTACCTACAACTCCTATTCTTTTTTGTGATAATCTAAATGCATTGTACATGACAGTAAATCCAGCTCTTCATGCACGAACTAAACACATTGAGAAAGACTATCACTTTGTAAGGAAAAAAGTGGCTCAAGGAACTTTGGTCACCAAGTTTGTAACGTCTACTACACAAGTTACTAATATACTTACCAAGGCTCTTCCCTAATGTCAAAATTGGGAGTTGTAACACCACCACCCTTTAGTTTAAGGGGGAGTGTTAAAGATATGGATAATGATTCAACTAAAGGGTTGTTAATTAAAGATAAAGATCAAGACAGACTTTTTGAATTAAAGAGAGAGCATCAGATCAGTACAACAGATAAGATGTTTTGTTTTTGTATTTTATTGTATTTGAATTTTTTTAAACTTAGGAGATAAGGTCCACATAACATGCATCTCGAAAGGTGTATAAATATACACCTTATGTATCAGTTTATTCATTTTGAATTCATTCTACTTCTCTTCCACATTTTGTTATATTTCTTTACATAAAACTTCAATTGAATATAGTTTTTACCTGTGCATCTCGTTGTGGTACAGTACATCCCATGGCTAGTAACTGTGCCTTCAGATCTTCTTGAAATTGAGTCGCCATTTCTTCTCTTAGTTTAGCCATCCTTGCCTCCACATTAGCCTCCATTTCAACTCTCATCCTTTCTATTTGCTCATTAACTCAGTTGTCAATATCTCTTCTTTCTGTATGAGATTTTCTATATTATGATCCAAAGACTTGAGTTGGAGTTGGACCTAACCCAAAAGTTCTTACACGCCTAGTTTTATCTGGTCCCATAACCTGTGAGAAAATATCATCTTGTCCATAGTCAGAGTCAGATGTCTCGGGACGTTGTGAAGCAAGATCATCCATTGTAGCCTACAAATGAGAGTATAAAAAAACATCATGTCTTTAATTGTTTGACTTATTAAAAAAAATCTATTATAACACAATATGACATTTATGATTATATGCATAGCTAAACATAAGAACATACAATAATTTGCGTTGTTTCTGAATTAACAATTGTACCATCATTTTTGGTATGGGCACGTTTGAAAACATGCCTCCGACTTGGCTCAACTCCATGTACTCTATCATCTAAAATAATTTCACACAATTAACATTGAACTAATGAGAAAAAAGACAAAATATAGTAATGTTAGTCTATGTAGGATACAAATTTTTACCATACCATTTGTTTGACGCGAGCAAAACTCATTCGTCCAGTAGTGTAGGGTGTAACTTGTCGTGCTCGACTAGCTTGATTCTTCCTACTTTTCTCCTAATACAAAATATATATATATAATATACCGAATATGGCCCATTGATATTATTAGCTTCAAATTAATTGAAAATAAGTCAAGTACTTTCTTACAAACATTTTCTTTTTTAGTGCCCAAATAATGAATGAGGGCACGCCACTAACTTTCATTCACCCTCGGAGGACGATGTGACAAGCGCTCAGAATCAGTGTTATGAATTGAGTAGTATTTTTTCTTAACATCATTTTTCCACTCACGCCACTTTTTGCCAACCGACTGCATGAGAATCTTTTGCATTTCCTCAGTGGCATCAGTATTTTCCTACAATAATTAAACATGCTAAGGCAATGTGTGTAGAATATAGAATTTTTATGAACTTGCTTTGAGACTTTAACAGTATTTTGATACCTTAATGTGATGCCAAATCTGTTCTTTGAAAATATCAGGCACATTTGTCCAAGCATAGTAATCCAATGGAAGTAGTACCGCAGTACGAGCTACAACACCCAAATTTGATGCAAGCTTGGATGCTTCTTCCATAATAGGTTGACCTAATTCATTTGTCTCTATGTGTAACACTGCACCAGCTGTGCCCCACCCACGTGGCATATATGTGGGGCCTCTAGTCTGTCTTTGCTCAGAATTGTTGACACTTGGATCTACTTATCACGATTAAAACACATTAAATATATAGAAGAAATGAATACTAGCGCTCTAAAACTAAATGAGAATTACTCAACAAAACTATTCAACCTCCAGACTCCTCAGACCGTATTTGCTCAGTTTTTTGCTGGTTGTTGGTTGCTACATTATTGCTAGATGATGGATTGTTCCCGGTTGGATGAGATGGCCAAGCTAGTGGTGGTTGCGGCATTGGTCCCCTTACATTAGGAGTAGACTCTGGCTCCTCCTCAATATTGCTAGGCATACGTAGTTTGCATGAAGCCCTATCACGAGCCATGGGAATCTGTAAATATGATCAATAAAAACAATAATCACTATACCAAAATAATCAAAATATGAAATGCTTGTTGGGTATATAAAAGAATACAAAACATAAACCAGTTCCAAAAAAGTACACAAAACAAAGCTAAAAATTCTACACTATTTAATCAAAATTTCACCAAAGAGACCATCTTAACCAGTCATATAACATTAGACAATGATTAATCCAAATAAAAAACAACTTATCTTTGAATTCAACAAAATAGAAAGGCAATCACAATACTATTTTGCAGCCCGTAGAGCTTCGGATCTTTGTTGCACATGAGCTTCTCTCTATATATATTTCATTCATAACTATGCAAAAAACACAGCCATCTATTCCATATTTATAGTAGCGCAAATAACCACCGTCCTTGGTATACAAAAATCGACTCTATTTTGTGTCTAATAGTCAAAACAATCAAAATGATCAATAAATTTAACAAACTCACTCTGATTAAAGAAGGTTTAGAAGTATATGTAATGCTAAATCACTAAGCCAAAATTATAAAAAAATTAAAAAAAAGGTTTAGAAGTATATGAGATGCTAAATCAACGTGCCATAACAATTAAAAAAAATTAGAAGTATAATAACGATCTTGAATCTAATATATTTCATTAGTGTCGTCGTCTTCATCATTGTCTTCCATAGGAGTTGTGTTAAGAACTTCATCAACTATTGTTCCATCGATATCTCTTCTTACCAATGTAGCATCCTGTGGTTGTATAGAACTAGTGTTTTCCAAGTGTTGAATCATATATGGCTCCACTTGACTATATGGCATGTCGTTAGCTGTAGTATGTCCTCCATACATATCGAAGACTCTGGGTTTCATTTTTATAACTATGTGCCAATTTTCATCAACCGGATCATGCACATAGAAGACCTGTTGTGCATGAGTTGCTAAGATAAAAGGTTCATCAGACAATTGGTTGTCACCATACAATAAGTGGCTGAAATTTATAAGGGTAAATCCAAAACTATCCTTTTCTATGAGTCCTCTCCTATTGTTCACCCAATCACATTTAAATAACACAAATTTATGCTCTTTTGTGTAGTATAATTCAATTATGCTTGTTAACACTCCATAGAAAGTAACTTCTCCAGATACAGAGTGTTGGTCTCTTGCACTCGCATAACTTTCAGTTGTTGCCCTTAACATGACACCGCTATTTTGTGTCATCCTTCTCTTCTCACGTTCTCTTGTATGATACCTCACTCCATTTATAATATACCCCATGTATTTTGTTGGCAAATTCTGAGGACCTAAAGCCAACGTCTTAATTTGGTGTGACAGTTGTGGATACCGGGCCTCCACCACTTGTTGGTTTTCGTTCAAAATTTGATTTGGATCAAAGAAAGAGAAAAGGTCTGTTGAAAACAGATACAGAGTCGCCACTTGGTCTTTAAGGAACCAAGAAACCTAATTTTGACGCACCCAAATGGATAAAGGGCACCGGCCCTTCATAACCAAAGAACTTGGCTTGGGGTTTTGGTACGAGAGAGGAAGGAGCCTTTGTCGCGACTAAAACACCCTCAACTCATCCCGTCTTTCGACGGGCCTCAATTAGCATCCAAATAATCATCTTATACTATGTATGGTTCGGCAATTAATACTATGATAGTATATTACATCACATAAGAAACTTGAAATGGAAGATCTAAAGATAAAATATCATTCATAAGATCTAAGTCAAATATCATGCAATGTAAAAGTGAAAGATCACACAAATAAACCTACGAAAAATCGTCTAATCACATATCAAATAATCAAGACTTCCTAATCTAAAGGGGAACATGAATTGTTATTGAAACAAATAAACAAAGAAATCAAAATATGCTTAGCAAGCTAGTATGATGCATGTTAATCTTGGAGAAAAGAAGACCTCTCAATCCCCGGGACGGATGAGAAAGGAAGATTAGATCGAGGGGGAAGCATGAACGTGTGATCGTGATCATTCCTTATAATCTTCTTAGATTAGGAGTCACAAAAGCCCCAAATCTTTGCATGGACGCAATGTATGTATCTAGAATGTGCTAAGGTTGTAGTGTGCTTTGTGTTCATGGATTCCTAAAATGACTTAGAAGTCTATAATGTGTATGAATGAATGAATGAAATCAATATGGGATATATACAAATGTAGTATGAACTACCTTTTTATTGAGCAAATTTTCAGACTGATTTCCTCATGTGTCCTTCAATGTTCGGGTTTCTCCCGAATACCCACACCCTCTCTCTTTTTTATTTATTTTTATATATTTTTTAATTTTGCAATTTTAACTTGAAGAACATCTTGAAGATTTTGAATTTCTTGGAAAATCTTCGAACGTCACGGTCATCGTGAAGATTGGGAAAGAACAGATGGAAAAAATACTGAAAGAAGAGGTCAAGGGAAATAAAGCAAGGAGGGAGAAGTCGGAAAATAGAGGAGAGATAGAATCAGGGAATTTGCCAAAATGTCCTTGAGTCTAGTGATAGGATTCCCCTACCTCGGAAGTCTATAATGGCCAGTATGAGCCAAACCTTTTAAATTTTATGTTATGAATGAAAGTGACTGATTCTGCTTACTTGATTCCGCTTAATGATTTTTTTTAATAACTGAAAAAAGAGAGCAAATGAACCTGCATGCAAAATTATTGAGGAAATCTTGGCATTTGACTTAGAAAATGAATAAGATTCTCAAAATGATTCTTTCCATATTTCACTCAATAAAGATAAAAGCATAAAATTGATCTCATTGCTAAAAGAATACAAGGATGCCCTGCATGGTCCTATGATGATGTGCCAGAATGAATTCAGAAATTATCCCACATCACCCCTTTATACCAAACCTAAAAGGTGAGCTCACAGTCCAAAGCCATGAACTTGTTCCTTAATGGTAGCTAGATATCTTAAATGAACCTCTTCTTCTTAAAAAAAAAAAAAAGAAAAAAAAAAAAAAAGAAAAAAAAAAGAGCTCGCTAGGATGAAAACCCGAAAGGGCGCCTAGGCAAAAGTTAGAGCAAAATAAGATGCGTGTTGATTTCAAAATCCGAATCCTAGCCAGTCAAAATCATGGAGAGAATAAGAGATAGTGAGAAAAGAAAGGAAAAAAAAAAAGAGAAAAAAAAGTAGAGAATAAATAAGATTGGGAATTCTTTAGGACTTCAAAGTACATGAATTATCCTAAGAAAAGAAATTGGAAATGAAAAGAAAGATTTGAAAGTATCAATTAAATTCTTGTGAGAGACTCAATGGATAAGCGATAAGTGGACCTAAAACAATGCAGAAATATCTTTGAGAAAGATAAAGAGTAATTTGGAGGGCTGATATTACTATGTGAGTATGATAGAGTATGAGTAAAACATGATGTATTATGAGAGTTGTAAAGATTGACTGGCTAGTAATAAGGTGAAAAGAATCAACCGCCACAAAATAAAAAAGGGAAAAGAAGAAAAGAAAAGAAAAAAAAAAGAAGAAAAGAGGAAAAGAAAAAAAAATGCATAAGATGGAGAAGTAGTTCATCATCTTGTTCGAAAGCTGCCACAAGGAATATGTTTCAGAAAATCTGCCCAGAAAGGGCACCCATTGAACCTAAATAAAAACATGGCTCGAAAAGCCCACCAATTCTTGAAGCCTTATTCTTTCAAGACCTCCAGAGTAGATGAACTACGTTTTGACCTGATTCCCATTCGGGGATACGTAGGCAGCCTGCAAGGTTCGGTCACAACTACACACACAGTCGATCATTGCACTTCTTTCAGGCCTCGATCGAACTACTATAGGACCTGATGCCCATTCGGGGATAAGTAGGCGGGTCTCCCAAGGCCCTCGATCCAAAGAAGAAACCCAACCAATTCATGAAATTACCTTGAAAACTAGAGACAAACTATCGTTTGCCCAGAGGCCGCGTCAACTCTCTCAAACCAGGGGCAAACTTCGTTTGCCTAGCATTCTCAAGCCCCCTGTCAAACTAGGGGCAAACTGTCGTTTGCCAAATAAAATATCTCTGTGTTTACTGGCTTTCAAGGACCAAGCTTCGGCATCCTAAGAATTCTTGAAGTAGAAAGTTGAAGTTTTCATGCATAAATCTAAAATTTATTTAAGATGGAAAAGAAACATGAAAAGAAGAATTCTTCATTATCAAAAAGTCAATCGTAAAGGAAGATACAATGAAACAATATTATGGGATAACAACTTTTTCTAAAGTTGATCAAAGAAGCGCAAAGAAAAGAAAGCAGAATTCGTCACAAATTTGAAAATGTGTGTATCTCAACTCAGTTTTAGTCTACCTTCTTGAAATCCAAAAGATATATTCCGCAGAGGGATCAACAAGAATTGAAGATTCCAAAAGAAGGGTAAAAGCAGGGAGGTCAGGGAGTCAGATTCTGCTCCGCTAAGGAAATCAAATAGAGGTAGAGTAATATCTTTAGAGAGAGCAAAATCAAGTGAATACCCTCAGCAGATCAGGCTCCAAGCCGTACAAGCTAATCATCGGATGAACCAGAAAGCCTTTGGATTTGTCTATAATCAAATCAGTAAATAGAAAAGTGGAGTTGTTGTGGAAAACTAGCTCATCCTTTTTCCTCTTCTTGCCCGAACCGCCCAAACTGCTGTCCATAGCAAGCAATCCATCAAGAAGAATATTTTGAAAAAAAACAACGATAAAGACAAATCTGAAATAAGAAGCATATAAACATCTCTTCAGCTAGAATAGCCCCAAAGCAAATCTTTTGAGGTTGTACCATCATCGATCAAATCATCGGTCTTGGTATAAGTCGTCTATCGCATCCTATGAGTTACCGATCAAATCCTCGGTCTTGGTATAAGTCGTCTATCGCAGCCTATGAGTTATCGATCAAATCCTCGGTCTTGGTATAATTCGTCTATCGCAGCCTATGAGTTACCGATCAAATCCTCGGTCTTGGTATAAGTCGTCTATCGCATCCTATGAGTCACCGATCAAATCCTCGGTCTTGGTATAAGTCGTCTATCGCATCCTATGAGTTACCGATCAAATCCTCGGTCTTGGTATAAGTCGTCTATCGCATCCTATGAGTCACCGATCAAATCCTCGGTCTTGGTATAAGTCGTCTATCGCATCCTATGAGTTACCGATCAAATCCTCGGTCTTGGTATAAGTCGTCTATCGCATCCTATGAGTCACCGATCAAATCTTCGATCTTGGCATAAGTCATCTACTGCATCCTGGGGTTACCGATCAAAATAAAAAGGGAAGGGATACAACCAAATTTAGAAATGCCGAAGACAAGTTGTCGAGTCTGCGCAACTCCAGGTCTTCGAAAAATAAAATGAATTTTTAGAAAATGAATTTTTTTGAATTTTCGAGTCCGCACGACTCCCAATCTTTAAAAAGTAGAAATAAACTTTCGAGTCCGCGCGACTCCCAATCTTTGAAAAGTAGAAATGAATTTTCGAGTCTGCGCGACTCCCAATCTCTGAAAAGTAGAAATGAATTTTTGAGTCTGCACGACTCCTGATAGAAAATGAATTGTTTAAGTCCGCGTGACTGTTCTGAAAAGGAAAAAAAAATTAAAATTACCCTTGCAATACCGAGCGAATTTGGGGTCATTGAATCTGGAGCGATTCTGACTTTTCGGCTCTTTGGGGTCATTGAATCTGGAGCGATTCTGACTTTTCTGCTCTTTGGGGTCATTGAATCTGGAGCGATTCTGACTTTTCTGCTCTTTGGAGTCATTGAATCTGGAGCGATTCTGACTTTTCTGCTCTTTGGGGTCATTGAATCTGGAGCGATTCTGACTTTTCTGCTCTCTGGCGTCATTGAATCTGGAGCGATTCTGATTTTTCTGCTCTTTGGGGTCATTGAATCTGGAGCGATTCTGAATTTTCTGCAACAACATCTCATTTCTTGAAAAGACATCAGAGTATAAGGCGCGAAGCGCATCTCAGTCTTTTCAAAAGCGTGGTTCCTGATTCGACACCGGAGTTTAGGCGTGAAGCACATCTCAGTCGATCAGATGATCCTCATAAGACACTGGAGTATAAGACGCAAAGCGCATCTCAGCCAATCGTTATTCTCATAAAAAATAGCAATAGCGACTTTCCTAGGACAGGACGTCATCAGCATAGAAGGATTTCAAGACAAAGGTACGTTTTGCTAACTCTAAGGAGTAGCTTTGTCCTAAGTCATTGAACCTGAAAACATAGAGCATAAATTTGCTTGAGCACATGAATCACGATAGGATAGGTGAATTCATCTGTGTGACTACCTGCGTTTATGTATTGTTGTCCCTTGCTCGAACTACGTCTTGGTCTGATTCCCGATGGGATACGTAGGCAGCTCACCCTTGAGCACGACCAGCATCTTGGCTATCTGCGCACCCGATTTTGCAACGCACTTTTGTTTTTACCTGGATTCGACTGTTTGGTCAAAGGCTTGTTGTGGACCGTCGCGAATGGAGGAGGAGGTCCTGACGCTCTCCCTCGATAGTGTCCCGGGACGGATCCCAAGGAGCACACTTCAGGGAAAACTAGGACTTCCTCACGCGATCCTAGAGACAAAGAGTCGCCACCTAATTTTTATCGGGAATTAGGAAACCCAAGTTTGACTCGCCCAAAATTGAATAAGGTTACTCGCCCTTCATTACCAGAAACAAGGTTCGGGGGTCTTGGTACGAGAGGGGAAGGAGCCCAAGCAGGACTAAAGCACCCCCTCCTCGCCCTACCGAATGGTAGGCCTTGATTCAAATATCCTTGTTATTAATTCATAATAGATGTTGTTTCCTCAAACATACTAGATAGATATATACATGGCAAAAAGAAACATCTAATGAAAATCATTTCAAGAGACTAAATCAAGTAGAAAGCGGATGCTCATGCAATACAAGGGAGAAGTATACTCACAGTGGCTAGTCCCGCCCGGGACCGATGCAAATAAAGTAAACATGTCATGATATGCAAAGGGAACGAGAAGACTTACATTGGTTGACTCAAGCGGAGTCGCGAAAGCAAAAAGAGTGTAAACGTGCAATGCAATCATGCAACAATCCTAGATAAGATGTCTCTAACAAATAATCATATAAACGGAGACTTATCCTAAAGGAAATGTGTCGTTGAAATCAAAGTTGTAAACCTAGAAAAATTCTAAGAGAAAGGATAGAGATAGTACATGATACATGGGCACTAAGCCACATGTAGACGAGGCAAACCACAAATCGAAGTCCGGGTCCGAGGCACTTAATTCTCTGCACTAAGACACCAAAGAATACCCAAAGCATTGCAAAAATACAAGCAAACAAATGATATGCATGATAAACAAAGAAAACATGTCATCAATCAAATTTCCAGATTCAGCAACCTCTAATGAATCCTATCAAAAGAGGTCTTAAACATGAGCTGGATAAAAACCCTTTTACAGAAAGTTAGATACATGTCTTAGGGAACTTCTCCAAAAAGTGGGACCTCAATATCAATTTTATTGTTTGAGAAATAAATGTTTTGGGAACAGTGGATCAGGACTGTCCACTGTTCTTGAAAAAATCATAATTAAATCTACAAAAATCATATGAAGCTCTATTTGGTGTCAAAAGAAAGCTATTTCATTGTAGTATATGATAAAAATAAACCCATGGACATTCTGTAATCACAAGGTTTCTGAAAAAGTGTTTTAAACAGACTCTGTTATTCTGGAAATTTGGTATCATTTGACAAATGAATGCAAAACATAATAGAAGTATAATAGAAGTTCATAAATCATGTTAACCAAGTTGATTTAAGCTTTTGATCTCTCATCCATTTATCCTAGGTGATTTCTAAACCAAGTTTTATTCATCAATTGTTGTTGAGTGATCAAGGTATGACCATTTTGTATACATAATCATATTTGTAATTAAACTTAGAAAATTCCAGAATAGTTGTATCAACTTTAAACGCTTAGAAAACGATCCTAACTCGATCGTATGCTCACGATTTTACATCGGCATATAGATATATGAGTTAGGAATCATCCCCAAAAAGCGGAACGTCGATAACTATTATAGATTTTCTGAAATTCAAGCACAAAGAGACGATGTTCAAATCTGTCAACCGATTTCTCAACAATTTCTAAAAATAGTATATGAATCCTAAAAGCTCTCAAAACGGACCGGATGAAAGCTAATTCATCAAAGTTTACCCAGAAAATTTGAAATCCATCAAACTATGGGTTTTGATGGACCAAATCTAATGGACAAAACCAATCTGCTTTGCTGAATTTTTATCTAGTTCATTTTAAAGTGTGAGGAAAACATTTTAGTGATAGTTGAAGCTTATTAGAAAGATCAAACTCATAGATCAACTTAATTATCATGATTCCCAATCAATTTAGCCCTCAAGTTCTATGAAGAACTTTTAGATCAAGGATCAAAGGGACTTATAAATATCATGTTGGAGATGAAATTCAATAGGAATTCTAGGTAATAGGAATAATCAAGAGATAGGTATGAACATAGAAATCATCCTTCTCATAGATCATATTTCCAAACCATCATGGAATTCAAAATAGATATATGTATATATATATAATCATGTATGCATGAATCTAAACTAAAATTGAAGAATGAAACCAAAATTGAAAATCAAAGTGAAAAACAATCTCTAATTGTAAATTATCAATAAAAATCAAAGAGATTTGGATCTAACTATGTGAGTGTGTGAAGAACATGAGAGGAAGAAGATGAGTGTTCTAATAAGTAGAAATAGAACTAAGTTAGATCCAAATCTTATAGATCTATATATACAAAGTAGGAATTAGAGATGAACTATAGTGTTTACCTCTTGGAGGATTCTCAATTACAAGACCAAAATTGATTTGAAGATCTTCTTCTTCAAGTGTTATTCAAGTGTTCTTCAAGCACTCATCCATGGAAGTTGAGGGAGGCAATTGATGTTCAAATTGTGGTCTAATTAGCCTAAGTTAATCTAAATTCAATTCATAATTTTCTCTCTCTAGAATTCACCTAAATTGAAAGTATATTCAAAGTATACTTATCTCTCTTGTATGTGCTTCTATGTGTGTTTGTATCTCCAAGTATATTCAAGTGTATCTCTTCCAAGTGTCTAGTGTGTTAAGATGTGATCTCATATGAGATGTATGAGATCTTATATAGAGTTTTGAAGACTTAGCTCTTAAGTTTCAGGGTTAAAACAGGATTTTTAGAGCTTAAAAGAGGGTTAAAATGGCCATTTCGGAGCCTAAACGCAATTTCCAGGCAATTTCCTCGCAGTGGGAAGCTTCTAGAAGGGTCTGGAACTCAAAAAGCTCCGTGGAGGACACAAATGGAAGTGGCGGTTATGGTGGGACCCGCCACCCCCATACCTAAAACCGCCACTTACTATTTGGGTCCCTCTGGTCACCCACAAGCTCTGTTTCAAATTTCATGCGCACTGCTTTTCCAGATTTTTGTAAAAATGCTTTTTGGTGTCCGAAATCGTCTGTTTACGTACCGTTGGAAAGCTGTCAGGTTGAATTTCAGTATAAAATATTTCCAGAGGTTTTATAATGAGAATTGAAGTCCAATTGAAGTCCGGAAGTCCTCCGGAACTTTCGTCGTCTTTTTGAAATCAAATGACGTCTTTTCCAAAATTGCTTTCAAATGTGCGTCGATTTCGAACTTTTCTTTAAAATTGAATCTCTGGATACCTAGAATACTGCGTTTAGAACACTTAATGTTCATATAACCCTGAGAGAATATGAATTCTGAGAGATGATTTTGACAAAACCGGGATTTATCCATGGAAAAGGGCTTTTCTGAGCTTGAAGTCACTTTCCGAAGTCCGATCTTCTGATTGTGTGGAATCCAGTACCTTCCACGGGGTACTTTTCATCATCGAATCCTCCAAGATGTTGTCCACCCTAAATCCTATCAGTGTGGTCAAAATTGGGTGTCTACAGTTTGCCCCTCTTTGGCAGAACTTGTTGTGAACAACGTGAACTGCAAGTGAGTGCCAAAGCCTTGAAGGCACCCAAATAACCATACTGAGAGGTTTTAGGAAAAACAAAAATCCGCAAAATCAAGAAATTCAAAATCTGAAAAAAAATCAAGAAATTACAAATGCAAGAATGCAATGCAATGCTGGGTAGAGGCGGCTAAGTTGAAGCTGATGCTGGTCGTGCTCCACTGGAGCTGCCTACGTATCCTTTCCAGGAATCAGACCAGGGCGTAGTTCAAGCGCGCGAGAAGACGGAAAACAAACAAACAACAACAATGCGGATGAAATGCTCCTATCCTAGGATGCTGGTGCAATATGAAAACATGAAATGTGAAAGTGCTGGAGGAATCATCCTCAAGGGTTCCCTAGATGCAAAATCTAATGCAAAGGATGCAACGACTCTCTCTCACAGTCGAATATGCTAAAGGTATCTTGGATGATTCTCGAGGTTTTTGTCAAAGTTATTCTTCTGATCTTAAGGCTCGTAGGCGTCATCTGTATCCTGGACGACTCTTGAAATAGCGAAGTATCTTGGATGAATTCTGAGTCATGTCAAACAACTGGACGATTGCTGGTGTAGAGTCCTTCTGCTGGGGACGATTGTTGATGTAGAGTCCTTCTGCTGGGGACGATTGCTGAAATAGGTCCTTCTTCTGTGGACGATTGCTGATGTAGGGTCCTTCTGCTGGGGACGATTGCTGATGTAGAGTCCTTTTGCTGGGGACGATTGCTGGTGTAGAGTCCTTCTGCTGGGGACGATTGCTGATGTAGAGTCCTTCTGCTGGGGACGATTGCTGAAACAGGTCCTTCTTCTGTGGACGATTGCTGATGTAGAGTCCTTTTGCTGGGGACGATTTGCTGATGTAGAGTCCTTTTGCTGGGGACGATTGCTGGTGTAGAGTCCTTCTGCTGGGGACGATTGCTGATGTAGAGTCCTTCTGCTGGGGACGATTGCTGAAACAGGTCCTTCTTCTGTGGACGATTGCTGATGTAGAGTCCTTTTGCTGGGGACGATTGCTGATGTAGAGTCCTTTTGCTGGGGACGATTGCTGATGTAGAGTCCTTTTGCTGGGGACGATTGCTGATGTAGAGTCCTTTTGCTGGGGACAAATCTTCTGAAACAGGTCTCTCTGCCGGAGACAAATCTTCTGCTCTTCTGAAATAGGTCCTTCTTCTAGACAAATCTTCTGTAACAGGTCTGGAAACAAGTCTTCTGAAACAGGTCTCTCTCTGCCGGAGACAAATCTTCTGTTCTTCTGAAACAGGCCCTTTTTCCGAGGACAAATCTTCTGTGGCAGGTCTAGAAACAAATCTTCTGAAACAGGTCTCTCTGCCGGAGACAAATCCTCTGTTCTTCTGAAACAGGCCCTTTTTCCGAGGACAAATCTTCTGTGGCAGGTCTAGAAACAAATCTTCTGAAACAGGTCTCTCTGCCGGAGACAAATCCTCTGTTCTTCTGAAACAGGCCCTTCTTCTGAGGACAAATCTTCTGTTCTGATGCACGGATTCTGAGAGATACACAAATTCTGAGAGATGACCCTTCTTCTGAGAGCAACCCACGGATACACGATTCTGATTTTGAGAGAAACCCTACATTCTGGAGGCAACCCACGATTCTGAGAGAAACCCTACATTCTGAGAGCAACCCACGGATACACGATTCTTGGCATAAACCTTGTATTCTGGAGGCGACCCACGATTCTGATTCTGAGAGAAACCCTACATTCTGGAGGCAACCCACGATTCTGAGAGAAACCCTACATTCTGGAGGCAACCCTGGATACATGATGCTTGGCATAAACCTTGTATTCTGGAGGCGACCCACGATTCTGATTCTGAGAGAAACCCTACATTCTGGAGGCAACCCACGATTCTGAGAGAAACCCTACATTCTGGAGGCAACCCTGGATACATGATGCTTGGCATAAACCTTGTATTCTGGAGGCAACCCTGGATACATGATGCTTGGCATAAACCTTGTATTCTGGAGGCGATTTTGATGCTCAAATTCTGAGAGATACCCTTTATCTGGAAATTCTCTGCTTGAGGAGATATCTGAGGTTTCTGGGACGCGAGCACATTTTCTGGAGGCCCTGCTGATTCTTTCTGAGACTCATATTGGTGCTTCGACCAATGCAATCATTCTTGCAACACGTCAGGCTTACTCTAACCCTTTCTGAACATCTCGCATTCTGACCCATCTTCTGAAAGTCCTTTCTGGATGTAATTCTCAAGCGACAGTAGACTCAAATGTCCATTTTCTAAGACAACTCATAATCAATCCCAAAACGACGGGAGTTTGCCGTTTCTCGGCCACTTTCAGGCTGCGGTGCCTTTGATTCTTCTCATCTGGGGGACTTTTTTTTTCAATTCTTGAATGGATTTTTACCAAGATTCAAATCTCCAGAGGTCCTCTAGACCAATTCCAACAAGTTTCGAGCACTCTTTATGCATCAAGATTGGACCAATCTGTGGTCAAAATAAATTGTGGGGTCAATTTGCAGAGAGTAGAGCTGGTTTAACAAAGGCACAAATAATATGCGGAAAATGCTGCTGAAGTGCATGTCAAATGCAGAGCATGATTAGTGTTTGATCTAAATCCAACTTTCTTGACGAGGCAGGCCTTCTTGGCAATTCATACATCTAGATCCCAATCTTAAAGCAAAACTCAAATCCTAACTCTTAGGCTGTTCAAGTCTCCTGATATCTCAATTCTGATCCGTGACTGATAGGTACTCAAAAGACCTGATGACTTTGACGTGCTTCATAAATCAATTTTAGCAGATATTCATGTAATGCATACAGATCTTGTCTCAATAACAGCTCAACTCAACATCCAAGGCCGGTCTTCTGATCGACACTTCATCTCGACTAGGTTTAATTGATGCAATAACAATGTTTGGAACTTCTACTTGTATCCACCTTCGGATACTTTGAAAATTTTACAATTATAGATCACTTCGGACCCACACACTCGAGATCACAGACTAGACGACGACAGACTTGACCACGACAAACATTGACACAGGAAGATGACACACTTGACACTGAAATAGAAGTTTGGAGGAGACAACTCAACTTTGCCATTTACATAATGCGCATTTGTCATGTTTGACGTATCTCTTTGCTTTCATGTGCTCTTCTCATTTTATTGTGATAATACTCAGTTGATAAAATAATGCTTTGAAAATATTCCATATGGATCTCAATCAATCCTTTGCTTTTACCAAAAAGGTGCTTCGAATTAGTGCCTTTAGCTTATAGAATAAGAGACAATTCATTTCAAATGTTTTCAAAAATATACTTGACGGCTTGGGATTCGCTTATAATGTAGAAAGGGTATTGGCAAACGATGTTTGCCCCTAGTTGACAGGGATAAATGAAAGCTTGGGCAAACGCAGTTTGCCCCTAGTGTGGTAGTGATATCTTGAGGTTCTGGGCAAACTTTGAAAGTTTGCCCCTAGTTTGCAAGGTTCAGGGACCGAGAACCAGGGAAGCTCGCCTACTTATCCCCAAGTGGGAATCAGGTCCAAAGTAGTCTTGAAAGAAGGTATTTGAGATGTGGCTGAGTGTTTCAGGAGCAGTGACCGAACCGAGTAGGTTGCCTACGTATCCCCAAGTGGGAATCAGGTCAAGCGTAGTTCCTCGAAGGCTGGAGGTTTTAAAAGAGCAAGGATTTCAAGAATTAGGGGCTTTTCAAGCCATGTCATCAGACAGATTTTTTTTTTGAAGTAGGTCACTTTTGGTAGCGTTGAAAGAAACTAAACTACCTCTCCCTTTTTTTTTTTTTTTTTTTTTTTTTTTTTTTTTTTTTTCTTTGACGGTTGATTCTTTTCACCTTTTCACTAGCCAGTCAATTTTACATCACTCATCATACAGCAGGATCAGCCCTTCAAATCTTTTAGGCTTACTCAAAGAATTTACAAATCAAAGTTTTGGGACAATTTATGTTCCCGATTTCTTAATCTTCTTCATTCTTCTTTTTTTTTTTTTTTTTTTTTTTTTTTTTTTTTTTTTTTTCTCTTCTTTCTTTTCTTTTCTCTCTAAAGTCTTGATTGGCTAGGATCAAGTTCTTGAAAACAACGCGCAAAATTTTCTTTTTTTCTATGCTCTAACTTTTGCCTAGGCGCCCTTTCGGGTTTTCATCCTAGCGAGCTTCTTTTTTTTTTTTTTTTTTTTTTTTTTTTGCTCTAACTTTTGTCTAGGTGCCCTTTCGGGTTTTCATCCCAGCGAGCTTATTTTTTCTTTTTGAGAGAAGTAGTTTATTTGAAATGTTTGGCTACCATCAAGGACAAAGAGTACATGGCTTGCAGTTTAGACAGGTTTGAATGACCCATTTTTCTGGGCTCAAGATTTTTGAAGTGGGGAGAAAAGGGAGTTAAGCTAGTCCCGAGTTACTATCAAGCATATCTTTTCAAGATTCGAGCAAAAGCATCTCAAGATTCTTAAAGTAAAACTAATCAATTCTTAGCTTTCTTTGGCATTAGCGCAAAATCAACTTTGATCCTTTCAGGATTCTTTTCAATGCAAAAATTGATCAACAGAGTATTTTTCCACAATAGTCAGAGAAATTACACTTTCAGCTTAGTGATTCATTCATTCATGACTAGGCGCATTAAATCAAGCAAATCAAGTTTTCATTTCATTACTAGAAATAGAAGGATTACAGTACTCGACATAAACTCAAATACAACTTGACGATGGACAGACTCGACAACAAGACTCAAAACAATAGACTCGACTGAACTCAACTCGATCTCAAGTGGAGCGTCACAGTGACTTGCTTTTTCCTTTTTTTTAAACATCCATTTGGTTTCAACAAACAGCTATTCCAAACATCATCACCCAATCCTCAAACCTTCTAAAGTGCCTTTTTCTAATGTCTTTGCTGAATCTGGCTCTGCCTTTCAATCACCCTCTGGATCTCTAGGAAATACTCAATTGATAATTGGATGGAGGCGGGAATTCGTGGAAAAGGTGCCGCAATCCGCTCATGCCATGCAGTAGTGAAAGCAGTAATCAATGAAGACCGCAGAATGGAATCTCTTATAACCCCGATGGCATCCTCAGAAGTGTCCTGTCTACAGCCATACTGCCTGGCTACTCTGTATGGGATGGAAAAAGTGGTAGCATGTAAACCAAGAAGCCATATCCCGCTCCTTCCTGGAAATCTAACAGTAACTGAACAATAATCCCAACGGGCGCAGACCCAACGGATGTCCTCAGTGGTGAGACCGCTTAGCCAAACAAACCAAACCTCAGAGTTGCTGAAAAATCTTCGTACCTTCCTCTGATCTAAAGAAGGGATCCTGCAAAGACCGCGAGGATACACTAATAAACTGAGTCGCTCAAGAAGCCAAGTTTGTAGCACTAAAGGGGCACCAGAAAGCAGTACTGTCCCATCAGTATGTGCCTGATCTAAACCCATTAGAGTTTCTGCTAAGACCAAAATCATAGGGTTTTGTCGGGAACGGAGTCCACAAGCAACTGGTATGAGGGCATGAGATGAGGAAGAAAACAAGAAGTACGAAATCATAGCCAATGTCAAGGCACCCCATCCAGATACAGAATGATCAAAATGTCCTCCCATGGTAGTACAATAGCGAGCAAATAATCGGGGAAAATCAACCTCCTGATCAGAAATCATGGACCGAGCAACAGAAGGAGAACAACCAAGAAGTGATGATAGGTTCTTTACATATCCAGCCTGAATAGTGGGAAGGATCAGATCGGAGTAAGGGCTGAAATCGAGAATGGCACTGAATTCTTCAAATAGTGGTGAGATCTCTTGATGTCCAAATCGAAATACATGGAATTCTGGATCCCAACATCGAATGGCGGCACGCATAATATCTTCTTCAAATTTCACATTCCTCAGCTGAAAGAGAGTACTAAGGCCAAAATATCTGAAATGTAGATGATCAATACCGGTGACCTCATCCATCCATGAAAACAAAGCCTGAGGATCAAGAGGAGCCATCTTGTTCGCAATGTTACTTCTTTCTGCTCAAATTCAGGGAGTTCAATCCTTCTACTCTGATTTATTAAGGCTTTTCAAATAATCAGGTATCTTATAAAAAAGTGGATGAAAATCAAAAATAGAAAATCAAAGATGGAAAATCTTTTTCATTTTTCAAAAACATTTTTCTTGAAGAAACCTTTTCAAGTTTCAAAATTCTGAGGAAAACAAATCTTTTCTTTTTGAAAGTATATTAGGGGCGTCGCACTCGTGAGTCGTATATGCAATGCTCGTGTAGTGCATGCAATGCAGATGAAATGCAATCTAATCTAAATGCAATGCACCTTAATCTAGCTTAGACCTAGCATATCAACACATAAGCACATAGGATTCCTTGAGTATGCTAATCACCCTACTAATCCAATCATTATCCAAGGATTTTGAGTTTTGAAATTCTTGATGGTTCATGTTTTCAAAATTGAAATTTTTCATGAAAATCTTTGAAAGAGATGGGGAGATTTGTAATTTTCAAAAGAATTTTTGAACCATCAATGCTTGTGGTGAGAAATCATGATTCTTAAAAATTGAGGTGGGAATTTTGAAATTCTAAGATCTGAGAGGAAGATTTTGAAATTGAATCATCATGATTTCTTGAAGACCAAAGTAAAATTTTTTTTTTGAAATTCTCTAAAATCTAGGAGAATTTGAAATTGAATCATCAAAGTGTGATCATGATTTCTGGAAATAGGAATTTTGAAATTCTCTAAAATCTAAGGAGAATTTTGGAAAGATTTTGTGAAAGTGAATCTTAAAGCAAATTTTCAAAAGGGATATTCTTGGAATTTTCGAAAGACTTGGGGTTTTTCAAAGAAGTGCTTATAATTTCAAAAATTTTCAAAATTGTCCTCAAATAGTGATTGGATGTTCGGATAAAGACCATACTATCCTAGAGGAATCCACCATACAAGGTTTGATGATGCCTTCGCATACACGTCCTCATCATCCACATAATCCCTTACGGGCAAGCGCAAATAATTCATCACATTGTCCTAATCAAAGATGATAATCAAGATCCTAATTGAAGGGTTCTATAGAAACTATATGCAAAGGCCGGGTTTTAGTCTCATAAAGGGTCCATTAGCAAGCTCAGCGGTGTGGTTGACCGCCTCCCCGAGGGCGTGCCGTTCACACATGGGCTCTATATACCGCACGCGGTACAAGGCTAACGGTGACTACATGCTACCAAAACTCTTGACAAATAGAGGAAAGAGGGCCCTCTATCTTCAAGGCAATGATTTCAAGCAGTCGCGGTGAAAGAACAATGCAAGTGCAAATGCAGGCAGAAACAACATGATTATTGAATTAATAACAAGGATATTCTTTGGCTCAAGTCAAACCCTCGAAGAACAAGAAACCATCGGTTTCATGTTCAAATCCCCAGTGGAGTCGCCAGATTGTGGACCGTCGCGAATGGAGGAGGAGGTCCTGACGCTCTCCCTCGATAGTGTCCAGGGACGGATCCCAAGGAGCACACTTCAGGGAAAACTAGGACTTCCTCACGCGATCCTAGAGACAAAGAGTCGCCACCTAATTTTTATCGGGAATTAGGAAACCCAAGTTTGACTCGCCCAAAATTGAATAAGGTTACTCGCCCTTCATTACCAGAAACAAGGTTCGGGGGTCTTGGTACGAGAGGGGAAGGAGCCCAAGCAGGACTAAAGCACCCCCTCCTCGCCCTACCGAATGGTAGGCCTTGATTCAAATATCCTTGTTATTAATTCATAATAGATGTTGTTTCCTCAAACATACTAGATAGATATATACATGGCAAAAAGAAACATCTAATGAAAATCATTTCAAGAGACTAAATCAAGTAGAAAGCGGATGCTCATGCAATACAAGGGAGAAGTATACTCACAGTGGCTAGTCCCGCCCGGGACCGATGCAAATAAAGTAAACATGTCATGATATGCAAAGGGAACGAGAAGACTTACATTGGTTGACTCAAGCGGAGTCGCGAAAGCAAAAAGAGTGTAAACGTGCAATGCAATCATGCAACAATCCTAGATAAGATGTCTCTAACAAATAATCATATAAACGGAGACTTATCCTAAAGGAAATGTGTCGTTGAAATCAAAGTTGTAAACCTAGAAAAATTCTAAGAGAAAGGATAGAGATAGTACATGATACATGGGCACTAAGCCACATGTAGACGAGGCAAACCACAAATCGAAGTCCGGGTCCGAGGCACTTAATTCTCTGCACTAAGACACCAAAGAATACCCAAAGCATTGCAAAAATACAAGCAAACAAATGATATGCATGATAAACAAAGAAAACATGTCATCAATCAAATTTCCAGATTCAGCAACCTCTAATGAATCCTATCAAAAGAGGTCTTAAACATGAGCTGGATAAAAACCCTTTTACAGAAAGTTAGATACATGTCTTAGGGAACTTCTCCAAAAAGTGGGACCTCAATATCAATTTTATTGTTTGAGAAATAAATGTTTTGGGAACAGTGGATCAGGACTGTCCACTGTTCTTGAAAAAATCATAATTAAATCTACAAAAATCATATGAAGCTCTATTTGGTGTCAAAAGAAAGCTATTTCATTGTAGTATATGATATAAATAAACCCATGGACATTCTGTAATCACAAGGTTTCTGAAAAAGTGTTTTAAACAGACTCTGTTATTCTGGAAATTTGGTATCATTTGACAAATGAATGCAAAACATAATAGAAGTATAATAGAAGTTCATAAATCATGTTAACCAAGTTGATTTAAGCTTTTGATCTCTCATCCATTTATCCTAGGTGATTTCTAAACCAAGTTTTATTCATCAATTGTTGTTGAGTGATCAAGGTATGACCATTTTGTATACATAATCATATTTGTAATTAAACTTAGAAAATTCCAGAATAGTTGTATCAACTTTAAACGCTTAGAAAACGATCCTAACTCGATCGTATGCTCACGATTTTACATCGGCATATAGATATATGAGTTAGGAATCATCCCCAAAAAGCGGAACGTCGATAACTATTATAGATTTTCTGAAATTCAAGCACAAAGAGACGATGTTCAAATCTGTCAACCGATTTCTCAACAATTTCTAAAAATAGTATATGAATCCTAAAAGCTCTCAAAACGGACCGGATGAAAGCTAATTCATCAAAGTTTACCCAGAAAATTTGAAATCCATCAAACTATGGGTTTTGATGGACCAAATCTAATGGACAAAACCAATCTGCTTTGCTGAATTTTTATCTAGTTCATTTTAATGTGTGAGGAAAACATTTTAGTGATAGTTGAAGCTTATTAGAAAGATCAAACTCATAGATCAACTTAATTATCATGATTCCCAATCAATTTAGCCCTCAAGTTCTATGAAGAACTTTTAGATCAAGGATCAAAGGGACTTATAAATATCATGTTGGAGATGAAATTCAATAGGAATTCTAGGTAATAGGAATAATCAAGAGATAGGTATGAACATAGAAATCATCCTTCTCATAGATCATATTTCCAAACCATCATGGAATTCAAAATAGATATATGTATATATATATAATCATGTATGCATGAATCTAAACTAAAATTGAAGAATGAAACCAAAATTGAAAATCAAAGTGAAAAACAATCTCTAATTGTAAATTATCAATAAAAATCAAAGAGATTTGGATCTAACTATGTGAGTGTGTGAAGAACATGAGAGGAAGAAGATGAGTGTTCTAATAAGTAGAAATAGAACTAAGTTAGATCCAAATCTTATAGATCTATATATACAAAGTAGGAATTAGAGATGAACTATAGTGTTTACCTCTTGGAGGATTCTCAATTACAAGACCAAAATTGATTTGAAGATCTTCTTCTTCAAGTGTTATTCAAGTGTTCTTCAAGCACTCATCCATGGAAGTTGAGGGAGGCAATTGATGTTCAAATTGTGGTCTAATTAGCCTAAGTTAATCTAAATTCAATTCATAATTTTCTCTCTCTAGAATTCACCTAAATTGAAAGTATATTCAAAGTATACTTATCTCTCTTGTATGTGCTTCTATGTGTGTTTGTATCTCCAAGTATATTCAAGTGTATCTCTTCCAAGTGTCTAGTGTGTTAAGATGTGATCTCATATGAGATGTATGAGATCTTATATAGAGTTTTGAAGACTTAGCTCTTAAGTTTCAGGGTTAAAACAGGATTTTTAGAGCTTAAAAGAGGGTTAAAATGGCCATTTCGGAGCCTAAACGCAATTTCCAGGCAATTTCCTCGCAGTGGGAAGCTTCTAGAAGGGTCTGGAACTCAAAAAGCTCCGTGGAGGACACAAATGGAAGTGGCGGTTATGGTGGGACCCGCCACCCCCATACCTAAAACCGCCACTTACTATTTGGGTCCCTCTGGTCACCCACAAGCTCTGTTTCAAATTTCATGCGCACTGCTTTTCCAGATTTTTGTAAAAATGCTTTTTGGTGTCCGAAATCGTCTGTTTACGTACCGTTGGAAAGCTGTCAGGTTGAATTTCAGTATAAAATATTTCCAGAGGTTTTATAATGAGAATTGAAGTCCAATTGAAGTCCGGAAGTCCTCCGGAACTTTCGTCGTCTTTTTGAAATCAAATGACGTCTTTTCCAAAATTGCTTTCAAATGTGCGTCGATTTCGAACTTTTCTTTAAAATTGAATCTCTGGATACCTAGAATACTGCGTTTAGAACACTTAATGTTCATATAACCCTGAGAGAATATGAATTCTGAGAGATGATTTTGACAAAACCGGGATTTATCCATGGAAAAGGGCTTTTCTGAGCTTGAAGTCACTTTCCGAAGTCCGATCTTCTGATTGTGTGGAATCCAGTACCTTCCACGGGGTACTTTTCATCATCGAATCCTCCAAGACGTTGTCAACCCTAAATCCTATCAGTGTGGTCAAAATTGGGTGTCTACACTTGTCTTTCACACGGGCTTTGACATTCACTTGTGATACGCGTTGCTTCACAAGCTCTGTCAAAGAGGGGCAAACTGTAGACACCCCAATTTTGACCAAACGTCAAATCTAGGGATTGGTTACCTCTCAAAGACCGATGATGACTATGACCGTGACGTTCGAAGATTTTCCAAGAAATTCAAAATCTTCAAGATGTTCTTCAAGTTAAAATTGCAAAATTAAAAAATATATAAAAAAAATAAAAAAGAGAGAGGTTGTGGGTATTCGGGAGAAACCCGAACATTGAAGGACACATGAGGAAATCAGTCTGAAATTTGCTCAATAAAAAGGTTTTGAAAGAAAGTATAAAATGAAAATGATAAAAAGGAGTTTTAAATAAAGGAAAATTGTCTCTTAAAATAATAATAATAATAATAATAATAATAATAAAAAGCATAGTATATTGAAGAATATACCATGCACATGGGTGCATACCACCCACATGGGTGCATTTTAGCACAAATATATATAAATATATAAAGATAACTCACAAAAATTAAGTTTAGATTAATTTTTTTTTGAAAATTCAAAAAAGTAGCAAATTCACTTAGCCCCGGCACTCACGGGTTACCGCCCGGCATTCAGTGAATGCCGCCCGGCACTCAGTGAATGCCGATGGCACTCGTCGAGTGCCGCTGGCTGCAACAGACTTCTTTTCTCACATGTTCTAGAAGAAATCTTTGCACATGGGTCTCCACCCGAATTTACCCATTTATCCTTGAGATGATGGCCTATATAAGCAGATCTTCATCTTCATTTTGGCAGGACTTGGAACTTTTGAATCAATATACAAACATATACAAGAGATATACTTGAGTTTAGAGAGAGAATTATATAGAGAATTGAGAAGAAGAGAAGAATTTCTTGAAGAATTTGAAGAGTTTTAAAAAGAATTTGAAGATCATGGAAGAACTTCACAAGAAATTGAAGAATTCTTTGAGGTCATAGAGGTAACCTCTTAATCCTTGGTAGAGTTAGGCTAATTCAATCACAAGTTCTTAGATCTAGGAACTTTTCACATTTTCAAAACCTCTCTTCTTACCCCATTTCATCACACACCACTTAGAACTTGTGATTGAATCTCATAATATTTCATTAATTTGGATCTAATTAATGCCTTGGGTTTGAGATTAAATTAGTTTTGAAGAATTTGTGTTCCTAAATAAAACTTTGATTTCCTTTATTTCTATTTCATTCATAAGGTTCATGAGATCTTCCATATCTCATTGAAACTCTTTAAATTTGATTCCCTAGTTTCCTATGATCTTATGATCCATATGGAGATTAAAATGAATCATGATCATAATCTACACATAGTTGGTGAGATGCTAGTATCAACTCATGACTAGGATCTCGTTACTATGAATCTTATGGAATTCATACTATATTCCAATGATATTTGAGTAGATTTAAACTTCATTTAGTCTCCAATGACCATCAAATGGTAGGAGAAATACTTTAGTTTGAGTCTATCTCTATGGCTTAGACTATTCTCTTCCTTGGGTTTTGAGAAGTTCTTCATACTTCATCCAAAACTTACATGTATGTGTGTCTTTAGCCTCCCATGACCATCAAGTGGTAGGAGTAATGATTTGAACTCAAGTTTTGACTCATGAGTTTGAGTTCATTGTTTGGGATTTTGTGAGATTCATTTCATACTTCATCAAAAGTCCATAAGTCTAAAGATGTCCTTAGTCTTCAATGACCATTAAATGGTAGAAGAAGTGATCTGGTTTAAGCCCAACATTATGATTTAATAGTTGAGGTCAACCAACAAAGTTGAACTAGCAAAATGAAAACAGTGGGTTCACAAACTGTTTTCGATCAAAGATTTTTAGTTCGAAATCTAATTGTTGAAATCAAGTGAAACCAACGGGAAAGTGTTAATAACACAATGTTCTACCGCTGTAATTTTTGTTTTAAGGTAGTTTCATGTTTAAAATGGTTTGGTCATGAGTTTTGTGAAGTAACAACAATCTGCCCAGAGTTTCAGCACAGCAACATTCTTTTGGAATAAATAAATCGGGATTTTAATAACGTTTTCATGACCTTTAATAATTTTTTCTAAGAACCTTAATGTGTTAGGAAGGTTCCCTAAAAAGAATGAAGTAATTCAGATTCGTTTGCTATTTGTAAAAAATCATACAAGATCTCTGGACAGAGAGTTGTAAAATCCTGAGTGAGGTCTAGTATATTCCGTATTCCCGGAGATCTAACCGTTGAAATCTCGATTTTTCTTTGGGGTTAGAAACTAGACTCACAGAGGCAGAACATATCCAAAAATCATTAAGACCCAACCGTTGGAAGTATTTTATTTCTATTTTCTAAGATCTGGTCTGCTCTCTATAATTCATAAAAAACTGCTATTGTTTTTGTCTAATCTTATTTATTTCAACTCATATGGTTCCCTAATGTCTTGGGACCCAAATCATGTTTTGAATAATGATAATTTAGCTTAAATCCAGAGGCTAAGTGATCCAAATTAGTGAATAAATCCATGTTTTATTCTTATTCACATTCATTCATTCATGTACATCAATGCTTATGAGTAGAACTAGCTATTGAATAAAATTGGATTTCATGCTTAATAGATCTAAGCTAGAGAATTGGGATTGATTTTTGATATCATATTATTATGTGAAGCATGTGGGCTGATCTTTTTTTTGTAGCGCATTTTAGGTACAACTTCTCATCCCTTCTCTAGTTTAATTCATTTCTTTGATTTTGAATTGATTTTCATCTCCATGTGCGACACTTTAGACTAGGTCTTGCCTTATGTGTTTATATGTGATAGAGACTGTAACGCCCCAAAATCCACGACACGTGGACGGGTCAAAGAGTCAAAGAAAGAGGTTAAAGAAGAGGAAAGATCCCACGTGGACCAGTCAAGAGGTGCGGAAAAAACAAAAGAATCCTACGTGGATTCCAATGATAGTCAACAAGTCAACGACTGACCTCACATTGCCTAAATCAGTCAAAGAGGGCCAAAGAACAAAATTTTGGTTTAGAAAGGTCTTAAGAACAATTGAAATTAACATAACTGGTTTTAAGAATTGAAATTCATATGGACCTCTTTTACGAAAAAGATTAGTTTTAAAGAAATAAACTTAAATAAAAAAAATGAAAAATAAATAAAAATAAAAATGAAATCCGTTGGAACCAAATTCTAGCACTTGTAAGGCGGTTTTGGCTGTCCAAAACATTTATAAGGGCAAAAAAATGAAATTTTAAGGACAACCAATTTCCAACAAAACCAAGCCTAAAGCAAATACAAGGAGGCTATAACATAAGACTTTTTAAAGTAAAAAAAAGAAAAAAAACAAACTTTCTCAACACGTCAAAACCAACATTAAAGTCGTACACAAGTTCCCCAAAATGATATAACCACAAACACCCAAAATTTCAATAGAGTCCTTGTGCAATTCACATTCTATACAAACATCAAAGTTCTTCAAGTCCTTAAATGAGTTAGAATACATCCAAGTCAAGAGATGTTAAGACAAAAGAGAGGTTCTTTGCAACACACATGAAGTTTTAAATATGTACACAACACAACGACGCGGCCAACAAGTGCCGGTCCCAAAAGAAAGTGAGTCTAGCTATTACAGATTTCATATTCAATGTTCATATGAATTAGTACATGCAATTCTATTGATCTAATTTTATTCCATGATACTAGATCACATAAATTACATGTCCCCCTTTCCATCCACGAGCTAGCTCTCAAAACAAAGTCCTCCAACAAGAGGCTTCAAAAAGAGGATACCTTTAATCCCACCCTTTACTCGGACTTGGGGTGTTTCCCCTTGTCAACATTTCCTGCAAAAAGATTTGGGATCGTAGTCCCTTAGCGCGACGGCTAAGTAGATAATGTATGTAAAGACACAAAGTAATTTCTATGACTAAGAATGAAATGCGATGCAATGAGGTTGCCACCGAGGCGATGCAAATGTAAGGCTTCTTAGCCATGCATGTAATCGTTCACTCCCCTCGTTACCGGACTGCGAGCAATCCCCCACTGGGAACTTAGCATACTAACCTTCCGATAGCTAGTCGGCTATAAGTTAGCGTTTGGCACGTTCTTAGGTACGTCCACCCTGTCTCACATCACAACCCGCATCCGGATTTCCATATCATCTCATTTTATACCCTCCCTTGTGAAGGATCTTTTCAACGCATATCATGTGTATGCAATGTCTTTGCCGATATGGCACAAATGCTATGAATCCCCTTGATTCACTCAACCAATGTCAATGCTTATGCAATGTCATGTCCACTAATCAATGTATAATGTCTTATGCATTGTTGTTAAGAAATCAAAGGAACAATAATGAAATTCATGCTATGAGCTCAAAAGTAATATTAACCCATTATGCTCCATAATAGTGTTAAGCTTGAATTAAGCACATTTTGCACACCTTGAATCACAAATGATAAAATTTGTATAGTAACTCATGATCTCCACACATGCAATTTCCAATAACCAAAGCTAACATCTCCAACTTAACTTCTAACATGGATTTCAACTAGCAAGTAGACAAGTAGGCACATAGATATTAACTTAAGCATGTAAATCACATAGTTCCATTCTAAGTTAAGAAATTTAAAGAGAACTAGGTTAGGGCAATTCATTAAATCCAAGGGTTTCACCAACAAGTTTTGCAATTCATACTTTGAAGGAGGAAATAAAGGGCACCCATGGACACATAAACATGTAGTTTCATAGGATCTAGGACCTAAGTTAATGATATACTACATAGCCCTAGAAATTTACCCAACAATCAACACACATTCATCATCATACTTAGAAATAGGAATTAAAGTGTATCAATACATAGAAAATCTACCTTGTTCTTGGAGAAATCCAAAGAACACCCAATTCAAAGTTAGGGCTTCAGAAGAGTGAGAGAAAGAGCTCCTAGAATCTTGAGTTAATGCTTCCAAATCTTCCAATGTTTGGTCCTATAGCTCCTAGCACCTTGACTCTTGAAGAAATTTGAGGTTCAAAGCTTGTGTTGAGCTTCCATGGTGGATCATTGAGGGAGGGAGTGAGAGGAAGAAGAAGAGAAGAAGAAGAAGAGAGAAAAGAAAGAAGAGAAAAAAAAAAATATGTGGGTCTCCCCCTCTTCAAAGTGGCCGGCCACTTTAGAGGGAGGAGAGAGAATATGTGTGTATTTTATGTGGTTAAAATTTGGGCAACCAAAACATATGGGTCCCACGGGTATGGTCCAAATGCACAATGTTTTAAACATGTGGGTACATTCATACCTATGCAAGCAATAATGCAACATTAATTCTACAAGTTGGGGAAAAAAAAAATATACCAAAAAAATAATTGGGTCCAGATTCATGTATAAATTACTGAAATACCCCTTATTAAATTACGGGTCATTACAATCTACCCCCCTTAAAAGAATTCCGTCCCGGAATTCAAATCACAAACAAGAGAATAACTACAAACCATCAATAAGTCATCAAATCAATTTAGTAGTAAATCACAATGCACACGTCATATTTAGATCTAACTTACCTCAATCGGCGAAGAGATGGGGATAACGAGACCTCATCTCTGACTCTGTCTCCCAAGTCGATTCTTCAACGTTGTGATGGTTCCACTGAACTCGAACCAAAGGTATTGTCCGGCCTCTAAGAATGCGGTCCTTCCTCTCAAGTATGCGAAGGGGTTGTTCCTCGTAAGAAACGTCTTGATCTACCTCGATCTCTTTCCAATCCAAAATATGCGAAGAATTCTCTTGATACTTTCGTAACATCGAAACGTGAAAGACGTTATGAACCTTTGAAAGCTGAGGTGGAAGGGCTAATCGGTAGGCAACCTCACCAATCTTATCAAGAATTTTGAATGGCCCAATGAACCTTGGTGATAGTTTTCCCTTCTTCCCAAATCGAAGTACTCCACGTCTTGGTGAAACCTTAAGAAACACATGATCACCGGGGCGAAGAGGTAGTGGCTGACAACGACAATCGGCATATGACTTCTGACGGCTCTGCGCTGTAATCAATCTTTTCCGAATAATGTCAATCTTCTCGGACGTCTCACGAATCAAATCAGGACCCAAGATGGATGACTCGCCAACCTCAGTCCAACACAAAGGAGATCTACAGGGTCGGCCATACAAGGCCTCAAATGGCGCCATTTGAATACTAGACTGATAGCTATTGTTGTAGGCGAATTCCACTATCGGCAAGTGGTCTTCCCAAGTACCCCCAAAATCCATAACGCAAGCTCGCAACATGTCCTCCAGAATCTGGATGGTACGCTCGGACTGTCCGTCCGTCTGTGGGTGAAATGCTGTGCTCAACAAAAGCTGGGTCCCCAAAGCCTTCTGAAGGCTCTGCCAGAACTGAGAAACGAACCTAGAGTCGCGGTCAGAAACAATTGAGACTGGAATACCATGAAGCCTTACGATTTCACGAACGTATAACTTGCTAAGAACATCAATAGAATCCGTCACTTTGATGGGCAAGAAATGTGCAGATTTGGTTAAGCGGTCAACGATCACCCAAATAGCATCGTGCTGACGAAAAGTCCTCGGGAGTGCAGTAACGAAATCCATAGCGATATGCTCCCATTTCCACTCCGGAATAGGAAGAGGCTGAAGTAAACCTGGAGGTCGCTGATGTTCGGCCTTTACCTGCTGACACGTCAGACAACTGGATATAAACTCTGCAACGGATCGTTTCATCCCTTTCCACCAAAACTGACGACGCAAGTCTTGATACATCTTCGTGCCACCTGGATGCACTGCTAGGCGAGAATGATGAAATTCCTTCAAGACCTCTTCACGACAAGCCGTAGGAACACAAGGTCTACCTTTAAATCTTACACCGTGCTCAGGACTAAAAGTCCACCCATCAATCGCTTCACCACTAGAGATACGTGATCGAAGTGACTCGGTCTCATCATCGGACTGCTGGGCCTCCAAAACTCGACTCAAAAGCGTCGGTTGAGCAACCAAAGTGAATAATGTAGCACGCCCATCGGCCTCTGCAAGATGAACATCGAAGTCTCTAAGTTGTTGCAGCATCTTCCATTCTCGAACTGCTATAGAAGCCAAAGTAGAACGAGGTTTCCTGCTAAGAGCATCGGCCACGACATTGGCCTTTCCGGGATGGTACTGTAGATCAAAATCATAATCTTCCAAGTACTCCATCCATCGTCGTTGCCTCAAATTCAAGTCACGTTGTGTGAAGATATACTTAAGGCTCTTGTGATCAGAGAAAACTTCAAATCGCTCACCATAAAGATAATGTCTCCAACTCTTCAACGCGAAGACCACAACTGCAAGTTCCAAATCGTGCGTAGGATAATCTGACTCGTGAGGTTTCAACTGTCGAGAACCATAGGCAACAACCTTGCCTCCTTGCATCCAAACACATCCAAGACCCTCTTTCGAAGCATCACAATACACAGCATATTCCAATCCTCGCTCAGGTATAACTAGAATAGGCGTCGAGGTCAACTGAGTCTTCAATTGTTGGAAAGCTTGTTCGCAAGATTCGGCCCATACAAATTTCGTCCCTTTACGTGTAAGCTTGGTCATAGGCATGGCTATGCGCGAAAAATCCTTCACAAAACGTCGATAATAACCCGCTAGTCCCAAGAAACTTTGAACTTCAAAAACATTCTTCGGTGGTTGCCAATCCATCACAACTTCAATCTTTGATGGATCCACAGAAACTCCATCACTAGACACGACGTGTCCAAGAAACTTTACTTCAGGTAGCCAAAATTCACACTTAGAAAACTTGGCATACAAGCGGTGTTCTCTCAAAGTATGTAAAACGATGCGAAGATGCTCCTCATGTTTCTCCCTAGAAGGCGAATATATGAGAATGTCGTCAATGAAAACAATAACAAACTTGTCAAGATAAGAGTGAAATATACGATTCATCAAGTCCATGAATGCGGCAGGAGCATTCGTCAAACCAAAGGGCATCACAAGAAACTCAAAGTGACCATAACGTGAACGGAAGGCTGTCTTGGGAATATCTTGCTCTTGTATTCTTAATTGATGGTAGCCCGATCTCAGGTCGATCTTCGAAAAACACGTTGATCCTCGAAGTTGATCAAATAAGTCATCGATCCTTGGAAGTGGATACTTATTCTTTATTGTAGCTCGATTCAACTTGCGGTAGTCTATACACAGTCGCAAAGATCCATCCTTCTTTTTGGCAAAGAGAACCGGTGCTCCCCAAGGCGAAGCACTAGGGCGAATAAATCCTTTGTCCTGAAGATCTTCTAGTTGAGACTTCAACTCTTTCAACTCAGTAGGACCCATTCGATACGGCGGAATAGAAATAGGAGATGTACCCGGAACAAGGTCTATTGTGAATTCGATCTCGCGAATGGGTGGTAAGCCAGGCAAATCCTCAGGAAATACATCAATGAACTCACAAACAACTGGAGGAAACTCTCCATGAGTCACCCTATTCTCATCAACCAACAAGCTAGCCAAATAATCATTATGTCCTCCCTTCCCATGCAAAAGATGTAAGGGTGAAGTCGGGAAGCTAGGACGATCCCCCAAAAACACACAAGTCTCTCCTGACGGAGCAAGGAAGGTGACTCTCCTACGAAAGCAGTTAATGAAAGCGCGATAGGCGCTAAGCCAATCCATACCAAGTATCACATCAAAACTAGACATATCAATTATAATGAAGTCAACTTTAAGATTTTGGTCCGATATGATAAGCTCACAATTTCGACATACAAGGTCTATTGGAACCAATCCTCCAACGGGAGTGTCTACGGTGAGCGTAGAACCTAAATGGCCTACCTCCAACCCTAACGCCGATGCAAATGCAGACGATATGAATGAATGAGATGCCCCAGTATCAAAGAGAATCGATGCCCTAGAATTGAACACTAGTAATGTACCTGGGATGACAGACGGTTCAGGGGTGTCGGAAGATGTAGCAGTACCAAGATTGTACACTTGCGGTGGGGTGGCGAGAGCTTGTTGCCCACCTCTGAAAGATCCTAGCAACGGGTACTGTTGACCCCTGGAAACACTGGGTCTAGAGCTCTGAGCAGTAGGTGGTACAGGCGGTGATGGTAGAAGCGAAGGCCTAACACTCTGCTGGTGATGTCCCATAATAGAAGGTGCAGATTGCACAGACTGCTTGAAAGGGCAGTTCTTGAGAAAATGATTGGGATCACCACAACCGAAACATACCCTTGGCCCTAGGTGATGCCCACCACGGGCTGATGTAGAATGTCGAGAACCACGAGCCTGTGAACGCTGAGCCTGAGGTCGAGAAGCAGTGGGTGCTGGATTCGAATGATGTGTAGTATAAGAGGACTGTTGTTGCTGTCGAGGAGCCTCATACCTTGGCTTCTTGTTCTGAGGACCACTAGATGATTCAGTATGAGATCCTTTGGTTGAAGGACGAGCGTCTCTAATCTTCTTGGAACTATTATACTCCTCTTCAAAGATCATTACTTTCTGTACCACTTGGTTATAGGTCGGGAGCTCGAAACCCATAACCTTTCCACGAAGACCCGGTCGAAGTGCGAGCTCAAATGTTCTTGCCTTGGTAGCATCATTGGATGTGATATCAGGTGCAAATCGCGCTAAGTCCCCAAAGCGAGCCTCAAAATCGGCAACGGACATATCTCCTTGCTGAAGAGATAAGAATTCCACCCTCTTAGCATTGCGTGCATGGTCCGGAAAATACTTCCCAAGAAATAGGCTTTCAAAAGTGCCCCATGTCATACCCTCAAGAGCATTAGTCGTCAAAACAAGGTCCCACCAAATCTGAGCTCTACCAGAGAATTGAAAAGTAGCGGCATCAATGCGAAGATGATCCTCTACGAGCCCGATATGATCAAAGATGCGGACAATCCTTTTCAGCCAAAGCTCAGCTCTGACTGGGTCAGGATCACCCGAGAAAATGGGAGGATTACGCTTCTCAAACTCCCTCATCACTGATAGAACTCTAGGCTCCGCCGGTGCCAAAGGAACAATAGGCTCCGCAACAGGAGGAGGCTCCTGAACCACTGAGGCGACGGGAGGAGGTTGCGGAATTTCATTTCGGGCAGCTTGAGTGAACTCCCGCATGGCTTCAGCCATCTCACGAAAGAATTGAGCTCCCTCAGGAATTCCACCAAAAGCATCGCCGGGGGCGGAGGAAGAAGAAGAAGCCTCTACCCCACGGCCACCAGCGCCAACACGACCTCGAGCACGGCCTCTAGCACGACCTGCTGGACGGCCCCTAGCACGACCTCTCACTCGAGGAGGCATCACTAAAAAAAAAAAAAAAACACAAGAGAACACAAATACGTAAGCACAAAGGCATATGGTCATGCGAACATCTAATCTTGAAGGCAGGTAACATAAATCAAGTGAACATACTGTCTTTAAAACATTCCTATATATGTTAATATACTTCACATTGGCATTTATGCACATAATCATGTCGGCATGCAATCATCTAAGCATGTCAACTACAACACATGCCTTGAATTTAAGTAATGAAATTAACACCTCAAAACACGAAGCAAAAGTCATATAAAGACCCAAATAAACTCCCAGAGCACCAAGGTATTCGAACCCGGTTAGCTCTGATACCAATCTGTAACGCCCCAAAATCCACGACACGTGGACGGGTCAAAGAGTCAAAGAAAGAGGTTAAAGAAGAGGAAAGATCCCACGTGGACCAGTCAAGAGGTGCGGAAAAAACAAAAGAATCCTACGTGGATTCCAATGATAGTCAACAAGTCAACGACTGACCTCACATTGCCTAAATCAGTCAAAGAGGGCCAAAGAACAAAATTTTGGTTTAGAAAGGTCTTAAGAACAATTGAAATTAACATAACTGGTTTTAAGAATTGAAATTCATATGGACCTCTTTTACGAAAAAGATTAGTTTTAAAGAAATAAACTTAAATAAAAAAAATGAAAAATAAATAAAAATAAAAATGAAATCCGTTGGAACCAAATTCTAGCACTTGTAAGGCGGTTTTGGCTGTCCAAAACATTTGTAAGGGCAAAAAAATGAAATTTTAAGGACAACCAATTTCCAACAAAACCAAGCCTAAAGCAAATACAAGGAGGCTATAACATAAGACTTTTTAAAGTAAAAAAAAGAAAAAAAACAAACTTTCTCAACACGTCAAAACCAACATTAAAGTCGTACACAAGTTCCCCAAAATGATATAACCACAAACACCCAAAATTTCAATAGAGTCCTTGTGCAATTCACATTCTATACAAACATCAAAGTTCTTCAAGTCCTTAAATGAGTTAGAATACATCCAAGTCAAGAGATGTTAAGACAAAAGAGAGGTTCTTTGCAACACACATGAAGTTTTAAATATGTACACAACACAACGACGCGGCCAACAAGTGCCGGTCCCAAAAGAAAGTGAGTCTAGCTATTACAGATTTCATATTCAATGTTCATATGAATTAGTACATGCAATTCTATTGATCTAATCTTATTCCATGATACTAGATCACATAAATTACATGTCCCCCTTTCCATCCACGAGCTAGCTCTCAAAACAAAGTCCTCCAACAAGAGGCTTCAAAAAGAGGATACCTTTAATCCCACCCTTTACTCGGACTTGGGGTCTTTCCCCTTGTCAACATTTCCTGCAAAAAGATTTGGGATCGTAGTCCCTTAGCGCGACGGCTAAGTAGATAATGTATGTAAAGACACAAAGTAATTTCTATGACTAAGAATGAAATGCGATGCAATGAGGTTGCCACCGAGGCGATTCAAATGTAAGGCTTCTTAGCCATGCATGTAATCGTTCACTCCCCTCGTTACCGGACTGCGAGCAATCCCCCACTGGGAACTTAGCATACTAACCTTCCGATAGCTAGTCGGCTATAAGTTAGCGTTTGGCACGTTCTTAGGTACGTCCACCCTGTCTCACATCACAACCCGCATCCAGATTTCCATACCCTCCCTTGTGAAGGATCTTTTCAACGCATATCATGTGTATGCAATGTCTTTGCCGATATGGCACAAATGCTATGAATCCCCTTGATTCACTCAACCAATGTCAATGCTTATGCAATGTCATGTCCACTAATCAATGTATAATGTCTTATGCATTGTTGTTAAGAAATCAAAGGAACAATAATGAAATTCATGCTATGAGCTCAAATGTAATATTAACCCATTATGCTCCATAATAGTGTTAAGCTAGAATTAAGCACATTTTGCACACCTTGAATCACAAATGATAAAATTTGTATAGTAACTCATGATCTCCACACATGCAATTTCCAATAACCAAAGCTAACATCTCCAACTTAACTTCTAACATGGATTTTAACTAGCAAGTAGACAAGTAGGCACATAGATATTAACTTAAGCATGTAAATCACATAATTCCATTCTAAGTTAAGAAATTTAAAGAGAACTAGGTTAGGGCAATTCATTAAATCCAAGGGTTTCACCAACAAGTTTTGCAATTCTTACTTTGAAGGAGGAAATAAAGGGCACCCATGGACACATAAACATGTAGTTTCATAGGATCTAGGACCTAAGTTAATTATATACTACATAGCCCTAGAAATTTACCCAACAATCAACACACATGCATCATCATACTAAGAAATAGGAATTAAAGTGTATCAATACATAGAAAATCTACCTTGTTCTTGGAGAAATCCAAAGAACACCCAATTCAAAGTTAGGGCTTGAGAAGAGTGAGAGAAAGAGCTCCTAGAATCTTGAGTTAATGCTTCCAAATCTTCCAATGTTTGGTCCTATAGCTCCTAGCACCTTGACTCTTGAAGAAATTTGAGGTTCAAAGCTTGTGTTGAGCTTCCATGGTAGATCATTGAGGGAGGGAGTGAGAGGAAGAAGAAGAGAAGAAGAAGAAGAGAGAAAAGAAAGAAGAGAAAAAAAAAATATGTGGGTCTCCCCCTCTTCAAAGTGGCCGGCCACTTTAGAGGGAGGAGAGAGAATGTGTGTGTATTTTGTGTGGTTAAAATTTGGGCAACCAAAACATATGGGTCCCACGGGTATGGTCCAAATGCACAATGTTTTAAACATGTGGGTACATTCATACCTATGCAAGCAATAATGCAACATTAATTCTACAAGTTGGGGAAAAAAAAATAATATACCAAAAAAATAATTGGGTCCAGATTCATGTATAAATTACTGAAATACCCCTTATTAAATTACGGGTCATTACAGAGACCTTTTCTTAGGATTTCTATTCTCGCATGCATTGCATGTTCAATATTCGCGGCTGGATCCCGGGTATGTTCTCTAGTTCTCTATTGCATATCATGTTGCGTGCTACTTAAATTACGTGGCTTATGAATGATATTCTGTCGTTAGCAATCTTGCACCCTTTTCAACATGCTTGTGTAATGTATTATTTATATGTATGTATTAATTGAGGGCATGCTTAGATTATTAATTTGATTAAAAAGGATGTTGAGTAGAGGCCTATCGCGAGATAGGATGAAAGGGGGTGTTTTAGTCCGTCGGCCTCCTTCCCCTTTCATTCCATAATCCCCAGACCCAGTTTATCTTTGGTTTCGCAAAAGATCAGTTTGCTTTAAAATGGTTTCTTAATTTTCCTTTTAAAAATTAAGTGGCGACTCTTTGAATTTGAAAATTATTTGAAAAGTGGGCCCAAATGCCTGCATATCCACAATCTGGCGACTCTGCTGGGGATCGAACCCAGAATCTCTGGTTTCGCAGACCAGAATTCTGATTTTGGGTTCACTCAAGGATTAGACTTGAAAGCATCCTTCTAATCAAATTAATTAATTTTTGTATGCTCGTTGCATTGCACTTGCATGTCTCGCCAGTCGATTGCACGGAACTATGACCTTGGAGGCTCGGGGCAACCCGGTCGGTCAAGCCACCATGGGGCCGTATGATCACCCTTGATCTCGTACCATGTTTTGGTATTTGAAGCATCCTATCGGGTGTGTGTCAAGGGTCCCTTATTTGACCAAAACCCGGCCTTTGCATGGTAGTTTCCATAGAACCTTTCAAAATTAGGGAATCAATTCTTGATTAGGATTTATGTGCTAGGGAGTTTTGTATGCCCAAAAGGGATTAATTGAGATGATGGCGATGCTAACTTGATAAAAGATGTGTAACCTCTTAATCACTTTTGAGCAATTCCTTTTCATGTCCTATGACATTTAAGAATATGCTGAATCTTGATTATAAGATTACATCTCTTGTATCATGCTTAGCTAAGCATCATTGACCTTGTATGCATCCGAATTCATGAAAAGTGCGATGATTATCAAATTATGTGATCCTCCTACCCAAAGAATTTTAAATACGTTTCTTTGGAAGCAAATAGATTTTTTCTATCTTTATTCCAAGGTATTCAATCATTCTTTCAAAAATCTTTGGAGTTCACTTTTTGATTAAAATTTCAAGTCAACCATCTATGAAGGGAGAACCCAAAATTCTTGGAAGATTTTGAAAAGTTTCACTAACTAAAAAACGCTTTTACAAAGCAAAATTTTGACCCAATCACCTTTTGGTTAAGGAACATAATCCAAGAAATCTCTGCAATTAAAGAAATCATTTGAATTTCAAAGAAAAGTTTCAACCCAATCATCTTTTGTTGAGAAATGTTGTTGCCTTCTAAAGAAAGCTTCTTAAGAATTTGAAAGACCCCATCATCTGGGGGAAATACTTGTCAAATGGATTTCAAAAATTCTAAAATTTTCAAACCTTGAAGGGGTAAAGGGGATCACAATGAAAGGAGAAATTAGCACACTCAACATGGATGAGGATTTTATGTGCTTATGTGTTTATGTGTTAGGATTAGAATTTTTCCTTTATTTGGCATATAGAATAGGCACACACACACACATGCATCGCATCCGTGTGACATATGAGCCATTCATAAGAATTCTACCAAGCATTTTCAAAAAATAAGGTTGTTTGAAAATTGATTAAAAATAAAAATGGTTGTAGGCAAGATAGCATTGGGCACCAGGACAGTTTGGGTCAGGGATTCGAGTGCAAGGTTAGTACGAAGAGAGCCAGAGACAGAAATAGAAATGGATCACGAACAACATGCTGCAGAAATATCACAGTTGAAAGAGGGAATGGACCAAATGATGACCATGTTGGAAACACTGACCCGTCAGAGGCATGTAGTTGATCCACCAATAATTAATCCTCCCCTACCCGTTCGGGATATGGAAGATGATTGGTTTGAGGATCCGGAACCACCGAGAGCTGATGTACCGAGGGCAGAGAGAGAGAAAATTGAGAAAGCTGAGAAAGAGCGTATCGAGATGAAGGAGAAGGTGGAAAAGCTAGAGAAAGTTGTCTGCAAGTCTAATGGGGTTGATAGCTACATGCTAGAGTTAGAGGGTTTGTTTGAGGGAACTCAAGAAAAATTGCCAGCCGGTTTCAAGATGCCCAAGATCGATAAGTTTGATGGTTCTGGCAACCCCAGAAACCACGTGAGGATGTGCATTGGGGCCTTTCAGCCAAGTCGTCTGAATCCTGCCATGATGGCCATGCTGTTTCAACAAACTTTGACTGTGGCAGCTTTATCCTAGTATTTCACATTAGAGCTAAGCAAGAGTCGCATATAGGAGGAAGTGGTGAAAGCCTTTGTCACCCAATATGAATACAACCAAGAGCTCGATGTAACTGTGAGGGATCTGGAAACAACCATGCAATGGAATAGAGAGTCATTTGCTGAATTCCTAGCACGATGGAGGGGGAAAGCTGCAAAAATGACCCAATGGCCATTAGAGAAGGAACAAATACGGATTGTAATCAAGAACCTGCAGAGTGTTTACCAGGAGAAACTAATGTATCAATGTATTCATACCTTTGTTGAGTTGTTTGAAATTGGGACAAGGATAGAAGACGCCATCAAAGACGGAAAGATCAAAAGAGAAGATTCCCAGGGGAACCGCCCTAGAAGACCATTCTATGGGGGGAATGCTGGAAATCAGGTAGCAACTGATGTTAATGTTCTAAGCCAGCCGAAAGAAGGGCAGAATTTTGCGAGAAAAGGGGGTATGTCGAGACCAAAATTGGAAGGGCAGCTTCGTCGCTTCACGGATTTAGGGGTTTCTCTAACTATCATTCTCAAGCGATTAAAGGAAAAAGGATATCTCAAGCCTCTAGATCCAAAACCAATGCCTGATCCACTTCCACTGGGCTTCAATACAAGCCTCTATTGTGAGTTTCACCAAGCTCATGGCCATACGACTGACCGATGTATGAGGTTAAGGAATGAAGTACAAGATTTGATCGATAATAAGACCATTTCCTCTCCGCCTGCAGCTCGACCGCATGTGACTCGGAACCCGCTCCCCAATCATCATGCTGTACCACCACCACGGAACATCAATCTCTTAGATGTTGGGAAGGAAATCTTCAACCCATCTGTGTTGATCGTACGGGTAGGACAAGCTGCCAAAGCTTATGAATTCCCAGAAGATCAAAGGATATGCCTTATAGTAGTCGAGGAAGAGGATTGGCTGATAGGAGGAGAAGAAAAACAAGCATTTGAGGAAGATATGGACAATGAAATCATCCAAATCAATTGGTGGGATCCAAACAATCCTACTAATAACTCCGTCTGGGAGGAGGATGTTTACAGTGACACGGATGGTCTGTGGTCCGAAGGAGAAGAAGAAGGAAATGCTGAAGAAGTGGTCAACCATGCCATGTTGTTAGATGGGAATGACTTGAAGAAAGGGAAAGGGAAGGATCTTTAAGAAGGAAGTCAGGCATTGCATACACACTTCATCATGAAAGGAGAAGATTTTCCCTACTACGGCTCTCCAGAGCCATGGGTGGACTGCAAAGATAAGTACTTGGAGCAAAGGTCTGAGATCTCTTTCTTACATGAGTTCGTTGACTATGAAGATCCATACCTGCAAACACTCACAGAACCTATTACTGTCCAAGATTAGATTTGTGCACTGGATGGTCTGGCTATGAGGAACCTTTTTGATGAAGAAGGCAGTAAGACCGAGGAGAGCGGTCCAAAGAAGATCATAGAAGTGAAGATTGGGAAAGAACAGATGGAAGAAATACTGAAAGAAGAGGTCAAGGGAAATAAAGCAAGGAGGGAGAAGCCGGAAAATGGAGGAGAGATAGAATCAGGGAATTTGCCAAAATGTCCTTGAGTCTAGTGATAGGATTCCCCTACCCCAGAAGTCTATAATGGCCAGTATGAGCCAAACCTTTTAAATTTTCTGTTATCAATGAAAGTGACTGATTCTGCTTACTTGATTCCGCTTAATGATTTTTTTTTTTAATAACTGAAAAAAAAAAGAGAGAAAATGAACCTGCATGCAAAATCATTGAGAAAATCTTGGCATTTGACTTAGAAAATGAAGAAGATTCTCAAAATGATTCTTTCCATATTTCACTCAATAAAGATAAAAGTATAAAATTGATCTCATTGCTAAAAGAATACAAGGATGCCCTGCATGGTCCTATGATGATGTGCCAGAATGAATTCAGAAATTATCCCACATCACCCCTTTATACCAAACCTAAAAGGTGAGCTCACAGTCCAAAGCCATGAACTTGTTCCTTAATGGTAGCTAGATATCTTAAATGAACTTCTTCTTCTTAAAAAAAAAAAAAAAGAGCTCGCTAGGATGAAAACCTGAAAGGGCGCCTAGGCAAAAGTTAGAGCAAAATAAGATGCGTGTTGATTTCAAAATCCGAATCCTAGCCAGTTAAAATCATGAAGAGAATAAGAGATAGTGAGAAAAGAAAGGAAAAAAAAAAAGAAAATAAAAAGTAGAGAATAAATAAGATTGGGAATTCTTTAGGACTCAAAGTACATGAATTATCCTAAGAAAAGAAATTGGAAATGAAAAGAAAGATTTGAAAGTATCAATTAAATTTTGTGAGAGACTCAATGGATAAGCGATAAGTGGACCTAAATCAATGCAGAAATATCTTTGAGAAAGATAAAGAGTAATTTGGAGGGCTGATATTACTATGTGAATATGATAGAGTATGAGTAAAACATGATGTATTATGAGAGTTGTAAAGATTGACTGGCTAGTAATAAGGTGAAAAGAATCAACCGCCACAAAATAAAAAAGGGAAAAGAAGAAAAGAAAAGAAAAAAAAAGAAGAAAAGAGGAAAAGAAAAAAAATGCATAAGATGGAGAAGTAGTTCATCATCTTGTTCGAAAGCTGCCACAAGGAATATGTTTCAGAAAATCTGCCCAGAAAGGGCACCCATTGAACCTAAATAAAAACATGGCTCGAAAAGCCCACCAATTCTTGAAGCCTTATTCTTTGAAGACCTCCAGAGTAGATGAACTACGTTTTGACCTGATTCCCATTCGGGGATACGTAGGCAGCCTGCAAGGTTCGTTCACAACTACACACACAGTCGATCATTGCACTTCTTTCAGGCCTCGATCGAACTACTATAGGACCTGATGCCCATTCGGGGATAAGTAGGCGGGTCTCCCAAGGCCCTCGATCCAAAGAAGAAACCCAACAAATTCATGAAATTACCTTGAAAATAGGGACAAACTATCGTTTGCCCAGAGACCGCGTCAACTCTCTCAAACCAGGGGCAAACTTCGTTTGCCTAGCATTCTCAAGCCCCCTGTCAAACTAGGGGCAAACTGTCGTTTGCCAAATAAAATATCTCTGTGTTTACTGGCTTTCAAGGACCAAGCTTAGGCATCCTAAGAATTCTTGAAGTAAAAAGTTGAAGTTTTGATGCATAAATCTAAAATTGATTTAAGATGGAAAGAAACATGAAAAGAAGAATTCTTCATTATCAAAAAGTCAATCGTAAAGGAATATATAATGAAACAATATTATTGGACAACTTTTTCTAAAGTTGATCAAAGAAGCGCAAAGAAAAGAAAGCAGAATTTGTCACAAATTTGAAAATGTGTGTATCTTAACTCAGTTTGAGTCTGCCTTCTTGAAATCCAAAAGATATATTCCGTAGAGGAATCAACAAGAATTGAAGATTCCAAAAGAAGGGTAAAAGCAGGGAGGTCAGGGAGTCAGATTCTGCTCCGCTAAGGAAATCAAATAGAGGTAGAGTAATATCTTTAGAGAGAGCAAAATCAAGTGAATACCCTCAGCAGATCAGGCTCCAAGCCGTACAAGCTAATCATCGAATGAACCAGAAAGCCTTTGGATTTGTCTATAATCAAATCAGTAAATAGAAAAGTGGAGTTGTTGTGGAAAACTAGCTCATACTTCTTCCTCTTCTTGCCCGAACCGCCCAAACTGCTGTCCATAGCAAGCAATCCATCAAGAAGAATATTTTGAAAAAAAAAATGATAAAGACAAATCTGAAATAAGAAGCATATAAACATCTCTTCAGCTAGAATAGCCCCAAAGCAAATCTTTTGAGGTTGAACCATCATCGATCAAATCATCGGTCTTGGTATAAGTCGTCTATCGCATCCTATGAGTTACCGATCAAATCCTCGGTCTTGGTATAAGTCGTCTATCACAGCCTATGAGTTACCGATCAAATCCTCGGTCTTGGTATAAGTCGTCTATCGCAGCCTATGAGTTACCGATCAAATCCTCGGTCTTGGTATAAGTCGTCTATCGCATCCTATGAGTTACCGATCAAATCCTCGGTCATGGTCTAAGTCGTCTATGGCAGCCTATGAGTTACCGATCAAATCCTCGGTCTTGGTATAAGTCGTCTATCGCAGCCTATGAGTGACCGATCAAATCCTCGGTCTTGGTATAAGTCGTCTATCGCATCCTATGAGTCACCGATCAAATCCTCGGTCTTAGTATAAGTCTTCTATCGCATCCTATGAGTCACCGATCAAATCCTCGTCTGAGTATAAGTCGTCTATCGCATCCTATGAGTTACCGATCAAATCCTCAGTCTCAGTATAAGTCGTCTATCGCATCCAATGAGTTACCGATCAAATCCTCGGTCTTGGTATAAGTCGTCTATCGCAGTCTATGAGTTACCGATCAAATCCTCGGTCTTGGTATATGTCGTCTATCGCAGCCTATGAGTTACCGATCAAATCCTCGGTCTTGGTATAAGTCGTCTATCGAATCCTATGAGTCACCGATCAAATCCTCGGTCTTGGTATAAGTCGTCTATCGCATCCTATGAGTCACCGATCAAATCCTCGGTCTTGGTATAAGTCGTCTATCGCATCCTATGAGTTACCGATCAAATCCTCGGTCTTGGTATAAGTCGTCTATCGCATCCTATGAGTCACCGATCAAATCTTTGATCTTGGCATAAGTCATCTACTGCAGCCTGGGGTTACCGATCAAAATAAAAAGGGAAAGGATAAAACCAAATTTAGAAATGCCGAAGACAAGTTGTCGAGTCTACGCGACTCCAGGGCTTCGAAAAATAAAATGAATTTTTTTGAATTTTCGAGTCCGCGCGACTCCCAATCTTTGAAAAGTAGAAATGAACTTTCGAGTCCGCGCGACTCCCAATCTTTGAAAACTAGAAATGAACTTTCGAGTCCGTGCGACTCCCAATCTTGGAAAAGTAGAAATGAATTTTCGAGTCTGCGCGACTCCCAATCTTTAAAAAGTAGAAATGAATTTTTGAGTCTGCGCGACTCCCGATAGAAAATGAATTGTTTAAGTCTGCGTGACTGTTCTGAAAAGGAAAAGAAAAATAAAAATTACCCTTGCAATACCTAGCGAATTTGGGGTCATTGAATCTGGAGCGATTCTGACTTTTCTGCTCTTTGGGGTCATTGAATCTGGAGAGATTCTGACTTTTCTGCTCTTTGGAGTCATTGAATCTGGAGCAATTCTGACTTTTCTGCTCTTTGGGGTCATTGAATCTGGAGCGATTCTGACTTTTCTGCTCTTTGGAGTCATTGAATCTGGGGCGATTCTGACTTTTCTGCTCTTTGGGGTCATTGAATCTGGAGCGATTCTGACTTTTCTGCTATCGGGGGTCATTAAATCTAGAGCGATTCTGATTTTTCTGCTCTTTGGGGTCATTGAATCTGGAGCGATTCTGACTTTTCTGTAAAAACATCTCATTTCTTGAAAAGACATCAGAGTATAAGGCGCGAAGCGCATCTCAGTTTTTTCAAAAGCGTGGTTCCTGATTCGACACCGGAGTTTAGGCGTGAAGCGCATCTCAGTCGATCAGATGATCCTCATAAGACACTGGAGTATAAGACGCAAAGCGCATCTCAACCAATCTTTATTCTCATAAAAAATAGCAATCGCGACTTTCCTAGGATAGGACGTCATCAGCATAGAAGGATTTCAAGACAAAGGTACGTTTTGCTAACTCTAAGGAGTAGCTTTGTCCTAAGTCATTGAACCTGAAAACATAGAGCATAAATTTGCTTGAGCACATGCATCACGATAGGATAGGTGCATTCATCTGTGTGACTACCTGCGTTGTGTATTGTTGTCCCTTGCTCGAACTACGTCTTGGTCTGATTCCCGATGGGATACGTAGGCAGCTCACCCTTGAGCACGACCAGCATCTTGGCTATCTGCGCACCCGATTTTGCAACGCACTTTTGTTTTTACCTGGATTCGACTGTTTGGTCAAAGGCTTGTCTTTCACACAGGCTTTGACATTCACTTGTGATACGCGTTGCTTCACAAGCTCTGTCAAAGAGGGGCAAACTGTAGACACCCCAATTTTGACCAAACGTCAAATCTAGGGATTGGTTACCTCTCAAAGACCGATGATGACGATGACCGTGACGTTCGAAGATTTTCCAAGAAATTCAAAATCTTCAAGATGTTCTTCAAGTTAAAATTGCAAAATTAAAATATATATAAAAAAAAATAAAAAAGAGAGAGGGTGTGGGTATTCGGGTGAAACCCGAATATTGAAGGACACATGAGGAAATCAGTCTGAAAATTTGCTCAATAAAAAGGTTTTGAAAGAAAGTATAAAATGAAAATGATAAAAAGGAGTTTTAAATAAAGGAAAATTGTCTCTTAAAAAATAATAATAATAATAATAATAATAAAAAGCATAGTATATTGAAGAATATACCATGCACATGGGTGCATACCACCCACATGGTGCATTTTAGCACAAATATATATAAATATATAAAGATAACTCACAAAAATTAAGTTTAGATAAATTTTGCTTTCGAAAATTCAAAAAAGGAGCAAATTCAGTTAGCCCCGGCACCCGAAAAACCCGGCGGCACTCACAGGTTGCCGCCCGGCATTCAGTGAATGCCGCCCGCACTCAGTGAATGCCGCCGGCACTCGTCGAGTGCCGCTGGCTGCAACAGACTACTTTTCTCACATGTTCTAGAAGAAATCTTTGCACATAGGTCTCCACCCGAATTTACCCATTTATCCTTGAGATGATGGCCTATATAAGCAGATCTTCATCTTCATTTTGGGAGGACTTGGAACTTTTGAATCAATATACAAACATATACAAGAGATATACTTGAGTTTAGAGAGAGAATTATATAGAGAATTGAGAAGAAGAGAAGAATTTCTTGAAGAATTTGAAGAGTTTTAAGAAGAATTTGAAGATCTTGGAAGAACTTCATAAGAAATTGAAGAATTCTTTGAGGTCATAGAGGTAACCTCTTAATCCTTGGTAGAGTTAGGCTAATTCAATCACAAGTTCTTAGATCTAGGAACTTTTCACATTTTCAAAACCTCTCTTCTTACCCCATTTCATCACACACCACTTAGAACTTGTGATTGAATCTCATAATATTTCATTGATTTGGATCTAATTAATGCCTTGGGTTTGAGATTAAATTAGTTTTGAAGAATTTGTGTTCCTAAATAAAACTTTGATTTCCTTTATTTCTATTTCATTCATAAGGTTCATGAGATCTTCCATATCTCATTGAAACTCTTTGAATTTGATTCCTTAGTTTCCTATGATCTTATGATCCATATGGAGATTAAAATGAATCATGATCATAATCTACACATAGTTGGTGAGATGCTAGTATCAACTCATGACTAGGATCTCTTTAGTATGAATCTTATGGAATTCATACTATATTCCAATGAGATTTGAGTAGATTTAAACTTCATTTAGTCTCCAATGACAATCAAATGGTAGGAGAAATACTTTAGTTTGAGTCTATCTCTATGGCTTAGACTAATCTCTTCCTTGGGTTTTGAGAAGTTCTTCATACTTCATCCAAAACTTACATGTATGTGTGTCTTTAGCCTCCCATGACCATCAAGTGGTAGGAGTAATGATTTGAACTCAAGTTTTGATTCATGAGCTTGAGTTCATTGTTTGGGATTTTGTGAGATTCATTTCATACTTCATCAAAAGTCCATAAGTCTAAAGAAGTCCTTAGTCTTCAATGACCATTAAATGGTAGAAGAAGTGATTTGGTTTAAGCCCAACATTATGATTTAATAGTTGAGGTCAACCAACAAAGTTGAACTAGCAAAATGAAAACAGTGGGTTCACAAACTGTTTTTGATCAAAGATTTTTAGTTCGAAATCTAACCGTTGAAATCAAGTGAAACCAACGGGAAAGTGTTAATAACACAATGTTCTACCACTGTAATTTTTGTTTTAAGGTAGTTTCATGTGTAAAATGGTTTGGTCATGAGTTTTGTGAAGTAACAACAATCTGCCCAGAGTTTCAGCACAGCAACATTCTTTTGGAATAAATAAATCGGGATTTTAATAAAGTTTACATGACCTTTAATAATTTTTTCTAAGAACCTTAATGTGTTAGGAAGGTTCCCTAAAAAGAATGAAGCAATTCAGATTCGTTTGCTATTTGTAAAAAATCATACAAGATCTCTGGACAGAGAGTTGTAAAATCCTGAGTGAGGTCTAGTATATTCCGTATTCCCGGAGATCCAACCTTTGAAATCTCGATTTTCTTTTTGGTTTAGAAACTAGACTCACAGAGGCATAACATATCCAAAACTCATTAAGATCCAACCGTTGGATGTATTTTATTTCCATTTTCTACGATCTGGTCTGCTCTGTGTAATTCATAAAAAACTGCTACTGTTTTTGTCTAATCTTATTTATTTCAACTCAAATGGTTCCCTAATGTCTTGGGACCCAAATCATGTTTTGAATAATGATAATTTAGCTTAAATCCAGAGGCTAAGTGATCCAAATTAGTGAATAAATTCATATCTCATTCTTGTTCATATTCATGCATTCATTCATACATGTTAATATTCATAAGTAGGACTTATCTCTTGTCTATGTTGTATCTAATCGAACATGACTTAGGATTAATTACTCTTTGATATTATATCTTGTCTAACCTTTGTTTTTTTTGTAGCGCATTTGAGGTACAACTTCTCATCCCTTCTCTAGTTTAATTCATTTCTTTGATTTTGAATTGATTTTCATCTCCATGTGCGACACTTTAGACTAGGTCTTGCCTTATGTGTTTATATGTGATAGAGACCTTTTCTTAGGATTTCTATTCTCGCATGCATTGCATGTTTAATATTCGCGACTGGATCCCGGGTATGTTCTATAGTTCTCTATTGCATATCATGTTGCGTGCTACTTGAATTACGTGGCTTATGAATGATATTCTGTCGTTAGCAATCTTGTACCCTTTTGAACATGCTTGTGTAATGTATTATTTATATGTATGTATTAATTGAGGGCATGCTTAGATTATTAATTTTATTAAAAAGGATGTTGAGTTGAGGCCTATCGCGAGATAGGATGAAAGGGGGTGTTTTAGTCCGTCGGGCTCCTTCCCCTTTCATTCCATAATCCCCGGACCCAGTTTATCTTTGGTTTCGCAAAAGATCAGTTTGCTTTAAAATGGTTTCTTAATTTTCCTTTTAAAAATTAAGTGGCGACTCTTTGAATTTGAAAATTATTTGAAAAGTGGGCCCAAATGCCGGCATATCCACAATGAACTAATTTGGAATGCATATAAGCATCAAATCAAAGAATGAAAATTAAAATGTGCTTGCTGTGAATAGTGGACAGAACAGTAACTAGATCTTTTGAAAATTTAAAAGAAGGGTTAGAAATGTTTTCAGTGAATGAATTTTTATAGAGATCTTCCTTATTGTGTCTAGAACACTTCCCAAAAAGCCAATCTTTAATAACTATCACAGATTGAGAGAAATCATATGAAGAAAAGAGGTCACTCAGAAACAGAGTCCGTACTGTCGACTGAAATGTTGAAATATCTTAGAAAATGAAAACTAATGATCTAGAGGCCCATTTTATACAGAGCGTTCCCTAAGACATTGAAGTTTAAGGGGAAAAAAAGTTAGGACCACCCCTTTTGAAAAAGTTTTCTGAAAAAGAGGTTGGAAGTGGACCTAGCTGCTATGACAGCAAAAACAGAATGTCTGGAAGGAATGTTTGGGTCCAAATGGAACATTTCCAAGTACTTCCAAGTCAAACCAAAAATCATGGGTGTTCTCCAATGAGTTAGGAAGACTTTCCAAGTGGCCTTGCATCCATATGTTGAGTATTGAGTTCTAGAAAAATCTTTGAACTCAGATTACTCACTGTTTTGAAAATTTTGGGAAAAACTAGAGTTTTCTTTCTTGAGATTAAAATGAGGGGGTTTTAAGAGGGGTTTTGAAGTAGATATTTTGAAAGCATATTTTCAATACTCAATGAAGGTTATAGAAACTTAAAATGCCAACCTCCAACTCATCATCAAGAACCTCCAAGATTGTTGGAGAGATTTATTTTTATTTTGAACATAACTTCAAGAATACCTTGGAGGTATTGAAGTTATGATCATCATCTATCAAACATGTTTTTTAGGTCAAGAGCTACTATCCATAAGGATTCACTCACCTCAAACTTCATGTCATCATCTAGATGATGATGAACTAATAAGTAAATAAAGAAAAAAAAAACAAAAAGAAATGAGGTAAGAAGAGATAAACAATGAATAAATAAGCAAGTAGATAATGATCAATAGAGGGTATTCATGATGTATTGAACTTGTAGATTGGTGTTTCACTCATATGTAATGACATTGGACATGGAAGAAGCTTCCACTCTCTTAAATGCTCACTAAAATGGTGGTTGGGTGTATTGAATGTTGAAGTAAATAGGAGTAATGAAGTAAAAACAAAATTTAGAACTCACTTTTGTTTTGAAAATCAAAGAAGGAAGCTTCTTTTCTCTCTATTCTAACATTATCTCTACAACTTTCTCTCCCAAACTTTTTCTAAGCTTTCATTTTTTTTCCCCCAAAATGAAGAGCAATGGGGGGTTTAAATAGGCCAATTTGGGGTGGTTTGGGGTTTTAGAAGTGTTCCCATTGGTCCCAAACATCTGAAATCATAGAACTACGTCGTTTTGGTTTTCCATTAATCAAAATGAATCCCCAAGAAAAATTACAAAAATACACTATTTTGGAGGAGAGTGCTGTGGCGGCACTCGGCCAGTGCCGCGGCGGGAGTGGGCCAGTACCGCTCTTCCTTCGTTCAGATAATGCTGTTTAGGCCCCCAGAGGTTCCGGTATTCGCGAAAAGGCCTATTTCGTCCGAAATTTAAAGAAAATGCGTACGAACTCCAAATTGAAGTTGTGATATACCGTTGAAAAGGTAATGGAGTCTACTTTACATAAAGAATAGCTCGGGGATAGCTCATTTTGAAACATTTTGTGGTATTTGCGATAAAAGCCGATTTGATTACTTTTTCGCCTTCGGAAATTCATAATAGACTCGTTTTAAATTCAAAAATTATGTGCGATATATCGTTGGAAAGCTACTGACCTCTAGTATCCATGAAAAATATTTGAAAATTGTTACGGTGCCCTGATTTTAAAGTCAAATTCTGGTCAAACTAGTCAAACCTGGGATTCCCGGAAAGTTCTGGAAACTTCTGGGAGTTCATAGGGGCTGACGTTTTCGCTCGATTTTCTTTTAAAACTCATTTTAATACTTTTCTCATGATCTAGAATGATTCTGATGAATTCGGACGATTTTGGTCAAACTTGGTCAAACTTTGGTCAAACTTGGTCAAACTTTGGTCAAACCTTGGTCAAGCCGGTCAACGAGGACTTTCTGGGAACTTCCGGGACTTCCGGGGGTCTCTGGGAGCTGACGATTTCATCCAATTTTTCTTAAAAACTCATTTAATTACTTTTCTTATGACGTAGCATGTTTCCAGAACTTTGGGACCAAATCTGGGAGTTTTCGGGCTTTCAGGGGCATTTTGGTCATTCTGAGCATTCTGAGAGATAGAGCTGACTTCCAAGGGTCCTTTTGAGTCTTTTACGATCATTGTGAACCACCAAGCTATGGGTCTCCTAAATATGATAGCCGACAAAATGGGGTGTCTACAGTTTGCCCCTCTTTGGCATGAACTTGCGAGGCAACGCATGTCGTAAGCGAGTGCCAATGTTTTGAAGAGATAGGACTTTTTGGAGGCTATAGATTTAGGATAAAAGTGTTGCAAAAGATACAATGATGCTGAGGTCTAGTACTGGTCGTGCTCTGCGTGATCTGCCTACGTATCCCAAGGGGAATCAGACCAGGATGTAGTTCATGGCACAATGGAATAGATTATACACATATGTACACAACAATCAGGCGGATGCTATGTTATATGAGTGATATACCATACATGGATGTGATATGAATTGTGTCATGAGTCCTATCGTGCCTAGCATTACGACCCTAGTGTGAGCAGGTGCTGTGGGGTGTGCAACTCCGAGCGGGCTGGTGTTGTGCTGGTGACTGTGATGTGGATGACTCGGATGAGGACACCAAGGTTTAGAAGACCCTGGGTCTAGGGGCAAACTTCTGGAATTTAGGAAGTGTGCTTTGCAGACGAGTGTGCTTTGTTTAGAAGACGACAGCCAAAAGTGACAGAGGGATCTTGTGATAAAGCTAAAGATGAGAAAATCCTTGATAATCAGAAGATCTGGATGCGGGCGATGTTTTGATCGTTCCTGACGGCCGATTTTCGGGAGTAGATTCCTCTTTTTCTAAGGGTAGTGGGAATTAGTATATTTCCGTATTTGTCCTCGGGGGATGATGTAGGGTTCTCGGGGAATCTCTTTTTCTTGATCATGAACCAGGACCCATCTCTGAATCTCTCACGGTTGATCAAATATTTCGGCGCTCAATCCAAGAGGGCAGGTCGGGGCCTCCGGGAGCTGGTATCTATCTACTTCTGTCCTCGGGGGATGATGTAGGGTTCTCAGAGAATCTCTTTTCTTGATCGAGAACTAGGACCCATCTCTAAATCTCTCACGGTTGATCAAATCTTTCGGCGCTCAATCCAAGAGGACCGGTCGGGGCCTCCGGGAGCTGGTATCTGTCTACTTCTGTCCTCGGGGGATGATGTAGGGTTCTCGGAGAATCTCTTTTGTTTTGGTGCATCAGCCAAAATCCAGGATTCGTTATCAGAACTCTCGTGTTTGATCAAAATTTACGATGGTTGTCCTGAAACAGCCGATTCGGGTCTTCGGGAGTCGATTTTTCTCAGTTTCTGCCTATTGGAGGTAGCCCTGACAACTTTTGGACTATTCGGGGTAAAAACCCATAAATCTTGACCAAAATGGGCCACCGGGGCTAATCGGTGCCAAAAATGGGCTGAAAAAGGCCAAAACGGGTCAAAACGGGGCAAAACGGAGCAAAATGGAACAAAGCGGGGCCCGCGGGGAGCAGTAACGTGGCGGCATTGAGCCACTGCCGCTACAGCAGTTGGCCAGTGCCGTGGCGGCACTGGGTGGCCAGACTCCATTTTTGTATATCTCGGGTTTTTGAGCTTTTCAAGCTCATTCTTGGCCATTTTGGGGTGTTTTTGGAGCCAAAATCCGTCAAAACGCAGCTTGTGCACGCTCAGGTCAGTAATCTTTCCCTGTAATTGGAATTTTGATTGGCGTTTTGGGTTGCTCAAATTTGCAAGAAGAAAGTTTAACTTTGACTTCCATTTTCTTCGTAGATCCATGGCTTCGAGCTCGAGGAGACCGTCTAAGAAGGCCAAGGAACGGATGAAGGCCGAGATACAAACCCCGGACTTGATTTTACGGGTCCCCCAACGTCATCTTTCGGCTGCGGCTCTAGCGAGCTTGGTATGTGAAACCTTCGACAGTTTAGGACAATTTTCATGTATTGTGCTAGTTTTGTGAGCCGTAGTGTGCACCTAGAGATCGTTAGAAATCTGATTTGTGCTCAAGCGTTGATTTTGTGAATTTGGAGGTCGGGTCATGAATAGTGATTTTGTGCATCATTTTTTATCGTTTGGTGAGATGACCATGACGCCCTTCGACTTCTCTATGATTACCGGTTTGAGGGTAGGCGGGAAACGCTTGATTCTGGATTATTTCTATGTGATCGACCCTGAGGCTGTCGAGATGTTAATCGGTGATGTTCCCCCTAATCTGGAGAGGCACTGGTTTCCTTGTGGCTGGCTTTACTGGGCCTATGGCAGAGGGAATCATAACCTGAACAATTCCCAGCTTTTAAGGGTATATCTTCTGTATGTCCTTGGTTGTTCGATCTTTGCAACACGGAATGACCGGGTGAGCTTGAGACTCCTTTCTTTCCTGGCGACCATTGATGAAATCCCCTCCTACGATTGGGGCGGTGCTGCCTTGGCCCATCTTTACAAGCATATGGGTGAGGTCTCTCGGGGCGATGTTAAATCGACAGGGGGATTTTGGCGAGCTTGGGAGGTATGTACTGCATCTTCTTATATCTTTTGGCTTTTCGATTTTGGTACCCTTTCTGACTTTCTCGTTTATCTGTGCAGCTTTGGAGCTTTGAGTTCCTGAAAATGCTAGCTCCTTCCCCTGCGGATGAATCAGGTGAAGACGAGCATGGCATGGCTCCTGTGCCTCTACTCCCACGAGGCTTGAGATGGCGGAGGGATGTTGTCGGGGTGAAGAGCGGGGCCCACCAGATTGTTTTGCTCAGAAACTTCTTAACCAAGTTGACGGCTGCTAGTATTGATTGGACGCCTTGGGAGCACGTCGCCTATGCTGTCCCAGAGGAGATTCAAGCGGTCAAACCTCTTTCCTCTTGCCGACTCCTGATGGAGAGTACCGAGTGCAGGCAGTGGTTCCTCGGTGAGCGAGTGTCCCGGCATGTGGTTAGTGGTTCCAGGTATCGTGCCCCTCATAATCCCCCTGCGATGGATGCTAGTGACCTTACTGGTGATGCTCTGCTGGCGGCCTTAGCTGGCACTGACGTTTGGGACCATTTTCTCTCTGAGACTGGCTATGAGGCTTATCGTGGCCGCTTCCTGATGCCCAACTTCCCACTCCTGGAGGTGAGTTTTCTTTACGTTTTTGCCTCTATCCGTTGCCTATGTTTTTTGACTCATCTTTTCCTAACTTGTCTTGTGCCTACAGCTTCGCGAGATGTACAGGAGACAGGCTCCTCCGACTTCTGATCCTATCCCTCCTTGGGATTGAACCGTCAACGTTCTAGGCACTGATAGCACTCCCCAAGTGATGGAGGTGCCACAAGTCACATGCGGGTACCCTACTCAGCCAGCGGGCGTCCTCAACGTTCCTTAGAGTTACGCTAAGGAGGGTCACGCCTTGGCGGCTAGCTTACGGTCCTTGGTTCTTATGCGAGACCATCGGGTATGTCTCTAATTTTGCACTTTCTTAAGGTTATGAAGTTCTAACCCTGGATTTTACCCTGTGACAGATGGATGGCATGCGGTAATTTGCCACTAGCCAGATGGCGTCCTTGGTAAGTTTCTGACTCGACTCTGTTTTGTACTTTCATTATTTCCCTACTGACTGTTTCTATTTTGTGTGTGCAGTATAGCAGACACGGGGCTGGCTCATCGAGGACTGGTTCGAGGTACAGAGGTGGTAGGAGGAGGCCGTCGCCGACATACACTCCGGGTGGTCCGACAGAGGACGAAGAAGAGGAGGACTGAGGCCTCCTAAGCAGGAATTTTGTTTTATTTTCTTTTAATGTTTTTGATTGGGTTGTACTGGTGATGTGACTATTTGGACAGCGTAGGATGATGTGTGGAACAGTTTGTAACATTTGACAAATTATTATGATGTTTTACCTTTTAGGCCGGATAGCTTCCGGTTTACAGCCGCAGTTGTGTGCTTGTTTTAGTTGATGATCATGTGATGATTCATATGTACTGTGATTGTTGGGTATTACTGCGATGGTCAGTTTTGTGATAGTGAGTGTTTTTGCCTTGCAGGTGGGATAGTCCGTGAAACGGGGAGGTGCTGCCGAAATTTCGAATTTTGCTAGAGCCGCGACCAAAAATATGGCTTTGTATGATCCCGCTCAACTCCCAGCTTGGCTGAACACCACGAATGGTGTGGAACGGATCAACCTCTTTAGCTATAGCTTGACCGAGCTATTCTCTCTTCTCCAGATGACCCTGAACACTGAGTTATTGCGTGCTGCTATTGCTCATTGGGACCCAGTGAACCATGTCTTTAATTTCAATGGCTTGGAGATATGCCCCTTGTTTGAGGAGTTCTGTGCTATCCTTGGCTATGATTCTAATTCGGACCTGATTCTCCCTTCTGCTGATACCCTCAGTCTTACGCGAGGTTTGGCTGAATATCTAAATTGTTCCATAACTATTTCCCGCCGGCTGATTCAAGGTGAGGTTGCTGCCATAATTGCTCGATATGCCAGTCTTGGGAATCCCAGCGTGTATGATGCTACTCGTGGGGCTGCTCTGATTCTGTGTATGACTTCACACTTCTTGTTCTCGAGTACTTCTAGCGACTTAGTGTATGTATGTCTCGGACTGAAGGCAGGTAAGAACCCCATGGCCATAGTTCTGGCTGAGACCCTGAATGGTTTGGATCGCGCTTCAAGTCAGGGAATGCTTCTACTTTCTGGGGCGCCTTTGGTGTTACAGGCTTGGCTCTACGAGCGTCTTCAGTTATGGACAGGTAATGTGCCGCCAGTTTATTTTCGCAGAGTTGTGCTTCATACTCATTTTATTTCTGCTGATTGGGTGGGTATGATGGGCGCCTTATCTGAGGCTGACAGTTGCTGGATCGTGAGGCGTTGGGGCCTTTATGCTGTGACCACTAGTCTTGGGGATTTCTAGAGGGAGTGGCTGATGGGACTGAGAGAGACCTCCTTCTATCATCCTCGTCGATTGGCCAGACAGTATGGGCAAGTTCAAGAGGTCCCCTGGGGGTTTACTGAGAGGGTCTTTGCTTCAAAAGTCAGAGCAACTACCATTTCTACTTTCATCAGGGGCTGGGCCAGTCGAGCAAGGGCCTATTTCTAGAGACCTTTGAAGAAATAAAAGATACAAAGATAATACTAGACCTGATTGATTCTGCTCATTCCTCCAAGTGTCATTGAACATGTGTGATTGCTTTTCGAAAGACTTTTATTTTTTGATCTTTCCTGCTTATGTAATATTCAGAGTTTGTTTATCGGTGAACCTTGGTTACTTTGGGAATCTCATTCTATGCATTTTAGCTTTCTAAAAACATTTTGTAATCGAGATTTTAATTAGATGTTGCTTTTGGTACTTGCTTGGGCATGATAGGACGATTAGAGGCAACGAGGCGGGTGGCCGAAGTTTTCCCCTAGTTTGGGACATATATGGTTGTAAGGCAAACGAGGTAGACGACCGACGTTTTCCCCTAGTTTTAGAAGAGGTTCAGGCAAATGAGGCGAGTGGCCGAGTTTGCCCCTAGTGTGGAGGGTGATTTCTGGGTTATGGTAAGGACCGTGACTTTATTCTCTCAAATGCTCATAACTTTTGCCTAGCCCCCAGTGAGGTGACCTAGCGAGCTCTTTTCTCTCTTTTGTTATTGCTCACCTTGGATTTAGCTCTAACTTTTGCCTAGGCGTCCTTTCGGATTTTCAACCTAATGAGCCATCCCTTTATTTTTTTTTTTGAAAGTCTGCCTACGTACCCCCGAACGGGGATCAGGTCCAATGTAGTTCGGGCCAAAGCTTGAAAGAAATTGGTTATTTTTTTGTGAGTGGAGCGACCGAACCGATGTGGTTGCCTACGTATCCCCGAGTGGGAATCAGGTCGAGCGTAGTTCAGGCCAAAGCTTGAAATGAAAAAAAAAACAGTTAGGGAATGGTCAAGAATAGTACCTTTTGAGGCGATCCATGTTGATTGGTTCTTTGAATTCGACACCATCGAGTCCATAAGATAAGTTGCTCCTCCGAAAAGAATGGTCTTGACGATGTAAGGGCCGACCCATTTAGGTTTAAACTTTCCACGAGGATCAAAGATCGGAGCTCGTAATTCCTTAAGGACAAGGTCGCCCTTGGCAATCTGCCTCGGACGAACCCTTTTGTTGAAAGCACGGGCTATCCTCTTTTGATAGATTCGAACATGGTCAACCGCCGCTAGACGCTTTTCATCTATGAGGGCCAATTCTTTGTATCTCTCCCTCAACCAATCTGATTTCGAAATTTCACATTCTGTCATTACGCACATGGACGGTAGTTCTATCTCGACCAGAAGTACTGCTTCCATCCCATACACTAGTGAGTAAGGGGTTGCTCCCGTGGACGTCCTTATCGACGTTCTGTATCCCCAAAGTATGACAGTAGCTTTTCATGTCAGTCTTTGTAGGTATCGGCTGATTTCTGCAGTATGGCCTTGACATTCTTATTTGCAGCTTCGACTGCCCCATTAGTCTGTGGTCTGTACGGTGATGACTTGTGATAAGTGATTTTGTATTCCTAGAACAAATCCCTGACTTCCGTTTTGAAATGACTTCCGTTGTCCGAAATAATCTCATGGGGGACTCCATAACGGCAGACGAGATTTTTCTTGATTAATTTGGCCACTTCATTGGCCCCCAACTTGGTGTAGGATGCGGCTTCTACCCATTTTGTGAAGTAGTCGATAGCCACCAAAATGTACCGATTTTCGTTTGAGGCTTTCGGAATGATTTCACCGATGATATCGATTCCCCAGGTTGAGAATGGCCAAGGTGAGGTCATGCTGTATAGAAGGGATGGTGGTGTATGCATCATGTTTGAATGGATCTGGCACTTGTGACACCTTCTTACGTATTCGCAACAATCTTTCTCCAATGTTGTCCAATAGTACCGTTGTCTTATAATTTTCTTGGCCAGCATGTTACCGTTCATGTGCGGACCGCATACCCCCTTGTGTATTTCTTCCATCATTCTTCTGGAGCTTTTCCCAAACAAGCAAGTCAGGTTGTGACTGTTGTGCCTTTTCTTCAACAATTTCCCACTACAAATGATGAATTGTGCTGAGAATCTTCGAATGGCCCTTTTGTCTTTCTCGGTAGACTCTTGGGGGTACATCCCCTTTTCTATGAAATCCCAGACATCCTGATACCATGGTGTTTCATTCTATTCTTCTTTGATTGCGGCGATCATGTTGAACGAAGGCTCGTACCTTTGTTCAATTACCAAAGGCATCATCCTGACTCCCACAGGAATCTTGATCATGGAGGCTAAGGTAGCCAATGAATCTGCTAGCTGGTTCTCCTCCCTAGGCAAGTAGAGGAATGTGACATTCTTGAACTGCCTCTTGAGTTGGTCGAGATGATCATGATAGGGCTTCAACTTTTCTTCTTTTACTTTCCATTTTCCCCTAGCTTGTGATATAATGAGGTTTGAATCCCCGAAGACATCCAACTTTCGAACTTTCAACTCTAGGGCTGCTTCCATTCCCAGAATGCGTGCTTCGTATTCAGCGGTGTTGTTGGTGGAGTAATAATTAAGCTTGACTGCCAATAGAGTATGGTCCCCACTTGGTGACACTAGGATCATTCCTACTCCGTATCCTTTCAAGTTGGCTGCTTCATCAAAGTACAACTTCCACTGTTCTTCCTTGATTTCCATGTTATTCTCGTCCGGAAATGAAAAGTCCCCACTTTCTTCGGAGTCAATGGCATGTTCTGCGAGATGCTCAGCTACGGTTCTTCCTTTTACTGATTTGCTTGTAACATACTTGATATCGAATTCGAATAGTAGGAGTAACCAACGGGATATGCGACCAGTCAGGGCGGGTTCTTCGAGAAGGTATTTTAGAGGATCCATGCGGGATATGAGCACAACCGGGAAGGCTAGCATGTAGTGCCTCAGTCGGTGGGTACACCAAACCAAGGCCCAACACGTTTTTTTTAGGGTAGAGTAGTTGAGCTCATACCCAGTCATCCTCTTGCTGAGGTAGTATATGGCTTTTTCAGAGTGGCTTTCGTCACCTTCTTGGGCTAGCATTCAACCCATGGCGTTTTTCAGAGACAGATAGGTAAAGGAATAAGGGCTTATGGGGAGTGGGTGGTGAAAGGGCAGGCGGGTTTTGAAGGTAGGCCTTTATTTTGTCAAAGGCGGCTTGGCATTGGTCATCCCATTGGAACTTTTCTCCTTTTCTCAACAATCGGAACAAAGGATCGCATGTAGTTGTGAGCTTAGAAATGAAGCGGTTGATAAACTGAATTCTTCCGAGAAACCCTCTCACTTCCTTTTCACTCCGCGGTGGGGCCATTTCTAGGATTGCCTTGATTTTAGAGGGATCCACCTCTATTCCCCTTTGTGTGATGAGAAAACCCAGGAGTTTACCGGAGGTCACACCGAAAGTGCATTTCTTTGGATTCAACCTCATCTTGTATTTGCGTAACCTTTCGAAAAACTTTTCCAGTGCTACCAGGTGTCCTTCTCTGTCCTTGGACTTCACAATCATGTCATCTACGTACACTTCTACTTCCTTGTGAATCATGTCATGCAGCAGAGTGGTGGCGGCTCTTTGGTAGGTAGCCCCAGCATTCTTGAGTCCGAAAGGCATTACTCTATAACAGTAGGTTCCCCAAGGGGTGGTGAATGTCGTCTTTTCCCGATCTTCTGGCGCCATTAGAATCTGATTGTATCCGGAGAAGCCGTCCATGAATGAAAGTAGCTCATGTCCCGCGGTGTTGTCCACCAAGACATCAATGTGGGGAAGCGGGAAGTCATCCTTGGGACTGGCTTTGTTTAGATCACGGAAGTCAACGCACACACGAACTTTTCCATCTTGCTTGGGGACTGGCACGATATTGGCAACCCATTCCGGATACTCAGTGACGATGATGAACCCTGCCTTGAATTGCTTCTCCACTTCTTCTTTAACCTTGAGTGCCCATTCTGGCCTCATGCACCTCAATTTCTGCTTGACCGGTTTAGAATTGGGGAGGAGGGGAATATGATGTTGGACAATGTCGGGATCGACCCCAGGCATGTCTTCGTAAGACCAAGCAAAAATATCTTTGAATTCTCTTAGCAAGAGGGTTAATTTTTCTTTTTCTTCTTTATTAAGAGTTAAGCCAATTTGCACGATTTGTGGATTATCTGTTTCACCCAGGTTAATTGATAAAGTATCTTCGATTATTTCATAAGCAGGTGGTTTTTCAATTAGTTGTTTAAGTTCAATTGGGAGATCCTCGGAGGGATCTGTGCATTCACAATTATTAGACACAGAGGAGTAAGCAGAATCGTCTTTCATTTCATTCATGACAGGTGAAGTGATTACATTGGACAGTGGTGGGCTTACAGCAGCCGACTCTAGTACAGACTCTATAATTGGCAGAACAGACTCTGGGGGAGCAGGGGATTGGGAGACACAAATAGATGACTCTATAGCCTGGTTGCTCAGACCCTCCTCAGTTGGCTTGATCTAATCATCTTGGCACTTGGCCCTCTTTTCTTCCTTCTTCTCAGCGGATTCCTCCCACATCTTCTCGATGGCTTTAGTGTCCAGGTATTTCAACCAGTCTTCCTCCGGGGTCTACTCAACTTCTTCGGGATAGAACGGATCTTGGTATGGGGGTCTTTTGTAGTCAACGAAGATTTCAAGTTCGGGGTGTATTTTCCCAGTGGTTTGATGAATCCAGGGTTCGGGGAATCTGAAGTAGGGGAAATCATCCCCTTCTTTGATAAATTATCCATTCAAGGCATTGCGGTATGGTGAGAGGCCCTTTATCCTTTTCTTCCATGGCCTCTGTAGCTCGACATCTTCTTTAGTGGGCTTGTACCCCAACCCAAAAGTGCCTTGTTGCCCTTTGATCTGAGGGAACTCGCGAATCCCTTACTGGCGTCGGCCTAATCCCATTCCGGAGAAGTAGTTCATTTTGCGGACAATGTTGACAACTGTGGAGTGTATCTTGGGGAACCTGTCTTCGTCATTGATCATGTGGACTTCTTCTATGAAGAATCCCCCGATCTCTCCTTCTTCTAGCTCAGGCATTTGGATTTCAAAAATGGGAGCGTAGTTCGGGAAAGCTTCATTACCCCAACTATTACCGAGAATGATTTTCACTTCCTTCTCATGAATGTACTTGATCATTTGATGCACAGTGGATGATACGGCTTTGTTGAGATGCAGGCAAGGCCTTCCGATCAGCAAGTTGAACGAGGCAGGTATGTCCATGACTTGAAAGATTTCAGTGCTTACCAAAGATCCTACCCGGATTTGTAAAGACACAGTTCCCATCACATTCCTCTTGGTGTTATCGTAGGCCCTCACATATTGCACAGATGGTGTGATGTCAAGGACATCGACCCCCAAGGCGGTGGCAATCCTTAGGGCACAAACATTTAAGGCAGAACCTGTATCGACCAGAAAAAATGGCACTTGTTGTCCCTTACATCCAACAGTGATGTACAGTGCTTTGTTATGCGCAGATCCTTCTGGTGGCAGGTCTTCATCAAAAAATGTAATGATTGGGTTGGGGGTAAGTGCGCCCAAGAAAGCCACCATGGCTTCCGGTGCGGCGTCAATGGGGACTTCAATTCCAGCCAAGGCATTTAACACGGCTTGCCTATGCTTGTAGGATGTTACCATGATGTCCCACATTGAGAGATGTGCTTGGGTTTTCTTTAGCTGTTTTATCAACTCATTATCTTCTTCGATGATCTCATCCATCTTACCCTTCCCCTTGTCTTTGACCGGACCTTTCTCAATTGCTTCGGTGGTAGGCTATGGGGGCTGATAATGACATCCTGACCTGGTCAAATGATCAATCTCGGCGGGAGTAGGCCCTTCTGCAGTCCCATCTTCTTTAAACCAGTCACAATCTGCTCTCACAAATGGTTTTTCGGGCTCGTCCCAGATAGAAGCATCACTTTCATTATTGGGATCATACCGTTTGAGGTCTACCACCCCTAGATCATGCTCTTCTAGAAAGAACAAGTATTGCTCAACATCTAGCTGTTGCTGCCACTTGTCATTCTCCCCTTCAATCAGATGAAATCTCACAGAGTCCGGGATGTCAATGAGGGGTAAGGGTTGTCCTAAAGGGGTGATATAGGTAGCAGGGTTAAAGGATACAGGGTTGGACTCGATGAGGCTGACATTTTGGTGGTTTGGTAGAGGATTTTGAGTGATATGGGGCTGCTTTGGAGGCGGCTCAAAGATATTCTGGTCAATGAGGTCCTGGATATCATGGCGGAGGCGCATGCAATCATCGGTGTTGTGGCCAGGGGCTAGGTGGTAGGTACATCGCTTGGACATATCGTAGTTAGGCGGGGGCGGGGTATTCCGAGGCTAGAGTAGTTGGAGATGGCCCTTTTTGAGGAGGCGGTCTAAGGCTGAGGAGAAAGAGATTTCTAACTTGGCGAAGTTGCGAGGGGGCTTTTTCTGGAAAGGGTGATTGGAGGAATTTGCCTGGTTGGAGGGTTGGTATGGCCTAGGAGGGTACGCCATAGGTTGGCTGCTAAGGGTATTGACATCCGGGGGATTCCGGGAGTAGTTGGGCCTTCTTGACTGACTCGGAGACTCTTCCTTCTTGATCTTCCCTTCCCTGATAGCGTCTTCAATTCGAGTTCCAACTTCAAATAGCTCCTCAAAGGTGGAGATGGACTGGTAGAATAATTTCTCATGGTTAAGCGGCTGCAGATTTCGGATTAGCATTCTCACTTGTTCCTTCTCAATCGGCCGGTGGGTCATTTGGGCTACCTTGTTCCTCCATCTGCTTAGAAATGCAGCGAAGAATTCATTATTGTTCTGCTGGGTTATTTCCAAATCCCTGATATTGACATCTAGCTCTTGATTGTAGGAGTAATGATCGACAAAGACTCGAACAATGTCTTCCCATGCCCGAGTTTTGGAGGCTTCCAAGGTTAGGAACCATGATAGTGCAGACTTTACAAGAGTTTGCGGGAACAACATCGCAATAGGCTCGTGGGTACAACCCATGGACTGGAAGATACTCATACATAGCTTCACATGACTTTTCAGATTCCCAGTTCTGTCAAAACGGTCGTTGGCAGGCATCTTGAAATTCTCTGGCAGTTTCAGCTTAACAGGCTCAAAGAGGCCTTCCAGGTCTAGCATGTAATCATCGACCCCCTTGCTTTTCCTCAGTACGCTTTCCAACTTGTCAACCTTATCCATTTTCTCTTAAAGCTTCTTCTCATACGCAAACGGTGGGACCCCTTGAAACCAGTCTTCTTCCCCATTATTTTCAGGTGGGGGTGGTTCAAACTCCGGTGGTGGAAACCCGGGCGGAGGTTACGGCCACTGCTGCTTCAATTCTTCCATAAACTTTAGAACTTGGGCTAGGCTGTCGGACTGCTGGCTTATAGTTGTTCCCAACTCGGTAACCTTGTTTTCTAACTCTTCTCGATTCATGCTGAAGTAGGTTGTCGGGCTGATTCTGACCAAGCGAGTATCTGAACTCCTGACCCACGACGAGGATCCCGGCTGTTGACTTTGGGAATCTATACTGGCCTGACAGATTTCAAAAGAAGGGGTGCATCAGATCCTGATAGTGACGACTTTAGACAGACAAAGACAGTGATGTGGACTGACTCAAGGCAGTGCGTGTAGATTGATGGGAATGGTGTATGCATGTGAGACAAGCACGCGGATGTAAGCCCTAATCTATATGATGCTCTTACTTCTAACAGATAGCAGTTAAACAAATAAGGTCCTAGCCATACAGAGTGTGCTAACCTTACTTTCAATATGACCACCAAGGGATAACAGGGATTTCCGGGATACTTCGGGAATTTTGGACAGAGTTTCTGGGAGAAACGGGGGCTTTGGGTATTTTTTTAGGAAATTTGGATAAAGTTTCTGGGAAAACCTGGTTAATGTGGTTATATATGGGATATCTGGGCATAGTTTCTGGAAGAAACTGGTCAATACGGTTATATCTGGGATATCTAGACAGAGTTTCTGGGAGAAATTGGTTAATATGGTTACATCTGGGATATCAGGACAGAGTTTCTGGGAGAAATTGGTTAATATGGTTACATCTGGGATATCTGGACAGAGTTTTTGGAAGAGACTGGTTGATATGGTTATATCTGGGATATCTGGACAGAATTTCTGGGAGAAATTGGTTAATATGGTTACATTTGGGATATCTGGACAGAGTTTCTGGGAGAAATTGGTTAATATGGTTATATCTGGGATATCTGGACAGAGTTTTTGGAAGAAACTGGTTAATATGGTTATATCTGGGATATCTGGATAGAGTTTCTGGGAGAAATTGGTTAATATGGTTATAGTGATCTTACTGTCTAACAGGTTTTCATACTCCTATGTCTTAGGACCGACAAACAAGGTTTGCGGTGTATATCTTTGTGAGCATGGAGCAGACATCCTTGTCATGGTGCCTAGTCAGGTCAACTCAATGTGATCATATGTGAGCGATTGCCTTAGGGATCATAAGAAAGAGGTTCTGTTCTATGCCACATAAGTGTCTACACCTCTCAGGTAATCTCATCAGGGCAGACAGCAGTTATATCACATTGTCCTATCCGAAAAGATAAATGAACAGTCCTATGAAAGGTTCTACAGGAATCTATATGCAAAGGCTGGGTTTAGTCAAAGAGGGCCCGTTGACGAGAGTTCCAATATATCGTCAGGGAGACAGTACGGAGGTTTTTACTCTTTTTGATATACATTGGAAGGTACAGTATCAATGGTGACTTGTGCCCTGGCATAGCAAGACCTGAACAATGTCAGCGCTGCATTTCAAACACAGTCGGAGGGGGAGAAATGCAAGAGTGCAATGCGGTGAACCAGACACAGTAAAAAGATGATTTTAAGGATGCTTCTTATGAGTCAAACCTCTGTATTATTTTGTTTTGAAAATAAACATCCCCAGCAGAGTCGCCAGATTGTGGATACCGGGCCTCCACCACTTGTTGGTTTTCGTTTGAAATTTGATTTGGATCAAAGAAAGAGAAAAGGTCTGTTGAAAACAGATACAGAGTCGCCACTTGGTCTTTAAGGAACCAAGAAACCTAATTTCGACTCACCCAAATGGATAAAGGGCACCGGCCCTTCATAACCAAAGAACTTGGCTCGGGATTTTGGTACGAGAGAGGAAGGAGCCTTTGTCGCTACTAAAACACCCTCAACTCGCCCTGGCTTTCGACGGGCCTCAATTAGCATCCAAATAATCATCTTATACTATGTATGGTTCGGCAATTAATACTATGATAGTATATTACATCACATAAGAAACTTGAAATGAAAGATCTAAAGATAAAATATCATTCATAAGATCTAAGTCAAATATCATGCAATGTAAAAGTGAAAGATCACACAAATAAACCTAGAAAAAATCGTCTAATCACATTGACACGACTAAATAGTTGTGCGCTCTTGTGCAACACCCAAGTGTAGGTGATCGTGCAAGTAATACTGGATAAGTCCAGGTCGATCCCACAGGGAAGGAATAGGAAGAATGTCTACTAAGTTATAACCTAAAGAAAAAGAAAATAAGAATATATGGGTGGAGATTCTAATGAATCCTAATTAATTAAATTAAACTAAATAATAGACTAAAGTATAAAGAAACATAATTAATTAAACTAGTAAATTAAAGGTGTTGGAAACATGTGAATCCACATTGATCCTAACCATCTACCATGAATACTCATTAACGTTCTATGGAGTTCATTCCTTTTCAGCATTCCGTATTTTTTTAAAGATAAAGAATCAATAGCCCTTTCATGACTGGGACCACATCATCACAAGTGATTTAAAATACTTGAAAGACGGTTTAAAACTATGGTAATTACTTGCACTCTAAATGGTGTTAGCATTCAAAGTGGCTTTCAAAAGTCATTGAAGAAAAGGCCTCAAGGCTTTAAGTTCTAAAAACAGTTGTGACAAACTGAGCTTATTGGGACAATTTGATGACAGATTTCTAAAACAGAAAGTCATAGAGTACTTAAAAGAATCATCTCAGGAATTAGCAAGTTCGATCGATCGAAGCACTCTCGATCGATCGGACATCATCATCCTTCAATCGATCGAAATGTCTTCGATCGCTTGACTATGGCTCTGGTTCGATCGATCGAAATACCTTCGATCGATCGAGCCCAAGGTTTCTAAAGATTGCATGGCAGAGGTTGGAAATCAATGTTTCATCACATATTTCCAACGTCTAAACTACGGAAACATAATAAAACTAATACAGAAATAGTAACCTAGAGTAATCATTAACATCTAAAGCAATAAACAATGAAACAAAGAAAAGGAGAAGAAAAATATGAAAATAATCAGATTAAAACTTGTAATAAACTTGAATTTTCAATAATCTTGAGAATAACAATGGAAAAGAGGAAGAAAAACAAGAATCTAACATAACCTTCTCCTAATCTAACCCTAAAACTACCCTAAACTGCTTATATATAGGATTCCTACAGAGTTTACGCAAATTTTGGGTGAATATAAAGTTCGATCGATCGAAGGTTCGATCGATTGAACTCTCTTCAATCGCTTGAACTTCTCTGATTTTGAAAGCTCTGCGCACCGATACGAGAATGGCCATAACGTTTTACTCAAAACTCGGAATAACCTCCCGTTTACGGCCCCGCGACCGTAACTAAAAGATCTACATTTTATATCTCTGGGAAAATATTTCAAATCTGAAGTCGTCATTGTCAAAATTGGCATTTTCTCAGCTGCTTCTATTGTTCTATCTACCAGAATCACTTTTCTTTAGCTCCACTTCATTGATTTACATCCTAATACCTATAAAACAATGCAAAAACATATATTTTAGCATTAACACAATAAAAAGAACATTTTTATTAGAATGCACCTAAATATAGGGACTTTTGGGGATAAAAGTATGCATAAAGGACCATATAATACGCTATAAATATGTACTTTTCACCACGAATCACACCCCCCAACTAGCTCGTTGCTAGTCCCTAGCAATGAAGCGAACTACAACAGTGTTTATTTAAACTCTAGAAATTGAAAACAAAATAAAGTAAAATCCTAAATCATTTTTGCAGGAATCGCGATTGCATTTAGCATATGCAACAAGCCTTTAAACCCCTAGGTTCACCCTAGTGGACGAGTGTTGTCTCGTGAGGGTTTACAGTGAATCTACCCACAAAATTCATGTTTATGGTAATGGCTCTCATTTAAAAGTTTTCAAGAAATGTTTTTCTCTCATTTGGCAATATAGTTAAGCTCAACAGTCTCATGAAACTCTCTAGTATGTCATAGCAATGCAACACATACATTACAGTTAATCTACTATCAAAGTCATTAGAATGTTCCATACCTATTAATCTTCAAGTGTGTGTGTGAATGGACAACCAAAATACAAAACTTTAATTTAAAAGTTGGCATAACCTAAGATACTATCAAAACGTTCATTTTGACTCAACTCCCACTGGGATTACACTCTCAAAATGAAATCACTCCGAATTAGGTGTAATAATTATCACTCATGATATGGAAGCTATAAAGAGTAAATGGAATGGAATCTAATGCTTCTCATATCTAACTAGAAAAATGGACATTTTAGTGCATAAAGTCTCATGAAAGGATACTTTTCACTAGAAGAGCGAGATACCGTGGAGAACTCTCTCATTACCTTAACTTCAAATCCAATTACTTAAAATCGTTAGGACTTTGAAAAAGAGGTGTTAGGTTATAAAGAAAGAGGTTCGGAATATTCAATTGGGACAAAAGATATGATTGGAATGTCTACTACAACTTTTCAAACTTCCCCACATCTCTAATCTCTCTCTTGTCTTTTCTTTTTTATTTTTTTCTTTTCTTTTTTCCACACTCTTCTTTTATTATTATTTTTTTTCTTTTGCAACAACCATTGGCACTTTTTTTCTTTTCATGTTTTTTTTTTTTCTTTTTCTTTCTTCTCTTCTTTTTTTTTTCTTTTTATTTTTTTCATCATTTTTTTTCTTTGTCAACTTTCCCTTATTCACACTACCAAACTTCTTGTCATGATAACGCATCCCAATCACTCCAAAATAGAGAAAAGAAGCTCAAACTTGTATTTTGGAGTTGGGCTTAGATTTAAGGAATTGTAATGACAATGCAATTATGATAAGGCTCAAGAGGTGAAGTAAAGAAATATATAGAGGTAGGCCAAGGTTGTATTATGCGTGTATGGTTAAAAGATGGCCTAAATCATCTTCTAAGTTCATGGGATTATTCATTTCAGTAAATTGAAAAGCTCTAGATTTTGGTAAATCCTGAACGTTCTCTTCTAGTAATCAGTCAAAATGAAGAAGAAAAATGAGACTTACAACGAATTAATACGCTTTTCAAAAAGTAAGAATAATTTTATAAAATCCTCCAAAACAAAAGAATGGCACAAAAGCTCACTTGGGTTATTAGTCTCCACTACAGTCTCTCAAGACACCTAAGCTATGCTTACTAATCCATTTTAGCTAAGTACAAGGTTATCACAACGTGCTCAAGTTGTTTGAAGATTAAAAAGCATAAAATATACTATAACTAAGATAGTAAAGAAACTATCATAGTGTATTACATACTAATAACATACAGAAAATAACACTACTGCATCATAACTAACTACATTAACTAAGAGAGAAATATAAGAACCATTTTATTATCTTTAAAAAAAAATAAAAAATTTTAAAATTTTTGCAATTTTTAATTTACTGAGTCATGTTGCTAAGCAGGTATATTGACATTAAAGCACCACAAAAAGATATGAGGCATGTAATGGCTCACTCCCCCCAACTAAAACTAAACATTGTCCCCAATGTTCTAAACTAAGCACATGGACATGTAAAGTAAAGCGAGAGAAGGAAGGATGCTACCTCGAGGCATTAATATCCAATTTTTTTTTCAAGTTATCTACAAAATCATTAGTAACAACAAGAAAAATAGAGAATATAATAGAATTACTCAGTAAATGAATCCGGATAATCAAGATTTTTATCATAAAGTAATAACCGAAATTTTTGAGGATCTTTCCAATGAAATAATTTCATAGTAAAAAGAATGTAGGGATCCTCATAAATATGCAACTCCCCCCAACTAATGTCAGGCTCAAGGTCAAAGGAGATGATGCAAAACCAATGGCTTCCAAAGTTATTGGGGACAGTTATAAGAGTAATACCACACTTTTTAGGAATTACACTCAAGGAAAGATCTTTGGTGTTGGTATTTTCTATAACAGCCTCTATTTTTCTATTATCAAAAACAGTTTGAGGCCATGGTTCAATAAAAGGGGCAGGGTCTAAGTGATGTTCTAATGAATCTTCTTTACCCTCCTCTTGTATTAGAACAGAATTTATGGAGATATGATCATATGAATGGGATTTCTGTTCTATGTAATAGTTTTGGACTAGACTTGGATGAAGCTATCTATTTGGGCCTCAATATCATTTTTACTCAAGAAGTTCAAGCAGTCTAGAAGATTACTAGCATCTTGTTTAAGTTTAAGATCATCTAATGTGGGCCTAATAGCTTCTAAGTCCTCTCTCAAAGAATTTTGAAAGTTAAAATTTTGTGAAAAACACGTTCTAGAATCCTTACCATACTCTTCCACAACACATTCTATTTGTTCAATACTGGGGTACACATAACTTTCAAGCTCGGGATGAGAGCTTTGAATAATAGAGAGGATAGGTGGTGGGCAACTTGGTGACACCACCTCTTTGGTCGAAAGAGGTGAGGGTTCATGAATATTACATGAATCTAAACAGGATTTAGATTTTTCAATTACGTCCTTCCTAGGGTCACTATCAAAGGTAGGGGTAGAGCCAACAGGGGACTCTTCTTTTCCTAATTGCGTGCAGTCACCTAAACTCTCATTATCTGTAAAAACCTCATTCTCATCCGTGTAACTCTCCTCACTATATATGTCATCTATTGAGGTTCTCTGGACAAAGGAATTTTGCAACTTTATCCAGGCAGTGAAGGAGTTGATGTCTGAGGTTGCATATTGAGGAGAAGATGGTTCTACAACTTCATGCTTAATGGTTTGATTTTGGAGTTCTTGTTGGATTGTCACTTTCGCGAGTGAGTTGGGAACCTCATTCGGTATAAACCCGTCATAGTCCTCTATTTCCATTCCATTGTTAGTGTCTTGAAATTCGGGTTGTAATGTTGAAGGACTAGCATAGTCTTCTAAAGGTTGGCTAGTATATGCATGTTGATATCTAGTTTCTAATTTATCAAGTGCACTATCTAGCCTTTTCATTTCACTAAGTAGAAATTTTAACATACCACTATCCTCAACTTGGTTATTCTCCTCATTATTACTATATGAAGTTTCGCCCCATTGTTGTTGGTAGTAATTCCCATCCCAATGTGTTTGTGGACAAGACTCGCCAAAGGGAAAGTCTTGGTGCGTTTGGTAATCGTGGGAACTACTACTATATCCTACATTATTATTTTGGTTATATCCCCATTGCGATTGATAGAACTCTTCATGTGGAGGTTCTTGATACGTTTGATAATATGGGGGACTACCACTATTATTTTCCCATTGTGGTTGTGGTGGTTGGTAGCACTCGGGTTGATAATGCACGTCATAAGTGGGTGCTTGCCAACTTGGGGAATAACTATTTTTATTTTCATGTGTGTACCTATTATTGGTGCTTGTGTTGTATGGAGGGTAATATGGATAAGACATGTGTATCCAAAATTTTTAAACAATTAAATTTTTATTTTTTTTTTGTATTTATGAAAGAAAACGTCCATAGGTTTTTTTTTTTTTTGAAAAGTAAGAAAAAAATTGGAAATAACTTAGTAAAATCCTAACCTAGTTGCATTCCCCGGCAACGGCGCCAAAAATCTTGACACGACTAAATAGTTGTGCGCTCTTGTGCAACAGCCAAGTGTAGGTGATCGTGCAAGTAATACTGGATAAGTCCTGGTCAATCCCACAGGGAAGGAATAGGAAGAATGTCTACTAAGTTATAACCTAAAGAAAAATAAAATAAGAATATATGGGTGGAGGTTCTAATGAATCCTAATTAATTAAATTAAACTAAATAATAGACTAAAGTATAAAGAAACATAATTAATTAAACTAGTAAATTAAAGGTGTTGGAAACATGTGAATCCACATTGATCCTAACCATCTACCATTAATACTCATTAACGTTCTATGGAGTTCATTCCTTTTCAGAATTCCGTATTTTTCTAAAGATAAAGAATCAATAGCCCTTTCATGACCGGGACTACATCATCACAAGTGATTTAAAATACTTGAAAGACGGTTTAAAACAATGGTAATTACTTGCTCTCTAAATGGTGTTAGCATTCAAAGTGGTTTTCAAAAGTCATTGAAGAAAAGGCCTTAAGGCTTTTAAGTTCTAAAAACTGTTGTGACAAACTGAGCTTATTGGGACAATTTGATGACAGATTTCCAAAATAGAAAGTCATGGAATACTTAAAAGAATCATCTCAGGAATTAACAAGTTCGATCGATCGAAGCACTCTCGATCGATCAGACATCATCATCCTTCAATCGATCGAAATGTCTTCGATTGCTTGACTATGGCTCTGGTTCGATCGATCGAAATACCTTCGATCGATCGAGCCCAAGGTTTCTAAAGATTGCATGGCAGAGGTTGGAAATCAATGTTTCATCACATATTCCCAACGTCTAAACTACGGAAATATAATAAAACTAATACAGAAATAGTAACCTAGAGTAATCATTAACATCTAAAGCAATAAACAATGAAACAAAGAAAAGAAGAAGAAAAACCTGGAAATAATCGGATTAAAACTTGTAATAAACTTGAATCTTCAATAATCTTGAGAATAGCAATGGAAAAGAGGAAGAAAAACAAGAATCTAACCTAACCTACTCCTAATGTAACCCTAAAACTACCCTAAACTGCTATTTTCTGCGTTCTGGAGCGACCTCCCTTCGTCTGGCGTCAGAACGACTTATATATAGGATTTCCACAGAGTTTACGCAACTTTTGGGTGAATATAAAGTTCGATCGATCGAGCTTAGTTCGATCGATCGAAGGTTCGATCGCTTGAACTCTCTTCAATCGCTTGAACTTCTCTGATTTTGACAGCTCTGCGCACCGATGCGAGAATGGCCATAACGTTTTACTCGGACCTCGGATTGACCTCCCGTTTGCGGCCCCGCAACCGCAACTCAAAGATCTACATTTTATATCTCTGGGAAAAGCTTTCAAATCTGAAGTCTTCATTGTCAAAATTGACATTTTCTCAGCTGCTTCTATTGTTCTATCCACCAGAATCATTTTTCTTTAGCTCCACTTCATTGATTTACATCCTAATACCTATAAAACAATGCAAAAACATATATTTTATCATTAACACAATAAAAAGAACATTGTTATTAGAATGCACCTAAATATAGGGACTTTGGGGATAAAAGTATGCATAAAGGACCATATAATACGCTTTAAATATGCACTTTTCACCACGAATCGCACATATCAAATAATGAAGACTTCCTAATCTAAAGGGGACATGAATTGTTATTGAAACAAATAAACAAAGAAATCAAAATATGCTTAGCAAGCTAGTATGATGCATGTTAATCTTTGAGAAAAGAAGAACTCTCAATCCCCGGGACGGATGAGAAAGGAAGATTAGATCGAGGGGCAAGCATGAACGTGTGATCGTGATCATTCCTTATAATCTTCTTAGATTAGGAGTCACAAAAGCCCTAAATCTTTGCATGGATGCAATGTATGTATCTAGAATGTGCTAAGGTTGTAGTGTGCTTTGTGTTCATGGATTGTTAAAATGACTTAGAAGTCTATAATGTGTATGAATGAATGAATGAAATCAAAATGGGGTATATATAAATGTAGTATGAACTACTTCCTAAGATATGAACTAATTTGGAATGCATATAAGCATCAAATCAAAGAATGAAAGTTAAAATGTGCTTACTGTGAATAGTGGACAGAACAGTAACTAGATCTTTTGAAAATTGAAAAGAAGGGTTAGAAATGTTTTCAGTGCAAGATATTTTATGGAGATCTTTCTTATTGTGTCTAGAACACTACCCAAAAAGGAAATCTTTAATAACTATCACAAATTGAGAGAAATCATATGAAAAATAGAGGTCACTCAGAAACAGAGTCCGTACTGTCGACTGAAATGTTGAAACATCTTAGAAATTGAAAACAAATGATCTAGAGGCCCATTTTATACAAAATGTTCCCTAAGCCATTTACGTTTAAGAGAAAAATAAGTTAGGACCACCCCTTTTGGAAAAGTTTTCTGAAAAAGAGGTTGGAAGTGGACCTAGCTGCTGTGACAGCAAAAACAAAATGTCTCGAAGGAATGTTTGGGTCCAAATGGACCATTTCCAAGTACTTTCAAGTCAAACCAAAAATCATGGGTGTTCTCCAATAAGTTAGGAAGACTTTCCAAGTGGCCTTGAATCCATATGTTGAGTATTGAGTTCTAGAAAAATCTTTGAACTCAGATTACTCACTGTTTTGACTCACTGTTTTGAAAATTTTGGGAAAAACTAGAGTTTTCTTTCTTGAAATTAAAATGAGGGGGTTTTAAGAGGGTTTTTGAAGTAGATATTTTGAAAGCATATTTTCAATACTCAATGAAGGTTATAGACACTTAAAATGCCAACCTCAAACTCATCATCAAGAACCTCCAAGATTGTTCGAGAGATATATTTTTATTTTGAACATAACTTCAAGAATACCTTGGAGGTATTGAAGTTATGATCATCATCTATCAAACATGTTTTTGAGGTCAAGAGCTACTATCCATAAGGATTCACTCACCTCAAACTTCATGTCATCATCTAGATGATGATGAACTAGTAAGTAAATAAAGAAAAAAAACAAAAAAAAATGAGGTAAGAAGAGATAAACAATGAATAAACAAGCAAGTAGATAATGATCAATAGATGGTATTCATGATGTATTGAACTTGTAGATTGGTGTTTCACTCATATGTAATGACATTGGACATGGAAGAAGCTTCCACTCTCTTAAATGCTCACTAAAATGGTGGTTGGGTGTATTGAATGTTGAAGTAAATGGGAGTAATGAAGTAAAAACAAAGTTTAGAACTCACTTTTGTTTTGAAAATCAAATAAGGAAGCTTCTTTTATCTCTATTCTAACATTATCTCTACAACTTTCTCTCCTAAACTTTTTCTAAGCTTTCATTTTTTATCCCCCCAAACTGAAGTGCAATGGGGGGTTTAAATAGGCCAATTTTGGGTGGTTTTGGGGTTTTAGAAGTGTTCCCATTGGTCCCAAACATCTTAAATCATAGAACTACGTCGTTTCCGTTTTCAATTAATCAAAATGAATCCCCAAGAAAAATTACAAAAATACCTTGTTCTGGAGGAGAGTGCCGCGGCGGCAGTGGGCCAGTGCCGCGGCGGCACTGCTCTTCCTTCGTTCAGATAATGTTGTATAGGCCCCCAGAGGTTCCGGTATTCGTGAAAAGGCCCTATTTCATCCGAAATTCACAGAAAATGCGTACGAACTCCAAATTGAAGTTGTGATACACCATTGGAAAGGTAATGGAGTCTACTTTACATAACAAATAGTTCAGGGATAGGTCACTTTGAAAATATTTGCGGTATTTGCGATAAAGGCCGATTTGATCGGCTTTTTTGCCTTCGGAAATTCATAATAGACTCGTTTTAAATTCGAAAACTATGTGCGATATATCATTGGAAAGCTATTGACCTCTAGTATCCATGAAAAATATTTGAAAATTGTTATAATGCCCCAGTTTTAAAGTCAAATTCTGGTCAAACTGGTCAAACCTGGGATTCTAGGGAAATTCTGGAAACTTCTGGGAGTTCCCAGGAGCTGACGTTTTCGGTCGATTTTCTTTTAAAACTCATTTGAATACTTTTCTCATGATCTAGAATGATTCCGATGAATTCGGACAATTTCGGTCAAACTTGGTCAAACTTTGGTCAAACCTGGTCAAACCTTGGTCAAGCCGGTCAACGAGGACTTTCCGGGAACTTCCGGGACTTCCGGGGGTCTCTGGGAGCTGACGATTTCATCCAATTTTTCTTAAAAACTCATTTTATCACTTTTCTGATGACGTTACATGTTTCTAGAACTTTAGGACCAAATTTGGGAGTTTTCGGGCTTTCAGGGGCATTTTGGTCACTCTGAGCATTCTGAGAGAGAGCTGACTTCCAAGGATCCTTTTGAGTCTTTTACGATCATTGTGAACCACCAAGTTATGGGTCTCCTAAATCTGATAGCCGACAAAACGGGGTGTCTACAACAGTTGTGTGCTACCCATCGCATGTAACTTTGCAACCTAAGATATAAAAACTTATTTCAATATCATATGTTAATAAATAATCAATGACTGAGTCTACGTACGAAGTTAAGACTATTGCGAACATCATATAACTCACATGATCTTTAAACCATGTGTGAAATGTATTGTTGTGTATCCGATCTATATCATGTAACCTAGGTCGTTGCATACTTCTTCTTATCAATTCATAGTGTTCCCTGTATAGTTAAGGCAAAGAGTTAAATTTATTTTACTAGTTACCTACAAAATTTATAATCAAACACATTATTATCTTACTCTCAAAATGGGGCAACCACATCTGTGTTAACTAGCACATAATGATGTGCTTGTGCTAGTGTAATGTCATCAAGAAGGATCGACTTCCCTTTTCCTAAAGGGCGCCCGGGTGATTGACAAGAGGAACTGTCTCCACCATCATAGTTACGTATAGGACGGCTAAACTTTGTTTCAACATCAGGCAAATATCTCGAGCAGAATGTTAAGCATTCTTATGCTAAATATCCATCAGCTATTGAGCCCTCTGGATGACTTCTAGTGCGAACGTACGATTTTAAAGTGTCGAGGTAGTTGTAACGACCAAAGTTACTATCCTATACGGAACTACAAGAATAAAAATAAAGCTTAAACTAAATAATTACCTCTCAATTGGGTACATCCAACGAAAGGCTGGTAGTCCAGCAATTGTAGCTTCTTCTGCTAAATGAATGAGTAAATGCTCCATCACATCAAAGAAGGATGGTGGAAATATCATCTCCAGCTGGCAAAGAGTAAGTTCAATTCGAGATTGAAGACGACCTAAATTTGTTTCATGCAACACTTTTGAACATAATTGCCCAAAGAAATTTCTAACTTCCATCAATGGTTTAGCAGCATTTTGAGGTAATATTTTTCTTATGGCTAGAGGAAGTAATTGTTGCATTAAGATATGACTGTCATGACTCTTAAGCCCTGTGAGGGTGCGTTGCTTTATATTAACACACCGTGAAATATTTGATGCATATCCATCTGGGACTTTGACCTTTTTCAAGACTTTGCATAACAATTCTTTCTGCGAAGTGTCCAGTTTAAAGCATGTTGGAGGCAAATATGTTCTGTTATTATGCTGCTGAGGATGTAGTGCCTTTCGGATACCCATATCTTGTAGGTCAAGTCGAGCTTTTAAATTATCCTTCCCTTTTCCTTCAACATTCAACAATGTCCAAAGTACATTGTCACACACATTCTTCTCAATGTGCATCACATCAAGATTGTGACGAATTAGATTATCCTTCCAGTATGGCAGTTCAAAGAATATACTCCTCTTCTTCCAATTATGTTGCTTTATGTTATCAGGACTATCAGTCTTCTTTCCTTTTCCTTTTCTTTTCCTCTTTGTTGGTTCTTTTTTCATTTCCTTTCCAAATTTATTCTCAACTTTTTCAGACTCCAACTGATGCAAAATATCAACACTAGATAGATAAGGAGGCCTATGTCGCAACTCAACAGTGCCATCAAATGATGCACGATCAGTCCGAAACTTACGATCTTTATCCAACCACCTACGATCTCCCATATAACAATGTTTCATCCCTTCTCTTAACCAACAAAAGTAAGTGTCTTTGTTGCAACATGGACAAGCCAGTTCACCTTTTGTACTCCATCCTGATAAGTTTGCATATCCAGGAAAATCACTAATTGTCCACATTAATGATGCATGCATTCGGAACATCCGCTTTCTTGCAGCATCGATCGTAAGTGATTATGCCTTCATTCCACAATTGCTTAAGTTCATCAATCAAAGGACGCAAGCATATATCAATATCATTTCTAGGTGCACGTGGACCATCTATAAGTAGCGTCAACATTATATACGATTTCTTCATGCATAACTATGGTGGCAAGTTGTATGTCATCAGCACAACGGGCCATCTGCTGTGATTAACACTCAAAGTTCTAAATGGATTAAAGCCATCAGCAGCTAAACCAAGTCTAACATTACGAGGCTCAACACCGAAGTCTGAGTAAATCTTGTCAAAATTTTTCCAAGCAGGAGAATCAGCAGGATGCCTTAAAATCCCATCATCATTACGGCTCTTTGCATGCCATGTCATTAGTGAAGCTATTTTGGGCGACATATACAAGCGTTGGAGCCTTGGAATTAATGGAAAGTATCTCAAAACATTGTTAGGAACTTTGTGTTTTTTAGTAGAAGCTTCATCTCCATCATTGTCAGCTTGTTTATATCTTGGTGTATGACAAATATCACATTGGTTAAGTTTCTCCGACTCCTTCCAGTACAACATACAATCATTAGGACATGAATGTATCTTTATGTACTCAAGACCTAACTGGGCATTGACTTTCTTTGTTTCATAAAAAGAACTCGGTAGCGTGTCACCCTCGGGGAATGCTTTTTTTAGTAGTTCAAGCAACATGGTGAAGGAACGGTTGCTCCACCCACCCATGCACTTTATGTGCAACAAGTGGACAATGAAAGAAAGTATGGAGAACGTTTGACATCCTGGGTATAATTCTCTCTCCGATTCTTTAATAAGCTTGAAAAACTTATCAGTTGGTTCGTCAAAACCTTCAACAAATTGCCGTGATTCACCTTCATCTCCTTCACAAACTTGACTTTGTGGAGGCACTCCAAATGCATCATATATCATATCATGCATTGAATCACCTCCAACCGATTCATTATCGGTAGATGTAAATGGGTAATATTCTCCATGATAAATCCAATGGGTGTAACTCTCTAAAAATCCATCTACAATTATATGGTCTGCAACATCATCTTTAAAAACATATACCATGTTGCGGAATTTTTTGCATGGACATAATATTTCTAGGTCATTCGGTTTGTTCTCACATGCAAACTTGACAAACTCTTCTGCCCCTTTCTCAAATAATGGGTCTACTCTACTTTTGTTAATCCAACTCTTATCCATTGTATTACTCAACCTAGCCAAAAACAGAATAAGATTGAACTTGATCCTAAACATTCCAAAGTCTAAGTTCATGAATAGAATACTTAAACTTGTAATCTTAACAAATAAGCGAATATAATTGTGGTTATGTGTGTTAAACTAAAAGAAAATAAGATAAAGTTGAAAGAAATGACAAATTTTTAAAACTTGAACTAAATGCATAGGATCAAGTTTGGATCATGCTAGTCAAATGTAGTACAAATACAAAGTATGAACCAGGTACTTTCACCCTCCCTACTATCACCCAATTAATTATGGAGTAATACTTAAACCCATCCTTATCGAGCACATTATCCCATTTTGAATTTATTGCAGTAGCAAAATGCTATTTACAATCTCAATTCCAAAAAAACAAATTTTAGCTAATAATAATGCCAAAATCAATGAGGGAACTACCACAAGAAAAAATAAAACCTCGAGTTGCTAATCTATATTTTACACAATGTATTTTTTTCTTGTATTGGGTGGTATTTAATCAAATTTCTTTTTTTGTTAACAATACTATTTGATCATTAATCATGTGTGAAATAAGTAAAGTAAGATTAAGCATTGTTTGAAATGAGTCAAAATTTATACTACTATAGAAAGCCAGAACTAGGGATACCCTTACTCTATTTCCTATCTCTCATATTTACAAAAAAAAAAACAGTATACTCTCCTCCCCAAAAAAATAAAATGTACTAAAATGTCATTAACAATTTGAAAAAATATTACTGCAATACAAGTCTCATTATAGGTAACTGCCAAACTGATTCACAGTGGAAAACTGTCATTTACAATCTCCCAAACTACCCAAATCACGTCTCACCATTTCTTTCATCTTCCCCATTTTCAAATCATACCATTCTGCTGGTACAATAAGTAGGACGGAGGCTTTTGGAGGAATCAAGATTTGTGTGAGCCTTACCACTCCCTCTCTTTCTAGGTAATCTCTCTCTCTCTCTCTCTCTCTCTCTCTCTCTCTCTCTCTCTCTCTCTCTCAAACTTCCAAATTGACTACAAGTACCTTACACAAATACAATGAGTAAAAGTTGGACATACAATATGTAAAATGCCATGTGAAGACATACAAATACAATAGAAGTTTTTTTTTTGGACAATTTATGAATTCCACTTTAATGCATGGAGCTTACTTTCATCATAAGTGCTATCAAATATGCTTGTGTTGAAGACATAATATTTCATATTCTAGCACCTTTTAGAAAAACATAGTCATAAACTCGTAATAAGATTATAGACGTTTAGGAAAAACAACAATTTTGAGATGACTCATAACTATTAAATAGATAACTACAGAAAATAGTGGGAAGATCATTGTGAAAATGAAATCCTGCTCATGTATGAACTAACGGGAGGTCATACACTAATAACTATGGAAGGAATTAGGAAGAAAGCCCCTCGGATCACAGTGAAACATGGTACACTAAATAAAGCTAAAAGAAGTAGCCAGACAAGCATAATAATGACAAAATCGTAAATATGGATGAAAAGAAGTGATTAAATTTGAGAGTTAGTTAAGGGGCGGGTGTGAAAAGAAAAGGCAAGGGGCTTGATTGTAAACAGTTCTGATCATTTTTGGGAAATCTAAAAGCCAGCTTATAGTATTACTTTGAGAAGTATCCACTGAAAAGAAAAACTTATTAGATACAGAGAGAATAGTGAACATGTTAGATTTCCAAAGATTATCAAACTTGGAATAGACAAGAAATCAAATACACAACAAAAAATAACTAGTCAATCCTAAGATTTGGTTATAATTTAAATTTTTCACTTGCCTATGGAAAAGTCAATACTATCATCTTCAGTATTATGTCTTTTGTTTCAGTTTTTCTTTCTTTTTTTTTTTTCCAGATAATTAACTCAACTCAACTAAGCATTCATCCCAAATTATCTGGGATCAGCTACATATATAAAGCTTTTTCTCCATTTCGCTCACAGTGGCCATAGCTGCAAAAAAAAATTAAAATAAAAATTCCATGTATTTAGTAACACTAATAAAAATCTACAATAAAATTTCTTGAAACCTTAGGAAATTTGAAAAATATTCAATATATCAGTCTTGGGGTAATTAAATTTTTTATCGGGTTCAATCCCTTCTTCAATCTTCAATTGTTCTTCTATCACTGGGTTTGATGTCACAACCAATCAAATCCAAGGTAGTCTTCCATGGGACCTGGGAATCACTCTTCCTAATCTTGAATTTTTCAATACTGATGATAACTAATTTACTAGAACCATTCCTGTTTCAATCTCGAACCTTTCAAATCTTCATTTCCTTATCATGGTACAGAACAAACTTTATTGGAAAGTTCCCAACTTGGGAAAGTTGCTTAAACATGGTACACAATGCATATATATATATATATATGTATATATATGGTACGGAACAAATCCACCCCTCTATGGACAAAATCCAAAAATCACAAGAGCTTTCCAACCAAATCCTTGAAATTGTGTGTTCCAACAAATCAATTGAAATAATTCCAAATCTGCTAAACCAATCTATTATACAACACATTGTGTATGGAGAATAAAAAAATAGGGCTTGTGGATCAGGTTACCTGAACGGCTTCAATGTTGTAGCCTCTGTTGAGTGTTTTTGTCAGGTCACCTGAGGGCTTCAGCCGGTAGCAAAATGAAATCGTCTCCTGACTCCCGTTGAATCGCCTAGACTGATCAGCCTCTCATGGAGTTCGCAGGGGCTTTTTTTTTTTTTTTTCTAAATATGAAGTTGAGAACGATGAGTTTGCTTGATTTCCCAATCCAAATAGAGAAAGTATTTTAAAAGAAATTATATGCTACATTAATTGTATAAGTTGTATTATATGGTTACCATACACCCTATTAGTTTGAGTACAATTTTGCTCACACCAAAATTATTCATTCTCCTTTTTCATTGGCTATTGCAGTGGAGCCCTGTAATTTACAATAGTAATTAATTCTCGTTTAACATTATATCCCACTGCATTAGCCAATGTAAGAGGAGGAGGATGAGCAACAGGGAGCAATTCTAGGGTAAACAAAAATTTATTATATTATTTTTGCTTCCAGTATATGGTAACCAAAATGTAGTAATTTTACAAATCCACTTTAGTTAAAATCAGTATGGTTTTCAAAGTTACTAAAGTGTGGGACTAAGTAACAATATTTTGGGACAAAATTACTACATTTTTACACTAAATTGAGATGTATGATACAACTAAAACCACAAAAGTGTATCATAAAAAATCACTGGAATTATAAATAAAAAAAAAACACTACCTTTTGTTTACCAAATAATAGCGAGGGAACACAAAAAAAATGTGGCGCCTTAAAAAAACAGCTTAAAATTACAACGTTGATATTTAAACGCCACTAAATAAAGGCATTTGATAGGAAACGCCGTTAATTATCGGCAATTAAATTTCAAATACCATTATTATCGGCATTTACTTATTAGGTTCCGTTATTTCTCGACGCTAATAAAAATTTTGGTAATTCACAGCATTTTTTAACAAAATGCTGGTAATTAAAGGCATTTTGATAAATGCCGGGACAAAAACACCGACAAATGACGAATTTCTTGTAGCACGTGCAAATCAAATGTTGTTCCATGCATCGTCAATTGTTGTTCTATGGATCGTAAAATGTAGTTCAATTTTAATCAAATGTTGTTCCATGGACCGTCAAATGTTGTTCCATGAGCATAAAATGTTGTTCCGTTCAAATCAAATGTTGTTCCATGGATCGTCAAATGTTGTTCCTTTTGCATCAATGTTGTTCCGTACAAATCAAATGTTGTTCCATGCATCGTCAAATGTTGTTCTATGGCCCGTAAAATGTTGTTCTATTTTAATCAAATGTTGTTCCATGGACTGTCCAATGTTGTTCCACGAGCATCAAATGTTGTTCCACGCAAATCAAATGTTATTCCATGGATCGTCAAATGTTGTTCCATTTGCTTCAATATTGTTCCGTGCAAATCAAATGTTGTTCCATGCATCGTCAAATGTTGTTCTATGGATCATAAAATATTGTTCCATGAACCGTTAAATGTTGTTCGATGAACATCAAATGTTGTTACGCACAAATCAAATGTTGTTTCATGATCAGAAAATGTTGTTCCATTTGCATCAAATGTTGTTCCGTGCAAATCAAATGTTGTTCTATGGATCGTAAAATGTTAGTCTATTTTAATCAAATGTTGTTCTGCGCAAATAAAATGTTGTTTAACGATCAGAAAATGTTGTTCTATTTAAATCAAATGTTGTTCCGAGCAAATCAAACGTTGTTCCATGATTAGCAAATGTTGTTTTATGGATCGCCAAATGCTGTTCGATTTCAATCAAATGTTGTTCCATAGACCGTCAAATGTTGTTCTATGAGCTTTAAATGTTGTTCTATTAGATTTATTTATTTTCTTTAATGCTAATGAAATGTTTTTTCTTTAATCATAAACATTCATTCCATATTTCTTTTTTATTTTTTTCTAAAATTATAAAATATGTTGCTTAATCATAAACATTTATTCCATAGATTTATTTCTTTTCTTTAAAGCTAATGAAATGTTTTTCCTTAATCATAAACATTCATTCCATATTTCATTGTTTTTTTTTTCTAAAATAATAAAATTTTTTGCTTAATCATAAATATTTATTCCATAGATTTATTTCTTTTTTTAAAGCTAATGAAATGTTTTTCCGTATCATAAACATTCATTCCATATTTCTTTGTTTTTTTTAAAATAATAAAATTTATTGCTTAATCATAAACATTTGTTCCATATATTTATTTCTTTTCTTTAAAGCTAATGAAGTGTTTTTCCTTAATCATAAACATTCATTCCATATTTCTTTGTTTTTTTTTCTAAAAAAAAAAAAATTTGTTGCTTAATCATAAACACTTATTCCGTACATTCCATAAACAAACTATAATATCAACCAAATCAATAAATCAAACAAAAAATAACTATAGCAAGATGAATAAGAGGAAAGTTATATGCTTATTTGAATAAAAATATAAAACTAGTGTTATTTAGGAAAATACCTATAAGTAGAAGTTCAACTTTTGTTTGTGCTCTTCAGTTGAGAAATCTTGTGCAACTCAGTGTGTTGAGATATAGTGCTACTCAGTGAACTAAATATGAATTACTGTTGGGGATTCATATGACTTATATTTTTTGTAATTTAAAAAACTACCTACCTTAATTCCCATTATTAAATACCAAGTAGGTATACCAACTAAAAGCTTTTAACATTAAATTTGTGGAGGGAATAAGTCTATCTATTGGTGGAACAAACATAACAGGCATTTGGAAAAACTGTTTTTGGTCTAAAGGAATTGGATCGTAAAATGTTGTTATATTTTAAAGGAACTACCTACCCAATAAATTCACTCGTACTTATACATCAAAAGTCAAATTTGCTGATATCCATATATTGTAAAAGATTTCATACATAAATGTAAATCATGATCATGATTGGCACACAAATCAATCCACAAAGAACAACTATTTGTAACATAGAACATTTGTTTCCCACCACAAAACAAACATATAAAATGGAACAACATTTTATGTCATAAAACAATCATTCCTGATCAAGGAAGAAGCATCACATGAGAACTGGCCATAGCAGGTTTCCCTCGCATTTATTGCGCGTCAGATAGCATCAGTAAGCGTCTGTCAGCCATCATTTCATCCCAGCTTTTCCTTTCTCCTCCATTCACAGCATGACAAGTGGCAAAGTGGTTTGGGGTATATACACCCAAAACCATCAAACGTACCAAAGTGTTCTCCATATATGTTACGTACTCATCAGAAAACTGCCTTCAAGCCATGTGAAAGTGTGTTACTCATCAGATAACTACCCATGCACGTGCTCACAATTAAAATCGGCCTGCAAGGATATCGAGCTATGATATAAGACTGATGTTTCACCCAAAAAGGCGGTCTTCTAAGCTTCAAAAAATTGTGGCCAATGACATGAGCCCAATGGAGTACTTGCAAGACCAAAAATCTATATCCACAAGCTTCATTGCATACAAATTGTGGATGGGGATACTGTCTAAGGCCGATGTGATCGGTCATACTCAGGTCGTTAAACGTTGGTGTATGAGATTGATATAAAAGTTCTATGGAAAAAGGAAAAATCGGCATTGATAAAATAAAATCGATCTTCAAATTTTTTGAAAATTGCAGCCTATGACTTGAGGCTCGATGCAATGATGCTACAAGTGGGTTCATCGGTTTGCGCAAGGCCGATATCACTAGTGTGACTTTTTGAAGTATTGGTGATAGCCTACATTCCAGTCCAAATTGGTCTCTGAGACCGAGAATGGCCACAAAAATTGGTCAATTGTATACATAGTTCTTCAAAATTACATTTCATTTCATTTTCAAATAAGCAGAGGGGCATTGTTTACACCCTAATATAAAAAATATATTTTTTATATTATGACCGGTTTAATTTTATGCCAGTGGGAAGTTAACTATGCTAGTGGGGAAGTTACCAACATAGTGGGAGTAGTGGGGAAGCTACCAAATTAGTGGAGAAGTTGCATTAGTGGGGATTGGGGTAGTTACATTCAACAACTATATATACACAATGCCAAGCAACATGAGAAGGAGGCTCACACACCCCACATAGCCCCTGTGGCTATAAACAGTCCAACTACGATTTTGTATTCACTATTTTCTTTATAGTTTATGTTAGCAACAATCTGTATCCCTAACTTGGCAGCTTTAGTCATTTTAGTTCTTTCCTTTACATTGTTTGTATTCTCAAGTTTATGTATTGTTTGTTCAATATATTTATGTTTCAAAAGATTTGGCTTCCAACTTCTTCGTTAAAATGTTCTTGTACCATCTCGTATTCAGTTTCTTTTGGTTCTGGTTAGGATGAAATCTACTTCTAATTACTCATTTTATCACTCGCTCAACTAAATTACTCGCATCAGAGTGATTGTACCCGAAGGGAAGATTCATCCCTACTTCCCAACGATCACTTGATCCCTCTCAAATCACATTTAGGGATCGTTTTTGTTACACATTTGGGTCTTCGTACAAAGCCCCTGGCACGCCTGGTCAAATTGGGTTTCTTGGTTCCCTAAAGACCAAGTGGTAACTCTATATCTGTTTTCCTAGGCCACATTCAAAGAATTTTGAAAATCATTTTCAAAACAATAATGGGTGGACCTCCGCGGCTCCGTGTCCATAATCTAGCGACTCTGCTAGGGAATTTTATTTTCAAAACAAAATTATACAGAGGTTTGACTCATAAGTTGACTCGTAAGAAGCATCCTTATAATCATCTTTTTACTGTGTCTAGTTCACCGCATTGTACTTCTCCATTCCTGCCTCCGACTATATCGAAAATGCGGCGCTGACACTGGTCAGGTTTGCTATGCCAATGAATAAGTCAGTGTTGATACTGTACCTTCCAAGGTATATTAAAAAGAGTTAAAACTCCGTACTGTCTTCTGACGGTATATTGGAACTCTCATCAATGGACCCTCCGTGACTAAAGCCAGCCTTTGCATATAGATTCCTGTAGAACCGTTCATAAGATTGTTGATTTAACTTTCCAGATAGGACAATGTGATATAACTGCTGTATGCCCTTATGGGAATACCTGTGAGATGTAGATGCTTATGTGGCATAGAACAAAATCTCCTTCTTATTATTCCTAGGGCAATCACTCATATGTGATCACATTGAGTTGGCATGCCAAGCATCATAATAAGGATGTTTGCTCAATGTTCACAAAGATATACACCGCAAACCTTGTTTGTTGGTCCAACGACATAGGAGTATGAAAACCTACTAGACAAAATGATCACTATCACCATCTGCTTCTCTCCAAGTCACCTAGATATCGCCATTTCCTAGAGACTCTTCCATATTTTCCAAGAATCATTGTTTCCCAGAAACTCTCTTAAAATCTAACCAATTTTCCTAGAAACTTTGGCAAAATCTACCCAGATTTCCTAGAAACTCTATCCACCCAAATTTTCCAGAAATCCCCATTTCCTAGATTCTAATTCCTCAAAGTGTAAACCTGTCTTCTCATCCTTCTTATGCTGGTGATCATACTAAAAAGAAAAGTTAGCATACTCTGTATGGCTAAGACCTTAATTGCTTAACTACTATATGTTAGAAGTAGGGACATCCTATAGATTAGGATTTGCATCCGCATGCTTGTTTCATCAGTCTGCATACACTATCCCTGACAGTCTGTACACAAGTCAGTCCATGCATATACATCTTATCAGTCCACATAGTCTATCCCTTTTCATCATCACATGAACATTTATCTTCATCCTTTGAGTCTGAGTCTGATCATTTTAGTTTGTATGACATCATAGGTCCTAAACGTCATCCTACTACATCTTCTTCTTGGGATGAATAACGCTTCCCTAAACAAACATATGGATCATGAAGGCACGGAAACTCGAGTTGCCAAGTTAAGAACTACTATGAATTAGCATTCAGATCACCTGGCCCAGGTCCTAGGACTTCTTGAGAAAATGAGACTAGAAGTCCACATTCACTCCACTTGGACTCGTGCACTGAACGACCAGCTAATCAAAATAAATGTGAATGTTAAAATGACTGCTATGGAGTTTGCTATTGAGTAGATCAGGGACCATCTAGCAGAAATGATGGATATGATATGGCTATTGGCTAATCCACCATTCTCAATTCTATTTTCTCCCCGGCCTGCACCTTTTAATGATGATGAATGGTTTGGGAAATTAGATGATCTTGGGATACATACTTTGGATCAAGAAACTCTTGACAAGCTCACCGAAATTGAGGATGTGATTTGCAAAGGCAAAAAGGGTTCATTCAAAGCACCCAATAAGAGGCTTGCTAAAAGATCCAGAGGTCTTCTCCATCCGTACCATGAATCCATTCTACCAAATTGCCCCAAAGGCCCTCGTTAATTCTCCAAACTTACTATTCCCCTTTCTACAACCTTGGACTGTCTAAAAAGGGCCACCTGCAGCTCCTCCCTCACAATCCAGTACCAGATCTCATACCCTCCCACTGCAATATGAGCCTTTCTTGTGCTTACCACCAAAATCTAGGCCATGCCACCGATCAGTGCATCTACCTCCGCCATAACATTAAGAATCTCATAGAGGATGTACCCCATCCTAATCCCATCCACTATCTAGGCTTGGACTACCAATTGAATGATCCCTTTTATTGACACCAATGATTGTTGAAGCTATGCGGTAAAGTGATGGTATCCGGAACTTCTGCTAAAAAAATAAGTGAGTCATGGTAACACTCCATTTGAGACCAGGTCAAGTCAAGTTAAGTCTATTTTATATTTTTGACTTTATTCTTATTATAAAGTCCATCTGTCCTCGAGTTGTTATGAGTCTATATCGACTAATGTAATCCCTCTCTTTTGCTAATAGAATGAAATCTCGTTTTGCTTAACCGGATCTGTCTACTCATAAATGCATGAATCACTGAACTGAAATGTCACTTTCAAATTACCATGGATATTACTCTGCTAATAAATTTTTGCATCTTGAAAAAGTCAAAGTCGATTTCGCCATAACACCGAACAAGAGCCGAGATTTGAATAATCTTAATTTAAGAATTTAAAGATGCATTTGCTTAAATCTCAAAAAGACATACTTGGAACTAACTTGGGACTTACCCAACACCATTTCCACTACTTCAAAGCCTTGAGCCCAAACTGATTGAGGGCTATGAAAAATGACCAATTAAAAGCCATGCTGACTTAGTCCTTGATGATAGCTAAACCTTTCAATGAGTTTTTGCTCCCTTAAAAAGAGAGAGAGAGAGAGAGAGAGAGAGAGAGAGAGAGAGAGAGAGAGAGAGAGCTCTACGTTAAAAGCCCGAAATGGCACCTAGGAAAAAGTTAGAGTTGAAAAGGTGTTGATTTCTAAAACCTGACCCTAACCAATCAAAATGATTTTGATGAAACAAATGAAAAAATTGTACAATTCAAGGTACATCATGAGAACATGTCTAGATCATATTTTAAAATGCTCGGTATGACCACAAACAAATTTTAAGAGCTAATATAAACATTGTGAAATTATAAAATTGTGATCCGAAGATCTCACATGAATTAACTATGTGAAGAGAAAAATTGACTGGCTAGGCGAATGTGAAAATGATCAATCCTCAAAATAAAACAAAACAAAACAAAACAAAACAAAACAAAAAACAAACGGAGATCGAAACTGAATTCTCTTATTCAAAACTACCACAAGTGACTCAAGATTGAACTTCTTTGACCATTAGCCTAAAAACCACTTATATTCGACTCATCCATAACGCTTGGCAATGAAATATGCCCGACCTGATTCCCACTCAGGGATACGTAGGAAACAACACCGGTTCGGTCGACATAATCATAATCAACCCTCCTTCTTTCAAGGCTCTAGTCTGAACAACATTGGACTGAATCCCTACTCAGGGGTATGTAGGGAGATTTCTAAAAGAAAAGAATGATGGCTCGCTAGGTTGAAAACCCAAAAGGGCACCTAGGCAAAAGTTAGAGCTAAATTCAGAATGAGCAATAACAAAAGAAAGAAAAGAGCTCACTAGGTCATTTCATTAGTGCCTAGGAAAAAAGTATGAGCACTTGAGAAATTAAAGTCGCGGTTCTTGCCTCAAGCCCGAAATCACCTTCCACACTAGGGGCAAACTTCAGTCACTTACCTCATTTGCCTATGGATTCCACTTCTTACACTTCAGACTAAGGGCAAACTTCATTTTCCTAACAATCCCTTCCCACCAAGGGCAAGTTTTCAAGTTGCCAAGTTGTTTTGAAAAAAGATTGAAATAGAGTTTCTCTTATTCTCAAAGCTAGGGCACTACTTCAAAGCACACTTTGGATAAGCAAATAATTGGCTAGACTTTAGGGGGGAGTTTTCTAAACTTAGATTTATTAGTAGAGTGCTACTAAAAAATATAAAAAATTCACATATAAGAATAGCAGTACATCATTTATGACAAAGACACATTGAATTATGGCAATTTAGGCACATTGTGCCATTGCTTCTTTTGTTGAGTCAGTAATAATCTAATCAAAAGTGTATCAAAACTCAAGGTTTTGTACAAACCAACCCAACTTTCCTTGTCATCATTATTCCTATTAAGTCCATTCATCCTGATGGTCTCAAATGTGTGTGGTTAAGGTGATCCCAATTGCAAAATATATGGAAACAAGCAGAGCAATATCCACTCACTCTGGTACATTCACCATAAGGCGTGTGAAGACCATCCCATAAGAATACCCAACCTCAATTCTCTTAGACTGTGAGGACCCCTAATCATTAATTCTCTATACCATGTCATCAATGACCGTCCTCAACACTTGTCTTTTTTCAACAGTGGTAGATCTCAATGGCAGCTCCTTTACATCAACGTTAGTCCTTGATCGGGAGTGAACAGTTCCTATTTACACGCCTTAATTCATATTTGTTAGCACTCAATAGGTTATTTTATTATACTTTTACTTCATTTTCCATTTTTTGTCAGGTTTTAGAAGAAAGAGAGATTTCCAAGCTATTCAAGATGTGAAAACAGAGCAGAAGAAGCAGAAAAAGCCACCTCATGAGCACGGCCCGCTCGAGTAATTTATAAGCATCGCGCTCGCATATTTTAATGAGCTGAAGACCCCTATGCGAATGAAATTGCCTAATTACGTCCAGAATGTGAGATATAGCTGTTTTAGATGGATTAGGTTTACAAAAGCCTTCTTAATCTCTCTACAACTATATATACGTCATTCTATTTCAATTTTTGAGTGACACATCATAATATACAACTTTTGGAGGTAGCCTAGGAGAAGAAATCAAGAGAAGAGAAGATCAATCTAGAAGGTCTCTAATGGCGACAATCATCTCCATCTTCATGTTTTCATCGACTATGCGTAGCTAAACACCTAGCTAGTCTAGGGTTTCAATAAAACCCTAGCCATGTAAAGGGGAATTCTGTGCTTTACTTCTTTAGAATTTATGTATTTGGATAGTGATTGTATGTTTGAGGATTATGAATATATAATCGGATTTTCAATATTAATAATCAATAATATTTTGGGTTTACTCTTGTCTTAGATTCTTTTATTTATTGAACCCAATATTCTTTGATTTTTGTGATTGATAGGAGTATTTACATACAATAGTGCTTATTTGGTTGCGATTTTTATGTTTTTTATGATACATGCATAGGGAAGATGGGTTGTGCTACACCCTAGTTAGAGGTAGACAATTCATGCCAACCAAAGATAAATTATGCTTAGATTGAACTAGTGATATCTTCTTGTCGATACTACTGGGCTTGTATCTACGGTAGATCATAACTGTCCAATCATAGATCTTAAAGTAGGAAGTTTAGACCCCCTATGCATGGTTAGTGGTGAATTTGCGACTCTAGATCCCGTTCATACATATTTAAAACAACTTTAAATATTACACTCGTTTACTTAGTTTCAATTTTAGTATCTTTATAGTTTCATAATTTAGTTCATAGTAGTAGTTCAATTCAAGAAATTAACCAAAACTTTCGTTTTTTATAACTAAATAGATCTAGGTTTTATTAACTAAAAAATAGAAATAAACAATCTTTGTGGGTTCGACCTTTACTTCCACACTGCAAATCTTAGAAAGTAAAGCATACTTTTCATTTTGATTTTGACGAGATCAATTTTTGGCACCGTTGTCGGGAACTCGTTATTTTTGCCTTTAATTTTTAGAATCTTAATTTAGTTGGTTAGTAAATATTTGGTTAAATTTTAATTTCTCGTATTTTCCAGTTTACATTTTCAAAGTTGCTATAATTATCCTTTGTTTTGCAGCTCTTACGTCATCAAATTCTAGCGGTTTGGAGTGGTGTAGCAGTGCACATCAACGGAGCTTATGTAAATCTTAAAATTTGCAATAAAATAAAAAATACCAAGTAACTCAGCTTTGTTTTAATTTCGCAACGAAGCACTGAAAGTCAGGGCGCTGAAATGCATTACTTGCATTAGCTTAGGTGTGGAGTGTGCACGTGCATTAGCTAGGAAACCTGGGGCTCTGGGCTTTGACGCAAATCACAGCATAATAGGATAATTGCATGCATCATAGTAGTGTTGTGTGCCTGGTCTCTTTATTTATATTGCTTCTTTATTTAATTGGTTTGAGTCAGTCTTCGTTTAGAGTAGTTATCGTAGTGTATGTTTGGTACCCGTTCAAAACAACTTGAATTACATCCTCTGAATCTCAAGCTCAAACGTATATAGACACCCCAATTTTGATCAACCATTGAATCCAGGGTTGGTTACCTCTGAAGACCGATGACGACAATGACTGGTGAAATTTGAAAATTTTTCCAAAGAATTCAAGCCCTTCGAAGATTCTTCAAATTAAGTTTTCAAAAATAAGGGGGAAAGAGGAGAATTGGGTGTCCAGAGAGACCCAGGAACATGTGAGAGAGACATACTGGAAATTAATTTCAAAAAATATATATATATATATATAAGAATCTTGAGAGAAAGAGAAAGGAGAAAAGAAAAGAAGAAAATATACATATATGTATAATATGTTAAGTATGTAAAATATATACTAGTAATACTAGTATATTAGCCTAATTTCCTAAAGTATATTAGTATATGGTATAGTTTACTGAAGTATATTAATATAATAGTATAAGATTCTTAAAGTATATTAGCATATCAATATAGTTTGCTAAAGTATATTAGTATTCAGTACATATATATATTGAAAATAAAAAGAAAGGAGATTCAGTTAGCCGCGGCACGTGATAAAGCATTCACTGAGTGCTGAACGGCATTTCGTGAGTGCTACGCCGGCATTCACTGAGTGCCGAAATAGCATTCAGTGATTGCCGCAGCCAACTCTTCGAGTGCCGCATGATATAACAGTCTGTTTTTCTCACATGTTCTAGAAGAAATCTTTGCACATGGGATTCCACCCGAATTTACCCAATTGACCCTATGAGAAAAGTCTATATAAGGAGGTTCTCACCTGCATAAAGAGGATCTTCTTCTTCCACCATCCTCCATTGATAAATACATTGAATTTAGAGAGAGAATTGAGAGAAAAACAAGGAGTTCTTAAAGAAACTTTGAAGAATATACAAATTTTGAAGAAGAGATTGAAGAATTGGGAAGATCTTCACCCAACAATTGAGAATTCCCTGAGGTTATAAGAGGTAACCTCCCAATCTTGTAGAGAATTAGGCTAATTCAATCACAAATTCATAGTTCTAGGATCTTTACACATTTTCAAAACCTCTCTTCTTACCCCATTTCATCACACACCACATAGAATTTGTGATTGAATTTCATAATTGTTCATTGGTTTTGATTTAAATTAGCTTTAGGTTTCAAACAAAAACTAGTTCATAAGGAGATTTTATAAACTTTAATTTTATTTCATTCTTGTTAATTCTTCCTTTGGAAGTCTATGGGATCTCTAATATCTCATGATATTTCTTTGGAGTTGATCTCTTATTCTCCCATAATCTATGGTTTAATGAGGAGATTAAGGTTGGGTCATGGTTAGATTCATATGTTAGTTGTTGGATTGAAGTCTTTGTCCATGGTTTGAGTCCTCTAAATTGAGTCTCATAGATTTGCTTCCATATTCTATGAGGTTCACATAAGTTTTGATCATATACAATCTCCAAGGACCATTAAGTTGAGAGGAGAATTAAATCTATATTCCTCAAGGATCATATGTTTGAGAGAGGAATTAGATGTAGGATCAATTTAATTCTATATTTTCATTACTCAAAGTTCATAGGACTGAGTAAGACCTAGAAATTTTCTTACTAGATCCTCAACATGAGGACTATGAGGGAGATCTTTAAGGCTAAGTCCATGAATCTCTTTTGTATTTCATTATACTTTTGAATAACCATAATCATACTTAATCTTAATTCTCTTTAGAATTATGGATCAAGATTGATTCAAACTATGAACACTAATTCAACAATAGTACAGTGAGATCACTAACCAACTGTGATTAAAATTTTTTAATTAAATCATGTCATGTTGAAATTGAACGAGACCAATTGGAGAGTGTTCATAACCTATATATGTACCACTAGAATGTTTGTTTTGATGAAATTTCATACTTAGGAAGGTTTGACCTTATGATTTGTGACTAGGTTGTTCTCTGTCCACAATTTTAGAATAGTATGCTCATTTTAAATGAGTAAATCAGAGCCTTAATCAAGTTTTCTTAACATTAAATAAAATTTTCTAGGTATTTCAATGTGTTAGGAAGATACCCTAAAAAGATCAAAGTGTTTCTGAGTTTTTTACTATTTTTAGAAAATCATACAAAAACTCGAGACAGAGAGTTGCGAATTCCTGAGTGATGTTGGTATGACCCTATTCCCAGAGATTCAACCGTTGGATCTTTGATTTTATTTTGGGTTAGACACTAGACTCATAGAGGAATAACATACTCAAAAATTATTAAGATCAAACCGTTGAAAGTATTTTATTTCTATTTCTGAAAGTCTGGTCTGCGCTCTGTAATTTTTTTACAATTCTGTTACTATTTTAATAAAACTTGAATAACTATAACCTAACGGACTCCTAATGTCCTAAGATCTTAACCATGTCTTAAATAATGTTCATTAAGTTTAAATCCAGAGGCTAAGTGATCCAAATCAATGAATAAGTTCATATCTCATTCTTGTTCATGTCCATGCATTCATTCATGTATGTTGATGCTTATGATTAGAACTAGTTCTTGGATAAAGTTGGATTTAGTTTAACTTAATTGAACATAACCATGGGTTCCTTATGATCATGTTGGGATTATAGCATCCCTATATGGACATTACATTGGCTCCTAGTGGAGACTTGTATATCTATAGAGGTGTTATGTTTCCAACTAGTTAAAAGGAACTCATAGTTATATCAATTCTTTTTCTACTTGATAGATTTAAGCTAGACATTTTTTAGGAATGATTATTTGATATTATATTTTTTTTGTCTAAAGCATAAGGACCAACCCTTGTTTTGTAGCGCTTTGGAGATATGACTTCTCATCTCTTCTCTAGTTAATATCGCTTTTTAATTTTATTGATTCTCGACTTCATGCGCGACACCTTAGAATTAGGTCTTGCCTTATGTGTATATATATGTGTTAGAGACCTTTTCTTAGGACTTCTACTTTTGTGTGCACTGCACGTTTCCAATTTTGCGGCTGGATCTCGGGGAAGTTCTCTTGTTCTTATTGCATATCATTTTGTTTGCTAATTGAACTACGTGATTTTGTATGCCTTTTATCGTTAGCAATTTTACACCCTTTTGACATGCTTGTGCTATGTATACCTATATATATGCATTAGTTGAGGGCATGTTTAGATATTTAATTCGATTAAAAGAATGTTTAGTAGAGGCCTATCGCAAGATAGGATGAGAGGGGGTGTTTTAATCCGTTGGGCTCCTTCCCCTCTCATTCCATAATCTCCGGACCCAGATTATCTTTGGTTCGCAGAAGATCAGTTTGCTTTTAAAATGGTTTCTTAATTTTCCTTAAAAAAAAATTAAGTGGCAACTCTTTGTTTTGAAAAATTATTTTAAAAATTAAAAGTGGGCCCAAAATGCCGGTATCCACAATGTACTCTAAGAGTCCTTAGGTCATTAACCCAAGCTCCTAGAGCTCGGTTGATGGTAGACGACGAGGTCATTAACCCAAGCTCCTAGAGCTCGGTTGATGGTAGACGACGAATCAACTCCTAAACCATCATCATTGTTTCAACCTGAGATACAAAGCACACTTAAACAATTAAGGAAGACACAAATTGATAAGTTAGAACCTATTCCAATGGCCGACCTTGGAAATAATGGTAATAACGGGATAGAATCAACCAGAATATAGCTCAACCTCTGCCTTTAAAAGATTATTTCACTCCTACATCTTATATGACACCGTCATGCATAGAGTTACCGGAGGTGACTGTGTCTCACTTTGAGATTAGGTCATTGACCATTGCACTTCTCCCATCTTTTCACGCTCGTGTTAAGGAGGATCCATACCACCATTTAGGTGAATTTCAAGATAAATGTTCTACATTGAAAATTCAAAATTTAATTGATGATGAACTTAAATTGCATCTTTTTCCATTTTATCTTAAAGATAAAGCTGAGTATTGGCTCCAATCTCTCGAGCCGAACACTATAAGAACATGGGAAGGGTTATATACTGTATTCCTACAAAAGTTTTTTCCCATCACACGAACTAATCAAATCCGAAAATCTATAATGAACTTTACAGTGCAAGATGGTGAATCACTGTATGATACATGGGAACAATTTAAAGAACTTTTATGTTCTTGTCCTCATCATCAAATCCCTAAACGGCAATTGGTATAATTTTTTTACGAGGGCCTTGTTCCCGCTGTTCGCAATATAGTCGATGCTGTTTATGCATGGACGTTTCTCCACAAAAGTGCCAACGAAGCTTGGAAGATATTTGAAATTTTAAGTGAAAATTCAATGCATTAAGCTGTTTTGGTACATGTAGAGGGACTCCTTCGACCACAACCTAAACGTAAAGCACAAGTTAAGTCAGGTCGTTCCATTGAAATTCCAGAATTGTCTAGGAAACATGATCAACTAATGATTATGGGCCATATGCATGGCCCACCTACTTCTGAAATATGCCAATTATGTTCTGATCCATCTCATTCTACACATGCATGTCCATCTGCTTCGTAATTTTTGGATTTTGTGGAACAACATATCAATGCTATTCAACAATTCCAAAGACCGAATTATAACCCTAATGGATATAAATTGGAAACGCTATGGAAAGGTCACCTAAACCTTTCTTGGAGGTCTAATAGTGAAGGACCATATTCGGCTCAAAGTAAGAGACAACAAAATTTCCTAACGCATATTGGCCTCAACCTAATCAATACCAACCAACTTCCTTCCATGCTAATCCTCCAAGGGATAAATCTTTTGAAGAGATATGTTGGCATCTTTGAAAAATTTAGAAGCCTAATCTCAGTCACAATCTCAACTCGTGAACTCCCATACACAATCGATTGCTAAGTTAGAATCACAAATAGGAAAACTAGCTAATATGCTAAATCATCGTAATGAAGGAAAATTATCGAGTCAACCGGTACAAAATCCAAAAGGGCAATATGAAGTAGGTACGACAAGTGATCAAGTGAATGCGGTATCCATGAGAACAACTGAACGTCCTGAGGAGGTTACACCTCCTCCTCTGCCACCTAAAAAAGATAAAGGAAAGGAGGTTAACAGCGAAGAAGATGGGAATAATAATAAAGTCACGAAGGACCCTAATCCTTCGATACCTAATACATCTACCATACCTGACCCATCTAATTACGTGCCTAAATTGCCCTTTTCATCAGGCATAGATGTCCCATATCACTTCACAAAGAAACGAACAAGATTGGAAGGTATTTTAGAAACCTTTAAGGAAGTAAAAATTAATATTATGCTTATGGATGCAATTAATCAGATACCTCCTTATGCTAATTTTTTAAAAGTTGTGTACTCAAAACAGGAAATCTCAAAACCATCTTTCTAAAAAAGTCCTTTTAATAGAGAAATGTCAGCTCTATCTTCCAACATAATACGCTCAAATATAAGGACCCGGGTACACCGACAATTGCATGTCATATAGGTGACAAATCTATCGACTAGGCCCTTCTCGATCTTAGAACAAGTGTAAACCTACTCCCGTACTCAGTATATGAACATCTTGGACTAAGTGAACTAAAACCAACTGCCACTGTCCTACAACTAGCAGATCGTTCCGTTAAAGTTTCATGTGGTGTAATAGAAGATGTTTTGGTAAAGGTAGATAGGTGATATTATCCGGTCAATTTCATTTTACTTGATACAGAACCGGTTCTTGATGCTAATAAACACGTCCCAGTTATCCTAGAAGGTCCTTTCTTAGCTACCGCTAATTCAATTAAAAGTTGTAGGACTGGGGTTATGGATATCACGTTTGGAAATAAGACCATTTTCCTTAATGTATTTAACGCATCAAATCAACCTCATAGGGATGACGATGAGGCGGATTGTTACGCGATAGTCTTAATTGATGAATTTATAGAAGAGGCAGCCCCTTTTATATTAACCAAAGAAGCCTTAGAAGCATGTTTATTATATTTCAACTTTAATAATTTTACCGTTGATAAATCAATTGAAGAATTAAATAACCAATTGAAATCAGTACACACGACTAGCGTACTTCCATGGAAGCCAAAGATAGAGGCCCTTCTTCCTCTTGCATATGAACCTGCAGTACCGTCCACCAAGTGTCCATCGATGCTTGAACTAAAACTATTACCAATCACTCTCAAGCATGCCTTTCTAGGACCCAATACTATACTCCCGGTCATAATAGTATCGAATTTATCTATGGACCAAGAAGAACAACTGTTAAAAGTGTTAGGAGATCATAAGAAAACAATTGGTTAGACGGTAGAGGACTTAAAAGGGATTAACCTATGTGTATGCATGCACCGAATAAAGTTAGAGGAAAATTGTAGCACCCTGAATTTCTTTAGAAATTCCACGAAGGAATGTTAGAAAATAGTGATATTACCTGGGGAACGGTTACAGAAGGTCCATTAGGATGACCTTAACTAGGAATCTCTATAAGACCCTATAGTCAATGTCTTAGTGTCGATGTCACTACCAACTTAGAGTCCATCAGAATAGTCATAACATCGATGTTTTAGACTTCATTTAAGATTCATGGTCAGATTTACACATAGCCTCGTACATAGGCACAATTGCATTTGTACATGTACATCGAGTTATGCACGCAACCCCTTGTATGTGCACACAAATCAAGACATGGGCCCCACCCTCTTGCCATGTGGTAGCCATGTAGCCACCACATCACCACCCTATATGGACCCCACTCAATCTACCCTTTAACATACATAAGAGCACACATACCCATACACCTTGTGTACCTATTACATGGGATAACCTCCCTCATCCTCCCCTCTATAAATAGGCACCATATCCCCCTCATTACACTCTGATTTCCACCCCTACAAATCTGTTTACACAGATTTTGTGTAGAGAGGCAGAGTCCTAAGAGTTTAGGAGGAAAACACTCCTCATCCACCACACTCTCGGCTTATACATAGCCACACACACCTTCACATTATCCCCCTCTCTGCATTTCCCTCTCCACATATAGCACACACATTTCTACCCAGAAGATCAACAAGAAGAAGGAGAAGACTGAGGAAGAAGAAGAGAAGCGCAAAGGAGAGAGAAAGAAGGTGATCGGAGACAAGAAAGAGAAGACTGAGACTTCTAGAGGTAAACCCAACATTCTTCACTCTTTCTGTCCCCCTGCATGTCATCTATACATCACCAGGACAACATGCATGTGTCCCAAACAGAGCCTAAGGCTCTCTATAACCTCCGGCAGCCATTAGAACACCATCTTGAGCTTGATTTTTGAAATCATCACCATAGCCCCTCAAATCCATACCATTGTGACCCCCTTAGCCCCAGATAGATCCCCTGTGAGCAGCTCTTGAAATGAGATTCATTTGATGGGCCATGCAGGCCATTATTATCATTAATGGCCGAAAGAATAATCTCATTGTGGGAACCCAAAACGAATGAACTAAGAACCTAGCTCACACTATTTGATAGAGGACCCATTTCCGGTCATTTCCCAGTTGGAATCACCCATTTTAATGGAGAGGAGAGAGAGATATGGCCATTAAAAGTATCTCCGGCGAATCGCGGGTCATCGGCGGCGAGCAGCTCACCGGAGAAGAAAAGGGAATTCGGGTTATAACACCCGGGTTTTGTCCGGGTCGGGTTTAGGATAGAATCCGGTTATGTTGTGTCTAGAAGCGGGTAAGGATCACGGGTTAGGGTTGAGTTTGAAAACCCGTGGTTCCTTTTAAGTAGGACGGCGTCGTTTTGACGCCGGGTTCTGTTCGGGTCGGGTTTGGGTAGTCAGGGCGGGTTGTGTTGTGAGTGTTCATGGTTTTGGGTTTAGGTCAGGTTCGGCTCGGGTTAGGGTTAACGGGTTAGGTCAGTTTGTGTGTATAGATGGGTCAGGGTTTGGGTTAGGTTCGGTTTAGGTTTGGTTAGGGTTAGGGTTCGGGTTAGCGTTTTGGGTCAGGTTGTTAGTATAATAGGGTTTCAGGATCAGGCTTGGGTCAGTATAATAGGGTTTTAGGGTCGGGCTTGGGTCACTCCGAATGGGTTTTTAGTTTGGGTTTAGTTGTTAGTATATGTGGGTAGTCCAATTAGGACTGGATCCGATTCGGGTCTGACCCAATGGGTCACTCGTTTGGGTCTCCTTATGAATATGAACGGATGATCCATAGGGGGCGGGTCGGTTCGGGTTGACCCGCGGGTCCGCAGATTATTATTATTTTTATTATTATTATTATTGGTTGTAATTAGTTTAAAATATTTTAAGTGTTATAAATGGTTTATAATTATACCATTAATATTTTATATTATAGAATATTATTTTTTTAATATTCTGTATACCATTATTATAGTATATATATTATAAATATATTATTTATATGGTTAATATAAATAATAAATATCAGTTTTAAATAGTTTTTAAATAGTTAATAAATACCTATATGTATTTATAAATTCTAGAAAATTAGGATAATGACCTTGGGACTATTTCATTATATAATGTAAATTATAAAGCTATAATATTATAGTCTAGTATTTTTAATAATTATTACGGAGCTATTTTATGAGTATATTAATTATTAAAAAAACCGAACGAGCTCCGAAAATTATAAGATAAATACTGGAAGTGTATTTTAATATCTAGTATTTAATAAAAATACTTCTAAGTACTGATTTCACAGTATAGGTATATTCATGTATTTAAATCCCTTTTCGGGTATTTTCAGGTATATGTTATCTTCAATAATTCATAATAAATAATCTAGGACTCCGAAAATTACGCGGTCAGTTCCCAGAGTCTTAGAATATTGTCTAGAACATTCCCTTAAAGTTTAGAGACTTTTCGACTCGGTCGAAAATACAGCCTGTCTTTTAGGGCCCGCATTAGTGTAGTAAGCCCTACCTTTTTATCTCGTAAAACGCGAAAAACTCCGATTTGAGTCTAGTCAATGGCGTTGGACTTAGAATGACACGTAGATCACTACCTTGAGGTTTATAACCTCATTTGGTAAAATTACCATTTTGCCCCTATGGTTGTACTCATACATTATTACTGTTTTATTCCGTTTATTGTTGTAGAACTTGACGGTTATTTACTTTCCGAGGATCGGTGACTCGAGGTAAGTTTCCTAACCTCACTCTAATCCTAATAAGATTAATATAAGATGATTTAAAGTTACCTGTATGATGTTTTGTATAAGTAATATGTTGATTTATGATGCTACATGTATTCCAATAATTGTAAGACTATGCAAAGCATGTTATGGTAGTGCTATCGCATACGTGAGCATGTCAAGGGTTTTATCTATATGATTATTGGTATCAAATCCATGTTATGTGATCCATGTTTTATATGTTATGTTTCTGCTGCTAACTGTTAAATGCACATTTTACGATGATTGTTAACTGGATTAGATAACGCCTGCTATGTTAATAATAAAGAGAATGAAAGTGGTTTTGCATATGAGTATCGGTAGTGGACTCACTTGCATTTCATGACTTGTGTTAGCATGCATTGTATGAGAAAGAGAGGTGTTTGATGAAAATGTGAATAAGATGAGATATGTGAATGTGAAAGAGATGAGATTTCTAGATCCGATGGATCAACGGCTGACGAGTCGGGTGGACATGAACGGTTAGGGTTCCTAGCGTGCCTCTCGCTGTTGAAGACGTTTGGTGATGCGCATACGTGGTTGAAGACGTCCCATATATCGTTGAAGACGTCCGGCTAGTGCTCTAATATACTTCTCAGCCGTGTAGACGACTGGTGAGAGTATGCATATCGTTGAAGACGTCCCAAGTGCCAGTTTCATTGTTTACAGATAGTGTGCGCCGTGAAGACGTCCGGTGGCCTATCAAGGGATGAGTATGAATTGGCTTTGATAGCATGTTATCATCCTTGATATATCGCGTGTTCCCAAGTGGATAAGAAAGAGAAAGTGAATGATGAGATTGAATTGATGAATAAAAGGGTTTGGTTCGAAATGATTTGGTTTTGGAAAGTTTTGGGTTTAAAATGAAATAGTTTTGAAAAGTGTCTGTTTTAAAAGTAAGAGTTGGGAGTAATTCGCATTGGTCATGTATTTGCACGTACGAGGAAATAATAAGGAGAATGTATTCTATGATGTTATGTTTATCTGTCTACCTGTCTTGTTGAGACCTCTGCTATGTCCGTGGTGAGAATGCATCTTTTGATAAGAGATTAACCATATCTTAAGATACTAAACTATGACGTGAGTCGAGATATATTTTGTATTTATTGATTATGGTGCGGTTGAGACTCTCACTCAGCCTTGTTCCAAGGATGACGGCATGTTACGGCCTGGGCATTCGTATGCCCTGAGTGTTGCAGGTTTGGAGATAGATAGAAGAGTTCAGGATGCAGTGCCGTGGAGCCAAGGAGAATAAAGCCTTGCCCAAGATCTGATAAACAGTTTCTCAAGTTTTTAAGCTTATGTAAAATGTTTAGTATGGCCTCTTGTATTAGGATTGAAGTTATTGTATCTCTTGTTTAATTTTCGCTGTTGTATTTATAATCTGATAAGTTTAGGTTATGCTTATGCTCTAGCATTTCCCTTATGATTGCATGGTGCGGAGTTAGAAGGACAGGACGGTTAACAAACTAGTCACGTGTCTACGGACCCATAAAGGAAAATTTTTATTTTCCTTATTTTTGGCTTGCTCCGAGGCGTGACAAAAATGCTAAACCATCTCGAGAAATGCAAAGGCATCTTAACCCTAATATGAAGAGGTGGTAATGAAAGAGGTGATCAAACTTTTAGATGCAGGCATAATCTATCAAATTTTTTATAATAATTGTGTTAGACCTATGCAGGTTATTCCAAAGAAATCGGGCATTGTGGTCATGCCTATTAAAAAAGGAGAGCTCGTTCCCACCCGCCAAACTACTGGTTGGCAGGTATGTATCGAATATCGTAAACTTAACACCATGACCCGTAAAGATCATTTTTCTCTTCCATTTATTGATTAAATCCTGGAACATCTGTTCGGTCAAAGTTTCTATTGTTTTCTAGATGGCTACTCTAGTTATAACCAAGTGCCTGTCTATCCAGATGACCAAGGGAAAATGACTTTCACCTATCTCTTTGGCACCTTTGCTCACCGACGCATGCCATTTGGCTTATGTAATGCACTAGACACTTTTCAACAATGTATAATGGCAATCTTTTCGAACATGGTTGAAAATTTTTTGGAAGTATTCATGGATGATTTTTCAGTTTTTGGTCCTACATTCGAAGAATGTCTCTAAAACCTTACAAAAGTCCTTGCCCGTTGTGAGGAGGCAAATTTGGTTCTATGTTGGGAAAAGAGCCATTTCATGGTTCAAGAGAGGATTGTCCTGGGTCATGTCATATCTAAACGTAGTATCGAGTCGATCAAGCAAAAATAGAATTGATAGATAAGCTTCCACGGCTGTCTTCGATCCGCCAAATTCGTTCGTTTCTTGGTCATGCTGGATTTTATCGTTAGTTTATCTAGGACTTTAGCAAGATTTCTAGACCCTTTTGCAACTTGCTTACCAAGGATGCCCGTTCGTCTTTGATAATGAATGTCTTATAGCGTTTGAAACATTGAGAACTTTACTTTCCACAACTTCAGTAATCCAATACCCTGATTGGAAACTTCCGTTTGAACTAATGTGCGATGCCTCTAATTACACCGTTGGAGCCGTTTTAGGTTAGAATGTCAATAAAGTCCCTCATGTAATTTATTATGCAAGTGAGACTCTTAATGACGTGCAATTAAATTACACTACTATTGAAAAAGAATTGCTCGCACTCGTGTTTGCCCTTGATAAGTTTCATTTATATCTATTAGGGTATAAGGTTATTGTCTATACTGACCACGCTGCATTGCATCATCTCTTAAATACAAGGAAACTAAACCTCATTTAATCCATTAGATCTTAGTCCTTCAGGAGTTCGACTAGGAAATAAGAGATAAAAAAGGATCTGTGGATACTGGCATTTTGGGTCCACTTTTAAATCATTTTCACATGCAAAGAGTTCCCACTTAATTTTTTTAAGGAAAGTTAAGAAAACATTTGAAAGCAAACTAATCTTTTAGAAAACCAGAGATTTCTAGGTTCGGGGATTATGGATTGAGAGGGGAAGGAGCCCGACGAACTAAAACACCCCCTCTCATCCTATCTCGTGATAGGCCTCTACTCAACATTCTTTTTAATTAAATTATTAATCTAAGCATGCCCTCAATTAATACATATATATAAATATACATTGTAAAAACATGTTGAAAAGGGTGCAAGATTGCTAACGATAAAATTGCCTTCAAAACCACATAATTTCAAGTAGCAAGCAAGATGATGTGCAAATAGGGAACTAGAAAACTTACCCGGGATCCAACGGCGATATAGAAATGTGCAATGCATATGAAAATAGAAAACCCTAGAGGAGTCTCTAATTCACATATACGCTTAAGGCAAATCCTAATTCTAAGGTGTCGTACATGGAGTCGAAAATCAATAAAATCGAGAAATAAATAAACTAGAGAGGATTTGAGAAATCATACCTCAATAGCGCTACAAAACCAAAGGGTTAGTCCACATGCCTTGATGAAGAAATAATATTGAATAACATTCCTAAACTTCTAGCTTAAATCTATCAAGCATAGAAATAATTGACATAACCATGAATTCCTTCTAACTAGTATGAAGCACAACATCTCTATAGATATACAAGTCTCAACTAGGAGCCAATCTAATATCCATAATTAGATGATATAATCCCAACATGATCACAAGGAACTCACAACTAGGTTCAATTAAATGCAACTTAACCCAATGCAAAATAAGTCCTAATCATAAGTATTAACATACATGGATGAATGCATGTTCATGAACAAGAATTAGCTATGAACCACTCATTGATTTGGATCATTTAGCCTCTAGAATTAAGTTCAATTGGTCATAATTAAAACACATTCCAAGCCTTTGGTCATATAAAAGACATTTGGATCATCATTTGTAAAGTTTATCAAAACTGTGACAGAGTTTCAGAATTACAGAGAGCATGTTCTACTTTTAAAAAAGAAAAATCATAATTCCAACGGTTGGATCTTAATGATTTTTAGATATGATATGTCTCTATGAGTCTAGCTTCTAACCCAAAAAGAAATTCGAAGATCAAATTGTTCAATCTCTAGGAATTGGGTAGAAACTAGGCATCACTCAGAAATTTATAACTCTCTGTCCAGAGTTTTGTATGATTTTCTAAAACTAGCAAATAAATCTGAATGACTTCATTCTTTTTAGGGGATTTTATTAACATATTAAAATTCATAGAAAAAATTATTTGAAGTCAAGAAAGCTTGATTATGGTTCTGATATACTATGTTTAAAATGGACTTACTGTTCTGAAATTTTGGATAGAGAGTAACTAGTTAACAAATCATAAGACCATACCATCCCAAGTTTAAAATCTCATCAAAACAAAAACGCTAGTGATGCATGTATGAGTTATGAACAGTCTTCAATTGGTCTCATTCAATTCCCATGGACCATGATTTAATTAAGAATCCTTGATCACTGATTGTAATTGAAATCACAGCACCATAGATGAATTAACATTCATAACTTAAACCAAACTTGATCTATAATTCTATGGAGAATATAGATCAAGTATGATTGCAACCAACACAATAATACTCACTTATTATGAAGATCCATGGATTTAGCCTTAAGGGAACCCCATCATAAATCTCATGAGAGAAATGGGTCCAAAGGTCTTACTCAACCTCATGAATGAACCTAGGACACTTGAATTCACTTGAATCCAACAATATGAAAGCCTTTAGATCTACATCAATTCCCTCTACCTAGTACATGGTCCTTGAGGATTCATAACCTACTTCCATTGATTCCTCTCCCAAATTAATGATCCTAGAGGATTAAGGATCCAAACTCCATAGATTTCAATGAAATATGAAGAACTCCATGAGATTCAAAAGAAGCGACCAAATTATGAACATAGGATAAGACCTATAAATATATATGATCTAGATTTACTCAAAACACATATGTAAACATGGATTTATAGAAATTACGAAATCAAATCTCAAGGAGTTCAAATGGAACATGGAAGGTTTCATGAACTCCAAGAGAAGAGCATGAGAGAGAGGAGATGAGATCCTCATGAATTTGAAGGATCTAATGATAGATCCATACTCAAAACATATTTCTTATACATTTGATGACTAATTAGATCCAAATCAACAAGAAGTTTAAGAGGATTCAATCACAATTCAAGGTGGTGTGTGAAGAAGGGGATGGAGAAGAGACTTTTTGAAAATGTGTAAAAATCTTGTAGATCTATGAATTGTGATTGAATTATAGCAGAATAGGATCTATGATGAGAGAATTACCTCTAAAATTCCTCAGATTTTGAGTTCGTTTGGTTGAATTTTTGAAGATCTTTAATGCTTCTTCATGCTCTTCTTCAAGCTTCTATGACTTCAAAGAAGGTTTGATACAATTTGGATAGAGTTTTCTCTAATTTTTGGATGATTTTCTCTCTCTAAAATTATGTGAAAATCACTCACACCAAGTCACCATCTCATTCTCACTCTAAGATGAAGATCCCATTCTAAACTAGGGCTTTCCTCTTTCTTTTGTGAAAAAAATGGGTTTCTATTTGTAGACAAATGAAGTGAGGGTATGTAGACACCCCATTTTGTCGGTTATCAAATTTAGGAGACCCATAGCTTGGTGGTTCACAATGATCGAAAAAGACTCAAAAGGACTCCTGGAAGTTGGTTCCATTTCTCAAAATACTCAGAATGACCAAAATGCCCCTGAAAGCTCAAAAACTCCCAGATTTGGATCGAAAGTTCTGGAAACATGCTACGTCGTAAGAAAAGTAAGAAAATGAGTTTTTTTTAAGTAAAGTTGGATGAATTTGTCAGCTCCCAGAGACCCCCGGAAGTCCTGAAAGTTCACGGAAAGTCCCCGTTGACCGGTTTGACCAAGGTTTGAGCAAGTTTGACGAAGTTTGATCGAAATCGTCCAAATTCTTCGGGATCATTCTAGATCATGTGGAAAGTATTAAAATGGGTTTTAAAAGAAAATCGAACAAAAACGTCAGCTCCTGGGAGCTCCCAAAGATTTCCAGAACTTCTCGGGAATCCCAGGTTTGACCAGTTTGACCAAAATTTGACTTTAGAACTGGAGAACCGTAACAATTTTCAAATAATTTTCATGGATACTAGAGGTCAATAGCTTTCCAATGGTATATCGTACATAATTTTTGGATTTAAAACGAGTTTATTGTGAATTTCTGAAGGTGAAAAAGGCGATCAAATCGGCTTTTATCGCAAATACCGCAAAACGTTTCAAAATGACCTATCCCTGAATTATTTTTTATGTAAAATAGACTCCATTACCTTTCCAAAGGTATATCACAACCTCAATTTGGAGTTTGTATGCATTTTCTGTGAATTTCGGACAAAATAGGGCCTTTTTGCGAATACCGGAACCTCTGGGGGCCTAAACAGGATTATCTAGACGATTGAGGAGTAGTGCCGCCACGGCACTGGCCCACTGCCACCGCGGCACAGGTCCAGTGTCGCCGCGGCACTCTCCTCCAGAACAGTATACTTTTGCAATTATTTTTGGGGGTCCATTTTGATTAAAAATCAAAACGATGTAGTTTGATGTTCACAGATGTTTGGAACCAATGGGAGCACTTTCTAAACCCTAAAACCACCCCAAATTTGCCTATATAAACCCCCCATTGCTTAGAGAGAAATAGATATATTGATAGATTTAGAAGTGAGAAAGGAGCTACCTCCTACTATTTTTCTATAGAAAGTGAGTTCCAATCTTGTTTTCCTCCACCATTCTTCTATATACTTCATCATCAATACACCCAACCACCATTTCTCTAAACATTTATGAGTTAGGAAGCTACTTCCATGTCCAAAAGTCAACATCTATGAGTGAAACACCATGCTACAAGTCCAAAATCACATTTGATTATCATCTATTGATTGTTATTTACTTGCTTGTTCATATTATGTTTATCTCTTCCTAACCTCATTTCTTTTTATTTTTCTTTATTTACTTACTTGTTCTTCATCATCTAAATGATGACATGAAGTTTGAGGTAAGTGAATCCTTATGGATAGTAGTTCTTGACCTCAAAAACATGTTTGATAGATGACGATTATAACTTCAATACCTCCAAGGTATCCTTGAAGTTATGTTCAAAATAAAAATGAATCTCTCCAATAATATTGGGGGTTCTTAATGATGAGTTTGATGTTGATATTCCAAGAGGTTATAATCTCTATTTGATGTTGAAAATATACTTTCAAAACCTTTATTTCAAAACCCCTGTCAATCCCTCTCATTTGGATTTCAAGAAAGAAAACTCAAGTTTTTTTCCAAAATCTTCAAAACAGTGAGTCAAAACAGTGAATGATCTGAGTTCAAAGATTTCTCTAGAACTCAATATTCAATATATGGATGCAAGACCACTTGGAAAGTCTTCCTAAATCATTAGAGAACACCCATGATTTTTGGTTTGTCTTGAAAATACTTGGAAAGGTTCCATTTTGACCCAAACATTCCTTCCAGACATTCTGTTTTTGCTGTCACAGCAGCTTGGTTGACTTTCAACTTGTTTTTCAGAAACCTTTTACAAAAGGGGTGGTCCTAAATTATTTTTCCCATAAATTTCAATTTCTTAGGGAACTTTCTGTATAAAATGGGCCTCTAGATAATTTGTTTTCATTGTTTAAGATTTTTTAACATTTCAGTCGACAGTACGGACTCTGTTTTCGAATAACCTCTATTGTTTATATGATTTCTATCAATCTGTGATAGTTATTAAAGATTGTCTTTTGGGTTGTATTCTAGACACAATAAGGAAGATCTCCATAAAAAATAATGCATTGAAAATATCCCTAACCCCTCTTTTCAATTTTCAAAAGATCATGTTACTGTTCTGTCTACTATTCACAGCAAGCATACTTTTACTTCCATCCTTTGATTTGATGCTAACTCCTAATCTAAGGAGATTATAAGGAATGAATTTGATCACACTTTCATGCTCCCCCTCAATCTAGTCTTCCTTTCTCATCCGTCCCGGGGATTGAGAAATCTTCTCTTCTCAAAGATTAACATGCATCATTCTAGCTTGCTAAGCATCCTTGTTTTCTTTGATTTATTTGTTTCAAGAACAATTCATGTCCCCTTAGACTAGGAAAACTTGATTACTTGATATGTGATTAGGCGATTTTTCCTAGGTTTGTTTGTGTGATCTTTCACTTTGCATTGTGTGATATTTGGCTTAGATCTTATGAATGATATCTTATCTTTAGATCTTCTATTTTAAATTTTCTTATGTGATGTAATATACTATCATAGTATTAATTGTCAAACCATACATAGTATAAGATGATTATTTGGATGCTAATTGAGGCCCGTCGAAAGACGGGGCAATTTGACGGTGTTTTAGTCGCGACAAAGGCTCCTTCCTCTCTCGTACCAAAACCCCGAACCAAGTTCTTTGGTTACGAAGGGCCGGTGCCCTTTATCCGTTTGAGTGAGTCAAAATTAGGTTTCTTGGTTCCTTAAAGACCAAGTGGAGACTCTGTATCTGTTTTCAACAGACCTTCCTTTTCTCTCTCTTTTCAAATCAATTTCAAAACAAGCAAGTGGTGGAATGTAGCGTGTCCACTATCTGGCAACTCTGCTGGGGATTTTTATTTTTAAAACAAAATAATACAGAGGTTTGCCTCATAAGAAGCATCCTTAAAATCATCTTTTTATTGTGTCTGGTTCACCGCATTGCATTCTTGTATTTCCCCCTCTCCGACTGTGTCTGAAACACGGCACTGACATTGTTAAGGTCTTGTTGTGCCAGGGCACAAGTCACCGTTGATACTGTACCTTCCAAGGTATATCAAAAAGAGTAAACACTTCCGTACTGTCTCTCTGACGGTATATTGGAACTCTCGTCAACGGACCCTCTTTGACTAAACCCAGCCTTTGTATATAGATTCCTGTAGAACTATTCATAGGGCTGTTGATTTATCTTTTCAGATAGGACAATGTGATATAACTGCTGTATGCCCTGACGGGATTACCTGCGCGATGTAGACGCTTATGTGACATGAGGCAGAACCTCTTTCTTATGATCCCCAAGGCAATCACTCACATGTGATCACATTGATTTGACCTGCCTAGGCACCATGACAAAGATGTCTACTCCATGCTCACAAAGATATACACCGCAAAGCTTATTTGTCGGTCCTAAGACATAGGTGTATAAAAACCTGCTAGACAGTATGATCACTATCACCATATTAACCAGTTTCTTCCAGAAACTCTGTCCAGATATCCCAGATATAACCATATTAACCAGTTTCTCCTAGAAACTCTGTCCAGATATCCCAGATATAACCATATTAACCAGTTTCTCCTAGAAACTCTGTCCGATTTTCCCAGATATACCAGTTTTTCCCAGAAACTCTGTCTAAATTTCCCAGAAATACCCAAAGTACCTATTTTCCCAAAAGCACTGCCCAAATCTTCCAGATTCTCCAAAAATCCCAGCATCTCTGCCCAAATCACCTAGAAATGCCCAGATATACTTGTTTCTCCTAGAAACTCTATCCAAATTTCTCAAACATACCCATAATACTTGTTTCTCCCAAAAACTCTACCCAAATCACCCAGAAATGCCCAGATATACTTGTTTTTCCTAGAAACTCGGTCTAAATTTCTCATAAATACCCAAAATACTAGTTTCTCCTAGAAGCTCAGTCCAAATCAACCAGAAATCCCTATTTCTCCTAGAAACTCAAATGACTTCTAGAAATTTCTTCGAATCTTCCAAATCCCCGTTTCTCCCAGAAACTCTGAAGTATCCAGGAAATCCCTGTTATCCCTTGGTGATCATACTAGAAAGTAAGGTTAGCACACTCTGTATGGCTAGGACCTTATTTGTTTAACTACTACCTGCTAGAAGTAGGGGCATCATATCGATTAGGGCTTGCATCCACATGTTTGTCTCATATGCATACACGATTCATGTTAGTCTACATGCACGCACATCTTGTCAGTCTCACATATGTCAGTCTCTACACATCAAGCGCGTACATGTCATCATCCTCACCCATCTCAATCATTGTATAGAAGTTGTATACATACCGCAATCGTCATCAGTTCACATCGATAAATTCTTTGAGACTCTGATCAGCTCTCCCCACTTGGAGTCCATAAGAAGTGTTTCGTGCCTCTGTTAATTTGGGCTTTTACATCTATTTGCAGAAAATATAGCCCCGCGTAAGGATGCATCTGTACATTCCCAAATTCATTGTCTCAATCGTGGGCTAGCCCAGGCTATCATAAACCCGCCAATGGCCTACCAAGCTCTGGAGGAGAAAATAAACAAACTACAAACCACTGTTGAACAACTAAGTTTAAGGATAAGCCGATTCGAGCAGATGGTGTAGAGCATCGATAAAGGGAAGTATGGGTTGCCCAACGCCATCTATCCAAGCCCATTTCCACATCCAAATCTCTACTTGTATCCAAACCCGCACTTTAGCCTTGGTAATCCTAGTCCATATCCAAATTTAAGAGCCACTCCAAGGATCCACTTGAGCTCAAAGTTTAACAAAACCCGCAACCCAAGAACCTTCACCAACCTGGATATGCCATTGTCCATTATCCTTAATAACCTCATCAAAAAGGGGCACCTCTGACTCCTTCAGCCTCGTGCTGACATCCCTCCGCCTAGTTATGACCTGTCCAAAATATGTGCCTACCACCAAGGTCCAGGCCACGACACGGATAGCTGTATGCGCCTTCGCCATGATATCTAGGACCTCCTCAATCAGAAAATCATCGAGCCATCGTCCATCCAACCCTATGTCAACCAAAGTGTAAGCTTCATCGAACCTAAAGCCCCTGGCTTATCTGTTCAAATGATCCCCTTTGCTGAGGCCAATGATTGTTGAAGTTACACGGTGAACTGATAGTGTTTGGACCTTCTGCTGAAATAATAATAATAAATGGGTCACAAAGACACTCCATTTGAGACCAAGATGAGTCTGTCCTATGTTTTGAATCTATTTCAAGTTTAGTCTTGTGGTCGAGTCTGTCTACCATCGAGTAGTTATTGGTCTGTGTCGAGTAATGTAATCCCTCTCTCTTGCTAATGGAATGAAATCTCATTTTGCTTAATCTGATGTGCCTAGTCATAGATGCATGAATCGTTGAACTGAAGTGTCACTTTTCAAATTACCATGGATATTAGTGTGCTAAAAAAAAATTGTTTTTACTCAAACAAAAAAATCCTGAAAGGTCAAAGTCAATTTTGCGCTGACACCGATGAAGAGTCGAGAATTGAATAGTCTTACTTTAAGAATTTAAAAGATGCTTTTGCTCAAATCTCAAAAAGACATACTTGAAACTGACTTGGTGCTTGCCTAACACCCTTTTCCCACCATTTCAAAGCCTTGGGCCCAACCCAATTGAGAGCCATATGAAATTGTGTAGACTTAGTCCTTGATGGTAGCCAAACATTTCTGTGAGTTTCATCTCCACTTTCAAATAAAAAAAGAAAAGAAAAGAAAAGCTCACTAGGTTGAAAACCTGAAAGGGCACCTAGGCAAAAGTTAGAGCTGAAAAGGTATTGATTTCCAAGATCTGACCTTAGCCAGTCAAAATGATGGAGAAAATGAAAGAAATTTTTGATGAAACAAATGAGAGAATCGTATGCTTCAAGGTACATCATAAGAACGTGCCTAGATCACATTTCCAAAGGCACGAAATAACCACAAATAAATTCTGAGAGCTGACATGCAAATTTCAGAATTCTAAGATTGCGATTGAAAGATCTTGCAAGAATCAACTACATGAAAAGCAAAATTGACTGGCTAGGCGAAAGTGAAAAGGATCAATCTTCAAAATAAAAAGAAAAGAAAAGAAAAGAAAGGGAGATCGAAATCGAATCCTCTTATTCAAAGCTACCACAAGTGGCTCAAGTTTGAACTTATTTGGCGATTGGTTTGAAAAACCCTCATACCTCAACCTTTCCAAAAAGTCGTTACCTTGAACTACGCTCAACCGGATTCCCACTCGGGAATACGTAAGCAACCGCATCGGTTCGGTCGACACCATCACAATCAAACCAATTTCTTTCAAGACCTTGCCTGGAACTACGCTTGACCTGATTCCCACTCGAGGATACATAGGCAACCGCATCGGTTCGGTTGACACCATCATAAGCACCCCCCTTTTCCTTTCAAAACTTTGGCCCGAACTACGTTGGACCTGATCCCTGCTCGGGGGTACGTAGGCAGACTTTCAAAAAGAAAAGAAGGATGGCTCGCTAGGTCAAAAATCCAAAAGGACGCCTAGGCAACTTTCAAAAGATTTGCAGTGTGGAAGTAAAGGTCAAACCCACAGAGATTGAATACTACGCAATGTAATTTTTAAAACCTAAATTTAGTTAATTAAGAAAAACGGATTTTGGATATAATTTGAATTAAACTACTAACAATAAAATAAAATCTAAATTATGAAAGCAATTAAATATTAGTTTTTATAATAAGTTTAAGGAACCTAGGATTGCAAATCCACCACTAGCTTCATAATAAGGGTATTTACGAATTACTTTAGCTTATTACGTTGGATGATAATAGGAAATTGTAGCTACAAGCCCAATTCCTCCATCAAGAAAATAACTATGGTACAAGCACCAACATAATCCGTCTTCAGTTAGCACGAATTATCCCACACTAAACTAGGGTTGTGGTATAATCCGTCTAATCTAGGTATGGACTATTCGGATACTTGATAGCACAATTCAATTTAAGCACCATTACATGTAAATAATCTAAACAAGCACTGCAAGCATAGATCATTGAGCACACTACCATCAAAATAGATCTAAGACAAGAGTAAACTTTGAAAGTAACAATTTAATCAATAAAAGTACGATTTATTGAAAAAAAATCCTCGGAACATGTAACTGTCATCCATACGTAATAAAACTAAAATAAAAACATAAAATACACCCTATTACTTGGCTAAGGTTTCATTGAAACCCTAGATCTTGAGTTTAGTTGGCCATAGAATTGATGAACGGCAAGAGGTTGATGGAGGAGGCCATGGGAATCCTTCATCTTCTTCTTCTTCTCCTTGCTTTCCTCTCTTCAATGGATGAAGTTTTAGTTGTATATTGTGTGTATAATAATTGTCAACCCAAGAATTGAATTATAATTGAGTATTTATAGATTTGGAGCAAGTTTGGAAGCTTTCCTAATTCAATTCGCACTAAAACTGTTGTATTTAGCTTTCCAGACGTAATTAGGCAGTTTCGTTCACGTAGGAGTCTTCAGAATACTGAAAAACATATTTTGTATTTTCTGTACGGATCGCGCGAGCGGGCCGCGCGAGCACGATTCTGGGAGGTCGCGCGAGCGATTTCTTGTATTTCGCGCGAGTGAGCCGCGCGCGCGATTTATTTTTTTTAGCTTCTTTTCTTCTGCTTTTTCACCCCATTTAGCTTGAAATCCTTACTTTTCTCCAAATCCTGACAGAAAATAGAAAAAGAAGTAAAAATATACAAAAATAGGATAATAATTAGGATTTGTTCTCTCCCGATCACTAAGTTAATTTATAGATACGTACATTTGATATTTACACTTTGATCCCTAAAAGGGTGAGTCCCTTAAATTGGTCATTATCTCATTGGATTGGGTGACTATATTAATTGTGTGCTGGATATAAATTAATGATGGAATCCATGTCTCAATTTTGGGATTGATGATATCCCCTTGAGAAAAGCTTATAAGTTTTGATTATGTCAAACCCTGCAGGTGGATTTTGTATCCGACATATCAGATAAGTTAAGCAGAGGATCTCAAGGAATTTTAATAGATTAATTAAATATGATTGTCAATAATTACATTTAATTAATGCATATTTATAATTTTAACGTGGGGAGATAATAAACATTTAATAACATGGAGCTCGAAATATATTTTTGAGATAAGGGTAGGAGTGTAATTATAATTCTTTAGTAGTATGAATTATAATTTATGGAAATAGGAATCTGATTCAGTTCGAATTGGGGTTTCCTAATTCAGCGAGGAAGCCTATTCCTTATTGACTTCTTATGGTCCCTATCGTAGCCTATATATATGCTGCTTGGGCTCTCCTCTCAGTATGCATTTTTTTTCTTCCATAAAGAGTATTATAACTCTGAATAGAAAAGAGAGCGTAGAAAGAGAGAGTAGAAAATAGAAAGGATTTCGATAGAGCCCACACTCAGGTCGTTATTCTGGCAGCGAAGGAATATGGTAGAAGATCGTGAGGTGTTATCAAGCCCATGTTCTCGATTCGTCTACTACAGCAATCTGTTTTTGCAATTTAAGGTAACCCTAGTTCCGCCCTTGTAGGGTTATTGTAGCTTTCACATAAATTTTTGCTATACCAACTTATACGCGCGTCAACGGATTCTGGGAACGCATTTTCCTAACAGCTACAATTCCCCATTATCATCCAATGTAATAAGCTAATTGAATGCATAGATACCCTTATTATGAAGCTAGTGGTGGATTTACAATCCTAGATTCCATACACATATTTATCAAAACAACTTTTAATCGCTTTCATTGTTAGATTTATTTCCTTAGTTGCTTAGTTTAATTAAAATTAAAATCAAAATTCGATTTTCTTAATTAACTAGGTTTAGGTTTTAAAATTAAAGTGTTTTAGTATTTCAATCTATGTAGGTACGACCTCTACTTCCACACTACAAATCTTTTAAAATAGAGTATACTTTTATATCTTGATTTTGACGAGATTAATTTTTGGCATCATTGCCGGGAATTGCAAGTTACTATCTTTAGTTTTAGAATCTTAGTTTAGTTAATTCGTAAATATTAGATTATGTTTTATTTTCTCATTTTTCGTTTTTGCTTTGAGTCACTAAATTTAATTTCCTTTTATTTTGAAGTTTTTCAAGTAATCAAATTCTAGTATTTCGGACTAGAAAAGTTTACCACATTAAAGGAGCTTACGCGAATCAATTAAAAAATTACAAAAAAGAAAAAATTCACATAAATCGCTTTCTTTATAATTCGCTTCAAATCACTTTAAGTCAGGGCTTTGAGACGCACTATTTGGATTAGTTTAGGGGGAATTTGCACGTGTATTAGGTAGGAAACCCGGAGCGCTGGGCTTTGACGCAAGCATTGCATTACAGGAGAACTTTCATTCATCATAGTTGTTGTGTGCTTGTTGTCATATTTGGGTGGTTGCTTTTCATATTTGTTTGAGTCAGTCGTTTTAGTTTCTTTTTTTTTAGTATATGTTTGGTACGCTTTCAAGTAAACTCGAATTACATTCATTCAATCCTTAACTTGAACATACCCTAAGATTCAATAGGACCTCAATCCAAGCTTTTAGAGCTCGTTGATGTTAGACGAGGAATTAACTCCGAAACTGTCGTCTTTGTTTCAGTCCGAAATACAATGTACCCTTAAATGACTAAACAAAACACGGGTCAATAACATAGAACCGATTTCGATGGCTGATCGGGAACGAATAGTTGCCGTTTATAGTCCTAAAGATACGCTTTGTTAACCTATTTCATATAGTTATTAGTTGTTTTTTTAATAAGTATCTATATTTTGTAGGTTTTGGAGATTTAACTTGAAAATGCACAAAAATCCAATGATTAGTGGCTTTGAAAGTCATTCTAGGCTCAAAATTTGATTCCGGTGAAAGCTGAATACAGTAACAGCCTTGGAAATTCGCATTTTTGACAAGGAATAAATTAAATTTGAGAAATTTCTCCAGAGATATAAATGTAGATCTTCGAGTTACGGATGCATGGCCTCAAACGGTGAGTATATACGAGGTCCGAGTCAAAAGTTATCGTAATTTTACGATCAGTACGCGAAGCTGAGAAAATCTAAGAAAAAGTTGGAAAAATGGAATCCCACTAGAGCGACCCGCATGAACGACCCGTTGAAAAAGTCAAAAATGCGTATTTCAAGGTAATGAAGACCCCTCTATGATTCGAATTGGCTTAATACGTCCAAAAATGTAAAAACAACAGTTTTAGTGCGATTAGGCTTAGGAAAGCTTCCTAAATCCTTTCAAAATCTATATAAATCCTATTCTAAATCAAATTTAGGGTTACACATCATTACACAACATTGGATACATCCATATACAACAAAAACTTCAACCATTGAAGAGAGGAAAGCAAGGAGAAGAAGAAGAAGACCAAGAATTCCTATGGCCTCCTCCATCAACCTCTTGCCAATCATCAATTCTATGACCAACTAAACCTAGATCTAGGGTTTTAATGAAACCCTAGCCAAGTAATAGGGTGTATTTAATGCGTTTCTTTTAGATTTATTATGTATGGATGATGATTACATGTTTAGAGGATTTTTTATAATAAAATCGTACTTCAATTGATTAAATCATTGCTTTCAAAGTTTATTCTTGTTGTATATCTATTTTGAATGTGATGTGCTCAATGATCTATATTTGCTGTGCTTGTATAGATTATTTACATGTAATGGTGCTTGATTGAATTGTGATATTAAGTAGCTGAATAGTTCATGACTAGGAAAGACGAATTATGCCGTAACCCTAGTTTAGTATGAGACAATCCGTGCCAACCGAAGATGAATTATGTTGGTGCTTGAATCGTAGTTATCTTCTTGACGGAGGAATTAGGCTTGTAGATACGATTCCCCATTATCATCCAATGTAATAAACTAATTAAATACATAAATACCATTATTATGAAGCTAGTGGTGGATTTGCAATCCTAGGTTCACTCTAAATATCATTTAAAACAACTTTTAATCGCTTTCATAGTTTAGATTTATTTTACTGTTCTTAGTTTAATTAAAATCAAATCCAAAACTGTTTTCCTTAATTAACTAAATTTAGGTTTTAAAATTAAAGTGCTTTAGTAATTCAATCTCTGTGGGTTCAATCTTTACTTCCACACTGCAAATCTTTTAAACTAAAATATACTTTTTATCTTGATTTTGATAAGATCAATTTTTGGCACCATTGCCGGGGATTGCAAATTACTACCTTTAGTTCTAAAATCTTAGTTTAGTTAATTTGTAAATATTGGATTAAATTTTCTTTTTCTTATTTTCTGATTTTCTTTTGAGTTACTAAAGTTTCCTTTTGTTTTGTAGTTTCTCTAGTCATCAAATTCTAGCATTTTGCAGCGTAATAGCTTAGCACATCTAAGGAGCTTATGCGGAAAAAAAAAAGTAATATTCAAGTAAATTGCTTTCTTTAAAATTCGTTTCAAACCACTGTAAGTCAGGGCATTGAGACACACTATTTGCACTAGTTTAGGAGTGAATTGCACGTGCATTAGCTAGAAAACCTGGGCCGCTGGGCTTTGACGTGAATCATTGCATTACAGGATAACTTTCATGCATCATAGTAGTTGTGTGCATTTTGTCTTATTTACGTGGTTGTTTTTGATATTTGTTTGAGTCAGTCTTTTGTTCTAGTGTCGTTTTTATTCTTTTTAGTTTATGTTTTGTACGCGTTCAAGTAAACCTGAGTTACAATCTTTCGATCTTGAACTTGAACGTACCTTAAGAGTTAGTAAGTCTTCAACCCAAGCTTTAAGAGCTCGGTTGATAATCGACGACGAATCGACACCGAAACTGTCATCGTTGTTTGAGTCTGAAATAAGAAGTACCTGTCAAAGACTAAAGAAACCACGTGTTAATATCATTGGTCCTGTTCCAATGCCGGACTTAGGAAACAACGGTAATAACGGAAACAATGGAAATAATGTAAATAATCCTACCATACCTCCACCTCCTCCGCTTAGAGATTACTTTATTCCTAGGGCTTACACGTCACAAAAATGTATCGACTTACCGGAGGTGTCAGTATCTTACTTTGAGATAAAGTCATCTACCATATTGCTACTTCCTTCTTTCCATGGAAGTATAAATGAAGATCCTTACCAATACTTAGGAGAATTCCAAGATATATACTCTACTTTGAAAATTCAAAACTTAACTGATGATGAACTAAAACCACGTCTCTTCCCATTTTCCTTAAAAGATAAAGTGAAGTATTGGCTCCAATCTCTGGAGCCAAACACAATTAGAACATAGGAAGCCTTACGCATCACATTTTTGCAAAAGTTTTTCCTTATTAGGTGTACAAATCAAATAAGAAAATCCATAACAAACTTTGTGATACAATATGGGGAAACACTTTATGACACGTGGGAGAAATTTAAAGAATTATTACGCTCTTGCCCACATCATCAGGCTCCTAAGTGGCAGTTGGTACAGGTTTTCTACGAAGGGCTTATTCCCTCTGTTCGTAATACCGTTGATGCCGTTTGTGCTGGTACCTTCCTACACAAAAGCACCGATGAGGCCTGAAAAGGTTTTGAAACATTAAGCGAGAACTCGATGCATCAGGCTGTGTCGGTATGTTCTGAGGGGTGCATTCCTCCTAAACCTAAGCGTGAGGAATGGTTTGAGTCAAGTCATTCAATTGAGTTTCAAGAATTATCTAGAAACCTTGACCGACTAATGACAATGAACCAAACGACAAGCGCACCTGACACAAAAACTTATTTGTGTGCACTTGTGTGCTATACCCAAGTGTAGGTAGACGTGCAAGTAGTAACTGGTTAAGATCAGGTCGATCCCATAAGGAAGATTGTAAACTAATTACTTAGACTAAACTCTAAAAGAAAATGAAAATTCAATATTTAAAGAAGGTGTAGAACACGGAGTTCTACAATTAACAACTACAAAAAATAAAGCAACTAAATTAACTATGAATTAATTAATTAACTAAAGCGATATTTAAAACAGGTTTTTACTTTATGAAAGGGGAACGTTAGGACACACGAATCCGCAGTGACCTAACCATCTACCATTCAGTTACATTAAAGCTCAATGAAGTATATCTTCTACAGTATTCTGTATTTCTCTTAAAATAAAGAATCAATTCCCCTTTCATGACTGGGACTATATCATCACAGTTGATTTGAAATACAAAAAAAATAGTTTAAAACAATAGTTAAACCTCACACTCTGAATGGTGTTAGCATTCAAAGTGGTTTGCAAAAGTTATTGAAGAAAAATGCCTTAAGGCTTAAAGTTCAGAAACTGTTTTGACAAACTGAGCATTTTGGGGACAATTTGATAACGAATCTCAAAAACAGAAAGTCTAGGAATACTGCACAAGATATTCTCAAGAATCAGAGAGTTTGATCGATCGACGCAGTTTCGATCGATCGAACATCGTCATCTCTCAATCGATCAAAATGTATTCGATCGCTTGACTGTATCTCTAGTCCGATTGATCGAACTAACTTCGATCAATCGAACACATGTTTTAAACTACTGCATGGCAGAGGCTAAAGATCACTGTTTCATCGTGATCTCCTAACTCTTGGACTACTCAGACATGGTCTGGAGTGTCTCAGATCTGTTTTTAACGTAAAAGTTCATAAAAAAATCTCGTTTGGTTGTGTTTTAAACATGCAAACTATGAAAAACTATGGTTTAATCACTACAAGCAAGTGAAACTATGATTTATCTAGATTAAAGTCTACCAAACTTCTAATGGAACAATAGTAAAATGAATATAAAAACTTTGAATGAATAGAACTTTAATTTCTTTATAAAAATCCAAGCTAAACCAACATCAAACCTTGACAAACCTACAAAGCCAGGAACAAATCTCTCTATCTCTCTATAAACTGAAGAAAACAATGTGGGCATCCTTGGGGATGAGAATACAACTTATATTTATAGACAACCTAAGGGCTAGGGTTACAAGGAATGTTTCTGCTTTGTGCGCGTAAGTTCTGATAAAAGCCATGTTCGATCGATCGAACATCACTCGATCGATTGAACTTTTGGAATACTCGAGCACTTGAACTGACTTTGATCGATCAAAACTTTGATCGCTTGACGGTTCTTAGATCGCTCGAACTTTAGTTTTTGTCTTTGAATTATCTTGCTCATCATCAAGCTTTCCCTTTATCCTGCTATTCATTTCTTCACACAGGAAAACAATGATCTGCACAAATGCTAGCTAAAATAATGTAACTTTTCATGGATTAATCATATTGTATATAAACTAGCATTGTAATATGAATTGCAGATAAAACAGGGAGTTGTAAACTAAATCAGTGTATTTCTTACTGTTAGCGCATTTGTATTTTACAAATACTCCCGCTTGTCAGCACCCTCTTACGAAACTTGTCAAATATGTTCTGACCATTCATATTCTACACTTACATGTCCATTCGCATCTCAATTTCTAAAAATTGTGGAGCAATATATAAGCACTATTCAACAATTCACATAAAATAGTTATAATCCTATGACAACTAATTTTCCTAATAATTACTGACCCTAATTTCAACAAAGTCAATAACAACACCCCCCTCATAATCCTAACCCTCCAAGGGTTAGCGCTTTTGAGGAGAAGGTGTTGGTGTCCCTTAAAAATATCGAAACACAAGTACAGGCACAATCACAAAATAGTGCACTCTCACACACAATCCATTGCAAAGCTTGAGTCCCAAATGGGACAAATAGCTAATACAATGAGTCATAGAAACGAGGGTAAGCTACCTAGTCAAACTATTCAAAACCCTAAGGGACAATATGAGAATGGGGGTTCGAGTGAGCAAGTAAATGCCGTCTCAACTAGGTCAACTACTAGAGAGAAAGAAGTTTTTTAGATTCCGAATGAGAGTGCGAGAGATGCAAACATTAACTCGAATAAAGAGAAGGGTGAGGAAACAAGCCGAATTAGGAAAGATAATGAACCGGTCCTAACAACTTATATTCCGAAAGTGCTTTTCCACCAAACGCCAACGAACCATCACAAGTTTCAAAGAAAGGATCGAAATTTGAAGATATACTCGAGGTGTTTAAACAGGTTAAAATCAATATTCCATTCCTCGATGCTATTAAACAAATTCCCGCTTATGCTAAATGTCTAAAAGACCTATGCACTCAAAGAGGAAGTTGCGCAGTCATATTCCAAAAAAGGTCTTCCTCACGAAAAAAGTAAGTTTGATTTTCCAACATGCTCCTCCAAAGTATAAGGATATTGGTATACCAACGATTTCATGTATCATAGGTGACACTGTTATTCATCGAGCTCACCTTGACTTAGGAGCTAGTGTTAATCTCTTACCTTACCAAGTCTACAAACCACTAGGTCTAGGTTAACTAAAACTCATAGCCGCTACCATAATTAGCGGATCGTTCTGTCACTTTAATCCATTAGGCTCTCCTTGTCTTTGGAGCGAGTGTTAATCTCCTACCCTACTCGATTTACAAACAACTCGGTCTATTTTCAAAATATCATTACACCATATGGCCAAATTTCTAACGGACAACTTTTATGCTTTCTAACGGATATATCCGTTAGTAATTACTAACAGATATATCCGTTAGAATCGCTATATATCCGTTAGTAATGACTATCCATATTGTAATATATTTTTTCTAATGGATTTTAAATAAATACTAACGGATATATCCGTTAGTAATATTTACAGAAATTAAAATTAATACAAAAAAAGATTGAAAATAAAAGAATTAAGGAAAGGGAGAAAAATTAAAGAATCGCTATTATCGGGTCTAAACCATTAGGTATGGGGAGAGAGAGAGAGAGAGAGAGAATAGATAGAGTGTGAGAAAGAGAGAGAGAGAGAGAGAGAGAGAGAGAGAGAAAGAAACCAACCACTGAGATCGGCGCCTCTGGCCGCACCCTCGCCGCTGCCCCCTTGCCATCCCCGTGCCACCGCCCATTCGTTGTCCTAGTGCCACCGCCTAAACTGTCCACCGGTAAAGGTTGGCTTCTTCTTCTTCTTCTTCAAATTGAAACCCTAGATTTCCTTCTTCTTCTTCTTCTTCTTGTTCTTTTCTTTTACTACTACTAATTGATAGCTTAAATTAGATTTGGGGGAGATTTCATCAAGAGATTTTGCATCCTTCTCAGATTTGGGGGAGATTTCATCAAGAGATTTTGCATTGATTTCGAACTCAAATTGAAGATCCCACCAGAAGGTATTTACTACACCTTTAATCAGCAATGTTTTCTAATTTATTTTGTACACACATTAGTGAAGATTTTGTTTCTAATTTATTTTGTACACAGAGTAGTAATGAGAGTGAGTATTGTGATTGGGTTTAACTATATTTACTGGTTAGGTAGAATTTTATGGGATCTTTAGATCCATCCTTCCCTCCCATCTCTGTTCAATCAGTTCCTCTAATTTGGTTCCTCTTTGTTATTTCTAACAAATTTTATCCCAACTCTTGTAAAAATAGCCTTACTTATATTGGAGGGAAAAACTAAACTATAGTTGGCAGATTTAAACTCAGAGATAAAGCCGAGAATGTTCTTACTGATATTGTCAACATTAGGGGTAGAATTCTAGAAAAGCTTGAGTTTTCTACCCTTCCGAATACTAGTGAGAATAGTGGAGACAATAAAAAAGTAATTTTTATTATTAGATTGGGAATTAAGTTTAAAAACTCATATCAAGTTACATCTCTCATTCTTTTCTCTAACCTATAAACAAGAACTCTTATTTTTCAAAATAAAATAAAATAAGCATTTTAAACAAGAACTGTTAACAATTAAGCAAAGCCTCCAGTTGTAGATGTCCTGATTATCTGAAAGAGAGCTGGTACAAACAACAACAAAAAAATGCAATCAAAACCCTTTGAAACAACCATTTGAAGATTTAAATATGCTAAGCGTTGAATGTTTTGCTGAATTGAAACAAGGTTCTGTGTAGGCCACTACTAAGTAGCAGAACAAGAGGAAATATCCCTAATGCAAATGCAAACCTGGCTATATGTTACCAAAATTTGGCTACAGTCCATTGTAATAGTACATGTAGCCAGAGGTTTTTATATACAACTTATACTATAACAAGAAGTTATTTTCTTTGGTAATTTACTAAGGTTAGTAGAAGGTAGTGAACATGCGTTTTACAAATTCATATCCTAAGTTGAGGTCAGAGACTCTTTACATAATGCCCAATTCGCATACTCACTCCGACCCAATTTAAGGGACCCTTTTGGTGTATTTTGTGGAAAAAATCACTCAACATTCCAATATTGCCTCTTTCATATTACAGTGACTAATAATTTGATTCCTTACAAGGAATCTCATATGGGTTAAACTAGTATTGGGACATCTCAAAACGGAGGACACTTAAATTAGGGTGGGGATTTATTTATTTATTTATTATTATGTTGGTCCACTTTTTCATATTTAAATATTGTGACTAGATTCATTTCAAACACAACTACACAACTGGTTAAAACTTAAAAGCCTTTAAGAAACCCTTTTACTGGATGTGAATGGGAATTGCACAGCTTGTCAAATTCTTGAATTGTATGGCCATTATGATGCCACCTAGCTACTTGCTATGTTACTTTACCGCCTAAAAGTATAGCCTTCAAACTTGTTTATAGTTTATAGATTGCACTTGACATGTCAAATTCCGCTACCAGCACACATCAAACAGAACAGCGATTAGTTTTATTTTTATTCTTTCCAAATGCCAGTCTAGTGGTATGTGATTCTTTAAGTCTTTCAATTCAATGGATCCTAATTTCTTAAGTTCAGGAGCACTTTCATTAGGCTACTGGTTGCACCACTTTCTTGTTTACTAATACTTGTTGTGTGAAAGATCGCTTAGCAATACTCAAAATGGTCTGAGCATACCGCAGGTGTAGAACTTTGTGAGAGCGAAAATGCTACCTAGTGGGTACCTGATTAGACCTTGTGAAAGGGGTGGCTCAATCATCCATATTGTTGATCATATGAATTTGGAGGTAAAGTAGTTGCACTAACTTGTGTCTTCACAAATTTCTTTCCTCCTACCATCAGTAGTAGGTGTAATGCAACTATTCCATCGGACTCGTTGCTATTTCTCATGGTTGCACTAGCGTGGCAGTGTGTGCCTGCGGCCTTGTGGGTCTAGAGCCTACAAGGGTAAGTTCAATTGGTTTCTCCTCCTTGTTTCATCCTTTTTGTTTGGCTGTTAGTTGGTTTTTGCAAAGGATTTATTGGCTATGTTCCTTCTAGGTTGCTGAAATCCACAATTTTATTTATTTATTATTTATTATTTATTTTTCTTTTTTATTAGGGGTTTTAATGAAGCTGGTAATGGGTTTACTGATGAGGGCTGGCCAGTGATTGGAAACGATGGCGTGGATGATGCTACTATCCTTGTGAACTCTTCTCCTAAAAATTTGATGGGTTTGCAACTTTCTTTTGTAAATGGATATATTGTTGTCAGTAACTCAGTCTTGTGTGCAAAAGCGTCAATGCTTTTACAAGTCACCATACTAAATGTTTTACATTTTTCTGAAAGCTACTTGTGAAACAACTTAAAAGGAAGCCATAGACTATGCTACGTTGAAACCATTTCTTTCTAATTTAGTTCTTAGATTAAGTTATGGATATGCCAAAACAATTATGCTGTCTATTCATTCTGGACAAGATCTATTGTGGAATGTTTCCCCTTTGTTGAACAAGTTATGCTGCCCATATGTACTAATGTTGCCATGAATTTAAATTCCAGAAAATGGAGAACGATTCAAAATATTTTAAAATTGTGGGGGGTTTTCCATATTTGCCCCTATATATATATATATATTCTCCGATATATAGTAACGGGGTTAATTCTTAGAATTTGAAAGAGTGTGGGAAGATCTTATAAAGTATGAAAGTAGATTCAAGTCTCCTTTTTGTTCGACATTTTTTGCTATTATTTACTAGGTGATATGTCCCAAAATAATCTAGCCATGAAGCCAGCCTGCCACGTCACCAAGAGGTGCCGGCTACTCCAGTAAAGGCGCCAATAGCCGAGCAATCCCGAGGTGTTTGTTAGAACCGGGCGGTTCGTACCAACAGGCCAGGCATGAAGGTCGCGGCATCCCGCGATCCCGGCCTATCCAGCGGTTTCCTAAACCAACTACAAGTCTACAAGATGGAATGTAGCAGTTTCCTAAACCACTTAGGAAACTTTCCCCAAATTATGCCAATCAAGTGTAATCAGATTAGGTTTCCTAATCCTATTAACTTACCATGTAAGGGTGGACTCTTGCATCTATAAAAGAGCCCACCTACCCTGTCAATAGGGATCCGAAAATAAATCTCTAGCTACCAAGCATACAACAGAGAACTCACCATCAATACGCATATACCCTGCCGGTATTACTGGTAGTGTCGCCCCTCTTTGTTGGCTCACTAGGCCCGCTGGTGATCTGCTAGTGAGAGCGCATAGATGCAACCGTGGACGTAGGTCACCTCGTTAACGGGACCGAACCACACACAAATTATTCTTGTCTTTTTCTTTCTCTACACACTTCTTACCAGTTTTAGGCATTATCAGTTTGGCGCCTTCTGTGGGAAATGACAAGTCTTCTCATCAACAACTTCTTGACTGATCAACATGTCGCCGATGACAGGTAAGAGAGCCGCTGGTCCGACCGATCAAGAGAACCCTCAGCTTGAGTAGCAGGCTGCCTCCATGACCATCAAACAGATAACGCCAGCACTGGCACAACTCTTAGAGGGCCAGCGCCGAACACAGGAACAGATGGAGGCACTTTTGGCTCGACAGGAGAAGCGTCTTGCATCAGAAAATCAGCCTGAGAAAAGCGCCCCTATTCAAAGGCTCGCTCGGGCACGAAGGCAAGCCCGTTCTGCCCCGGTGTCCCCACCGGACCGGGAATGCCTCAGTGATGGAGAGCGCAGCCAGGCAACCAGGCGCTCGCAGAGACGAGCTCGGCCCAATCCTCGCCGGGTGGAGGACGCCAGGACTATTATCAACCGGCAGCGTGCGGCCAGAGAGGAGGAGTCAGGACGGAAGGCACGGGAATCGGCCGAGGACCCTCCGGCCCTGAGCCAGGGGGATCTTAGGCACATGCTTTCCTGGACCAGGAGTAGGGCCCTATCCCCGAGGTCGACGCACTTTGAGGAAGAGGCCTCGTCATCCGTTCTAACCTACTGCTCGGATATGGAAAGGAGAACCGGGCGGGATGACATAAAGGCCCAGGTCAAGGAAATGCAGCAGCAAATTGAGAGGTTGAACCGCAAGTCCAGCCACGACCTCACCAATACGAAGACGGAATCATCCTATACCGCTCGGGTGACACGGTTTCCTATTCCACGGAAGTTCAAACCCCCTCACCTCAGCTCCTACGACGGCACAGGGAGTCCGGTAGACCACATCCGTACTTACAAGGCTCAGATGGCACTGGTCACTATGGTGGAAGAGCTTCTGTGCCTGGCCTTTCCCAGTACCCTCAAAGGGCCAGCCGTACAGTGGTTCCATGCTTTAAAGCCCCGGACGGTCGATGATTTCAAAGCCCTCAGTAAGCTGTTCATCAGCCAGTTTGTCGGGATGCTCGATCGGTCACAACCGAACACTCAGATGCTAACCGTCAAGCAGCGCAAAGGGGAGTCCCTAAGGGAGTATGTGGATCATTTTAACCTACAAAGGCTCCAGATTCGCAATCTTAATGAAACGGCCGCAATCATGGCCTTCTGTTTGGGAGTTCAACACACCAAGGTCGCCACGTCGTTCCATCGTGACCGACCGGCAACCCTGGTGGAGCTCTCGGAGAGGGTCGGAAAGTACATAGATACTGAGGAGTTCCTGAAGGCGAAGTGCGCCGGCCAGGTGGGAGACGAATCCCTGAAGGCCAAGCGCAAGCGTGGAGGATTCGAGAAGGGCTCGGGAAAGAAGCCAAAGCCAGATCAGAAGGATGCCCGGGGACAGCCCCCGATTGCTTTCACGCCCCTTTCCCAGCCCATACATGAAGTCATGGCCACCGCAGAGGCGTAGAGGTTGCTTCAGTAGCCAGCTAAACTCAGAGCCCCGCCCGGTAAGAGGAACCGGGACAAGTTCTGCCGCTACCATAGGGATCACTGCCATGAAACGGTGGATTATTTTAAATTAAAGATGGAAATAGAGAAGCTGATCGAGTAGGGACACCTCGCGGAGTTCGTCACAACAGGCAGACGACCCCGGCAGGACACCCGAGCTCCCAATCAGCCACCACCACTTGGCCACATCCACGTGATCTCCGGAGGAATGTTAGGCGGAGGGGATTCATAGTCGGCACAGAAGAGGCATGCTCGGGCATCCCGTGCGGATGTCTGGCAGGTCCGATCCACCGGCTCCTCCCCAACCGATGTTTTAACATTCACATCCGATGACTTACAGGGCGTCCACTGCCCCCATGGTGACCCGCTAGTAGTGACACTTTCTATAGCCAACTATATGGTCAAGAGGGTGCTAGTGGACACAGGCAGCTCGTCCGACATTATGTTCACGTCGGCATTCGATCAACTCAGGATTGCCAGGAATCGGCTCCGGCCGGTTGCCACCCCCTGGTTGGATTTAATGGTTCCAGCACACAACCGCTCGGAACAATTGAGCTTCCAGTTCTCATGGAGACCTACCCTCAGCAAGCTTCTGTGCTGACCAATTTTGTGATTGTAGAAGCCCCGTCGGCCTACAATGTCATCCTTGGCAGGTCGACCCTCAACAAGGCCAAAGCGGTCGTCTCCACCTACAGCTTAACAGTGAAGTTCCCAACTCCTCAGGGACCTGGATGCTTACGTGGAGATTAGACTATCGCCCGGAGTTGCTATGTCAGCTCGTTACGCCGAGGGGCAATCACTGAAACATTAAACATTCAAGAGATAGACCCCCGGGACCAGAGCGACACAGTAGGTCCGGTGGAAGAATTGGAAAATGTGACGTTGAATCTCGAGTACCCTGATCGCACGATCAACATCGGTACCCTGCTGGAGCCCGGCCTGAAGGAAAAACTGACTCAGTTCCTGAGGCAAAATCAAGACGTTTTTGCTTGGAGTCATGAGGATATGCCCGGGATTGACCCCCGGGTAATGTCCCATCGGCTTAATGTCAGTCCAGATTGCCGGCCAGTGAAGTAGAAAAGGAGGGGCATGGCCCCCAAGAGATAGAAGGTAGTGAGTGAAGAGGTCAAGAAGCTCCTCAAAGCCCGTTCCATACGAGAAGTCCACTACCCCGACTGGCTAGCCAATGTAGTACTTGTCAGGAAAAGCAGCGGGAAGTGGAGGATGTGTGTGGACTTCACCGACCTTTACAAAGCTTGCCCCAAGGATTGCTATCTGCTGCCCAGGATAGACCTCCTTGTAGACTCCACGGCAGGTCACTCACTCCTCTCATTCATGGATGCTTACTCAGGGTACAACCAGATCAGCATGTACCCCGGGGATGAAGAGAAGACTGCGTTCATCACTGACCAGGGCACGTATTGTTACAAGGTTATGCCATTCGGTCTCAAGAATGCCGGGGCCACCTACCAACGCCTGGTTAACTACATGTTCAAAGACCTAATTAGAAAGTCTATGGAAGTATATGTGGATGATCTGCTGGTCAAGAGCCGGGACGAGCCCGACCACCTTGAGCATCTGGCCGGGGCCTTCAACATTTTGAGAAAATTCAGGATGAGGTTAAACCCGGCCAAATGCACCTTCGGCATCTCGTCCGGGAAATTTCTGGGCCACCTAGTCAGCAGACGGGGGATTGAGGCAAACCCCAAAAAGATCAAAGCCATCATCAACATGCGGTCGCCCAAATCAACGAAGGAAGTACAGAGCCTAGCCGGACGGGTGGCCGCATTGAACAGATTTGTCTCCCGAGTTACCGACCGGTGCCTACCATTCTTTAAAATCCTCCGCAAAGCGTTCCAGTGGTTAGAAGAGTGCGAAGAGGCATTCCAATAACTCAAGAAGTACTTTGTATCCCCTCCTCTACTGTCAACACCTGTGCCGGGGGAAGAATTATTTTTATACTTGGCAGTGTCACCATCAGCAGTTTGCTCGGCACTTATTCGGGAAGAGCATGGGATACAGTTCCCAGTGTACTATACCAGCCAGGCATTACAGGGCGCAGAGAGCAAATACTCTCGCATCAAAAAACTGGCGTTCGCCCATATCTCCTCGGCCCGAAGGCTCCGCCCGTACTTTCAGGCCCATGCCATTGTGGTCCTTACAGATCAACCTCTCTGCAGAATCCTCAACTGTCCAGACACGTTCGGGAGGCTCGTCAAGTGGGCCTTGGAGTTGGAAGAGTTTGAAGTGATCTACCGACCCCGGACAGCCATCAAGGGACAAGCTGTGGCAGACTTTTTAGTTGAGTGCACGTATCCAGAGGACCCGGTTGAAGAGTCTGAGCCGCCGACCTTACCGTCCGAGTTACACTCTGATATCCCCACCTGGGTGTTGCATGTGGACGGTTCATCCAATCAGCAAGGTAGTGGGGCAGGAATCATCCTAACTACCCCCGACGGTATCCAGCTCGAATACGCGCTAAGGTTTGGGTTCCGTGCCTCCAACAACGAGGCCGAATACGAAGCTCTCTTGGTCAGATTGTAGTTGCCATCTCTATGAGTACACAATAGATTCAGGGATACAGCAACTCCCAACTCGTGGTCAACCAGGTTAACCAAGAGTACAAAGTGCGAGAAGACAACATGGTAGCCTACTTGGCCCTTGTCCGAGCGGTTTCCAAGCAGCTCCGAGGATTCTTCATCACGCAGATACCCAGAGAAGAAAATACTAGAGCCGACCAGTAGGCTCACCTCACCTCGTCTTCTGAGTCAGACTTGCCCGGGATACGAATACAATATCTACCCGAGCCAAGTGTGATCAACTCAGAAGGCATAGAGGTAGATCCAGTCACCTTGGGACCCAGCTGCATGGATCCGCTCATGACATTCTTGATGACAGGCGTGCTACCAGACGAGAAACAAGAGGCCCGCCGGGTCAAGCACTGGGCGGCCCGATACCACCTTGTTGACGACATTCTCTACAAGAGGGGATTCACTATCCCGTACCTCCACTGTGTTCACCCCGCACAGGTCCCAGCGATATTGTTTGAAATCCACGAAGGAGTGTGCAGGAACCACATTGGAGGCCGGGCACTCTCCAGAAAGGCCCTATTGCAAGGTTATTACTGGCCAACTATGGCCCGGGATTCCCAAGAATACGTCAGAAGGTGTGACAAGTGTCAGAGATACTCTCCCATGATCAACCGACCGAGAGAGCTCCAGACACCAATCCACAACCCCTGGCCGTTCGCCCAGTGGGGCATTGACATTGTCAGTCCCCTGCCGATGGGAAAAGGACAGGTCAAGTTCACCGTCATTACTGTTGACTACTTCACCAAATGGGCAGAGGCCGAGCCCTTGGCGACAATAATCAAACGGAAAATGGAGAGCTTCGTGGAAAGGAATATTCTTAGTAGGTTCGGTATTCCCTAGGTCCTGGTCAGCGATAACGGCAAGCAGTTTGACACACCTATCTTCAGGCAATTCTGCTCAGGCTACGGGATACTAAATCATTACTCCTCCCCCGAGCACCCACAAGCCAACGGTCAAGCCGATGTAACCATCCGGACAATCTTGCAGTCCATCAAGACAAGGCTTGAAGGCGCCACAGGGCTGTGGGCTGAAGAACTACCGACCCTCCTGTGGGCCTACCGCACAATACCCCGAGCGACAATAGGTAAAATGCCGTTCTCTTTAACCTACGGATTCGAGGCGGTGGTCCCCACGGAGCTCGGGTTGCCTACATATCAGGTGGCCAACTTCAGTGCACCGGATAACGAAGAAGCCCTCCGGTTAGAACTCGATCTGGTGGAGGAAAAAAGAGACCAAGCCTATCTGAAGGTGGCAGCATACAAACAACAGGTTTCTTGATAATACAACAGCAAGGTAAAGCACCGCAATTTTCAAGTCGGAGACCTCGTCCTCAAGGCAGTGAACCAGTCTACCCGAATCCCGAGTCATGGAAAATTGGGACCAAACTGGGAAGGCCCGTACAAAGTAACCCGGGTCAACCGACCGGGAATCTACTGGCTACAGAGTATGGATGGGCATGATCTCTCTCACCCTTGGAATGTGCAACACCTCCGCAAGTATTATCAGTACCTCTTAGCCACGGGAATTTAGTACTGGTAGGGAGATTTGTTTTTGTAGCTCTGATTGAGCAATAGTAATAAATTCTTGTTTTAATAAAATTGGAAAGTTCATTTTGCAAAATTACTCCTGTCAGTACACCGTGCTATGTAGAAAAGTCCTCCGGCCTAACACCGAGGCACAAAAAGACCTCGGGCTCCGAACCCAGGAACTAAAAAGACCTCGGGCTCCGAACCCAGGCACAAAGACCTTGGCTAACAACCAAGGCACAAAAAGACCTCGGGCTCTGAACCCAAGCACTAAAAAGACCTCGGGGTCCAAACCCAGGCACAAAGACCTTGGCTAACAATCAAGGCACAAAAAGACCTCAGGCTCCGAACCCAGGCACTAAAAAGACCTCGGGCTCTGAACCCAGGCACAAAATGACCCTGCAACCACCCATGTTCCAAGTCGGTTTCCTATGGTCACTCCTCAACATGCCCCCGCCTTCACAGGACGCTCGGGGGACAAGGGGATACTAGACCTAAATAGGAAATTACATAAGGCTTCACTTAGCTCCAGCCGACGACGGGGGCAAACCCCTAGGTGGCCGACGATGGCGAGCTTCAAAGAACCCTGCAACCACCCATGTTCTAGGTCGGTTTCCTACGGCCACTCACTCGTGCACTTTCGCCTTAGCAAAATGCTTGGGGGGCAGGGAAATACTAGGCCAAAATAGGAAATCACACCGGTCACTAAAAGAACTTAGAAGATATTCCTAAGTACTTACAGTGACCAGAGATAATATCCCGGATGGTAAAACAGGATACACCTATAATACACCGGGACATCTCGGATGGTAATACAGGGTATTCCTATAATACACTGGGCGATCCCTGACGCTAAACAGGACAAGTTCCTATGGCATGCTTTGCTATTACCTTTTAAAAAGGTTAGGAAGACTAGGTGTTCTACTGGTTACGGTCGTAAAACATTTGCTAAGGTAGGGGTTAGGTCGTCCAAAAATCGAGTGGATACTAGCAATTACAAACAGGCAAAGTACAAAAAAAAAAGACACAGTTAATGGAAAGGAAGTTTGACCTCAAGGGCCTTTTCATTGATTAAAACAGAAACTGTACAAAGCCTGGGGGCAGTTGTAGTAGCCTCCGAAAAAAAAACTACAACAAACAAAAAAAAACTAGTCTACAACCACCATTTCTCCCTCCTCCGCAGCCTGCTCATCAACAGAGGGGTCCCCGACCGGTGCAGCTTCAACGGCGACCTCGGAGGCAGCCTGGCCTTCCTTCCAATAACTGGACTCCGCCCAGGAATAACCAAACAAGTCCCAGTCAGGGTTGTCAGCAGCAGCCCACTTCGTCAGGTCAACGTACCCCGTGAGGAACCCAGCCTCGAATTCCTCCTCAGCTTCTTTGGCTTCAGCCTCCCGAGCAGCAGTAAGCTCCGAGAGTGTGGCCATCATGGCTGCCAGGTCCTTCATGGCGGAGATCCACCCGGCCTCCGCGGCTGCAACCTTAGTCTCTGCAACCTTCTCGACGGCGATGCTCCCAGCCTTAGCAGCTGCCTGTCGGGCGGCTCGCTCGGTTGACAGAGAGTCACGGATCTCCCCGAGCTCCAGGGCAGTTGCCCAAGATTTTTCTTCTTCCACGGTGAGAGCAAACTCCACGGAGCCCTCTCCACGAAAAAGTTAGCCTCTGCAGCGGCCAACCTCTCAGTAACGCCGAGAAGGGTGGTCTCAGCCCCGGCCGCAATACAGCCAATCTGCAAGAACAAGAAAACGTCAGTATGCGCATGGAGAAAAAGTTAATGTTCACATTGCAAAGGGACTTACCATGTGGCTGATGTTGTACAGCCAACCGATGATGGCCTCGGGGCTCAGCAGGGTGAGGGTGCACTTGTCAATCTGACTCTGCAGTAGCCCGGGTCGTACCCTTCTGCGGACGTCGTCCACCATCTCGACCTTCGGCCCTGAAGAGGGGCCCGCATGAGCTTCCTCTATGCTCGGAAAGGAGACTCCAAATGGTTTGGCAGCAGTAGGAGGTGGTGGTGGTGCAGCAATTGTTACGACAGGCGTTGAGGCGGCAACTGCCTCCTTTTCAGCCCGGATGGAAATCCCCCAGGAAATCCTCTTGAGGGGCTGGCCCTCGGCGGGGTCTGGCTTCTTCCTCTTCTGGCCAGCGGGGCCATCAGGGCTGCCTCCTTCTCCTTCTCCTTCTCCTTCTCCTTCAGGGTTATCGCGTTCTTGGGAGCCATTTCTGCAAAACCAGAGAGCATGTCAGAATTCAGTGGAGTACCAGGTAAAAAATAAAACCGGACGGACAAGTGACGGAACTTACCAGGGATGATCGACGGGAAGATAGGAGCTACAAAGTGGTACTGAGGCTCGTAAGAGATCTTCGGGATCCCCGACCGGGTCAACACCTTATTGATATCGGTCGGGTCTTCTACCAAAGACAAAATCCTCACTTGTAGCTCGTCCGGAAGGCTGGGCGAGTCAACTGCTCCCACTGCAAAGCAAACATACAAATGGGTTAGTCAAGGCAAAATAGAATGGCTAATCAAGAAAGAAAAGTGGTCGGGCTTACTCCTCAGCTCCCCCGCCCAGGAGGTCCTCAAACTGTATACCCGGTGCCTTTTCACACAGCCCCAGGGTGGACACTTGGAAGAATTTCTTCTTCCATCCTTTATTATTGCTCGGGTAGTTTACAATTATCTTCTGCCCCTACCTGGCCCTGAGCGAGAAGAAACCATACTCCCCGTGGACTTTGAAGGGTCGGTGAGTCCAGAAGAACTCCTGCAAGGTGAGCTCATACCCGAGGACTTGGGGCCACAAGGAGATGCACCCCATCAGATATCGCCAACTGTTCAGGACGAGCTGCCCGAGGGAGATCCGGAGGTAGATAAGCGCGTCTCGGGCAACTGGGTGGAGAGGCAAGCGAAGGCCTGCCATGAAAGCATATTCATACAAAGTGACAAAGCCCGACTCATGGAAGTGAGCTCCGCCATCATGGATGGCAAGAGAAAAGGGGTCGGGAAGGTCATATCTGTCCCTGATCCAATCTAAATAAGCGCCGCGCAGAATACTGACAATGGACTCGGATGAAAAGATGACCCCAGGGCAGTTCGATACAGACCCCTCGTCGCCTGAACCCCGAGATGTCGAGGCCACAGGAGAATCCCGGCGCGTTTCCTCAGGAGACGCCCGGGCAGGGATCATCCCCTCACTCTGCTGATCAGAGGGGGCCAAGGAGAGAGGGTCTAAGCTTGCACTTGAGGACCCTGACCGCAACTACTCATCTTCCGACCGGGATGACGAGTTGAAATCTGAATGGCACATGATTACGTCTGTGGAAGACCTATGGGGCAGACGACCTAAGAATGGGTCAAGAGGTAGATCAAACAACCTAAAGGGCAGGTCGTACAAGATTCTGGAAAAAATGTAACACTCTCTCAGGACTCTCCCGGGAATACCCGTTTGGTCAAACTGCTCTAGCGTACCCTCGGACTGGAAGAAATGACAAAACTGAAAAAAGAAAAAATACCACGCTCGTTATAACCCAAGTGGGTTTGCTCTCTCTAGCTTTGTTCAGAAAAGAAGAAGAGAATGAAGAACTGGAGACAGAAAGGAAGGACTTACAAGGTTATGCGCAGAAAAGAGGTCGGGAATCTTGCTCGGGATCTTGTATGCTCTCAAACCGCTCGGTAAACTCTCTCACTTGGTAGCAGGAACTAAAGAGATTAGCAAGTTTCCTTATATAGGAATAGCGGACGGTCCAGATCAATCAGATCCAACGGCTCAGGAGTTTTCATGCCAAGAACCGTCAGACAGCTGTCACCTCGAGCACGTGAAGGGCTGCCTCAAAATGCGCGCGCATTAAATGCATGATGTGACAGTCCGGTTACCACGCAACTGGTCGGTTACCAACTTCGCTGGATCCTGATCAGGCCAATTACTCCCTGACATGTGGCAATATCAACACCCGAGCTCCTACCTGTACCGGTCGGTTATTCTACCCGGTGATCTGGATTGTGGGCCCCATCTTGAGCAACATTCCCGGAGGACATCCGGATGGTTTCCAAGAAGGTACTGATTTTAGAATCCTCACCCGATGAAGCATCCAGTCAGTTTCGAAAATGGGGGACAGATGATATGTCACAAAATAATCTAGCCATGAAGCCAGCCTGCCACGTCACCAAGAGGTACCGGTTACTCCAGTAAAGGCGCCAATAGCCGAGCAATCCCGAGGTGTTTGTTAGAACCGGGCAATTCGTACCAACAAGCCGGGCATGAAAGTCGCGGCGTCCCGCGATCCCGGCCTATCCAGCAGTTTCCTAAACCAACTACAAGTCTACAAGATGGAATGTAGCAGTTTCCTAAACCACTTTGGAAACTTTCCCCAAATTATGCCAATCAAGTGTAATCAGATTAGGTTTCCTAATCCTATTAACTTACCATGTAAGGGTGGACTCTTGCATCTATAAAAGAGCCCATCTACCCTGTCAATAGGGATCCGAAAATAATTCTCTAGCTAACAATCATACAACAGAGAACTCACCATCAATATGCATATACCCGACCGGTATTACTGGTAGTGGCGCACTTCTATGTTGGCTCACCAGGCCCGCTGGTGATCTGCTAGTGAGAGCGTACAGATGCAACCGTGGACGTAGGTCACCTCGTTAACGAGACTGAACCACACACAAATTGTTCTTGTCTTTTCTCACTCTAAACCCTTCTTACCAGTTTTAGGCATCATCACTAGGTGACCACTAACTCATTTAGAAACCCCAGCTTGTGACTGTGTTAAGAGAAAAAGTTTTTAAATAGTGGAAATGATTATTATCAGAAAAATATCATCACTTTTCAATCGACTTCATTATCCTTTGTCTATTTAAAATTCTGGGAACATTGTCTTTTTTTTGCTGATTCTGAAAATAGTTGTTATAACATCAAATTTTGTTTAAGTTCATTTTTGCAAATGCCATATGATGAAAAATAAAATGTGGATAAGTTATTGAATGACCCCAAATGCTAGTTAGCACCTTTCGAAGTCAATTCTGTTACAATCTAATGGCTAGTAATTTGTGTGTGCATTAGTAAAAGCAGTGTGGTTGCCTTTCAACTTTCACAGTTATCTCGCTTCCACATAATCTACAATGTTCATTTACTTTTTCAATTGTTAGTTGATTCTTTGTGCACTTTATATTGATTTAGTAATGAGTAAAATTTCTCAGCAAGTGAAATAAAGTTGACATGATTGTCAATTGTTGAGTAAAGTTGGCCTCATGTGCTCCACGTTACCCTATCTAAGTAACCCCATGTTTTGCTCATAGTTATGCCATACATGCAGGGGCGTGTTGAGATTATAATCCCACATCTGGAATTTAAAGCCTTGTTACTCAATATATAAGATCAGGGGGCTACTCCACCCATTGCCAATTGGTTCTGGGTTGGATGCTCTAATTCAACATCAATGATTGGTCGTTTGAGGTTGGATTTTTGAATTTTTCTCCTCATTCAAGGCTCGTCGTTGTCCTTATTTACTATATTTGTCTTTCCAAAAACTGAACCATTTTTATGTTATCCATTTTCAAAATTTTCAGAATGTGCTGCCTGCAATACTACTAACCTTCTTTTCCATGTTTGACATTCTGGTCTTCTGGCCTATATTGTTGTTCTACTGGATTGTTTTGCTTTCCTTACGATGAAGCACCAAATCATGCACATGATCAATTACAAATATGTCCCACTCTACATTGGAAAGCAAGTGAGTTACGAGTAACTCTGGATATCTTTCCCTCTACTGCTTCACTTGCCTAAGAAAAATTATATTACGAACAACTCTGGATATCTTTCCCTCTACTGCTTCACTTATCTTGTCTTCATCTTGTCTTGATTTCTTATTAGATTTTAAAATTATAGTAGTTTCTAATGTTATTTAACTATTTAAGCATGGATGAAAAAATAAGTTACAGAACAGGTAAGAATAGACGTAGTTGGAGGGCATTTTATACACGTATATATATACACACATGTACATAGACGTAGACATTATATGTATCTATTTTTTTTTTTTTTTGGTTGGGATGCTTGGTCTCCTCTTGACAAGCTCAATACTAACGGATTTACTAACGGATATATCCATTAGTAATATGCGTAAATCTAAACAAAATTATTTATTTATATGCTTCCCAAATTTTTTTTCTTCACCTAATTAACAAGCATATTAATTTTCACCAAACACAAAAAATAACAAGATTAATCTATAGCCAATACAACAAAGCATAATTAATCTCTAAGAAACACATAAAGCTCAATCTATAACAAAATAATAAATATGATTCATAAAAATCATAACATGTAGAATCGCGGATAATCTACTATACTATTTAGAATATTCTCTATGAATCCTAAAAATAAAACATCAATGTATATAAATTACAAACATGTACTTCACAATATTCTCTATGAATCCTAAAAATAAAACATGAATGTGTATATATAATACAAGCATGTACTTTACACTCATGCCCTCTGACCGTTGCTCCATCCCTTTGATGTAGCAAATTAAACCCACGGTTATCACCTATGATCCAATAATTCCGATTTCTCATATTATATCCTGCATAAATGAAAGTAAAAAAAAATCTTTTAATGGCACGAAAATAATATCCAAACCAAGACATCTATCAGTATGTATATATCCAAACCAAGCTGATATCAAAAGCATTAAAAACTACAAAATTTGTGATAATACGAAGCTATTGTTGCTTTCTGAACGATCAGACCTGAGTATACATGGATACTGCCACCAATGTTCCAAAGATAGAACTAAAAAATGTCTAACTAATTTGGGGTTTGAAGGTTCACTTAGATCCATGACAGATGTACAATGCCCATAGTAATGTAAATAAACCTTCCTTAGAATAAAGATCTATATAAGACAGTTCGGTCTCTAGTTCTTTTCCTTCCACCCCCCCCCCCCCCCCCCCTTTTTTTCAATTCCTGAGTTTTTTCCTTCTGGTTCTTAGATCCTCACACTAGGTTTAGCTATAAGCCATCTCAAAAGCTTTTGTCCCTACGGGAGCTACTTGTTGCAGATTTTTTGCCACCATATCTCTGCTATGGCACAGCAGACAAGGTTAATGTATTATTCAGGAATCCCTAACCACCCCGGAGAGAGAGAGAGAGAGAGAGAGAGAGAGAGAGAGAGAGAGAGAGAGAGAGAGAGAGAGGAAGAGGGAGATGACATATTACAATATCAGTTGCTCAAAGGGTCTGATTGGTTTACAGATTCAGAGAAGGAAAAGGGAAGAAAACAAGGAAAACTATTCTCACCTGTTCTGTAACTTATGTTTTCATCCATGCTTAAATAGTTAAATAACATTAGAAACTACTATAATTTTAAAATCTAATAAGAAATCAAGACAAGAGGAAGACAAGATAAGTGAAGCAGTAGAGGAAATGATATCCAGAGTTGCTCGTAATATAATTTTGCTTAGGTAAGTGAAGTAGTAGAGGGAAAGATATCGAGAGTTGCTCGTAACTCACTTGCTTTCCAATGTTGAGTGGGACATATTTGTATTTGATCATGTGCATGATTTGGCGCTTCATCGTAAGGAAAGCAAATCAATCCAGTAGAACAACAATATAGGCCAGAAGACAAGAATGTCAAACAAGGAAAAGAAGGTTAGTAGTAATGCAGGCAACACATTCTGAAAATTTTGAAAAGGGACAACATAAAAATGGTTCAGTCTCTGGAAAGACAAATAAATTAAATAAGGACAACGACGAGCCTTGAATGAGGAGAAAATCCCAAAATCCAACCTCAAACGACCAATCATTGACGTTGAATAAGAGCATCCAACCCAGAACCAATTGGCAATGGGTAGAGTAGATTCCAAATCTTATATATTGAGTAGCAAGGCTTTATATTCCAGATGTTGGATTATAATCTCAACACGCCCCTACATGTGTGGCATAACTATGAGAAAAACACGGGATTAATTAGATAGGGTAACGTGGAGCACATGAGACCAACTTTACTCAACAATTGACAATATTCATGTCAACTTTTCTTCACTTGCTGAGAAATTTTACTCATTACTAAATCAATAAAAAGTGCACAAAGAATCAACTAACAATTGAAAAAGTAAATAAACAGTGTAGATTATGTGGAAGCGAGATAACTGTGAAAGTTGAGAGGCAACCACACTGCTTTTACTAATACAAACACAAATTACTAGCCATTGGATTGTAACAGAATTGACTTCGATAGGTGCTAACTAGCATTTGGGGTCATTCAATAACTAATCCACATTTTATTTTTCATCATATGGCATTTGCAAAAATCAACTAAAACAAAATTTGATGTTATAACAACTATTTTCAGAATCAGCAAAAAGAAGACAATGTTACCCGAATTTTAAATAGACAAAGGATAACGAAGTCGATTGAACAGTGATGATATTGTTTCTTAACACAGTCTCAAGCTGGGGTTTCTAAATGAGTTAGTGGTCACCTAGTAAATAATAGCAAAAACTGCCGAACAAAAAGGAGACTTGAATCTATTTTCATACCTTATAAGATCTTCCCACACTATATATCGATGAGTATTGGTGAACTAATTTTTAGGTAAGCAAAAATGTTCTCCTAATTATTAATATATACAACAATGCTATATACACTCTGAAAAGTACACTAAAATGTACAACATTGCTTACAAATATTGGATGTTGTGCTGAAAAACCTGCACACACAAAACACTCACTTTTGTGTGTGCAGACTCTTTAGCACAAGGTCCAACCTTTTAAAATAAAGTTGTGCATTTTGATGTGTTTTTTAGAGTGTGTGTAGCATTACTCTTATATATATATATATATATATATGCATGATGTTGGAAAGACAAGATCACAATCATTGGAACATAGAGGACACATGTCATATTGTCGTCGTTGCATGACGGCCGTGCATGGGACTGTAATTGTAAGAAAAGAAAGCAACCAAGGGCAAGGCCTTATAATATATAGTACGTACGTTTCAAAATAATAATGTTTTGACTTTAAAATTTGAATCACAAATTTAATTTTAAAAATATAATAATAACATGTGATAGAACTACCACGTATTCTGAGGCCAAATTTAAGAAGCATACGGTTACTCAGTTTCAAAATGAAGTTCTGAGACAGTGTCACAGGTGTTCTGTAGCAAAGTGACACAGCGACCTCTTTTTTTTTTTTTTTTTTTCTGGCTGAAGATTCCAGTGACATTTTTCTTCATTATTAGTACTATATTATCCCATCTGTCATCCATAGCGTTTTCTGCAAAATCTAATTTAACCGTGGCTTTGTTTTGAAGCATGATTGTAATGTGGAACGAAAATTGGATTTACATATACTTAAGGCACAAAGCTTGTTTTTTAAGTGACTTGATAGTAAGTCTCTTTGGTCATATTGTTAGGTTCTTAGAACCTGTGTTGTAAAGCAAACAATTCGTGTGGTGAATAAGTAAACGGGTGAATAAGTAAACGGATTCTACAAATTAACTGAAGTATTTAGTGAATGTCAATTTTTTGCAGTGTATATAGACAATAAGTTTTTTTAAATTAGTTTATTATCAAACTAATATAACTTTTGTTCTCAAAAGCGGGGGTGGAGCCTACATGTAATCTTAGTAGAGGTACAAATTTACAAGGGGAGCAGGGCAGTGTCCCCGACCAGAACTTTTTTCCATACCAATGCTGTAATTTGAAACTGTATTCATATTTGATCAAAAAAAATTTTCTTCATACTAGCTAGTTTCACTAATAAAATAAATAATCCTCATATATTTAGAACTTAGAAGTGATATCTATAAGGTCTTAAATACTTGAGAGTATTTGAATAAATATGATATTTATTTGGGCGAATGTTCTACAAAAAAAAAATAAATAAATTTGAAGGCCCAAGTGAGATTTTTGAATTTAGATGAGGCAGATTAAAATTTTAAGGTGGCACAAATGGGTAAAATATAAAACTCACAAGGTAAAAGAGCACTTTTTAAAATGTTGAGAGTTACGCACGCCCCGGTCCACTGCTCAAAAGTACTACTCCATAGTAGATAAAAAAAACTACTTGAACAGTTGAACTAAACCCTGTTCATCTTTAAGCTTTCTAACTAGAAGGCTAAATACTGAATGTAATTGTTGCATAATTTTATATAGTATTATAAATTAATAAGGAGTATGTATTAATACACTTGGCCCTCTATTTTTATGGTCTAATTTAGCGAAAAACTAATTAAATTCAATAATTTTAAATCCTGTGAAAGGAGATAAAATCTTACATAGTATCCTTATCATACCTAATATTTGCTCCAACTACAGGCCCTTCATTTTTTTTTTTAGTTTACTGCTCTTGGGAAGCTATATAATATTATTGGTTTAGATGTGTGTTAGAAGATGTACTATCTCAGACTTCTCAGTTCACTACCACTTTTTTAACAAGTAAAATTTTTTATTTTTTATTTTTTGAGCTCTTGAATTAGCAAATTTTACTTCTGGTTTTAAGTTGAATAAGTAATTAACTTTTAGTTGAATATATATATATATATATATATATACCATTAAATACATTTACATCCTTTGTAAGTTGATCGATTTACACTTATCTCCTATGATTTAAATTCTGGTACTAATATGTATTGTGGTTCGAGTTAAAGTACAATCGTGACTTTTTTCATCCAAGTTAATGGTTTTATACTAGGGAGTCCTAATTTAAAGGGTAAATGACTCTTTTGCCTCCAAAAGTCATATTAAAAGGAAAAGAAGTTATAAATCATTTTCTTTGGGTCAAGCACATGACTTTCACCAATCAAATCCTAAAAAATGTCAAAGGCTCTTCTCACCCATTTCAAATCGTTTGTTTTTCCTAAACGAATTGAAGTAAACAAACTTTATTTTTAACATTGTTATGAAGACTTGGGGTAATTTAGTCATTTCAACTTGTTCCGTTAACAAATTTTAACGGTTATAACTTTAGTCCGGACCACATGAGGTATTAGTGTTAAAATTTAAACCACGGGGGTATGAGTGTATTTAATCCATATATATTTAAGTGATGTACCCAATAACGTACTCTCTTTGGTAAAATCTAAAAGTGGAGTAAAAATTGACTGAAACAGGATACCATGTCATCATTTATCACTTCTTACATGTATTTTGAAACTGGGCAGATATGGAGGGATAATTCTAACGAAAATAAGGGGTCAGATGTATTAATGAAGAGATATTATTAATTAGGTATATCACGCCACTAAATACAACCGTTACATTAAATATTTAACCTTAAAAGTGGGGCAAATTGTCTGAATAACGCAACAGCCCCACCTCACCCAGCTAAATCACGGACCCCATTATTTACAAGAAACAGACCTCATGCCACCCCCATAACAACTGAAAACTGGCACACCTCTCTCTCTCTCTCTCTCTCTCTCTCTCACACACACACACACACAATTCACACACACACACTCTCTCTCTCTCTCACACACACACACTATTCACGAGTGTCATTAATCACCCATTAATTAACAGACCCAGTGAGCTGAAAATTGGAAAGAGTACTAATGCAGTGATACTATGTTTTCTCAAATATAATCTCAAACTTGCTACATCTTAAATGATATGCGAGTAATGTGATAGTAAGACCACTTCATCGATGGAATCGCTTCAACATTATTTAATTAAGATCTGGTGGAGCCACTACCACATCATCTAAGATATAAATAATATGTACAATGCAGTGTATATCACGTCCATATATATATATATATATATATATTTTATTCTTTGGCTCAGCAATGGCAATTTTTCATTAACAAAAGAACCTTACATACACCTGACCAAAATATGACTCGTGACTCGTGATTCCCATGAATCAAGCCAGCAACAAATGTATGTGCATATGCTATATGTTTTTGCATATATGTTGAATATTGGAGAATTTTTCCTTCAATAGCAAAAGTTTCGTTGTATTATAGCATTCTCAAACTTGAATAAATAATAATTTTTTATTGTTCAAAACAAATTGTGATTTTTGAGTACTGATTTGATTTGATACTTAATACTGTTCTACTACAGTAGATCTCTAGAATAATTTGCAGATATGAATATAGGAGAAATTTGGTGTCAAATCTCAATTGATTTACTTTAGGTCATTTTTAAAATTATTTCAATACTTTCATTTTAATGAAGTGAAAAAAAAAATTTGTATCCATCAAAAAATACCAACTAGATATATAATAGTAAGTGCGTAAACATTTCACTTTATATAAGCATGTATGTACATATGTATATATAACATTTCACTTTCAATTTTACATATAACAATTGCATTTAGGTAATTAATTTATTTTTATTATTTTGTCCGGCATATAGGCAATTTTACAATGATGATATTAAAGTAATTAATATTATATCATTTGTGAGACCAATGGATGGTCCAGTAGCAAGGGATTCCCTCACTTACAGGAGTTTGCAGGTTCGAGTCTCATGATAGACGATTTATAGGTTGGGAGAGCATTATCTTCCCTCGTGTAGTGCATAATAAAAAATAAAAAAATAAAAAAAATTGACCATTTTAAAATTTGATTTAGTGCTTATATATTTACTACTTTAAACAAAATATATATAAAAAAAAATTATATATCAGTTATTCTATATTGTAATTAATTCTTTTTGGTTAACTATTTTTATAAAAATGTTGTGTTATAGTATGTACAGAGAGTTTCTAATGAGAGGTCTCTTATTTAAAGAAAATGAGGACTTCTAAAGTTGAATGTTGGAGTCATTTCATAGTTGCGATAAAAGTGAGATTCGCTGTGCAGTAAATGAACACCAACGGCTAAAAGTCCTCACTGTTAGCCCGAAATGGAAACCTTAGAAGGGGTGAATAAGGTTTTGGCGGAAACGTGCCTCGGATTGGGGGGAAAGCCGATCTCAAATTAACTTTTTTAAAAACTTAATACAAAATTAAATACAAGTACAAACTATAAAGTAAAGAGAGAAGGGAAGAGACACTCGCAAACCGAGTTTTCAAGTGGTTTGGCAATCCGCACACCATGGCCCATGTCTACCCCTCAAGAACATCTCTTGAGGATTCCTTTAATCTGACCTACTTCACGGATGTAGATCAAACCGTTACAAGAGTCTTCAACTCTCCCCAAAGAAGAACACCTCTTATTTCCACACAAGGGTTGCTAACCCTCACTCTTTACAGATAATTGAATTACAAATTGAACTCTCTATCTAGAGTGAATAATACAAATGAAAGTTCACTACAATTTGCCCTCTCAAGAATTACAAATGAAGAATAACAGCAAATTAACTAACTCACTCAACTAGGGCTAAAATGTGAATAATTAAAGATCAACAAGTTGTGTGATTCAAATGATATTTTCCAATGGAATGATCAACATTAAATGGTTTGGGAAAACATGTATTTATTATAGGCCTTGAAGATTATAGCCGTTAGTGGCAAAATGGTAAATAAATGGCCTTTCAGAAAAGTATCCATTATTGCTGTTCTGCCCAATCCAGTCGGCTGAGGCCGCAATCCAGTCGACTGCTTTTCACACATTTAGAACTGCGCCATAAAAATAATCGACTGAAGTAAAGGCATTGTCGACTGTTTTTCAAACAGTTTTGAAATGTACCAAAAACCAGTCGACTGAATGAAGGGTCTGGTCGACTGATACCTATGAGGCAGAAACGATGTTTTCAAAACATAAACCTGTCGACTGTTTTCACCATCAGTCAATTGAACTTTGAAGCACCTAGTCGACTAGGAAAATGATCCAATCGACCGTTTTTCTAGTGAAAAATAGTTTTTTTTTTTTAAGGCTTTGAAACAACTTTAAACCTTTAAGCCCTTTTATGAGTGATGATCAAGGTGCTTTACATGAAAATTCAAGACTCAAACAAAGATGAAAAATCTTCAAGACTTCAAGCTTGATCTTTGCTGAGCTCCATCACTCTTGGGCTTCGCCCAATGCTATCTCATGAAATCAAACAAGGTTAGAACATTTAAGTGCATATTTCAAGAAATTAAAACAACGAGAATGACTTGATAGTTGATTGGAAAAGAGCCATTACGAGCATCCAATTATCACTAGATTTGTCATTATCAAAACAAACATAAATGATGACTTAAAGAAATTTAAGGCTAACACTCACATTCTTAAAATGAGGGATCCCTCATTAGAAGCTCTCTGATAGATATGTCAAACCAAACCAAACCAAAACAAATCAAGAGCTATATGCTCATTTTAATTATATATATTCATATCATGTTGCACTACATAATCCCAAGTCAGTCTAGGTCTGCTCCAACACCTAACCACGCCAGGCATTACGATCCTATCACTCTTTCACACAGATACGTCTATAGGTCTTTATTGTACATGGCCAAACTATCTAAGCTTATTTCCCTCAACTTACCCTCAACATGTGACACTGCTACAGTCTCTCTACTGTACTCATTTCCAATTATATCTTTCCTAGTCGTACCACACATCCATTTTAGCACATGCATAATCATCTCAGCTACGCTCATTTTGCTAATTTGTTGTTTCTTAGTTGTCCAACATTCTGTCCTGTAAAGCATAGCTAGCTTAATAGCTGTCCTGTAAAATTTTTCTTTCAATGTTATTGGTATTCTCCAGTCACATAATACGTTGGATGCAGTCCTCCACTTAAGTCAGCCTACTTTAATTGTATGAGTGATCACATTATTACCAATCTCTTTGTCTTTACTGATTATCGAATATATTATCATAATCATTATGAATAGAGAACTTAAAAATCTTGTATGGTTGTGTTATTGGATGTAATAGTAATTCAGTCAAGTTGAATATTATTTTAACAAAAAGAGACAGCTAATGTTCTATTTTCATCGTGGCCCATTTCACCTAAGCATTAGATAATAGGATGCTTTTTCCCAGCTAAATAAAAATTTCCTGATACTCAATGTTTAGGAGTTCATATAAACTATAAAGTGATACTGAAGTTGTGAAAATTGACCTTTTAGACAACGAATATGAAGTTTTTTTTTTTTAACAATCAACTTTATTTGAATAAATTTCTATTATTAAAATATCAAAAATTCATATATATCAACTTGATTAGCGTAGTTTTAGCATGTAATTAGTAACTATCATAAAGTAGATATTAGGTAAAACTTAAATTCCATCCATATTATTTGGTCATAAATTCATTCGTACGTACTATGATGAGTTGTTAATTTACTAAAAATTAAAATAACTACTCTTTGTGTAATTCTATTTAATCGTTCAACCAAAAAAAAACTTCTATTTAATTAAAACTCTTGCAAGCTTGTATTCAAATATGACTTTTCTCGAGTAATTCATGGAAAGGAAAGTTGCCAAGGAAACAAAACTAAGTGAATATTCCTTTCAAAGAAAGAAAATGTCATTATCAAAACTAATAAATACGATTTATCTACAAAAAAATGTTGATCTCAACGAAAAAAAACTCATCTTTTGTACAGAATCTCATCCTCGATCTGTGATATTATTGGATGCATTATTTACAACAAATCCAATACCAAACTAATTCTTGACTAATTTTTGTACTTCTTAATATATTCATTAAGCCTCAAGTTCTACACTTTTACTTATTTTCAACACCACAGCTATTCTTTAAATCACTTTTAGATTTATGCATTTTATTTACATCAATATCTTATATTTTTTTAGTCCCACATTTAATTGAAGAGATAAAACTAAATTAGTCTTAATTCCATGTTTGTCTTCTAAATCTCTCATTATACATTTCTTATTTAATGCTATGGCTATTTGATGTTTTCTTACATGATTTTTCAATTTTTCTTTAAAATTAATGTACGTCATTTTTTCTTCGACCCCCTTGTTAAGTCCAATCTTTTCCAATGAAATATTCTTTTTATCACTTTAGGCAATGTTTTTAAAGCCGGACCGTTCATCGAACCGGAAAAATGACCGGGTCAAGGGTTAATGGTTCAACCGTCGGGTGAGCTGGAATCGAACCGTGACGTCATAATTACCTAATATTTGTATTTATTTATATAATATTATAAATTAATATTAACATAAAATATATATATATCACATAAAAAATACTAAATTAATAATGTAAAACCATAAAAGAGTTAGAGATAGTTCTATCTTTTTTTTTAATACTAAATACGAAATCACTCACAAGTCACATATACTAAATCACTCACAAGTCAAAAGTTCTATCTATTTTTTTTAATAAGAATCATAAGATGTAGTTCACAAATACTATATTATGTTGGATTAGGGGTACTCGAAAAATGGATAAGAAACAATGAAATACAGAAAAAAGAACTTCAAAGATCGAGCACGTATTAAATACGCTGTCCGAAAACAAAGTTACGCCCCACACACGGTTGCAAGTGGACTATGACGTCTTTGTCTTGAGGATACTACGATCTAAGTTAATAGAGGCAACAATCTCTATTAACTTCTGCTGAATTTGTGTATATAAATTGCTCTCAAAAGACTCAAGAAATTAGGTAGAAGAAGAGACAAAATCTGGACATGAACTCCATGAACTATTTTATAGACTAACTAGCATACATGTATATATAGAGGTGTCTATAGGGTAAGAGACATGTCTCTACACAACCGGTTGTATCCCAACACCTTTAGAACATGTCTGTGTATGTAAATGCACGTTTAGAAACCAATATAACAGATATACATCGTTCAAATTCGAAGTTGAGACATGAAAAGTCACAACTTTTCAGTTCTGGGCCCTCTCGACCGGTCTAGTTGACCCGGTCGACCGGTCGAATGCCCCTCTGAAACTTTCTCGAAACTTTTTTCAGTTCTGGGCCCGCTCGACCGGTCGAGTTGACCCGCTCGACCGGTCGAATGCCCCTCTGAAACTTTCTCAAAACTGAAGCTAAGAAAATTCCCGGCGCTTTTGAATAAACGCCGTTAATTTCCGGCGCTTCAAGACAAACGCCGTTAATTCCTGGCGCTTCAGGACAAACGCCGTTAAAACGATGTCTCCTCATTCACACCTCAATTTTCTAACAATCCCCCACATGTGAATGACATGGTTTTCTAAACTTGACTCAATGGACGACAAAAACAACGAGAGCAACTAACGGACTTGTGATGCGTTAGGAGAGTGTCTTTTGGACTTGAACTTTCCCTTAGTGAACACCTAATGGACTTACTCGGTGAAACGGTGTACATTAACGTATTGAACCGTCCAACCTTTTAGTGTAAACCAACATTAGATACCACACACCACTTATCCTTATACACTTTAATTCATTCGGTTGTGTTCATTTTGGTCCTGAACAAGATCCTATGTTCATGAGAACTCTTAGAGAACCAAGCCTTTTAAATTCTCATAGAAGCGACCCCACTTCTTTTCTCATATAGGTGACATCAATTTAGAGTACTAGCATTTACTCATCAACATCATTAAATGTAACAACATAACCTCAACAATTTTATTACACACCAATTCAATATACAAGAATGAAACCATTTATTACAATTGTGTGTTTACAACATGAACTTCCCCAACTAGTTTGCCTATTGAACCTAGATCTTGGGATCTCCAGTCAACTAGGTTAGGTTTCCGCCCGGGATGTTCAAAGTATTGGCTTTAGGCCCATTCCTTTTGTAGTATATTGAACTTGATCTCTATGCAATCCTTTCGTTAGAGGATCCGCAATGTTCTCTTTGGACTTGACATAGTCAATCGTTATAACACCACAAGAGAGCAACTGCTTGATCGTATTGTGTCGTCTCCTTATATGCCTTGACTTGCCGTTATAAACGGCATTCTTAGCCACAGATGACGCCGCATTGCAATCACAATGCACAACTATAGCCGTTACCGGCTTTGGCCACAGCGGAATATCTTCTAGGAAGTTTCGAAGCCACTCGGCTTCCTCACCCGCCTTATCTAAGGCAATGAATTCCGATTCCATCGTTGAACGTGCTATACACGTTTGCTTTGTTGATCTCCAAGAAATCGCAGCTCCACCTAAAGTGAATACATACCCACTTGTGGACTTAGTTTCTTGACTGTCCGAGATCCAATTAGCATCGGAGTATCCCTCTACCACGGGTGGATACCGAGTGTAGTGCAAACCATAGCTCATAGTATGCTTTAGATACCTTAACACTCTAATAAGAGCATCCCAATGTTCTTTCCCCGGATTGCTAGTGTATCTAGCAAGTCTCCCCACCGAATAAGCAATATCCGGTCTTGTACAATTCATAATGTACATCAAACTTCCAATAACTTGAGAATATTCAAGTTGAGATATGGCAACCCCCACATTTTTCCTCAACTTGCAATTTGCATCAAACGGCGTTAAGGCCGCTTTACAATCAAATTGTCCAAACTTCTTTAATATTTTCTCAACATAATGTGATTGTGTGATATGATATCCATCGGAAGTTGATTTCACTTGCACACCAAGAATAACATCGGCTTTACCCATGTCTTTCATGTCAAAGCTTGAGTTTAACAACTTCTTAGTTTCATTGATAACCTTCTTGTTGGTACCGGTTATCAATATGTCATCAACATATAAACACATGATGACATAAGAATCTTCAAATTCTTTAACATATACACACTTATCGCATTCATTGATTTTGAAACCATTTGCGATCATGGTGTGATCAAACTTTTCGTGCCATTGCTTTGGCGCTTGTTTCAAGCCATAAAGAGACTTAACAAGTCGACACACTTTGTGTTCTTGTCCCTTTATAATGAAACCTTCTGGTTGTTCCATATAGATCTCTTCATCTAGATCTCCATTAAGGAACGCTGTTTTTACATCCATTTGATGTAATTCTAAGTTATAGACAGCGGCTATAGCGATTACTATCCTAATGGATGTAATCCTAGTGACAGGGGAATAGGTATCAAAGAAATCTAATCCCTCTTTTTGTCTATAACCTTTAGCTACCAACCGAGCCTTGTACTTATCAATAGTACCATCGGCCTTGAACTTTTTCTTGAATATCCATTTGCAACCAATTGGTTTACTTCCCGGAGGCAAGTTAACCAATTCCCATGTATGGTTTTGCATAATGGAATCCAACTCACTATTTACCGCTTCTTGCCAATATGGCGCTTCGGGTGTACTCATAGCCTCGTTAAAGGTTTGAGGATCCCCCATGGTAGCTAGTGTCACAAAATCCGGTCCAAAAGAAGTAGCTTTTCTAGCTCTCTTGCTCTTTCTAGGAGCAACATCGGTTTCTTCGTCATCACGAGGATTAGACGAAACCTCTTCAGCACTTCTTTTAAGAGTTGAATTTTGTCTTCCTTCTTTAAAAGGAAAGATGTCCTCAAAGAATTCGACATCCACCGATTCTATAAATGTATTAGCATGAATATCTACATTATCGGATTTAACCACAAGGAACCGATACGCAGCGCTATTAACGGCATATCCAATAAATACACAATCCACGGTTTTAGGTCCAAGCTTTGTCCGTTTTGGAAGCGGAACTTGTACCTTAGCTAGACACCCCCACACTTTCAACTTTTTATAGGAAGGTTCTCTACCTTTCCACACTTCATAAGGAGACTTGTTAGTCTTCTTATGTGGAATCCGATTTAGGATCACATTCGCCGTGAGAATGGCATCCCCCCACAAGTTATGTGGCACTCCCGAGCTATTTAACATAGCATTAGCCATTTCCTTGAGAGTTCGGTTTTTCCTCTCCGCTACACCATTTTGTTGCGGTGTATACGGTGCCGTAGTTTGGTGAATTATGCCATTAAGTGCACAATATTCGGCCAATGGAGTTGACTCGTACTCACCTCCCCTATCCGACCTCACCATTTTAATTGTGTTTGAAAGTTGATTTTCAACCTCGGCCTTATATGTCTTAAACATATCTATGGTCTCATCCTTTGAGTGCAATAAATAAACATAACAATATCTACTTTTATCATCTATGAACGTAACGAAATATTTTCTTCCACCTCTTGTTGGAGTTAATTTTAAATCACATAAGTCCGTATGAATTAAATCTAATAATTCACTTGTTCTATCTATGGATTTAAATGGTTTTTTAGCAAACTTAGATTCAACACATATTTCACATTTATGAGTTTTATCAATTTCAAATTTTGGTAATAGTCCTAAATTCATCATCTTATGCATATATTTGAAATTAACATGTCCAAGCCTAGAATGCCATAAACTACATAACTCAACAATATAAGAAGAACTTATTTCATTCTCATTAATATTAATTTTAGGAGTACAATTGACTTTGAAGAGCCCATCACACATATAGCCCTTCCCTACATACATTCCACCCTTAGTTAATACAAATTTATCGGATTCGAAGACTAGCTTGAATCCTTTCTTGCTAAGCATAGGACCCGACATCAAATTCTTTCGAATTTCGGGTACATGTAGCACATCTAGGAGAGTCATCTCTTTGCCGGATGTGAATTTTATTAACACATTCCCTTTGCCTTCAACGGTTGCAGCCGCGGCATTTCCCATATAAAGCCTCTCACCACCTTCCAACTTTGTGTAGGTAGAAAACATGTTTCGATCTCCACAAATATGCTTAGTGGCCCCGGTGTCTATCCACCAACTCTTTGAGTCGGTCACAACACAAGTTTCCATGATTACCGCCGCAAGATCGTCGGTCTCCATCATGTTTGCTTGGTTAGGCTTTTTGTTCCCTCCATTAGATCCCTTCTTATTTCGACAATCGCTTGCGCGATGCCCGGGTATTCCACAAACCCAACAATTCCCTTTGATTTTCTTGGATTTGTGGTCATTGGAATTATTGTATGTAGACTTCCTTTTTGCTCCCTTAGTATTACTTTTATTTTTAACCTTTGAAGACTCACCTTCAACAAGATTTGCCTTAGACTCGATAGATCCTTGCAGCCCATTCTTGTCTCCTTTCCGGTTGTCTTCCTCTATCCTTAAACGCACTACCAAGTCTTCCATTGACAATTCCTTGCGCTTGTGTTTTAGATAGCTCTTGAATTCCTTCCACAATGGCGGCAACTTCTCAATGATTGATGCAACTTGGAATGGTTCACTAATAGCCATTCCTTCCACATGAATTTGATTGATGATGACTTGTATCTCTTCCAATTGCTTAACCACCAGAATAGAATCCACCATTTTGAAATCTAGAAATCTTCCCACAATGAACTTCTTAGTCCCCGCATCTTCTGTTTTGTACTTCTTGTCTAGAGACTCCCAAAGTTCCTTTGCACTTTCAAAGGTAGAATAAACATTGTAGAGAATATCCTCCAGCCCATTTAAGATATAATTGCGGCATAAGAAATCCGAGTGATTCCATGCTTCCAAAGTGGCTTCTTGTTCTTTGGTGGCATTTTCTGTAGGAATCACCGGTTTTGCCTCACGCAGAATGTGTGCGAGGTTGAGAGTAGTGAGATAAAATAGCATCTTCATTTGCCATCTTTTGAAGTCTTCCCCCTTAAACTTTTCAGGCTTCTCGGCATGGGTGTTCTTGACAATGGTTGCTACTGTAGTTGATGTTTCTCCGGCCATCTTTCAAGGATATATAACTTTGTTTTCGATTGTTGGATTAGGGGTACTCGAAAAATGGATAAGAAACAATGAAATACAGAAAAAGAACTTCAAAGATCGAGCACGTATTAAATACGCTGTCCGAAAACAAAGTTACGCCCCACACACGGTTGCAAGTGGACTATGACGTCTTTGTCTTGAGGATACTACGATCTAAGTTAATAGAGGCAACAATCTCTATTAACTTCTGCTGAATTTGTGTATATAAATTGCTCTCAAAAGACTCAAGAAATTAGGTAGAAGAAGAGACAAAATCTGGACATGAACTCCATGAACTATTTTATAGACTAACTAGCATACATGTATATATAGAGGTGTCTATAGGGTAAGAGACATGTCTCTACACAACCGGTTGTGTCCCAACACCTTTAGAACATGTCTGTGTATGTAAATGCACGTTTAGAAACCAATATAACAGATATACATCGTTCAAATTCGAAGTTGAGACATGAAAAGTCACAACTTTTCAGTTCTGGGCCCTCTCGACCGGTCTAGTTGACCCGGTCGACCGGTCGAATGCCCCTCTGAAACTTTCTCGAAACTTTTTTCAGTTCTGGGCCCGCTCGACCGGTCGAGTTGACCCGCTCGACCGGTCGAATGCCCCTCTGAAACTTTCTCAAAACTGAAGCTAAGAAAATTCCCGGCGCTTTTGAATAAACGCCGTTAATTTCCGGCGCTTCAAGACAAACGCCGTTAATTCCTGGCGCTTCAGGACAAACGCCGTTAAAACGATGTCTCCTCATTCACACCTCAATTTTCTAACATATTAGAAATTAAAGAAATCAACTAAATTAAAGAAAATTAAAAAAATAAACTAAATTAAATAAATCTAAAGAAATGACTCACAAGTGTTAGAGATTAAAGAAATCAACTAAATTAAAGAAAAAATAGACAATAAACTAAATTAAAGAAATCTAAATAAATGACTCACAAGAGTTAGAGATAAAAGAATTTAAAGAAATGACTCACAAATACTAGATCGGAGAAGGGAACAAGAGGCGACGCAGGTCTGGGCAGCTACAGGCGGCGCAGGTCCGTCGATGGTCCAGGCGGCGGCTCCGGCTCCAGTGTGGCCCGATCTAAAGTCCTCTTGACTCTTGAGTTTTGGGCTCTTGACTTCTTGAGGTCTAGAGAGTGGAAGAGACTAGAGAGTAGAGAGTAGAGAGGATCAGAGGAATGAGAGACAGAGAGAGTTTATAAGATATGAGATGATCAGAGGAATGAAAAAGTGAGAGACAGAGAGAGTGAGAGACAGAGATGAGATAAATCTTAACTGACCCAAAAAAATGACTTTAAGTCTAACCTAACTAAACTAATAAAATAATAGGTATAAATTATAATAAACAATAAAACTTACAAGATAAAAGACCCAAAACAAAAAAATAATAAATCTCTCGGTTTCTCCCGCTTAAAATTTCGGAGCCGGTTAACTTTAAAAACCGTTAACGGTTTTTCGATTTTCCGGTTCAACCGGTTAACCCGACGGTTTTTCCCGGCTATGTGCTAAATGATGATTACCGGTTCAAATCGAGCCGGGAGCCTGACCGGTCGGCGGTTCAACCGGTCAAACCGGCCGGTCCGGTCCGATTTTCACAACCATGACTTTAGGTGTAGTCATAGTTTGATATTTCTATTAGAATTTTAAGTAGATGCTTTTTTATTTTCTTTTATTTATATCTACTCATTATTTTTCCCAAAAAAAACAACTATTCTAATTTATGATCATATTTATCTTCTAGCTTTCATTAGAACCACAAGGAGCCTTGGATAGAAATTAAAATATGTAAAATTTTAAATTGTAGCATGCAATTTAATTTTTATTTATTACCATGTAGTTGTTCAGAAGTTTGTCCTCTAAAATTTGAACATTTTAAATTAGCAGATAAATTTTTGTCATTACTAATTCAAATTACATTCAATTAAGCCGAGAACTTCAGTGGTAAAATTTAATTTTTTGTTTCCTATAGTCTTTTGATATTTCTGAATAGAAGTTTGGTGTAACCAAAGGCTACTAAGATGGCATAGATCAAGTCGAAAAGAGCTTGGCATGTATCAGTCCCTTCCAATGCATAGGTTCGGTGTTCGAACCACATCCCTCCCTCTCCCATATCAAAAGAATAAAATAAATAAAAGGCTACTAAGATGAAACTTAATTCAGTGCAATTACAAGGTATGAAAACTTTTTTAACTTTTATTTTTTTAGGCACATTGTCCACTATGTTACTTCTTTCTAGTGCCGTTAACCTCAACTTTTTTAGACACGTTATCCATTACGTACGTTACTCTTTTTTTTTTTTTTCTAATGTCGCTAATGAATTTTCTTGAACGACGTGCAATTATACATGTCTTAAGTGTTCCAATTAAGATATATATGTATATATATATAACCTAAAATAAATCTTTGAAGTAATTACCGGATATCTATTAATTGAGGGGGAAAAATTAAAAAAAAAAAAAAAAAAGACAAAAAAGAATCTTTTAAAAAAATAGAACCCTGACCAGTAAAAGGAAGAAGTCCAAGACTACTTGAGTTGTGTATGGCTCATGCACTTTGACGACTTAATGATGGAAGTAATGGAGTCCTTAAAAGATGTAATCTAAATTTGTTGGATTCTAAGAAAATAAAACTAATTAAATAAATTAAACATTAAGACAAGCTGAAAAAAAAAAGGAACATGAGTCTGGCAAAAAAACAATTCAATTAGGAACGTTAGTTAAAAAGTTCTAATCCACCAAAAAAAAAAAAAAAACAAAACAAAACAAAAGGAAAAAAAAACAAAAAGATAGCACAATACTAACGTCCAAAATTTCTCAGACATATTAGTAGGGCTCGAAGTTTTGAAGAAAATGGTTAGTAATGTCCTAACTTTGAGTCCCACATTATGTAATTGATTAACAATACGAGTGAGCCCATACATTGATGATATTAGCTAAACATGTCTCCAAACACACATGACATGGTAGAAAATAAAAAGTAAGATTCTCATAGGCAGATCAAAAAAAAAATGGCGTACCAAATTTATTAAAACTCTAAAAAATTTATTTAAGTAAAAGTGAACCGATTGATAAAAGTGCAAAACACTTAACGGGATCGGTGCACTTATCACTACACCAAAAGTGTCCGACAGGCACTTTTTGCGCATTTTTATTTGGCATTGTTTGCACTCTTTGCGCATTTTTATTTGGCATTGTTTAAAACAAAATGCCAAAATTTGGCACGGTTTTAGGCCAATCTGGAATTGTTTCAAACAGTACCAATCTGGTTAATATACCGTGCCAAAAAAAATCCCAAAAATGATTTCCCTCCAACACCCTCCAAACGTGTTGACTGAAAAATATAAACCCCCAAACCACACCCCCCCCTATCCCCCCCCAAAAAAAAAAAAATCATTTTAGGGTGCCAAATCTTTAAATCTGGTACCATTTGATCAAAATCTGGTATTGTTTTGAGCAGTGCCAAAAAATTGGATCCCCTATATTTGGCACTAAAAAAACATTGCCAGATTTGGTCAGGCACTGTTTTAAACAGTGCCAGTTTAGCGTTTTTGGTGTAGTGTATATATAGTATAGTATAGATTTTTCCGAAAAAAAGTATATATAGTATAGATATAGATATTTACTATCGAGATCACAGGAAAACAAATCATTACATGGTTTGTTAATTGGTTTAATAAATGATTTTTCACACAAAAAGTTTTGAATACCATTACTACAGAAAAAAGGAGACTACATGGGGATAAAGAACTATAGACAGTTCATTACCCTTCACTACAACAAAAACTCTTATTATGACTTTAAAAAAAGTAATATATATATATATATATTTATGACATGTTTTAAGCTTTTAAAATAAGTCGTAACATTGAAGTCATAAATAAATTCAAGTTTGTTAAAAAAAAGTCATAAATAATTATTGCTTAAACAATAGTTCTAAAAAAATGTCATAAAAAGTGAATGGTTTAAATTATTTATGACTATTTTTTAATTATTACAGTCATAAATAATCTTTTAAAAAAGTCATAAATAATCTTAAAAAAAAGTCTTAAATAATAGTTTAAAAAGTCTTAAATAATCTTCAAAAAGTCATAAATAATCACACTCTTTATGACTTTACTAGAACTGTTGCTAATTTATGATTATTTTTGTGCAACATGCATCTATAATGATATGAAATTACAATACCAAATAAAAAGGCAGCTCAATGATAAAAAAGAACTGGGAGATTTCTGTAGATAATTTGGTTATGATATCCCTTATACCAAACCTCCTAAAAGAAATAATAGGGGAAAAGGGAATCAAACTACTAAAAATATCAGGAGAAAGAATCCTCCTCCTAAACCACCTCCCAGGAAAAGAAACTCAAAAGAGATCTGAAAAGGCCTCTATTACACAAGAAACTCGTGTTTGCTGGAAGTGTGGTAAAGTATGACATTTAGCAAATAAATGTACTACTAAAAAAAATGGCTGAATTAAATATTGATGAAGGCCTTTAAAGCCCAGCTTTGTAAAATCTTGCTTAACACTTCTCCTGAAAATTCCAAAGAAGAAAACATGGATGATGAAGGATATTCAGAAGAATTCCTCTCAAAAGAAGAGGAAGAACATCCTTCATGTAACAATGGTTTTTCTGAAGCTGATTATTGGAAGGCAATTGCAATTATGAATGGCCTTACCATTAATGTTCTTACCGTAGAACAAAGTAATATGCTAGACATAATTGATACCATTACTGATCCTGAATTAAAGGTTAATGCAATTATGTATTAGTCATAGTAATAATAAAGATATTCCTAAGAAAAATACTTATAGGATTCCCCAATGTAGTATTCAGGAAATATTTAACAGAATGGATAAGGTTCAAAAACCCATTACCATTCAAGATTTAAAACATGAAGTCAATTTGGTTAAAACAGAAGTTGAGAATCTCCAAATTGTATTTGCAAAAATGGAAGAACAAATTTCTATTTTAAAAATTCAAAACTCTTCCATATCTCAAGATTTTACCCCAGCAGAGGATAATCCTGATGACAACCATAAAAAAGATTTAGGGAAGCAATACCTGCATATCCTAAATAAATTACTTATCAAAACTGGTACATCAAAATTACTTTGGTAATCCAAAATGAATATACCATTGGCAATGCTATTGCACTTGTTGATAGCGGAGTTGATCTTAATTGCATGCAAGAAGGCATAGTACCAACTAAATACTTTGAGAATACTAGCAGTCTCTTACTTTAGCTAGTGGTTGCAAAATGGCTATACAATTTAAACTATCTGATGTTTTTATTTGTAATGAAGGAACATGCATACCCTCTACTTTATTACTTGTTAAGAATTTACAAGTAATTTTGGGCAATCCTTTCTTAATCTTTTAATGCCTCTAACTAAGATTGATCAGACCGGCATTTACTATAATTTTAAGAATAATGATCTGGTTTTTACCTTTTTAAGAGAATCGGAAACAAGGATTGTTAATGAATTAAATCTTTTAGATTTAAAAGAAAAACACCTTGAATATCTTCAAGAAAAAGCTAGAATCATGCATATTGAGCAACAACTTAAGATGCCTAATGTTTCTAGAAAATTGAAATTTTAAAAAAGGATTTCCAAGCTAAAGTTTGCAGTGAAATTCCTAATGCTTTTTGGATAAGAAAGAAACATATTGTTTCTCTCCCCTATAAGCATGATTTTGATGAAAGAAATCAGATTCATACCAAGGCTAAACCTAGCCAGATGAATTATGGTCCATTTAACATAATGGTCTTGTACTTTTAGCCCCAAAAATAAAAAAGTTTACTAAATTGAATAGGAGTAAAAGAAACTTCAATATCACCTTCTTTCATTTGGGTGATTTGATCTATTTGAGATGGAATAACTTGTGCAGGAGGGACTGCATTAGGTAAAGTCCAATCCGTTAGGAAATCAATTTCTTCCCATTTAATAAGTCTAGGTGTAGCAATATTTGTAGTGAGACAATTGTTGTCTATTGCTACAGTCTTTCCTGGTTCACTTCTTAATATAGCATTAGGACATAGGGTGTTTGTTACTTTATAATAAATCCTTTATGTTGTATTAATAGTACTAGTACCAGGTAAAAAGTTATAGCCTCTTGTTTGAATTTTTAAAGTAGCAGCTTCCAATAGATACTTACACTTAAGTGAAAGAGTAAGAGTAGGATAAACATAAAAGTAAACGGGTCCAAGACATAAATTAGTCTAGATTATTCCCATTAAAGAAGGAACAAAATATGTGCATCTAGAATCTCTAAGGTATGCTAGTATACTTGCATTTAATCCTATAAGACTGAGAGGTCTAAATGCCACTTGTATACACCCAATATGTATATATTTATACTTATCAAGACTTTTTTCAATATCCTTTAGACTTAAGAGTCTAAGGGTTTGTTCTTCATCCTCTAGAACAATATCTTGTTCTATAGTTTTAACATGATCTTGTGAAATAAAAGAGAAATTTCCTCTTTTACAAATTTGTTTACTAGAAATGGATGGAATTGTCCTTTCATTTATCTATTGCGTTTGATCATACACAAGTAGTTCTATATTAACAACATTGGATCTAGATCTTGACGATGATCCAGGCCCTGATCTGGAAGTTCTTTTGAACATTCCAAAAAGAGGCAACCTTGGTATAATATAAAATTATAATCTCATAATGCTATATAAATATGGAATTCAAATAGAATGCATACCAATTAACAACTGTTATAGCCAAAACGCCAGTCCTCAGGCGTGAACAAGCCCAAACTATGCAACTAACGGTACAGGGATTCCCACAGAATTATCATATCAATATAGAATCATTAATTATAATACTTATATATATACCATGGTGGCCTCAGTAACTAGCCATACATGGCTCGGATACCAAAACAAAACAGGATCAAAATAGAAATATTATTACTCAAAACAAAATAGGATCAAAATAGAAATATTATTACTTACTTATGGTGTACCACTTTTACAGAGAGGATGGAAGACTATAGAGGGAAGGGAGATGAAATGGGAAAGGGGGAGGAGAGAGATGTCCTTCCACAGACTGGAGGGTAATCTTAAATAGAAAATAAAAAGGTCTACAGTTCTAGACAGTTTACTGTGGATAAATAAGGAAAAGATAATAGACAAAGCACGTGTCTGTCAATGGTGGAGTCGAATCTTTGCCTTTATCTTTATACTATAAAAAAACCGATGGTTTCCCAATACTATGGGTGAAACCAATGGATGCATAATCGTCACTGCATGCATCACAGATGGAATGACGTCACTGCTTACTCCAGTGTGGCTTTATTGCTGGCAGGGCCAAGGTTCTCTTTATCATTCAAATCCCTAGTTGTGGCAATAATGGCGTCAAAGAAGTCTTCCATTATTAGGGTCTGACTGGTAACCAAACCAGTTTCCATATCTTCTCTATATCGATCTTGGGCTTCTCCAGCCAGACATCCAAAAGAATTGGGTTGCTGATGCTATGAGGAGGAGGCCACCTTGTTCTGGGGCAAGCTGGGAAACTTGAGAAGTCATGAATTGGTCTTTAAGAGCTTCTATGACTTTAACCTGAGTTTCTTCCCAAGAAAGATGAGGATATTTATCTTTAATTGATCTGAATAAAAGATTAAACAGATTAAGTTTAGAAGAAGCAATAATTAAATTATCGTTATTCTTCTTCTCTTCCTCGTCAGCAATTCTGACATATTCTTTGGTGGTTCCTTCGATTCTTTCCAAAGCAGACTTGGAATCAAATCCACTCCACCATTTGGACCAAAGAGTCCTTTGAAGCACTGGTATAGCTTCGAATTGTCAATTCCATGTTGAATATCCCATTTCGAAATCCAAACAATCCTGAATCCAGCAAAGAAGAAGAAGAATACATTTATTTTCCTATGGGAGGGTTAGAAACCCATTTTCCCTTGATGAATGGATAATAATCATACCATATGGTAAAATAGTCCAGCATTTCTCTTGGAATAATGCTAATTTTTGGACCCATTTTTTTCCACCAATGATAAAACCAAGCAGGGATATTTTTATCTCCCCTTTTCTTAACAATTTCATCATTAATAACAAAAAGCCAAATATGCTTTTGCAAAGGATTCTGGTAATAAAAGGTACTGCAATGCCATGCCTTTATGTAATCCCATTAATTATAAGTAACTGGATTTTAGGGTTTTCGCTTGAGCAGGGTTAAGTCCTCATTCATCAGCATGAAGAACTTTAATAATATAACATTTAGAATGCGTATTAGCCCTCTTTTATCATTTGGATTGAGGTGAAAATGTTCAATATTAACATATCCAGTTTCCATTAATATTGCATCATATCCATGTCTAGGTTTTGATTCATGGTCATAAAATTGTGATTTCCCAAATATCTTTGCTTAAGGCCATGCTCCTATCTTTAACATTTCATCTTTAGGATAAGAATGTTTTCCAGAAACAGTTTTTACTGGAAAGTAGGATCCTGTACTAAGATGGCCTTAGCAGTTGGCTTAGAAGGACCAGCCTTGGATGGCTGTTCTGACCCTTTGTTGGGTTGGAAACCCTTTGTTGGGTTTTGTTGCTGGCCTTTCCCTTTGTTGGGACGCCTTTGAGAAAATTGAAATCCTCCTTTATTAGGAGGCTGCATTCTATTTTTCTTGCAAAAATTCCCTAATTACACTATACCAAAATGGCTGATTTGTGACGGTTTTAGACAGTGACAAAGGCCCTTTATCACAGTTATTATCCGTGACATTTTCGGGTGTGACACAAAGTATTATCACTGTCATAAACCATGAAAAATGGCCTTTGTCACGGTTCATTTGTTACACTTTAAAAGTGACATATCACTTTCAATTGTCACGCTTTTGTCAGCGTTTTAAACAGTGCCAATTTACTTATTTGTCATGGTTCTAGACCGTGACAATTTATGTTATTGGTCACATTATTTTGTCACAGTTATAGACCGTGACAATATATGATATTTTTCACAATCATTGTCATGGTTTTGGACTGTGACAATTATTAAGAGTAGTGACTCGTATGTAAAAATAATGTCACAGTTACTTAAGCAATATAAACACCAGCACCAAATTTTTTTTTTTTTAAAAATAATCTTATTTTTGCAAAAATTCACCCTATTATTTTTGTTACTTAAGCAATATAAACACCAGTACCAAAAACTACAATCCAATACAACCTATTATAAACGCAAATTGTAAGATCACCAATAAACACAATTGCATGCATTATCAGTTTTCTCACAAAAGAAAAAAATCAAACTCATAACTTTAGCAACCCAAAAACCTAATATAAAATGACAAGCATTACAGAGAATATTATTGTCTAAAATAAATCTATGAAGTCCACAGATAATCGTCATCTTTGTCATACGCCTCTTGGCCCCGTTGCTACGGCTTCCAATGCATATCCTCCTCAATGTTCACATTGTGCAAGGTAGCCTCCTCGCATTCAACTAACTCCATGTCAGGAAACGACTTCAAGAGCCTTGTACTGATCCCTCATCATTTATTGCCTTGAACTGGTCTGCGAGTGTAAAAACAACAAAGACAAATGACTTGTCATTCGAATGGTAAACCCCCGGGGCCCATTGAATACCCTATTAACCCAGTGGACCTGGTAAATCACAAGACTTACGCCTTGTGACCACCCCATTAGTTGGACATTAGGCCTCCGAGGAGTACTCCTAAAACTCTACTTCTCCGCCACTGAGGAAGTGGTTGATTTGTGTCATAGAAATAAGATGAAGATACCAAAGTGAGTTAAAAAATCCAGGAGAGGGAGGTTACTATGCAATATGCGTCCCTTATGAGGTTGTACTTTTTTCCCTTCACAATTAATCTCAGTTAAACTTACCTTTTACAATACTCTCATAAAACTGACAATAGTGTATATGTAAAGTATAGCATGATACTCAGCCTGTGTAAGAAGGTAAAATGGTTTGACACCACGTGCAACAGCCATATAGGTGATAGTAAAGTTTTCATAAATGACTTGACATTCGTAACTTTAGTAAAAATCAGCTAGATGTACAACATCATTCAAGCATGTATGAGAAAAGGAATCTTCTCAGCTCATTTTGATAATGCATTTTCTAAGGAGAAAAAGAATCTTCTTAGCTTAGGTATGAGAGCTAGAACTGAATTCTACTTAGGAATCTCTTCAAAGAAAAGAACATTGATATTCAACAAAAAAGCAAGCACTAAGGAATTTGAATCTAAGATACTTGAGACATGAGCAGTACAATAGGAGAAAACAAAATCACGGTTTAAAACCAGAAGAGAAGACCACTAGAACGGCTAACATATCGCCAAGTACCTCTGCAATCATATGACCATCATTCACAGTTAACAATGTGCGTTAACAAATTAAAGAACAAAATGTCCACCCAAAAGTCAATATCCTCTATATTATATACATATTGGTAAATTCATCAGAATTTAAGGAAATAAAGATCCAAAACATTCCTAGTATCATTTGTACTTGTCATCTTCTGTAAAAGCAAATAAATGACATATTTAAGAGCATCTCGTCCATTACTTGTAACGAATATAATAAGAACAATAGCAAACGCAATGCTTCCACCATCATACCAACCTTCTTGTGAGAATCAAAGAGAAAAGGTAGAAAGTCTCAATTCAAAGGGAAATGTTATAGAAAAGGGGCAAGGTAATCATAAATTTGAGAGTCTAGCAACATTGCAAGTACTGGAAAAAAACAAAAAACATATGTATTGAGCAAGCAAGTAAACAACAAAACTTAAGTTCAGTTCAGCATAAGTTTTTAGGCTTCTTAGCCAAACACCTATTTACTCAGAAAAATCATAAAATGATGTGGAAATCAATGTCAATATGATCGATGCACTAAGGTTAGACTAATAGTACCTAATATATCATAGGAAATAAGGTAAATTGTTTGCCTCTAATAAAATTACATTAATTGAAGTGTGCTAGAAAAATCAACATAACTCACGGAATTTCTTTTAAAAATGAAGACCAGAGCATATAAGTTGAGTCGGTGTGAAAGAGTATAATAATAAAAATAACAATAATAATAATAACAATAATAATAGTAAATGGAGTAATTCAGGCATCTAAAAAGGAATCCGAGGCAAATCAAAGTCAGATGTGCCAAAATAGATACTTCACTCTTTTGACGTTTGTGTTCAATAGCAATTCAAAAGTCAATATGTTGAGCTTAACAATAACAAGTCACGGACCGAAACTTATGGCCTTAATACCATATCTCAGATCTCTAAGTTTTTGACACGGGTGTTTCAAGTTGGCTTGGTAAAAAAGGAAAAAAGAAGTTTGAAATTAAGAGTCTTCGTTAAACATAGTGAGAAGATCCCAAACAATCAACTATCTGTTAATCAATCATTAATTTTATTAAACGTCAAAAACAAATCATTGTATGGCCAAGCTCACCTCTGTCTTTATTCCCAGCGCTAATGATGCCACCGTAGCGATCATCAAAATAATAAGGGTTAAATCTTGCCAAGCTTGCCAAAGGAACCTCTATAAGACAAACCACACTCGTTATGGCAGTCAAATAGAATTACTAGCAGAAAACATACTACTGAAAATATAACATTATATACCAAGAAATAACCCGTTCACCTGTTGCATATGGTGATTGCTACATTTAAAATATAAATATGACCAAATAATGACATATGAAAGCAAGTACATAATTGACTTACCCCTCCATACTGTTGCAGTGCTGGAAAATTGTGATCCCTGGTCATTGAAGCAAGTTATTCGAGCCCAATGTCATAATTGCCATTAGGAGTTGGAGGTGCTACTGATGTACCTAACATTATATAAATTTAAGATAGATCAGCACAACAACGAGCAACATATGTGATTTCACAAAAATTATTTGGAGCAACATTTACTAGCAAGACCTTCGTATAAAGATTAAATGAGAAAGAATCCCAGCACCCAGCACTGATGTAATGATTTACATCAAGATATTTATGTGACTAACACCTACAAAAGATGCTACGTATAAACGCCAACCACATTGTGATACTAGTATGCAGACATTACCCAAAAAAAAGTGGCATGTATTTATTTTTTCTTCCAGTTTCATCAAACTTCATTCCTTGTCTCCGTGCTTCTTGCAGATGTTTCTCTAGAATTCAAATTCATTTTCTTCATTTATGATGCTAATTCATGATTAATTGTAAAGAAAAAAAAATTCTTTCTTAATATGTTTAAATCATGAAATATCATTTCTAGAACTGAGCTATAAAATAAAATCAAATAAAATCAAAGTATCAATTCTAAGCAAACGATATTTTGCTAGAAACGATATTTTTCTAGAACGATATTTTGCTCCGCTAATTACAAAATGATCAACAGAATTTCCAGAGAGCAAATACCCATTGCTCGTTGCCCAGCCAATTTGAAAAGCAATGCTGCCTAATAAGACAAGTAATCAAGAATTAGAAAGCGATAAAACAATCTGAAAACATAGTGTAAATGGCGGTTAACACGTATGAATTACTCTTATGACTTGTGCATGTGCTCTAATCATCCGTCTTTGTTGCTCTTTCTCTTCTTCCTTTTCAAGTCCAAAGTATACCGAAATCAACGAGAAGCGTTAAGCACAAGAGTAGCTTGCTGCAAAGTACCGATATTACTTGAGTTCATATAAGGCATTACGTTATATACTTAGTACAGAGAATAAATCATCAAAGGACAGTAGTTGTAACCCAAATATATATATATATATATATCTTCAACGGAACTTTTGTGATGAGGCTTTATATTGGTTGTAGATAGATTGTGGTGGTAGAGTTTACATTAGCATAAGATTTTCTGCGTTATCTAATATTTCGAATAAAGTCTAACAGAACCAATCTAGTAACTTTTCTGGTACTTTTGTAACACCCATATTTTAATACCAGTATTTCCCATGTATTATTTTTAGATTAAACTTCATTGAAATAGCTTTCTTTTGACATAAGATAGACGTCCATACGATCTCGGAAGATTTAGTTATCAATTTTACAAGAATGGTCGACGAAACTGGACAGAGACAAGTTTTGTCCTGGACAGAGACTGAATTCGGCCAATTTAAAGTCATTCTGAGTTTGTGAAATTATTTTTAGATGAAACTTCATTGAATTAGCTTTCTTTTGACATAAGATAGGTACTCATACGATTTTTCTAGATTTAATTAGAATTTCTGCAAGATCGGTCGACGAACTTGGGCAAAATCTGTCCTTAACTAAATAAAGCTTTTGTGTGTTGTTTCGCCATTTCTTTGCGATGCAACTACTTGTGTAACGATTATAATGCTATGTTTATATTGTTTCCTTAAGTACGTCAACTAATTGAATAACACTCGGCTCGAATTTCATGTAATCGTTTGCCAATTGTCGCCACGCTTGATCTAGTAAATGGTTTAGAATGTTTTAAAACATTTCTTAATAATTACATATTGTTGAAATATTTTAGTGTATTATTTTGTAATGTAAGGTTTTTATATAAATAAATACTTAAAAAGATCCTTGGAATCCTCATAGGATTTAGTAATGCATTTTTAGATTTTACAATGGGATTTTAATTAAGTATATTTTGCCTAATGAGGATAAATAGTTAATTTATATATTATCCTTATTTGTAACTTTGAGAAAACTTATTAGTAACATTTTCTATAGTAACATTTTCTAAGGTATAATATTTTAAGGGATGTTACTATAGTTTTATATAGTTTTGGAAATAATAAACCATTTTTCGGTTAATCCTTTTACTATGTTTCTTGTCGGAAATCCGTAGTAATTAGACCAATGATCCGAAAATTACGCCGTTTGTTTCTAAAATCTTAGAATAATATTTAAAGAAGTTCCACTAAGTTTGGTGATATTTCGAATCAGTAAAAATACAGCGTACGGTTAGGTTCCACACATGCATAGGAACCTAGCCTTTTCAGTGACGGACTCCGATTTGAGTCTAGTCAATGGCGTTGGACTCATAATGATGTGTGGATCATCATCTTAAGGTTTAGGCGCACTTTTGCCATATTTGATTATTTCTTATTTTAGTGTTCATTTCTTAAGCATTATTGTGTTTATTCGCTGTAGGGATATTCTTGCCTCTACCAGGAATTTTTGTTTATTGCTAAGACGCTCTGGTGAGTACTCCAACTCACTTGGAAACACTCGATTTATAATTTTAACAAGACTTATGTTTTATGAGAATTGGTAATAAAACTTGGGTTTCTATGGTGAATTGTATGCTTAGTAATTTTGGGAAATTGAAATATGCACATCTAAGTGGAATATGGACTTAAAATTTTGTTATACTCGTTTTAGATGATATTATGATTTTTTTTTATGAGCAAGTGCGATGCTAGGATTGCGACAACGACATTGGGGTAGATAATCTAATGGCAAATTAATAAATTGTGCGAGAACATTAAATTGACGCTAACGTCCGATGAATAATGCTTGAGGGTGTGTTTTCGTTTCTTGTCATATCATGGTCAGTCTTGGTTCTGGTTGCTATTATTTTGTTGTTCCGTTGTTGTTGAGATTTCGGGCTCAGACCCAACTTTCCTTGGTAGCGTTCTTTCAGTCGCATAGTTGAGCATAGTTGGTGGAAGTGATGTGTTGATGGTATTATGAATGGTTATAGAGTATCTTGATATGGTCGGCTTTAGAGCACGTATGCCCAATGTGGGTATGCCATTCAAGCGGCTTTAGAGCACGTATACTCATTGTATATCCTGATATGGTCGGCTTTAGAGCACGTATGCCCGATGAGGGTATGCCATTCAAGCGGCTTTAGAGCACGTATATCCTTTAACCAACGGCTTACACCGGTAATTTGTGAAAATAGGAGAGGATGTATTTGGGAAGAGTAAGTGATTCATGGGTTTGTGTTCAGTGGATTATGTCTGTTCTTGAAATTGATTCGTGTTCAGTTTTGTTGAGTTGTCCTATCCTTCTTGTCATGGTCTTGTATCCGTGGTTTCGAGTTTAGGATTCTCGATTTAGTGAATGGTTGGTTGGGTTAACGTTTAAACTACACGATAATAGTTGCGAGTATTATTATTAATTCTTTATTGTTTCTTTGTGAGTGTTGTACTCGTTCAGCTTTCGCAAGCTGACGGTGTTTATACCCTGGACATCCTATGTCCAGGTTATCAGTATGGTGATGCAGGTGATGGACAGGTAGATGGAGACTACCATGATTATGATGATGCTTGCGATGAGGAAGACTTTGGCTTTGCTAGTTAGCATTTGGGAACCAACGTTGTTGCGGCTCTTTTATAATTCTGTTGTTATGTTTATGTTGCTCGAGATACTGCGATGTAATATATTTTGGGCAGACGTTGCCTAGACCTCTATTTATATTTGTTTAAATTTGGGATGGATTTTATGATTGTTTAATATGTATGTTTAATATTTATGTAAGACTTCTACTTCTGCTGTTACTTTTAGCCATTGCATGAACCTTTATTAAGCATATATTTCTATTAGAATGTTTTATGGACAATCAGACGATCCTTCAACTAGTCGCGTACCTAAGGGTCCAAAGTTGGAAATCTAATTTTTCCCGAACTTTGCTACGCCGGGGCGTGACAGGGTTTTTAGTGGTATCAGAGCTTAGGTTTAGTTGAGCTCACTGATTGTCCTATACACTTAAGCTATGAACCGTAAGTTACCTTGCGCTAGTACTGACTTTAAGATGATTTTCTTTGCAGGACGATGGATCATATCGTTGTCCCAGACGCTTTCGAAGGATTTCTTATTTATGCTGATCATGTGGAGGCGATCGACCCTATCGCTTACCAGGAGGGTATTCGAGAGAGAGCCCGTCGATATTTAGAGGAGGATATCTAGAGAGCCGTCTACGAGACAGACGATGACCGCCCTATCCGAGTGCGCATGAGCATTCTTCATAGATCATTGACGACGGAGTGCATCTACACAGAGATGGCCCGGATTGTTGCTCATGAGTCAGAGTACCGCCCGATCATGCTACAGGCTATTCATCTCGGACTACCTATTCCACCTCCAGCAGTTATTCTGGAGCTGGTGATTCCTAAGCCCGTAGTCCCCGAGGACATTCCCCCAGCTGAGGCGGACCCTCCAATGCCCGTTGAGCCTATTATGGTAGAGGATCCTGCTGAGCCAGTGCCCGGATCACCTATAGCTATTGTTCCACTTGCTGAGCCAGTGCCTGGGATGCCCGGATCACCTATAGCTGCTGTTCCACTTGCAGCCGTTCCTATTGCTGACCTTGAGGGAGACGGTATTGACGATGATGACTTCCTTGAGGACCCGGAGGAGGACATTGGTGATGCTGTCGACGATGAGGATGAGGTCGAGCCAGAGGAGGAGGAGCCTATCGAGGATGATGCCGATGCCGATGTTGACCCAGTTGTAGATGAGGGTGTTGAGGATGACCCCGAGGAGATCGAGCCTGCAGAGGATATGGATTTAGATGCTGATCTTGGAGTCGATGCTGATGAAGAGGAGCTGGAGCTCGAGCCTGACATTATCCACATTCCTGATGATGCCCCACCGCCAGTTGCTGAGGAGCCAGTCTTTGTGCAGGAGGGAGTTGCTCTTGGAGTCATTGACGAGTTTGACTTCTGGTTAGACTTGGTGCCTTCTGAGACATATATCGTACCAGCTGATGAGATTCCGCCCGAGGTGCCCGATGATGATGACTTCTGGGATCATCTTCATATCTAGATCTTTTGTATGACTGTTTGGGCCTGCGTGCCTACCTCTTTTGTTGTTATATATGATGTATAGGTACCAGCCTTGATGGTAGTAGTAGTAGTAGCTATTCTTTTGTCGCGCTTGCGCGTTGTATATTAGCGTTGCAGTCGCATTTGTATATTTTGGTTGTACTACTCTTTTGATCTATATATATGTGCGACTGTTATTATTGAGGTATTTGTTTTTGGTTTACATGTGCACATATTGCATCATGTTTTATGATACATTCTATATCTATATGGTATCTTTAGTTCGAGTTTCATATTTTTTTTATAGTCATCTCAAAACCAAAAGAGAAATCATTAACCGCAAAGTATGGGTACTGACGTACAGATCGCAGATGGCAGGAAGGCCAAGAAGAAATAGAAACGGGGTAGACCCTGAAGCTCCTCTGCTAAATGAGATTGACCCAACTGGATTGCTTGGTGCTCTTGTCCGACGAATAGAGAGAGCTTCCAACAATATCAACAACAATCATGCACCACCTCAGCGACAGATTGGAGACAAATTAGTGGAGCGTTTTCGTGCACTTCGCCCCGAAAAGTTCGATGGTGCCGCTGAGCCATGGAAAGCAGAGCAATGGCTGCGGGATATGGATTTAATTTTTGAGACAATGGGATGCACGGAACTAGAGAAACGCCGATTGGCCACCTTCCAACTGATCTATGCTGCGGCTGATTGGTGGGAAGCCGAAAGAGCTGCTATGGGGGAAGAAGCAGTGAGATAGATGACATGCACAGCATTTCGAGAACTCTTTCTGGAGAATTACTTTCCACATGCAGAAAAGATAAAGAAACAGAAAGAATTCTTGGAGTTAACTCAGGGATCTCAGACTGTAAGGGAATATACAGTGCAGTTTGAGAGGTTGTCCCGATTCGCACAACACATGGTGGATACCCCAGAGAAGAAGAACCAGCGGTATCACCAAGGACTCAACTTATAACTGCAACAGTTGACCTTGAGTTATCGGAATCAAAATTTTAAGGATCTCGTGGGTTCGGCTAAGGAGCTCGAGGATATGAATCAGAGGGAACAAAGAAGGTTTGGAAACCGATCTTCCCTGCCATTCAACAACCCATCTTCATCCCACAACAAGTAAGGACGGAGACCTCTGCCACACAATAGGCAAGGACACCGACCCCCAGTTCGCTTCCAGAATAACAAGGGTACTTGGAATGGAGAGAGGAAGCCTCAACAGCAGCAGCAGAAAGCCCCACCTACTGCACCAACAGTGCACAAACCCCCAGTTGTCCTAGAGAAGGGTGAGGAAAAGTGTTTTAATTGTGGGATACCAGGGCATATGGCTAGAGATTGCAGAGTACCTCGAACCTTTGGCCGACAGAGCATAGTTTGTTATAACTGTGGCAAGCCAGGTCACCTCAGTAGGGAATGCAGAGAACCCCGCCGTGAGAATTCTGGACAACAGAGGCAAGTTAGGGTGAATGCTATCATCCCTGAGGAGGCTGGATTTGATGCCGAAGAACAACAAAATCTAGAAGGTACACTTACACTATTTCGTAGTAGAGTTAAAGTGTTATTTGATACTGGTGCGTCGAATTCTTTTATTGCGTTTAAGTTGGTGTAAGAATTGGGTTTAGTGCCTCAAAACCTTGATGTAATACTGAATGCAGTGTCTCCTTTGGGAGCTACGGTTAAGTTGGGTAGAGTATGTCAGGACTGCCCTATAACTATAGATGATAGAAATTTTCCCGCAGATCTGATAGTGTTATCTATGAAGAAATTTGATGTCATTTTGGGAATCGATTGGCTCACTAAGTTCTATGCTAACTTGGATTGTGTGAGTAAGTCTATTACTTTTTCAGTACCTGGAAGTTTACCCCTTAAACTTCAGTGCACTTGTTCTAGTGATGGACTCTTTACTAGTCGTTTAGCCGCTATTGAGACTACGACGTCGGAGATTGTCATTTCACAGATTCCAGTGGTGCAAGAATTTGAGGATGTATTCCAGGATATCACGGGTTTACCGCCAAAGAGAGAGATAGACTTTTGCATAGAATTGGTACCTGGCACAATTCCGATATCCAAGACTCCTTATCGAATGGCACCAACGGAGATGCTCGAGTTGAAGAAGCAAGTGCAGGAGTTAGAAGATTTGGGATTCATTCGGCCTAGTACTTCACCTTGGGGAGCACCCGTACTCTTTGTGAAGAAGAAAGATGGATCGCTCCGATTGTGTATTGATTATAGAGAGTTAAATAAAGTGACGATCAAGAACAAATATCCACTCCCCAGGATAGATGATTTGTTTGATCAGTTACAAGGAGCAACAATCTTTTCAAAGATAGACTTGAGATCAGGATATCATCAGTTACTTGTGCGACCCGAAGATGTGCCAAAGACAGCTTTTCGCACGAGATATGGGCATTACGAGTTCCTAGTGATGTCATTTGGTCTAACCAATGCCCCAGCAGTGTTTATGGATTTGATGAATAGAGTCTTCCGACCATACTTGGATCAATTTGTTATTGTTTTTATTGATGACATATTGATTTTTTCCAAGAGTATGGAAGAGCACGAAAAGCACCTGCAAATCGCATTACAAACCTTAAGAGACAATCGTTTGTACGCAAAGTTTAGCAAGTGCGAATTTTGGCTTAAGGAAGTCAAGTTTTTAGGACATGTTGTGTCCGAGAAGGGAATTTCTGTTGACCCATCCAAGACTGATGCAGTGTCAAGTTGGATTAGGCCGAGCAACGCCTCAGAAGTCAGAAGTTTTCTTGGGTTAGCAGGGTATTATCGGAGATTTGTGGAGGGATTCTCCAAGATTGCAGCCCCGCTGACTGGGTTGACAAAGAAGGATGTAAAGTATGACTGGAAAGACAGGCATGAATGCGCATTTCAAAAGTTGAAGGAGAGATTGACCTCTGCGCCAGTGCTTGCTATTCCGAGAAGCGGTGAGAGATTTACCATCTACAGTGATGCGTCATACCAAGGATTGGGCTGTGTATTGATGCAAGATGGGAAAGTGATAGCATATGGGTCTAGACAGTTGAAGCCCCATGAGAAGAACTATCCGACACACGATATTGAGTTAGCCGCTGTAGTTTTTGCTCTTAAGATCTGGAGACACTACCTAATCGGAGAGCAGTTCGATTTGTTTTCGGATCATAAGAGTCTGAAGTATCTCTTCTCGCAGAAGGAGTTGAATATGAGACAACGCAGGTGGATGGAGCTGCTCAAGGATTATGATTTCACACTGCAGTACCACCCCGGCAAGGCTAATGTTGTTGCAGATGCCTTAAGTCGGAAATCCTATGATATATTAGCCTCCCTCATGATTAGAGAATGGCGAGCGATGGAAACTTTAAGCGAGTTTGACGTGCAGCCAATAGAAGCACCAGGAGAAGGACAATACCTTGGATGTCTAGTGGTACAGCCGACCATTATTAGCAGAATTTTGGAAGCACAGAAGCAGGATGCCAGATTCCAAGAATGGTTTGCTAGGATGGCAACCAAAGATTCTGAAATTTGGACCATGAGTTCAGATGGTGGGTTTAGATGCAAGAATCGACTTGTGTGTGCCCAATGTGGGCGATCTTAGGAAAGATATACTGGATGAAGCACACAAATCTCGTTTGACAGTTCACCCCGGAGGAACAAAGATGTACCGAGATTTGAAGAGAAATTTCTGGTGGGAAGGAATGAAACGTGAAGTGGCAGAGTACGTTTCCAAATGTCTTACTTGCCAGCAAGTCAAGGCCGAACATCAGAAACCGTCAGTACTTTTGCAACCGTTGCCAATACCGCAATGGAAATGGGAACACATTACCATGGACTTTGTGGTTGGATTGCCAAGGTCACAGCAAAACCACGACGCCATTTGGGTGATTGTAGATCGTTTTACCAAGTCAGCTCACTTCATTGCATATAATATGACGTATCCAGTGGAGAAGCTGAGTCAAATGTATATACAACAAGTGGTTCGACTTCATGGTGTACCCGTGTCAATCGTATCAGATTGCGATTCTCGGTTCACCGCAAAATTTTGGGAGAGTCTGCAGTCCGCATTGGGAACATCGTTGAAGATGAGTTCAGCTTTTCATCCGCAAACCGATGGGCAAACGGAGAGAACGAATCAAGTCATGGAGGATATGCTTAGAGCATGTGTCATTGACTTTGAGAGCTCATGGGAAACTCATTTGCCTTTAGTTGAGTTTGCGTACAACAACAGCTATCACTCAAGCATAGGGATGGCACCATTTGAAGCTTTGTATGGAAGACCGTGCCGATCACCCTTATGTTGGGCCGAGGTTTGAGACAGCCAACTTCTTGGACCAGACATGGTTCGAGAGACCAATGAGAAGATTGCCGTTGTTAGAGGAAAGATGAAAGCAGCACAAGACCGATACAAGAGTTATGCAGATCAGCACCGTAAAGATAAGGAGTTCAGTGTCGGTGATCATGTCTTGCTTAAGGTATCTCCGATCCGAGGAGTAGTGAGATTTGGACAGAAGAGAGGAAAGTTGTCGCCTCGCTACATTGGACCGTTTGAGATATTAGAGCGTGTAGGTAAAGTAGCCTATAGACTTGCATTGCCACCCAGACTATCAGGAGTTCATAATGTCTTTCACATCAGCATGTTGAAGGAGTATCACCAGGGCCCGACACCGCATGTGATCGACTTCAATGATATAGAAGTAAATGACAACATATCCTATGAAGAGAGGCCTGTGAAGATTCTGGACCGAGGAACCAAGAAACTGAGGAACAGAGAGTTTCCATTGGTGAAAGTTCAGTGGAAGCATCATGATGAAAGAGAAGCTTCTAGGGAGATGGAATCTGAAATGCGAGAAAAGTATCCAGAATTGTTCATACCCGAGGACTCGTGATCTCGGGGACGAGATCTCTTTATAGGTGGTGGAGAGATGTAACACCCATATTTTAATACCAGTATTTCCCATGTATTATTTTTAGATTAAACTTCATTGAAATAGCTTTCTTTTGACATAAGATAGACGTCCATACGATCTCGAAAGATTTAGTTATCAATTTTACAAGAATGGTCGACGAAACTGGACAGAGACAAGTTTTGTCCTAGACAGAGACTGAATTCGGCCAATTTAAAGTCATTCTGAGTTTGTGAAATTATTTTTAGATGAAACTTCATTGAATTAGCTTTCTTTTGACATAAGATAGGCACTCATACGATTTTTCTAGATTTAATTAGAATTTCTGCAAGATCGGTCGACGAACTTGGGCAAAATCTGTCCTTAACTAAATAAAGCTTTTGTGTGTTGTTTCGCCATTTCTTTGCGATGCAACTACTTGTGTAACGATTATAATGCTATGTTTATATTGTTTCCTTAAGTACGTCGACTAATTGAATAACTCTCGGCTCGAATTTCATGTAATCGTTTGCCAATTGTCGCCACGCTTGATCTAGTAAATGGTTTAGAATGTTTTAAAACACTTCTTAATAATTACATATTGTTGAAATATTTTAGTGTATTATTTTGTAATGTAAGGTTTTTATATAAATAAATACTTAAAAAGATCCTTGGAATCCTCATAGGATTTAGTAATATATTTTTAGATTTTACAATGGGATTTTAATTAAGTATATTTTGCCTAATGAGGATAAATAGTTAATTTATATATTATCCTTATTTGTAACTTTGAGAAAACTTATTAGTAACATTTTCTATAGTAACATTTTCTAAGGTATAATATTTTAAGGGATGTTGCTATAGTTTTATATGGTTTTGGAAATAATAAACCATTTTTCGGTTAATCCTTTTACTATGTTTCTTGTCGGAAATCCGTAGTAATTAGACCGTTGATCCGAAAATTACGCCGTTTGTTTCTAAAATCTTAGAATAATATTTAAAGAAGTTCCACTAAGTTTGGTGACATTTCGAATCAGTAAAAATACAGCGTACGGTTAGGTACCACACATGCATAGGAACCTAGCCTTTTCAGTGACGGACTCCGATTTGAGTCTAGTCAATGGCCTTGGACTCATAATGATGTGTGGATCATCATCTTAAGGTTTAGGCGCACTTTTGCCATATTTGATTATTTCTTATTTTAGTGTTCATTTCTTAAGCATTATTGTGTTTATTCGCTGTAGGGATATTCTTGTCTCTACCAGGAATTTTTGTTTATTGCTAAGACGCTCTGGTGAGTACTCCAACTCACTTGGAAACACTCGATTTATAATTTTAACAAGACTTATGTTTTATGAGAATTGGTAATAAAACTTGGGTTTCTATGGTGAATTGTATGCTTAGTAATTTTGGGAAATTGAAATATGCACATCTAAGTGGAATATGGACTTAAAATTTTGTTATACTCGTTTTAGATGATATTATGATTTTTTTTTTATGAGCAAGTGCGATGCTAGGATTGCGACAACGACATTGGGGTAGATAATCTAATGGCAAATTAATAAATTGTGCGAGAACATTAAATTGACGCTAACGTCCGATGAATAATGCTTGAGGGTGTGTTTTCGTTTCTTGTCATATCATGGTCAGTCTTGGTTCTGGTTGCTATTATTTTGTTGTTCCGTTGTTGTTGAGATTTCGGGCTCAGACCCAACTTTCCTTGGTAGCGTTCTTTCAGTCGCATAGTTGAGCATAGTTGGTGGAAGTGATGTGTTGATGGTATTATGAATGGTTATAGAGTATCTTGATATGGTCGGCTTTAGAGCACGTATGCCCAATGTGGGTATGCCATTCAAGCGGCTTTAGAGCACGTATACTCATTGGATATCCTGATATGGTCGGCTTTAGAGCACGTATGCCCGATGAGGGTATGCCATTCAAGCGGCTTTAGAGCACGTATATCCTTTAACCAACGGCTTACACCGGTAATTTGTGAAAATAGGAGAGGATGTATTTGGGAAGAGTAAGTGATTCATGGGTTTGTGTTCAGTGGATTATGTCTGTTCTTGAAATTGATTCGTGTTCAGTTTTGTTGAGTTGTCCTATCCTTCTTGTCATGGTCTTGTATCCGTGGTTTCGAGTTTAGGATTCTCGATTTAGTGAATGGTTGGTTGGGTTAACGTTTAAACTACACGATAATAGTTGCGAGTATTATTATTAATTCTTTATTGTTTCTTTGTGAGTGTTGTACTCGCTCAGCTTTCGCAAGCTGACGGTGTTTATACCCTGGACATCCTATGTCCAGGTTATCAGTATGGTGATGCAGGTGATGGACAGGTAGATGGAGACTACCATGATTATGATGATGCTTGCGATGAGGAAGACTTTGGCTTTGCTAGTTAGCATTTGGGAACCAACGTTGTTGCGGCTCTTTTATAATTCTGTTGTTATGTTTATGTTGCTCGAGATATTGCGATGTAATATATTTTGGGCAGACGTTGCCTAGACCTCTATTTATATTTGTTTAAATTTGGGATGGATTTTATGATTGTTTAATATGTATGTTTAATATTTATGTAAGACTTCTACTTCTGCTGTTACTTTTAGCCATTGCATGAACCTTTATTAAGCATATATTTCTATTAGAATGTTTTATGGACAATCAGACGATCCTTCAACTAGTCGCGTACCTAAGGGTCCAAAGTTGGAAATCTAATTTTTCCCGAACTTTGCTACGCCGGGGCGTGACAACTTTTCTAGCTCAGTTTTGTGAGATTTGGCTTATCTCTAGATTGTTTATGAAACTACATAAAGCTGATTAAGCATCAATTTTAGCCCACTCGTAGACTCGTAGAGGCTAGGGATGGCATCGGGGCGGGTATGGGACGGTTGCCCTTTCTCTGCCCCCTCCCCGCTAGAATACGTGCTCACCCCGCCCTCGCCCAACCCCACCCCACCTCGGGGTATGAGAAGTCCTAACCCCGACCCCGACTGGCACCTCCTACCACATTCCCGCCCCGCCCCGTTAAACTATAAAACAAATATGAAATTCCAAAACCTTTAAGCCAAAAATTTCCTCCAACAAAATCTCCACTAATCCAGTAGAACATAAGGCCAATCAAAATCAAAATGAAATTATATTTGCACCACAAATTTGTAGAAAAAAGCCTTAACTGATAGGTGTTTTCATATATAGATATGATTTAGAGTACATACCAAATCTCTGATTGAAGTTGGAATTACACAACAGATTAGTTTTGATCATCCATTACTTTAGAGCTACAAGTGGCTAGAATTACTAGAGGATGAGATAGAGGAGAGATGGCGATGCATAGGCGGTGGTAGAGCCGATTCCTAGATCACGGGCCACGGCGTTTCCTCCATCGCAAATGAGCATGGTAGCCCTCTTGAGTTGCTTCATGAACTGTGAAGTTGAATCCTAATGTGGTGAGGAGAAGAGCCCATGGTGATTTCTTTAATGGGGATGGATAGAGGAATGAGTAGACATAGTCATTAGAGAGAGAGAGAGAGAGTGTATCGAGAATACTAATGAAGGAATGAAGAAACAAAAAGGGGCGGTTCTTTAACTTAACCCTAAAAAATTGTAGATAGTCTATAATATACCGGGGCGGGTTCGGATTTTTCGACCCTACCCCGACCCTACCCCGACTCGAACCCGACTCGGGTTACAAAATTTTCCCCCATACCCATCCCTACCCCCATTTAAGCCCCCCCATACCCTACCTATTAGGGGAGAGTCGGGGTGGGGTGGGGCGGGGCGAGGCAGGGAACCCGAAAAACCCGCCCCTTTGCCATCCCTAGTAGAGGCCATGTAAATCTTTTCCATTTGGAACATACTTTGATATTTGGGAAATATAGCCCCAAATTAGAAAACCCTAGCTCATAAATCAGTAATTTGCAAAAGTTCCAAATTGGAAAACCCTAGCTCATAATCAGTTTCATGTAATTTGAAAAACACCCAAATTGAAAACCCTAGCTCATAAATCGTTTTAGAGACTGTAATTACTTCAGAAAACAAAGAATAAAAAAATAACTAACCATGGCAGCGAGGTTCGGTTCCTTCCTCCTCATTCTTTCTTCGGTTCGTTCTTCTTCTTCTTATTCGGTACTTCTTCGTTCTTCTTCTTCTTCTTCTTTCTTCGGATCGTTCTTCTTCTTCTTCTCCTTCTTCAGTTCTTCATTTCTTCTTCTTCTTCTTCTTCTTCTTCTTCGGTTCTTCTTTGTTCTTTCTTCTTCTTCTTCGGTTTTCCCCTCTCTCTCTATTTCTCTCTCTCTCTATCTCTCTCTGAAACGTTCTTTCATCTGAGGGGTTTTGTTTTGTTTTGTTTTGTTTTGTTTTTTTTTTTTTTTTTTTTTTTTCAGATTTTCAATTTTTACTTTTTGACCTAGGCGTGCACCAAATTCATTTTAGAAGTATGGCAAATAATGGAGCCCAAAACCAGCGCCTTTGTGTTCTTTCGAGAAAAAAAAAACCCGCGGCTTTTTCAATTTCTCTTTACTTTTGTTTTTTTTTGTTTTCCCTTTTGAGTGTATTTTTGCTTATCCCAAAATTGCGTACTCATTGCTCACCCAATTCTCCCATTGGCTAAGTAGGATGCCGGGGAAAAATAGGATGTGGTATTTTTTTCCCCGAGTCAAACTAAGTAGGGAATGAATAGTAAAAGTGACTAAAAAAAACGAAAAAGAAGAAGAAGAAGAATAGTAAAATACAAAATGTGTCACTGTCCATAACCGTGACAAATGTCTAAAAAAAAGTGACACAATATGTCACTGTTCTAAACAGTGACAAACTACCTCAAATTTTGTCACTGTCCATAACCGTGACAATTTTGTGTTTCTGTCACCATTTCTATGTTGTCAATATCTAAAACCGTGACAAAATTTGTCACTGTCCAAAACCGTGACAAATCGTCCGAAAATAAGTGTGACAATTTGGCCAATTTCGTGTAGTGTTTAGAAAATGAGGTAAATAATTTTGATCTCCTTTAATATATTCAATTTGGAAATCAAATTAAAGTAGATAAATCTGACAGCCATCTAGCAAAAAATTTCTTAGAAACAAGATTCTTTATGTCTTGTTTAAGAATATGTTTGGCAGCACTACAATCTATGCGAATAAGAAACGTCTGGTTTAAAAGTTCATCCTAAAATTTATTAACACATTTAACAATTGAAAACATTTCTTTCTTAATAGTAGAATAGTTCTGAGAAGAACCTTTCCAAACTCGAGATGTGAATCTTAAGAGTTCTTCTTTATTGGTATTGGGATTTATCTGTTTAAGAATTCCTCCATAACCAATATCAGGAGCATCAGATTCAATAATCTTCTCCCAATGGGGATTTGCCAGGCAAAGGCAAGGAAGTTGTTTAACTTTAAGTTTTATCATCTGAACTGCTTTAGTATGTTCAGGTGTCCATGGTAAAGGATTCTTTTGAAGCCTTTGGTGCAATAATTCACAATCTTGGGCAAGTTTATCGTAATAATTTCCAATATAATAAAGACTTCTAAAAAATCTTTGTAATTGAGTTTTATCTCTTAATTCATCTGGAAATTTAGAAGTAAATTCAATACTTCTATCAATAGGAAGAATTTTTCCTTTATTTATATTAAATCCCAAGAATCTAATTTTAGTTTTATGAAGATCCATTTTTTGTGCAGAAAGTACAAGACCATTATGTTCAATGATGTCCTATAAAATTCTAAAATATTTACAATGTTGAATTATAGATGATGAGAAAACAAGAATATCATCTATATAAACCAAATAGAATTTCGTAATAGGTGGAAAAATATCATTCATAATATTTTGAAATTCTGAAGGAGCATTTTTTAAACCAAATGGCATGACATTCCATTCATAATGTCCAAAAGGAACTATGAATGCTGTCTTGTACATGTCTTCTTCTTTAATTTGAATTTGCCAATATCTAGATTTGAAATCAAAATTTTGAGAAAATAAAAGCTTTTTATAATCTGCCCAATAAATATTTTGATTGGGAATTGGATATCTAATCCATTATAAAGCATCATTAAGAGGTTTGTAATTAACCACCAGACGGGGTTTTCCTCTCTCTTTTTCCGCATTTTTATTTACATAAAAAGTTGTGCAGCTCTAAAGAGAATGACTTTTCCTTATAAGCTTTTTATCTAAAAGACTTTGAATTTCTTTTTTACAAAGTTCCAAATGATTAGAATTCATCTTGCTAGGTCTAGCCTTGGTATGAATCTGATTTCTTTCATCGAAATCATGCTTGTAGGGGAGAGAAACAATATGTTTCTTTCTTATCCAAAAAGCATTAGGAATTTCACTACAAATTTAGTTTGGAAATCCATTTTTAAAATTTCAATTTTTCTAGAAACATTAAGCATCTTAAGTTGTTGCTCAATATGCATGATTCTAGCTTCTTCCTAGAGATATTTAAGGTGCTTTTCTTTTAAATCTAAAAGATTTAATTCATTAACAATCCTTGTTTCTTGTTCTCTTAAAATTACAGTAAATGCCTGTATGATCAATCGTAGTCAGAGGCATTAAAAGATTTAAGAAAGGAGTGCCCAAAATTATTTGTTGTTGTAAATTCTTAACAAGTAAGAAAGTAGAGGGTATGCACGTTCCTTCATCACAAATAAAAACATCAGATAGTTTAAATTATATAGCCATTTTGCTACCACTAGCTGAAGTAAGAGACTGCATAGTATTCTCAAAGTATTTAGTTGGTACTATGCCTTCTTGTATGCAATTAAGATCAGCTCCGCTATTAACAAGTGCAATAGCATTGCTAATGGTATATTCATTTTGGATCACCAAAGTAATTTTGATATACCATTTTTGGTAAGTAATTTTATTTAGGATATGTAGGTATTGCTTCCCTAAATCTTTTTTATGGTTGTCATCGGGATTATCCTCTGCTGGGGTATAATCTTGAGATATAAAAGAATTTTGAATTTTTAAAACAGAAATTTGTTCTTCCATTTTTGTAAAAGCAATTTGGAGATTCTTAACTTCTGTTTTAACCAAATTGACTTCATGTTTTAAATCTTGAATGGTAATGGGTTTTTCAACCTTATCAATTCGGTTAAATATTTCCAGAATACTATATTGGGGAATCCTATAAGTATTTTTCTCAAGAATATCTTTATTATTACTATGACTAATACATAGTTGTATTACTTTGACCTTTAATTTAGGATCAGTAATGGTATCAATTATATCTAACATATTACTTTGTTCTACAGTAAGAACATTAATGGTAATGCCATTCATAATAGCAATTGCCTTCGAATAATCTGCTTCAGAACAACGATTGGTACACGAAGGATGTTCTTCCTCTTCTTCTAAGAGGAATTCTTCTGAATATCCTTCATCATCCATGTTTTCTTCTTCGGAATTTTCAGGAGAAGTATTAAGCAAGATTTTACAAAGCTGGGCTTTAAGGTCTTCATCAATATTTAATTCAGCCAATTTCGTTTTAGTAGTACATTTATTTCCTAAATGTCTTACTTTACCACACTTCCAGCAAACACAAGTTTCTCGTCTAATAGAGGCCTTTTCAAATCTCTTTTGAGTATATCTTTTCCTGGGAGGTGGTTTAGGCTTTGGTTTATGATGAGGATTCTTTCTCTTGATATTTTTATTAGATTGATTCCCTTTTCCCCAATTATTTCTTTTAGGAGGTTTGGTAAAAGGGATATCATAACCAAATTGTCTACAGAAATCTCCTAGTTCTTTTTTACCATTGAGATTCTACTTTTTCATTTGGTACTGTAATTTCATATCATTACAGATGCTTAAACCAACTTGGGTATAGACACTTATGATTTGTCCATAATTAAGATTAACATAACGAATATTATTTCCATTATGCTAATCTCTAAGTTTTTGTTTGACATTTTCAGCAAATAAATGTGGAAGCCCATCAATGAAACGAGCTTTCCAGTGTTCATTATTAGCAGCAACCCTTTGCATAACTTTGCAAATAAAGACAACTTTATACCATCTGAACTGGGTTAAAGAGGATCATCTTAAATTCGTAAGGAGTTCTCTTCCCCGTTCATTTCTTTAAAGTGCACTTCTAACAAAATGTTGAATTATGGTTTGCACCAAAGTAATGACAGCATCCGAAAGTATGGTAGGTTGACCATCGGTTCCTGCTTCTATTTTAACGATTTCTAGGATTCCTGCCCCTTGATCTGGGGTAAGGATATTATCCCACCATCCTTTAAGATAGCCTGAAAAATCATTAGTTAAAAGAAAATCGTTAAAATAACGTACAGTTCTCTATATATATAGATATAGATATAGATATACATATGTTGGCACTATTGTTAAAGCAATAGTTACTATTGTTAAAGCAAACTGGTTATCTGGCAAACTAGAATTTATATAGATGCATGTATACATATATATATGGATGTGGGTCAATGCTATATACATTTATGAGTATTGCATAGTATTGTATCAATTGAAAAATTCTAGAACACAACCATTGCTTTTGGTTTTATGATAAATAATGATTTGCTAGGTTTCAATATATATATATATATATATACGGCAGGTTGTAGAGTGAACATACCTAGTGAACATTTTTTTTTGCCTGAAAAAACCCGCGGGCTACTGACCCACGGATTTTTTCAAGTAAAATAAACATGTTCACTGGATATGTTCACTCTATCCTGTTTACTCTAGAGCCTGACCGTATATATATATATATATATGTATATGTATTTTGCTGAGATTGCTAAGCTTCAATAGATAATGTAGAAGTTGTCTTTGGTGTGGTTGCTTAATTTATAAGGTGTAATTTGTTGGTAACAAGGTGAAATTTGATAGTACTTTTTTTGGATGCCATTTAATTATAGCGTTACATGAGACAGTAACAAGGTGTAATTTTATAAGGTTTAATTGTAATTTTAAGGTGTCATAGAAAGAAGTATGTGCATACATACACTAGTGCAAAGGACAAAAACTTCTATGCACAAAGATAACACACAAGCAAAAATTTATGAATGCGAAAAAAAAATGAGCTCATTGTATTATCTTGGAGTATGCCCATGTATACATTACAACAAAAATGGCCTATAGAGACATTTATTTTGAGACAAAAAATAAAAGTGTCTTTAGAAATTACTTGTAACGACACCTAATTTTTCATCTCTACAAAAGAAACTAATTGTCTTTTAAAGTTACTTGTAAGGACACATAATTTTGGGTCTCTACAGAAGAAAATAATTGCCTTTAGAAGTTACTTGTAAGGACATATAATTTTTGGTCTATAAAAAAAAATAAGTGTCTTTAGAAGTTACTTGTAAGGACACATAATTGTTCATCTCTAAAAAAAAAACATATGACTTTAGAAATTACTTGAAAATCACATAATTTCCTGTCTCTACAAAAGAAAATAAGTTTATTCAAAAGTATAAAATAACGACACACTTATTAATTTTTTCTTTAAAAAGAGAGAATTGTTTCAATAAAATAAAATAAAAAACATAACAAGAAAAACGACATGTTTCGATGTTTAAAAATATACCTTTAATTACCGTTATTTTTTTAAAAAAATAAGTGTTGTTAATTACCAAGATTTTAAAGAGCGCTCACAAATACCAGCACTTGGTAGTTAAATGCCGATACTTAACATCGTTTTCATACAAAATGCCGATAATTAACGGTGTTTGTAAATCAATGCCGTTAATTAATTGTAAATTCAAACGTACGTTTGCCCTCTGTCCTACTTTATTAAAACGGCGACGGTAATTCTTCTAATTTTTTAATCTTTAATGTCATTTAAGCATGAAGGAAAACACAAGGGAAAATATATAGCCTAATTTAGGGTAACTTCTGCTTTGCGATTGCGATAGATTTGAAATTACTTTTATCAGAATAGATTATAATAATTGTGGTATTTGGGTAATGAATTGTAAAAGTGAATACGGTGGAAGAGTATATTATGTAGGTGTTTGATGACATAAATATAATGTGATTTTTATAAAAATTAATTAATTAAATAATAATTTAATTAAATATATTCGATAATAATAACTACAATAATATATAATATAAAAATAAGTAAATATATAAGTACTATAAAATATATTACTAATGATGTTTAAAACTTTAAATATATGTTAATAGTACATGATTTTATTATATACAAATAAATATTTTTCGTACTTCTTGTTAAAAGTTGGCTATTTGGTCAAGCGGATTCAAGACTGCTACACATTCAAGGAGGTCTTAAGTTCAAAACTTTGTAGACTGTTAGGAAAAAAAATTGGTGCAATTTCTAGTGACACTCACAGCGACACAAATATATACATATATATATATGTGTTTGTAAAAGTAGCTTCTAGTGACAGTTTTAATGACATTTTTGTTTTGTCATTACTCACAAATGTATGTTACTTTAAAAGTAACTTTTAGCAACACTTTTAATGACACTTTTTCTCTGCCATTACAAAGTAACCTTTACTAACAGTTTTACCAACACTTGGGTAAGTATCTCAACAAGGCTTAGCGACAGCACCTATTATGACACTTATGTAAGTGTTGGTAAAACAACTAGTGACACATTTTGTGACCTATTGCAACACTTTTTTCTGTCTTCAAAGCGTATTTTGTTGTAGTGATATTTTGTTTTTTTTGTTTTTTGGAATTTTTATTTATCTTTTTTTGAAAAAAAAATAAAAAAATTATGAGTACAATTTAGATTAGAGGGTCAAACGGGCCAGGCTTGGCCGGGCCCCGTCAAAGCGGGCCCCGAGCAGGCTTCGGGCCGGGCTGAACTGGGCTTCACCAAACATCGGGCCGGGCCGGGCCGGGCTTGGGACTGGAGGGGGTGTGTCCGTCCCGGACCGGTGGCCCGGGACTAGCGGGCCGGGCCGGATGGGCTAGGGGGTTTTCTTCTATTTTTGACGTGGGCCGTGGCGGGCTTCGGGCCGGGCCGAACTTTTTCACTATTTCGGGCCGGGCCATGGACGGAAGGATTGTGTCCACCTCGGCCCGGGGAATGTGAACCGGGCCTAGCAGGCCGGGCCTTGTGGCGGGCTGGGCCGGACTTTTAACCCGAAAAAGCGGGCCTGGCTCGGGCCGGGCCGGGCCAACCCGACCCGATTGACACCACTAACTTAGATACCAGTCCGAGCCATTTGCATTGAACACAAGCCAACATGTGCAGGGGTTGGGTTGGGTTGGGTTTCAGCAGATTTACTTTTTAAAAAAAAAAATTGCACTTAATCTTGCTCTAAATTAAACTTTAGAAAACTCTCAATTTTATTGGTATTTGGTTTTTGTATTAATTTTTATAGTATTAACTTATAACATCTATATGAAAATATGTATAAATAGAACCACAAAAATTACTTGTAATGAGTAATGCATATTTGGTTTTTGTGTTAATTTTTATAGTATTAACTTATAGGGATTTGCTAACTTACAGCACATGAGGCTTTTAGCGACGAAAAATAGGCTTTTAGCGACAAAATATTTAATCGTCAAAGTTAGAATCTTTAGCGACAGAAATTTCGTCACCAAAACATCTTCATCATGTTGTAAGTTAGCAGCACCCTAACTTATATCATCAATTTATATAAAAATATGTATAAACAGAACCGCAAAAATTATTTGTATTGAGTAATGCTCTTATTTTCAATTGTCAATCAAGATGATATATTTATAACCTATTTTGTTCATAAGTTCATCGAAAAATCTGACTCATCTCTCATTCAAAAGAAAAAAATAAAAGAATGAAAGAAAACCAATGCATAACTACTCAATAAAATATGGATACACCTAATTGTTCTCAAGACACACCTACACAATAGATAATGCGGAATGTATAACCTATGAGCACTTTCTTAAATTGTTGAAGGAAATAAATTAAATAAATTCCGTAATTTGAAACCGACGAACTACATAAAATTCCTCTGATCTCAAGGGTTACAGGATCCACATACCTGGAATTTAGGGAACCTTGTTTGTGGTCCCTAAAACCATGTATACAAAACTATGAACAAAGCATATATAATCGTTGGAAGGTTTGTTGTGAATATGATTCTCATTTATTGGCACACTTTGTTGACATTTTATGCTGTACTGAAACCCAACATAATCTAACAAAAAAAGACAAACTTTTATGCAAAAGAGACAATAATACTCATAAGTAAAATTTGATCAATAATGATATACACACTCCCTCAACCACACCCTCAACCACATTCAGCACATCCTGCCTCTTGATTCTAGTAGGTCCGATGTAGAACTCATATGGAACCCACTAGAATTAAGGACAATCAAGGGTCAGTATGTGCTGAATGTGGTTGGAGGTGTGGATGAGAGTGTGAGTGTATCATTACTGAAATTTGATTACTCAATTCATGTTCCATATTAAAAGCCTTTTTTTTCGGGAATTCTATATTGTTAAGGAATTTATTTATTATGGACAAACTTTTTTTTACTTTAAAAATTGTGGACAAATTTTTTAACTTTTTGTTACTGTCATTTTCTAATTGTAAAATTGCTTCACATCAAGGAAGAAGTGAGAGAGGTTTATATAATAAAAAGCAAATTTGAAAAATGTTTAGTTAAAATTTTTTGACTTTTAAAAAAAAAAAAAAACAAATACTCTTAAAGGGCAATCAAAAAATGAAATAAATGACTCCCTAGGGCTATTTGGGAATGCTTAAAATACGATTTGGTTCATTCATAATCTCAATTTTATCCGGTACTTATGAGAATCAAGATTATGTTAGGTGACAAAGAACCAATTTTAGAAAATATATTAGACTATGCAGTAAACAAACATTTACCAAATAGGTGAATTTGTAGAATGAGTTCAGTCCAACCATAGAATTAATTATTTGCTTTCCTAAACAGTAAGTTAATTTAGAGCACATAAGAGTACAATTAATTAAGGCCAGTTCGGACCATTTGCATGGAACACAAGTCAATATATATATATATATATATATATATCTATCTATCTCGCTAGCTACTTATACTCTGAGCAAAAAAAAATAGAACAACACTTCAGTGTGAGAAATTATTGGATGCTCGTCACACCATGTCATCATACATGCTGATATGGTGTGAGCATTTAATTATACGATAACATGTGGCATTTGAAAGAATAGGGACATGACATATGCCCTTGCAAATTTTTTAAATAATTATGCTCCTATTTTCAAGGCACAGCTTCCATCATATCATCTCCACATTTTAAAAAAAATCACATGTTGTGCAATTCAATAAGTGCATTTTGTGTTGTTTTCTCACATAAATGGGTCCCACTGCTTAATAACCGTTTGAATTTTAGTTTTTTTTTGTTATTAACTTTTGGACCCCACTTTTGTGAGAATAACATCACGAAACTGCACCTATGAAACTGCAGTGAAGTTCTTCACCGTCCAAAAAACATTAAGTATTGTAGTATGTGGAGTATATGTATTATACATGTATAGATGTATATGTTACTGTGTATCTGGATTTATTCGGCCCCCATTAATGCTCATAAACAGCAGAACCAAAACCCAAACCATACTTTCATCAAAAAAAAAAAAAACCCAAATCATACAATAAGACATTATTGCTTCTTGCAGAAGATTTACATGATTCAAACCTCTTTGTAGGGGATGAGACAATATTTATTGATGCTTAGTTGGCCGGCCTTACATGTGTAGCAGGGCTTTCAATATTTATTTACTCATTCACTCCAATTCTTTGTCACATTCCTTTCTTGCTCTCCTACAAACTGCTCATCGCATTCATTGCTCCTCTTTCCCACCTTCCTTCCATACGTGTGTTTGTGTATGTATGTCTATCCTGTACTTTTATCAACGAAAAAAAAAATTTGTCTATTCTCTGCATTTTATTTGTAGAAAGGATTTCTTTATTCGAAAGACAAAAACTGTGCATTTAAAGAAGATTTATGGCATGTCATGGATATGTTTAGAAATGCAATTCACCACCTATGAAAAAAAAACTCAAAAAAAAATTTACCTCAGATGTTATGGCATTGTATGGTTGACGGATTTAGCAAGGAAAAAGGGAAGGAAAAAAAAAAGGAATGGGCTGTATGCTACGATCCAAAATTTTGGTCTCAATGTATTCATTTGGTCCTAACATGTTATGATCTTTAAAAATCACTTTGATTTTTAAATCAAAGTGATTTTGGTCAGAAAATTGTTGGAACCTTGTGTATTATTTACAAAAAAAAAAAAAAAAAAAAAAAGAAGCAAAAAACAGTTTCAAAATTTCTTTTCAATACAACCGTGTATGTATATATATTCACTTTTATGACTTGGGTAAGAGTGAGACCAAGTCTATCTAAGGTTACTATATATATATTGATATGTTCAAAATAATCTAGTCATAAAGAGAGTGCCATGTCATCGAGAGGTGACGGTTATTCCGGTAAGGGCGCCCATAACCAAGCATTCCTGAGGTGTTCACTCAGACCGGGCGGTTCATGCCAACAGGCTGGGCATGAGGCGTCCCGCGATCCCGATCTATACATCAGTTTCCTAAATCAGCTACAAGACTGCAAGGTGGAAGGTGGCAGTTTCCTAAACCACTTAGGAAACTTTCCCCAAATTATGCCAATCAACTCTAATTAGATTAGGCTTCTTAATCCTATTAACTTGCCATGTAAGGGTGGACTCTTGCGCCTATAAAAGAACCCACCTACCCTGTCAATGGGGATCCGAAAATAATTATCTAAGCTCACAAGCATACAACAGAAAACTCACCATCAATACGCATATACCCGGCCGGTATTATTGGTAGTGCCGCCCATCTTTGTTGGCTCACCAGGCCCGCCGGTGATCTGCTAGTGAGAACGCACAGACGCAACCGTGGACGTAGAGCACCTCGTTAACGGGACCGAACCACATACAAATTCTTGTCTTATTTTCTCTCTAAACTCTTCTTACAAGTTTTAGGCATCATCAGTTTGGCGCCGTCTGTGGGAAACGACATAGTCTTCTCATCAAAAAATTCGTGACTGATCAACATGCCGCCACAAACGGGTAAGAAAACTACTGTTCCGACCGGTCAGGAGAATACGCAGCTTGAGCAGCAGGCTGTCTCCATGACCACCGAACAGATAACGGCAGCACTGGCGCAACTCTTGGAGGGCCAGCGCCGAACACAGGAGCAGATGGAGGCGCTTTTGGCTCGGCAAGAGAAGCGTCCTGCATCGAAAAATCAGCCTGAGAAGAGCGCCCCTATTCAAAGGCCCGCTCGGGCACTTAGGCAAGCCCGTTCTGCCCCGGTGTCTCCACCGGACCGGGAACACCCCAGTGATGGTGAGCGCAGCCAGCCTACCAGGCGTTCACAAAGGCGAGCTCGGCCTGATCCTCGCCGGGTAGAGGATGCTAGGACTATCATCAACCGATCGCGTGCGGCCAGAGGGGAGGAGTCCGAACGGAGAGCCCGGGAATCGGCCGAGTACCCTCTGGCACTGAGCCAGGGGGATCTTAGGCACACGCTTTTCCGGACCTGGGGTCGGGCCCCATTCCCGAGGTCGACGTGCTTTGAGGAAGAGGCCTCGTTATCCGATCCAACTTACCACTCGGATATAGAGAGGAGAACCGGACGGGAGGACGTAAAGGCCCAGGTCGAGGAATTGCAGCAGCACATCGAGAGGTTGAACCGCAAGTCCGGCCACGATCTCACCAATACGGAGACTGAGTCACCCTATACCGCTCGGGTGACAAGGTTTCCTATTCCACGGAAGTTCAAATCCCCTCACCTCAGCTCCTATGACGGCACAGGGGGTCCGGTGGACCACATCCGCACGTACAAAGCTCAGATGGCACTGGTCACCACGGTGGACGAGCTACTGTGCCTGGCCTTTCCCAGTACTCTCAAGGGGCCAGCCGCACAGTGGTTCCATGCTCTAAAGCCCCGAACGGTCGACAACTTCAAAGCCCTCAGCAAGCTCTTCATCAGCCAATTTGTCGGGATGCTCGACCGGTCGCAACCGGACACTCAGCTGCTGACCGTCAAGCAGCGCAAAAGGGAATCTTTGAGGGAGTACGTGGACCATTTCAACCAGCAAAGGCTCCTGATCCGCAATCTCAACGAAATGGCTGTAATTATAGCCTTCTGTTCGGGAGTTCAACATACCAAGGTTGCCACCAAGGGCGGACCTAGGATTTTAGATCAGGGGGGACCTATACTATACGGGGGTTCGGGGGCAGCGCCCCCGAGGCAAATTTTTTTGGGTCTACCTATGTGTAATTATGTGTAAAACGATAGAATTGTATGTAAAATTGGTTTAACACCCCTAATTTGGGGTAAATCATGTAATTTTAGGGGGCCTATGTGTAAAACTTGTAAAATATTATATGTAAGTCTAGAATTTTCAAAAGTGCGGGGGGCCTGTGTCTCAAACTTGTAAAATAGTACATGTAAATCTAGAATTTTTAGAAGTCCAGGGGGGCCTTTGTGAAATTTAAGAGGGCCCATTTCCAAAATCTACAAATTATTACATGTAGTTTTGTAGTTTTCAAAAACTCAGGGGGGGCCTATGCCACCCCTGAAGATAACTTGGGTCCGCCCATGGTTGCCACATCGTTTCATCGTGACTGACCGGCAACCTTGGTGGAGCTCTCGGAGAGGGTCGGGAAATACATAGATACTGAAGAATTCCTGAAGGCGAAGCGCGCCGGCCAGGCGGGAGATGAATGCCCAAAGGCCAAACGCAAGCGTGAAGGATTCGAGAAGGGCTCGAGAAAGAAGCCGAGGCAAGATCAGAAGGATGCCCGGGGTCAGCCCCCGATTGCTTTCACCCCTTTTCCCGGCCCATACATGAAGTCATGCCCACCGCCGAGGCGCAAAGACTGCTTCAGCAGCCTGCAAAGCTCAGAGCTCTGCCCGGTAAGAGGAACCGGGACAAATTCTGCCGCTACCACAGGGATCACGGCCATGAAACGGAGGATTGCTTTAAATTGAAGATGGCAATAAAGAAGCTGATCGAGCAGGGACACCTCGCAGAGTTCGTCACAGCAGATAGACGAACCCGGAAGGACACCCGAGCTCCCGATCAGCCACCACCACTTGGCCACAACCACGTGATCTCCGGAGGAACATCAGGCGGAGGAGATTCACAGTCGGCACGGAAGAGGCATGCTCGGGCATCCCGGACTGATGTTTGGCAGGTCCAATCCACCGGCTCCTCCCCAACCGATGTTCTAACATTCACGTCCGACGACTTGCAGGGCATCCACTGCCCCCATGATGACCCGCTAGTTGTGACACTTTCTATAGCCAACTATATGGTCCAGAGGGTGCTAGTGGACACATGCAGCTCTTCCAACATTATGTTCACGTCGACATTCGATCAACTCGGGATCTCCAGGGATCGGCTCCAACAGGTCGCCACTCCCCTGGTTGGATTCAACGGCTCCAACACACAACCGCTTGGGACAATCGAGCTTCCAGTTCTCATGGGGACCTACCCTCAGCAGGCTTCCGTGCTGACAAATTTTGTGATCATAGAAGCCCCGTCGGCCTACAATGTCATCCTTGGCAGGCCAATCCTCAACAAGGCCAGGGCGGTCGTCTCCACCTACAGCTTAACAGTAAAGTTCCCAACTCCTCGGGGACCCGGATGCTTGCGAGGAGATCAGACTACCGCTCAGAGTTTTTATGCCAACTCGTTGCGCCGGGGGGCAATCACAGAAACATTAAACGTCCAACAGATGGATCCCCGGGACCAGAGCGACACGACAGGTCTGATGGAAGAACTAGAAAAAGTGATGCTGGATCCCAAGTACTCAGACCGCACGGTCAGCATTGGTACCCTACTGGAGCCCGGCTTGAAGGAAAAACTGGCTCAGTTCCTGAGGCAAAATCAGGACGTTTTTGCTTGGAATCATGAGGACATGCCCGGGATTGATCCCTGGGTAATGTCCTATCGTCTCAATGTCAGCCCGGACAGCCGCCCAATCAAGCAGAAAAGAAGGGGCATGGTCCCCCGAGAGACAGAAAGCAGCGAGTGAGGAGGTCGAGAAGCTCCTAAAGGCGAAGTCCATCCGAGAGGTCCACTATCCCGACTGGTTAGCTAATGTTGTTCTTGTTAAAAAAAGCAACGGGAAGTGGAGAATGTGCGTGGACTTCACCGACCTCAACAAGGCCTGCCCCAAGGATTGCTATCCGCTACCCAGGATAGACCTCCTAGTGGACTCCACGGCAGGTCACTCACTTCTCTCATTCATGGACGCCTACTCGGGGTACAACCAGATCAGCATGTATCTCGGGGACGAAGAGAAGACTGCGTTCATCACTGACCAAGGCATGTACTGCTACAAGGTTATGCCATTCGGTCTCAAGAATGCCGGGGCTACCTACCAGCGCCTGGTCAACTACATGTTCAAAGACCTCATCGGAAAGTCTATGGAGGTATATGTGGATGATCTACCGGTCAAGAGCCGGGACGAGCCCGACCACCTCGAGCATCTGGCTAGGGCCTTCAGTAATTTGAGAAAATTCAGGATGAGGTTGAACCCGGCCAAATGCACCTTTTGTTTCTTGTCCAGGAAATTTCTTGGCCATCTAGTCAGCAGATGGGGGATTGAGGCAAACCCCGAGAAGATCAAAGCCATCATCAACATGCGACCGCCAAAATCAACGAAGGAAGTACAGAGTTTAGCCGGACGGGTGGCCGCGCTGAACAGATTTATTTCCCGAGCTATCGACCGGTGCCTGCCATTCTTCAAAATCCTCCACAAAGCGTTCCAGTGGTCGAAAGAGTGTGAAGAGGCATTCCAGGAAGTCAAGAAGTACCTGGCGTCCCCTCCTCTCCTTTCAACACCCGTGCCGAGGGAAGAATTATTTTTATACGTGGCAATGTCACCATCGGCGGTTAGCCCGGAACTTATTCGGGAAGAACACGGATACAGTTCCCAGTGTACTACACCAGCTGGGTATTACAGGGCGTAGAGAGCAGATACTCCCGCATCGAGAAACTGGCATTCGCCCTTATCACCTCGCCCCGAAGGCTCCGTCCTTACTTTCAGGCCCATGCCTTGTGGTCCTCACAGATCAACCTCTCTGCAGAATCCTCAGTCGTCCAGACATGTTCGGGAGGCTCGTCAAGTGGGTATTGGAATTGGAAGAGTTTGAAGTGACTTACCGACCTCGGACAGCCATCAAGGGATAAGCCGTAGCAGACTTTTTGGTCGAGATTACGTATCCCGAGGACCTAGTTGAAGAGCCTGAGCCTCCGACCCTACCGCCTGGTTACACTCCGATATCCCTACTTGGGTACTGCATATGGACGGTTCATCCAATCAGCAAGGCAGTGGGGCAGGAATCATCCTGACTACCTCGACGGTATCCAGCTCGAATATGCACTAAGGTTTAGGTTCTGTGCCTCTAACAATGAGCCCGAATATGAAGCCCTCTTGGTCAGGTTGTAGTTGGCCATCTCTATGAGTGCACAACAGGTTCAGGGCTACAGTGACTCCCAGCTCGTGGTCAACCAGGTTAACCAAGAGTACAAAGCGCGGGAAGATAGCATGGTAGCCTACTTGGCCCTTGTCCTAGCGGTTTCCAAGCAGCTCCGGGGATTCTCCATCACACAAATACCCAGAGAAGAAAATACCAGGGCCGACCGGTTGGCTCGTCTCGCCTCGTCCTCTGAGTCAGACTTGCCCGGGATAAGGATACAATACCTACCCGAGCCAAGTGTGATCAACTCAGAGGGCATGGAGGTAGATCCGGTCACTCTGGAACCCAGTTGGATGGACCCACTCGTGACATTCTTGACAACAGGGACGCTACCAGACGACAAAGAAGAAGTCCACCTGGTTAAATACCGGGCGGCACGATATCATCTTCTCGACGGCATCCTCTACAAGAGGGGATTCACTATCGCATACCTCTGTTGTGTTCACCTAGCGCTAGTCCAAGCAATACTATTCGAAATCCACGAAGGTGTGTACGGGAACCACATCGGGGGCCGGGCACTTTCCAGAAAGGCCCTATTGCAAGGTTACTACTGGCCAACCATGGCCCGGGATTCCTAAGAGTACGTCCGAAGGTATGACAAGTGCCAAATATACTCTCCCCTGATCAACCGACCGGGAGAACTCCAGACACCAATCCACAGCCCCTGGCCATTCGCCCAGTGGGGCATCGATATGGTTGGTCCCCTGCCAATGGGAAAAGGACAGGTCAAATTTACCGTAATAGCCGTTGACTACTTCACCAAATGGGCAGAGGCCGAGCCCTTGCCGACGACAACCGAACGAAAGATGGAGAGCTTTGTGGAAAAGAACATTCTCAGTCGGTTCGGCATTCCCCGGGTCCTGGTCAGTGACAACGGTAGACAATTTGACACCCCTATCTTCAGGCAGTTCTGCTCGGGCTACGGGATACTGAATCATTACTCCTCCCCTGAGCACCCACAAGCCAATGGCCAAGCCGAGGTAACCAACCGGACAATCTTACAGTCAATCAAAACGAGGCTTGAAAGCGCCAAAGGGCCGTGGGCTGAAGAGCTACTAACCCTCCTGTGGGCCTATCGCACTACACCCCGAGCGGGAACAGGCGAGACACCGTTCTCTTTAACCTACAGATTTGAAGCGGTGGTCCCCACAAAGCTCGGGTTGCCTACGTATCGGGTGGCCAACTTTAGTGCTCCGGATAACGAAGAAGCTCTCCGGTCAGAACTAGATCTGGTGGAGGAAAGGAGAGACCAAGCCTACCTAAAGGTAGCAGCCTACAAGCAAAGGGTCTCGCGGTATTACAATAGCAGGTGAAGCACCACAGTTTTCAAGTTGGAGACCTCGTCCTCAAGGCAGTGAACCAGTCTACCCGAATCCTGAGTCATGGAAAATTGGGGCCAAACTGGGAAGGCCCATATAAAGTAACCCGGGTCAACCGACCGAGAAGCTACTGGCTACAGAGCATGGATGGGCACGATCTCTCTTATCCTTGGAATGTGAAACACCTCCGCAAGTATTATTAGTAGCATTTGCCCACGGGAATTTAGTATTGGTAGAGAAATTTGTTTTTGTAGCTTTGATTGAGCAACCATTATAAATTTTTATTTTTAAATAAAATTGAAAAGTTTACCTTGAAATTTACTCCTGTCAGTACACCATGCAGTGCTCAAGAGACCTCGGCCCTAACCCCGAGCCACCAAAGCCTTGGGCCTAACCCCAAGGCACAAAAGGCCTCGGGCCTAACCCCGAGGCACCAAAGACCTTGGGCCTAATTCTAAGGCATAAAGACCTCGGGCTCCGAACCCAGGCACTAAAAAGACCTCGGGCTCCGAACCCAGGCACAAATGGACCCTGCAACCACCCATGTTCTAGGTCAATTTCCTTATGGTCGCTCCTCAACTCGCCCCCGCCTTCAGAGGACGCTGGGGGGCAACGGGACCCTTGACCTAAACATGAAATTACTTAAAGCTTCGCATAGGTCCAGCCGACGACGGTGCCAAACCCCTAGGTGGCCGACGATGGCAAGCTTCAAATGACCCTACAACTACCCATGTTCCAGGTCGGTTCCCTACAGCCACTCACTCCTACACTCCCGCCTTAGCATAATGCTTGAAGGGCAAGGGAATATTAGGCTAAAACAGGGAATCACACCGGTCACTACAAGAACTTAGAAGATATTCCTAAGTACTTACAGTGATTAGAGATATATCCAGAACGGTAAAACATGATACACCTATGATGCACCGGGACATCCCGGACTGTAATACAGGGTATTCCTATAATACACCGGGCGGTTCCGAACGCTAAACAGGACCAGTTCCTATAGCACTGCTAAACAGGACCAGTTCCTACAGGACTCCGGGCAACTACCTTTTAACAGGTCAAAAAGACTAGGTGTTCTGTTGGTTACGGTCATAAAACATTTGCTAAGGCAGGTTGGCCAAAAATCGAACGGATACTAGCAATTACAAACAGACACAGTGTAGAGAAAGAACACAATTAATGGAAAGTTTGACCTCGAGGGCCTTTTCATTAATTAAAAGAAACTGTACAAAGCCTGGGGGGCAGTTGTAGTAGCCTCCCAAAAAAAAAAAAAGACTAGTCTACAACCACCACTTCCTCCTCCTCCGTAACCTGCTCATCAACAGAGGGGCCCCAGCTAGTGCAGCTTCAGCAGCGACCTCAGCTTCGGCGACGACCTCGGCCACAACGGCGACTTCGGAGTCAGCCTGGCCTTCCTTCTAGTAACTGGACTCAGCCCAGGAGTACCTGGACAGATCCCAGTCGGGATGGTCAGCAGCGGCCCGCTTCGCTAGGTCGGCGTAGCCTGTGAGGAACCCAACTTCAAATTCCTCCTCAGCTTCTTTGGCTTTCGCCTCCCGAGCAGTAGTAAGCTCCGAGAGTGTGGCCGTCATAGCTGCGAGATCTTTCTCGACAGAGATCTTCCCGGACTCCGAGGCTGCAACCTTGGCCTCAGCAATCTTCTCGGCGGTGATCCTCCCGGCCTCTGCAGCTGCAGCCTTAGCCTCCGCGACCTTCCGGGCGGCCTGCTCGGTTGACAAGGAGCCACGGACCTCCCCCAGCTCCAAGGCCGTTGCTTGGGATCTTTCTTACTCCACGGTGAGGGCAAACTCCGTAGACTCCCGAGCAGCCCTCTCCACGGAAAGGTTAGCCTCAGCAGCGGCCAACCTCTCAGCAACGCCGGGAAGGGTGGTCTTGGCCTCGGCCGCAGTATAACCAATCTACAAGAACAAGACGATGTCAGTATATGCATGGAGAAAAAGCAAAGGTTTGCACTGTAAAGAGACTTACCATGTGGCTGATGCTATATAGCCAACCGATGATGGCCTCGGGGCTGAGGAGGGCGCACTTGTCAATCTGGCTTTGTAGCAGCCCGGCCGTACCCTTCTGCGGACGTCGTCCGCCGTCTCGACCTCTGGCCTAGCAGAAGGGCCCGTGCGAGCTTCCTCCAAAGTCAGGAAGGAGACCCCGATCAATTTGACAGCAGGAGGTGGTGGTGGTGGTGCAGCAATTGTAACCACGGGCGTAGAAGTAGCAGCAGCTTCCTTCTCAGCCCAGAAGGAAATCCCCCGGGAAATCCTCTTGAGGGGCTGGCCCTCGGCGGCGTCCGACTTCTTCCTCTTCTGGCCAGCATGGGACTTCAGGGCCGCCTCTTTTTGCTTCAGAGCCGTCGCGCTCTTGGGAGCCATTTATGCAAAACCAGGAGCATGTCAGAATTCAGCAAAATCTCAAATGAAAAGAAAATCGGACGGTCAAGAGATGGTATTTTCCCGGAATGATCGCCAGGAGAATGGGAGCTGTGAATCCCTGAGGCTTGTAAGAAATCTTCGGGCTCCCCGACCGAGTCAGCACCTTGTTAATATCAGTTGGGTCCTCCACTAGAGACAAGACCCGCGCTTGGAGCTCGTCGGGAAGACTCAGCGGGTCCATTGATCCCACTGCAAGACAAATGCACCAACGGGTTAGTCAAGGCAAAGTAAAGAAACTAGGTAAGAAAGAAAGAGTGCTCGGGCTTACTCCTCAGCTTCCTCGCCCAGGAGGTCCTCAGCTGAATACCCGGCGCCTTCTCGCACAGTCCCAGGGTGGATACTTGGAAGAATTTCTTCTTCCACCCTTTATTGTTGCTCGGATAGTTTAGAATTATCTTCCACCCCTGCCTAGCCGAGAACGAGAAGAAGTCGGCCTCCCCATGAACTTGGAAAGGCCGGTGGGTCCAGAAGAACTCCTGCAAGGTGAGCTCATACCCGAGTACTTGGGGCCACAAAGAGACTCACCCCATCAGGTATCGCCAGCCATTCGGGGCGAGCTGCCCGGGGGAGATCCCGAGGTAGATGATCGCGTCCCGGGCAACTGGGTAAAGACGCAAACAAAGGCCCGCCATGAAGGCATCCTCATATAACGTGACGAAGCCTGACTCATAGAAGTGAGCTCCGTCATTGTGGACAGAAAGAGAGGGGGCTGGGAAGCTCATACCGGTCCCTGATTCGATCCAAATCAGGACTTCGCAGAACATTGACAATGGACTCGTACGCAAAGATGACCCCGGGACTGTTCGGTACAGACGCTTCATCGCCTGTCCCCCGAGATGTCGAGGCCACGGGAAAATCCCGGCGTGTTTCTTCGGAAGACTCCCGGGCAGGTATTCTTCCCTCACTATGCTGGTCAGAGGGGGCCAGAGAAGGAGGGTCTGGGCTTGAGCTCATGGACCTTGAACGCACCTGCTCGTCTTCTGGCTGGGACGACGAGTTGAAATCTGAATGACACATGACTACACCTGTGGAAGACCTAAAGGGCCAACGACCTAAGAATGGGTCAAGAACTCGTAACCTGATGTACAGAGGAAGTAGATCTAACAACCTAAAGGGCAGGTCGTACAAGACTCTAGAAGAAGAATAACTCTCTCTCAAGACTATCCCGAGAACACCCACTCGGTCAAAATGCTCTAGCGTACCCCCGGACTGAAAGAAATGACAAAACCTAAAAAAGAAGAAATCCCAGGCTCGCTCTAACCCAAGTGGGTTCGCTCCCTCCAGCTTTGTTCAGATAAGAAGAAGAAAATGAAGAACTAAAGACGGGAAGGAAAGACTTACATAAATTTGCACGGAAAAAGGACTCGGGAATCTTGCTCGAGATCGCAGTTGCTCTCAAACCGCTCGGTAAAGTCTCTCAATTGACAGCAGGAACTGAAGAAACGAACAAGTGTTTCTTAAATAGAAGTAGCGGATGGTCCAGATCAACTAGATCCAATGGCTTAGGAAATTTCCTGCCAAAAGTCGCCGGCAGCTATCACCTCAGGCACGTGAAGGGTCGCCTCAAAAGACGCGCGCATTAAATACGTGACGTGACTGTCCGGTTACCACGCGATTATTCGGTTACATCCGAACAGACTCCGCTGAACCCTGACCAGGCCAATTACTCCCTGACACGTGGTAATACCCACACCCAAGCTCCTACCTGTACCGGTCGGTTACTCCACCGGGTGACCTGGGTTGTGGGCCCCATCCCGAGCAGCATTCTCGGAGGACAACCGGACGGTTTCCAAGACAATACTAATTTTTGAATCCTCACTCGATGAAGCATCCAGTCAGTTTCGAAAATGGGGGGCGGCTGATATGCCCAAAATAATCTAGCCATAAAGACAGTGCCACGTCATCGAGAGGTGCCAGTTATTCCGATAAGGGCGCCCATAGCCAAGCATTCCCGAGGTGTTCACTCAGACTGGGCGGTTCGTGCCAATAGGCCGGGCATGACAGTCGCGGCATTCCGCGATCCCGATCTATCCAGCAGTTTCCTAAATCAGCTACAAGACTGCAAGGTAGAAGGTGGCAGTTTTCTAAACCACTTAGGAAAATTTCCCCAACTTATGCCAATCAACTCTAATTAGATTAGGCTTCCTAATCCTATTAACTTGCCATGTAAGGGTGGACTCTTGCGCCTATAAAAGAGCCCACCTACCCTGTCAATGGGGATTCGAAAATAATTCTCTAAGCTCACAAGCATACAACAGAGAACTCACCATCAATATGCATATACCCGGCCGGTATTACTGGTAGTGTCGCCCATCTTTGTTGGCTCACCAGGCCCGCCGGTGATCTGCTAGTAAGAACGCACAGATGCAACCGTGGACGTAGGTCACCTCGTTAACGGGACCGAACCATATACAAATTTTTGTCTTATTTTCTCTCTAAACTCTTCTTACCAGTTTTAGGCATCATCATATATGTTGATGCCAAAATTTGGTAAGACAAACTACAGTAGTTTTAAGGAGAGAGAGTGAGAGACTAGTTTTTTGTATGTGGTTCGGTCCTGTTAATGAAGGAACCTACGTCCACGTGTGTGCTAAGCACGTTCACTATACTGTAAAAAGCTAAGGACCTGCGGTGAACCAACAATAGTATTGAGCTACCGTAGGTGGGCTGGGCGAGTTGATGACTGCTATAGAGGTGATGTATAGACTGAAAAATTTATCCCCTTCTATGGGGGTGAGGGGTGTCTTTTATAGATGCTACAGGACCCACTACTACATACATAGATAAGGAAAATATAATCCAATTAAGATTGATTGGCATTAATTGTGGGGGTTTCCTAATTGGATTAGAAAATGATGTGTACTTTCCATTAGTCTTCTAACTTGATTAGGAAATAGCTTCGAAAATTCTGGAGCGTGTCTCGCGGGCTTGGCTTGACTACGCCTGTACGGACTGTGCTTGAGCGGTCTTCTCGACCTCTTAGTCGGGTCGTGGATGAACTACTCGGGAGGCCTCGGGTAGACCAAACCGCTCGGGCTGAAACTTATCCAAGGAACAGTGCATGATTGGTTGAAATAGGGGTAGGCCACTGAGTAAAATTGCTTAGTCATAGGATAGAGCCAATTTTAGGCGTATCAGCTGCCCCCCATTTTTAAGGTTAGTCGGATGCCATGTCAGGGCAAGTTTGAAAATCTGTTTGACTGCTGGGAAAAGCTACCTTAGAGCTCTCGAGCCTGGTGAATTCTCGCAAACTGGCTAGCTCAGAACCTTTTAGTGCTCGGGAATTGGCCAAGAGTTGAGACTCGGCCTAATTCGGAGTCTTTTGCTTGAGTTAGCTCCCAGGATGGTTGTCTTCTACCCGTAAACCTTCGTCAGGGTTGTACGCAAAAGAATTTGACCATGTTGGAAAAGCCGACTTAAAGCGTATTGTTTAGGGTCCTTTTATGCTAACTGCCTAGGATGGTTATCTTACGCCCAGCCAACCTTCGTCAAGACTGTCGGGAGAAGAGTTTGAGTATGTTGGTGGAGCCAACCTAAAGCGTATTGCTTTAGGGTCCTTTACTCCTCTATCGTGGGCTAACCTAAGAGGCTTTAGTCACCTCTATTGTCGGTTTGGACCTATGTGTAGTTATTTCCTCTGACCACTGTAGGCACCTGGGTTGTCTAAGAGTTTCACTTAGTTTACCCCAAGGCTTGTAAATACCCGATGTGATTGCCTGTTTAGTTTATTAGGCCTTCCTGCCCCTCAAGCTTTTACAAAGAAGGGGGTTTTAGAGGCTATGACTGTAGGTAACCGACTTGGAACGTGGGTGGTTGCAGGGTCTTTTGAAGCTTGCCATCATCAGCCACCTAGGGGGATTTTCCCCCAACGTAGGTTATGAGCCTAAGCGAAGCCGATGTCTCAGGCGTGATCCCGAGGTCTTTTATGCCACGGATGTGATCTCGAGGTCATTTTCCAGCTGCGTAACAGTGGTCTTCAGTTGCCTTAGAGTTGAGCCCGAGGTCTTTTTAACGCCTCGGGAGTTAAACCCGAGGTCTTTTTGTTGTACTCCAGGGATCGATGAGGAATTGATAGGCTATCTGAATCTTTGCAGGAGTTCATTTGTAGTCCGAGCTTTGCTCTAAGTACCATTGTAGTTGTTCTCATATCGACTATTGATGACGAGAGGTCAGGTCGAGATGATCGGGCTCTTGTTTACTCCAAGCTGGAGGCAAGGTCCGGATCACTGGATCCTGACTGCTGAAAATTGGAGGTCAGGTCAGGGCTGCCAGACTCAGACCGATGCAAACTTGAGGTCGGGTCGGGGCTGTCGGACCTGGACCGTTGTGAACTGAAAGAACTTCGAGAACTATCGGGCTTCTTTGCATTGCTCATCTCGGACTAATCTCGCTTTTGCTTATTTCTTGAAGGCTCGTCGCTTACATGCCCAAGGTCTTTGGTCTTTAAAAATTCTTCAGTATTGACAAACTTTCCGACCCTCTCTGCGAGTTCAATCACCTAGATTTCCCAAAAATCCCAGTTTCCTAGAAGCATCCTTAAAATCATCTTCTTACTATGTCTGGTTCACCGCATTGCACTCTGCATTTTCTCCCTTCGACTGTGTCTGAAACGCGGCGCTAACATTGTTCAGGTCTTGCTGTGCTAGGGCACAAGTCACCGTTGATACTGTACCTTCCAAGGTATATCAAAAAGAGTAAACACTTCCGTACTGTCTCTCTGACGGCATATTGGAACTCTCGTCAACGGACCCTCTTTGACTAAACCCAGCCTTTGCATATAGATTCCTATAGAACCTTTCATAGAGCTGTTGATTTATCTTTTCAGATAGGACAATATGATATAACTGCTGTATGCCCTAGTGGAATTACCTGCGTGGTGTAGACACTTATGTGGCATAGAATAGAACATCTATCTTATGATTCCCAAGGCAATCACTCACATGTGATCACATTGAGTTGATCTGCCTAGGCACCATGACAAGGATGTCTGTTCCACGTTCACAAAGATATACACCACAAACCTTATTTGTTGGTCCTAAGACATAGGAGTATGAAAACTTGCTAGACAGTATGATCACCGCCGTCTAAATCTCCCAGATTTCCCAGATATACCAGTTTCTCCCAGAAACTCCGTCCAAATCCCCCATATTACCCAGAAATCTCAGTTTCTCCCAGAAACTCTGATATACTTACTTATCCCAAAAACTCTGTCCATCTCACCCAGATATAACCAGTTTCTCCCAGAAACTTTGTCCAAATCTCCCAGATTACCCAGAAATCTCAATTGTTCCCAAAGACTCCGATATACTTGTTTCTCCCAGAAACTCTATTCAACTTACCCCAAATATACCTGTTTTCCCAGAAGCTCTATCCAAATTTTCCAAAAATCCATGCAACTCCGTCCAAACTTCCCAGAAATGCCTAGATGCACCAATTTCTCCCAGAAATTTTGATTTCCCAGTTTTTCCCAGAAATCCCTATTTATCCCAGAACCTTAGAATCCCTGATTTTCCTATAAACATTCCCATTTACCTTGTTTCTCCCAGAAACTCTGGTTTTGTAGTTCCCCTCCCCCCCCCCTCCCAGAAATTCTGCCCAACTCACCCAAAAATACATGATTCTTTCAGAAACTTTGTTCAAATCACCTAGATTTCCCAGAAATCCCTGTTTCCTAGAGACACTGCCAAAATTCACCAGATTTCCCAAAAAATCTCTGCTTATAAAATTTCCCAGATTCTCATTCCTCAAAGAACAAACCTGTCTTTCTCACCCTCCCCATGATGGCAATCATCCTGGAAAGAAAAGTTAGCACACTCTGTATGGTTAGGACCTTACTTGCTTAACTGCTATATGTTAGAAGTAGGGGCATCGTATAGATTAGGGCTTGCATCCGCATTCTTGTCTCATATGCATACACAATTTATGTCAGTTCACATGCACGCACATCCCGTCAGTCTCATACATGTCATTCTCTACACATCAAATGCATGCGTATCATCATCCTTACCCATCTCAATCATTGTACAGAAATCGTATACTTACTGCAATCATCCTCGGTTCGCATCATTAAATCCTTCAAAACTCTGATCATCTCCTCCCGCTAAGAGTCTATAAGAAGTATTTTTGCGCCTTTGCTAATTTGGGCTTTTACTTCTATTTACAGAAAATGTAGCCCCGGGTAAGGACACTATTGTACCACCTCGAATTCATTGACGTGATCGCGGACTAGCCTAGGCTATCATAAACCCACTAATGGCCTACAAAGCTCTAGAAGAGAAAGTGAACAAACTACAAACCACTGTCGAACATCTATGTTTAAGGATAAGTAGATTTGAGAAGTTGGTGCAGAGCATCAATAAAAGGAAGTGTGGGTTATCCGACGCTGTTTATCCAAGCCCATTTCCACATTCGAATCCATACTCATATCCAAGTCCACACCTTTGCCTGGGTAATCCTATTCCATATCCAAACACAAGAGCCACTCCGAGGACCCACTTGAACTCAAAGTTTAACAAAGGCAGCAACCCAAGAACCTTTACCAACCTGGGTATGCCGTTGTCCGTTATCCTTGATAACCTCATCAAAAATGGGCACCTCCAACTCCTTCAACCTCGTGTCGATCCCCCACCACCTAACTGTAACCTGTCCAAATGTTGTGCCTACCACCAAGGCCCAGGCCACGACACCGACAGTTGTATGCGCCTTTGCCATGATATCCAAGACCTCATCAATCAGAAAATCATCGAGCCATCACCCATTCAACCCCATGTTCTGTGAAACGATGTGGCGCACTTGGTGTGTTGAACTCCCGAGTAGAAGGCTGTAATTGCGATGATTTCATCAAGATCATAGAACTCGAGCTTCTCCTGGTTGAACTGGTCGGTGAACTCCTTGAACGACTCACTATTCCTTTGCCTGACAGGCACCAACTGTATGTCAGACTTTGGCCGTTCATGCATACCGATGAACTGGTTGATGAACTGCTTGTTTAGCTGCTTTAAATCTTTGACCGATCGGGGTTTCATGGAGTGGAGCCATTGCACGGCCAGGCTTTTCAAAGTGCTAGGAAAGGCTAGGTAGTATAGTTCGTCGCCATTGATGGCGAGAGCCATCTGTGCCTTGTAGGTCCAAACATGGTCGACCGGGCTCCCCAAGCCATTGTACAAATTTAGGTGGGGTTGTTTGAATTTGCGCGGGATGGAAATCCTCTTAATTTGGCTGGAGAACGGTGACTCTGTCTCGGTATTGACATGGTCCTAAGTAGCTTTCTGGCCTAGCTCTTTGGCCATTATGTTGATCTGTTGCTTCAAACTCTGGAGACGGGCCGTTACACTTTCCTGACCGGTACCCGGGGGGTTGATCGGGTTTGTGGAAAAGGCTTCTCCTTCATGGCGGTGCATTGTTCTTTAGGGTCTGGCTCGACTATGACTCCGGCTGATCGTGTGCCCAAGGCCACCTTGGCTCTTGACCGAGTGACCTTGGACTGATTCTTGGGCCATATGCGCCAGCCTCTCCTCTCGGGCAGCAATCCTACCACCGGTGTCTATGGCACCCTCAACGCGGGACAGGTTGGCTCGGGCACGATGTCTGGTCAAGATCGGTTCCCGACCATACACAACGTTCCCAAGCCATTTCTCGGCCACTAGAGGATTGCTTTGTTGGGCTAGCAGGGCTTTGATCTGCTGCTGGGTTTGACGCTGGATCTTCAAGAGCTGTGCGAGGGTTGCGGTGATCTGGTTCGGTGTCAGGACCGCTGTAGCCGGTGCTAGGGCTGGCGGAACATCCTGGTTGGCCTGCTACGCAGCCTTCATACCCTTCTTTGGAGGCATGACAATGAGTTAAGTGATTTGTGTTATGATAAATCTGTCGTTCCCACAGACGGCGCTAAGCTGATGATGCCAAAATTTAGTAAGATCAACTAGAGAAGTTTTAAAACGAGAGAGAATGAGAGGCTGGTTTTTTGTATGTGGTTCGGCCCTATGAATGAGGAACCTACGTCCACGTATGTGTCTGAGCATGTTCACTATACTGTACAAAGCCGAGGACCTATTGTGAACCAACAATAATATGGAGCTACCGTAGGTCGGCGGGGCGTGTTGATGACTACTATAGAGGTGTTGTATAGACTGAAAAGTTGATCCCCTTCTATGGGGGTGAGGGGTCTCTTTTATAGATGCAAGAGACCTACTACTACATAGATAAGGAAATATAATCCAATTAAGATTGATTGGCATTAATTCGGGGGGTTTCCTAATTGGATTAGGAAATGATGTGTACTTTCCATTACTCTTCTAACTTGATTAAAAAATAGCCTGGAATATTCTGGAGCGTGTCTCGCGAGCTTGGTTTGACTGCGCCTGTACGGACCGTGCTTGTGCGGTCTTCTCGACCTGTTGGTTGGATTGTGGATGAACCGCTGAGGCTGACACTTATCCAAGGAACTGTGCATGATTTGGTTGAGATAGGGGTCGACCACTGAGTGGAACCGCTTGGTCATCGGATAGATCCAATTTTGGGCGTATCATATATTATCCTATATTTTGAGTAAATATTGAATGAAACGGGGATATCATGTCATCATTTATCCAAATTAAATGATGATCCAAATTAAAATAGTGGGCCTGATGAGTAAATGATGGGATTTTATTGGTTAATTATACTACGTCACTAAATGCCAACCATTGTATTGAATATTTAGCTATTTCGTTCAATGGCTTTTATTATATACTAGCTGTTTAATTAACCCGTACAATGCACGGGAACTTTGCTATAAGAGATACAATTTTAATTACGACCTAACGGATTCTAGCCAGAAACCATGTCCCAAATTATGGTTCATCACTTTTTACAAAAAATCAAACAAACTTGAAGACAACATGTATGAGTTGCAAACAATTGGAATAAAAACCAAAACCATGGCCCAAATTATGGTTCCACACATTATAAACAAACCAAACACTACAGAAACAATCTTAAAGATAAGTTGTGCTCAAAATATAATGAGTTTACATCATCAAGTATCTACTTTGGAATCACAAATTTCGATATTATCAATATCACTACTTAGAATTCATTCAGCCCATCCTCAACATACACGCACAAAATGCATTCTCTTGTAGATATCCCATCGAAGCTCTTGCGCAAAAAATAACAATAAATATAAACAAACAAATAGATCAAAATGTTGGAATTTCATTACATAGCAATTAAAAGATGAAAGAATTGTAGTTTTTACTTACTATTTGATGCGCAATTTTTTATTCATTCCTTCATATTCAGTATCTTTGCTTGGTGTGGCTGATTTAGAGTAGCCACCTTTGTCCAGTTGTGTCAATTCAAGTGTAGCCTCTGAAGGTCCCTGCAGGGTAAGGTCCTATTTTTAAAGATTGAGCAAGTTTTAGTGCATAAGAAGGACATTTTTTTAATATATGCACGGGTTATCCTATATGACTTGGGTAAGTGTGAAACCAAGCCTATCAATAACTCCTACTATTTCTCCTGCCTTTTAGCCATCTAAGGTTACTATATGAATGTTATCCTATATTTTGAGTAAATATTGAATGAAACGGGGATATCATGTCATCATTTATCCCTTCTCACATATTCTGAAATCGTGCTGAAGTGGAAAGATGATCCACATGAAAATAGGGGGCCAGATGAGTAAATGATGGGATTTTATTGGTTAATTATACTATGTCACTAAATGCCAACCATTGCATTGAATACTTAGCCATTTTGTTATACTTAGCCATTTTGTTGAAATGGCTTTTATTATATATCTATAGACCTCTATATATCAGTGTTTAAGGGATATCAAATGTTATCAAAACTAACACGAGTTAAGAGAGAAAAATATAGAGAGACTGTTCATTCACAAGACAGAGAATTATACAAAGAGTTATTTCAAACTATTTTTCGAGCTATTATTATCGAAAGAGTGTGAGCATTCCAGTCTTTTTACGTGCAAAGAATGATTGAGACTGAGGAGTATTGTGGGCTGCTTATCTGGAAGGGTTGTGGTTGATTTCAGAACTACGTACCCATACAACTCTGGACAGAGCTATAAAACATCTTAAAGAGAGCGACATTGTATGCGACTCGTCTTAGAAATCATTCACGATCACTATTATCTTGGTAACATCGTTCTATTTACACATTTGCAGCTACAAAATCAAAGTGGGTTTTAAATTTAAAACATTTTGAAACCTGATCACAATATGTAGAGACCAAATCACAATATATTGTGGGAAAAATATGAGTTACACTACGAATGAAAATGGGTCGGGTCAATGTCTTTGAGTTCACATTTACTTCTTGTGGGGTAATTTAAACATCACTCATTTATTGAAGGTAAATCTAACTTACAAACAAACTTAGTGAATGATGAAAGAGAAAAAATAAACTAATGTTGATCTTTTTAAATCTTAATTTCAAATTCACATCTCAAATGCTATGGCAGTGGCCTCATTGAATTTTGATTGGATGATGTTGAAGTGATCCCATCATTAGTGGACCCACTGTCAAATCATTTGGAATGTGAATTTTGCTGGATAAAATTAGTAATGGCCATGTTTGAGGTCAAATAAAAGTGGGACCCATTTAGAGCTTGAATAGGGTCTTTATAGATTTGTGTTCTCCTCTATGAGAAGATGAACTTTGGATATTTACATGTCTAAAATCGTTGTTGAGTGAATGAGAAATTAATGCTCAAAAGTTGCTCTATACAAATGGTTGTTGACTTAACACAACTTACTTTGTCCCACAATGAATACATATGTATAATGTACATCCATTAATGAATTCATATGTATACTGTACATCTAATGAAAACAGATCGATGTAGATGTATAATATATATCCAATGAATACATAAGTATAATGTACATCCAATGAATTGTGCATCCAATGAGAACATATGTATAATGTACATCCAATGAATACAGATGTATGACATACATCCAATAAGTACATATAATGTTTAATGTATATATATCCAATGAATATAGATGTATAATGTACATCCAATGAATTCTGATGAAGAATGTACATCCAATGAATCCACTCTCCCCTCAATCCTATTTATTCTGAGCTTGTTCATCAGAACTCACTTTCCTGCCTTCCAATTTTCATTTCTGAGAGAGTTATAAACATAGTTGGTTCATTGGAACGGTTGTACAATGTGCTTGTCAATCATTGTTTTTGTTGTATCCTGGAAGACAGACGCCGGAGAAATCCTCAAGCCCTTCTGGTAAGGCAGCGAATCTGTTTTAAGGAAACTGACAGGCCTCGGTTTGCATTTCTATTTCCTGTTTCTGTTTTTACAATTTTTATTTGTTGAAATTCTCTTTCTAGTTTTAATTTCTTTTTCCTTATGTTTTCATCAAGCGTAACTTAAGGATCTGTTTGTTTACTTCGAAGATCAATATACATATTTTTCTAACAATCTTAAAAAATAATCGTATATATTCGAAATGAAAAAAGGAAAAAAATAAACAAAAAAAACTGATTCGGTTTGAAAATAGTATTTTTCTTTCTAAAAAGAAATGATATTTCTAGAGACAGTTATTTTTGAAACAGAAACAGTTTGGTTAATTGGTTTTAAAAACAAAACGGTTTTCTTTTACAAAACTATAATAGGATTTATTTTCAGATTCAGCTCTAAAAATAATCATAAGGAAAGAATTCGATCCCATTTTTCTGGATTTAATTTTTCCATAATCTCCTTTGATGATATTTCAGAAATGGCAACTGGGAATGATGATGTGAACACCAACGGTGCTAATGGTGAAAGGACTAATACCGTGGTGATTAGTTCGATTCCTGTGAAGGTTTCTTCAGGTCAAACAATCTAAATGGTTCCTGTGAACCAGAGGGAGAAACCCGAGAAATTCAACCGAGTGGATTTCAAAAGGTGGCAGCAAAAGATGCTATTTTACCTTACCACCTTCAATCTTATGAGGTTCTTGAAGAAGGGTGCTCCTGTTCAAAATGAGAACGAACAAGATCGAGAGGCTGCCTTGCAAGTGGCTTCTGCCATAGATGCTTGGAAATACTCAGATTTCCTTTGACGAAATTATGTATTGAATGGCTTACACAATACACTCTATAATATGTATAGTGTTAAGACCACTGCTAAGGAACTGTGGGAGTTCTTAGATAGAAAATACAAAACTGAAGATGCTGGGTCTAAGAAGTTTGTAGTGGGAAGATTCCTCGACTACAAAATGGTGGATTCGAAGACTGTGATCCGTCAAGTTCAGGAGCTGGAAGTGATCTTGCATTAAATCCATGCTAAAAGGATGACCTTGAGTGAAACCAGCTTTCAAGTTGCAACCATTATAGAAAAGTCGTCCCCCTGCTTGGAAGGACTTTAAGAACTACCTGAAGCACAAGTGAAAGGAGATGAAGATTGAAGATCTCATCGTCGGGCTTCGGATCGAAGAAGACAACAAAAGAGCTGACAAGAAAGTGGGGAATACTTTTTTGGCCAAGGCTAATATGGTTGAGCATCATCAAAGTTCAAATGTGAAGAAAAAGTGTTCTAGCAAAGAGTGCAAAATGGGGTCAAAAGTTGGTATCTCCAAGAAACCTAAGTTTCAGTTTCATGGGAATGCTACAATTGTGGTAAGACATGACATCGTGCTTCAGAATGTTGTCTACCATAGAAGAAATTCAAGAATAATCATGAAGCTAATATGAGAGAGTTGGACTCTATCTCGAGAGATGTCTTTGAGATTAATCTGTTAGCTATGGTCTTTAAAGTGAACTTGGTGGGTTCAAACCCAAAAGAATGGTGGATAGACAGTACTGGTGCTACTCGCCACATGTGCTCTGACAAATCGCTGTTCACTTCCTTCGAACCAATGACAAATGGTGAGAAGATGTTCATGGCCAACTTAGCCTCTTCGAACATTGAAGGCCAAGGAAAGATAATTTTGAAGATGACTTCAAGGAATTGAAAGAGTTGACTCTAAACAATGTCCTGTATGTGCCAGAGATTCGCAAGAACCTGGTGTCTGGTTCTCTTCTCACCAAGCATGGATTCCGTATGGTCTTTTGAGTTAAACAAGGTGGTGCTGACCAAAGCTGGGATGTATGTGGGGAAGGGGTACATGAGTGATGGGTTGCTTTATCTTAATGTAATGACTATTGTTCCAAAAATCAATAATAAGAGTACCTCCTTTGCTTACTTGCTTGAGTCTTCCATTTTATGGCATGGTAGACTAAGACATGTTAATTTTAATTCTTTGCAAAGATTAATTAAATTAGACCACATACCCATTTTTCGGATACAAGTTATAAGTATGAAACTTGTGTTGAAGCAAAGTTAACAAAGTCTTCATTTCAATTAATAGAAAGAAACACCGAACCATTGGATTTAATCCACACTGATGTATGTGATTTAAAAATGGTTTAATCAAGAGGTGGCAATAAGTATTTTATTACTTTTGTTAATGATAGCACTAAATACTGCTATGCCTATTCGCTAAAAAGTAAGGATGAAGCTTTGGATAAGCTCATTTTGTACAAGACCGAGGTTGAAAATCAACAAAGCAAAAAAGATGAATATGTTTAGAAGTGAAAGGGTGGTGAATATATACCACAGTACGTACGGTGAGTATTGTGCACAACATGGAATTATTCACCAGACCACTGCGCCTTATTCGCCTCCATCAAATGGAGTCATTGAAAGGAAAAATCGTACCTTAAAGGAAATGATGAATGCTATTGATGTTGTCAGTATCAAGATATAAAAGTATGCTTAACTTATGCTTTACTTTCAAAAGATTTGTAGTGTGGAAGTAAAGGTCGAACCCACAGAGATTGATTAACTACCGCACTTTAATTTTAAAACCTAAATTTAGCTAATTTTAGAAAAATAGATTTTGATTTAATTTGAATTAAACTAATAACAATAAAAGTAAATCTAAATTATGAAAGAAATTAAATATTTGTTTTTATAAATATGTTTAAGGAACCTAGGATTGCAAATCCACCACTAGCTTCATAATAAAGGTATTTATGAATTACTTTAGCTTATTAAGTTGGATGATAATGGGGAATTGTAGCTACAAGCCCAATTCCTCCGTCAAGAAAATAACTATGGTTCAAGCACCAACATAATCCATCTTCGGTCAGCACGAATTATCCCACACTAAACTAGGGTTGTGGTATAATCCGTCTAATCTAGGCATGGACTATTCGGATACTTGATAGCACAATTCAATTTAAGCACCATTACATATAAATAATCTAAACAAGCACAGCAAGCATAGATCATTGAGCACATCACAGTCAAAATAGATCTAAGACAAGAATAAACTTTGAAAGTATTGATTTTAATCAATAGAAGCACGATTTATTTATAGAAATCCTCGGAACATATAACTGTCATCCATTCATAATAAAACTAAAATAAAAACATAAAATACATCCTATTACTTGGCTAGGGTTTCATTGAAACCTTAGATCTCGAGTCTAGTTGTCCATAGAAGTGGTAGATGACAAGAGGTTGATGGAGGAGGCCATGGAAATCCTTGGTCTTCTTCTTCTTCTCCTTGCTTTCCCCACTTCAATGGCTGAAAGTATGGTTGTATAATGATGTGTATAATAGTGTGCAATGATTTGTATATCTAAATTTGATTTAGAGTAGGATTTATATAGAGTTTGGAAGGATTTAGGAAGCTTTCCTAAGCCAAATCGCACTAAAACAACTGTTTTTACGTTTCTGGACGTCACATGTGCAAACCACCTTCGCTGGGCACTTTAATTTAATAAAATACGCATTTTTGGTTTTTTCACAGGTCGCTCGCGCGAGGTCCTTTTCGCTGCACTGCGCGACTTTCGTAGAATTGCGATAACCTTTTGCTCGGAACTCGGATTGACTCGCCGTTTGAAGCCACGCGTCTATAACTCGAAGATCTATATTTTATATCTCTAGAGAAATTTCTCAAATACAAAGTATTCCTTGTCAAAAATGCAATTTTCCAAGACTGCTACTGCATTCAGCTTTCACCGGAATCACCGTTTGAGCCCAGAATGACTTCCAAAGCCACTAATCATTGGATTTTTGTGCGTTTTCAAGTTTAAGCTCCAAATCCTACAAAATTTAGAATACTTATTAAAAAATAACTAATAACTACATGAAATGGGCTAACAAAGCGTATTTTTAGAACTATAAACGGCAACTATTCGTCGCCGATCACACCCCCAAACCTACTCTTTGCTAGTCCTCGAGCAAAAAGAAAAGAAAAATAAAACTACTACTACAAATACTACTCCATTTTTGCATGGATCACGATTGCATTTTGCATATGAAACAAGCCTTTTAAACCCCTAGGTGTCCCTAGTCGGACGAGTGAAGTCTCGTGAGGGTTCTCGTCAACAAGTCACCCACAACCATCTTTATTAACTTATCAATTTAAAAACTTTTATTAAAAATAAAGAACATAATATTCAATACTCCTTCATCATACAACAAAGATTTGAAATAGAATAACGAACATAAAGAAACATAATGAAACATCCACCTAAATCATGAAAAACAATCTCAAGCACATGCATCGTATAAATCAATAGAGTTTCTCATAAAATTGCACGTGTGTGATGTGGTAGTCAAATGAACACGCGCATGTCATAAATCGGATAACCATTTAACTATGTCTCGACTACAAATCTCACAATGTCAATTACACTCTAAAATGAAACACTCAGAAACAGGTGTAATTTTTCTAAAATATGTGAGTAAAGGAAATATGTTTTCAAAACGAGAAATGCTCACATATGACTCGAACAAGACGCATGACACAAAAGAACAGTAGTCTCATGGATAGGATGCCAATAATCAAGAAAAATTAATCATTACCATGTTTTAATCCCCCTTCCATCGTTTTCACATCCAAACCATGTTTCCTAGGATCAAATAGGACTTTTCAAAGGTTGTAATGTGGCTCAGACAATGGAAAATGATAGAAAGGATTCATTAGGTAGTTTTAGAATGGCATTGTAAGGCATGTTCGATTTCTTTCATTCGCTCTTCCACCAACTTCATCATTTCATTCTCTTCTTTTGATTTTTCTTTTCAATTTTTTTTTCTCTTCTTTTTTTTTCAACCTTTTTTTTTTCTTCTTAATTCTTGCTTGTCGGATGATTATTCATTGATTTCTAAGCAACTACCCCAATAGCATCTTGTCTTCTTCTTCCCAATCACACATTGCCTTAACACCACTAAAAGTTGACAAATCTCTCAGTGGTGAACTCCAAGTTTGTCAAGTCGGAGCAAAAACAAGGATAATGGTAATTAAAGAAAGAAATGGCATTTTAACGGCTCAAAGGGCGAACTAAGGAAATTTTTATCATTTATCGGTCAGTAAACAAAGAAGGCCTAAAAATCATCTCCTATGGTCATATGGTTCTTTAATGTTTACAACGGAAGATTATTTAGCATGGTAGCAAATATTTTAACTTGACTTATAAACCAAAACAAGAATAATGAGACTAAACAATAAGTAGATGCGCTATTTCAATGAAATTCGACAAACACAATGTGTATTTATAACCCTCAAAACAGAAAAGATAGGCTCAAAAGCTCACAGGGTCTAGTCTCCACCTTGTGTTATCTAGAAATCCGAATCATATTATAATTCACATCAAACATGTATTCAAGCGACTACATGCAGTGCATAGGTTTATGTGCAAATCTATGATATAAAACTACGATTCAAACAATACATAACTTAAACATTACATCATACCATGACTTCAGCAAATGTTTAATCACATCTTCTCTTGTTTACCATTCTATAACAATCATAGTTACATAACAAGAATATCAAATCAAGATTGCAAAAACGTCGGTAACATCGTTTATTTAAGCACAAGAATTGAATTTTTTTAAAAAAATTAGTGCATAATAATGTGCATGTGTGTGCATACCCCCAAACCTAAACCTTTCATTGTCCCCAATGAAACAATAAAACGAAAGAACGGAGAGTAGGTAAGAAAGGAACGATATTACCTCGATCTCGGCAAACACAAACCAGGTGAACGTATAATAATATGGAATCAAAGTTCAATCAGGCTCCAAACGAAGCTACTAATCACCTGGTAATACTTAACAATAGAAAATAAAAGAACAAAATAATAACAATAACAGCTAAATATTTAGATTTTTTATATTTTATATTTTATATTTTATTTTTATTATTAATTTTTTTTTTTTAAATAGAATAATAGAATCTAAACTATAATCAAGAGACTCAATAAAAATAAAAGAAACAAACAGAACTTATAAAAACAAAGACAGACGAACCTAAACAGGGCTAAAAGAACAAACAAAAAGTATAAAAAAAAGACTGACCAGGTATGGAGAGAGGAGGGAAGAGAACAAAGGAGAAAAACCAGAAAACCCTACCTCGCGCAAGCGGGCCGCGCGAGCGAGCCTCGCGCGCGCGAATCCTTCCTCGAGTTTAAGCAGAAGCTTGTTTTACGTTTTATAAAAGAAAAATTTCTAAGTCCTCAGATCGCGCGAGCGGACCGCTCGAGCGAACCCCCTCGCACGCGCAAATTGTGGCGCGAGGTGATACTGAGGCTACATATATAAAAATACTTGAAATATTTTGTCTATGGGGGAATCTCGCGCGAGCGACCTGTCACGCGAGCGGGTCGCGCGCGCGACTATGGTCTTTTCCTCTTTTTTTAGTATAAAAATGTATATAAGTTCAAAATAAATTATCTCCGACCCCCAAACCTGTTCAGAAAACTCAAAAACTGACCAAAACGACCCAAAAACATGAAAAAATCAAAGAAACGAACGAATTAAAGCTTGGGTTGCCTCCCAAGAAGCGCTATTTTTTACGTCTTTAGCTAGACCGTTCTAGCTCAAGATTTATGGAGGCCGTAAATCGGACTGTGTACCCCTAAGGATATCAGGAAGAGCTCGGTGGTAAGCAGAAATAATGTTGCTTTGGATTAATTCATTTGACGGTTCATCCTTTTCGATTTCAAATCGATTCTTCACCTTTTGAGTAAATTCGTCATTAGGATCTAAATTATTCAAATTCGTCCGCTTATCACTAACCATAATATTTTCCTCACGCGTATTTATTCCTATATTAGGTTCAATATTCCGTCGTACATCACTCTCCACCTCATATAGGTAATCGTCGTCTTTAGGAGGTTGATCAATAGCGTTGAAAACATTCAATTTTAAATTCATATTCCCAAATGACACTTTCATTACCCCTGTCCTACAGTTAACACGAGCGTTAGAGGTTGCTAAGAATGGACGACCTAGAATGACAGGAGTGTGCTTCCTAGCATCTAGTACGGGTTCAGTATCAAGGACCATGAAATCAACAGGATAATAGAATTTTTCAACTTTAACTAAGACATCCTCGACGATTCCTCTAGGAATTTTAACAGAACGATCCGCTAATTGAATAGTAGCGGTCGTAGGTTTAAGTTCACCTAAACCTAGTTGTTTATAAATGCGATAAGGTAAGAGATTAACACTAGCTCCTAAGTCAAGGAGAGCCCTATGGATGATAGTGTCACCTATGACACATGAAATTGTAGGCGTACCTGGATCTTTATACTTCGGAGTAGCGTGTTGGAAAATAGAATTTACTTTTTCCGTGAGAAATACCTTTTTCAGAGTATGACTACGCAATTTACGTTTTTGAGTGCATAGGTCTTTAAGACATTTAGCGAAAGCGGGAATTTGTTTTATAGCGTTAAGGAATGGAATATTAATTTTAACTTGTTTAAACACATCGAGTATATCTTCAGCTTTTGACCCTTTCTTAGATAAATGTGACGGTCCCTCAACATTAGGTGGAAAAGGTAGTTTTGGAATAATATTAGTTGGGACTGATTCTTTTTCTTTTCTACTTTGATTCACGTCCTCACCCCTCTCTTTATTCGAGTTAACGTTTGCATCCCTCATAACCTCCCTCGGAATCTCAACAACTTCTTCCTCTCGAATAGTTGTCCTAGTTGACACAGCGTTCACTTGCTCACTCGTACCACCCACCTCGTATTGTCCCTTAGGGTTCGGAATAGGTTGACTTGGCAACTTACTCTCGGTTAAACGATTTAGCGTGTTAACTATTTGTCCCACTTGGGACTCCAGTTTTGCAATGGACTGAGTGTGGGAATGTACTAACTGGATCACCGGACCAAAACTTTCAAGTGAGGCCAACACCTTCTCCTCAAATGCATTATTACGTGGAGGTGGATGAGGAGGTTGTTGGTATTGACATTATTAAGGTCTATAAGCGTTAGGGAAATTACTCATCTCATTATTATTATTATTATTATTATTATTATTCCATGAAAAATTAGGATGGTTTCTCCATAGCGCATCCACATTATTAGTAGCCGAATTATAATTATTTTGTGGGTATTATTGAATAGAATTAACGTGTTGCTCCACGAATTCCGGAAATTGACTCGCCGATGGACATGCTAGGATAGAATGTGACGGATCAGAACATAATGCACAAATTTCATGAGCAGGTGGGGCTGTCGTTTGGTTCATTGTTAAAAGTCGGTCAAGTTTTTTAGATAGTTCTTTTATTTCAATTGAATGACTTGACTCGAAATTTACCTCTCTCTTAGGTTGTGAATGATATCCCTCAGAACGTACTGACACAGCTTAATGCATCGAATTCTCGCTTAATGTTTCAAAGATTTTCCAGGTCTCGTCGGCACTTTTGTGTAGGAAGGTACCCGCACAAACAGCGTCGATGGTATTATGGACTGAGGGAATAAGTCCCTCATAAAAGACCTGTACCAACTGCCACTTAGGAACCTGATGATGTGGACAGGAGCGTAATAATTCTTTAAACTTCTCCCAAGTATCATAAAGCGTTTCCACATCTTGCATCACAAAATTTGTTATAGATTTCCTTATCTGATTCGTACGCATAATAGGGAAAAACTTTTGTAAAAATGCGGTGTGTAAGGCTTCCCATGTTCTAATTGTGTTTGGCTCCAAAGATTGGAGCCAGTATTTAGCTTTATCTTTTAAAGAGAATGGAAAGAGCCGCAATTTCAATTCATCATCAGTTAAGTTTTGAATTTTTAAAGTAGAGCATATATCCTGAAAATCTCCTAAGTGTTGATATGGATCTTCATTTAGACGGCCATGGAAAGATGGAAGTAGCGAGATGGTAGACGACTTTATCTCAAAGTGAGATGCCGTCACCTCCGGTAAATCAATACATGTTTGTGGCGTATAAGTCGTAGGAATAAAGTAATCTTTAAGCTGAGGAGGTGGCGGTATATTAAGATTATTCATATTATTTACGTTGTTTCCAATGTCGGCCATTGGAATAGGTTCTATTTTAAAAGTTCGAGTTCTCCTTAATCGTTTAAGGGTACTTTGAATTTCGGCCTCAAACAACGACGATGGTTTTGGAGTCGAATCGTCGTCTATTTCCAACTGAGCTCTCGGAGCTTGGGTTGAAGACTTACTAATTCTAAGGGTACGTTCAAGTTCAAGATCGAAAGATTTTAATTCAGGTTTATTTGAACGTGTACCAAACATAAACTAAAAAGAAAATAAACTAAAAACAAACACTGACTCAAATAAATAAATAAAAAAACAAATAGCAATCACGCAACTAAGATAACAAGCACTCAACTACTGTGATGCATGAATATTATCCTGTAATGCAATGACCGCGTCAAGCCCAGCGCCCCGGGTTTCCTAGCTAATGCAGTGCAATTAACCCTAAACTAATGCAAATAGTGCGTCATAGCGTCCTGACTTACAGTGGTTTAAAGCGAATTTCAAAAGAAGCAATTTATTTAATTTTTTTTTATTTTTTCGCGTAAGCTCCTTTGATGCGCTAAGCTATTCCTCCCGAAAACGTTAGAATTTTGACGACTCGAGAAACTACAAAATAAAAAAAAAAAAAGTTAGTAACTCAAAATAAAACGAAAAATAAGAAAAGAAAACCTAATCTAATATTTACAAATTAACTAAACTAAGATTCTAAAACTAAAGGTAGTAATTTGCAATCTCCGGCAACGGCGCCAAAAATTGATGTTGTCAGTATCAAGATATAAAAGTATGCTTAACTTATGCTTTACTTTCAAAAGATTTGCAGTGTGGAAGTAAAGGTCGAACCCACAGAGATTGATTAACTACCGCGCTTTAATTTTAAAACCTAAATTTAGCTAATTTAAGAAAAATAGATTTTGATTTAATTTGAATTAAACTAATAACAATAAAAGTAAATCTAAATTATGAAAGAAATTAAATATTTGTTTTTATAAATATGTTTAAGGAACCTAGGATTGCAAATCCACCACTAGCTTCATAATAAAGGTATTTATGAATTACATCAGCTTATTAAGTTGGATGATAATGGGGAATTGTAGCTACAAGCCTAATTCCTCCGTCAAGAAAATAACTATTGTTGAAGCACCAACATAATCCATCTTCGGTTAGCACGAATTATCCCACACTAAACTAGGGTTGTGGTATAATCCGTCTAATCTAGGCATGGACTATTCGGATAGTTGATAGCACAATTCAATTTAAGCACCATTACATGTAAATAATCTAAACAAGCACAGCAAGCATAGATCATTGAGCACATCACAGTCAAAATAGATCTAAGACAAGAATAAACTTTGAAAGTAATAATTTTAATCAATAGAAGCACGATTTATTTATAAAAATCCTCGGAACATGTAACTGTCATCCAATCATAATAAAACTAAAATAAAAACATAAAATACATCCTATTACTTGGCTAGGGTTTCATTGAAACCTTAGATCTCGAGTCTAGTTGTCCATAGAAGTGGTAGATGGCAAGAGGTTGATGGAGGAGGCCATGGAAATCCTTGGTCTTCTTCTTCTTCTCCTTGCTTTCCCCTCTTCAATGGCTGAAAGTATGGTTGTATAATGATGTGTATAATAGTGTGTAATGATTTGTATATCTAAATTTGATTTAGAGTAGGATTTATATAGAGTTTGGAAGGATTTAGGATGCTTTCCTAAGCCAAATCGCACTAAAATAACTGTTTTTACGTTTCTGGACGTCATATGCGCAAACCACCTTCGCTGGGCACTTTAATTTCATAAAATATGCATTTTTTGTTTTTTCACAGGTTGCTCGCGCGGCCCGCTCACGCGAGGTACTTTTTGTTGCACTGCGTGACTTTCGTAGAATTGCGATAACCTTTTTCTCGGAACTCGGATTGACTCGCCGTTTGAAGCCACGCGTCCGTAACTCGAAGATCTACATTTTATATCTCTGGAGAAATTTCTCAAATCCAAAGTATTCCTTGTCAAAAATGCAATGTTCCAAGACTGCTACTGCATTAAACATTCACCGGAATCACCGTTTGAGCCCAGAATGACTTCCAAAGCCACTAATCATTGGATTTTTGTGCATTTTCAAGTTAAAGCTCCAAATCCTACAAAATTTAGAATACTTATTAAAAAATAACTAATAACTACATGAAATGGGCTAACAAAGCGTATTTTTAGAACTATAAACGGCAACTATTCGTCGCCGATCAGCTATGTTAATTAGTACTGGATTGCTGCAGAACTTGTGGGGGGGGGGGGGGGGGGGGCAATTCTCTTGAAAGATAGATGATCAAACCCTATATAATTAGTAGAGTGGTCGAAAACCTTCCTACAAGTTCTTACGAATGTAGGGGTGTCTTGCAAAAGTGCTTGTACCTAATCCTAAGAAAGAAAGGATAGGTCCAAAAACTATTGATTTTGTTTATTCATCGGTCATGCACCTAATAGCAGTACGTATCGGTTCCTTGTGCAAAAATATGAGAATCTCGATATGCACAAGAATACGATCTTGGAGTCTAGAAATGCATCTTTTTTTGAGAACGTGTTTCCTTGTAAAGAGGAACCTAGTGCTAAAAAGCACACACTTAAGACTATTGGAGAAAGTTGTAATAACCAAGAAGAGAATGTTGATGCTAAGCCTAGACGTAGGAAAAATCTCGAACATCAAATTCTTTTGGTCCAGAGTTTCTAACATATTTGTTAGAGAACGAGCCTTAAAGCTATAATGAAGCTATTAGATCTGGGTCCATTATTGAAAGAAGCAATCAAGAGTGAAATTGATTCCATCTAACAAAACCATACTTGGGAACTAACTAGTAGATCTTCCTCCAGGATGTAAGCCTTTAGTCTATAAATGGATTTTTAAGAGGAAAATAAAAACAGATGTCACTATTGATAAATACAAGGCAAGGCTTGTCATTAAAGGGCATAGACAAAAGGTGTCACGACCCCAAAATTCAACTTCAAAATTCTGGGCTCGAGACCGGCCTCTAGGCCTCTTCATAATTAAATAGAGCTCTAGCGGAAGCAAACATAACTTAAATCTATTTATATATTGAAGTCTACATAAATCTTGAGAATATTTTTACATTTGAAGGCATAACTCTTCTAAACATTCTACATATCTAATAACCATCTACTCCTCATTTGCATCAAGAAGATAATCTTTATCTTCTATCGAAATGTTCTGTTCTTCTAAGGGTTCTATAATAACCTATCATCGTCACTTCGTCACCTGAAAAAGGGTTTTAAAAATATTTGGAGAGTGTGAGCTGAAGGCTCAGTGAATGAACATAAACCTGGATAATAATCATAACGAGGATTTGTATAGAAGAGATAACAATATTAATAATGGTGAATACGAAATATTATAACAGATTCAAAGAATATTTATACGAAAGGCATCTTTTCATGAATGTCAAATTACCAACCACCCACTCACACACACATTCCTTTCATTACATGGCACATTGATCAAAGGCAACCCTGCTAGTCGGGTTCATGGGTCCAAAAGGACCAGCCACTTGGGCTTCATTACATGGGCCCAATAGGACCAACCACTTAGGGCTATACTTTATAGTTCGTTGTAGTGGTAATTGACATTGGGAACAATGAATGAATTGCACAATGGCATAACAAATATTAACATAATCCCTTTTTCAGTGGAACCAAACGATAATGTTCCAAAAATGAATTATAACAATTATATAATATTATTAATAACTGAAGGTAGAATCAGATCCACTCGTGAGGAGTAGAATCAGCAAAAAGGATATGAACACTCACATATGGAGTTGAGTTAAATACAGGATACGAACACTCACATATAGAGTTGAATTAAATACAGGTTATGAACACTCACCTTGATATCTTAGTATTTTTATCTGGGAATCTGATACTTCGCAAGTCCTACATAAATATATGTAAAAGAAACTACATCTAAGTTTAACTTATAGACATAGGAGCAAAATTGTAAATTATTATTTTTATAGGGGTAATTTCGTAATGTTACTAAATATGTATTTTAATCTTATCAGTACGATCCTTGTGTGATTTTAAGACTAATGCAATTGACTAGGCTCGATCATAAGTTCGTTACAATTAAATATATACGTTTAAAGTCTAGGGGTAGAAACGTCATTTTACACGTAAAGTATTAAATTGAAATCTTTAAACTGAATTTTTCATATTTATTATTCTATCCATAAACATGTATCCAAAATAATAAAGAAAATCATTATTTTCGTGTAGATAAATACTACTATTTAAGAAATCGGGTCACTTATGTAATTTAAACTAATATTAAGGATTAATATGAAAATATATAAAAATAAGTTTCGTATGATATACTTATGTCTAAATAATATGTCCAAGATTAATGTTTAAAATATGATATTTATACATAATATAACATGTATTTAAAAGTTTTGGGGTTGATATGTAATTATACTAAAATATAGGGATTATACAGAAATTTTCCAAAATTGTAAAATTTATATCTCAGATTGTTATAAACAATATTACAAGTACTATGCTCGATACCGTGATCAAATCCGATGTCGGAAGACCTCTATACATTCGTTTAAAGTTTTCAGGGGTGTAAATGAAATTTTCGGAAATAAACTGGGCAGAATGTCCTGTTTGGCAGATTATAATTCCAAACTTCTAATGGTCATAACTCACTCATTTCTTAACCTTTTTAAGTGAAATCAGTGTCTATCTTGAGTGAAATTTCGTGGAGAATCCAAATCTAAAGTTGGTTTTAGCAAATTCGAATCACAGAATGTGAAATGACCAATTTACCCTTTAAGATGAATCCTAAATAAAACCCAAACGGTACAAGCAAATCAAAAACTGTTTTAAGGGTAGTTTCCTGGGTATTTTAAGAGTCTACCCTTAAAATTTGAGATCTATAGCTGGTCGGAGTAAGGAGTTATACTAATTCTATTATTTTGAATCAAAATGAGTTATTTTCTAGAGGTCCCTAATTCCATATAACCATACTACTAAAAACCATAAAATAATATGTATGAATTACTTACCAATACTCCGAAAACAATTTGAGACAAGGAATCCGAAATATAAACGCAGCCCAAGCTTGTTTCAATTACTCCTTTAAATATGTGTGTGTATAGAGTTGGGAGAGAGAGAGACCGAATTGAGAGACAGTAGAGAGTTTTAGAGAGTTGTGAGTTTTGTTGAGGGATTTGGTGTGTATATATAGAGTCCAATTTTGTTAGGTCACACCTAATTTGTTAGGTACCGTACCTAATTTGTTAGGTCACACCTAATTTGTTAGGTACCGTACCTAATTCGTTAGGTCACACCTAATTTGTTAGGTACCGTACCTAATTTGTTAGGTCACACCTAATTTGTTAGGTCACATCTAACTTGTTTGGTCACATGGGAGATCATCCTTTGTGATCAGCCACGCACACACATAGGTAAGATTTATACTGTAAATCTCAAATCTGGTATTTTTCTTTGACCAAAATAAGTTTTTAATATTTTAATATACGTTTTAAATTTTCGGGTCATTACATTCTCCCCTACTTAAAGAAGTTTGGTCCCCAAACTTAACTCACTTCATGATTCAAAAAGTTGAGGATATGTCAGTATTGCTTGGACTTGATAATATCAATGTTCGCAGTTTTGACTTACTCGTGCTGTCATTGTATTGAATTAGGCCTGAATGAAGGATTAGAAATGATTAAGCATGTCACGTCAACATTTGAGCTGGTTCAGATTGATGATAGCAAACACAAGTGGATTTATGAAAGTGATGATGAGGGATTAAAACCCTTATTTCAGAAAGTGCACTTATGTTATTAACAAGAGATAGTATTTCCACAGCTGATTCTTGAACTGATAGTCCAATGTGAGAGTACATTACATAAGAAACGAAGATAGTGCGAAGGAGGATTTTTTTTTTTTTTTTTTTTTTTTTTTTTGGAATATGAAAAGTTACAATGATACAAATGTACATTTGGATTTTGATGAGTGGGAACAGAGTTCTGCCAACGTGAGGCTTCCTTTCAGATGTTGAATGCTAACGACATCCTACGCGCTTTTCAGCAACCATATAGATCCTATAGCCCGTTCCACAGAACCCTGGGTTAATGTTCTTCAGGACTTACTTCTGAGGACAATACCGTCCTGGGATGCTTACCCTCCCAGTTGCCCTATAAAACAATACCCAAAGGTCCAAACTACATTAAGCTGGTGGAGGGACACGCGTAGTAAGACATGTGGGCTCAATCCCACGCACACTCAACGTACAGGGACTACCTCGAAACCGGACCATGATGTTCATTCCACCTTCTTCTTTTTTTTTTTTAAAACAAAAAGAGCCTTAGTTCTAAGGCTCAAGCCACCTCGTGACTTTCTTTCTTTTCCTTTTAAAGGCATGTTGACTCTCCATCTCTTTAATTAAATCCAAGAAAGAGTTTTGAGCTAAGTTATTAACAGTGAAGAAAGAGTAAGGATCAGTGGATGGAGTAGGTGTTCTTGATGAACTTGCTTGAAGATTTGGGGGGAGATTTGGATATTTTGGGACTTCCATTTTTTTCGTTTGATCCAAAAGAATCTGGGACTTTTTAGATTGTGAGCGTTGGACTAAATTAGACCAGCAGGAGCAAGTTGGAGTAATAGAGGTGGTGTGGGTAGGACGAGAGACTGGAGAAATTATGTTGGGAGTAGTGAGGTCCAACAGACTTGGAGAAATTTGGTGGTTGTTGCTAGATTGCAATGACTGGACTAGATTAGACCAAGGAGAGGTTGTACTAATTTGAGTGACAGGGGGGATATGGGTAGGGCTAGAGATTTCAGAAGAGATTGGAGTAGTTGTGGTGGAAGAAATAAGATTGGGACACTCTCGAGGGCTTTCTATGTTGTGATCTAGATCTTCCATGGCATAGTTGAGCCAAGGATCTAGATCAGGCTCTTCGGATTGTTTGGGTGACTCTTCTTTTGATTGAGCTTGAAGTTGTGAGACTTGTTCCTTCAGTTCTAGAACTTGTTGTTCGAGGAAAAGGACGTAGGAAACACAACCCAAAATGGGGTCCTGAAGCCTAGCTGTGGCTTCAAACACAAGGGATTTGATAGTTTGTTGATGATCTGCCTCAGAGACCCTTTCAATAAGGCGCAAAAAATTCCTAAATCCGAAAAATTCGTGAATTGCCCCATAATCCTTCATACTCCCTGCGTACTGAAAGTAGGGAGCCAAGGAACAGTCACTTCTGCACCGTCTTCTGGTATACTCGCATGCACCACAACGACTAACAGCCTTCTTAAAAACCATTTTTGGCTTGTTTTACCTTCTTCTTATTCAGATCTGGGTTGGGTGAGGTTTTTTTTTTTTTTTTTTTTTTTTTTTTTTTTTTTAGGGGGGAAGATAAGTTTCTGCCAAGAGGCAGAAGGAAGAAGAAGGGAAGAAGAAAGAGAGGGGGAGGGTCAGACGGAGAAAAGTTCGTCAAAGAGAGAGAGAGAGAATGGCGAGAGGGACAGATAGAGAAAGGGAGAAATGGAGTGACTTTAAAGGGAGAGGAAAAGAGGGGGAGGTAGATCCGTGGGGGTAGGTGGAAAAATAAAGAAAGAGAGAGAAAGAGTGGAGAGAGAGAGAGAGATGGGGGTGTCCACGAGAGTGACAGAGAGAGAGAGTGTGCGTCGGTGAGAAAGTCAAAAAAGAGGGAGCAGATGGGAAAGAAAGAAGAGAAAGAGAGAGAGAGCACGTGAAGAGAGAGAGAGAAAGGCGTCGGTGAGAGTGACAGAAAGAGAGAGGGAGATGGGGTCAGTGACGTGGCAGTACACGTGGCATGACACGTGTCAGTTGACGTGGCTTGTATGCCACGTGTCAGTTGTTGATTGGGTGGTCAATGTTGACTCATCAGTGACGTGGCAGTACATGTGGCATGACATGTGTCAGTTGACGTGACTGGTATGCCACGTGTCAGATGATGATTGGTTAGTCAACTGCTGAGTCAGCGCTGACTGTTACCTGTGCGTGGGGAGAGTGATACACGTGTAGAGAGTGAGAGCATGTGGAGAGGCTGATGTCTAATGCAAACCTAAATCAGGTCTGGTCCCCTACTCTTCCTATTACTCCGTGTATGTGTGTTTCAACTATTACCATATTTTTACTAATATTTCATGGTTGTGTTCTCCAATCTTTTTTTTTTTTTTTTTTTTTCTACTTATTTAAATTTATATATTTAAGACACTAGTTTGTACCACACCTAGTAGTTGTGGTTATCAAACACTCTATAACTCTTGATAGATTTACAATGAGTTATGAAACGTCACCTTAGAGTTATTAGTAAAATAGAGTTCATTATCATTGTGTCGTTACGTGTTAATACTATTTCTAGAGTTAACATTTCATATAATATTTTTAGTAATGTAAGACTTCTAGCTACATTTAAATTCTAGACTCACGGATAATAAAATTAGATATTTTAGACTAAAAATTCTATATAGGTTCTAGCTGGATATCTTATCTCACTTCCTTTTGTTCTTTCTATACAAAATGAGTCCTATTTCTAGACTTCCGAGCAAGATGATATATAGTCCTAAGCTGTAACTCAAGCTTTCTAACGAAATTTTATGTGTCTATATCTTAACCTTAGACTTCTTAATCATAATTGCTCTATGCTTTTCTAGCGGTCCGGGGACTATTGCTCTGATACCAACTGTCACGACCCCAAAATTCAACTTCAAAATTCTGGGCTCGAGACCGGCCTCTAGGCCTCTTCATAATTAAATAGAGCTCTAGCGGAAGCAAACATAACTTAAATCTATTTATATATTGAAGTCTACATAAATCTTGAGAATATTTTTACATTTGAAGGCATAACTCTTCTAAACATTCTACATATCTAATAACCATCTACTCCTCATTTGCATCAAGAAGATAATCTTTATCTTCTATCGAAATGTTCTGTTCTTCTAAGGGTTCTGTAATAACCTATCATCGTCACTTCGTCACCTGAAAAAGGGTTTTAAAAATATTTGGAGAGTGTGAGCTGAAGGCTCAGTGAATGAACATAAACCTGGATAATAATCATAACGAGGATTTGTATAGAAGAGATAACAATATTAATAATGGTGAATACGAAATATTATAACAGATTCAAAGAATATTTATACGAAAGGCATCTTTTCATGAATGTCAAATTACCAACCACCCACTCACACACACATTCCTTTCATTACATGGCACATTGATCAAAGGCAACCCTGCTAGTCGGGTTCATGGGTCCAAAAGGACCAGCCACTTGGGCTTCATTATATGGGCCCAATAGGACCAACCACTTAGGGCTATACTTTATAGTTCGTTGTAGTGGTAATTGACATTGGGAACAATGAATGAATTGCACAATGGCATAACAAATATTAACATAATCCCTTTTTCAGTGGAACCAAACGATAATGTTCCAAAAATGAATTATAACAATTATATAATATTATTAATAACTGAAGGTAGAATCAGATCCACTCGTGAGGAGTAGAATCAGCAAAAAGGATATGAACACTCACATATGGAGTTGAGTTAAATACAGGATACGAACACTCACATATAGAGTTGAATTAAATACAGGTTATGAACACTCACCTTGATATCTTAGTATTTTTATCTGGGAATCTGATACTTCGCAAGTCCTACATAAATATATGTAAAAGAAACTACATCTAAGTTTAACTTATAGACATAGGAGCAAAATTGTAAATTATTATTTTTATAGGGGTAATTTCGTAATGTTACTAAATATGTATTTTAATCTTATCAGTACGATCCTTGTGTGATTTTAAGACTAATGCAATTGACTAGGCTCGATCATAAGTTCGTTACAATTAAATATATACGTTTAAAGTCTAGGGGTAGAAACGTCATTTTACACGTAAAGTATTAAATTGAAATCTTTAAACTGAATTTTTCATATTTATTATTCTATCCATAAACATGTATCCAAAATAATAAAGAAAATCATTATTTTCGTGTAGATAAATACTACTATTTAAGAAATCGGGTCACTTATGTAATTTAAACTAATATTAAGGATTAATATGAAAATATATAAAAATAAGTTTCGTATGATATACTTATGTCTAAATAATATGTCCAAGATTAATGTTTAAAATATGATATTTATACATAATATAACATGTATTTAAAAGTTTTGGGGTTGATATGTAATTATACTAAAATATAGGGATTATACAGAAATTTTCCAAAATTGTAAAATTTATATCTCAGATTGTTATAAACAATATTACAAGTACTATGCTCGATACCGTGATCAAATCCGATGTCGGAAGACCTCTATACATTCGTTTAAAGTTTTCAGGGGTGTAAATGAAATTTTCGGAAATAAACTGGGCAGAATGTCCTGTTTGGCAGATTATAATTCCAAACTTCTAATGGTCATAACTCACTCATTTCTTAACCTTTTTAAGTGAAATCAGTGTCTATCTTGAGTGAAATTTCGTGGAGAATCCAAATCTAAAGTTGGTTTTAGCAAATTCGAATCACAGAATGTGAAATGACCAATTTACCCTTTAAGATGAATCCTAAATAAAACCCAAACGGTACAAGCAAATCAAAAACTGTTTTAAGGGTAGTTTCCTGGGTATTTTAAGAGTCTACCCTTAAAATTTGAGATCTATAGCTGGTCGGAGTAAGGAGTTATACTAATTCTATTATTTTGAATCAAAATGAGTTATTTTCTAGAGGTCCCTAATTCCATATAACCATACTACTAAAAACCATAAAATAATATGTATGAATTACTTACCAATACTCCGAAAACAATTTGAGACAAGGAATCCGAAATATAAACGCAGCCCAAGCTTGTTTCAATTACTCCTTTAAATATGTGTGTGTATAGAGTTGGGAGAGAGAGAGACCGAATTGAGAGACAGTAGAGAGTTTTAGAGAGTTGTGAGTTTTGTTGAGGGATTTGGTGTGTATATATAGAGTCCAATTTTGTTAGGTCACACCTAATTTGTTAGGTACCGTACCTAATTTGTTAGGTCACACCTAATTTGTTAGGTACCGTACCTAATTCGTTAGGTCACACCTAATTTGTTAGGTACCGTACCTAATTTGTTAGGTCACACCTAATTTGTTAGGTCACATCTAACTTGTTTGGTCACATGGGAGATCATCCTTTGTGATCAGCCACGCACACACATAGGTAAGATTTATACTGTAAATCTCAAATCTGGTATTTTTCTTTGACCAAAATAAGTTTTTAATATTTTAATATACGTTTTAAATTTTCGGGTCATTACAAAAGGAGGGTCTAGACTACTTTGATATGTATTCTCATGCTATAAGAATAGCATCCATTTGAATGATTATTGCGATTGCAGCTCTGCGAGATCTCGAAATGCATCAAATGAATGTTAAGATTGCTTTCTTAATGGAGATTTAAATGAAGAAATCTATATGGAACAACCTGAAGGGTTTTCTACTCTAGGGCAAGAAAAGAAAGTATGCAAGCTTGTAAAATCATTGTATGGCTTGAGACAAGCTCCAAAATAATGTCCTGAGAAGTGTGACAATGATTTCTAGTGGATTTAAAATCAACGAGTATGACAAATGTGTTTATGTCAAAGACACGAATGATAGCTATATCATCCTGTATCTATATGTTGATGACATGCTCATTGTGGGAAGTAATGATAAGATTATTAATTATACTAAGAAAATGTTGAATTCCAAATTTGACATGAAAGATATGGGACTTGCTGATGTTTTATTAGGCACCAAGATCTCTAGAAAACCAAATGGACTTATTTTGACACAGTTGCATTATGTTGACAAGATTCTAGAGAAATTCAATAAGTCTAATACTAGTGTGGCAAGGACGCCTGTGGACTTAAGTCTACACCTCTCTAAGAATACCAGTGAGAGTATTTCTCAACTGGAATATTCTCGAGTGATAGAAATCTTGATGTACTTAATGAGTTGTACAAGGCCTGACATTGCTTATTCAGTTAGTAAACTGAGTAGATACACTAGTAATCTAGGGTCTGTACATTGGAAATGGATATTAAGGGTACTACGGTACTTACGATACACTCGTGATCATGGGTTGTACTATATGAGATATCTAGCTGTATTGGAAGGATATAGTGATGCAAACTGGATATCAGATATGAAAAATTTAAAGTCTACAAGTGGATATGTTTTCACACTTGGAAGTGCAACAATATCTTAGAAATCTTCAAAATAAACTTATACTGCTAGATCGACAATGGAATTAGAATTCATTGTGCTAGACAAGGCAGCAAAAGAGGCTAATTGGCTTCACCATTTTGTAGAAGATATTCTGAGATGGTCGAAACATGCGCCAATAATTTGCATACTTTGTGATAGCCAATCTATTATTGGAAGGGCACAAAGTAATATGTACAATGGTAAGTCTAGACATATTCATCGAAGACACAATACCATTAAATAACTACTCTCAAATGGGATTGTCATGATTGACTATGTAAAGTCAAAGGACAATATTGCGGATCCGCTAACCAAAGGGTTAAATCGAGAGCTAGTTAACAAATCATCAAAAGGAATGGGACTAAAGCCTATGACATTACATGTTACCGAAATGGAAACTTAACATAGTTGACTGGAGATCCCAAGATCTAGGTTCAAAGGGACAACCTAATTTTATGTAACTTAAGAGCATTACTGAGGAGAAAATACTCTCCTATCCATTTCTATGATACAATAGTGATACTTGCATGGGTTAGGGTTAAGGTTAAGCTTTAACTTTTAATGACTATGTGCGTTGGTATAGTCAAATGGAGTGTAGCAGAGCACTCTAAATAAGTCAACTACGTGAATGTGAAGTGGGGCCGCTTCTAAAAGAATTTAAGAAAATGTGAAATTCTTTGATAAAGATTCACTGAACCAGGAGAGTGTTCAAGGCCAAAATGAACACAAGTGTAAGACTAAACTATGTTAATGAAAGCTCTTGTGTGAGGTTTTTTGGTTGTTTACACTAACGATAATCAGTTCAAGACTTCGCGGTCACTGGTCTACTTGTAAATCTAATAGACTATCACAAGGGAACGTTCAAAGCCAAAAGCTACCTATCTCTTTGCAGGAGTGATCCGTTGTGCTTTCTCTTTTTCGAGTCTTCGGTGTCTCACATTATTTTTGATTAATTTTATTCATTTGGAGGATTGTTGGATAAAATTGAATAAATTTGTTTTGGCCATGTTTGAGGTCAAATAAAAGTGGGACCCATTTAGTGTTTGAATGGGGTCTTTGTGCATTTGTGTGTCTCCTCCATGAGAGGAGATGAACTTTGCATATTTACAGGTCCAAAATCATTGTTGAGTAATGAGAAATTAATGCTCAAAGGTTGATCCATACAAATGGTTGTTGACATAACACAACTTACTTTGTCCCACAATGAATACATTAACGTACATCCAATGAATTGTACATCCAACGAATACATATGAATGCATATGTATAATAAACATCTAATGAATTGTACATCCAATGAATACATATGCAGATGTATAATGTATATCCAATGAATATAGATGTAAATGTATAATGTACATCCAATGAGTACATATGTATAATGTACATCTAATGAATACAGATGTATAATATACATCCAATAAATACATATGTATAATGTTCATATATCCTATAAATACATATGTATAATGTACATCCAATGAATTCTAATGAAGAATATACATGCAATGAATCCACTCTCCACTTAGTCCTATTTATTCTGAGCTTGTTCATCAGAATTATATAGCCAGATCGAAAATGAGAATTCATTTTCCTTCCTTCCAATATTCGTTCCTAAGAGAGTTATAAGTATAGATGGTTCACTGGAACGGTTGTATACTGTGCTTATCAACTGTTGTTGCCGTTGTATCTTGGGAGACAAACGCTGGAGAAATCCTCAAGCACTTCTGGTGAGGCGGTGAATATGTTTTAAGTAAACTATGTAAATCACAGGCCTCAGTTTGCATTTCTATTTCCAGTTTCTATTTTTCCAATTTTTATTTGTTGTAATTCTGTTTCTAGTTTTAGCTTATTTTTCCTTCTGCTTTCATCAAGTGTAACTTAAGGATTTGTCTGTTTCTTCGAAGATCAATATATATATTTTCTAACAAATTTAGGATTAAAATTTAAGAAGCATAAGACTTCCCAAATCTGATTTCTAAATTCACACTTTATTAATTTGTATTTAATCTACATATCTCAAATTCACACTTAGAAATGGCGTGGCAATAGAACGACCTAAATCATTTCCAATAAATGATAGTGCATTATCGCATCGTTTGTAGAAATTAGTTCAATAGATCTGGATCAATGGGATTTGCACAAAAATCGATAAATTTGACAATAACCAAAATTGTCTTTCTATTTTTGTGTAAATGTGGCTCTCCCCCATTGGTTCATAATACCAAGTCACTAATCTGAGTGGTGGTTCTAGACCACTGAATAAACTCTTATGCTATTGTAGTGCCACTTGTTCAAAAAAATGTTCATCTAGACAACACTTACATGCATGGATATATATGGATTCAAGAATCGTCAGGACGGGGGAAGGGGGTTTGCCCCCACTCAACTTTTGAATTTATATTTTTAGCCTACATATTTTGTATTATAAGCATTTGTGCCCCTCTAAATTATTTAGTTACCCCTTTGAAACTCAGAAATATCACTTTGATTCTTAAAATTTTCTGACTTTCACCCAAACTAACATCTTATTATTCAATTTGTTTCAAGTATTTAAGCCCTAGCTAATAGATACCCCATCTGAATATAGTAAGGAATTTACAATTGAAACTAGTTTAATAATGAACAATAACTGAACATATGAACACATTTTTTATTGAATAAATTATACTTTTCATCCATGTAGTTTGTATGTAGGTCATGACACTTTAGTCTCTGTACTTTTAATTTGGACATTTTAGACCCTGGAGTTTCATAAGTGTGACAATTAAGACCAATCAGGTCTTTTATATTAAATTTGGAATCCTAGTAGTTTAAAGAATTATACGCCCATAAGTTTTCTTAAATTTAGTACTTTCTCTTTTCTTCGAATATAGAATTATTTTTACCACCGTCTTCAATCAATCAGGTATCAGAGCCTGGGTTTTCTTCGAATATAGAATATTAGATATACAAAAAACTAAAAACTGATAATTTAAATAATTCAATATCATTACAAATCATAATAGAACAAAACAATGAAATTAATTAAAACAATTAAAGAACTTATTAAAAATCTTGAAAATCATCAATTATAAATTGTTAACGAAGTTAGACATATACAAATTTTTGTGCAATAATAGAAAAAATAATTAGTAATTAGGGAAGAAGAACAGGAACCTTTGAATTCTTACTTTTGTTCATATAGAGAAGATCCTCCAGAAAACATTTTCGAATTATTAATCCATAAAAATAAAGATACCTAAAAATAAAATAAAAAAGGGAGAATTGATTTATTATTTTGTTTTGTTATGATTTCTTCTGTATACCTAATATTCATATAATAAAGGGAGAATTAATTAACAGTCCCTATAATTGAGACTTTTCTACAAACAGTCTAGCCCGTTTGTTTTAAGGAGATAAGGACAATCGTTTTTGAATTATACAGCCTTAAATCCATTTCTAAACTAAAAATAAGGATAGTGACAAATTTGCCCCCATCACACATGTAGAATATTTTGTTTTGCCACCTCAGCATGTGCTTCGATCAATGAATTTTTTTTTCAAACTTTAAATGCTATGACTTTCAAACCACAATTCCAATTTGAATAAAACTTACATATTTGTAATCGAGAAGAAAAGATCTATCAAGCAAGATCCTAGTGACTATGAAAAAATGAATAATAAAATAAAATTTTGTGTCACTGTCGGACAAATGTAACGCCATTTCACTGTCATTTGTGACATGTAAAGTTAGTAACATATGAAAATTGACCGCAATATTTTTGCAATTTTTGGCATGCTACTATTCTTGCAAAACATGTTTTATTTGATAAAATGTAAGAAAAAAAAAAACACATGTTTTATTTCATGATATGTTACTATTTTTACCTTATGTAGTAGTATATAGGCAGTAACATATATAAATTTTACCACACAGGCAACAACATCTGAAAATTGGCCATATTTTTTAAATTTTTTGCAACAATAACATCTGCTCTAATGACAGTAACATATGCTATACTGACAGTATCATTTGTTAAAATGACTATAACTTTGCGATTCTTTGGCCGTTTTCAAATTTTTTTTTTTAATTTTGTTTTGGTGGTAATTTTTCTAGATCTCTACACAATGGAAGTGTCGGTTTTACAAAAAAATATAATAATAAATAAATATATAATAAAAATAAAAATAAAATAAAAATTTGCTGATATCCGTTTTTGAGCTGCAAAATTTCTTCTTCTTCTTCTTCTTTTTTTTTTTTTTTGAAGAATTTCATAGGCACTTGGATCTTTTTTTGCAGATCACGGATATATAAAATTGATTGAAAACCGATTTGTAGTTTGAAAGTTATGGCATTTTAAAGATTGAAAAATAAGAAGAAAAACTATTTTGTTGTTTTGTTAACTAAAATTAAGGAACAATCGCGTTAATAGCATTTTGAGGGCCATTTTGTACAAAGAAAATTGAAGGACCTTTGGCATTAAAAAATAAACGATTGGACTAATCCCCTATTTTTGGCCATTCTAGGGGATCTTTGGCCACACGCGCCTATAATAAACTTACTAGGTTATCAAGCTGAGGAACCAGACTCTGATTAGTTCTTTGGCCGTTTTGAATTATTTTTATTTTTTTGGTGGTAATTTTTCGAGATCTCTACACAATGGAAGTGTCGGTTTTAAATTATTTTTTTTTAATAATAATAAAAAATAAATAAATAATAAAAATAAAAATAAAATAAATATTTGTTGATATCCGTTTGTGAGCTGCAAAATTTCTTCTTCTTTTTTTTTTTTTTTGAAGAATTTCATAGGCACTTTGGATCTTGTTTTGTAGATCACGGATATATAAAATTGATTGAAAACCGATTTGTAGTTTGAAAGTTAAGGCATTTTAAAGCCTGAAAAATAAGAAGAAAAACTATTTTGTTGTTTTGTTAACTAAAATTAAGGAACACTCACATTAATTGCATTTTGAGGGCTATTTTGGTCCAAAGAAAATTGAAGGACCTTTGGCACTAAAAAATACACGATTGGACTAATCCCCTATTTTTGGCCATTCCAGGGGACCTTTGGTCACATGCCCCTATAATAAACTTACTAAGTTATCAAGCTGAAGAACTAGACTCTGATACTAGATTGATTGAAGGCAGTGATAAAATAGTTAGATATTCAAAGAAAAGATAAAATACTAAAATTAGGGGAAGGGGTGTGGAGCTATGTATAATTCTTTAAACTACTAAGGTTCAAAGTTTAATTAAAAAATACATGATTGGACTTAATTGTCACACTTATAAAATTCTAGGGTCTAAAATGTCCAAAATTGAAAGCGCATGTACTAATAAAGTGTCACGATTTACCCTCTTTTAATTGAAAGATCTATGTAGAATTAAGTTCGTCTTTGATTAAATATGTTTACTCTTCAATCTACTTAATTAAAATCTTAAAATTACAAAATTATAACATATCAACCGAAAATTTTGGATCGGTGTGCCTCCTATGGTAAAATTAATCCTGGCTCCACTCGTGCATTCAAGTGTTGTGAGAGAGAGAGAGAGAGGGAGAGAGAGAGAGAGTCCCAGGTTTAGTGAGGTGAATTCATAAAATGAAAATACTTCAAGGCTGGCCCTTAGCACAAGCAGCCCAAGCGGCTGCTTTAGGCCTCAAAATTTTTAAGTCTCAAAAAATTCTTTTTTATCCAATTTCTATACCTCTTTTCTTGTAATTTCTATGAAATTTATCATTTTTAGGTCTATTTTCTTCTAATTTTTTCCTAACTTTTATAAAAACTTATTATTTTTAGGCCTATTTTGTTCCAATTTCTTCCAAATTTCTATGAAACTTATCATTTTTAGGCATATTTTCTTCTAATTTTTTCATACTTTTTATGAAACTTGGTATAGAGGCCTCATTTCTTAGATCCCTTTGAAAGTTTGCTTGAGACCACAAACAATTTTTGTCATCTCAAAACCGACATGCAATACTTCAACATCAGTACTTCAGTTTATATTGTGTTGTTTTGCCGTATGTATCTGCTCTATGTATTGCACATGCCAAACCAATTGTATTCCATAACAATATCATATGCGCCTAGTTTTGGCCACGAAACTCTTGAATGAAAAAGGCTAAGGTAAGGCAAAGATTGAGAAGAGGGTCTTGTATCAGTTGTATGGGCCTCAATCATTTTGTTACTAGTTATGATCAAAATATATACAATGGTTCCTGAGATAATTAAAGTGTACTGTAAAAAAAACTAGACTTGTCAATGTTTGTTAAGGGTCACTGTTTTGTACGCTAACCATTTTGAAATTGAAAGTGATGTATCAGCCATGAAATTCCAAAATCAATCCCATCCCCATTGATGCAACTGCAGAGCAGTTGTTTTACCTGCCAGACATAAAAGCATCACTTGTGAAGTGCTCATAAATCATATGACACATGATTGTCTCTTTTGATTTTGTGTCACGTTACATATGATTTGCTGGGGGACTTCAGGCCTCGTTTGTTTCATAAGACAAGGGACATTATTGGATGGAAATGGATTATTAATAATTAATTTTAATTGAATGGTTTGGGTACTTTTAACATAGGGACTAATTAATCGTACATTTTAACTAATTAGTCTCCTATATAAAGGACAATTTAATCACAAGACTATGATATTGATAGTTCTGAGGGTATTCTGATAAAATTGACTAGTAGTCCAGTCCCTCCGTTGACAACCAAACGGGTACTTATTCGATGAGACCTTGACAACCAAACGGGTACTTATTCGATGAGACCATCAGGCCAATCACACAAGACCATGTTAACTCAATTTTCAAAAGAAAAAAATAATAAAAAAAAAATAAATAAAAGATATAGAAATTGTTGGGGGACATGAGGGGAAAAGATATGGAACGGTGATATACACCACGTCATTCGTACTATTTTATTATAGTACACTTAAATTTAGTGCTAATGCGTATGTGTTTCCTTGAATTAGTGTACACATATTAGAAGAACGACATCTTATTGGCTTGTTCAACCCATATGAGTTATGGACACGTTGAATGCCACTAAGGCTCGTCCTCATGTGATTAACGTATCAAAAAAAAACCTCGTTTGGGCTCTCAATTTAAAACTCCTTTACAAAGGTTCTGCCCCTAGGGAAAAATGGTCATTTAATATTTTGGATTAAACTTTATAGCAAAATATAGCTTTCAAATATAGAAATCAACGTTGAAAATGGCGCGTGAATCCGAGCTCCCTAAACCAGGTTATGACTATTTAAAAACTTGAATTTTCCTAAAATTAGATGGTGTTGCACGCATGAGCGACTGTGAGAGCGAGATCTCGTACGCACGGGACATTGTGCAAGCAAGATTCCAAAGAGTTTTCTATATGAAATTCCCTGCTAAAAATCTCTAAGTTTCAGAAGTCCTAAATATACATGAACTTCCAAATGAACATAGCTACTCAACATGCCGAGATCAACTTTAAAACATACTCAGACTCATTGAAAATCCATTTAACAATTCATTACAACTCTCTATGATTACCACTATACCAGGTTGCCCGATTTGTCACCACTTAAAACCGTACACAAAACCAAGTTTCCTTACAAAGCATACATGAGTCCTTACTCATTTTACAAACCCCAAATGTTACAACTATGAGACCTTGTAAACATATTAAACATATGAAACTACTTCACTCCCATTCCGTCTTTTTCGTCATCTTTTCTCGTGCTTAAAATGGTTATATAATAACCACTACATAAGCTACTATGCTTCATGAGCAATAAAAACAATGAACATGAATGTTCAATACATGTTTAACACAATTACCAAATCATGAACAAATATGCTTTCGATCTCCAAGTTACACATATCATTCCATCACTACCTGCAATAATGTGCCTTGAGCTCAATCGGTGTCTTTTGAACAATGCAACTTAACATTCCTTGAACAACATTAGACAAACTATATTATGCTAAATCAATGTACTTTATGTCCCAAATCATGAATTAAAGCATTTAAAGTAATTCAAGAACATGATCCGTATCACTTACCTTCTCAATTCGTGTTCTAGGAGCTAAGACTAAATCCATTTCAACACCTCGTCAAGTTCTTAAACATTTTCGAAAAACTATAAATTACTGCTTCATTCGGGATGCAATAAATCAACTTTTAAAACTAATGTAGATTGCTAGCCCAATTCGCCATCGCAAGGTTTTTCCCCATTCATCTCGCTCATCTCTCTCTCAATCGGTTTCAAAAGATGAAGAAGATGACACTCTTTCTCCTCATTTTTGTCTCTATAACCATCTAGGATAAATTAAGTTTAGTCATATTACCATTTACCACCCCACTAGCTAATCAATATTTGTAACACCACCCTCCCAATTTCCTAAATTACACCAATTCCCGTGAAAATGATAATTCACCTACCAATTACGTCATCACTAGGGAATGCCTACTTAGTCACAGAAATGGCGTCACACAATAACCCTATTAATAACAGTTAAACAAATAATCCCATGTCAGCTAATTTATGCCAAGTAATGCAAATAAGCACCTTAGACCACATTTGGTCACACTCACACCTTCCTGCTCCATTTGTAATGGAACCCTTAGTACCTATCCCTATTGGGTCAGTCACGACGTTCTAGTTCCATGTCTCCATACAGACACCCATAACCATCCAGTGTAAGGGTGTAAGCGATCGATTTTTCATGAGAAAAAAAAAAAAAAAAAAACCAGTAGGTTAGCTTTTGAAGCACTCGATCAGTTTTTCAGTCTTTTTGGCTTGAACATACATTTAAAAAATCGAAAAAAACCGAACAATCGGTTTTTTTTTCAATCGATTTTCAATTTTCAAATTTTTACTTACACCTCTAATCCAATGAGTCCATAACTCACCCTTAACAAGTGTTAATTATCATTAACACATGCATATGGAATGCAATTATGATAACCATGAGAGAGGATGCTAAATATACCATGTGATAAAAAACTTGAATATTTCCCCAAACATAGTTCACCTAAAAATAAGGCCACAAGGACCTTACCATCCACACGTACACATTTTAATAGGACATATTGTCACGCCTTGGAGTAGCAAAATAGGAAAAATAAAATTCCTCTTTTGGACCTGTAGATACGTGACTGGTTGAGATCACATGATTGTCCAAAAACAACTATAACAGAGAAATTTATAACCACATGTATGGATTAACTAAGTTAAGCTAAACAAATAAACCAAAGTCTTACAATCCATACACTATATTATTTGCATTAAACAATAGTAATATCACGGCGCTACATGCCGACTACAAGACATAAGACTAATTATTACAACCTCCAACAAAAGATAGGGAAAACACTAAGCATAGAAGTTGAGCCTTCAACTGGAATAAACATAACCTTCCCCAAGGTAGTATCCTCTCGTATATCCTTCACCAGCATGAATCCCGACTATATGGCCACCAGCGGCATGTCTTTCATCTATTACAACATCAACAACTAGCAGCACTTGACATGGAAGGTCCAATAGCATAAACGCCACCCACTATGAAGCTGAGTAAGCATAAAACCTCAAATGATACCAAGTAATACAGTTAATATGATTAGAATTATTCTTCCAGTTCATTATGCTTATTACGTGTTCAACCAACATAATCTCATAAGAATAAAGCCTAATAAGTAAAAGTGACAATGAAGACAAAGCTCCAAGAAACAAAGATAATACGTAACTCATCATTTTGAACGAAAATACAGAAACTCCCAAACCCAAACCTCAAGTGACCATCACGTTCTCGACTCATCTCAATTTCTATATGTTCCACCAATCCCTCGTATCATAACCACTGTTGCCCTCCAAGGCCTATTGTCTTATCTATCTATCGCCTTACTGGCCGTCTAACTATTGCCCCAGTGGCAGTGTAACCACTGTTGTGGGCGTTATTGGGAATGGTTCTAGGTGATGATATGAATCTTTTGAGTTGTAAAGTTCGGTTTATATTATGTGTGTTGTGGAGGTCCCACTCTTAGCTCCACTAGGATGCTTGGAAAGGCACAAGAGGATCTTGTCAAGAATGATTTGATCGATTGAAAGAGTTTTGATCGATTGAAGTCTAGACAGGTTCGATCGATCAAAATGCTTCAATCGATCGAAGTTTTGATCGATCGAATGCTTAAAGTCAGTTTGGAAATCAATAAATAGGGTAATTGCATATAGAATATGTAAATCATCATTTTTCTATACCAGAGCTGCAGAAACTATTTAGGGTTATCCAAGCTTTCCCTATCATCCCTATTAGGGTTCCCACCAACCCTAGTCTTCCTGGCAAGCTTCTATAGGAGTCATAAGAGTGAAGATAGCCTAGAGGACACTGCTAGAAGTTGAAGAATTCATAATAAGACACAAAGATACAACTCTTGCCCTCTCTTGTGCGCATCTATAGAGTTAATAAGTAGTAGATCTAGGCTACTAATAAAGTTTTTCAAACTTCGATTTTCCGTTTCGTGTTTAAATAAATATTTTAAACCTATTTTTCCTTCAATTGGTATCAGAGCAGGCTTATTTGGATCTATAGATGCATTTTGGAACACTAGTTTGATTTACATGTTAATATTTAGTATTGTTTTGAAACTGCATCATCACAAATCTATTTCTGTAGTAGTTTCACAGCAAAATATAAATCCGTGATAGCATTGGATGCATGGCAGTTTCGATTGATCGAACTTGTTTCGATCGATTGAAACTGCATGTGTTCGATCGATTGAAAGAGTTTCGATCGATCGAACTAATGCGGGTTTCAAGCGATCGAACTTAGTTCGATTGATCGATTGATGTCTGTTCGATCGATCAAAACTGATTCTCTGTCTAGATGTTCTATTAATAGTTTTAAAAGTTTTAAAATAATTTACTTTAATTTTATAATACTATTCTAGTAAAATTTTAAATCATTTTGTAAAACTGAAAGTTCAATCCAATCGATTGAAGGTTCAATCGATCAAACCTTCTTCGATCGATCGAAGTGTGATAGGGAACCAGGATGCTTTTTATGTTCTAAATTCATTCCATGCAGATTTCATGGAATGTGCAAGTTAATTAAGGGGGTTCCAATAGACATATATTCTGTTATACATGTGTGGTTGTTTGTGCAACTAACTTTTTTTTGTAGCAAAGACTAGTCTACTATCTCCCATGGCACCGATCATCAATAAATTTTATTTTGTATTCAGTTTGCGATTGGTGTATATTTAATTTTGGTTTGGTTTTACGGCACGTGTAAATGGAAATGCGACTTCAATCCTGTGAATAGGAAGTCGTACCGGTTTCCCTAGCCTTTTATATTTATTGTTATTTTCTATTTCTAGATAAATTGTAAGCTTTGAAAGAAACGTAGGACCAATGTAATAAAATTAAAAAGTCCATGAAGATGGAAGAGCAAGTCAAAATCCATGAAGATGGAACCGGAGGCAATCAAACCAAAAAGGAGACTCTATGAAGATAGAGCCATGGGAGATAGAGGCATCGTTTGGATGCTTTTATTTCAATTTTAGTTTTTTATTTTTATATGCTTGTTGGGGATTGAAATATTAAATATGTTATTACTACATGCATTATAAAAACAAGTTTTCTAAAATAAAACTCAAAAACCATTTCAACACATTAGTAAACATTGGATGTTTATGGGTAATGCAAGAGTTGCATAGTGGATAAGTCATGATTAATTGAGAGATCGAATATTGACCAACACACGGAGTGCTTGTTTATTTTGTCTTGATATTCCGGCGACTTTATTTTAAATAAGAGTTTTAAGAATTCTTTTATTTCAGACAATCAAATTCTGATATTGATCGGCGATGAATAGTTGTCGTTTATAGTCCTAAAGATACGCTTTGGTAGCCCATTTCATTTAGCTATTAATTGTTTTTTAATAAGTATTATATATTTTGTAGGTTTTGGATCTTTAACTTAAAAATGTACTAAAATTCGATGATTAGTGGCTTTGGAAGACATTCTGTGCTCAAAAGGTGGTTTCGGTGAAAGTTGGAGACAGTAGCAGCCTCGGTAATTGCATTTTTGACAATGAATACTTTGGATTTCAGAAATTTCTCTAGAGATATAAAATGTAGCTCTTTGAGTTACGGGCGCGTGGCTATAAATGGCGAGTCAATCCGAGGTTTGAGCAAAACGTTATCGCAATTCTATGATCGGTGCACAGTGCAATGAAAAGTACCTCGCGTGAGCGGGCCCCGCGAGCGACCTGTGACAAAACCAAAAACGCATATTTCATCGAATTAGAGCTCCCAGCGAAGGTGGTTTGTGCATATGATGTCCAGAAACGTAAATGTAGCAGTTTTACTGTGATTTGGCATAAGAAAGCTTCCTAATCCTTTCAAAATCTATATAAATCCTATTCTAAATCAATTTTGGGGTTACACAACATATACACAACAATATACACATTCATATATAACAAAAACTTCAGCCATTGAAGAGGGAGAAGCAAGGAAAAGAAGAAGAAGACAAAGGATTCCCATGGCCTCCTCCATCATCCTCTTGCCATTAATCGCTTCTATGGCCGTTTAGACCAAGATCTTGGGTTTCAATGAAACCCTAGCCAATTAATAGGGTGTTATTTATATTTTCTTTTAGTTTATTATGTATGGATGATGATTACATGTTTAGAGGATTTTTTATAATAAAATAGAACTTCATTGATTAAATCATTACTTTCAAAATCTATTCTTGTCTTAAATCTATTTTGAATGTGATGCGCTCAATGATCTATATTTGCTGTGCTTGTATGGATTGTTTACATGTAATAGGGCTTATTTGAATTGTGAAATCAAGTAGTCGAATAGTTCATGCCTAGGGAAGACGGAGTGTGCCGCAATGTTAATTTAGTGTGAGACACTCCGTGCCAACCGAAGATGAATTATGTTGATGCTTGAATCGTAGTTATCTTCTTGATGGAGGAATTGGGCTTGTAGCTACGATTCCCCATTATCATCCAACATAATAAGCTAATTGAATGCATAAATACCCTTATGAAGAAGCTAGTGGTGGATTCGCAATCTTAGGTTCCATACACATTTATCAAAACAACTTTTAATTGCTTTCATAGTTTAGATTTATTTTTATTGTTCTTAGTTTAATTAAAATCAAAATCAAAATTCTATTTTTCTTAATTAACTAGGTTTAGGTTTTAAAGTTAAAGTATTTTAGTATTTCAATCTCTGTGGGTTCGACTTCTACTTCCACACTACAAATCTTTTAAAGTAGAGTATGCTTTTTATCTTGATTTTGACAAGATCAATTTTTGGCACCTTTGCCGAGGATTGCAAATTAATCCTTTTAGTTTTAGAATCTTATTTTAGTTAATTTGTAAATATTAGATTAGGTATTAATTTTCTTATTTTCCGTTTTTGATTTGAGTCACTAACTTTGATTTTTGTTTTCTAGTTTCTCAAGTAATCAAATTCTAGCGTTTCGGATTAGAAGAGCTTAGCATATCAAAGGAGCTTACGCGGAAAAAAATAAAAAATAAAATAAAATAAAATAAATCACTTCCTTTAAAATTCGCTTCAAACCACTGTAAGTCAGGGCGCTGAGACGCAGTATTTGCATTAGTTTAGGAGTGATTTGCACGTGCATTAGCTAGGAAACCCGGGGCACTGGGCTTTGATGCGAATCACTGCATTACAGGATAACGTTCATGTATCATAGTAGTTGTGTGCTTGTTGTCTTATTTGCGTGGTTGTCTTTCGTATTTGTTTGAGTCAGTCTTTATCTGATTGTCATTTTTTTGTTTTAGTTTATGTTTGGTATGCATTCAAGTAATCCCGAATTACATTCTTTCGATCCTGAACTTGAATGTACCCTTAGAGTCCTTAAGTCTTCAACCCAAGCTTCTAGAGCTCGGTTATTATTAGACGACGAATCAACTCCGAAACCGTCGTCCTTATTTCTGGCCGAAATTCAAAGCACACTTAAACGTTTAAGAAAAACTCGAATTATTAACATCAAACCTATTCCAATGCCAGACATTGAAAACAATAGGAACAATGAAAATAATGAAAATAATCCTATTATACGTCTGCCTCCTCCACTGAAAGATTATTTCATTCCTACGGCCTACACGCCACAAGCAGGTATCAAATTACCAAAGGTGACGGCATCTCACTTTGAGATAAAGTCATCTACCAAAGCGCTACTCCCTATATTCCATGGCCATATTAAAGAAGATCCTAATCACCACTTACGAGATTTCCAAGATATATGGTCTATATTAAAAATCCAAAACCTAACTGATAATGTAATGTTTCAGAATTTATTATAAAGGGTAATGGGGAAGTTTTGCCTTTCCTATTGTGGACCCTTATTTTATTTAGCTGTATTTTTAATTCCAGACCATGACTAAATTATTTTGTTTTACCTGTCATGTGCTTTAAAATTTATTTTCTGTTCAGGTGACTATGTTTATTTAATTTCGGGGCTACACCGTTGGGTCAGACTGTCCGTTGGGGCACCAAAACATATCATTTTTTTTAGCAAACTAGAGAGTGGGTCCCACCCCACTCTCCTATAGCCGGGCCAAACTCCTTCCCCCCCACTCACGTTAGTTTTTTTTTTCTTCTCCTTCTTTTCTTCTTCTTCTTCTCCTTCCAAGAGCCAAAAACCTTCAAAGATCTTCATCCCTCTTTCATCTCTAACTTCAAGATTTCAAGGGATTGTCAAGAACTTCATTATCTAGCATCTCTAATCATCCTAGGGCTTGGAATCATCATTTGGTAAGCATTCTAGAAAACCCCCAAATTCTAGGGTTTCACGAGATTTCAAATTTTTGGTTTTTTATTGAACTTCTCTTCTATTTTATAGCTTCCTTGGAGTATATAGAGTTTCTCTTTCATATCCTAACCATTTCCATGGAGGATTTCTAATGCGAGTAAGTTTTCCCAATCTCTAACAACCTAGGGTTTGCTAGTTTCATGATTTCTATCCTAACCAAGGGTTGTTCTTGATGAGTGGTGCATACTTGAAGTATTCTTCAAAATCCTAGAACAAGCACTGAAGTTATTTTGGATTTGCTTAGCCCTCTTGAGTTGCCATTGATTTTTGGAAGCTAAGCATTGAGGAAGATTTACATTGTTGCATTTCCATACGTTATGCTTGTCTAAGATGCTTTGAGTTCATATATATGTCCTAGGAGAGAACTTAGACACATGCATTAGGATTTTCTCCAAAGTTGTAATGTTGGGATTATTTTGCCTTAATGTGGATTATATGCTTTGGTTGTATAAGTTGTGATCTTGGGGTATTATATGTGATTAAAGGGATGTTAAGAGAATAATTTAAACACATGCATGAGGTTTCCCAAAACTTGTAAATTTAGAGTTGTATGCCAAATGGTGACTTACATGCTTTGGTTGTAACTATATTTGATTATGTGATGCTAGACGTGCTTAGGATGCTCCCTTTATATGTAAAAGCATGCTAGGACGTTAGTATTGATATCCTTGCTAGGATTGTCAAGTTATGCAATTTACTACATTCTTTGAGACCCTTGATATTATGTCTAATGGACTAGAATTATTGCTTGATTTATTATAGTGGATCATATGTAATGTCATTTTAAACATCACATGCATTGAGGCCTAATCGGCAAGCATTCATGTATCACGACATAAATGTTTTATTTGAAAAAGAGAGAAAAATCCCATGTGAGGGAATTTGATTTAAGAAAATCTGGATATGGGTTGTGATGTGAGACAGGGAGAATGACCCTTAGAAACATTCAAACTCCAACTATATTCGGGTAGCTCCCGAAAGTTGGTATGCTACACTCTATGCGTAGGTGCCTCATAGTCTGGTAATGAGAGAGGTGTGCACATATCACACATAGCCTTACGACTTTTATCATTGCATCGTAGCCGTGGTGGTGATCCATTACACCTCACTTCATTTTAGACATGGATAGCATATAGACTTGTTACAACATTTTCTATGAGCTATCGTTTTCATAAAAACGACAACATTTTTCAGGTGAGGTTGATAAGGGCAAAGGGCATATGTGACCCGACGCGTGGACAATAAGGCATTTTGTTCTATTTTAAAGACTCGTGCTTAGTTATGTATATGAATAGCTCTCTTGTTGATTCAGTCATTTTGGAAGATTATAAATGTTTAATGCTTTGAAGCTTAGAGTATTAAGATTCTACGAAAATTTCGTGAGCTTAGGCTCTCATCTCTTGTATTTGAGAAACTTCTTTGATTTTAATGGGACAAGTGTTAGCCCTTGCTTTCATGGTTATTTCTTTTAATTGTTAAACTCACTTTATGATGACGTATGTACTTTCTGAGGTCGTTGAACCTCTTTAAGTTCTTGTCTTTTAGAATTACAGGTCAATTGTTTGTTTTTCCCTTGTGTTTGGATCCTTGCCGGATTGCTTTGGGTGGTTGCTTTTATGAGAGTTCATTTGTTGTAGTTTAGTTCGTTTTGTACTTGGGTCCTTGCCAGATCAAACCCCTCTTTTAAGTCCAACAAGGTTTCAAACATTTAAACCTTCCAAATCTCTCCTATTCTCTTTGTTTTCATCCCACTCTTTGATCTGTTTCCACTTCTCAAATATTCTTTCCTTTTACTTATGTTGAAATTATATATATTTTTTAAAAATGTTTATGAATGTGAAAATACATACGTGTGTATGTGTGTGTGTGTTTAGAATACCTTCCCTCTGTCTCTCTCCCTATCTCTCCCTACATCTCTCTCCTAATCCCTCCCTCTCCCCTTCTTCCCCTCTTTATCTCTTTCACTTCTTGTTTTTAATAAATTTCAAGTACAAGAAGTTCCGTTTGGGTTCGACCTATGTTATATGTTGTTTAGGACTTGTTTAATCATGTATTGTTGTTTAAACTTCAGGATTTAGCATAGTTGGAAACATTTCAAAATGCTGTCAAACTTCTTGTCAAAAAAAAAAACCTGCTACTGTTACTTAAGTTTTCTACACAAACGGTGAGGAATTGGAAAAAAATGCTATTTGACAAAAGTTGTGTAGAATCGCATTTTACATAGACCTAAGCAGGCCAAATGTGAAAATTTCAAAGATATAGTTACTTAGGAAAGTTTTAAAATTCAGCAATTATCCAAAAATGGTCCGTTATCATTTTTTTGTATTCCTTGAACTAGTGCTTGTTTGGATAGTCTTTTAATGGAATGTTCAAATGCTTTTGCCTTCGTTTGATTCGTTAACTTGTAAGTCCATTTTGGATTTACATATTAGTAAGTCATCCTTGTAGGAATCCCCGTGGGTTTCTAAAGTCGCTTCTGCATTTGTGATTGGGTTTTACTTCTTTTCTCTCTATCTTTCCTCTTTCCTCGCGCTTCAGTTTTTGGGGTGTGACATATTGGTATCAGAACTAACCGGGTTTGAATACCTAGGGTCTATGGGTGTTTACTTCGGGCTTGTTTCGTTTCCGTCCATGCTTAAGTTTGCTATTGCTTTTCGTTCATTTCATTGGGGTTTTTTTTCGTTGAGATGATGCGATGCTGTGTGGGCATGCGTAGAGGTTGAATTCCTTTGGGACCTATATGGCTACATGTTTAAGGTGTTTACATGTTTCACATTTGACGTAGTATCTACTTATATGTTAAATGTTTACATACTCCATGGGATGGCATTAGTCCTCATATGAGTTGCTTAATATGATTAATAGTCATTCGATTCCTCATTCAATGCTAATTGTTTTAAATATGCCGCCGTTTACTTTACATAGTGAGATGCCGCGTGAGCAAAATTTTTTATTGAGTGAAAGTCTTTGGAACTTTTGTGCTTACATGCCTAGTTTACATGTTTCATATCTTACGTGTTATGTGATTTCTTGTGAAGCCTACGTGCTCTATATATTGTGTTGTGCATTTCCATTGGCTATGATATAAAGGGTACGTATTTCATGCAAGGCAAGTATAATGCTAGCATGCTTAAGGTTGAATGCCTTCGAGGCTAGGTACGTATATGCTAAGTGCTTACATATTAAAGATTACATATCCCATACCCGATATGCTAAGTGTTTATATAATTTTCAATCGTTCTAATATATATTGATGCATGTTAAGTAATATGATTCCTTATTGTTGGTGAGCATGCTTCTATTTGAATTTGATGTTTTTGTTAATGTATACACGTGATATGCGTACATGTTCTACGTGTTATGAGGTTATCGGTTCCAACATTTATATGTGTTCAGGGTACATGCCAAGTGCATTCATGTTTGATATGCCCTATAGTTATATTATAACGATGCATATTCTCAGTGCTATGTGTTCCCATAGGTCATGATAGGCATTGATTAGTATGAATTATGATATAAGTTACTTAAGGTTCCTAGTAATCCATATTGATGTTGGTTGCCTTTCCTATACTATCCTTGCCATTTATGTTAAGTATCGAGTTGATTTACAAAGCAATAGAGTATCATCATTTGCAAATGTAAATGGAATTATGAAAGGAAATGTTTTATGTTATATGTGAACATGATTAATGTTGTGAGTTATGTGATCTCATGCTAAGTATGCGTATCCTCTAAGTGATGTGTGAATTAGTATTTAACCTATAGAGAATCGTGCCCGATTCACGTGGAACTATGGCTTGAGCGCGTATTCATAATTTGGAGTACCTTGGTATTGCTTGAGGAGGATCTTCGAGTGGGCGCTGTGACTTTTCACTCAGATTTAAGTGGGGGTTAGTGTTGACTGCACTGACTTTGGAAGTATGTTATGGGACACCCTTAGCCGATTGTTTCATCAGTAGTATTTCCCGTTCGTAGTTCATTGAGCTTAGAGGATCAAATTTCTAAAATCTTCATTAGGGAGCCATGACAGTTTCTGAGTATGAGACTAGTCTCATTTTTGATATAACAATGGACAATATAATGAAGGTAAGAACTTTTGAGAATGGACTACGTCCAGGCTTTTGCACCAACGCAGTTGGATTCAAACGTAGTAAAGTGGTTTAGAAAATATTAGTATTTGGGTATTTGAGTTCGAATAAAAAGTTAGAGAACTTCGTGCACTAACTAAAATCAATCAGTTGGACCACCCTCAGTTCGTCCACCTTTTTAGTAGGCTTGTAGGCCACCTTTGTTACCACCATAGCCAACTCCTTCAACTCATGTTTTTTTTTTGGCCAAGCATCCCTAAGGGGACAATAAGGACAGTTAATCTTTTGTTGCGGCACCTTCTGTGGGTAATACCAATGCTTCTGTGATCCGAGGTAAGTTGTTCGTGTTTAGTCCCAATACCACAATATCTGCAGATATCGGTGCATCGTATCCCGTCGGATACCACCTTGTGTATCATCATTGAGTTGAGAAATGAGTCATTTGGTTCCTACATTGTTAGTTGTTAATTGATACTTCTGTTTGAGGCTTAGTTCCCTTAGATCGATTGTGTCGTGGCTGCGAGCTGTGATAGTTGACCAGCACACCATCTTTGATTTGTGATTGTGAGTATGGACTAATGAGTACTTACAGAGCACTTGCGACTTGTTTCGAGAGGGAGGTAGCATTTGCATTACTATCCGGGAATCTTAATTGTTTTGTGGATGTTCGTATAGAGACTTCAATATATATCCGCTTCACAGTTTGTGCAATGGTAAAAAAAAATAATAAATAAAAAATCGTATTGACTGCTTAAATAGCTTGTTTTGTTTTTTGATGAGAATGAACCAAATTTGATTGAGTTCTCTCCCGTTGTGGGTTAGTACACCGATGTGTTCCCTGAGGATTTACATGGCTTGTCGCCTTTCCGTGAGAATTGAGTTATGACAGATTAATACCTAGTACTTCATCTATTTTGATGCCGCCGTATTGTAGGACATCCGCAGGGTTGAAAGAGTTAAGGACTCAGTCGGAGAACTTACAGGTTAGCAATTTCTTTCGTCTTAATCCGTCTCCTTGGAGAGTATCCATTTCCCTGATCCAAGATGTCACGCCCCGACGTAGCATAAATATGGAAAGCGTTTAATTTCCTTTATGGACCCGTAGGTCGCGACAGTTTGAAGGATCGATTCCGTCCCAAACGTCGAACAACATAAAACCATTAATCAGAGTAGGGCAATCAAGGCTCAAGGCTTATAAAAATTTTCTAACTTATTACATCCTATAGTACAGGGTTTACTAAGGCACAGACCGCCTTGAAATAAAACAATAACTTAAAGTCTATTACAGTCATCCTTATTACAAACCAAATCATAACACATAAACATAAAGCATATAAGGGTAACATCTCTTCTCAGCAACAAATCTTAATTAGCATAGTCATACGGTTCTTCTTGATTATAACCTGCAAAGCCTAGACACGAATGTCCAGGACGCATCAACGCCGTCAGCTTCAAGAAGCTGGTGAGTATTAAAAACATAGCTTTGAATGTAAAAACATGCCCATTTACCTTTTTCCCATTTCCATTTAAATACCACAAGTTTATATTTATGATAAAGAGCTTGTTAGAAAAAAAAAACAACCACAACAATAATTAAAAGATAAATTCACACATATGTGACCGTGTATGAGAACAATGCACCATCTCATCTAACCGACTCTTTTCTCTCGACAAAACCCAACAACCCTCTATCCTACTCCTGGTATCTTTGAAATACTAAGATAGCCACACTTTAGCAACGGGGCGCCAGGGAGTGTCCAGTTTGCCTCACACTTTGGTCCGGGGTACCAGGGAGTGTCCAATGCCTCACACTTTGAATACCCTAACCGCCATGCAAATACCGGGGCAACCCCCACACAGGTATCCAGACTCGAGTCATTCAGGGAGTGTCTATAGGCCACACTTTAGCACTTCCATGGGTGCCAGTGAGTGTCCAAGTTCGGCTTCACACACTTTAACGCTTCCATGGGCGTCAGGGAGTGTCCATTTTTGCCACCTTCGCATTTCAAAGACACCCTCATCCTCTTTTTCAACTCCAACCACAATCACATCCACAACCACAACCATAACCACAGCCACAATTACAACCACAACCACAACCACAACCACAACTCAAACTCATACTCTTTCCACACAATCATTACTCTTTTCCACACTATCATTACTCTTTTACACTCTACCAACACTCACCATGCATGTACAACTGACTCCACATGAATGTCATCAAACTTTAAACATAAAGGAATTCACAGAATTAAAGAAATAATACGCGTACGGGGATTGAAAATTCGTAATTCATTGCCTTAATCATTTTAAACATAACTAATAGCATTCTAAAAACTGCTACTGAAATCCTCGTTTTCTGTCCAAACGGTGCAGAATCTGAGAAAATTGCATTAGACAAAAAGTGTGCAGAATCGAGTTTTTCTTGGGACAATGCGGGCAGAACCTTAAATTTCATTCGTTTTCCTAACAAAAATCTGAAAACAAAATTCTGCTACTGTTAAAATTAAAAGAGAAAATATTAGATTGAATTTCTAATATACTTTTTCTGCTACTGTAATCCTCATTTTCTGCCCAAACGGTGCAAAATATGAGAAAATTGCATTAGACGAAAAGTGTGCAGAATCGAGTTTTGCTTGGGACAACGCGGGCAGAACCTTAAATTTCATTCGTTTTCCTAACAAAAATCTGAAAACAAAATTCTGCTACTGTTAAAATTAACTACCTAAATCAGTAAATAAGGAATGAGTTACATTTTGAGTGAGTTAGTAATACTCACCGTGATATAGATTGAAGAAATTGTTGAGACAGAAATATAATTACGAAATTCCCGAATTCCAAGCTTTGGCTATGGAGGATTGAGCTCTTCTCTCTCTCTACGAAATTGAAGAACTCTCTGCACTCTCTAAACTCTCTGTGAATTTCTGAAATGTGTTGTGATGGAAGTGCAGAATGTGTAGTGTGGTTGGGTGTATATATAATCAAATACCCACTAAGAAAACATTGGCCTAACCCTCCACCCAAACTCCATTAACCTCCATATAATACCATGAATGTGCAGATATGATGTGTATACACTCCCCTTTATTCTCCACTACTGAAAGTAAGAGGTAGGTGGAGATGAGGTGGGTCAATGTGTGTTTGGGTAATCTAGCTTATGGCATAAGGACAACACACATACTACAACATTTGCCAAACAAGACCTAAGGGAAAAGCATCAGCATTCATAATTGAGTATAAATAAATTTGTTCAATCATTTTCTTCCAAAATTCTGTGGAAGTTTAACACTACGCGGACAGTTTTAAACCTACACTGGTATTTTCGTGACACGGTGTTTATCACAAAAATACAGAGAATTCATTTTAACGTTAGAAATAGTTTTCTGATTTTATAAAAATACAGTTTGAGTTTAAAAGAAATAATTCCACCGTTTTGAAATACAGTTTTGAATTTTAACACAGGTATTGCAAGTTTTTATGAAAATTGCATTTTGACCCCAAAAGTAATTTCAATTAGTCAAGAATTAAACTTTTCACATAAGAATCGAAATTAACATATAAACAGACAATATATATTAAATTTTAAATATGATAATGCAAATGATAATGAAAATAAATTTTAATTATGATCATGCAGGAAAATGCAGGTTATTACACAAGAAGATAGATGACTCACTCAAGTTGAGTATTGCTTATGACATCAAATCCTGTGACTATAAGAATCAGGAGATCCTTTTGACCAACTTTGTGGTTCAACATGATTAGTTTCAAAGATTGATTTGAAATAGAGTTATCACCAGTTGCGCACTAGGAAACGTGAGATTACTAAGACTACTTTCCGCCTGCATTATAGACATTGTGAATCCCTTGTTATACCATTCAGTTTGACGACTGTACCTGCTGCTTTAGTAAATTTGATAAGCCATGTGTTTAATCCTTCCTAGGACATGTTTGTGATTGTGCACCGATGACTACGTATGCCAAATTATCTAAGTGTGGATATTGATTATCAGAGGTAAAAAGTTTCTTGATCATGTCATTTCTGGTAATGGAGTATCCATGGATCATTCTAACATTGGGACCGTTATTGAATTGCTTTGTATCTGAGATTCATGGTTTCTGGGGACTAATAGGTTACCACCATTGCTTTGTTGGAAATGTTTCCCCGCTTGGCAATTACCTTAGTTGACTCAAATAGAGGTGAACTTTGTTTGTGATGCTTTGGGTGAGAATGTGTTATACCAAAGTTGCAAAATTTGTTTGACTTCGGCACCTGTTCTTATGAGCACTGAGTGTGAGTTGATTGAACTATACAATATGCTTCACAAACGTGGATTGAGCTACCCATGACTTAGGACTAGGAGACACCACATATGAGACATTTCTGACTCAGAGAGATCTTAATTTTGGACAATGCCGTTGGGTAATTATAACTGCGACTATAAATGTAACTTTGGGTGACCTTGATACTTGAGCGAACTATGACTTGAATTGCATTGCCACCCAAGCTAGGCCAATGCCGTGACCGAGAAGTATGACTATGACTTAGCTTACTTACCTATGCAAGAGTGGAAAAATGTTGAGATAAGCGTGTACCCTAGTGTATTTACCGGTGCAAGAGTGGAGAATACTGATATGTTGTGATAACTTTGAGAATTGTGGTTCAGAGACTTTTATCCAAATTTCTTCGTTTGACTTGAATGTATAATCGAAAGTTTTGACTTGAAGTTGTTAGCAGTACAATGATGAGACCATTGCCTTGACATTTCGTATGCTTATCGGATACTTGGGACAGGGTTGGACTTTTGGTGACATTAGAAGTTTGAGACCTCGAGTCCGAGTGTTCTTCCCCATTGCTTGCCATGGAGATGTGTTGAAAGAGTTTCGCCATTCCCGTTTTGCCGCACATCCGGGCGGCTCAAAGATGTACCATGATTTGCGTTGCCAGTATTGGTGGAAAGGGTTAAAGAGGTCCATTGTTGAATTTTTTTGATTTGCCAGTAGGTAAAGACCGATACCAGAGAATCACAGGTTTGTTACAACCGTTTTCAATTGCCTGTTACAGCATTTCTAAGAACTTTGCGTAAGGATACAAAGTTTTCAACCATACAGAATGACCGACATCATAGTTTTCCTTAGTGTGATTCACGTCTGTACGATCATAAGATGCCGTAGTGTATCAATGTCGATGCGTTTAACCGTGATACAAAGTTTGTGTTTTCTTCCTGGTAGAATTTGTAGTAGGTATGGGGTATTCAGCTCCTTCGATTCTGATTGATTTTGGAAAATATGTTGAGAGTAGTGTTAGGACACTTTGTAGTAATTAGGAAGAACAGTTTTTGTTAGCCGAGTTACATCCAACATTAGTTGTCAGATGGCACCGTTTGAGGCATTGTATGGCTGTCTGTGTCGATCTCCTTTGTGTTGGGGTGAGGTAGTTGAGACTATCCTTCATGGTCCTTATATGGTTAGAGAGACTTTAGAAAAGATTAAAGTAATTCGTAAGAAGTTGATCTCAGCTCAGAGTCATCAGAAATCGTATGCGGATCGTCATCATCGACCACTTGAGTTTGAGGTTGGTGATCTTTTGTTTTTGAAAGTTTCACCCCGTCGTGGGTTGCAACGATTCGGTCAGAGTGATAAGTTAGCACCGTGGTTTATTGGGCCATTTGAGATCCTTGAGAGGATTGGCACCGTTGCTTATCATTTGGCACTTCCGCCACAATTATCGAGTGTTCAAAATGTGTTCCATGTTTCGATGCTTCGTCAGTATAATCCCAATCCGCTCCGTAAGCCGTATCCCGATACGTCGTATGTACTTGATTGGACTGATTTGCCTCTTAGTGAAGATGCTTCGTATAAGGAACAACTTGTTCAGATTCTTGGGAGGACGAGGGTGAAGTGAGGAAGAGCTACCCTCATCTCTTTTTCAAGTAGTATAAGTTCCTTTGGGTGCTATGTGCTTTGTTGTGCTTCTCCCTTTGTTGTTGTTTAAGGTGTGAGCAAGTCGTTGCTCCATTTGCGTGTTTGCCGTTCCAGATTCCCGGACGGAATCCTTTTAAGGGGGGTAGACTGTAATGTTTCAGAATTTATAATAAAGGGTAATGGGATAATTTTGTCTTTCCTATTGTGGACCCTTATTTTATATGGCTGTATTTTTAATTCCAGAGCATGACAAAATTATTTATTTTACCTTTCATGTGCTTTAAAATTTATTTTCTGTTCAGGTGGGTATGTTTATTTAATTTCAGGGTTACACCGTTGGGTCAGACTGTCCGTTAGGGCACCAAAACAGATCATTTTTTAGCAAACTAGAGAGTGGGTTCCACCCCACTCCCCTAAAGCCGGCCAAACTCCTTCCCCCCTACATTCACATTAGTTTTTTTTTTCTTCTCCTTCTTTTCTTCTTCTTCTTCTCCTTCCAAGAGCCAAAAACCTTCAAAGATCTTCATCCCTCTTCCATCTCTAACTTCAAGATTTCAAGGGATTGTCAAGAACATCAATATCTAACATCTATAATCATCCTAGGGCTTGGAATCATCATTTGGTAAGCATTCTAGAAAACCCCCAAATTCTAGGGTTTCACTGGATTTCGAATTTTTGTTATTTTTATTGAACTTCTCTTCTCTTTTATAGCTTCCTTGGAGTATATAGAGTTTCTCTTTCATATCCTAACCATTTCTACGGAGGATTTCTAATGTGGGTAAGTTTTTCCAATATATAACAACCTAAGGTTTGCTAGTTTTATGATTTCTATCCTAACCTTGGGTTGTTCTTGATCAGTGGTGCATACTTGAAGTATTCTTCCAAATCCTAGCACAAGCACTGAAGTTATTTTGGATTTGCTTAGCTCTCTTGAGTTGCCATTGATTTTTGAAAGCTAAGCATTGAGGTAGATTTACATTGTTGCATTTCTATATGTTATGCTTATCTAAGATGCTTTGAGTTCATATATATATGTGCTAGGAGAGAACTTAGACACATGCATTAGGATTTTCTCCAAAGTTGTAATGTTGGGATTATTTTGCCTAAATGTGGATTATGTGCTTTGGTTGTATAAGTTGTGATCTTGGGGTATTATATGTGATTAAAATGATGTTAAGAGAATAATTTAAACACATGCATGAGGTTTCCCCAAAGTTGTAAATTTATAGTTGTATGCCAAATGGTGACTTACATGCTTTGGTTGTTACTATATTTGATTATGTGATGCTATACGTGCTTAGGATGTTCCCTTTATGTGTAAAAGCATACTAGGACGTTAGTATAGAAATCCTTGCTAGGATTGTCAAGTTATGCAATTTACTACATTCTTTGAGACCCTCGATATTATGTCTAATAGACTAGAATTATTGCTTCATTTATTATAGTGGATCATATATAATGTCATTTTAAACATCACATGCATTGAGGCCTAATCGGCAAGCATTCATGTATCACGACATAAATGTTTTGTTTGAAAAAGAGAGAAAAACTCCATGTGAGGGAATTTGATTTAAGAAAATCCGGATATGGGTTGTGATGTGAGACAGGGAGAATGACCCTTAGAAACATTCAAACTCCAACTATATTCTGGTAGCTCCCAGAAGTTGGTATGCTACACTCCATGCGTGAGTGCCTAATATTCCGGTAATGAGAGAGGTGTGCACATATCACGCATAGCCTTGCGGCTTTAATCATTTCATTGTAGCCATGGTGGCGATCCATTGCACCTCATTTCATTTTAGCCATGGATAGCATGTGGACTTGTTACAATGTTTTCTACAAGTCGTCGTTCTCATAAAAATGACAAAATATTTTTCAGGTAAGCTTGATAAGGGCAAAGGGCATATGTGACCCGACGCGTGGACAATGATGCATTTTGTTCCATTTTAAAGACTCGTGCTTAGTTATGTATATGAATAGCTCTCTTTTTGATTCAGTCGTTTAATTTGGAAGATTGTAAATGTTTAATGCTTTGAAACTTAGAGTATTAAGGTTCTACAAAAATTTCGTGAGCTTAAGCTCTCATCTATTGTATTTGAGAAGCTTCCATTGTTTGTTTTCCCTTGTGTTTGGATCCTTAACGGATTGCATTGGGTGATTGCTTTTTATGAGGGTTCTTTTGTTGTAGTTTAATGCGTTTTGTAATTGGGTCCTTACCGGATCAAGCCCCTCTATTAATTCTAACAAGGTTTCAAACATTTAAACGTTCCAAATCTCTCCCATTCTCTTTCTTTTCATCCTACTCTTTGATCTCTTTCCACTTCTCAAATATTCTTTCATTTTACTTATGTTGGAATTATATGTATATATAATTTTAAAATGTTTTCGTATGTGAAAATACACGCGTGTGTATGTGTGTGTATGTTTAGAATACCTTCCCTCTATCACTCTCCCTATCTCTCCCTACATCTCTCTCCCAATCTCTCCCTCTCCCCTTCTTCCCCTCTTTATCTCTTTCACTTCTCATTTTTAATAAATTTCGAGTACATGAAGTTCCATTTGGTTTTGACTTGTGTTGTATGTTATTTAGGACTTGTTTAGTCATGTATTGATGTTTAAACTTGAGGATTTAGCATAGTTGGAAACATTTTAAAATGATGTCAAAAAAAAAAAAAACGGCTACTATTATTTAAGTTTTCTGCCCAAACGGTGAGGAATTGGAAAAAAATGCCATTTGACGAAAGTTGTGCAGAATCGCGTTTTACATGGACCATTATGTGCCAAATGTGAAAATTTCAAAGATATAGTTACTTACGGATGTTTTAAAATTCAGCAATTATCCAAAAATGGTCCTTTATCATTTTTTTGTATTCCTTGAACTAGTGCTTGTTCGGATGGTCTTTTAATCAAATGTTCAAATGATTTTACCTTCATTTGATTCGTTAACTTGTAAGTCCATTTTGGATTTACGTATTAGTAAGCCATTTTTGTAGGAATCCCCGTGGGTTTCTAAAGCTGCTTCCGCATTTGTGATTGGGTTTTATTTCTTTTCTCTCTATCTTTCCTCTTTCCTCGCACTTCGATTTTCTGGGCATGACAGATTGGTTGCCTTTCCTATACTATCTTTTCCATTTATGTTAAGTATCGAGTTGATTTATAAAGCAATATAGTATCATCATTCGTAAATGTAAATGGAATTATGAAAGGAAATGTTTTATGTTATATGTGAACATGATTAATGTTCTGAGCTATGTGATCTCATGCTAAGTATGCGAATCCTCTAAGTGATGTGTGAATTAATATTTAACCTATAGAGATTCGTGCCCAGCTCACATGGAACTATGGCTTGAGCGTGTGTTCATAATTTGGAGTAACTTGGTACTGTTTGAGGAGGATCTTCAAGCGGGCGCTGTAACTTTTCAGTCAGATTTAAGTGTGGCTTAGTGTTGACTACACTGACTTTGGAGAGTATGTTATGGGGCACCCTCAGCCGATTGTTTCGTGAGCAGTATTTCCCGTTGAGTATGAGGCTAGTCTCATTTTTGATATAACATTAGACAATAGAATGAAGGTAAGAACTTTTGAGAATAGACTTCATCCAGGCCTACGTACCAATACAGTTGGATTCGAGTTGAATGTACGTAGTAAAGTGGTTCAGAAAAAATTAGTATTTGGGTATTTGAGTTCGAATAAAAAGTTAGAGAAGTTCATGCACCGACTAAGAACAGTCAGTTGGACCACCCCCAGTTCGTCCACCTTTGTTACCACCACAGCCAACTCGTTCAACTCATGTTTTTTTTTGGCCAAGCATGCCTGGGGGGACAATAAGGACAGTCAATCTTTTGCTGCTGCACCTTCTGTGGGTAATACCAATGCTTCTGTGATCCGAGGTAAGTTGTTCGTGTTTAGTCCCAATTCCACTATGCCTGTAGATATCAGCGCATCGTATCCCTTCGGATACCACCTTGTGTATCATCATTGAGTTGACGAATGAATCATTTGGTTCCTACATTGTTAGTTGTTAATTGATACTTCCGTTGGAGGCTTTGTTTCCTTGGATTGGTTATATTGTGGCTAAGAGCTGTGATAGCTGACCAGCACATCATCTTTGATTTGTGATTGTGAGTATGGACTAATGAGTACTTACCAAGCACTTGCGACTTGTTTCGAGAGGGAGGTAGCATTTGCATTACCATCCCGGAATCTTAATTATTTTGTTGATGATCGTATAGAGACTCTGATATATCCGCTGCACAGTTTGTGCAACGGTAAAAAATAAAAAATAAAAATAAAAAATGCATTGAATCCTTAAATAGCTTGTTTTGTTTTCTGATGAGAATGAACCAAATTTGATTGAGTTCTCTCCCATTGTGGATTAGTACACCGATGTGTTCCCTGAGGATTTGCATGGCTTGTCGCCTATCCGTCAGAATTGAGTTGTGACAGATTAATACCCAGTACTTCATGTATTTTGATGCCACCGTATTATAGGACATCCGCAGGGTTGAAAGAGTTAAGGACAAAGTCGGAGAACTTACAGGTTAGTAATTTCTTTTGTCTTAATCTGTCTCCTTGGAGAGTATTCATTTCCCCATGCCAAGAAGATAGATGGTTTGCTTAAGTTGAGTATTGCTTATGACATCGAATCCCGTGACTATAAGAATCAGTAGATCCTTTTGACCAACTTTGTGGTTCAACGTGTTTAGTTTCAAAGATTGATTTGAATAGAGTTATCACCAGTTGCGCACAAGGAAATGTGAGATTACTAAGACTACTTTTCACCCGCATTACGGACATTGTTTAATGACTGCACCTGTTGCTTTAGTAGATTTGATAGGCCGTGTGTTTAATCCTTGGTGGAACAAGTTTGTGATTGTGCACCGATGACTACGTATGCCAAATTATCTAAGTGTGGATATTAATTATCCGAGGTATAAAGTTTATTGAACATGTCATTTCTGGTAATGGAGTATCTGTGGATCATTCTAACATTGGGACCGTTATTGAATTGCTTTGTATCTGAGATTCATGGTTTTTGGGGACTAATAGGTTACTACCGTTGCTTGGTTTGAAACATTTCTCCTTTTGGTAATTACCTAACTTGACTAAAATAGAGGTGAACTTTATTTGAGATGCTTTGGGTGAGAATGTGTTATACCAAAGTTGCAAAATTTGTTTAACTTCGGCACCTGTTCTTATGAGCACTGATTGTGAATTGATTGAACTATACCGTATGCTTCCCGAACGTGGATTGAGCTACCTATGACTTAGGACTAGGAGACACTACATATGAGACATTTCTGACTCAGAGAGACATTAATTTGGGACAACGCGGTTGGGTAATATTAACTGTGGCTATAAATGTAACTTTGGGTGACCTTGATACATGAGCGAACTATGACTTGAATTGCATTGCCACCCGAGCTAGGCCAATGCCGTGACCGAGAAGTATGACTATGACTTAGCTTACTTACCTATGCAAGAGTGGAATAATGTTGAGACTTACGTGTACCCTAGTGTATTTACCGGTGCAAGAGTGGAGAATACTGAGATGTTGTGATGACTTTAAGAATTGTGGTTCATAGACTTTTACCCAAATTTCCTCGTTTGATTTGAATGTGTAATCAGAAGTTTTGACTTGAAGTTGTTAGCAATACAGTGATGAGACCATTGCCTTAACATTCTGTATGCTTATCAGAGACTTAGGACAGGGTTGGACTTTTGGTGACATTAGAGGTTTGAGACCTCGAGACTGAGTGTTCGTCCCCGTTGCTTGCCGTGGAGATGTGTTGAAAGAGTTTCGCCATTCCCGTTTTGCTGCACATCCAGGAGGCACAAAGATGTACCATAATTTGCGTTGCCAGTATTGGTGGAAAGGGTTAAAGAGGTCCATTGTTGAATTTGTTTGATTTTCCAGTAGGTAAAGACTGACACTAGAGAATCACAGTTTTGTTATAACTATTTTCAATTGCCTGTTACAGCATTTCTAAGAACTTTGCGTAAGGACAACACTCTTTTGGATCCTTATAGATCGTTTGGACCACATCTACACATTCGTTTCCATTCCGAATGACCGACATCGTAGTTTCCCTTAGTGTGATTCACGTCTGTACGATCATAAGATGCAATAGTGTATCAGTGTCGATGCGCTTAACCATGATACAAAGTTTGTGTTTCCTTGCTGGTAAAATTTGTAGTAAGTATAGGTTTAGCTCCTATTCTGATTGATTTTGGAAAACATGTTGAGAGTAGTGTTATGACACTTAGTAGTAATTGGGAAGAACAGTTTTTGTTAGCTGAGTTACATCCAACATCAGTTATCAGATTACACCGTTTGAGGCATTGTATGGCCGTCCGTGTCGATCTCCTTTGTGTTGGGTTGAGGTAGGTAAGACTATCCTTCATGGTCCTGATATGGTTAGAGAGACTTTAGAAAAGATTAAAGTAATTCATAAGAAGTTGATTTCAGCTCAGAGTCGTCAGAAATCGTATGGCGATCGTCATCGTCGACCACTTGAGTTTGAGGTTGGTGATCTTGTGTTTCTGAAAGTTTCACCCCGTAGTGGGTTGCAACGATTTGGTCAGAGTGATAAGTTAGCACCGAGGTTTATTGGGCCATTGGAGATCCTTCAGAGGATTGGCACCGTTGCTTATCGTTTGGCACTTCCGCCATAGTTATCGAGTGTTCACAATGTGTTTCATGTTTCGATGCTTCATCAGTATAATCCCAATCCGCTCCGTAAGCCTTATCCCGATTAGTTGCATGTACTTGATTGGACTGATTTGCCTCTTAGTGAAGATGCTTCATATAAGGAACAACTTGTTCAGATTCTTGGGAGGACGAGGGTGAAGCGAGGAAGAGCTACCCTCATCTCTTTTTCGAGTAGTGTAAGTTCCTTTGGGTGCTATGTGCTTTGTTGTGCTTCTCCCTTTGTTGTTGTTTAAGGTGTGAACAAGTCGTTGCTCCCTTTGCGTGATTGCCGTTCTGGATTCCCGGACGGAATCCTTTTAAGGGGGGTAGGTTGTAATGTTTCAGAATTTATGATAAGGGTAATGGGGTAATTTTGCCTTTCCTATTGTGGACTCTTATTTTATATGGCTGTATTTTTAATTCCAGAGCATGACTAAATTATTTTATTTTACCTTTCATGTGCTTTAAAATTCATTTTCTGTTCAGGTGGGTATGTTTATTTAATTTCGGGGTTACACTGTTGGGTCAGACTGTCCATTGGGGCACCAAAACATATAATTGTTTTTAGCAAACTAGAGGGTGGGTTCCACCCCACTCCCTTATACCCGGCCAAACTCCTTCCCCCCCACATTCACATTAGTTTTTTTTTTCTTCTCCTTTTCTTCTTCTTCTTCTTCTCCTTCCAAGAGCCAAAAACCTTCAAAGATCTTCATCCCTCTTCCATCTCTAACTTCAAGATTTCAAGGGATTGTCAAGAACTTCATCATCTAACATCTCTAATCATCCTAGGGCTTGGAATCATCATTTGGTAAGCATTTTAGAAAACCCCCCAAATTCTAGGGTTTTACTAGATTTCGAATATTTGGATTTTTATTAAACTTCTCTTCTTTTTTATAGCTTCCTTGGAGTATATAGAGTTTCTTTTTCATATCCTAGGCATTTCTATGGAGGATTTCTAGTGTGGGTAAGTTTTCCCAATTTCTAACAACCTAGGGTTTGCTAGTTTCATGATGTCTATCATAACCTTGGGTTGTTCTTGATTAGTGGTGCATACTTGAAGCATTCTTCAAAATCCTAGCACAATCATTGAAGTTTTTTTTGGATTTTCTTAGCTCTCTTGAGTTGCCATTGATTTTTGGACGCTAATCATTGAGGTAGATTTACATTGTTACATTTCCATATGTTATGCTTATGTAAGATGCTTTGAGTTCATATATATGTGCTAGAGGAGAACTTAGACACATGCATTAGGATTTTCCCCAAAGTTGTAATGTTGGGATTATTTTGCCTAAATGTGGATTATATGCTTTGGTTGTATAAGTCGTGATCTTGGGGTATTACATGTGATTAAAATAATGTTGAGAGAATAATTTAAGCACATGCATGAGGTTTTTCCAAAGTTGTAAATTTAGAGTTGTATGCCAAATGGTGACTTACATGCTTTGGTTGTTACTATATTTGATTATGTGATGCTAGACGTGCTTAGGATGCTCCCTTTATTTGTAAAAGCATGCTAGGACGTTAGTATAGAAATCCTTGCTAGGATTGTCAAGTTATGCAATTTACTACATTCTTTGAGACCCCTTGATATTATGTCTAATGGACTAGAATTAATGCTTGATTTATTGTAGTGGTTCATATATAATGTCATTTTAACTGGTTCATATATAATGTCATTTTAACATCACATGCATTGAGGCCTAATTCGCAAGCATTCATGTATCACGACATAAATGTATTGTTTGAAAAAGAGAGAAAAACCCCATGTTAGGGAATTTGATTTAAGAAAATCTGGATATGGGTTGTGATGTGAGACAGGAAGAATGACCCTTAGAAACAATCAAACTCCAACTATATTCGGGTAGCTCCCGGAAGTTGGTATGCTACACTCCATGCTTGGGTGGCTCATTTTCCGATAATGAGAGAGGTGTGCACATATCATGCATAGCCTTGTGGCTTTAATCATTTCATCGTAGCCGTGGTGGCAATCCATTGCACCTCATTTCATTTTAGCCATGGATAGCATATGGACTTGTTACAATGTTTTCTACGAGCCGTCGTTCCCATAAAAACAACAAAACATTTTTCAGGTCAGCTTGATAAGGGCAAAGGGCATATGTGACCCGACGCGTGGACAATGAGGCATTTTGCTCTATTTTAAAGACTCGTGCTTAGTTATGTATATGAATAGCTCTCTTGTTGATTCAGTTGTTTTGGAAGATTGTAAATATTTAATGCTTTGAAACATAGAGTAATAAGGTTCTATAAAAATTTCGTGAGCTTAGGCTCTCATCTCTTGTATTATAGAAGCTTCTTTGATTTTAATGGGACAAGTGTTAGCCTTTGCTTTCATGGTTATTTCTTTCAATTGTTAAACTCACTTTATGATGATGGATTTACTTTCTGAGGTCGTTGAACCTCTTTAAGTTCTTGTCTTTTTTATTTACATGTCCATTATTTGTTTTTCACTTATGTTTGGATCCTTGCCATATTGCTTTGGGTGGTTACTTTTATGAGAGTTCATTTGTTATAGTTTAGTTCGTTTTGTACTTGGGTCTTTGCCGGATCAAATCCCTCTTTTAATTCCAACAAGGTTTTAAATATTTAAACGTTCCAAATCTCTCCCATTCTCTTTCTTTACATCCTACTCTTTGATCTCTTTCCACTTCTCAAATATTCTTTCCTTTTACTTATGTTGGCATTATATATATATATTTAAAATATTTTCGAATGTGAAATTACATGTGTGTGTATGTGTGTGTGTATGTTTAGAATACATTCCCTCTGTCTCTTTCCCTATCTCACCCTACATCTGTCTCCCCTTCTTCCCCTCTTTATCTCTTTCACTTCTCGTTTTTAATAAATTTTGAGTACCTGAAGTTCTGTTTGGTTTAGACTTGTGCTGTATCTTGTTTAGGACTTGTTTAGTCATGTATTGATGTTTAAACTTGAGGATTTAGCATAGTTGGAAACATTTCAAAATGTTGTCAAACTTGTAAAAAAAAAAAAAAACTGCTACTGTTATAAAAATTTTCTGCCCAAACGGTGAGGAATTGGAAAACATGCTATTTGACAAAAGTTGTGCAGAATCGCGTTTTACATGGAAAACATGCTATTTCAAAGATATAGTTACTTACAGATGTTTTAAAATTCAGCAATTATCCAAAAATGGTCCTTTATCATTTTTTTTGTATTCCTTGAACTAGTGCTTATTCGGATTGTCTTTTAATCAAATGTTCAAATGCTTTTACCTTTCTTTGATTCGTTGACTTGTAAGTCCATTTTGGATTTACGTATTAGTAAGCCATCCTTGTAGGAATCCCCGTGGGTTTCTAAAGTCGCTTCTGCATTTGTGATTGGATTTTACTTCTTTTCTCTATCTTTCCTCTTTTCTCGCACTTCGGTTTTCAGGGCATGATAGATGATGAATTAAAATTGCATCTCTTCCCAGTCTCCTTAAAAGATAAAGCGAAGTATTGGCTCCAATCTCTTGAGCCAAACACTATTAAAACATGGGAAGCATTACATACTGCATTTTTACAAAAGTTTTTCTCTATCACAAGAACTAATCAAATAAGAAAATCCATAACAAACTTTGTAATGCAAGATAGGGAAACTTTCTATGACACTTGAGAACAATTTAAAAAATTATTGCGCTCTTACCCACATCATCAAGTTCCCAAGTTGCAATTGGTACAGATCTTCTACGAGGGACTTGTTCATTCACTTCGTAATACTGTCGATGCCGTTTGTGCTGGTACCTTCCTACACAAAAGTGCTGACGAGGCATGGAAAATTTTTGAAATGTTAAGTGAGAATTCGATGCATCAAGCAATGTCGGTACATCCTGAGGGGTGCCTTCCACCTAAACCCAAGCGAGAGGAGTGTTTCAAGTCAAGTCATTTAATCGAAACACAAGAACTATCTAGAAAACTTGACTAACTCATGAGGATGGGCCATATGTCCAGTCTACCTCCTTCCGAAGTATGTGCATTGTGTTCTGAACCTTCTCATAATATCTTCACATGTTGTTCTGCTTTTCAATTCCCAGAGTTTGTCGAGCAACACATTAACTCTATTCAACAATTCCCACGAAATGCACACAACCCTTCAGGAAATAATTACGATGTGCCATAGAGAAGTCACCCAAATGTTGGGTGGCGATCTCAAAATAATGCGGGTCTATATTCCTCCCGAAGACCTCAAATTTACACTAACTTTCCCAATGCATGGCAACATCAGTCTCAATAATATCAATATACACAACCCAACCCTCCTCCTCATCCTCTACCTCCGCGCAATAATGCATTTGAGGAGAAAGTGTTGGCCTCACTTAAAAGTTTTGGTTTGGTGATCCACTTAGTACACTCTCACACACAGTCTATCGCAAAGCTGGAGTCCCAAGTGGGACAAATAGCTAACAAACTAAACCGTTTGATCGAGAGTAAGTTGCCAAGTCGACCTACTCAAAAACCTAAGGGGCAATATGAGGTGGGTGGTACGAGTGAGCAAGTGAACGCTGTTTCAACTAGGACGACTACTCGAGAGGAAGAAGTTGTTGAGATTTCGAGGGAGAGTAGGAGAGATGCGAACATTAATTCAAATCAATAGAGGGGTGAGGGCACGAGTCAAATTAGGAAAGAGAATGTAACGGTCCCAACAAATTATATTCCGAAAATGCCTTTTTCACCAAACGTTGACGAACCGTCACATTTTTCACAGAAAGGGTCAAAAACTGAAGATATACTCGAGGTATTAAACAAGTGAAAATTAATATCCCGTTCCTTGTTGTGATTAAACAAATTCCTACTTACACTAAATGTCTAAAAGACCTATGCACTTAAAAGTGCAAGTTGTACAGTCATACTCCAATAAAGGTCTTCCTCACCGAACAAGTAAGTTCGATCTTCCAACACGCTCCTCCGAAGTATAAGGATCCCGATACACCAACGATTTCATGTGTCATAGGTGACACTGTCATTCATCGGGCTCTCCTTGACTTAGGGGCGAGTATTAATCTCTTACCTTTCACCATCTACAAACAACTAAGTCTAGGTGAACTTAAACCCACGGCCGCTACCATGCAATTAGCGGATCGTTCTATTAAAATTCCTAGAGGAATTGTTGAAGATGTCCTAGTTAAGGTTGATAAATGTTACTACCCCGTCGACTTCATGATCCTTGACACTGAACTTGTGCCAGATGCTAGGAGACACACTCCTGTCATTCTTGGTCGCCCATTCTTGGCAACCGCTAATGCACGCGTCAACTGTTGAACAGGGGTAATGAAAGTGTCGTTCAAAAATATGAGCCTAAAATCAAACATTTTTAACGCTATTAATCAACCTCCCAATGACGATGATTACCTATGTGTTGAGGAGTGTGAGGTTAGACGAACAATTGATCCTAATAAAGAATTAAAAGTGAGTAAGGAGAATAATTTAGTGAGTAATGAGTGGACGAATTCAAATAATCTGGATCCTAATGAAGAATTTACTCGGAAGGTGAGAAATCGATTTGAACATGATCAGGGAGAACCGTTGATCGAGTTGAAGAATAATGACATTATTTCTGTTTTCCACCGGAGTCTCCCTCTTGTCTTCCAAGGTACAAAGTCTAAGTTGTAGCCTCCATAAGTCTTGAGCTAGAACGGTCTAGCTGAAGACATGAAAGAGAGCACTTCTTGGGAGGCAACCCAAGCTTTTATCGTTCCGTTTTCTCATTTTTGTACACTCTTTGGTCATTATGGGTTAGATTTGATTCAATTTTGGTCATTCTGAATATGTTTGGGGGTCGAGATTAATTTATTTTGAGCTTATTTACATGAACGGAAAGGAAAAGAGAAAAAGACCAAGTCATGCATGCGGCGCGCTTACGCGACATGTCGCTCGAGCAGCCCGCTCGTGCGAGATTTTACCTTAAAGAATGTTTTTCCAAAATTTTTATATATGCCTCAGATTCATGTTGCGCCTAAAATCGCACACGCAAGGGGTATTCACCCAAGAGGCCCGCTCGCGCCAGCCTTTGACTTGTAAATTTTTTTTTATGAAACTTAAAAGCAGATTCAGATCTACTTCAAGGAGGGACTCACGCGTGCGAAGGTTGCTCGCGCGAGGTGGTATTTTTTGTGTTTTTCTCTTGGATCTTCTTCTTCTTTCTCCCAAACTTTGTTTAGATATTTGTTCTTTTATTTATGCTCTCTTAGGCCCTTTTAGATCGAGTCTTTCTTTGTTTCATAGTTCTGGTTGTGCTTGTTTTTGTTTATTTTCGAATCTTTAATTTGGTTTTAGTTTAGTTTAGTTTAGTTTTTCTACATTACATACTTATATTTCTATTAGCTGTCATTATTTTTTGTTTGTCAAGTATTGGCAGGTAAATTAGTAGCTCCATTTGGGGTTATTGAACTTTATCGCCATATTCATATACGTTTACCTGTTTTGTGATTGCTGAGATCGAGGTAATGTCGTTCCTTCTTTATGTACTCTCTTTTCTTTCATTTTACTGTTTCATTAGGGACAATGAAAGGTGTAGGTTTGGGGGTATGCACTCATATGCACATTATTTTGCACCAATTTTTTAAAAAAATTTTGATACTTGTGCTTAAATAAACGATGCTACCGACGTGTTTGCAATCTTAATTCGATATTTCTTGCCATGTAACTTGGATTGTTATAGAATGGTAAACATGAGAAGATGTGATTAAACATTTGCTGAAGTCATGATGCGACGTTTAGGTTATGTATATTTGAATCGTAGTTTTATGTCATGGATTTGCACATAAAGCTATGCACTGCACGTAGTCACTTGAACACATATTTGATGTGAATTGTAATATGAGTCGGATCTCTATATAACATATGGTGGAGACTAAACCCAGTGAGCTTTTGAGCCTATATTTTCTTTTTAGAGGGTTATAAACACATATTGTGTTTGCCGAATTTCATTGAAATAGCGCATTAACTTATTGTTATAGTCTCATTATTCTTGTTTTGGTTGATAGTCAAGTTAAAATATTTGCTACCATGCTAAATAATATTCCGTTGTAAATATTGAAGAACAATATGACCATAGAAAATGATTTTAGATCCTTTTTGTTTACCACCATCCTAAAATTGATAAAATTTCCTTAGTTCGCTCCTTTGAGCTGTTAAAATGCTCTTTTTCTTTAATCACTATTATTCTTTTTTTTTTTTGCTCCAACTTGACCAACTTGGAGTTCACCACTGAGAGATTCGTCAACTTTTAGTGTTGATAAGGCGGTGTGTTGATTGAGAAGAAGAAGAAAACGAGATGATGTTTGGGGTAGTTGCCTTGTTATTCAACGAATATTCGTTTCAAAAGCAACAAAAAAGAAAAGAAAGAAAAAGAACAAGAGAAGAAAAAAAAAGGAAAGAAATAAAATAAAAATATATATGAAAAGAAGAGAATGAAAATATGAAAGTTGGTAGAAGAATGAATGAAAAAAATTGAATATGCCTTACAACGCCACTCTAAAACTACCTAACGAATCCTTTCTATCATTTTTCATTGCCCGAGCCACGTTACAACCTTTGAAAAGTTCTATTTGATCTAGAAAACATGGTTGTGATATCTAAACGATGGGATGGGGATTAAAATATGGTAATGATTAATTTTCTTGACTCTTGGGGTCCTATCCATGAGACTACTATTCTTTCGTGTCATGCGTGTTTTTCAAGTCATACGTGAGCATTTCTTGTTTTGAAAACATATTTCCTTTGCTTCTATGTATTAGAGAAATTACACCTGTTTCTAAGTGTTTCATTTGAGAGTGTAACCAACATTGTGAGATTCGTAGTCGAAGCATAGTTGGATGGTTAACCGAGTTATATTCCAAGTTCATGACATGCACGTGTTCATTTGACTACCACATCACACGTGCAATTTTATGAGATTGATTTATATTATACATGTGCTTGGGGTTGTTTTTCATGATGTAGGTGAACGTTTGATTCCGTTTCTTTTTGTTCGTTATTCTATTTCAAATCATTGTTTTATGATAAGGAGTATTGAATGTTATGTTTTTTGTTCTGAATAAAAGTTTTTAAATGTATTATGAAATAAAGATGGTTGTGGGTATCTTATTCGACGAGAACCTTCACGAGACTTCACTCGTCCGACTAGGAACACCTAGAGGTTTAAAAGGCTTGTTGCAAGTGCTAAATGCAATTATGTTACCTGCGACAGTGAGTTAGGATTTTTAAGTATAGTAGTATTTATTTCTATACTTTTCTTTGCTCGAGGACTAGCAAAGTGTAGGTTTGGGGGTGTGATCGGCGACAAATAGTTGTCGTTTATAGTCCTAAAGATACGCTTTGTTAGCCCATTTCATTTAGTTATTAGTTATTTTTTAATGAGAATTCTATATTTTGTAGGTTTTGGAGCTTTAACTTGAAAATGCACTAAAATTTTATGATTAGTGGCTTTAGAAGAGCTTCTGCGCTCAAAAGGTGATTCTAGTGAAAATAGAGACAGTAGCAGCCTCGGTAAATTATATTTTTGACAAGGAATACTTTGCATTTGAGAAATTTCTCCAGAGATATAAAATGTAGATCTTCAAGTTACGGACGCGTGGCCGCAAACGGCAAGTCAATCCGAGGTTTGAGCAAAATGTAATCACAATTCTACGATCGGTGCACAGTGTAGTGAAAAGTACCTCGCGCGAGCGGGCCCCACAAGCGACCTGTGAAAAAACCAAAAATGCGTATTTCATCGAATTAGAGTGCCCAACAAAGGTGGTTTGTGCATATGACGTCCAGAAACATAAATATAGCAGTTTTAGTGCGATTTGTCTTAGGAAAGCTTCCTAATCCTTTTAAAATCTATATAAATCTTATTCTAAATCAATTTTTGGGTTACACAATATATACACAACAATATACACATCCATAAACAGCAAAAACTTCAACCATTGAAGAGGGAGAAGCAAGGAGAAGAAGAATTCAACCTCTTGCCATTCATCGCTAATATGGCCGCTTAGACCAAGATCTAGGGTTTCAATGAAACCCTAGCCAAGTAATAGGGTGTGATTTATGTTTTTCTTTTAGTTTTATTATGTATGGATGATGATTACATGTTTAGAGGATTTTTTATAATAAAATCGAACTTCATTGATTAAATCGTTACTTTCAAAATCTATTCTTGTCTTAGATCTATTTTGAATGTGATGTCCTCAATGATCTATATTTCCTATGCTTGTATGGATTATTTACATCTAATAGTGCTTATTTGAATTATGATATCAAGTAGTCAAATAGTTCATGCCTAGGGAAGACAGAGTGTGTCGCAACCCTAGTTTAGACACACCATGCCAACCGAAGATGAATTATGTTGATGCTTGAATCGTAGTTATCTTCTTGACGAAGGAATTGGACTTGTAGCTACGATTCCCCAATATCATCCAATATAATAAGCCAATTGAATGCCCTTATGATGAAGCTAGTGGTAGATTTGTAATCCTATGTTCCATACACATTTATCAAAACAACTTTTAATTGGTTTCATAGTTTAGATTTATTTTTATTGTCTTAGTTTAATTAAAATCAAAATCAAAATTGTATTTTTCTTAATTAACTAGGTTTAGGTTTTAAAATTAAAGTGTTTTAGTATTTCAATCTCTGTGGGTTCGACATCTTCTTCCACACTACAAATCTTTTAAAATAAAGTATATTTTTTATCTTGATTTTGACAAGATCAGATATCCATATTTATTTAATTTTTATTTTCCAGTAAATCATCATGTCTAGATCTGCGTTTAGTCCTCTTGCCACCATGCTTACACAAAACAAGTTAACTAAAAATAACTATATAGAATGGAAACAAAACCTAGACATCATTTGAATTGCGGATGATCACATATATGTCCTCACCACCCCATGCCCTGAAGAACCAGTGGCAAATGCTTTCGCAACTACCAGATGTGAGTTTGACAAGTAGAAGAAGTCAAATGGGATGGCTCGTCGCTACATATTGGCCTCTATGGCCAATGTGTTACAACACCAATCCCAGTCGAACTATTCCACCAGTGTCATTATCAAATCCCTGAAAGAAATGTTTGGGGAGCATGGCAGACCTGCTAGACAGGTTGCTATGTAGAAGATAATGAGTTTCAAGATGTCAAAAGGGACTCCAGTCAAGGAACATATTTTAAAAATGATTGGTTATTTAAATGAACTGGAGACCTTAGGTGGCAACATCGACGCATAGACCCAAGTTGATATGATCCTCAATTCGCTGTCGTCGTCATTCACTCAATTTAAACTTAATTATAATATGAATCAAATGAATTTTTTAATGAGCGAATTAATGAGTTCTTTACTGGCAGTGAAAGGGGTGATCAAACCTGGAGGCAACATTCTGAACATTGAGAAAAGCTCTTCCTCTTCCCGATTTAAGCTAAAAGGCAAGAAAGGAAAGAAGAAGGCTGGCACTGGTGGTCCAAGTGTTAGACCTATCCCTAAGATTGCAAAATCTAAGGGAAAAGGTAACGGTAAGGGGAAGGTTTCCAATGCGGTAAGAAGGGCCACTGAAAGAGGAGCTGTCTAGAATTCTTAGCTACAAGAGTTCAAGGTATGATTGAATCACATGTGATTGAAGTAAGTTTTATAACGGATACTTCAAACACTTGGTGCATTGATTCTGGCGTGACTAACCATATCTGTAATTCATTGCAGGGTTTCAGATCAACCAGGAAATGCAGTGATGGAAAAATAATGCTGACTCTGGGATCTAGCACAACCGTTTCTGCGGTTGTTATAGGGATGGTATTTTTAGAGTTTTTGGATAATAAAATAATATTTTTATCAGGTGTACTTTACGTCCCTTTAATGAGTAGTAATTTAATTTCTATTTTGGAGTTATGGAATAAAAATTATTCTTTTCATTTTGGAACAGAAGTTGTCATTAAAAGAAGTGGTTATTTTATATGTTCTGGTGTTAAAACTAATGGCTTGTATGTGATTACTCCCAATATTTCTAAAGGTTGTTGTATGGAACTTAATAACTTAGTGGTAACTCTACCATTTGAAAGAAAGGAACCTTCTACTTATCCAACAAGGCTTCGGCATATGAGGCTTGGCCATATTAATCTAAATAGGATTGGTAGACTAGTTAAAGAAGGATCTTAGGCGATTTAGTTCTCGAATTAATGGAAGTCTGTGAGTCTTTTTTAGAGGGTAAGATGACCAAAAGGCCCTTTCTTGCGAAGGGCAATGAACCAATGCATTATTGGAATTAGTTTATACTAATGTGTGTGGACCAATAAATATTAGAGCAAGGGGTGGTTATGAGTATTTTATAGCATTTACTGTTGACCACTCTAGCTATGGATATGTGTACCTAATGTAGTACAAATCTGAAGCTTTTTAAAAAGTTCAAAGAGTTTAGTGCTGAAGTGGAATAGCAATTAGGAACACATATCAAAGACATTTGATTTGATCGAGGTAACGAGTACCTCTCTAATGAGTTTATTGATCACCCTATATAGGATTCTATCACAATTGACTGCACCTGGTATGCCTCAGTAGAACGGTGTAGCAGAAAGAAGGAATCAGACTCTTTTAGACATGACTAGGTCAATGATAAGTTATTTGGAGTTCCCATTATTCCTTTGGGATTATGCCTTAGAAACTGCTGCATATATACTAAATCTAGTACCAATCGAATCTATTCCCAGGACACCACGGGAGATGTGGATTGGGCGCAAGTCTTCTTTGCAACATCTCCCAATATGAGGTGTCCGGCACATGTGCTGAAAGAAAAGATGTGCAAAATGGATTCTAGATCGGAAATATGTTACTTTGTAGGGTATCCAAAGGGTATTTATGGATGGTATTTTTATGATCCAAGAGAACAGAATGTGTTTGTTAGCACAAATGTTGTTTTCTTGGAAAATGATTATATCATGAACCATAAACCTAAGGGAAGGATAGATCTTAAAGAGATAGAAGGAGGGCCCTCAGTCCTACCTGCAGTTGATAACGATGTAAGACAAGAAAATACCACTTATTCACCCATTTCTGCACCATTACCTCATCGTACTGGGGGGATGGTCAGTCAGCCTGACAGATACATGTTCTTAGGAGAAGTTTTTAAAGCGAACTCCATAGAATCTGAATCTAATCCTACCACGTACGAAGAGGCAATGGTTGATGTAGACTCAGCTCATTAGGTTAAAGTTATGAAGGATGAATTAGAATCTATGGATTCTATTCAGGTCCGGGATCTTGTAGAACTTCCTGCCAATATTAAACCCATTAGTTGTGAGTGGGTATACAAGAGGAAAAGAGGATCTGATGGAAAGGTTGAGACCTTTAAGGTAAGGCTTATAGCAAAAGGTTATACTTAGAGGGAGGACATTGACTATGAGAAAACCTTCTTGCCGGTAGCCATGCTCAAGTCTATCAGAATACTCTTATCCATTGATGCATACCTAGATTATGAGATCTGGCAGATAGATGTCAAGACTGCATTCTTGAATAGAAATCTTGAGGAGGACATCTATATGCAATAACCCGAAGGGTTCATAGCTGGTGGGAAAGGTAATTTGGTATGCAAGTTGCAAAAGTCCATTTATGGGCTTAAACAAGCATCCAGGAGTTGGAACATTTATTTTGACCAAGCGGTCAAGTCATTTGGTCAAGTCGTGTATACAAGAAGTGTGAAGGGAAAGTGGTGACTTTTCTTGTTCTTTACGTTGACGACATTCTACTCATTGGGAATGATGTAGCGGTGTTGTCAAAGGTTAAGGTTTGGCTGGCTAGTGCTTTTGATATGAAGGATCTAGGATAGGCAAGCTATATCCTTGGGATAAAGCTCTTTGGAGATCACAAGCGAAAGATAATGGGATTATCTCAAGCTGGTAATATCGATAAGGTGCTAACTAGGTTTTCCATAGACAATTCGAAGAGAGGTTTATTACCTTTCAGGCATGGTTTAGCATTCTCCAATGACGGAAGTTCCCTATGCTTCACTAGTGGAAAGTCTTATATATGCGATGTTATGCACTAGACCAGATACCTACTTTGCCGTTGGCATGGTTAGCAGGTATTAATCGAATCCTGGTCCAAAGCACTAGACACCAGTTAAGCACATTCTTAAGTACTTGAGAAGAACTAAAATTTGCATGCTTATATACGGGGATAGTGAGTTAATTCTAGTGGGAAACACTGACTCGGACTTTATGTCAAACAAAGATTCGAGGAAGTTGACATTTGGACATCTTTTTACCTTGGGAGGTGGTGCTATTAGTTGGAGGAGCATTAAGCAAAATGCATTGCAAACTCAACTATAGAAACTGAGTATGTGGCCGCTTGTGAAGCCGCAAAGGAAGCTGTTTGGCTCAAGAAGTTTCTCATGGAACTCGGGATGGTACTAGTGTCGCTGTCACCTATTACACTATACTGTGATAATAGTGGGGTAGTGGCTCAGTCCAAGGAGCCAAGGAACCATGGAAAGGGAAAGCACGTAGAGCGAAAATATTATCTAATTCGAGATATTGTTCAACGTGGAGATGTGACTGTAACCAAGATTTCCACCGCTAATAATCTTGGGGATCCGTTTACAAATCCTTTGCCACAGAAGGTCTTTGATTGTCATCTAGATAGTCTAGGTCTCAGATGTAGTCCTGAATGGTTATGAGTGCAAGTGGGAGTTTGTTGGGTTTGTGCCCTCAAACCATTAATTTATGTATGAGACATTGGCATTGTAATATATGGATATCAGATTTACATTTCATTGTGTATGCTTCTTTCATGAGATGATTGTTAATCCTTAAGTATCATAGTAAGTAATTCGTGTGTGTATGAGATGCAGACAAGTGAGATACGAATTACTATTCTTTGATAAATAAAATTTGTCATAGTGGAAGATGAGACTGGATATCTCATCAGGTGTACATTATAGCATGATTAACTACCATTGGATGGAGTGATGAATCTCAATCACTAGAGTATGAATCTTAGTTAATATGCTAGTGCTTATAATATATTGACAGACCTGAGCTTTCCTATTGACACTTAAGACTGTCAATAGTCGATAAGAACTCATAACTTATATAAGGTATGTGTTCTCAATCTTGAGACGATTATGAACATAGATTGTGGATATGGTTACTTTGACTTACCAATCAGTGAGGTCTTAAAGATCAACACCTGGGTATCTTGGGTATGTCATGTTCATAGGGTTGTGAACATATATTGTCAAGATAGAATCTACCCTCTGATAAAGAGTAAGCATTCCCTTGAGAATATCACCAAGTTGATTACTGAGAACTGTATTCTTGTTGATAAATTGTTATCAACGTGTTTGTTAATCATGAGGGGTGAATGGGACTCAAGGAATACAATAAGTAATCATGATTCAGATTGACAGTAATAGTTTATTCGACTACCAGAATATGATTACAAATGCTGATGGTAGAGGGACATTAGTACACCATACAAGTCTAGACATCACTTCGGATATGTTCTTTTGCATTGGAGTTCAGTTATCGCTTTATAGTAGAGTAAATGTTAACTGATTAGTTGGTTAATTTGCTGATCAAAGAGTTTGGTCATGGGAATTAACAACTGATCTGATCCAACAATAAAGAGCCTAGGAGGTCCTACTCTTAGCTCCACTAGGATGCTTGGAAAGGCACAAGAGGATCTTTTCAAGACAGGTTCGATCGATCGAAAGAGTTTCGATCGATTGAAGTCTAGAAAATTGATCGAAGGTTCGATCAATCGAAGCCACTCTGATCGATCGAAGGCTTAAAGTCAATTTGGAAATCTATAAATAGGGCAGCTACGTACAGAATATGTAAATCGTCATTTTTTCTATACCAGAGCTGCAGAAACTATTTAGGGTTATGTAAGCCTTCTATATCCTCTCTATTAGGGTTCCCACCAACCCTAGTCTTCCTGCCAAGCTTCCATAGGAGTCATAAGAGTGAAGACAGCCTAGTAGATTGTTGGAAGTTGAAGAATTTAGAATTGGGTTCAAGACACAAAGGTATAACTCTTGTCCTCACTTGTGCGCTTCTATAGAGTTAATAAGTAGTAGATCCAGGCTACTAATAAAGTTTTTCGAACTTTGGTTATTCGCTGTACGTTTAAATAAATAATTTTAAACCTATTTTTCCTTCAAAAAATACGTGTCTATATGCATTTATTACAACCAAATTTTGAAAACTCAACAAGGATAATGATTACAAGATTGTAAACAAACACACAACCAACAAAAATTTGATCAAACCTAAATCAAAATCAGAACTTGAATGAAATCTCACTTTCCAAAATATAAAAATCTAACATTACCATAATAAACTGAAAAGACCCATTTAGGATTATTGATCCCACAGCGATCGGAACCTTTTGATGACCATTACAAGACAAATTTCAAACAAGCTAGAACTTGGAGAGTAAGAAGTGCAAAGCAAGTGAGAGAAGATAAAAAGCATGATTTTTTTATTCTCGAAGGTAGACAGAGAAAGAAAAATCATGAACCGGATGCTTCACATAGAACAAATCCTCACATATCTTCACAAAAGAAAACTCTAAAATGAACTCTAACTCCACCACTGTTAACGATAGTAAGGAAGACGGTCACAGCAATAGCGACAACTCTCTCCCTCTTCTCCCCTCTCCGGTTCATCTCTTCTTCACAACTATTAGGCGTGAGTTTTTAATCCTTTTAATCCCATTATCCTTATCCTTGTTAGGTTATGAAGCCTGATTCGATTCTCGGAGTTGTTTGACTCAAGAAAAAGAAGTAATTGCATTGATCGACAACCTTGCTCGAGCGAGGGTGTTTCTTTCTCGGCCGAGCATGGTGTCTTCGTAATTCTTTGGAGCTTGACGGAGCAAATTGAGAGATTGTAAGCTCAAGAAAGCTACGACGGAATTGAAGTTACCTAATCATTTTAGGAAATGGTTTATGTCAATTTAAAGGTAAGATTATTCAATGTAATGTAAGGCAATGAAAATTTTGAATTATATCACAAAGTTGAAAACCCCTCTTATAACCCTAAACCATAATAAAACTCTATAAGGTGTCGACGTAGCCCGATTTTGGGTGAACCACGTATAATCTTTGTAGTTCTTGAGTGATTCATTATTTTTTTCCCTTATTAACTTTGATTGTTTGAGGGGATTTGACTGTTCTGTGTTTGTTTTGATATTCCCCTAAAATCAGGCCATATACCACCTCCCTAGTGTAGAGTTATCCGATGAGTTTGGGATAAAAGAGAGTTAGAGATTTTTTTTAATCCTCTGGATTGCGCGTACAAAACACATGATATTGTAACTCTTATCCTATGCCGATCCCTTATCCTGTCAAACAAACATGACTGATGGGACCTAATTTTTGGCATTAAGAAACAGTTAAGTAAAGTAAAATTAAGGATCTGACTGAGAATGATAAAATTAGGATCAGATTTATACTAAGTCTCAATTATATTAGGATTTTATGAAAACTAGTGTTATATAGGTTTGATTGGGGCATTTTTTTGAGTTTAATATAGAAATGTACTTCTATATCTGTGTATCTATACTATGTGCTTGTGTATATACGAGAGACCATAGAGAGAGAGACTCACCGAGAAAGAAAGAAGAAAACAAATCAAACCCAAACATTTCTCTGCCCTCACTCACTCTCTATTCTCTGCCATCTACATCTTCAACACATGCATATACATACATAGATACAGCAGAGAGAGGAAGGGAAGAAGACGACCGCCAATAAAGCTTGAAACTCAAGATTTACACTTGCACTGTATTTTAGTAAGTTTTCCTTCCTAACTATCATACGCATTTTTTGTACACACCCACAAGTATTCTGGACGTACCCAAACAGAGCCTTATACTCTGAGACCAGCCCGGCCGCTCCATAGAGCTTCATTTTTCAAACCACAACCAAAGCTCACAAAAGCTAGACCAAACATACCCCTATAGACCCCCACAGAAACAGCTCAAAGTTTGGACTTACCAAACTCAATGAGCAACCCATTATTTATTTCGAAACCCAACAAGGATAATCCCTAGGTTCGAATCCCAAACGAGATAACTAAGACCCAAGCTTACACTATGTTATACACGGGACCAAACCGGTCATTTTGGCGTTGGTCTTGCGGATAGTCTAGTCATCGGAGATGGTGACTGGGGAAACTATGCTTCAAATGCTTGCACCCCAAGCTCAAACCTTAGTACCAACACATTTAGTAACGGGTTATATCGTTTACCCATGTTAATGTATTCGGGTCGGATCATGGGCTAACGGGTTGGGTTTAAGTAACATAGTACACAAATAGTCCGTATCTATACGGGTCGGGCCGGGTCACCACTTACCCAGGCGGCACTGTTTTGAAGGGTTAGTAGACCTTTTAGTTTAATTATTTATTACTCTGTTGTATTAGTAAATAGATTTTATGTGTTTATAATTGTTTTAAATTATGAAAAAATAGTTTTTGTATCATTTTAAATTCTAGAATACTATGGTTTAAGATTTATAATATTATGAAATTGTAATATGTATATAGTGTACTTATTATTCACCTACTTTGAATAAACAAGAATTATTAGTTTAATTACAATAAATAGATATATGTTATCGTTTAATATTTTTAAATACTATAATTAAGTTTTCATAATTCTGGAATATTACACTTTAATATTTAGTATATTCTAAAACTATACTTTATTAATTGTATGTTATACTTATTATTTATTTAGTTTAGATAAATAGCAAAAGTTAGCTTTTAATTAAAATAACTAGGTAATAAATACCTAATGATCGTTTAAAAAAAAAAGGAAAATTATGTTAATTACCAAGGCCTAATGCCTTTGTTTTCAAAATTATTTATTTATAAGGGTCAGTTTGCTTATCTTTTAATAATTTTAAATAATAAACGAATTCCGAAAATTAGGAAAAAAAATACCCCTAGCCGAGTTTAAGGTCTAGTATTTAATGAAAATGTTTCTAAGGACCGGTTGTCATTCTAATATATATATTTTATAGTTATGGGATTCCTTAGACTATAATTATATAAGTAGGACTTCAATAATTCATAATTAATAAACCGTAGCTCAGAAAAATACGCGGTTAGTCCTTAAATTCCTAGAATGGCATGGGAACCTATGTAATAACCTGTATTTTCGGATGCATTGTGATATGAATAAGACTCTGTATACTTGTGTGAACTCTTGGTGTAAAGCCTTTCTCAATTGATTAACTTTAAGTCATTCTCAATCGATTGAACTATTTTCAATCGATTGAATTTGTGCCTTCTTGATCGATTGAACTATTCTCAATCGATTGAATTTGTGCCTTCTTGATCGATTGAAACTCTGTCGAGCTGAATCCATGACGTGAACCCTTTCTCAAGCGATTGAAGTTGTTCCAATCGATTGAACCTAACCGACCTATTTTTAATCGATCAAAAGTGTTATTATCTTCATCCCCAGTTTACGCAGAAGCTGTCACCTACGCCTCCCTCTTGCCTATATATATGTGTGTTATAATTAGGTGTGTGTGTTCTTTTGGGCAGAGAGAATATGGAGAGTGAGTTGTGTGTGTGTGTTTGTTCTATATATATAACCGTGCATGTGTGTGTATGTGTTATATATATACCTCTTGAGAAGGGGAGAAGACAGAGAGGAAGAAGGAAGAAGGAGAAGAAGAGGACCAGCAGACAGAGAAAGAGGAAAAGAGATAGAGAAGACAAAGAAGAAGGAGAAAGCTCGCCACCACCATAGCCGCTGCCATCGTGGAGCTCGGGACGCCGCCATAGGACCATATGAGTGAGGTGAGTTGATTAACTCACTTAAGGGATAATTCTAGGATGGTTTCTATATATTGTAGACGTGTATATAGTGACCCCGATGCACCAGTTTGTCTCTGCCCAATACTGGGAAGAAGACGACTATTCAATCGATCGAAAGGACTTCAATCGATTGAACTTGTTGTTTCCTCAATCGATCGAATGGACTTCAATTGACCGAACTGACAGTTTCTCAATTGATCAAAAGTGTTTCAACCGATTGAAGTTATATTTTACCCCAACCGATTTAACTCTGGTATCAATCTATTGGTATGTTTAGAATACTGATATCCCCTGGCGTTTCATATATGAACTACTTAGTTAAAATATCATATCATGATGCTATATGTTGATATTGTTGAACTGAATAGTAGAACATAACATACCTGCATGTTAACAAATAGTTAATGAGTAGATATGATAAATATAGAGCATGTGGTAATCCTGTATCTAGAGTAATGCATTTCACGACACGTTTTCAGCATACACAGGGATAGTGGTATGACGAGATAAGAGGGTATGATGAGAATCGGGATATGTGCCTTATGAGTAATAATGAGATATGTGTACTTTGGATTCGTGGGATCAACGACTGATGAGCCGGGTGGACGTGGGATGGTTAGAGTTCCTAGTCCTCCTCTCACTATTGAAGACATCCAATGATATATATGTACTATTGAAGACGTCTAGTGTACCATTGAAGACGTCCAGCTAGTGCTCTAATGTCTTCTCAGCTGTGTAGACAACCATTGAGGATATACACATCGTTGAAGATGTTCAATTTGTCGTTTCCATCTTTTATAGATAGGACATACCATATAGATGACTAGTAGCCTAAAAAGGGATCGTGTGATATAAGACACCACCAGGTAAGCGACCGGTGTGGCCTACTAGCTAAGGTATGTGATATCAAGATTGGTAGTATTGTATCGACGTATGGATACAAATTTTTCTTATTGTATCGACGTATGGATACAGAGATGGCAAAGGATATGAATGCGAGTAAGAATATGATGAGATGGGTGTTTGAACGTGAATTCAGCTTCCTAACAAGAAGATAGATGCATGGGTAGTTGCGTGAACTACATGCATAGATTTGGTGAATAGCATGATGAGATATGATACCATGATATTTATCTTTGTCTTTATTTACTATGTTTCATGTTATCATTGATTTGGTGTATAGTGTAATGAGACCTCTGCTATGCTTGTGAGTGATATCATTGATAAGAGATTAACTGCATTTTAAGATGTTGAACAATAAAGGTGAGGAGTGTGGTTGATGTACTCACTCAACTTTGTATTCAAAGTTGATGGCATTTATGCCCTGGACATTCCAATGTCTAGAGCTTTGCAGGTCTTGAGGACAGAATATTAATGTTCCACCGGACTTGGAGCTGAAATCTTGAAAGCAGAGATGTGATGCTTTGTATTAGCCAGTTTATATACCTATTGTATTCTGTTAATATCATTATAGGCTTCAAACTATAAGCCAGTTGTTGTAATAGTTTTAGTAGACTGCGACCTATGAGTTTCCCCTGTAGCCTATGATTATGTTAATGAGATATGTTCTATGAATAGCATCCTCCCTATTGTTGTGTTTGTTGGTTTGAGTAGATGACAATGCGGTTATTCACCAGTCACGGGCCTACGGGACCAAAAAGGAATTTATTTTCTCTATTTTTGCTTCTCTAAGGTGTGACAACTTATTTCCTTAAGTTTAGTAACTTTCTGACTCAGTTGAAAATACAGCATACTATTAGGACACTAGTATAGGAAACTCAGTCTTTTATATGTCAGACTCTGATTTGAGTCTAGTCAATGGCGTTAGACTCAGAATGATGTTAGGATCATTATGTTGATGCTCAGAAACTCATCTGACACAATTATCATTATGCCCCTACTGGTAGTATGTATATTAATCGACTTTCTATGAATTGAAATGAAACATAGGGGCCGAAAGCATATCCGCCTTTCACCTGATCTCTTCCTATTCGCATTGAGGTTAGCCATCCTAACTCACTTGGTATACTATTAGAATAATTCTATGTACCTTCTATGTGCGAATGCTATGACTGCTTATATGTGTAGTTAAAATGAATCGTTATATGAAATCGCATGTTTAGATAACTACACATCATGCCTAGCCTGACTGTTATGATTTATGTGATTATGCATATGATTCCTAACTACTATGACTTATGTCGTCACAAGTATAGTTCAATTGTTATGATTCATACTTGTTAAATCATACATCTTATACTTGCATCGACACTCATATGAACACAATCAAGTTGTAATGTCAAAGTTGATGTATGTATGGATACTGGCATTTGGGCCCACTTTTAATTATTCAACAATTTTCATTTTCAAAGACAAAGAGTCGCCACTTAATTTTTAAAGGAAATTAAGAAACCATTTTAAAAGCAAACTAATCTTTTGCGAAACCAAAGATAATCTGGGTCTTGGGATTATGAAATGAGAGGGGAAGGAGCCAGGCGGACTAAAACACCCCCTTTCATCCTATCTCGCGATAGGCGTCTACTCAACATCCTTTTAATCGGATTATTAATACTAAGCATGCCCTCAACTAATACATATATATAAATATACATTACACAAGCTTGTTGGAAAGAGTGTAAGATTGCTAACGATAAAACATCATTCAAAATCATGTATTTTAATTAGCAAGCAATATGATATGCAAATAAGGAACTAGAGAACTTACTCGGGATCCCGCCGTGAATATTGAAAACATGCAATGCACACAAAATACAAATCCAAAGAAAAGGTCTCTAGCACATATATACACATAAGGCAAGACCTAATTCTAAGGTGTCGCGCATGAAGTCGAAAATCAATAAAATCAAAAAGTGATATAAACTAGAGAAGAAATGAGAAGTCATACCTCCAAAGCAGTACAAAACAAGGGTTAGTCCACATGCTTTAGACAAAATATATAATATCAAATAATCATTCCTAAAAACATTTAGCTTAAATCTATCAAGTAGAAAAAGAATTGATATAACTATGAGTTCCTTTTAACTAGTTAGAAACATAGCACCTCCATAGATATACAAGTCTCTACTAGGAGCCAATGTAATGTCCGTATTGGGATGCTATAATCCCAACATAATCATAAGGAACCCATGGTTATGTTCAATTAGGTTCAACTAAATCCAACTCTATCCAAGAATTAATTCTAATCATAAGCATCAACGAACATGAATGAATGCATGGACCTGAACAAGAATGAGATATGAACTTATTCATTGATTTGGAACAATTATCCTCTAGATTTAAACTTAATCAACATTATTTAAGACATGGTTAAGATCTTAGGACATTAGGAGTCCATTAGATTAGAGTTATTCAAGTTTTATTAAAATAGTGACAGAATTGTAAAAATTATAGAGAGCAGGCCAGGCATTCAAAAATAGAAATAAAATACTTTCAACAGTTGGATCTTAATGATTTTTTAAAATGTTATGCCTTTGTGAGTCTAGTTTTAACCCAAAAAGAAAATAAAAGATCCAACGGTTGAATCTCTGGGAATAGGATCATAACCAGACATCACTCAGGAATCTGCAACTCTCTGTCCAGAGTTTTTGTATGATTTTCTAAAACTAGTAGAAAAATCAGAAACACTTTGATCTTTTAAGGGTATCTTCCTAACACATCGAAATACCTAGAAAAATTTATTTGAGGTTAAGAAAACTTGTTTAAGGCTCTGATTTACTCTTTTTAAGACGAGCTTACTATTCTGAAATTCTGGACAGAGAACAACCTACTCACAAATCATAAGGTCAAACCCTCATAAGTATAAAATTTCATCAAAACAAACATTCTAGTGGTACATATATGGGTTATGAACACTCTCGAATTGGTCTCATTCAATTTCAACATGCCATGATTTAATTAAAAATCTTTGACCACGGTTGGTTAGTAAACTCACTGCACCATTGTTGAATTAGTGTTCATAGTTTGAACCAATCTTGATCCATAATTCTAAAGAGAATTAAGATCAAGTATGATTATGGTTATTCAAAAGTATAATGAAATATAAAAGAGATTCATAAACTTAGCCTTAAAGATCTCCTCATAGTCCTCGTGTTGAGGATCTAGTAAGAGAACTTCTAGGTCTTACTCAATCCTATGAACTTTGAATAGTTAAAATATGGAATAAAATCGATCCTACATCTAATTCCTCTCTCAAACATATGATCCTTGAGGAATATGGATTTAATTCTCCTCTCAACTTAATGGTCCTTGGAGATTATATATGATCAAAACCTATGTGAACCTCATAGAATATGGAAGGAAATCTATGAGACTCAATTTAGAGGACTCAAACTATGGACCAAGACTTCAACCCAACAACTAACATATGAATATAACCATGACCCAACCTTAATCTCCTCATTAAACCATAGATTATGGGAGACTAAGAGATCAACCCCAAAGAAATCTCATGAGATATTAGAGATCCCATAGACTTCCAAAGGACGAATTAACAAGAATGAAATAAAATCAAAGTTTATAAAATCTCCTTACGAACTGGTTTTTGTTTGAAGGCTAATTTAAATTAAAACCAATGAACAATTATGAAATTCAATAAAAATTCTATATGGTGTGTGATGAAATGGGATAAGAAGAGAGGTTTTGAAAATGTGTAAAGATCCAAGAACTATGAATTTGTGATTGAATTAGCCTAATTCTCTACAAGATTGGGAGGTTACCTCTTATAACCTCAGGGAATTCTCAATTGTTGGGTGAAGATCTTCCAAATTCTTTAATCTCTTCTTCAAATTGTTCAAATTCTTCAAAGTTTCTTCAAGACCTCCTTGTTTTTCTCTCAATTCTCTCTCTAAATTCAATGTACGTATCAATGGAGGATGGTGGAAGAATAAAATCTCCCTAATGCAAGTGAAAACCTCCTTAGATAGACCTTTCTCATAGGGTTAATTGGGTAAATTCGGATGGAAACCCATGTGTAAAGATTTCCTCTAGAACATGTGAGAAAAACATACTGTTATATCACGCGGCACTCGAAGAGTTGGCTACGGCACTCACGGAATGCAGTTCTGGCACTCCCTGAGTGCCGAGCGGCACTTAGTGAATGCTAGCGCAGCACTCTGAGTGCCGCCGACTTTATCGCGTGCCCTGGCTAACTGAATCTCCTTTCTTTTTAATTTTGAAAATACATATTTACTAAATACTAATATACTTTAGCAAACTATATTAATATGCTAATATACTTTAAGAATCATATACTACTATATTAATATACTTTAGTAAACTATACCATATACTAGTATACTTTAGGAAATTATGCTAATATACTAGTATTACTAGTATATGCTTTATATACTTAATAGATTATACATATATGTATATTTTCTTCTTTTCTTTTCTCCTTTTTTTTCTCTCAAGATTTTTATTATACATATTTTAATTTTGAAACTAATTTTTAGGCTGCCTCTCTCACATGTTCCCAGGTCTTTTCGAACACCCAGTTCTCCTCTTTTTCCCTTATTTTTTAAAACTTAATTTGAAGAATTTTTTAAAGGCTTGAATTCTTTGGAAAAATCTTTAAATTTTACCGGTCATTGTCGTCATCGGTCTTCAGAGGTAACCAACCCTGGATTCAACAACTGGTCAAAATTGGGGTGTCTACAGTTTTCCCCTCTTCGGCAGAGCTTATAAAGCAACGCATGTCACAAGTGAATGTCGAAGTCTGTGTGAAAGATAATCCTTTGACCAAGCTGTCAAATCCAGGTGAAAATGAAAGTGCGTTGCAAAAATAGGCATGTAAATGATCAGGTGCTAGTCTTGCTCAAGGTTAAGCTGCCTACGTATCCTAACGGGAATCAGACCAGGATGTAGTTCGGGCAAAGGATCAAACACACGTAATCACAAATAAGCATATGGATGAATACACCTATCTTATCGTGATGCATGTGCTCAAGCAAGTTCATGCTCTATGCTCTCGGGTTAAATGACTTAGGACAATGTTGTCCCTTTTAGTAGCAAAATGCGTCCTATGCCTTGGAATTTTCCTATGCTGATGACGCCCTATCTTGGGAAAGTCGTGATTATCATTTTCATGAGTTTTTTAATTGAATAATGATCAACTATGGTGTGCTTTGCATCTTATACTCTGATGCCGAGTCAGGACGTATGCTGAAAGACTGAGATGCGCTTTGCGTTTTATACTCTGGTGTCTTTTGAGAATCATCTGATCGACTAAGATGGGCTTTGCGTCTTATACTCTGGTGCCTAGTTAAGAAATATGCTGAAAGACTGAGATGCGATTTGTGTCTTATACTCCGGTGTCTTTTGAGAATCATCTGATCGACTGAGATATGCTTTGTGTCTTATACTCTGGTGCCAAGTCTGAAAGTATGCTGAAAGACTGAGATACGCTTTGCGTCTTATACTTCCGTGTCTTTTGAGAATCATCTGATCGACTAAGATGCGCTTTGTGTCTTATACTCTGCTGCCGAGTCAGGAAGTATGCTGAAAGACTGAGATGCACTTTGCGTCTTATACTCTAGTGTCTTTTGAGAATCATCTTATCTACTGAGATGCATTTTGCATCTTATACTCCAGTGCCGAGTCAGTAAGTATGCTGAAAGACTGAGATGCGCTTTGCGTCTTTTACTCTTGTGTCTTTTGAGAATCATCTAATCGACTGAGATGCGCTTTGCGTCTTATACTTTGGTGCTGAGTCAGGAAGTATGCTAAAAGACTGAGATGCACTTTGCATCTTATACTCCGGTGTCTTTTGAGAATCATCTGATCGACTGAGATGCGCTTTGCATCTTATACTCCAAAGCCGAGTCATGAAGTATACTAAAAGACTGAGATGCACTTTGCGTCTTATACTCCAATGTCTTTTGAGAATCATCTAATCAACTGAGATACGCTTTGGGTCTTATACTCCGGTGTCGAGTCAGGAAGTACACTGAAAGACTAAGATGAGCTTTGCATCTCATACTCCGGTGTCTTTTGAGAATCATCTAATCAACTGAGATGCGCTTTGCGTCTTATACTCCAGTCCCGAGTCAGGAAGTATGCGGAAAGACTGAGATGCGCTTTGCGTCTTATACTTCGGTGTCTTTTGAGAATCATCTGATCGACTGAGATGCGCTTTACGTCTTATACTCCGGTGCCGAGTCAGGAGCCGGGATTTGTGGACATGTCGCACCCTTGTAGCAAAGGTAACGCTGGCTTAATCAAATTTCAAAATTCCCAAGATTCAGGAGTCCGTTATATTCATTCTTGAATTAAATTTCTTGAGTCGGAAAATACTCAGAGTTGACTTCAATTCATTTTCTGAGATTGGGAGTCAATTTAACTCATATCAAAAATCTTTTTTCAAAAAAATTAGGAGTCAATTTGACTCAAATCAAGTTCAATTTTCAAGAATCAGGAGTCAATTTGACTCAAACCAATTTAATTTTCAAGAGTCAATCTGACTCAAATCAATTTAATTTTAAAGAATTAGGAGTGAATTTGACTCAAATCAAATCTTTTTTCAAAAAAATCAGGAGTCAATTTGACTCAAATCAATTTCAATTTTCAAGAACCAGGAGTCAATTTGACTTAAATCAATTTAATTTTCAAGAATTTGACTCAAATCAAATTTTTTTTCAAAAAAATTAGGAGTCAATTTGACTCAAATCAATTTCAATTTTCAAGAATCAGGAGTCAATTTGACTCAAATCAATTTAATTTTCAAGAATCAGGAGTCAATTAAACTCGATTCACTCAATTTGGAGTCAATCAGACTCAAATCAAATCAAAATCCGGAGTCAATCAGACTCAAATTGAATAAATTTTCAAAATCTAGAGTCAATCAAACTCGAATTGATTTTATTTGCGAGAACCAGGAGTTTCAACATGATTTCTCACAATCAAGGGCCAATTTTAACTTCATAAAAGGGCTTAAGAACCTTTTTTTTTTTTTTGGGGGTTCTTTCGAAATGAGGGAAAATCTTTAGGGACATATGAGCAAAATTCGGTGGTTCCTATCACAAAATATAGAAAATTTGGAGGGAGGGGCCACCTGTCATATGCAGTTCTTAAAACCCAATTTTCTTTTTCATTCTTCTCATTCTTTCATCCTTCTCTATTCGAATTTTCTCTCTACAACTCTCTCTATTTGGTTCTCCACTCAAGAACCCACTCAATCAAAGGTATGTTTACTCTTTTCATCAACAAGATTATACCTTTCTGTCTTCAATGATTGAAAACTTAGTTGATTTACATATTTCCTTCTGTTCCTCCCCAAATTTCCTTATATGAATTTTGATTTCCTCCTTTTGCTTGTAGATCCTACAATGACTAGCAGTTCAAGGTCTCAAGGTCCTTCCAGAAAGAAGTATAAACCCTCCCCTGGCCATAACTCATCGATTCTCCTTGCCGATCCCGACAAACACCTCTCAGCATGGGCCTTTAATAAGTTGGTATAATCTCAATTCTTTTGCTCTGTTACGATTAATGAATGCAATGTTGTGCCATGTGTGATGATCAGATGCTGAATATGCCTTTAACTTTGTGTATTCTAATGTTCCCAAACTATTGTTATGCCCCCTTGTTTTTAATGGAATGCCATGATTGAATTCAATGCTTGATATTGTATATTCGCTCGTTACCTTTATTTGGATTCATTGATTTTACATACCTACGAATTTCATTATTCTATTTGTCCACTACTAATGCGGTGTTGTACCGCCCCCGTGAGGCACTCCGATTTTGCATAGACTATGCTTTTTTTGCGTGAGTTCATATGAACCCAAGATTCATGGTCATGAAAGGAGTTTATTTTCTTTCACAACATTGAGTCAGTTAAATTCAAAGCTTTTATTACGATTTTCCAAAACATCGAGTTGCTTAGACTCAAGAATTTTTATTTTCTTCAAAACATCAAGTCGCTTAGACTTAATAACTTTTATATGTATATATTTTTTTTAAACATCGAGTCGCTTAGACTCAAGATTGTTTTAAAATTTTCAAAACATCGAGTCGTTTAGACTCAAGAATTCTATTTTTCAAAACATCGAGTCGTTTAGACTCAAGAATTTTATTTATTTTTTCAAAACATCGAGTCACGTAGACTTAATAACTTTATTTCTATTTTTTTTGTTTTTCTTATTTTATTTTCTTTTATGTCCCTTTCTTGTAGGCACACGAGGTTGCCCTTAAAGGCCACGAGAGCTTGGCCCATGGACGCCGGTGGTATGATGAGCTATCAAACAAAGTTTGGACCAGGGTTAATAATGCCAGTTTTGAACTTTTTGCACTGCTACTGGAGAAGAGTTCAAATGATATGACCCATATCCAGGCTTTCGCTAAAAGATGGTGGGATACGATGAATACATTCCACATGCCCTTTGCGGAGATGACAATGACTCCTCTGGACTTCTCTATGATCACTGGCATTCCACTTGGCGGTCTCCTGATAGCTTACTACAATGATCTTCTGACCCATCACGAACAGATCATTGACCTACTCGGGGCTCATCCGGGAGAGTTCATAGTGTCGACGAAATGGTTCATGGACACCTTCAGGGGCCAGGCCTTTACTGACGACTAGATGATCTGAGCTTTCATTATGTATGTACTAGGTTGCTCGCTGATGAGCACGAGAGGAGGCCGGATCAATCTAGGGTACCTAGCCTCTCTGGAGGACATTGATCCTATACACTAGTATAACTAGGGAGGTGTAGGACTGGCTACGCTCTATTTCCACATCAGTGATGTCTTTAGGGCTAATTACCCTTCCACCGGCGGGTACTGGAGAGCCTGGGAGGTAAAACCTCCAACATTATAAACTTTTACTTATTCTCTTTTTTGGGTTTCTTAAAAACATTGAATTCATTCTTTAATATTTTTTTTCGCAGATATGGTCTCACGAGTACCTGCGTATGAGGGCTCCCAGCACTAGGGATGGTGAGGCGGCCATTATGCTACAAGGCTTGAAATGGAGGAAAGAGGCGACGGGCCGAAATATGGGGGCCCATGACTTTTTTGTCTACAAAAACTTCCTCACCAATTTACGAGAGGTCCACATGGTGTGGAACCCTTCGGAGGCAGCCCTTCCAGAGGCTGGCGAAGAGATCCAGGCTACCCTGGGTTTTTCTAGGATGATGATCCTAATGGTGGGAGAGGCATGCCGAGAGTGGTACCTTGGTGAGAGGGTGACCAGACAGTCCCTCGCCGCCCCAAAGTTTTATGTGTCGAGAGCTCCTCCAGCTACTATGAGGAGCACGGAGACTTTGGATCATGATGATCTCGTCACAACCTTGGATGGAGAGAACATCGCAAATTATTTGGATAGTCCAGACGGCTATGACAAGTTCAGGCTGAATTCCCTTATGCACAATTTCCCTCTCGTGGAAGTCACCCGGGTAACTGACTTGTTACTCTTTTTTTTTAACTCTTTTAACTAAGTAATCATGTTTATTAAGACTAGAATTCTCCTTTGTAGCCTATTCCTGGAGCAGTTGAACCTCCAGCCCTCCCGCAGTGGAACTGGGACGTGCCAATGGTCCATATGGGTCAGGAAGCCATGTATCAGCTGACTCCCTATACTTAAAACGTCCCAACTATCCCCCTGCTATATGATATGGTTCCCAGAAATTATGCTAAGGAGGGGCTATTATATGCACATACTGTCCAACATTGGATTCACAGTCGTGAGTGGAGGGTAAGACTCAACACATCTATATTTATTTTCTCCCTTCAATTGTTTCAATCATGAATACTTGAAGACTCCATTTTTAAGCCGATGGAGCCTGAGCTAATGCGGATATTCAGCTTAGAGTTATGGTACATCTCTCAACCTTTTCTCTTTTATTTGAGCATGAAAAAAATTTGAAAGAATATTCATTATTTATTTTCTTCTTTTTCAACATTGAACCCTTAAAAAAATTTATCCCCACAAAGTTCTGAAGTTTAAAAAATAATTTCAAAAGAATTGAAACCTGGAGATCTCAAAAGAATTTTTATCATCTTTCTTCTGTGCAGGAGGAAGAGCTTAATGCCATGAGGAGGCAAATGCAAGGGCTTCAAATGGGTGAGGGAGACGACTATCATGGAGGTGTTGGCGACAGTGGTCAAGGCTTAGGTAATGGTGGAGATGGAGGAGATGGTGGAGCTGGGGGAAGCCAGACAGCTCCGCAGGCACCCCAAAGGAATCCTCATCGTCGACAAGGATGATCTACCTCTTTTTCTCTCATAACATCCCTGCGAGGATGAGACTTCTAAATTTTCTCTTTAATGGATTTATTTTAGGCGGATAGATAGTATTCATGCATGGTGGCCTGCGAGCCCATTTTTGGATTTTTCTTTACTTTCGTGCTAGATTACTATCTTGTTTATCAGATTTATTCATCTTGCCAAAATGTGAATGCTTTCTTGCTTGCTGATGAATGATGTGAAAGAATTGGTGCTTGGATGCTCACTAATTCACTTTTGGTCAGTTTTTATGCAGGTTTTGGGCTGATTAAGGTTATAAACTGACCCATGAATTGTTAAAACACTGGCTGGCACTCAGCGAGGCTGACCAGCACTTACTGAATGTCGTAAGGCATTCAGTGACTACCGGCCAGCATTCAGTGATTGCTCTACTTTTTCATCGAGTGCCAGTTTGTGTCCCTTTACCTGTATAAGGTGCCTTTTACTCATTTTGCTTATTTTGAAGCTTCTAAGGATCCTTTCCTTTATCCTCACTCAATCCCTCATCCTATATTCATTCTTATCCCTCATGGCTCTCATATGTTCTGGTATTCTGTACCCATTGATGGACTCCTTCTCTGGTGTCGACATGTCTTCCGGTTCGGCCACGAGGAGATTTGTCCACTTTTTGATGAATTTAGTGCCATACTCCATACTGATACTTTTGCTGATTTGATTGTCCCCCAGATACAGACAGGGTACGTCCAAAATCTAGCGGCTCTTCTTAGTATTTCCTGGAGTGCTTCCAGCTCTGTTATTCATGACCGGCACATTGACTTCGACTGTCTTTCTTCCATTTATGTTCCTGTCGGGGATCCGGACGACAGAGGATATCAGATCATCAGACGAAGTGCCCTTTCTTTGGCTATGCTTTCTCATTTCCTATTTCAATCTTCAGTCGACATTCTTATCCCCATTATTTGCGGTCTCCGAGAGATGAACAGCATAGTCATGTTAGTCCTCGGGGAGACTCTACTAGGCTTAGATCATGCTTATGCTACCGGAGTCATGCTTTCTTCCGGGGCTCCCCATGTCCTTCAGATTTGGCTTTTGGAGCGCCAAGGCTTATTCACTCACCCTTCTCACCTCAGGAGGTAGCTTTCCTACGATCGCCTGGATGTTCACCGCCCATTTCATACAGTTGACGGCTGGTTCACCTGGCTTCGGAGCCTCTATTACGAGGATATCTGTTCGGTCTGCCCCCGATGGACTTACTGTTCTGTTACTGTACGGCTACCCGAACGTCCTGGGGTTTGGTTACTAGATTTGCACGCTACCACTTTTTATGTCCCAGGCCGGGTGGTCTGCCAGTTCGGGTTGCTTCATGATGTTCCAGATGCTATTACTGCAGATTTTTCCAGGAGTTCCGCTTTACACCCTTCTACCATGAGGCTATTCGCCGAGGCTTGGCACGACAGAGTGTCGACTCTTTTTCGGTGTGTCACTACTTTAGTTGTTCCTTCTGCCGAGTACCTTTTCGAGATTCAGACTTTGGTCAGGAGATAGGTTTATGACTATACAGACATAAGTAAAAAGAAAAAACAAACAAGATTCCACTAAAAAGCTTTTGACAAATCCTGCTTACTCTTACTGCGCTTTTTAAATCATGTGATGTATTTTTATTTTCAAAGAAAAGACTTTTCCTTGTATTTAGAAAATGTCCTAATCATGTTAAATCGTAGTTTGCACTTTTACAAATTTTTCAGGTTATGAAAATCTTTCCTCTTAATGTCTCTTTTAGCTTTTATTGCTTTGCTTTGAGTTTTGCTTTAGAGCTTTAATCATTCTATACCATGAATCCTCATTTGGTTCCACACAATACATATTTTGATAGCCAGTAGATCTAGAAATGGGTTTAGATATTATCTGGGTTCTTTGGTTTAGCAAACGAAGTTTGACGCTAGTCTTGGGGCTTTGATTCTAGTTCCGGGCAAATGCAAGTTTGGCCCTAGTTTGGTATAGGAAAACTCAAGACATTGGGTTTTATTTGGACTGAGGGCCTTTTGAGCCTGCCTACTTATCCCTGAATGGGCATCAGGTCGGTAGTTGTTCAGCCAAGGCTGGAAGAAAAGTGCATTTTAGGCAAGATTTTTTATGACCGAACCGAGCAGGTTTCTTACGTATCCCCTAGCGGGAATCAAGTCAAGTGTAGTTCATCAAGGTACGAATTTTTGAAAGACAAGGTTTCATGCAAAATATTTCTTGAGGCGATCAAGGTTAATTGGCTGTTTAAATTCAACCCCATCTAGGTCCATCTGATAGGCCGCCCCTCCAAAGAGAAGCGTCTTAATGATGTATGGCCCGAACCAGTTGGATTTGAATTTTTCTCTAGGGTCATAAACGGGCGCTTTAAGCTCTTTGAGGACCAAGTCACCCTCAGCAAGCTTCCTTGGGCGAACCTTTTTGTTGAAAGCACGAGCTATCCTATTCTGATATCCCCGAGTATGGTTTATTGCCGCCAGCCTCTTGTCATCTAATAACATCAACTCTTCATATCTCCCTCGCAACCATTCAAGTTCAATTACTTTGCATTCTGCCAAAACTCTCAAAGAGGGTATTTTTACTTCAACCGGTAGGGATAGCCTCCATTCCATAGACTAGTGAGTACGGTGTAGCTCAAGTCAAAGTTCTTACAGAAGTTTGGTATCCCCATAATGCGAATGGTAATTTATCATGCAAATCCATGTATGTATCTGTCATCTTTCCCAAAATTGCTTTAACACTCTTATTAGCTGCTTCTACCACTTCATTTGTTCGGGGTCTATACGGGGAAGATTGATGTTGGGTGATCCTATACTTCTCTAAGAGCGGGATAACTTCTCCTTGGAAATGGCTACCATGATCGTAAATAAATTCGTTCGGAACCCCATACCTGTAGATTATATTCTTCTCGATAAAACTCACCACGACTGATGTTGTCAAAATCAAGATATAAAAGTATACTTTACTTTTCTAAAGATTTGCAGTGTGGAAGTAAAGGTCGAACCCACAGAGATTGATTAACTACCGCGCTTTAATTTTAAAACCTAAATCTAATTAATTAAGAAAAATAGATTTTGATTTGATTTTAATAAAACTAAGAACAATAAAAGTAAATCTAAATTATAAAAGCAATTAAAGTTATTTTAAAGATATTTAGAGGGAACCTAGGATTGCAAATCCACCACTAGCTTCATAATAGGAATATTTATGAATCACTTTAGCCTATTAAGTTGGATGATAATGGGGAATTGTAGCTACAAGCCCAATTCCTCCGTCAAGAAAATAACTATGGTTCAAGCACCAACATAATCCATCTTCGGTTAGCACGAATTATCCCACACTAAACTAGGGTTGTGACATAATCCGTCTAATCTAGGCATGGACTATTCGGATACTTGATAGCACAATTCAATAAAGCACCATCACATGTAAACAATCTAAACAAGCACAGCAAGAATAGATCGTTGAGCACATCACAGTCAAAATAGATCTAAGACAAGAATAAATTCTGAAAGCAATGATTTAATCACTAGAAGTACGATTTATTTATAAAAATCCCCTAAACATGTGACTTTCATCCATACATAATAAAACTAAAATAAAAACATAAAATACTCCCTATTACTTGGCTAGGGTTTCATTGGAACCCTAGATCTATGATCTAGCCGTCCATGGAAGTGATGGATGGCAAGTAGTTGATGGAGGAGGCCATGGAAACCCTTGGTCTTCTTCTTCTTCTCCTTGCTTCCCTCCCTTCAATGGCTGGAAGTATGTGTGTATAATAATTGCTAATAATGTCTCACCCTTTAATTGTAATAAAATAGGGTATATATAGATTTACAACAAGTTTTGGAAGCCTTCCCAACCCGAAACGGACTGAAACTGATGTAATTTACAGCCTAGACGTCATTCTGCAGTTTCGTTTGCACAGGAGTCTTCAGTATACTGAAATACGCAACTTTGATTTTTACCCATATCGCGCGAGCGGGTCGCGCGACATTTTGGCCTTCGCGCGAGCGATTTTGGGATTCTCGCGCGAGCGGATCGCGCGAGCGATTTCTGGTTCTTCGCGGGCGCGGGTCGCGCGCGCGACTTGGCTTTTTCAGCTTCTTTTCTTCTGCTTTTTCACCCTATTTAGCCTGATATACTTGATTTCTTCCAAAACCTGTCAGAGAATAGAAAACGAAGTAAAAATATACAAAAACAGGATAAAAAGGTACTAACAAATGCTCGTTAAGGCGTAAAAAGAAGATTTGTTCTCTCCCGATCACACCCCCAAACCTACATTTTGCTAGTCCTCGAGCAAAACTAAAATAAAAACTAACTACTAATAACATACTATTGCATTTTCGCATGGATCACGATTGCATTTAGCCTATGCAACAAGCCTTTTAAACCTCTAGGTGTCCCTAGTCGGACGAGTGAAGTCTCGTGAGGGTTCTCGTCAACAAGTCACCCACAACCATCTTTATTAACTTAAAAATTTTATTAAAACGAAAAACTAAAACAATCAATACTTCTTATTATAAAACAATGATTCGAAATAGAATAACGAACAAGAAGAAACAGAATCAAACGTCTACCTACATCATGAAAAACAATCTCAAGCACATGCATCGTATAAATCAATAGAATTTCTCATAAAATTGCACGTGTGTGATATGGTAGTCAAATGAACACGCGCATGTCATGAACTTGGAATATAACTCGGATAACCATCAAACTATGTCTCGACTACGAATCTCGCAATGTCAATTACACTCTCCAATGAAACACTCAGAAACAGGTGTAACTTATCTAATATATGTGAGTAAAGGAAATATTGTTTTCAAAAAAAAAATGCTCACATATGACACGAAAAAGACGCATAACACGAAAGAATAGTAGTCTCATGGATAGGACGCCAACAATCAAGAAAAATTAATTATTACCATGTTTTAATCCCCTCCCATTGTTTTCATATCCAAACCATGTTTCGTAGGATCAAATAGGACTTTTCAAAGGTTGTAATGTGGCTCAGGCTATGAAAAATGATAGAACGGATTAATTGGGTAGGTTTAGAATGGCATTGTAAGGCATGTTCGATTTCTTCCATTCGTCTCTTCTACCACATTCATCTTTTCATACTTTTTCTCATTCATTTTTTTTCAACTTTCTTCTTTTTATTTTGTTTTTTTTTTCAACCTTTCTCTTCAGTATTATGTTTCTTTTCCTTTTTCTTTTCTTGCTTCTCAAATGATTATTCATCGAATACCAAGCAACTACCCCAATAGCATCTTATTTTCTTCTTCTCAATCAACACATCGGCTTAATACTACTAAAAGTTGATCACTCTTCTAGTGGTATACTCCAAGTTGATCAAGTTGGAGCTTTTACAGAGGATAATGGTGAACAAAGAAAAAGAGGCATTGTAACGGCTCAAATGGGCGAACTAAGGAAATTTTATTTTTCAGCCGGCAGTAAACAAAGAGGGCCTAGAATCATTTCCTAGGGTAATACGGTTCTTCAATGTTTACGACGGAAGATTATTTAGCATGGTAACAAATATTTTAACTTGACTATCAACCAAAACAAGAATAATGAGACTAAACAACAAGTAGATGCGCTAATTTAATGAAATTCGACAAACACAAAACGTATTTATAACCCTCTAAAAAAAAAGATAGGCTCAAAAGCTCACCGGGCTTAGTCTCCACCATGTGTTATCTAGAAATCCGAATCATATTATAGTTCACATCAAACATGTATTCAAGTGACTACGTGTAGTGCATAAGTTTGTGTGCAAATCTATGATATAAAACTACGATTCGAACGATACATAACTTAAAACATTATATCATGACTTCAGCAAATATTTAGTCACATCTTCTCTTATTTATCATTCTATAACAATCATAGTTACTGAACAAGAAGTATCAAATTGATATTAAAATTTTAGTGCATAATAATGTGCATGTGTGTGCATACCCCCAAACCTAAACCTTTCATTGTCCCCAATGAAATAATAAAACGAAAGAAAGGAGAGTACATAAGGAAGGAACGATAGTACCTCAATCTCGGCAATGACAAACAGGTGAACATAATTGAATATGTCAATAAAGTTCAATGTTACCTACTACTTCTTAATAAAAGAAAACAAACTAACAAAAGAATATTAAAAGTACATGAAACCAAAATATAAATTTAAAAACTAATCTAAACTAAACTAAACTAGCAAATGGAAAAGAAATAAAACGAAAAAAATATAAATGTAACAAGAAAAACAACGAATACGAACTAAAATGAACCAAATAAACAAAAACAGAAAAGAAACACAAATAAAATAGGTAGGGGGAAAGAGATAGAAAACAAAAGGGAAAAACAGGAAAATGAGGACATCGCGCGAGCGGTCCGCGCGAGCGGCCGTCGCGCGCGCGAATTCCTGGATTTTTTTTTTTTCTGAAACAATCTCGCGCGAGCGGGTTACCTCGCGCCCGCGATATCAGGCGCGAGGAGAACCTGAGGCTCAAAACAAGAAAACGAAAGAAAAAAAACATTAAGGCACATTCTCGCGCGAGCGGGCCGCGCGCGCGAGAATGGTATTTTCCATTTTTTAGCTAAAATTATGTATACAATATTAAAATAAATTAATTCTAACCCCCAAACCTGTCCAGAATGTCCAAAACAGACTCAAACAGACTCAAAAACGACCAAAACAAAGAAAACAGACGAAATTAAGCTTGGGTTGCCTCCCAAGAAGCGCTAACTTTTACGTCTTCAGCTAGACCGTTCTAGCTCAAGACTTACGGAGGTTGAAAATCAGACTTCGTACCCCTAAGAATGTCAGGCAGAGCTCGATGGTAAGCAGAAATTACGTCGCTTTGAATTAATTCAATCGACGGTTTATCAGTATGTTCAAATCGATTTCTTACCTTTCGAGTAGATTCAGCATTAGGGTCCGAAGTATTAGGATTCATCCACTCATCATCCTCTATATTATTCCCCGCACTTATATTTATTACGTTCTTAGGCTCAATATTCCGTTTAACCTCACTACCCTCCACACATAGGTAATCGTCATCTTTAGGAGGTTGATCGACCGCATTAAAAACTTTTAATTTTAATTTTATATTTCCGAACGACACTTTCATTACCCCTGTTCTACAATTGACACGTGCGTTGGCCGTGGCTAAGAATGGACGACCAAGAATGACAGGAGTGTGTTTCCTAGCATCTAGCACGGGTTCAGTGTCAAGGACCATAAAATCAACGGGATAGAAACATTGATCCACTTTTACTAGTACGTCTTCGACGATTCCTCTAGGTATTTTAATAGAACGATCCGCTAATTGTATTGTAGCGGCCGTAGGTTTATGTTCACCTAGTCCTAATTGTTTATAGACTTGATAGGGTAAAAGGTTAACACTCGTTCCTAAGTCAAGGAGAGCCCGATGAATGATAGTGTCACCTATGACACATGAAATCGTAGGCGTACCTGGATCCTTATATTTCGGAGGAGCATTTTGGAAAATTGAACTTACTTTTTCCGTGAGGAAGACCTTTTTAGGCGTATGACTGCGTATTTTGCGTTTTTGCGTACAAAGGTCTTTTAGACATTTAGCATAAGCGGGAATTTGTTTTATAGCATCGAGGAAAGGAATATTTATTTTGACTTGTTTAAATACCTCGAGTATATCCTCAACCTTAGACTTTTTATTTGTAAGATTAGACGGCTCCTGAACATTAGGTGGATATGGCATTCTCGGAATACAATTTGTTGAGACTGGTTCATTTTCTTTTCTACCTTGATTCGCGTCCTCACCCTTCTTCGTATTAGAGTTGATATTCATATCTTTCACATTCTCATTCGGAATTTCTATTACCTCTTCCTCTCGTGTAGTCAACCTAGTTGAGACGGCGTTTACTTGCTCATTCGACCCCTTAACCTCATACTGTCCCTTAGGGTTTTGAATTGTTTGACTAGGCAACGTCCCCTCGTTTCTACGACTCACTACAGTAGCTAGTTGTCCCATTTGGGATTCAAGCTTCGCAATGGATTGTGTATGAGAGTGCACTATTTGTGCTTGTGCCTGTACTTGCGTTTCAATTTTATTAAGGGATGCCAACACCTTTTCCTAAAAAATGTTACCCCTTGAAGGATTCGAATTAGGAGGCGGGTGTTGGTATTGACTAGGTTGAAACTGAGGTCGATACGCATTTGGAAAATTAGTTGCCTCATTAGGATTATTATTATTATTATTTTTCCAAGAGAAGTTAGGATGGTTTCTCCATGGCGCATCCGGATTATTAGTAGTTGCATTATAACTATTTCGTGGGTATTGTTGAATAGAATTAATGTGCTGCTCCACGAATTCCGGAAATTGACTCGCCGACGGACATGCAAGTATCGAATGTGAAGGATCAGAACATAATGCACAAATCTCACGAGCGGGTGGGGCTGTCGTTTGGTTCATTGTTAAAAGTCGGTCAAGTTTGTTAGATAGTTCTTTTATTTCAATTGATTGACTTGACTCGAACTTCGCCTCCCTCTTAGGTTGATTAAGATATCCTTCCGAACGTACCGACACAGTCTAATGCATCGAGTTCTCGCTTAATGTTTCAAAAAATTTCCAAGCCTCGTCGGCGCTTTTGTGTAGGAAAGTTCCTGCACAAACGACATCGACGGTATTCCTAACAGAGGGAATAAGCCCCTCATAGAAGACCTGAACAAGTTGCCACTTAGGGACCTGATGATGTGGACACGAGCGTAATAATTCTTTAAATTTTTCCCACGTGTCGTAAAGAGTCTCCCCATCTTGCATCACAAAATTAGTTATATCTTTTCTTATCTTATTTGTACGCATAATAGGGAAAAACTTTTGTAAAAAGGCGGTGTGTAAGGCTTCCCATGTTTTTATTGTGTTTGGCTCAAGTGATTGAAGCCAATACTTCGCTTTATCTCTTAAAGAGAATGGGAAGAGCCGCAATTTTAATTCATCATTATTTAGGTTTTGTATTTTCAAAGTAGAGCATATACCCTGAAAATCCCCTAAGTGTTGGTAAGGGTCTTCATTTAGACGGCCATGGAATGATGGAAGTAGCGAGATGGTTGACGACTTTATCTCAAAGTGAGATGTTGTCGCCTCCGGTAATTCGATACCAGCTTGTGGCGTGTACGTCGTAGGAATAAAATAGTTTATAAGTGGAGGAGGTGGTGGTATATTAGGATTATTCAAATTATTTCCGTTGTTGTTATCGTTATTATTTCCAATGTCTGCCATTTTAATCGGTTCTATGTTATGAAAGCGTGGTTTCTTTAGTCTTGTAAGAGTACTACGTATTTCAGATTCAAATAAAGACGTTGATTTTGGTGTCAAATCGTCGTCTATTAAAAACCGTGTTCTAGAAGTTAAGTTGGAAGACTTGTTAAGTCTTAATGTACGTTCAAGTTCAGAGTCAAAAGGTTTTAATTCCGGTTTATTTGAACGTGTACCTAACATAAACTAAAAGAAAGTAAAATAAAAACAAAAACTGACTCAACTAAAAAAAACAAACAGCAATCACGCAACTAAGATAACAAGCACTCAACTACTGTGATGCATGAATATTATCCTGTAATGCAATGACCGCGTCAAGCCCAGCGCCCCGTGTTTCCTAGCTAATGCAGTGCAATTAACCCTAAACTAATGCAAATAGTGCGTCACAGCGCCCTGACTTACAGTGGTTTAAAGCGAGTTTCACAAGAAGCAATTTATTTTATTTTATTTATATTTTTATTTGCGTAAGCTCCTTTGATGTAATTAGCTGCTCCACTCGGAAACGTTGACTACAAAATAAAAAAAAAACAAGTTAGTAACTAAAAATAAAATGAAAAATAAGAAAAGGAAACCTAATCTAATATTTACGAATTAACTAAACTACAATTCTAAAACTAAAGGTAGTAATACAATCCCCGGCAACGGCGCCAAAAATTGATGTTGTCAAAATCAAGATATAAAAGTATACTTTACTTTTCTAAAGATTTGCAGTGTGGAAGTAAAGGTCGAACCCACAGAGATTGATTAACTACCGCGCTTTAATTTTAAAACCTAAATCTAATTACTTAAGAAAAATAAATTTTGATTTGATTTTAATAAAACTAAGAACAATAAAAGTAAATCTAAATTATAAAAGCAATTAAAGTTATTTTAAAGATATTTAGAGGGAACCTAGGATTGCAAATCCACCACTAGCTTCATAATAGGAATATTTATGAATCACTTTAGCCTATTAAGTTGGATGATAATGGGGAATTGTAGCTACAAGCCCAATTCCTCCGTCAAGAAAATAACTATGGTTCAAGCACCAACATAATCCATCTTCGGTTAGCACGAATTATCCCACACTAAACTAGGGTTGTGACATAATCCGTCTAATCTAGGCATGGACTATTCGGATACTTGATAGCACAATTCAATAAAGCACCATCACATGTAAACAATCTAAACAAGCACAGCAAGAATAGATCGTTGAGCACATCACAGTCAAAATAGATCTAAGACAAGAATAAATTCTGAAAGCAATGATTTAATCACTAGAAGTACGATTTATTTATAAAAATCCCCTAAACATGTGACTTTCATCCATACATAATAAAACTAAAATAAAAACATAAAATACTCCCTATTACTTGGCTAGGGTTTCATTGGAACCCTAGATCTATGATCTAGCCGTCCATGGAAGTGATGGATGGCAAGTAGTTGATGGAGGAGGCCATGGAAACCCTTGGTCTTCTTCTTCTTCTCCTTGCTTCCCTCCCTTCAATGGCTGGAAGTATGTGTGTATAATAATTGCTAATAATGTCTCACCCTTTAATTGTAATAAAATAGGGTATATATAGATTTACAACAAGTTTTGGAAGCCTTCCCAACCCGAAACGGACTGAAACTGATGTAATTTACAGTCTAGACGTCATTCTGCAGTTTCGTTTGCACAGGAGTCTTCAGTATACTGAAATACGCAACTTTGGTTTTTACCCATATCGCGCGAGCGGGTCGCGCGAGCGCGACATTTTGGCCTTCGCGCGCGCGGATCGCGCGAGCGATTTTGGGATTCTCGCGCGAGCGGATCGCGCGAGCGATTTCTGGTTCTTCGCGGGCGCGGGTCGCGCGCGCGACTTGGCTTTTTCAGCTTCTTTTCTTCTGCTTTTTCACCCTGTTTAGCCTGATATATTGATTTCTTCCAAAACCTATCAGAGAATAGAAAACGAAGTAAAAATTTACAAAAACAGGATAAAAAGGTACTAAGAAATGCTCGTTAAGGCGTAAAAAGAGGATTTGTTCTCTCCCGATCAACGACCCTGGCTTTCAGTGTTATATATGATGCTGCTTCCACCCACTTCGTAAAATAATCAATCGCCATAATTATATATCGGTGTCCATTGGAGGCTTTCATAACCACTTCAATGATGATATCAATACCCCATACGGAGAATGGTCAAGGGGTGGTCATGCTATAAAGTTGGGATGGTGGAGTATGTATGAGATTTGCATGGATCTGACATTTGTGGCATTTCCTAACATACTCACAACAATCCAAAGTTGTCTAAAAGTATCCTTGCCGAATTATCTCTTTGGCTAACATATGTCCGTTCATGTGTGGTTCGCAAACTCCCTCGTGTATTTCTTCCATCATCCTTCTTGCTTCTCTCCCATGCAGGCATTCTAGGTTATAACTAGTATAGGACTTCTTCTACAACTTTCCCACATAAATCACAAATTGATTCCTTCTCTGAAGCCCCTTCAGGGTACTCTCCTCTTTCAATAAAACTCCAAACATCCACATATTATGGCACTTCTATCTCCTCTCTTTCTTCAATGGCTGCGATTGTCTCGAATAAGGGTCGGGTTCTCTCTACTATGGATAGGGGAATCATGGTAACTCCTATAGGGATTTGGATCATTGAGGTCAAGGTTGCTAAGGAATCGACTAATTGGTTCTCATCATGGGGAAGGTAATAGAACGAGATTTTCTTAAATTGCACTTTCAGGCTCTCTAGGTATTTATGGTAAGGTCTCAGTTTCTCATGTTTTATTCTCCAATCACTCTCACTTCTGATATTATCAAATTAGAATCCCCAAAGACATCAATTTTCTTAACTTTCAAGGCTAGGGCTGCTTCTATCCCAATTATGCACGCTTCATATTCTACCATATTATTGGTTGAACTGTACTTGAGTTTGATAGCTAACGGGGTAGGGGCTCTACTAGGTGATATAAGGATGATTCCAACTCCATAACCTATCTAATTGGCAGCTCCATCAAAGTACATTCTCCATAAATCTTCCTTCACTTCGATTACTTCTTCATTAAGGAACTTAAACTCACCATTCTTCTTGAATTCTATGGCAAGGTTGGCTAAGTATTCGGCGACGGCTCTCCTTTTAACAGATTTGGAAGTGACATATCTAATATCGAATTCGGCTAGCATCATGGTCCAACGGGAGATCCTACTAGTTAAGGTGAGATTTTCAAAGAGGTATTTGAGTGGGTCCATTCAGGCTATCAGGGTCACAGGAAAGGCTAGCATGTAATGCCTGAGGTGCCGAGTACACAATACTAAGGCCCAACAGGCTTTTTCTAGTGGTGGGCAGTTTAGCTCATACCCGGTCATTATCTTACTTAAATAGTATATTGCTCTCACCACCTGCCCTTCTTCTTCTTCTTAGGCCAACATACACCCCCATGATCTTTCGATCATGGATAGGTATAACAGTAAGGGTTTTCTGGGTTTGGGAGGTGATAGGACAGGTGGGTTTTGAAGATCGGTTTTAATCTTTTTGAAAGCTTTTTGGCACTGGTCATCCCATTCAAACTTCTCCCCCTTTCTAAGCAGCTTAAATAGTGGGTTGCATGTCATAGTAAGTTTGGATATGAAGCGGCTGATGAATTGTACTCTACCTAGAAACCCCGTCAACTCCTTTTCATTTTTTGGTGATGGCATTTTGGTTATGGCATTAATTTTGGTAGGGTCCACCTCGATCCCTCTCTGTGTAATGAGAAATCCTAACAGCTTCCCTGTGGTAACTCTAAAAGTGCATTTTTGCGGGTTTAACCTCATTCTAAACCTCCTCAGCCTCTTAAAGAATTTCTTTAATGCTTCTAAATGCCCTCCCCTCTTCTTGGACATTATTATCATGTCATCCACATAGACCTCTACTTCTTTGTGGATCATGTCATACAATAATGTGGTGGCAGACCTTTGATAATTTGCACATGTGTTCTTAAGCCCAAAAGGCATAACCCTATAGCAATAAGTCCCCCAGGGTGTGATAAAAGTAGTCTTCTCCCTATTCTCAGGTGCCATTAAAATCTGATTATAACCTGAGAACCCATCCATGAAGGATAAGAGTTCGTGTCCCGCATTATTGTCCACTAATACATCAATGTGGGGTAAAGGTAAATCGTCCTTAGGGCTGACTTTGTTCAAATCCCGAAAATCAACACAAACCCGAAGACGACCATCCTTTTTTGGGACCAACAGAATGTTAGCGACCCATTCTGGATACTCGGTGACAATAAAGAATCCAGCTCCTAACTGCTTTTTAACTTCGTCCTTTACTTTAAGCGCCCATTCAGGCCTCATTCGCCTCAATTTTTGTTTTACAGGTTTTGAGTTTGGGAAGAGTGGAATATGATGTTGGACTATTTCTGGATCAATTCCTAGCATATCATCAGAGGACCATGCAAAGACATCTTTGAATTCATTTAATAAAGTGTGATCTTGTTAGAATCAAGATATAAAAGTATGCTTTACTTTATAAGGATTTGTAGTGTGGAAGTAAAGGTCAAACCCACAGAGATTGAATTACTTAAGCACTTTAATTTTGAAACCTAAATCTAGTTAATTATGAAAAAAAGATTTTTGTTTTGATTTTAATTAAACTAAGAACAATTAAAATAATCTAAACTATGGAAGTAATTAAAATTTGTTTTAAACGATATTGTGGATATCGCAATTTTTCTCCTTTATCCACAGCTTTTCTTTTAAAATCCTTTTAAATTTCAAATTCAAAACATATGAGTTGCCACTTAATTTTTTTAAAAGGAAAATTAAGAAACCTATTTTAAAGCAACTGATCTTTTTGCGAAACCAAAGATTAAACTAGGTCCGGGGATTATGGAACGAGAAAGGAAGGAGCCCATCGAACTAAAACATCCCTTCTCGTCCTATCTCGCGATAGGCCTCTACTTAACATCCTTTTAATCGGAGTATTAATTTAAATGTGCCCTCAACTAATACATATGTATAAATATACATTACAAAAGCATGTCTAAAGGGTGTAAGATTGCAAGTGATAAAATATCATTAAAAAAACCACATAATTCAAGTAGCAAGCAATATGATATGCAATAGGGAATAAAGAGAACTTACCCGGGATCCAGCCGCAATATTAAACGTGCAATGCATACAAATGAAAGAAAATCCTAAAAAATAGTCTCTAATCACATGTATTCACATAAGTCAAGATCCTAATTCTAATGTGTCGCGCATGAGGTCATAAAATCGGTAAAATCAAAGAAAAGTTAAGCTAAGGGAGAGTCGAAAGGTCATACCTCGTCAGCACTACAAAACAAGGGTTAGTCCACATGATATATAGCATGCAAAATTGAATAATGATCCTAGGCCTCTAACCTAAATCTATCAAATGTAATTAACCTAAAACGAACGAATCCTAATTATGAACGTCCAGTCACATGGATGAATGTAAACATAAACAAGAAGAGATTGTGAAGTACTTATTGATTTAGGTCACTTAAGCTTTAAATTCAAGCTTAACTATTCATTATTGAAACATGGTTTGTACCGTAACTCATGAAAATATCATCTAAGTCATTATTTATAAGATTGATCAAAATTGTTAAAGAATTTTGAAAATTGCAGAGAGCAAATCAAAACTTCAAAGAAATAAAAAGCATGGTTACCGTGGTTTGATCTTGATGAATTTTGGACACAAGTTCTTCTGCTCCAGGTTTTGTTATCGCAGTCTATTCACATTCTTGTCGCTTAATATTGTAGTTTAATCTATTAGTATTTGTAGTATCATAGTAGTAGCTTTAAATCACCATTAGTTTTCATAGTTTCGTGCTTAAATCACAACTAAACAAGACTTTAATGGACTTTTACATTAAAAACAAATCTAAGACACTCCAGACCATGTCTGAGTAGTCCCCAGGTTGGAAGAGCATGATGAAACCGTGATCTCAAGCCTCTGCCATGTAGCAGAATAATTCCTGTGTTCGATCGATCGAAGTTCAGTCGATCGATCGAACCAGAGACACTGTCAATCGATCGAAGACATTTTGATCGATCGAGAGATGAAGATATTCGATCGATCGAAAGCGCTTCGATCGATCGAACCCTCTGATTCTTGAGAACATTCTATACAGGATTCCTAGACTTTCTGCTTTAGAGATTCGTTATCAAACTATCCCCAAATGCTCAGTTTGTCAAAACAGTCTCTGAACTTAAGGCCTCAAGGCATTTTTCTTCAATATCTTTTGCAAACCACCTTCAATGCTAACACCATTGTACGTGCGAGTCTTAACTATTGTTATAAACCATTTTCATGTGTTTCAAATTAACTGTGATGATATAGTCCCGGTCATGAAAGGACTATGGATTCTTTATTCTAGGAGAAATACGGAATACTGTAGAAAATGTGCTCCATTGAGCTTCAATATAATTGCATGGTAGATGGCTAAGTTGCGGTGGATTCGTGTAATCCCAACATTCCCTTATATTAAGAAAAGCACATTTTAAAACATCGCATTAGTTAATTAGTTAATCATCAGTTTACTTTAATTGCTTAAAATTTAGTAGTCACTTTGTAGAACTTTGTGTTCTACAACCTTTCAAATATTGATTTTTATTTTCTCTTTAGAGATTAATCTAGGTATTTAGTTTAACACCTTCCCTGTGGGATCGACCTGGTCTTAACCAGATTACTACTTGCACAATTACCTGCACTTGGGTATAGCACACAAGCGCACACAAATAATTATCGTGTCAAGTCTTTGGCACCGTTGCCGGGGAAGGCGACAAGCTAACGCTTATATTACCTTAATCTATGCTTATCTCTTTATATTTTCTTTTGTCTTTTATTCTTTAGATTAAAAACTACTTAGGATCGTTCCCTTCATGTCCGATAATTCCACCGAAGGAATTTACGGAAATCCACTTTATTCGTCCAACTCTTCTAGTTCGATAAATCCCGTAGTTACACCTATTGATTCAATGGCTGATAATCAAAGTGAAAACGGTGAGAATGTCATCGTACCGATTGATGATTCGCTTCGTCCTTTGTGCGATCTCATGACACCCGAACACACGCCTACGCCTTCTTGTATTCTTATTCCACCCCATGCAGGCGAATTTAAATTTCATAATGGAATGATTCAACTCCTTCCTACCTTCCATGGAATGGAAAGCGAGAAAGCGTATCTACATGTGAAAGACTTTGAGGACGTTTGTAAAACATTCTCACAGAATTGTCCTGTAGACATGACACGTCTAATGCTATTTCCCTTCACCTTAAAGGATAAAGCAAAAGCGTGGCTACTCACTATAAAGCCAAATTCAATCTACACCTAGCATGCGATGAACACTGCGTTCCTAAAGAAATTCTTTCCACCTCGCATGACCACCGAGCTTAAACGACAAATAAACTCTTACAAACAAAAGAGCAATGAAACCTTCACCCAAACTTGGGAGCGTTTCAAGGATTTGCTAGCTACTCTCTTGCCCACATCACGGGTATGAGAAATGGCGAACCATAAGCTACTTTTACGAAGGGTTAAATGGTAAAACTAAAAAGTTGGTTAAAACCATGAGTTCAGGGCCATTTCTTCACAAAAACACTGAAGAAGCTGAAGCTCACTTTGAGTGGCTAGCTGAACATGCCCATGAGTAGTCCAATTCGGAAGATGTCTCACGCTCACAGATCTCCTGTGTAGAAGAAAAAGTCTATACCAATTAAAAAGTGAGGATCATCTGATGAACAAGTATGAAGAACTAGTTAAGAAAGTAGAAGAGTTGGGAATGAAAGGAGAGAGTTCTTGATAGGTTTTACCTAAAGAACTAGGTGGCACATGCAACATGTTGGGACACACTAATCAATACTGTCCCAATGTGCTGTACTTTCAAGAACAACCCCCCATGGAAATGAATGCCATGCAAGGGTATAGGGGGGCGGGGAATTCCTATAATAATCATAACTCGCAAAATTATAACAACAATTTTCAGAGTAATAATAATAGATGGAATCACCCTGGGTTTGATTCGAAAAATGATGCTAGGACACAAAATCAATACCAACAACAACAGCCCTACAATAACAATAACCAATATTAAAGTCAATACAATAGGCAGTCCTAGCCATTCAATCATAATAGATCAAATAACTATAACCAAGCTCAACCCCCCTAAGAATCAACAAGCAAATGTTTACGTGCCACCTCACAAAAAGGTGCAAGAGGAAGATCCGATCTCTAATGCGAATTGAACGCAACAGTTAATTCAAATGATGAGTAAAATGTCTGCAACATTAGAGAGAATGGATGCATGACAAGAGGTGTCTAGTGGAACGTTTCCTACTCAACCACTTCAAAACCCTAAGGGATACAACAATGGTCCCAATAATCATGAACAGGCAAAAGCCGTGACTACTCTGAGAAGCGGCAAGATTATAGGGTACAATTTACGCCTCTCTATCCCTGAAGATTACGAAGAGGATAAAGTGGTAAATAAAATCAAACCATCCACTCAAGAAGAGGAGTCATCCACTGATGATAAACCATTATAATCAAATGATGACGCTCCTAAAGAAGCAGAAGAAGTTGAGAGAAGGCCCAGAAAGGAGCCTGTCCTTGACGAATTACCTAAATGCCCTTTCCCTGCGTCTTACCCTCAAAGGCTTAAGAAACCCGAAAATGAGGCAAAGAATCAGGAGTTCTTGGAATTGTTTAAACAAGTCAAAATAAATCTTCCACTCCTTGATGCAATCAAACAAGTGCCGGTCTATGCTAAGTACCTTAAAGACTTATGCATGGTCAAAAGGAGGCAAAGTGTAAAGAAGCACGCATATGTCGCTTGCCAAGCAAGCGCAATCATTTAAAATGAATTGCCCCCGAAACTCAAAGACCCCAGTACCCCAACTATCTTGCGCCGAATTGGGAATCAAAGGATAAACAACGCACTCCTTGATCTAGGAGCGAGCGTAAACCTGTTGCCATACTCAGTCTATAAACAACTAGGGTTGGCTGAACTCAAACCTACCTGAGTTGTGTTACAACTGGCAGACAGGTCAGTTAAATACCCTAGAGGAATACTGGAGGACGTTCTGGTGTAGATAGATTCATTTGTCTTCTCGGGCAATTTTGTGATCCTGGACACTGAACCTGTGTCTAATCCATGTTCACAAATTCCGATAATATTTGGACGTCCATTCCTTAACACCATAGATGGCACAATCAAAATAATAAGTGGTATTATGACCATTGTATTCGGTAATATGACTCTAAATGTCAAGATTTTTTCAAATCCCCGATGATGAAGGATGATGAAGAAATCAATTATATTGAAACGGTCATCGAAGACGAGGCTGATTTTGTAGATTACAAAGATCCCTTGGAGGTAATTGTGTCACAATTTGATGCTATCTATCAACCTAATGATTCTATCCCATTGGATGCTGCTTTAAATCACACTTGCCTCATGGTGGAGAGGAAAGAGGAGGACAGAGCTGAATGCATGTGGGTAACACCATATGAACCAGTACCTCCAAAAATGAAATTAGTCATGCCATCATATTTTTAGTTTCCCGAGTTAGAGTTAAAGGAGCTTCCAATAGAGCCCAAATACGCCTTCCTAGGGACTAAAAAGACTTACCCTATCATAATTTCATCTACATTAGATCCTGAACAAGAGGGTAAGTTAATCCAACTATTAACACAACATAAAGGAGCATTAGGATGGACTATTGCCGACCTCAAAGGCATAAGCCCGTCTGTGTGCACTCATAAAATATATTTGGAGGAAGACGCTAAACCTTCACGACAAATGCAAAGGCGTCTGAATCCCAGCATGCAAGAGGTAGTTAAGAAGGAATTGTTAAAACTACTTGATGTTGGGATCATATATCCTATTTCTGGTAGCCCTTGGGTTAGTCTAACCCAAGTGGTGCCCAAAAAGGCGGGCATAACGGTAATCCCGAATAAAGATGGCGATTTGGTACCAACACGTGTTCCCACCAAATGGCGGATGTGTATTGATTACCAAAAATTGAATGTAGTGACCCGAAAAGACCACTTTCCATTACCATTCATCGATCAAATGCTAGAGCGAGTGGCAGGTCATAAATATTATTGCTTCTTGGATGGATATAGTGGCTACAACCAAATCGAAATCGCTCCTGAGGATCAGGAGAAAACGACTTTCACTTGTCGGTTCAGTACATTCGCTTATCGTCGTATGCCCTTCGACTTATGCAATGCGTCGGCTACCTTTCAGCGGTGCATGTTGAGTATATTCAGTGACATGGTCGAACAAATACTCGAGGTGTTCATGGACAACATTTTAGTGTTTGGCAATAGTTTTGATAACTGCCTGGAAAACCTCAAAAAATTGTTAACGAGATGCGAGGACAAACACCTAGTACTAAACTGAGAAAAGTGTCACTTCATGGTGACCAAGGGAATTGTCCTTAGCCACATTATTTCTGATAAAGGTATCCAAGTTGATAAAGTGAAAATCGATATAATCTCGAACCTACTTGTCCCCCGTACAGTTAAAGATATCCGCTCTTTTCTGGGATATGCGGGATTTTATCGTCGCTTTATCCAAAACTTTAGTACGATCTCCCGACCACTATGCCAACTCTTAGTCAAAGACGCACCATTCGAGTAGTCAGAAAACTGTCAAACATCTTTTGATGCACTAAAGGAACAACTTACCTCCACACCAACAATACAGGCACCCGACTGGAGTTTGCCATTTGAACTGATGTGCGATGCTAGTGACTATGACATCGGTGTAGTCCTAGGACAGAGGAAGGATAATAAGCACTATGTTATTTACTATACCAGTTAAACACTCAACGAAGCTCAAATGAACTATACGACTACCGAAAAAGAGCTACTGGTAATAGTTTTCGCTCTAGACAGATTCAGGTCATATCTGATAGGGTCCCCAATCGTCTGTTTTACAGACCATTCGCCCTCAAGTACCTGCTATCTAAGAAGGACGTGAAGCAAAGGCTTATCCATTGGATACTCCTACTCCAAGAATTCGATATCACAATCAAGGATAAAAAAGGAGTAGAGAATGTGGTCGCTGACCATTTATCTCGGTTAACATTTACTAACAACACTGATACCAATTAAAGATGAATTCCTAGATGAGCAACTGATGGCTATTTTCAGTTTGCCTTGGTATGCAGATATAATAAATTATCTTATTATGGGAGAGACTCCAAGTCATTGGTCGAATCAAGACAAGAAACGATTTCTTTCGTTCGCACGTCATTTCTTTTTTGATGACCCTTACTTGTTCAAGTATTGTGCTGACCAGGTCATCCGACGTTACGTCCCGAACGAGGACATAACTGTAATATTAGCCTCTTGTCATTTTGAAGCCTGTGGTGGTCATTTTGCTTCGCAAAAGACCACACAAAAAGTCCTACACAGTGGCTTCTATTGGCCCATCGTGTTCAAGGATGCCTATTCTTTTTGTAAATCGTGCCAACGCTGTCAGAAGCTTGGTACAATTTCAAAAAAGAATCCTATGCCCTTAACTCCCATTATCATAATTGAAATATTCGATTATTGGGGCATAGACTTTATGGGCCCGTTTCCTAAATCAAACAACTGTGAATACATACTCCCAGCTATGGAGTACGTATCAAAATGGGTGGAAGCGATACCAACGAGACGCAATGATCAAAAAATAGTAATGTCCTTTCTTAAAGAAAATATTCTGTCGCTTTTCGGAACATCGAAAGCATTAATAAGTGACCAAGGCAAGCATTTTTGCAGCATGCCTTTGGAGTCACTTCTCAAGAAATATGGGGCCAACCATAAGATCGCTCTAGCTTACCACCCACAAACTAACAGGCAGGCAGAGTTGGCTAACCGTGAAATCAAGCACATACTAAAAAAGACGGTTAGTTTCAACAGAAAAGACTGGGCATATAAACTGACTGATGCTCTATGGGCATACTGCACCGCATATAAGACAAATCTGGGGATGTCTCTATATAGGTTAGTGTATGGCAAGGCATGTCACCTTCTTGTCGAAATCGAGCACAAATCATATTGGGCGACACACTCATTGAACTTCGACATTAAAGAGGGAGGTCACCTTCGAAAACTCCAGTTGGCTGAACTGGAAGAAATACGTCAAGATGCATACGACAATGCTAAACTATACAAGGAAAGGTTAAAGGCTCGTCACGATAGAATAATTTTTCAAAAATCATTCAAGCCGAGGCAGAAAGTCTTGCTGTACGACTCTCACCTCCACCTTTTTCTAGGTAAGCTCCGATCCTGGTGGACAGGACCATTCAATGTTAAATCTGTTTTTCCACATGGGGCCGTTGAGCTAGTAAATCCCAAGAACGATGATTGTTTCAAGGTTAACGGCCAAAGGTTAAAACTGTTCTTGGAGAATTTCCTACTAGAAGCTGAGCACATCGAGTTAGATGAGCCCAGCTATTCCTCCACCTAAAATACCTAAAAGCGTGTTCACATTTTGTTGTTGTATTCTTTTATTTACTGTATTCTTGTTTTATTTCATTTATTTCTGTCTCTTTTTTAGTGTGACTTCGATTATAATCTGCTATCATCTATCCCTCCCCTGTAGGTTGTTCAAATATGAGGGATGATGACGTCCATTCAATCGGGTCATGGGCTGACTCTGAATATCCTAATCCTCCATGGACTACCGAGAAGATTGCATTCTGTCTCTCTCCTTATCAAGGGCTTGGAGCGGACGATGTCGTTGACTTAACCCAAGGGTGCATCCCTTACAATCCTGCACTTCTCCAAATTAATCCCTTCGAGCATATGGACTTCCCTGAAGAGGAAGGCGAACCAGAGGGGTATTTTGGTAGGGAAATCGATGACATCCTCTTGGCACAGTGGGAGAATGATTCAATGTGGGAACCATGGGAAGAAGAAGATTTACAGGATGTGGTGCCTGAATGCCATAATGCTGTCATCACTTATGTTGATGACTTCCTTGTCATCGAATTGGTTCCATACATTTATGTGCACTTGAGCTATTTGCTATTCCGGCTTCAATGCCCCCTACCTGCTAGTGCACATGGTGATATCATGCCTATAGTGAGGTTAATTTCTTGTCACATTTCTTTTCCTTTTCATCTCTCTGCATTTATTCCTTTCTATTGGTTCATGCTTTTGTGTTACTTAATTTCTTCCTTTTTGGTTGTCTTTTGTTTTTCCTTTATCAGGATTTTCACTATGAATCATATGCTACCGCTGTCGTTCCTTCTGCATCAGCTATTCCATGGATTTGAACCATACATAAGGTCCCCGGGTACTCCGCCGCGAGAGGAATGTCCATTGAGAAATTGCACTCCATTATCTTTGTCTCCTTCTGGATCACCTCTTGCGTGTGCAATCAATTCCTCAGAAATTTCAGACTCACTCAATGATATCCTTGCTGCTTTCTGACTGTTCTGAGAAAGGGAATCATCCGGTTTATAATCCAGACTCGAAGATGCGGTGGAGAAAGAAGCAATTGTGGAAGATGGAATATTCATGCTTAAAGATTAGTGCATCACTTCAATTGTGCTTTGTCTATTGATCATTCTTTTATAAATTGAAGTGTAAACCTAGACAAAAGTTTTATTAATTTCAGTTTTATTTTAGTTTTTCTTTTTTTTTTAATAAGGTCTTTAGTGCCAACTTTGGAATTATAATGTTGCACCATGGATGCTATTAAATAATTTTATTTATAAAATTTGCAACATTTTACCTTGTTGATGATGATGTCTGGCCTACAGGTCCTGTCTTTGAACTGCTTTTATGCTATTCTGTATGTCCAGATCAATTTCTGTTAGTTGGGGTTACATACTCTGTCCATTTAGAGAGTTTTTGGAAATTCCAGGTTCGATCGATCGAGTGTTTTCCGATCGATCGAGGACGTCAAACCTCAAGCGCTTCAATAAGTCTCAATCGATCGAAGGTTTGATCGATCGAACTTTCTCGATTGATCGAGACTTATATTTAAACGAGGCATCGTCCATACACTTCATTAGTTTCTCTTCTCCTCCTTCATTCAAGCGATTGGAGACAGAGACACTCAGGGCGATTCTTTTCATTCCACTCCTCACACACATCATTTGGGATCCCCTGATTCCCCCTGATCCTCATCATCATCACCCTCATCGTCTCCGCTGCCCATTCACTGAGGTAAGATTACCATGGCCCCCCTATGATTATTTTTTTATTCATCTGCAAGGGGGTGCCCCCTTCGTTGACCCTAAGACTTTTTTTTTCGTTTTGTTTTACCATTTTATTTGTTTTCTTGGTTCATTTCTGTGCATGCTCTGCTCTCTGCGTTTTCTCTGTGTTCGATCGATCGAACGAGCCTCGAGCGATCGAACCCAGTCCCTTTTTGATCGATCGAACTAGGATCAAGCGATCGAACTCAGCCTCATTCAATCGATCGAACAAGGATCAATCGATCGAACTCTGTACTTGTTCGATCGATTGAACATATTGCGATCGATCGAACCTTAACAGTGTTAGTTTTTACCTTTTTGTTTTGTTTTCTTGTTTTCATTTGTTTTCTCCTTTTAAATTTTAGGTCACCCACTATGAATCCCATGATGGGATATTTTCGGGAGAAATCTTTCAACTTTGCTATACCAGATCCAGTCCCAGACCATGGGTTCCGCCATATCTTTGACCAATAGAACTACACGCGGTTCTTCAGTCACCGTAAGGTGATGATAGAGAGACCTCTCGAGACGACCTGGCTTTCTGCTCCTTGGTTCTTAGCCAGAATTAAGGATATGCCACGATGGTACGAGATGTTGACCCAGCCCAAACAAGTCAATATTTCTTGGGTGCAAGAGGTTTGTGCAACACTGATCAAGGACCCAGCTGCACCAATTACTTATAGATCTTTCTTCCATGGCCAGGAGATCATCATCAGTCCTGCCACTTTATCTACTGCTCTAGGAGTCCCTGAGGAGCTGGAGAGTGATTGTCCTCACCGTGTGGGTACTCCCGAGATCCCTTCTGCCACGATTGTCAGAGAGATTACCGGTGTTGCCTTTAAGTTCTGGAATGGCTCGTCTCATATAGAGGATCGGTTATTGACTGACAAGTACCACATGCTCCATCTCATACTCTGCAATTGTATCTTTCCGACCTCTTATCACGAGAAGCTAGCAGCTTGGTATGTGATGGCGCTGTTTTGTGTGGGGACAGGGAGATGGGTCTGCCTCCCGCGATTATATATAGAGCTCTTGGTGCAGCCCACACGCTATATCTCGGCCAAGAAGCACCTAAAAGGTGCATGGGGCATCCATCGCATTGTGACCCAGAGCGGCCTACTCCCTCTTGCTACCGATGTCCATCAGTTTTCCTTGAGCCGATTTGGTGAGACAGCCGCTCTCCGCTCTGATGCTCAGAAGAGAAAAAGGAAAGGAAAGGTCAAAGCTAAAGTCGGAGCGAAGAGGAGGCGAGGAAGGACAGATACTGAGGATGTCATTTCTGGTACGCCAACCGAGGCTGAGGAGCATGATTCAGAGGAAGAGGTTGATCCTGTTAAGGAGGTGGCACATTTTGAGTTGAGACAGCGGTCTCACACTCAGGCCCAGGGAGAGTCGTCTTCTGTGTCCCTCCAGGCTCTCCACTCATTGATTATTGGGGAGAGGGAGGCGCGGATACGACTTGAGGGCAAGATAGATCATATGACGACGATGCTTGAGACCCTTCTGGTACAGCTAGGTGTTGATCAGTTTATCCCTACAGCTTCTGCCCAACACACCACTGGTCCATCGTCTGCTCATGCTGCTCCTTCTACATCATCTGCACCACCTCCAGTCATGGCTGACCCAACATTGTCTACATCAGCTGCCCCAACTGTGAGTGACCCGGCGACAGCTACTACTGTTGCTGAGGGTGGAGATGCTGCTGCTACTGATGCTCCAATCATGATTCTTTTTGACATTGGTGATGAGTAGGGTGTGTCCTTTGCAATGCTGGAGTTTTATTGTATTTTGTTTCTTACTTTTTCTTTCTCTCTTCTCCAATAGTTTCTCGTGGGTTTTTGGATATTTTGGACTGTTTGGATAGTTTGGTTATTTTGGGACTTTGGTTATTATGGATTTTACTATCACTGCTCTGTTGTTTTCATGGTTTTCTCGTTCCAGTGATTAGTTCTGTTATTATGTATGGATCTCATGCTCTATTTGTTCATATCTTATGCAATCGGTGCTGCTTGGAGTGTTGTATGCCTTCTTTACAGATTGCTATGCTTGCGGCTTTTGCTATGATTTAGCAAGTGATATCTCTCTATCTATATTTGAAAATCACCTTCTGCGGACATTGCAATTTTCAGTTGGGGGTGGGATGTAGATAGATTATCACCTGCATATTTTTATATTTAGCAATCTGGATCACTTTATTATCTCGATTAGAATTGGAGTACATCCACAGTTTGAAAACAAATAAATTACAGAAAAATAAAATAAAATAAAAATAAAAATAAATTTTTAAAAGGAAGTGTTGAATTTAATGGGTAGAATAACTTGGAATATTCACTTCTATTTAGCTGTTATCAAGCAATGACAACCATTTTGTTCTCATCATTTTATGAATTAAGTTCACGCGTTCTTCTAGTTTCACTAGGATAAATGCATATGTTGACCATTCGCGTATCCAAAATCCATATGCACATGTTAATAGCTATGCAGAAACTTAAAATAAGAGTTAATACGACTTTTGTGCTATAAGGAATAAGTAGTGGAAACTAGTCACCCTTAGTGAGCTTTTGAATCCAATCTTCAATTCTGAGGGAATTATCACATTAAATTCGAATTGTTCTTCTTGAATAAACGTATTAAATTCGTTGAATAGTCTTTAATCCTTCATTTTGGCTGCGTATTAGAGGAGAACGTTTAGGATTTACCAACTAAACTCAATGAACATTGAAGTGTTAAAACTAAGAAGTTGAGAAAATGATTTAAGCCATCGTTATTCACTCTTTACCTTTCCATATACCTGTATCAACACTCAGGAATATACGTTGTTCTCAACCCCACACCTAGTAAATACTGCGAAGTCTATTATGAAAATCCAAATCCCTAATCTTATGCTTTGACTTCAATGAACCCCATTGCACATCTAATGTAATTAAATTGTTGAATTGTGTGACGAGGAGGGAGTGAATGTGGGAGGGACTGCATAAAAGAGAAAAGGAAAGACGAAGGAGTCCAGTGTTTAAAAAAAAAAAAAACACACAACATATATGAGAATAGAGGATGGTTGGAATAGAGTGAAGTAAAATTGCTAAACTCAATCACATGCTAAAGATGTGCGATTCTTACCCCTCTCATTTCTGTCCTACTATATAAAAAACCAAAAAGTCAAAGTCTTAATGATTTTTAACAACTGAGTTTAAACATGAACATGTAATTTGAGTTATCCACGGTATTTCGCTCCTCTGGTAAGCAGTATCCCTTTAATGAGACTATACACTCCAAATGTTCGTCCTTTATTGAGTCAGGTGTGAAAGCATTAGTAACTAAAATTTCATTTTTATCAAAGTTTTCACACCATTTGCGATCATTATTAACCAAGTTTCTGTGAGATGTTCATTCTTGAGTCTGAGACCATGTGAGAATTGAGTTGAAACTACAAGTTCTGAGAGTATGATAGTCTAAACAACTCTAAATAAAGTTGATGTATAGCTGTTAACTTCACACACACACGGATACATGGATGTGATGCATATGTTATTTTTATCTTGGTAATATGAGGAGCATATGTATTTCTTTCATGGTTTGAATGAGGATGATATATTTTGTGGAGCTAAGTTACAATTGGATGGGAGGGAGTGTTTACAAGTTATTCTATATCTTTTTGCGCTCAAAATCGGGGAATTTTGTGGGTACATTCACTGTAAACCCTCACGAGACAACACTCGTCCACTAGGGGGAACCTAGTGGTTTAATGGCATGCTGCATTCGCTAAATACAACCGCGATTCCTGCGAAAGTGAGTTAGGTAGTTTTCCCTTTCTATTTTAGATTAGTCGCTTTATTTTATTTTATTTTGTTTAGTCGTTGTAGTAATAGTTTAGCTTGTTTTAATTTCGCTTTATTGCTAGGGACTAGAAAATCGCTAGTTAGGGGTTGTGACAAGCGGGAGTATTTGTAAAATATAACCGCGCTAAAAGAAAAAACTACACTGATTTAGTCTACAATTTCCTTGTATATCTGTAATTTGAATTACAATGCCAATTTTTGCACATTATGCTTAATCTATGATAAGTGGTATTGTTTTAGTGGTCATTTGTGCAGATTACTGTTGCTGTGTGAGGAACTGAATGATCAAGATAAAAGGAAGTGCTTGGTTTTAATGAAGACAACTCAAAATAAAAAGTGAACCTTGATCGATTGAAGAACATTCGATCGATCGAATGTTCGATCGATCTAAGTACGTTAAAGCGATCGAAGATTCCAGAATTTGATCGATCGAGTGATGTTCGATCGATCGAACATGGCTTTTATCAGAAATTACACGCACGTAGCAGAAACACATTTTTTAACCCTAGTTTTAGGCTTATGTATATATACTCATTATATTGACGTCCCAGAGGACGCCCACTTCACTTTTTATCAGTTTTAAGAGAGAGGGATAGAGAGTTTACATGTTTTTGTAGGTGGTGGAGCTTGGATATTGCTTTTGGATTGCTTTTCTTTAGTTTAATACAAATTCTTCTACTCCAGGTTTTGTTATCGCAGTCTATTCACATTCTTGTCGCTTAATATTGTAATTTAATCTGTTAGTATTGGTAGTATCATAGTAGTAGCTTTAAATCACCATTAGTTTTCATAGTTTCATGCTTAAATCACAACCAAACAAGACTTAATGGACTTTTACATTAAAAACAAATCTAAGACATTCCAGACCATGTCTGAGTAGTCCCCAGGTTGGGAGAGCACGATGAAACCGTGATCTCAAGCCTCTGCCATGCAGCAGAATAATTCCTATGTTCGATCGATCGGACCAGAGACACTGTCAATCGATCGAAGACATTTCGATCGATCGATAGATGAAGATATTCGATCGATCGAAAGTGCTTCAATCGATCGAACCCTCTGATTCTTGAGAACATTCTATACAGGATTCCTAGACTTTCGGCTTTAGAGATTCGTTATCAAATTGTCCCCAAATGCTCAATTTGTCAAAACAGTCTCTAAACTTAAGAACTTAAGGCATTTTTCTTCAATATTTTTTGCAAACCACCTTCAATGCTAACACCATTGTAGGTGCGAGTCTTAACTATTGTTTTAAACCGCTTTCATGTGTTTCAAATTAACTGTGATGATATAGTCCCGGTCATGAAAGGACTATGGATTCTTTAGTCTAAGAGAAATACAGAATACTGTAGAAAATGTGCTCCATTGAGCTTCAATATAATTGCATGGTAGATGGCTAGGTCGCGGTGGATTCGTGTAATCCCAACATTCCCTTATATTAAGAAAAACACATTTTAAAACATCGCTTTAGTTAATTAGTTAATTATTAGTTTAATTTAATAGCTTAAAATTTAGTAGTCACTTTATAAAGTTCTACAACCTTTCAAATATTGATTTTTATTTTCTCTTTAGAGATTAATCTAGGTATTTAGTTTAACACCTTCCCTGTGGGATCAACCTGGTCTTAACCAGATTACTACTTACACGATTACCTACACTTGGGTATAGCACACAAGCGCACACAAATAATTATCGTGTCAGAAGGCTTTTGGGGAGCCCACCTACTTACCCCCGAACGGGTATCAGGTCAGCAGTAGTTCGACTTTTTAAGGCTCGATGGAAAGCGCCTTTTAGGCAATCATTAATGATCAAACCGAGTAGGTTGCCTATGTATCCCCTATTAGGAATCAGGCCAATCGTAGTTCATCTACGTGGGAGGTTTTGAAAGAAGTGGTTTCAAGCAAAGTATTTCTTGAGGTGATCGAGGTTGATCGATTGCTTGAACTCAACCCCGTCTAGGTCCATGAGATAGGCCGCTCTTCCAAAGAGGAGAGTCTTAATGATGTACAGCCCAACCCATTTGGGTTTGAATTTTCCTCTGGGTCAGAAATAGGCACTTTCAATTCTTTGAGGACCAGGTCACCCTCAGCAAGCTTCCTTGGGCGGACCTTCTTGTTGAAAGCACGAGCTATCCTCTTTTGGTACCCCCAAGTGGGGTTTATTATAGCCAATCTTTTCTGATCAAGCAACATTAGTTCCTCGTACCTCCCTCGCATCCATTCCAACTCAGTCACTTCACACTCTGCCAAGATTCTCAAAGAAGGTATTTCTACTTCAATTGGGAGAACGACTTCCATCCCATAAACCAATGAGTACGGTGTAGCTCCCGTGGAAGTTCTCACGGAGGTGCGGTATCCCCATAATGCAAATGGTAACTTCTCGTGCCAATCTTTATATGTATCGGTCATTTTTCCTCAGATTGCTTTAACATTCTTATTTGTCGCTTCTACTGCTCCGTTCGTTTGGGACCTGTAGGGGGAAGACTAGTGGCGGGTGATCTTGTACTTTTCTAGGAGTGGGATAACTTCTCCTTGGAAATAGCTACCATGGTCTAAAATGAACTCATTCGAGACTCCATATCTGCAAATTATGTTCTTTTCTATGAAGCTCACCACATCCTTGGCCTTCAAAGTGGCGTATGACGCTGCCTCTACCCATTTGGTGAAATAATCTATTGCCACGATTATGTATCGATGTCCGTTGGATGCGTTTGGAACTATCTCACCGATAATATCAATGCCCCAAACAGATAAAGGCCACGGCATGGTCATGCTATAGACCTAGGAAGGTGGAGTATGCATTAGATTTGCATGGATCTGACACTTATGGCACCTTCTGACGTACTCACAGCAATCTTTATCCAAAGTGGTCCAGTAATACCCCTGTTGATTTATCTTCTTGGCCAGCATATATCTGTTTATATGGGGCCCACAGACTCTTCGTGTATCTCTTCCATCATCCTCCTAGCCTCTCTTCCATACAGACACTCCAGATTGAACCCGGTATACGATTTCTTCCACAACTTATCCGTATAGATCACAAATTGGACGGAGAACATTCGGATCGCCTTTCTGTCCTTCTTTGAGGCTCCCTCGGGGTATTCTCCTTTCTCAATGAAATTCCAAACATCCGTGTACCAAGACAACTCACCTCCTTCCTCCACCGTTGCGATCATCTCGAATGAAGGTTGGTTCCTGATTTCTATGGATAACGGTATCATGGTGACTCCCGAAGGGATTTGTATCATTAAGGCCAACGTAGCTAGGGAATCGACTACTAGTTCTCTTCACGGGGAAGGTAGTGGAATGATATTTCTTTGAACTGTACTTTTAGGCTTTCTATGTAGTCATGGTAAGGCCTCAACTTCTCTTGCTTTACCCTCCAATCACCTCGCACTTGGGAGACGATGAGGTTAGAGTCTCCGAAGACATCGATCCTTCCTACTTTTAGAGCTAAGGCTGCTTCCATCCCAATTATGCAAGCCTCGTATTCGGCCGTGTTGTTGGTTGAATTATACTTAAGCTTGACGGCTAATGAGGTAGGTATTCCACTGGGTGCCATGAGGATGATTCCAACCCCATAACCTAATTGGTTGGCGGCTTCATTGAAATACATCTTCCACAGATCCTCCTTCAACTCCATTACCCCTTCGTCGGGAAACTTGAACTCCCATTTCTCCTTAAATTCTATTACAAGGTCGGCTAGGTACTCTGCTATGGCTCTTCATTTAACAGATTTAGAAGTGACATATCTGATATCGAATTCGGCCAGCATCATGGTCCAACGGGAAATTTTACTAGTCAAGACAAGCTTTTCGAACAAGTATTTGAGTGGGTCCATTCGAGAGATTTGGACAACGGGGAAGGCTAACATGTAATGCCTAAGACGACGGCTGCACCAGACTAGGGTCCAACAGGCTTTTTCTAAGGGTGAGTATTTCAGTTCATATCCGGTCATCCTCTTGCTCAAATAATAAATGGCTTTTTTCCGCATGCCCCTCCTTCCCTTCTTGCGCCAGCATACACCCCATTGAATCTTCGGACACAGAAAGGTATAGCAATAAAGGCCTCCCAGCTGAGGGTGGTGATAGGACATGTGGGTTTTGGAGGTAGGTCTTGATCTTATCAAAGGCTTGTTAACACAGGGTATCCCATTCAAACTTTTTGCCTTTTCTGAGTAACCTGAACAACGGGTCGCAGGTTAAGGTGAATTTCGAGATGAAGCGGCTTATGAACTGTATTCTACCCAGAAATCCCCTTAGCTCTTTTTCGTTCTTGGGCGGCTGCATTTCGACTATGGCCCTTATCTTGGTCGGGTCCACCTCTATCCCTCTCTGAGTGATGAGGAATCCTAACAGCTTTCCGATGGTGACCCCGAAGGTGCATTTCTGCGGGTTTACCCTCATTCTATATCCCCTCAACCTTTCGAAGAATTTCCTCAAGGCATCTAAATGTCCTTCTCTCTCATTAGATTTTACAATCATATCATCCACGTACACCTCTACCTCTTTATGAAGCATGTCGTGCAACAATGTAGTAGCGGCCAGCTGATATATCACCCCTGCATTCTTAAGCCCTAATGGCATCACCCTATAGTAATAAGTCCCCCATGGTGTGATGAAAGTGGTTTTCTCCCTATCCTCGGGTGCAATTAGAATCTGGTTGTACCCTGAGAACCCATCCATGAAGGACAGAAGTTTATGCCCAGCAGTGTTATCAACGAGGACGTCGATATGCTGTAAAGGGAAATTATCTTTAGGGCTGGCTTTGTTTAGATCCCGAAAGTTGACACAGACCCTAACACAACCGTCCTTTTTCAGGACAGGCACTATATTGGCTATCCATTCCAGATACTCGGTAACTATTAACAATTCGGCTCTTAACTGCTTTTCAACTTCCTCTTTGACTTTGAGTGCCCATCCAGGCCTCATTCGCCTTAATTTTTGTTTTACAGGCTTGAAATTGGGGAAGATGGGGATGTGGTGTTGGACTATTTCTGGATCAAAGCCTGGCATATCATTATAAGACCATGCAAAAACATCTTTAAATTCACTTAATAGTTTGATCATTTCTTTGCTTTCTTCTTTGCTAAGTGTAGAGCCGATAAAGACATTTTGAGGATTATTTTCACTTCTTAGATTAATTGTTAGAGTGTCCTCGATGATTTTACATGCAGATTCTTTTTCTTTTTTAATTAGTTTTTGCAATTTAATGGGTATTTCTTGATCATCACATTCATTAAGCGTATTCGAGTAGGCAAAATTAGTCATGTTTTCATTGATTTTGTTTGGAGTGATTACAACAGACATGGAAATTAAAAGACGCCTCATTTGGGCCATTACAGACTCTGGGTGTGGGGGATACCTATCACTAGACTCCAAAACCCACTCTTTCTTGCTTTTTCCTCCCAGATCGATGATGTAGCATTCTTCCAGATCCCCTGTCTTAGTAATTTCCTCCATCTCTTCTTTCCCAGGTCCTCCTTTGTCGGTCTTCTCTTGATCTTTCCAATTTTCCTCACTTTCAGCTGTCTCCTCAACCAGACCCTCAACGTATTCTTCTTTGGCCTTTTCATGACCTGCTTCCATAATTTCTTTGCTTCCTTCGCCCAATAGGTCCTTCATGATCGAGCCATCTAGCGCGCCAATCCAATCTTTGGCAGTAACTGACTTTACAGGCATCTGCAATTATGGATATTCATATGCAGAGAACTCATGGGGGAAGAATATCTCAAACCCCGGCTTCAAACACATATCTTTCTGATCCATCCATGGTTCTGGGAAGCCGTAAAAGGGGAAATCCTCTCCTTCCTTCACAAAGTATCCATTGAGCATTTTCAGATAAGGGTCCAACGGTGCATTAGACGCTTTCTTCTTCTCTCTCAGCTCTTTCTTTGACAGTTGATACCCCAAACCATGAGTGTGAGTCTGAGTGGTGATATTCAAAAATTCCGGCACACCTTGATGATTCTTACCCAATACCATGCCTGGAAAGAAACCCATCTTCTTCATGATCCCTGCGACCAACGGGCTTGCATACTGATTGAAGTAAAGTGGCAGGAACTCTCTTAGCTTTTCACCTTCCAACATATTAATGAATTCGAACCCTCCCAGGCCTGTCTCTTCTTCTTGGAATTGTACCTCTAAAATCGGCGCGTTTGATGAAGTTTCTGACGGACGAACCCAACTATCCCTGAGAATATCACAAACCTTGCTCTTCCAAACACACTTGACTTTCTGATGAACCATAGATGGTATGGCACCCAAACTGGCTAGCCACGGCCTTCCCAGCAGTAAATTAAAAGAAGCAGGTATGTCGATGACTTGAAATTCGGCTTCCTTTTCCACAGGCCCGATAGCTAAATGGAGGAAAATTATTCCCATGACCGTTCTCTGAGTGTTGTCATACGCCCTTAATATTTTCTCGGATGGCACGAACGTTGTTTCATCCAAACCCATGCGCTTGGCGGTTCGGAACGGACACACGTTTAGAGCAGATCCATTATCAACAAGATAGGCAGGTACAGTATTCCCCAGGCATTCAACAGTGACATATAATGGCTTATTATGAGCAGGCCCTCCCGGAGGTAGGTCGTCTGATGAGAAGGTAATAGCCAGAGTCGGAATCCTACTGATCATTCCCACGAGGTCTTCTAGTGTTGCATCGATGGAAACATCGGATTAATTCAAAGCATCCAAGACTGCCTGCCTGTGATATTTTGAAGGGATCAGTAAGCCCCAAACAGTGATGTTAGCCTGAGTTTTCTTCAATTGCTTCAGGACCCTATCATCCGCTACTTCTGCATCTATTTTTCCCTTTCCCTTGTCTAGATCACTCCCCGAGTGGTCTTCCTCCAGTTCATGCGGCTTGAAGTGTCTGCCTGATCGGGTCAGATGATTGACTTCTTCCCTCATCCATAGATTGTCGGCCTCCGAAACCCTTCCTGAATTCTCATTTTTGATTCCCACCTCTTCATCACTATTGTACCACAAATCATCCTCTATCTGATCTATATTGCCCGTTTCCTGAACCCACCAATCCATTGGTTCTACTTTTTCCTCTTCACATCCCTTCAGAACATCCTCCAAGGTACAGATTATCGGATTCTCCATCAGCTGATAAGGCCTCCTTGGTGTCCCAGCCCTAGTGATTAGCCTAGACAGATCGAAGATGGTTTCTTCTATCCCCAAGAAATAGAGACCTTGCAGTGGTGGTATAGCATGGTGATTTGGTAGAGGATTTCTTGTGACATTTAGAGCTCTGACGGGCGGTTCTGATATCACCTTGTTATCGATTAGATCTTGGATTTTGTGCCTTAACCTTATGCACCGATCCGTTGAGTGGCCCTTCTGTTGGTGAAATTTGCAAAAGAGATCCCCTTAAAAACTTGGCGGAAGCGGACTTGGTAGAGGTCGAGGTTCCAACTGACGGAGATATCCTTTTGCTAACAGCCTATCGAGAGCGGTTGACAGTGATACTCCCAGATCTGAGAATTTTTTCGGTGCTTTGTCCCCTTCTTTCCTTTGTGTTATGTCAAATTTCCTCTCCGGCCCGTTCAGTGCGTTGACATCGGTGGGGCAAGAGTGACCCCTCGACTGTCCTCCATTAGATCCGTAGTTCGGCCTTCTGTTCTGGTTTGGCTATTCCTCCTTTTTTGTTACTCCCTCTTGGATTGCGTCTTCAATCCGAGTCCCTACATCAAATACCTCAGCAAAAGTGTTGATCGACTGGAATCTCATTTTCTCTTGATAGACAGGTTGAAGGTTTTTCATCAGCATTCGAATCTGGTCTTTCTCGGATGGCCTCTGTACCATTTTAGCCATCTTCCCCCTCCAACGGCTCAAGTATTCAGCGAAAGACTCTCTATTTCCTTGCCTGGTAGTCTCAAAATCTCTGACAATAACATCCAAGTCCTGATTGTACTCATATTGTGCCACGAATGCTTTGATCACCTCTTCCAAAACCCGGGTCTTGCTTGGTTCGAGAGTGAGGTACCAGGATAAGGCAGCTCCGATTAAAGTTTGTTGGAACAAGACGGCCATCATGGTGGTGCTTAATCTTCTTGGTTGGAAAGCTCCGATACACCTCCGTACATGACTGCGAGGGTTCCCCGTTCCGTCAAACTTATCAAATACTGGCATCTTAAAACCGGCTGGTAGTGTCTTATGGACTCCATCATACAGTCCTTCCAACTCCATTAGATAAGTGTCGACCCCTTGAGCCTTACGCATAACCCTTTCCAGCTTCTCGATCTTCTCGGTCAGTAGCCTCTCTTTCTCAGCTTTCTCCCTTTCCCTGTTGGCCTGCATCGCATCAGTCCACTGTGGGTCTGCATCTCAGCTTTCTCTCTTTCTCTGCTTTCTTCCTTTCCCTATTGGCCTGCATTGCATTAGTCCCTGTTGCCTCCTGATCATCAAACTAATCTCCTTATCCCCCTAGAGGTGGGTCCACAGCCGGCGGAACTACAAGCAGTGGTCGGCGATTCAGTGCTCCTATCATTCCCATCATACGCTTCATGTTTTCGGCTTGCCGCCTCATTTGTTCTGCTTGTTGTTCTACCAGTGTTCTCAACCCGGCTACTTCCTCGTTGTTCCTTTCTTCTGCCATTTTAGCGTCTTCTCTTCTTACCAGTCTCGCCGTGGGATCCCTAAACCATCCTTGTTTTGAACTTGATGCTATTTTTGCCCCTACAACATATTTTAAAATTTTTCTTTTAAAAACTTTTAATCTACTTCCTTTTGTCACGCAAAGACATTTTGGAAAAAACTTTCTTTTGTATGTCACACGGATGCAATGCATGTGTATGTGTGTGCCTATTCTTTATGCCAAAGAAAAGAAAATCCTAATCCTAGCACATAAACACATAAGCACATAAGACCCTCATTCATGTCAAATGCGCCAATTTTACCTCTCATTGGGATCCTCACTTCCCTTTTCGAAGGTCGGGTATTCAAAATTTTTGAAATTAATTTGAACAACATTTCTTAAGTTGGTGAAACTTTTCAAAAACAAATACCCAAAAATTTTGGGTTCTTCCCTCAACAAGGGTTAACTTGGAATAAAAAAAAGTGAACTTCAAAGATTTTTTTAAAAGAACGATTGAAAACTTTTGAATAAAGATGGTAAAAATCTGTTTGCTTTCAAAGACGAATTTAAAATTCTATGGGTAGAAGGATCACACGATCGGATTATCACCGTACATTTCATGAATTCGGATTCATACAAGGTCAATGATGCTTAGCTATACATGATATAAGAGATGTAATCTTATAATCAAAATCTAACATATTCCCAAATGTCATGGGACATGAAGAGGAATTGCTCAAAAGCGATTAAGAGTTTACATGCCTCGTATCAAGCAAGTATCATCATCATCTCAAATAATCCCTTCCGCGCATACAAGACTTCCTAGCACATAACCCTAATCAAGAATTGATTTCCTAAGATTTGAAAGGTTCTATAGAAGCTACTATGCAAAAGCTGGATTTTGGTCAAATAAGGGACCCTTGACACACATCCGATAGGATGCTTCATATACCAACACATGGTACGAGATCAAGGGTGATCACACAGTCCCATGATGGCTTGACCGACCGGGTTGCCCCGAGCCTCCAAGGTCATAGTTCTGTGGAATCGACTGGCTGGACATGCAAGTGAAATGCAACAGGCACACAAAGATTAATTAATTTGATTAAAAGGATATTTTTCGAGTCTAATCCTCAAATGAACCCAAAATCAAAATTCTGGTCTGCGAAACCAGAGATTCTGGGTTCGATCCCCAGCAGAATCGCCAGATTGTGGATATCGTAATTTTTCTCCTTTACCCATAGCTTTTCTTTTAAAATCCTTTTAAATTTCAAATTCAAAACAAATGAGTCGCCACTTAATTTTTTTAAAAGGAAAATTAAGAAACCTATTTAAAGCAACTGATCTTTTTGTGAAACCAAAGATTAAACTAGGTCCGGGGATTATGGAACGAGAAGGGAATGAGCCCATCGGACTCAAACACCCCATCTCGTCCTATCTCGCGATAGGCCTCTACTTAACATCCTTTTAATCCAAGTATTAATTTAAATGTGCCCTCAACTACTATATATGTATAAATTTACATTATAAAAGCATATCTAAAGGGTGTAAGATTGCAAGTGATAAAATATCATTAAAAAAAACCACATAATTGAAGTAGCAAGCAATATGATATGCAATAGGGAACAAAGAGAACTTACCTAGGATCCAGTCGTGATATTAAACGTGCAATGCATACAAATGAAAGAAAATCCAAAAAAAGAGTCTCTAATCACATGTATTCACATAAGGCAAGATCCTAATTCTAATGTGTCGTGCATGAGGTCATAAAATTGGTAAAATCAAAGAAAAGTTAAGCTAAGGGAGAGTCGAAAGGTCATACCTCATCAGCGCTACAAAACAAGGGTTAGTCCACATGATATACATCATGCAAAATTGAATAATGATCCTAGGCCTCTAACCTAAATCTATCAAATGTAATTAACCTAAAGAGAACGAATCCTAATTATGAACGTCCAGTCACATGGATGAATGTAAACAAAAACAAGAAGAGATCGTGAAGTACTTATTGATTTAGGTCACTTAAACTTTAAATTCAAGCTTAACTAATCATTATTGAAACATGGTTTGAACCTTAACTCATGAAAATATCATCTAAGCCATTATTTATAAGATTGATCAAAATTGTTACAGAATTCTGAAAATTGCTGAGAGCAAATCAGAACTTCAAAGAAATACAAAGCATGATTCCTGTGGTTTGATCTTGATTCATTTTGGACACAAGATGCCTCTATGTGTCTAGTTTTTAACCCAAAAAGAAAAATCAAAGTTTCAACGGTTAGATCTCCGGGAATTGGACAAAAACCAAACATCACTCTGGATTCTACAACCCTCTGTCCAGAGTTCTTGCACGATTTTCTAAAAATAGTAAAAAAAAATCATAAATGATTTGTTCTTTTTAGGGTAGCTTCCTAACACATTAACCTACTTTGAAAATTTTATTTTGGGTCAAAAGTGTTTGATTAAGGTTCTGATTTGCTTATTTCAAAAGAGTGTTACTGTTTTGAAACTCTGGACAGATTATAGTTGTTCCACAAAACCCTTGATCAAACCACTCAAAACATGAAACTACCTTAAAACAAAAATTACAGTGGTAGAACTTTGAGTTATAAAAACTTTCCCGTTGGTTTCATCCCATTCCAACGGTTCGATGTTCAACTAAAAATCTATTGTCAAAAACAGATTGTGAACTCACTGCATATTGGGTTAATTCACTTTATTCTCATCAACTTAGACAAATAAGCCATGGAATTAGGCTTGCCTAAAGCTAACTCTCCTACCATTTTATGGTCATTGGAGACTAAAGATATTCATATTAGTAAATTTCAAATAAGTATGGGAGAACTTCATGAAACTTAGTCATAATAAACCTCAAACCATGAAGGTAGGTTTGGGTCCATTAGCTAAATATTCTAGTATCAACCTTAATCCCCTCATGAATCATAAGATTATAAAGAGATTAAGGGTTTTCAAACCAAGAGATTCAAGTAAGGCATTGAAAGTCTTATGAACCCAAGGGATGAACATAACAAGTAAAAAAAAAAAAGAAATTAAAGAAGTCAATGCATACTATAATTACATTTGAACAAAGACTAATTATTCTAGAGTTTTACCTCCAAAGTATCCTCAACTTGGTGATTTTGGAGAACTTCCAAAGACTAATCAAGCTCTTTTACTCTAATTCACACAACTCTTTCTTTAAACTACTCTAAACTCACTCCTAATTGTAAAAATTAAGGCAAGGAGAACACTTATATAACCTCTAGATTCAAAGAAAATCCAACCCCTTTACAAGTGAATATGCATCCTCTATTTATAGACAATTTTAGAGGGGTATTTCAGTAATTTCAGGACAAAAATCCCTAATTTAGGCGTCCTTTTGATAGTACAAAATGTGCTGTCTTACAGCTATCTGTTACAAAAATGCGGCACTCAATGGAGATGGAAGCGGCACTCGCTGAATTCCGGAGCGGCACTCAGTGATTGCCGTTGCGGCATTCACTAAATGCCGATGCGGCACTCAATGAATGCTGCGGACAACTCCAAGGACAACCTTTTTTTCCGTAAAAATTTATTTTTTGCTGCACTTGCTGAAATTGGCAGCATTCGCGGAATGCCGTCCAGCAGTCCAGAGACTGCCGCAGCGGCAGCCTGTGACTGCAGTAAATTGGCTCAAGTGCCGTTCTGCCTCTTTTTCCTTTCATTATCATTTTTTGCTTTTTTGTTTAGGTTATAGAGTCTTTTGAAGAGCTTGAATCATCTTTGGAAGTCCTAGGTTAGCTGGACATTGTCATCATCGGATCCTGGAGGTATCACTCCACTTAACTCGACGTTTGGTCAAAATTGGGGTGTCTACAGATATTTAAAGTGAACCTAGGATTGCAATTCACCACTAGCTTCATAATAAGGGTATTTATGCATTCAATTGGCTTATTACATTGGATGATAATGGGGAATTGTAGCTATAAGCCCAATTCCTCCGTCAAGAAGATAACTACAATTCAAGCACCAACATAATTCATCTTCGGTTAGCACGGATTGTCTCAGACTAAACTAGGGTTGCGGCACAATCCGTCTTTCCTAGGCATGAACTATTCGGCTATTTGATATCACAGTTCAATTAACCACATTACATGGAAATAATCCATACAAGCACAGCAAATATAGATCATTAAGCACATCACATTCAAAATAGATCTAAGACAAGAATAAACTTTGAAAGTAACGATTTAATCAATAGAAGTTCGATTTTATTATTTAAAATCCTCGAAACATGTAATCATCATCCATACATAATAAAACTAAAAGAAAAACATAAATAACACCCTATTACTTGACTAGGGTTTCATTGAAACCCTAGATCTTGGTTTAACCGGCCATGGAATCAAGGATTGGCAAGAGGTTGATGGAGCAGGCCATGGGAATCCTGTGTCTTCTTATTCTTCTCCTTGATTTCCTCTCTTCAATGGATGAAGTTTTAGTTATATATGAATGTATCTAATGTTGTGTAAAAAATTGATTTAAAATAGGATTTATATAGAGTTTGGAAGGATTTAGGAAGCTTTCCTAAGCCAAATCGCACTAAAACTGTTGTTTTTTTCGTTTCTGAACGTATTCAGCCAATTCGGATCATACAAGGGTCTTTAGTACCTTGAAATACGCATTTTTTACTTTTACAATGGGTCGCTCGCGTGGGTCATGGGCCCGGTTCGCTCCAGCGACCTGGCCATTTTTTCAGTTTTCTCAGATTTTCTTAGCTTCGCGCACCGATCGTAGAATTGCTATAACTTTTGACTCGGACCTTGTATTGACTCGCCGTTTGTGGCCACGCATCCGTAACTCGAAGATCTACATTTTATGTCTTGAGAAAATTTTCAAATATTAAATATTTCTTGTCAAAAATGCCATTTTTCGAGGCTACTACTACATTCAGCTTTCACCGAAATCACCGTTTGAGCCCAAAATGACTTCCAAAGCCACTAATCATTGGATTTTTGTGCATTTTCAAGTTAAAGCTCCAAAACCTACAAAATATAGAATAATTATTAAAAAACAACTAATAACTGTTGGGTTTGTGCCCTCAAACCATTACTTTATATAGGAGACGTTGACATTTTAATATATGGATATCAGCTTTACATTTTATTATGTAGGTTTCTTTCATGAGATGATTGTTATCCTTAAGTATCATAGTAAGTAATTCATGTATGTATGAGATACATACAAGTGAGATATGAATTGCTATTCTTTGTTACTTAGAACATGTCACAGTGGATGTTGAGACTAGGATATCTCATCAGGTTTACACTGTAGCATGATTAACTACCATTGGATGGAGTGATCAATCTCAAATCACTAGAGTGTAACTCTTGGTTAATATGCTAGTGCTTATAGTGCATTGACGGACCTGAGCTTTCCTATTGACACTCAAGGCTGTCAATCAGTCGATAGGAACTCATAACTTGTATAAGGTACGTGTTCTTAATCTTGAGATGTTTATGAACACAGACTGTGGATATGGCTGCTTTTGACTTACCAATCAGTGAGGTCTATAGAAGATCAACACTTGGGTATCTTGGGTATGTCATATTCATAGGGTTGTGAACATAAATTGTCAAGACAGAATCTACCCTCTGTTTCAGAGTAAGCATTCCCTTGAGAATGTCACCAAGTCGATTACTGAGTACTGCAGTCTTGTTGATAAGAGTTATCAACATGTTTGGTAATCATGAGAGGTGAATGGGACTCAAGGAATACAAGAAGTAATCATGATTCAGGTTGACAGTAACAGTTATCCAACTACCTGAATATAATTACGAATGCTAACGGTAGAGGGACATTAGTACACCATACAAGTCTAGTTATCGCTTCGGATATGTTCTTTTGCGTTGGAGTTCAGTTATCGTTTTATAGTGGAGTAAACGTTAACTGATCAGTCGATTAATTTGCTGATCAAAGAGTTTGGTTATGGGAATTATTCAACTGATCTGAGCCAACAATAAAGAGCCTAGGATGTCCCACTCTTAGCTCCGCTAGGATGCTTGGAAAGGCAAATGAGGATCATGTTAAGACAGGTTCGATCGATCGAAGTTGTCTCGATCGATTGAAGTCTAGACAGGTTCGATCGATTGAAGATGGTTCGATCGATCTAATGTTCGATCGATCGAAACCACTTCGATTGCTCGAAGTCTAGGTCGGTTCTGGGAATCTATAAATAGGGCAGCTGCGTTCTGGAAAAGTGGTTCGTCGTTTTTATTAACCAGACGCTGCTGAAACTGTTTTAGAGTACCAAACCTTCTTCTTCCTCTCTATTAGAGATCCCACCATCTCTAGTCTCTCCGGGAAGCATCCGCAGGAGACATAAGGGTGAAGACAACCTAGTGGAGGTTGCTGCATCACCAAGGAGAAGAAAATCAGAATTGGGTTCAAGACACTAAGGTATAACTCTTGTCCCCTCTTGTACGCATCTATGGAATTGACGAGTAGTAGATCCTGGGATACCAAAAGTTTTTATAACTTGACCTATTTCCGCTGCGCTTTTAAAACTTAATTTAAACCGGTTTTTCCAACAATTGGTATCAGAGCCACGCTCGTTTGGATCTATAGATGCGTTTTTGAAACACTATATTGATTTGCATGTTGATTTTAGAACTGTTTCCAAAACGGCATTGTCACAGATCTATTTCTTCAGTGTTATCGCAGCAAAATACAAATCTGTGATTGCATGGGATGCAAGGCGGGTTCGATCGATCGAACATGTTTCGATCGATCGAACATCCTCTGTACTCGAGCGATCGAACAGTCGTCGATCGATCGAAACCTTCTGGTATTCGATCGAACGAACGAAGTTAGATCGATTGAGACAGATTCTTTGTCAGGTTCTCTGTTTCACAGTTTTAAAGTGTTTTGAAATTAAAACCTTTAATTTTAAAATATTCTGTAAAATTTTCAAATCATTCCGTGAAACAGAATGTTCAAGCGATTGAACAGTGTTTAATCGATCGAAGGTTCGAGCGATCGTACGGTCTTCGATCGATCGAACTGTGACAGAGAAGTAAGATGCTGTTTTAAGTTCTAATTCAGTATGTAAAGAGTTTATATACTGTGTGAATCAATTAAGTGTTTCAACAGTTACATATATTTGTTATGAATGTATGGATGCGTGTACGACTAACCCTTTTGCAGCTAGATTAGTCGCTATCTCCCATGGCACCAAATCATTTGAATATTTGTATTTAAATTGTTTGAGATTGGTGCATGTTGTAATTTAAGTTTGGTTTGGTTTTAAGGCATATGTAAAGGGCGCTGCGACTTCAATCCTACGAAAAGGAAAGTCGCACCGGTTTCCCTAGCCTTTTATTTTGTTGTTATTTCTATTTCTAGATAAATTGTAAACTTCGAAAGAAGTATAGGACAAATGTAATAGAATTAGAAAATCCATGAAGATGGAGCAAGGAGCCGTTGTCCATAAAGATGGAGCTGGAGGCGATCAAACCAAAAAGGAGGTTCTATAGAGATAGAGCCATGGGAGATAGAGGCATTGTTTGAATGCCTATATTTCTTTTTAGTTTTTTGTTTTATGTGCTTGGTTTGTGATTAGCGTATAATACATTGTTGCATGCACTTTAAACAAGTTTTCTAAAATAAAATTCAAAAACCATTTTCAACACATTATTAAACATCGGATGTTTATGGGTAGTGTGTAAAAACAAATTTTTCTTTAAAAGCAAAATCCTTAATTTACCAAATCTAGTGGGAGAGGGTCTTATTTTGACACCCACGATCTTCCATTAACGGTTCATTGTAAGATGAGTTGTGCATTCTGTGTCACCTCGCCAGGGGTGATCATTCCATATGGAGGGTGCATTACTTATTGGTTACTAGATGTGAACTTCTTTTGATAGGATCAATCAGACGTGTTAGAGGGTGACCACCACACGGAGGCGCTACTTGAGACGGTTGTGATTGGATCCTAGTTAATGGTACACACTAGCTAAGCTATGGATAAGGGATCCCACACGGGGCATTGTTCAGAAACTTAGAGATCAAAAGGAATCGGGAGTCATAACTTGTTTTTGCAAGAGTTGCATAGCGGACAAGTCTTGATTAATCGAAAAATAGAAATTTGACCTCCACACGGAGGCTTTATTCTTTTGTTTCGATATTCCGGCGACTTTGTTTTAAAATAAGAGTTTTAAGGATTCTTTTATTTCAAACTGTCAAATCCTGATATCCATATTTATTTTGTTTGTTTGATTTTCAGTAATCATAATGTCTGGATCTGCATTTAGTCCACTTGCCACCATACTCACTCAAAACAAGTTAACTGGAAACAACTACACTGAATGGAAACGTAACCTTGACATCGTGTTAACTGCGGAGGATCACATATATGTCCTCACCACCCCATGCCCCGAAGAACCCGCGGCAAATGCTTCGGCAGCTGCCAGACGCGAGTTCGACAAATGGAAGAAGTCGAATGGAATGGCTCGTTGCTATATTCTGGCCTCAATGGCTAGTGTATTGCAACACCAATTCCAATCGAATGATTCTGCCAGTGACATTATCACATCCCTGAAAAAGATGTTTGGGGAGCATGGCAGGCCTGCCAGACAGGTAGCCATGCAAAAGATAATGAGTGCAAAGATGTCAGAAGGGACTCCAGTCAAGGAACATGTTTTAAAAATGATTGGTTATTTAAACGAGCTCGAGACCCTAGGTGCCAACATCGATGCACAGACCCAAGTTGATATGGTCCTTAATTCGCTGTCGCCTTCATTCGCTCAATTTAAACTTAACTATAATATGAATCAAATGAATTTCTCAATGAGCAAATTGATGAGTTCTCTTTTGGCAGCGGAAGGGGTGATCAAACCTGGGGTCAACGTTTTGAACGTTGAGAAAAGCGCTTCCTCCTCCCGATCTGTGCCGAAAGGAAAGAAAGGGAAGAAGAAAGCTAGCACTGGTGGTTCAAGTGTTGGACCAGTCCCTAAGATTGCAAAATCTAAGGGAAAAGGTAAGGGCAAAGGGAAGGTGGGTGGCCAAGGCAAAGGAAAGTGTTTCCAATGTGGTGAGAAGGGCCACTGGAAGAGGAACTGTCCAGAATTCTTAGCTACAAGAGTTCAAGGTATGATTGAATCACATGTGATTGAAGTAAGTTTTATAACGGATACTTCAAACACTTGGTGCATTGATTCTGGTTCGACTAACCATATCTGTAATTCATTGCAGGGGTTCAGATCAACCAGGAGGTGCAATGATGGGGAAATCGTACTTACTCTAGATTCTAGCGCAACCATTTCTGCGGTTGCTATAGGAGTCGTAGTTTTAGAATTTCTAGACAATAAAATTTTGATTTTATCAGATGTACTTTACGTCCCTTCAATGAGACGTAATTTAATTTCAGTTTCTAATTTATCGAATAATGGTTATTCTTTTCATTTTGGAACTGAAGTTGTGATTAAAAGAAATAATTCTTTTATATGTTCTGGTGTTAAATCAAATGGTTTGTATATGATTACTCCCAATATTTCTAAAGACTCTTGCATGGAACTTAATAACTCAGTGGTTAATATACCATCTAAAAGAAAGAGACCTTCCACTAATCCAACAAGGCTTTGGCACATGAGGCTTGGCCATATCAATCTAAATAGGATTGGCAGACTAGTCAAAGAAGGGATCTTAGGCGATTTGGTTCTCGAACCAATGGAAGCCTGTGAGTCTTGTTTAGAGGGTAAGATGACCAAAAGGACCTTTCCCGCAAAGGGCAATAGGACCAATGCATTGTTGGAATTAGTTCATACTGATGTGTGTGGACCAATAAATATTAGAGCAAGGGGTGGTTATGAGTATTTCATAACATTTACTGATGACCACTCTAGGTATGGATATGTGTACCTAATGCAGTACAAGTCTGAAGCCTTTGAAAAGTTCAAAGAGTTTAGGACTGAAGTGGAGAAGCAATTGGGCACACATATCAAGGCCATTCGATCTGATCGAGGTGGCGAGTACCTCTCTAATGAGTTTATTGATCACCTCGTACAGAATGGGATTCTGTCACAGTTGACTGCACCTGGTACGCCTCAGCAGAACGGTGTAGCGGAGAGAAGGAATCGGACTCTTTTAGACATGACTAGGTCGATGATGAGTTATTCTGAGTTGCCATTATTCCTTTGGGGTTATGCTTTGGAAACCGCTGCTTACATACTAAATCTAGTACCAAGCAAATCTGTTCCAAGGACACCACGAGAGATGTGGATTGGACGCAAGCCTTCTTTGCAACATCTCCGGATATGGGGGTGTCCGGCACATGTGCTGAAAGGAAAGATAAGCAAATTGGATTCTAGATCGGAAGTATGTTACTTTGTGGGTTATCCAAAGGGTACTTATGGATGGTATTTTTATGATCCAAGGGAACAGAAAGTGTTTGTTAGTACAAAAGCTATTTTCTTAGAGGATGATTATATCATGAACCATAAACCTAAGGGAAGGATAGATCTTAGAGAGATAGAAGGAGAGCCCTCAGTCCAACCCGCAGTTAATAACGATGTAAATCAGGAAAACACCATTTCTTCACCTATTTCCGCACCGGTACCTCGTCGTAGTGGGAGGATGATCAGCCAACCTGATAGATACATGTTCTTAGGAGAAGTTTTTGAAGCTGTCTCCATAGAATCTGAATCTAATCCTGTCACATACGAAGAGGCAATGGCTGATGTTGATTCAGCTCATTGGGTTAAAGCTATGAAGGCTGAATTGGAATCTATGGATTCCAATCAGGTCTGGGATCTTGTAGAACTTCCAGCCAATATTAAACCCATTGGCTGTAAGTGGGTCTACAAGAGGAAAAGAGGATCTGATGGAAAGGTTGAGACCTTTAAGGCTAGGCTTGTAGCGAAAGGTTATACTCAGAGGGAGGGCATTGACTATGAGGAAACCTTCTCGCCGGTGGCCATGCTCAAGTCCATTAGGATACTCTTATCCATTGCTGCATGCCTAGATTATGAGATCTGGCAGATGGACGTCAAGACTGCATTCTTGAATGGCAATCTTGAGGAGGACATCAATATGCAACAACCAGAAGGATTCATAGCTGGTCGGAAAGGTAACTTGGTATGCAAGTTGCAAAAGTCCATTTATGGGCTTAAGCAGGCATCCAGGAGTTGGAACATCCGATTTGACCAAGCGGTCAAGTCGTTTGGTTTCATACAGAATCTGGATGAACCTTGTGTATACAAGAAGAGTGAAGGAAAAGTGGTGGCCTTTCTTGTGCTTTACGTTGACGATATTCTACTCATTGGGAATGATGTAGCGGCATTATCAACTATCAAGGTTTGGCTAGCTAGTACTTTTGATATGAAGGATCTAGGAGAGGCGAGCTATATTCTTGGGATAAAGCTCTTTCGGGATCGCAAGCGAAAGATAATGGGATTGTCTCAAGCTGGTTATATCGATAAGGTGCTAACTAGGTTTTCTATGGATAATTCGAAGAAAGGTTTGTTACCTTTCAGGCATGGTTTAGCGTTCTCCAAGGACCAGTGTCCAAAGACACAGGTGGAGAGGAATTGCATGGCAGGAATTCCATATGCTTCGGCAGTTGGAAGTCTCATGTATGCGATGTTATGCACTAGACCAGATATCTGCTTTGCCGTTGGCATGGTCAGTAGATATCAATCGAATCCTGGTCCAGAGCACTGGACAGCCGTTAAGCACATTCTTAAGTACTTGAGAAGAACTAAAGATTATATGCTTATGTACGGCGGTAGTGAGTTAATTCCAGTAGGATATACTGATTCAGACTTTATGTCAGATAAAGATTCGAGGAAGTCGACATCCGGTCATCTCTTTACCTTGGGAGGTGGTGCTGTTAGTTGGAGGAGCATTAAGCAGAAATGCATTGCAGACTCAATTACAGAAGCTGAGTATGTGGCTGCTTGTGAAGCCGCAAAGGAAGCTGTTTGGCTCAAGAAGTTCCTTATGGAACTCGAGGTGGTACCAGCGTCGCTGTTGCCTATTACGCTTTATTGTGATAATAGTGGGGCAGTGGCTCAGTCCAAGGAGCCAAGGAACCACGGAAAGGGAAAGCACGTAGAGCAGAAATATCATCTTATCCGAGATATTGTTCAACGTGGAGATGTGACAGTCACCAAGATTGCCACCGCTGACAATCTTGCTGATCCGTTTACAAAGGCCTTGCCACAGAAGGTCTTTGATCGTCATCTAGATAGTCTAGGTCTCAGATGTAATCCTGTATGGTTGTGAGTGCAAGTGGGAGTTTGTTGGGTTTGTGCCCTCAAACTATTACTTTATATAGGAGACATTGACATTTTAATATATGGATATCAGCTTTACATTTTGTTATGTATGTTTCTTTCATGAGATGATTGTTATCCTTAAGTATCATAGTAAGTAATTCGTGTATGTATGAGATACATACAAGTGAGATATGAATTGCTATTCTTTGTTACTTAGAACATGTCACAGTGGATGTTGAGACTAGGATATCTCATCAGGTTTACACTGTAGCATGATTAACTACCATTGGATGGAGTGATCAATCTCAAATCACTAGAGTGTAACTCTTGGTTAATATGCTAGTGCTTATAGTGCATTGACGGACCTGAGCTTTCCTATTGACGCTTAAGGCTGTCAACAGTCAATAGGAACTCATAACTTGTATAAGGTACGTGTTCTCAATCTTGAGATGATTATGAACACAGACTATGGATATGGCTGCTTTGACTTACCAATCAGTGAGGTCTATAGAAGATCAACACCTGGGTATCTTGGGTATGTCATATTCATAGGGTTGTGAACATAAATTGTCAAGACAGAATCTACCCTCTGTTTCAGAGTAAGCATTCCCTTGAGAATGTCACCAAGTCGATTACTGAGTACTGCAGTCTTGTTGATAAGAGTTATCAACATGTTTGGTAATCATGAGAGGTGAATGGGACTCAAGGAATACAAGAAGTAATCATGATTCAGGTTGACAGTAACAGTTATCCGACTACCTAAATATGATTACGAATGCTAACGGTAGAGGGACATTAGTACACCATACAAGTCTAGTTATCGCTTCGGATATGTTCTTTTGCGTTGGAGTTCAGTTATTGTTTTATAGTGGAGTAAACGTTAACTGATCAGTCGATTAATTTGCTGATCAAAGAGTTTGGTCATGGGAATTAATCAACTGATCTGAGCCAACAATAAAGAGCCTAGGAGGTCCCACTCTTAGCTCCGCTAGGATGCTTGGAAAGGCAAATGAGGATCATGTCAAGACAGGTTCGATCGATCGAAGTTGTCTCGGTCGATTGAAGTCTAGACAAGTTTGATCGATTGAAGATGGTTCGATCGATCTAATGTTCGATCGATCGAAACCACTTCGATCGCTCAAAGTCTAGGTCGGTTCTGGGAATCTATAAATAGGGCAGCTACGTTCTGGAAAAGAGGTTCGTCGTTTTTATTAACCAGACGCTGCTGAAACTGTTTTAGAGTACCAAACCTTCTCCTTCCTCTCTATTAGAGATCCCACCATCTCTAGTCTCTCCGGGAAGCATCCGCAGGAGACATAAGGGTGAAGACAACCTAGTGGAGGCTGCTGCATCACCAAGGAGAAGAAAATCAGAATTGGGTTCAAGACACTAAGGTATAACTCTTGTCCCCTCTTGTACGCATCTATGGAATTGACGAGTAGTAGATCCTGGGATACCAAAAGTTTTTATAACTTGACCTATTTCCGCTGCGCGTTTAAAACTTAATTTAAACCGGTTTTTCCAACAATAACTACATGAAATGGCTAACAAAGCGTAACTTTAAGACTATGAACGGCAACTATTTGTCGCCGATCAAAGTGATTAACTCTTTGCTTTCCTCATTACTAAGTGTGGAGCCAATAGAAGCATTTTGTGGATTATCTTCATTCCCTAAATTAATCTTTAAAGTGCTTTTAATGATTTTACATGCAGATTCATTTTCTTTTTCAATTAATTTTTACAGTTTATCAGGTATTTCATCACATTCATAGCATGCATCACAGTTATTTTTATGCGTGGTCGAGTAAGCAGAATCAGTCACATTTTCATTGATTTTCTTGGGAGATATTACAACAAACATGGAAATTGAAAGACGCCTCATCTGGGCCATTATAGACTCCGGGTGAGGGTATCGCTAGATTCGAACACCCATTCTTTCTCGCTTTCTCCTCCCATTTCAACGATGAAGCATTCCTCTCGATCCTATGTCTTAGTAACCTCTTCCATTTCTTCTTCCCCTGGTTTTTCTTCATATTCTGACTTTTCCCCCTCTGCTTTATTCTCCTTGTTCTTTTCTTCATCTAGGCCTTTCCCATCTTCATCCACAATCTCCCCAGGATTACCCTTTCCGATTCCTCTGTGTTCTTCTTCTAGATGGTCTTTCATTGCCAAGCCATCCAAAGCACAGACCCAATCTTGGGTAATAGTTGATTTTGCGGGCACCTGAAGGTAAGGATCTTCATAATCAGAGAAGTCATGTGTAAAGAATATCTCGAACCCCGGCTTCACACGCTTATACATACTATCCACCCACGGCTCTGGGAAGCCGCAGAACGAAAAATCTTCCCCTTCCTTAACAAAATACCCATTTAGAGTCTTCAAATATAGCTCTATTGGCGCATCGGCCGCTTTCTTCTTTTTCCTCACTTCCTCCTTTGTTGGCTAATATCCTAACCTATGAGTGTGGGTTTGTGAGATGATGTTTGGAAATTCTGGCAACCCTTGGTGCTTCTTACCCAAACCCAACCCTGGGAAAAACCCCATTTTTCTCATAATTCCAGCTACCAATAGACTTGCATATTGGTCAAAATAAAGCGACAGGAACTCCCTTGGTTTACTACCTTCTACCATGTTAATGAATTTGAAACCACCCAAGCTCGCTTTATCTTCTTGTATCTGTACTTCCAAGACGGGAGCACTAGATGATGCTTCAGATGTATGAGTCCAACTGTCTCCCAGAATCTCATAAATTTTATTTTTCCAAATGTACTTAACCTTTTGATGGACAGTCGATGGGATGGCACCCAAGCCGTCTAACCATGGCCTTCCTAGAAGCAAATTAAAGGATACGGGAATATCAATGATCTAAAATTTCCCTTTTTTTGCTGCCCCGATGGAGAGGTTTAGAAAGATGATCCCCATAACCGCTCGCTGAGTGTTGTCGTAGGCCCTTACTTTTTGCTCTGATGCAATAAAGGTTGACTCATCAAGTCCCATTCTTCTGGCTGTTCGAAATGGTCATACATTAAGTGCAGACCCGTTGTCAACAAGGCAAGCAGGCAAAGAGTTTCCCAAACATTCAACCATGATATGTAATGGTTTATTGTAGGCAGGGCCCTCGGGAGGTAGATCAGCTATGGTGAATGAGATGCCAGAAATCGGGCTTTTGTTGATCATCCCAACAAGATCCTCAGGAGTGATTTCTAGGGAGACAACTGACTGATTGAGGGCATCAAGGACCGCCTATCTGTGATGCTTAGAAGCGATTAGCAACCCCCAAATAATGATATTTGTTTGTGTCTTTTTCATCTATTTTCAGACCCTATCTTCCTCATCTTCTTCTTCCAACTTGCCTTCTCCTCTTCCCAAATCTTGACCTGGATGGTCTTCTTCCAACTCATGCAGCTTAAAGTGTCTTCCAGACCTAGTCAAATGGCTAATTCCTTCTTTTACCCATAAGTTATCTTGTTCCCCAGTTTCTTCCGAGCCCTTTTTCTCTCCTTTGTCACTATCATACCATAAGTCTTCTGTCTGATCGATGCTCTAATCATCTTCACACCAGACCGAATTATGCATCTCTAAGGCCCACCATTCCCAAGCAAAATCTTTCCCTGACTGTTTCCCGATCATGTAAACTGACACATCTTCTAGCGATTGATGTCACTTCCTTGTTTCCCCAATTTTGGTAATCAAAACAGACGAGTCAAACAAAGTTTCCTCTATCTCCAAGAAACAAATGCCTAGTGGTGGTGATACTGCTTGGTGATTCGGTAGCAGGTTCTTGGTGACATTTGGCGAGTTAGCTGGAGGCTCAGATATTATTTTCATGTCTATCAGATTTTGAATTTCGTGTCTCAACCTTAGACATCGATCAGTGGAATGCCCTTGCTCTTGATAGAATTTATAGTATAGATTAGTTTTGAAGTTCAGAGGGAGTGGGTTTTGCCTCTGTCGTGGTTCCAATAAGTGAAGATGCCCCTTAGCTAGTAGCCTATCAAGAGCCATAGATAGAGATACCCCTAGCTCTGAAAACTTTCTTAATGGCTTATCCATCCCTCTTCTCAGGTACCTTTTTGTTACATCTACTTCTTCTCTGGTTCACTTAACGCATTCACATCTGTTGCTACATGATTCCCAGCGTTTCTTCCGTAGAACGGTATCCTAGAGCGGTGCCCCTGAGATTTTCTTTCTTAATCCTCCCATCTTTGATTGCATCTTCTATTCTGGTTCCAATCTCAAATAATTCTGTAAAGGTATGGATGCAATGGTACATGAGCTTCTCCTGATAAATACTCTACAGATTCTTGACCGTAATCCGAATTTGTTCTTTCTCTGAAGGTCGTAATGTCATTTTAGCGGCCTTTCCTCTCCAGTGTGCCAAGAATTCGGCAAACGATTCTTTATTCTCTTGCATGGTCGTCTCTAGATCCCTTACAGTCACATCGAGTTCCTAATTGTACTTGTACTTGGTAACAAAAGCTTTTACTACTTCCTCCCATACACGACTTTTGCTTGGCTCCATCGTGAAGTACCAGAATAAGGCTGCCCCCAGTCAAATTCTGCTGAAATAACATGGCCATCATAGCAGGACTTAGGCCACTTGGTTGAAAAGCCCCAATGCACATTCTTGCATGATTTCTAGGATTACCAGAGCATTCAAATTTGTCAATCTCAGGCATCTTAAATTCAGCCGGCAATTTTTCCTGAGTTCCTTCAAACAGACCCTCCAACTCTACCAAATAACTGTCAAACCCATTGGACTTGCGGACGACTTTTTCTAACTTTTCTACTTTTTCTTTCATCTCGATATTCTCTTTCTCATCCTTTTCAACTTTCTCTCTTTCTGCCCTATTTGCACCAACTCTGGGTTGTTCCAAATCCTCATACCAATCATCTTTCCCATTTCGAGCAATCGGTGGAGGATCAATTATTAGTGGATCAACTACAGGCTTTTGGCCAGTCAGTGTCTCCAACATTATCATCATTTGATCCACTCTTTCTTTTAACTGAGCTACTTCTGCGGTGTTTTGTCCCTAATCCATTTCTCTCTCTGGCTTTCTTCTCACTAACTTCGCAGCTGAATCCCTGACCCAAACTGTGCTTGTTGCTAGTTCTATCTTTCACCTACATCCATACTTTACTATTTTAATTTTGGTTCATTTTTTAAAGAGAGAATTTACCAATTAATTTTACCAAATGATATTATGATACTTGGATGGTTCATATGTCACATAGATGCGATGCATATGTGTGTGTGTGCCTATTCTATATGCCAAAGGAAAGAAAGTCCTAATCCTAACACATAAACATATAAGCACATAAAATCCTACTCCATGTCAAGTGTGCTAATTTCTTCCTTCATTATGATCCTCGCTACCCTTTCAATGATTGGGTGTTTTATTTGGAAAGTGTTTCTCGGATGATAAAATGTTTCTTTGAGCATTTTGAGGATACTTAAACATTCCTTTGAGATTTTTGTTTTGAAAATAATTCCCAAGACCCTTTTTTATTTCCCTTTAAGGATGTTAAAACATTTAATAAAAATGATCGGGTCAAAGCTTTACTTTGAAATGCATTTTGAAAAGTGTTTCTTTCAAAAACAATTCCGGAGAATTTTTTTGGATGATCGTGTGAGAACACATCTTAACAACAATTAGTTTGGAGCTTTAATCAAAAAGTAAACTCCAAAGGCCTTTTGATTTTGAAAGGGTGTTTGAAAACTTTGGAATGAAGTTTGGCAAAAAATATGTTCGCTTTCAAAGATGAATTTAAAATTCTTTGGGTAGTAGGATCACATGATCGAATTATTACCGTACTCTTCATGGATTCGGATGCATACAAGGTCAATGATGATATAAGAGATGGAATCTTATAATCAAGATTTGGCATGTTCTCAAATGTCATAGGACATGAAGAAGGAATTGCTCAAAAATGATTAAGAGGTTACACATCTTCATCAAGCAAGAGTAGTCATCATCTCAAGTAATCCCTTCTGGGCATACAAAACTCCCTAGCATATAAATCCCAATCAAGAATTATTTTTCAAAGATTGAAAGGTTCTATAGAAACTATTGTGCAAAGGCTGGGTTCTGGTCAAAATAAGGGACCCTTGACATATACCCGATAGGATGCTTCATATACCAAAACATGGTACGAGATCAAGGGTGATCACACAGTCCCATGATGGCTTGACCGACCGGGTTGCTCCGAGCCTCCAAGGTCATAGTTCCATGCAATCGACTGGCTAAACATACAAGTGCAATGCAACAGGCACACAAAAATTAATTAATTTGATTAAAAAGGATGCTTTCAAGTCTAATCCTCGAGTGAACCCAAAATCAAAATTCTGGTCTGCGAAACTAGAGATTCTGGGTTCGATCCCCAGCAGAGTCGCCAGATTGTGGATACCGACATTTGGGCCCACTTTTAATTTTTTAACAATTTTCATTTTCAAAGACAAAGAGTCGCCACTTAATTTTTAAAGGAAAATTAAGAAACCATTTTAAAAGCAAACTGATCTTTTGCGAAACCAAAGATAATCTTGGTCCGGGGATTATGGAATGAGAGGGGAAGTAGCCCGGCAAATTAAAACACCCCCTCTCATCCTATCTCGCGATAGGCCTCTACTCAACATCCTTTTAATTGGATTATTAATCTAAGCATGCCCTCACCTAATACATATATATATAAATATACATTACACAAGCATGTTGGAAAGGGTGTAAGCTTGCTAACGATAAAATAGCATTCAAAATCATGTATTTTAATTAGCAAGCAATATGATATGCAAATAGGGAACTGGAGAACTTACCCTGGATCCCGCCGCGAATATTGAAAATGTGCAATGCACACAAAATAGAAATCTTAAGAAAAGATCTCTAGAAAATATATACACATAAGGCAAGACCCAATTCTAAGGTGTCACACATGAAGTCGAAAATCAATAAAATCAAAAAGTGATATAAACTAGAGAAGAGATGAGAAGTCATACCTCCAAAGCGCTACAAAACAAGGGTTAGTCCACATGCTTTAGACAAATATATAATATCAAATAATCATTCCTAAAAAAACATCTAGCTTAAATCTATTAAGTAGAAAAAGAATTGATATAACTATAAGTTCCTTTTAACTAGTTGGAAACATAGCACCTCTAAGATATGCAAGTCTCCACTAGGAGCCAATGTAATGTCCGTATAGGGATGCTATAATCCCAACATGATCATAAGGAACCCATGGTTATGTTCAATTAGGTTCAACTAAATCCAACTCTATCCGTGAATTAATTCTAATCATAAGCATCAATGAACATGAATGAATGCATGGACATGAACAAGAATGAGATATGAACTTATTCATTGATTTGAATCACTTAGCCTCTGGATTTAAACTTAATGAACATTATTTAAGACATGGTTAAGATCTTAGGACATTAGGAGTCCATTAGATTAGAGTTATTCAAGTTTTATTAAAACAGTGACAGAATTGTAAAAATTACAGAGAGCAGACTAGGCTTTCAAAAGTAGAAATAAAATAATTTCAACAGTTGGATCTTAATGATTTTTTATTATGTTATGCCTCTGTGAGTCTAGTTTCTAACCCAAAAAGTAATTCAAGGATCCAACGGTTGAATCTCTAGGAATAGTGTCATAACCAGACATCACTTAGGAATCTGCAATCTCTTCTTCAAATTCTTATAACCTCAGGGAATTCTCACTTGTTGGGTGAAGATCTTCCAAATTCTTCAATCTCTTCTTCAAATTCTTCAAAGTCTTTTCAAGAACTCCTTATGTTTTTTCTCAATTCTCTCTCTAAATTCAATGTATCAATGGAGGATGGTGGAAGAAGAAGATCTCCCTAATGTTGGTAAAAACCTCTTTATATAGACCTATCTCATAGGGTTAATTGGGTAAATTCGGATGGAAATCTATGTGCAAAGATTTCTTCTAGAACATGTGAGAAAAATAGATTGTTACATCACGCGGCACTCGAAGAGTTGGCTGCGGCACTCACGGAATGTCGTTCCGGGACTCACTGAGTACTGAGCGGCACTTAGTGAATGCCGCCACGGCACTCAACGAGTGCCACCAGCTTTATCGCGTGTCGTGGCTAACTTAATCCCCTTTCTTTTTTATTTTCAAAATACATATTTACTAAATACTAATATACATTATCAAACTATATTAATATGCTAATATATTTTAAGAATCTTGTACTACTATATTAATATACTTTAGTAAACTATACCATATACTAATATACTTTAGCAAATTATGCTAATATACTAGTATTACTAGTATATGCTTTATATACTTAATAGATTATACATATATGTACATTTTCTTCTTCTTTTTTCTCCTTTCTTTTTCTCTCAAGATTTTATTATATACATTTTTTAATTTTGAAACTAATTTCCAGGCTATCTCTCTAACATGTTCCCGGGTCTTTTCGATCACCCAATTCTCCTCTTTTCCCCTTATTTTTGAAAACTTAATTTGAAGAATCTTCGAAGGGCTTGAATTCTTTGGAAAAATCTTCAAATTTTACCGATCATTGTCATCATCGATCTTCAGAGGTAACCAACCCTGGATTCAACGGCTAGTCAAAATTAGGGTGTCTCTAGTGGTTAGTCGAGGAGACTTACCTTGTTATATTGTCACACATGTTTGAGTGGACCGCTGTGGTCCAAGTAGTACTGTCAAATCAATGGTTACAACTTATAGTGCTATTGCGGCCCCGTTAAGGTGATGATAGCTCAAGTACCCATTTGAGTAAATATGGTCAAGTCACACGAAGTAGTGGTTTACAAGCTATTGCGGCCCCGTTAAGATGGTGATAGCAAGATAATCCAACCAAGTCTGGAATACGATGGTTACCACTTCTAATGCTATTGCTGCCCCCGTTAAGACGACGATGGCGCTTTAACTATTCTATTCCCTAGTGAAGGTCACGAGGATCTAAGACTAAAGTGAGTACAATCTTTTAAACCAAAATTGCTATTACAGCCCCTGTCAAGGCAGCGATAGCAATGTGATCATTTCATTCTAAGCTAACAGCATTACACTGGTAATGTAACAAGGTACACGATCCAATTGTGGTGTCTGAAATATAAAGTTGATCGAGTAAAGTCGAATATAACAATGATGCATTGTGTCGTTACAATCTCACTCACTCATATGAACACAGTCAAGTCGTAATGTCAAAGTTGATGTATGTGTGGTTAGTCAAGGAAACTATTTGCCATAAAATATTCTGATGTGCATGTGTTGGGCGTCCAGAGTCCACGTAGACTCGAAGCGGATTGTGATATCCTGATCTGAATTTTAATTCAAATGATGGTCATTAACATTGATGAATGGGTCTTAACTCTACTCTGATGCACGCAAGCAAATTACAAATGAGCACAAAAAAAGAAACAAACAAGTTTATAAACTTAAAGTACCTCCAAGAACATCATCTTCTTCATTGATTGAATTAAAAACTATTTACAATCACTCCACAAGAGAATGGAAATACTCACAATCACTCAAGGATAATGGTAGAAATGCTTAAGGAAAAAAAAAAACAAATCTTCCAGAGCAGAAGTGGCGTATGTGTTAGCCACCCCCCCCCCCCCCCTCAAATGTTGCACACCCTGCCCTATTTATAGGCCTTGAGTGAATAACCGTTCATGTTAGTGGGGTTAGTGGGTGGTGGCCCCTAATTTCTAGGCATGAACAAGTTACTACACCCACTTTGTCCCATGATTAACTCCCATGATCTATTTCGTGATCCTAGTTCTGCCACGTTACCCCTTTATGCAACTGCCTTTCTACCAGCTCAGCATAACCTATACACGTCTTTATCTATGCTCAACTGCCTAAAAGGCCCTGTAAATATACCCCAATTGACTGATTACTCCTTCTCTGAGCAGCTTGACTCTCGTTGGCTGATAGATCTCGCTCTTATCCTTCATAGGAAGTCTACAAGTATCCATCGGTCTTGGTGACCGATGTCTTCATTTGACTCAACCATCCCAAGGGTTCTTTGCTAATTATTCTTCAAGCTCGATATTACATGTTCTCGCTTACCTGCTATTGATCATCATCCTTTGGTCTTGCAACTATAGAACAAATACGGGTTATCATCAACCTTACATGTTGAGGCTGAGGTATCTTTTAACCGATATCATGGCATCCCTGCTCCTACTTTGCAACCTCGATTTTACTTGCTGGGGGCTAAGGTTTCTCTTAGATAGCCCAGTGCCATCCTATTCTCGATCTCAACACTAATATTTATGTGGTAGATGTATCATCCTTCTCCAAATAGGTGGCATCAATATCGGTCTCCTCGTGCTTGGGCTTTATTATGTCCATCTTCCTACTTGCTCCTATGATGACATCACTAAACCACGTGACTGTGATGTGCCCTGGGAAATATCAAATTAGGGAGTAAATAATGCCCCTAAACATTTTGTCAAATGTTGCGCATCAGTTTGATGAGACGTTTGAAATTCACATTTATTGCTACTACTTACAATGACGGCATAGTTCCACGTGTCATTACCCTAGTAGCTCCTATTGCCTCGATTCACGAATCAAGGCGTGCCTCTTGAGAATCTGTTCCCTTATCATGATGACCCCCTTCTCCTTTTCCTATATAAGCCACACTTTCTTGTTACTTTCCACTTTCTTTTGCCCTTAAAAACTTTCTTGGAAAATCTTTGCTTCTTCCACAAACAAATCTTCTATGGCTTCCTCTTCTGCAACCAGTGCTTTTCAATCTGCTGGTACAACTTCTTCTTCTCCTTCAGCAGCAGATAAAACACCGGCTACAAAATCCACCAATGCCACCGCCGTAAAACAGGCTATTGATGTCATTCCAAGGTTGATAAACCCTCAAGTATTCATTCCTATGCCTTCTGGTTCTTCAACGGGACTTGGTCTTGCCTTTCAATCTCTTCCCCCTCCATCTTTAGATCCCTATTTCCCCTTGGTTGTAGTAGATAATGAATTTCTTTACCAATTACCTTCTTTTGATTGGGGCTCATAGTATACTCCTTCAAATCCTTTGAGAAATTGGCCCATCCCATCTACTGACTGGATTTCTTGGGTAGATCGAGTAGTAGAGGTAAAAAAAGGACTTATGGAGGGCCCTTGACATATACGATGCTATTATGCTTAGCCGAGAGAGGTTCTTCCTTGATAAGCCTCTCTTTTTTTCTTCTCTCTTTTTCTGGTCGACCTCGGCCAACGCCTTCTTCTTTCGTTGCAGCTCTATGAGCCCGAGCATTCAGGATGTCTGTTTTCTCACCGGTCTACCAGCCCATGGTGAAGAAATTACTCCCAACCTTTCTTCCCCACTAGAATTTGAACACCCTAAGACCGATAAGGGCAAGGGGTCTAGGTTCATCACTGCCTTTGGGCAATTCATCTCGACCAGCATGGGACAAGGGGAGGTCACTGACCAAGAGCACATTGCTTTCTTAATCTACTAGCTCAACCGCTTTTCTTTTTTGCACGGCCTCCTATGGGATTATGAAAGAGTATCATCACATCGCCCTGGCTTTAGCCTCGGGCCAAACACTTGCCCTTGGTCCTCTTGTCCTTTCCTATCTTTACCGTAGCATTCTTGAACTCATTTTTTCCAACTTTAAAACTTCACGAGGAGCCCTCTGGCTCCTCCAGTGTTGGCTCCAATCTTATTTTCCAAAAAAAAACCTGGTCAATAATTTTGATCCCACCACTCTCCCTGAACATTCTTCTGCTTTTGCTTTTCATTTTGCCAGATTCGACCCAAAAGGCCTTTCTTTTGATCATCTGTCTTCATTCTTTTATGAACACATGAGTAACCGATTACCCCAATAATATCTTCATTTTCATCCTCAGCTTTGTCTGAGTTGGCTTCTTCATAATCCAGGCCAAGCTCCTGAGGCTGAGCGAGAAGAACATGAAGGCATCTGGGCCAGCTTCTTAGTCGGTCGAGACCTTTTGTACAGTCCTATCATTCCTCAACACAATAATAAGTATGGAGTGGAATATTTCAATGCTCCAGCCCTAGCCCGATAATTCGGGCTTCGGTAGCTAGTCCCTATTCCCCTTTCTGGACTTGTAACCGATCTATGACAGGGCAATCTCCCTTTTCTGATCTGGCCAAGATTAGAAAATGCGAGTCTAGCAATAGAGCTGCCAGAGCTGGATTGAAGTTTTTTTCTTTTCAAGAGCTTCCTTCAACATCCATCGAGTTTGACACTTGGTGGTCCAAAATTATATCAGGCTTGCGTTCTGAGCCCATTTTTTCCATACTTAAATGTATTTCTCCTCCCCTCTCTGAAAAATCTTCTCGTTCCACTAACCCCTTATTGGTTCAGGCTACAGGTCAGAAGAGCAAAGCCCAAACATCTAAAGGTAAAACTGCCTATCAAGTCGTTCTTGCCTATGAGAACTTTTAAAATTCAAATTCGATCCCAGACAGCCCAAGATCATATGGTCTGATATGAAGTGGCATCTGAGAGCGCTTGAGTAGAAACACAAAGAAAGAACTGTAAGAGCATAAAAAAATACTTGCAAACGGCTGATTATTCATCCGTAATCCCTTCTGAATAGTACCTCAAGCCTTTAGAGTGTCAGCCTCCTCCATTACCTGAGGTTGATTTTGCCATTGCCATTCTGATGGAGAAGAAGCAGGCGTCCTTGACAACGGAACCTTGGGAAAGAGTCACTTATACCGGGCTGCATAATTTAGGACTAGTCGATCACTCATCGGCCATCTGGGTTATAGAAATTGGAGAACCAGTTTTAGGTATTTCCCTCTTTATGTTTTTCAATGCTCTCCAATTCTCTAATCGATTATTGTTTCTAATCTTGTTCAGAGGCCCTTCTACTAGAAAATCCCTTTGGCGTGACTGATATAGAGTCGGATGAAGATGTCCCTCTATCTACTCGTAACGCCGGAATATGACCACAGCTATCCTCAAGTCAGGCAAGGTATAGGTTATTTCCTATGCTTTTATTTTTCTTTTATCCATAAATGAGACTGACCTTTCTCTTGTTTGATCATAGGGGGTTAGTGGTCTTCCTTCCAAGAAGACAGGGCAGGCTCAGATGAAGGCCCCCTGTTTCTTGGGCTAAAATGTTGCCGCCTCCGAAGTCACCCCCCCGTCCTATCTCAGCCACCTCATCAGCCACTCCTACCGAAGTCACTCCTCCCATGACCTACGAGCAATTAATTGTCGAGCTTCAATGGCTAAGAGGACTTGATGAGGCCAGGAAAGCCGTATTGAGGGACGCCAGTGATGGCATGACCTCTAACACTGATAGTCCCACTGCTGGTGATACATTAGAGATAGCTGGTGATGAGAGGCCCTTGGGGTCAGATCACAATGATCCCATCAACCTCAGTGATGCTGGGACTCCTTTTGATGCTGAGATTACGATCGAGAAGGATGTCACCGAGCAGCCTCCATCTACCAGTTGCTCTCATACGAAGACATCAACCTTTCCTCCGGTGCCAATACAGGAACCTGTCGTTCTACCCCTACCACCGGCTTTTTCTTATACCAATTCCCCTTCAATTTAGGTAACATGGCTCCCTCCCTTACTATCCCCAAAGTGCTTTTTTCGTAGTCTTTATGCTTATCGAACCTTTATTTGTAGGTTTCCAACTCTCTCCTAATTACTGACTTCAACTCGGTCTCATCCATTAAGGCCTTCTTCGCTCTTCTGAACACTGAGCAGCTCCTTCAAGCCAAACCCATGGTGGCTCAGGCCAGCGCAGCTCCTTCTGCTGCTAAATGTCAAAGGGCCGAGGAGTGATTTAGGACGACGATCTAGCGTAAACTTTCTCAACTCCCAGACTTTGAGGAGTTTTACTAGGCCATGGCCCTTCTGCTTTCTTGCCTGGACATAACTAAAGAAATGAAGGCGCACTTCAGGGATCTACAAGTGAGGCTACTATAATATTTGAACAGGCATCGGGCTGCTACCAAGCGTGTATTAGAGATTAAAGAAAAATCAAGGGTGTGCAAAGCCCAAGTTGATAGTCTAGGGCTTTGCAAGAAGCCATATGAATCCTCTAAGGCCTTGAAGGAATGCCTTCTGTAGGATAAGTCGATGCTCGAGACTGAGTTACACAAAATCCAGGCCAAGCTGGATAATACTGATGCTGGCCTGGCTCTTTCTGAAAAAGCCATTCTCGAGGTTGGTCGAGCTGCCCAGGGATATATAGAGGCCCTGACTAGCACTGTGGCTGATGCAAGTAGGTGGGAGGCTGATAAGGTCAATGCTGAGAAGGAGCTGGAGTACCTGGATCAAGCCTGAGAGGAGCTAAGGTTGAAGTTTGTGAAGAAATAAATGATGGTGTATCTTTTCTTTTTTTTTAGCCGTTTGCTCAAACCACAGCAATACCTTGTAAACTCCCCAAAATATCAATGAAAATTATTTTTATTTACTCAATCTAATTTTGCGGTTTCCCTAAGTGATGGCACATATTGCTTTAAATATTTTCCATTTATCGGTCTTGCATGCATTTCACCATCTAAATCCATTAGCCGATAGGTTCCACCCGTAATGACTGACATTACTTGATATGGTCCTTCCCACTCAGTGGACCATTTTCCATATTAGTCATCTGTTTCACCCAGTGGCAATACAGCTTTCCAAACTAGGTCTCCTTCGCCGAAAGGCTTGTGCTTGACCCTCTTGATGTATGCCTGTGTTACTCGGTTGTTTTGCTCTTTAATGCAGTCGAAAACTTTAAGAACGTCATCGAGCACTTCCAACTCGGCCAACATTTCCTCAGTATACTCTGCTAATTCAAGTTTGAGTTAAAATGCTCATCTCACAAACCGGACAGTAACTTCCATAGGAAACATTGCGCCATGACTATAGGTTAACATAAAAGGGGTAATGTTTGTGGCCAATCTCATAGATGTTCGATATGCCCATAATGCTTCAGACAATAAGTTATGCAATACCCTAGAGTTATCTTCCACCATTTTCTCCACAATTCCTTTGATTATTTTATTCGAGGATTCGGCCTGTCCATTTCCTTGGGCAAAGTATGGAGTAGAATTTAGGATCTTGATACCTCAACTTTCAGTAAATGCTTTAACTTTGTCTCCCATGAAGACCGATCCTTGATCTGTTATAATCATTTCTGGAAGCCCAAATTGGTGAATTATGTGCTCGTTAATGAAATTGATTCACTGATTTGGCTGGCAGAGCTTCTACTAATTTTGTGAAATAATCAGTAGCCACCATAATGAAGCAGTGTTGACCCGATGATGGTGGGTATATTTTCCCAGTCAGGTCCATGGCCCAGCCTCGAAACGGCCATGGTCTTACGATCACCTGCATCTTAGTAGTTGGTACTCGTTGTATTGACCCATGTCTTTGGCAAACCTGGCATCCTTTTGCGTAATCGATGCAGTCTTTTAGCATGCTCGACCAATAGTAATTGTATCTTCTAAGAAGCCACTTCATCTTTGTACCTGCTTGGTGCGCTCCGCAAGTACCTTCATGTGCTTTGGCCATTACTTTCATGGCCTCGGGCTTATCCAAGGATCTTAATAAAACTTCATCCTTTAGGCTTTTCTTGAACAATTACCCATCTAGTAAGACATAGTTGACCAAAGACAACTTTATTTTCCTTACAGTCTGTCTGCTTGGACACAGGAGGCACCTGATTATCGGGACTCTCTTGATCATCCATGATTACCGAGAAAACTTATGTTGTCATTTCTCATTGTTTTACTGATGGTAAGATCCTCCTCTGCACTCTTATTAACTTTTCATTATCAGTCATGTCTAACTTAGTCCCTGATGCTACCTGTGCTATATTGTCGGCCTCGGAGTTATAGGCTCGAGCAATATGATGTACTCTGACATCATCGAATTCTTGTAATAGTTGAAGGGTAATTGAGTTAAAAGGTAACCATTCCCAACTCTTGTACCTGAATTCCCCACTAAGTTGCCTAATAACAAGATTTGAATCACCAATGATATGAATCGCTGATATATTTAATTCGGCCATGATTTCAAGGCCGGTGATTAACGCTCCACATTCAGCTTGGTTACTAGAACACTCAAATTCAAGTTTGAATAAGAAAACCGTCTTTCTCTTTCTCGGTGAAACTACAATTATCCCCGCCCCTGCCCCGTCAGCATTTCTTGATCTGTCAAATATTAACGTCCAAGGGGTTAGAGAAATTGTTGATAATATGGTGGAATCGATTGCTTCATTTAATTTTGGGCTGATATCCGAACAAGGATGATCAGCCAAGAAATCGACAAGGGCATGTCCCTTCACCGATCTCTGTGGAACAAATTGAAATGTGAACTCCATCATAGTCAGAGTCCACTTTCCGATACGCCCACGCATTATCGGTCTTGACAAAATGTATTTAATGACGCCAGTTTGGCAAATCAAATGAACCAACACAGGAAGCATGTATACTCTTAATTTTTGTGAGGCAAAGTATAAGGCTAAGCATAAATTTTCTATCGGCGTATATCTACGCTCAATAGAAGTTAAGACTCTACTCAAGTAATACACACCTTGTTCCTTTCCATACTCATTATCCTATACTAGCATGCATGCGATTGATTCATCTGAGGCCGATAAATACAATTTCAACGGCCTTTTTCTTTCTTGGAGGCCTGATTACTGGTGGTTCAGATAGATATTGCTTGATGGCTTTCAAGGCTTGCTAGTGCTGAGTCTTCCATCTGAATTCATCTTCGAACTTGAGCTTGAGCAGTGGGGACCATACGTGTGTTCGTCTTGCGTAATTTGAGATAAACCTTCGCAAAAAGTTGATCTGCCCGAGGAGCCTTTGGAGTTTCTTCTTGTTCCTCGGGGTCTCAGCTGATTGAATGGATCAGACTTTGTTTTTATCGATTTCAATGCCTCTTTGGTGTACTAAGAAACCAAGAAAGTTTCCTGCCAATATCCCAAAAGCACACTTCAAGGGATTCATCTTCAACCCATGGGCCCTCATTCTTTCAAAAGAACTTCTTAAATCGGCTGAATGCTTCTCCTGCGTGGCCAATTTTACTACTACGTCATCGATGTAAACTTCCATGATTTTTCCTATCATGTCATGGAAAATTGCATTCATAGCTCGCTGATACATTGCTCCAGCGTTTTTCAATCCGAACGGCATCACCACCCATTCAAACGTTCCAATTGCTCCTGGAAATCTGAATGCGGTTTTTGGAACGTCTTCTTCAGCTATATATATCTAATTATATCCTGAAGCCCGTCCATAAAGGACAAAATTTGGTGTTTCGCCACAGCATCAATCAGCTGATCGGCCATTGGCATTGGTATTCATCTTTTGGCATTGCCATGTTCAATGATTTGAGGTAAAAAATGAATATTTATCATGTATTACGTGGTATTTTATGCATACTTTTAGCCCCAAAGTCCCTACATTTAGATGCATTCTAATAACAATGTTCTTTTTATTGTGTTAATGCTAAAACACATGTTTATGCATTGTTTTATAGGTATTAGAATGTAATTCAATGAAGTGGAGCTAAAGAAAAGTGATTCTAGTGAAAGAGAATAATAGAAGCAGCTGAGAAAACACCAATTTTGGCAATGAAGACTTCAGATTTGGAAGATTTTCCTAGAGATATAAAATGTAGATCTTTGAGTTACGGTCGCGTGGCTGCAAACGGGAGGTCAATCCAAGGTCCGAGTGAAAGGTTATGGCCATTTTCCCATCGGTGCGCAGAGTTGTCAAAATCAAAGGAGTTCAAGCCCTTGAGCAGAGTTCAATCGATTGAGACTTCGATCGATCGAACTTAATTTTCATCCAAAAGTTGCGTAAACTCTACAGGAACCCTATATATAAGTCGTTTTGACGGCAGACGAAGGGAGGACGCTCCAGAACGCGAAAAACAGCAGTTTAGGGTAGTTTTAGAGGTAGATTAGGAGTAGGTTAGGTTAGATTCATGTTATTTTTCATCTTTTCCATTGATTTATTGAAGATTGTTGAAGATTCAACTTTATTTCAAGTTATTTACAAGTTTATTTCAGATTATTTACAGGTTTTTCTTATCCTTTTTCTCTGTTTGATTGTTTATTACTTTAGATACTTTGATTACTTTAGTTTGCTACTTCTGTATTAGTTTATTCATGTTTCCATAGTTTAGACGTTGGGAATATGTGTTGAAACATTGATTCCCAACCTCTGCCATGCAATCTTTAGAAACCATGGGCTCGATCGATCGAAGGTATTTCGATCGATCGAACCAGAGCTATAGTCAAGCGATCGAAGGCATTTCGATCGATCGAAGGATGACGCTGTCCGATCGATCGAGAGCGCTTCGATCAATTGAACATGTTAATTCCTGAGATGATTCTTTTAAGTATTCCATGACTTTCTGTTTTAGAAACCTGTCATCAAATTGTCCCTATAAGCTCAGTTTGTCACAACAGTTTTTAGAACTTAAAGCCTTAAGGCTATTTTCTTCAATGACTTTTGAAAACCACTTTGAATGCTAACACCATTTAGAGTGCAAGTAATAACCATAGTTTTAAACCATCTTCTAAGTATTTTAAATCACTTGTGATGATGTAGTCCCAGTCATGAAAGGGCTATTGATTCTATATCTTTAAAAAAAATACAGAATGCTGAAGAGGAATGAACTCCATAGAACATTAATGAGTATGCATGGTAGATGGTTAGGATCAATGTGGATTCTTGTATTTCCAACACCTTTAAATTATTTATTTCATTAGTTATATTTCTTTATGCTTTAGTTTAATATTTAGTTTAATTTAATTGATTAGGATTCATTAGAACCTCCACTCGTATATTAATATTTTCATTTTATTTAGGTTATAACTTAGTAGACATTCTCCCTATTCCTTCCCTATGGGATCGACCTGGACTTCCAGTACTATATTACTTGCACGATCACCTACAATTGGGTGTTGCACAAGAGCGCACAACTTTTTAGTCGTGTCAAGTTTTTGGCGCCGTTGCCGAGGAAGGCAACTAGGCTAGAATTTTACTAAGTTATTTCCAATTTTTCTTATTTTTAAAAAAAAAAACTTTTGGACTTTTTCTCTCACAAGATAAAAAATTAATCAATAAAATTCCTATTTTTTTTTAGTGAATATGTCTTATCCATATTACCCTCCATACAACACAAACACTATGAATATGGACACGTTAAGTAATGAAAACTATCCCCCAAGTTGGCAAGCACCCACATATGACGCGCATTATCAACCTGAGTGCTATCAACCACCACAATGGGAAAACAATAGTGGTAGTCCCCCGTATTATCAAACGTATCAAGAACCTCCACATGAAGAGTTCCATCAATCGCAATGGGGATATAACCAAAATGATAATGAGGAATATAGTAGTAGCTCCCACAATTACCAAACCCACCAAGACTTTCCCTTTGGCGAGTCTTGTCCACAAACACAATGGGATGAGAATTACTACCAACAACAATGAGGTGAAACTTCATATAGTAATAATGAGGAGAATAACCAAGTTAAGGATAATGGTATGTTAAAATTACTATTTAGTGAAATGAAAAGGCTAGATAGTGCACTAGATAAATTAGAAACTAGATATCAACAAGCATATGCTAGCCAACCTTTAGAAGACTATACCAATCCTTCAACACTATAACCTAAATTTCAAGACACAAATAATGGAATGGAATTAGAGGACAATGACGGGTTTATACCGAATGAGGTTAACAACTCACTCGAGAAAGTCATAACTCAACAAGAATTCCAAAACCAAACCATTGGGCATGAAGTTGTAGAATCATCTTCTCCTCAATATGCAACCCCAGACATCAACTCTTTTACTGCCTTGATAAAGTTGCACAATCTCTTTGTCCAGGGCACCTCTATAGATGACATATATAGTGAGGAGAGTTACAAGGATGAGAATGAGGTTATAAAAGATGATGAGAGTTTAGGTGACTCTCTCCCTAACTTTAATAGTGATCCTAGGGAGGACATAATTGAAAAATCTAAATCCTATTTAGATTCATGTGATATTCATGAACCCTCACCTCTTTCGGCCGAAGAGGTGGTGTCACCAAGTTGCCCATCACCTATCCTCTCTATCAATCAAAGCTCTCATCCTGAGCTTGAAAATCATGTGTACCCCATTAATGAACAAATAGAATATGTTGTGGAAGAGGATGGTAAGGATTCTAGCACATGTATTTCGCAAAATTTTATTTTTCAAAATTCTTTGAGAGAGGACTTAGAAACTTTCGGGCCCACATTAGATGATCTTAAACTTCAACAAGAAGCTAGTAATCTGCTAGACTGCTTGACCTTCTTGAGTAATAATGATATTGAGGCCCAAATAGATAGCTTCATCCAAGTCCAGTCCAAATTAATGTACATAGAAGAGAAATCCAATTCATATGATCACCTCTCCATAGATTATGTTCTAGACCAAGAGGAGGGTAGTAAAGCTTCATTAAAACATCACTTAGACCCTGCCCCTTATATCGAACCGTGGCCACCTCCTTGTATTAAAATAGAGGCCGTTATAGGAAATACCAATACCAAAAATTGTTTCTTGCATATAATTCCTAAAAAGTGTGGTATATCTCTTATAACTGTCCAACCAAAATTTGGAGGCCATAGGTTTTGCATCATCTCCTCTGACCTTGAGCCTGACATTAGTTGGGGGGAGTTGCATTTATATGAGGATCCCAAAAGTCTTCTCACTGTTAAATTATTTCATTGGGAGGATCCTCAAAAATTTTGGTTATTAATTTATGATAAAAACCTTGATTAATCGAATTTATTTACTGAGTAGTTCCATTATATTCTCTATTTTTCCTTCTTGCTACTAATGATTTTACAGGTAACTTAAAAAAAATTAGATATTAATGGCTCGAGGTAACATCCTTCCTTCTCTCGCTTTACTTTACATGTCCATGTGCTTAGTTTAGAACATTGGGGACAATGTTTAGTTTTAGTTGGGGGGAGTGAGCCATTGCATGCCTCGTTTCTTTCTTTTTATACTTTAGTGTCATATACCTGCTTAGCAGCACAAGACTCAGTAAATTAAAATTTTAAAATTTTTATTTTAAAAAAAAATATATATATATATATATATAATAAAATGGTTCTTGTATTTCTCTCTTAGTTAATGTAGTTAGTAATGATGCATTAGTGATATTTTCTGTATGTTACTAGTATGTGATACACAATGATAGTTTGTTTACTATCTTAGTTATAGTATGCTTTATGCCTTTTAATCTTTAAATAACTTTGAGCACGTTGTGACAACCTTGAACTTAGCTAAAATGGATTAGTAAGCATAGCTTAGGTGTCTTGAGAGACTGTAGTGGAGATTAATAACCCAAGTGAGCTTTTGTGTCATTCTTTGTTTTTGAGGGTTTTATAAAATTACTCTTACTATTTGAAAAACGTATTAATTCGTTGTAAGTCTCAATTTTCTTCTTCATTTTGACTGATCACTAGAAGTGAACGTTCATGATTTACCAAATTTAGAGCTCTTGAATTTACTGAAATGAATAATCCTATGAACTTAGAAGATGATTTAGGCCATCTTTTGACCATACACGCATAATACAGCTTTGGCATACATCTATGATATTCCTTTATTTCACCCTTTGAGCCTTAGCATATTTACCTTGTCTATACAATCCTAAAGTCAATACCTAACTCGAAATTAGAGTTCAAGCCTCAGTTCTTTATTTAGGTGTGATTGGGATGTGTTGCATTGACAAGAAATTTGTTAGTGTGAATAAGGGAAAGTTGGCAAAAAGAAAAAAAAAAAAGAAAAAGAAAAGCATGAAAAGAAAAAAAAAAGAAGAAGAAAAAAAGTGCCAATGGTTGTTTCAAAAGAAATAAAATAATAATAAAAAGAAGAGTGTGGAAAAAAGAAAAGAAAAAAAAAGAGAAGAAGAAGAGAGAGATTGGAGATGTGGGGAAGTTTGAAAAGTTGTAGTAGACATTCCAATCACATCCTTTGTCCCAATTGAATACCACGAGCCTCTTTCTTCTTAACCTAACACCTCTTTTTCAAAGTCCTAATGATTCTAGGTAAATTGGATCTGAAGTTAAGGTAATGAGAGAGTTCTCCACAGTATCTCGCTCTTCTAGTGAAAAGTATCCTTTCATGAGACTTTATGCACTATAAAATTTTTGTTTTTCTATTTAGATATGAGAAGCATTAGATTCCTCATATTTACTCTTTATAGCTTCCATATCATGAGAGCTAATTATTACACCTAATTCGGAGTGATTTCATCTTGAGAGTGTAATCCCGGTGAGAGTTGACTCAAAATGAACGTCTTGATAGCATCTTAGGTTATGCGAGCTTTGAAATTGAAATTTTGTATTTTGGTTGTCCATTCACACACGCACTTAAAGATTAATAGGTATCGAACATTCTAATGACTTTGATAGTAGATTAACTGTAATGTGTGTGTTGCATTGCTGTGGCATACTAGAGAGTTTCATGAGATTGTTGAGCTTAACTATATTGCTAAATGAGAGGAAAAAAATTTCTTGAAAACATTTAAATGAGAACCATTACCTTAAACATGAACTTTGTGGGTAGATTCACTGTAAACCCTCACAAGACAACACTCGTCTACTAGGGGGAACCTATGGGTTTAAAGGCATGTTGCATACGCTAAATGCGATCGCGATTCCTGCGAAAGTGAGTTAAGATTTTTCCTTTATTTTGTTTTCAATTCTTAGAGTTTAAATAAACATTGCTGTAGTTCGCTTCATTGCTAGGGACTAGCAACGAGCTAGTTGGGGGGTGTGATTCGAGGTGAAAAGTGCATATTTATAATGTATTACGTGATATTTTATGCATACTTTTATCCCCAAAGTCCCTACATTTAGGTGCATTCTAATAACAATGTTCTTTTTATTGTCTTAATGCTAAAACATATGTTTATGCATTATTTTATAGGTATTAGAATGTAATTCAATGAAGTAGAGCTAAAGAAAAGTGATTCTGGTGAAAGAGAACAATAGAAGTAGCTGAGAAAACGTTCATTTTGACAATGAAGACTTCCGATTTGGAAGATTTTCCCAGAGATATGAAATGTAGATCTTTGAGTTACGGTCGCGTGGCCACAAACGGGAGGTCAATCCAAGGTTCGAGTGAAAAGTTATGGCCATTCTCCCATCAGTGCGCAGAGCTATCAAATCAGAGGAGTTCAAGCCCTTGAGCAGAGTTCAATCAATTGAGACTTCGATCGATCAAACTAAGCTTGATCGATCGAACTTTATTTTCATCCAAAAGTTGTGTAAACTCTACAGGAACCCTATAAATAAGTCGTTTTGACGCCAGACGAAGGGAGGATGCTCCAGAACGCGAAAAACAGCAGTTTAGGGTAGTTTTAGGGTTAGATTAGGAGTAGGTTAGGTTAGATTCATGTTATTTTTCATCCTTTCCATTGATTTATTGAAGATTGTTGAAGATTCAACTTTATTTCAAGTTATTTACAAGTTTATTTCAGATTATTTACAGGTTTTTCTTATCCTTTTTCTCTATTTGATTGTTTATTACTTTAGATACTTTGATTACTTTAGTTTGCTACTTCTGTATTAGTTTATTCATGTTTCCATAGTTTAGACGTTGGGAATATGTGTTGAAACATTGATCCCAACCTCTGCCATGCAATCTTTAGAAACCTTGGGCTCAATCGATCACCAGAGCTATAGTCAAGCGATCGAAGGCATTTCGATCGATTGAAGGATGACACTGTCCGATCGATCGAGAGCGCTTCGATCGATCGAACATGTTAATTCCTGAGATGATTCTTTTAAGTATTCCATGACTTTCTGTTTTAGAAACCTGTCATCAAATTGTCCCTATAAGCTCTGTTTGTCACAATAATTTTTAGAACTGAAAGCCTTAAGGCTATTTTCTTCAATGACTTTTGAAAACCACTTTGAATGCTAACACCATTTAGAGTGCAAGTAATAACCATTGTTTTAAACCGTCTTCTAATTATTTTAAATCACTTGTGATGATGTAGTCCCGGTCATGAAAGGGCTATTGATTCTATATCTTTAGAAAAATACAGAATACTGAAGAGGAATGAACTCCATAGAACATTAATGAGTATGCATGGTAGATGGTTAGGATCAATGTGCATTCTTGTATTTCCAACACCTTTAAATTATTTATTTCATTAGTTATATTTCTTTATGCTTTAGTTTAATTTAATTGATTTGGATTCATTAGAACCTCCACTCATATATTAATATTTTCATTTTCTTTAGGTTATAACTTAGTAGACATTCTCCCTATTCCTTCCCTGTGGGATCGACTTGGACTTCCAGTACTATACTACTTGCACGATCACCTACACTTGGGTGTTGCACAAGAGCGCACAACTTTTTAGTCGTGTCATTCAAATTCCTGAAGTCTATACAGATCATTATCTTACCATTTTTCTTTACTACTGGTACAATATTGGAGATCCAATCGACATATCTGGCCGTTCTTATGAAATTGGCCTTCAGCAGTCATTCGATTTCTTTTTTGACTTTTAGAACGACTTCAGGGAACGTTCTTCTGGGTAATTGCTTGAATGGCCTGAACCCTTCCTGAATAGGTAACTGATGTTCCACAAGCTCCCTTGGCAACCCCGGCATTTCATGATAATTCTAGGCAAAACAATCTTTGAATTCCCTGAGGAGAGAAATTGGTGATGCTCGGAAGTTGGGCTCGAGTAACTTGTTTATGAAAAGTGGGTTGGTAGCCTTTGCTTGCCCCCAAATTTACCTCAAGGAGAGGATCTTGTACATTGGCTTTCAAATCCTCGAGCTTCGCAGGAGCCGATGCTAACTTGTCTAGGTTGATGCAGTCTTCCAAAATTCCTTCTTGATAATCTTCTGTGATATCGGCCAAGTTGGCCGAAGATACTTGTGCTCGCTTGTCTGCCAGAAAAGCTTGTATTCTGGCTACACTGGCCTGCACGTTCAATGCCCTTCTATGCTTCACTAGTGATAGGTTCTGGTCTATTGGGAATGTTGAGTTTTGCATCATCGTTAATCAGCGTAATCACAATTGATGGCTGATCGAGTTATTTGTACACTTGAATCAACTGATTCTTCTGTTCCCTTACCATAGTGGCCAATTTTGGCCTACCATTCTTGTCCGTTCTAATAAATTTGATAGGGACGATATCGTCCTCATACAATATGGCCTCAGTTCAATGAACTCTGGCGACGAAAGGCTTGTGATCAGCCCAAACTACCTCTACCTCATCACCATTCCAAAAAATCAAGAACTGGTGCAAGGTTGATGGGATACACAAACTGGTATAAATCCAATCCTGATCGAGTAGTGCGTTGTATGAGGCTTCGGAGTCCACCACAAAGAAGGCTGTCATGGTGGCTTTTCCCCTACAGTGAGCTCCATTGGGAGGATTCCTTTTGTCTTTGCAGGTGTCCCTATGAATCCACATACTGTGAGTTCGGTTGGGATCAACTCCTTCTCATCACATTGCAATTTTAGCAACATGATTGATGGTAGGATGTCCACTGCAGCTCCATTATCGACAAACACCCTCGAGTTCGGCACTCCGTCAATAGCCGCATTGATGTATAACAGCTTCAAATGCTGTGACATTCTTTCTGTCGGTTTTTCAAAGATGACTCTAGCTGGCTTGTTCCCTGTTTCATCTTCGGTCTTCGGCCTGATTACTGATACCCTTAGATTTTTTGACTTCACTTCATTATTAAAAAACACGGGCATTAACGGGCACTTGTGGTCTTCATGCACGTCACCCGCCATTTGACTTCCCTAGTCAGGTCTTGCTCTAAAAGACATCGACAGCGTATAGACCATATTCACCGAGAAGTCTTTTGGAATGCTTCCAAGCTGGATACGTTCTTCCTATGATTTTTCACAATCTGAATTGAGATTGGTAAAGAACAAATCCTAATTATACGCCTTAAATCACATTTGTTAGTCATTTTTATCCTATTTTCGTTCACCTCAGGAACAGATGGTGCTTCAAACCTTCGTAGTTTATTTCCCAGACATTCGGTCTCGACCTTTTCCTTTCCTTTCTGGCTAAGGATCACCCTAGGCTCTATGTCTTAATTTTTATCGTTTCTTTGGTCCTCCCGTCTTTTCTTCAAATGGTATTTAGCTTCCCAGTCCCGAGCTGACTGCCTTAACATCTGTATTCTCCTTTTCTGTGTCATGGTGGAGTAAGCTTACTCTAGGAACTTGGGGAGCTCCACCCTTTTCCAACGGTTCACTTTTGCTTGTGGTGGAATAACCATCCATGGGAACCGGTCACGGCGTCGGTAAGTTTTCCTTCTTACGTCCCTATTCTCCTTCCTTGGTTCGTCCTGACGATGCTCTCGTCTCTGGAGCTCGGGCTTCCTGCGATACTCCTGGTTTGGATATGTGAGACAGCTCTGAATCGGCCTCCTTGGGCTAGGTGGCCGATACGCCCTTTCTTTCTTTGGCACAAGAGGAGTAATTACTTCATCCTTATACTTTGGACATAGCCCTTGTTCGATCAAATCGACCATCCATTGCAATGTTGGGATTTTACCATCCTCTGTTTTAGCACTGTCCAACATAACTTTAGAAGCTAATCTTGCCTTTGACTTTTGTTCGTTCCCTTTCGTGCTCATTCCAACAACTTCAGCTCCTCTGAGGTCGATCTTTTCTCTTGGCCTGCGCAGGATTGTAAAGTTGGGCACTACCATGTTTACCCCTACCACTTCTGGAAATGGATTGCTATCAACTCCCATCACTTCTTTTTCTTTCTCGGCAAACTTCAAATTTTCTTTGTCAATCATATCCTGCAAAACATTCCGGAATACCAGACAATTGTTAGTGGTGTGACGCCAAGAGTTATGCAACTTGCAATACTCTTTTCCTTTCAGCTCGTTAGCCGAAGGAAATTTTACGTCGTGTGGTAGCCAAATTTGCCTATCGGCCATCATGAAGTCAAAATTTTGATCAGCCATTGCAATGTTAAACGAGTACTGCTTGCCGGTCTCAAAAGGCTATTTCTTGACCGATGACAGTTGTGCATCAGTCGGCTTTGGCAATGGCTGACATAAATATGGCTGTTTTGACACGATCTCGATCACATCCACTTCGATGTTGATCTCATATTTAGTAGCATGTATATCATAGTTGGGATCCCTGTAATAGGTTCCCTTGGATGAATTTTTCGTTCTTATTCCTCCTCAAGCATGCGCTCATATCGGGCACCTCGAGTTGCCAGTTCGAAGAGATCGCGGAAACCCTTGCCTTCAAACTTTTTCCTAAGTTTGAAGGTGAGTCTGCCTAATGCTATTCTTCTTCGGGCAACATAACCTTGCAGTGGTGTTTAGCCCATTTAAACATGGCGATATAGGATTCTTTCGATTCTCTTAAAAGCTAATGTAGCCTTGTTAAATCAGTCATAGAGACTTCGGGCTCTGTCCGATAGAATCGGGCGTGAAAAGCTTCTTCCATTTGGTTCCACTTATGGAAATAATTTGGAGGTAAGTTGATATACTAACTGAAAGCTACCCCAGTAAAGGAATTGGGGAACAACTTTAATAGCATATCACCTCGGTGACTTACCTCTCCACTCTAAAGCAGAAAGCAAACGATATGCTCTACGGTCGATTGGTCATTTTCACCAAGGAACGTTGTGAAATTGGGTGCCTTATATCCCCGGGGAAGAGACACTCTCTCAATGGCTTCGCTATGCGGCCTCCTATATATAGGTCTTTGGGTTCTACGGAGTAGGCCATTGAAGTCTTGGTGAATGACCTCGGCAATCTGCTCTCGATCAACCCTCACCGTTTGAGCAAGTGATACCATATGTTGACCCATTTCATGTCCCAGGGTAGGCCTTTCATAACCAAATGGTTCGTTATCAATCTCATGGTTTACAAATAATAGGTTGACCTTTCTCCACTGTTGATACATCCCTAACCCATTTTGGCCGAGCGTTGGGTCTTTAAAGGTAATTCCTACTGGTACTGAGATCTATTTTTGATTCATGGTTTCCCCTAGCATCTCTTTACCATTCCTTTTCTAAGGAGTAACGTATTTTTTAGCCTGGGAAGAAGAAGAGTCATTCTGACTTGCTCGTAATCCAACCTGAGACAACAAGGTTGGTAGAATAGATGACTGTGAGGGGACACTCGCATGATGTTCTTTCCACGCTTTGAACTCTTGAAGCATTTAATTTACTTGAACGAATGTTTGGTCTTGCCTAACGGACACTTCAGCAAAACGTTGATTGAAATGTTCTAACATACTACTTCCCTTTTTAGATAAATTAGCCTGACTAGGTACTAAGCTGTCTGGGGATTCCACAGTAGGCTCGCGTGAGCCTACCTCCTGGGATGGTCCCTAGATCTTGTTCCCTTTCCAGCCATTTAACTGGTCCCATCGGGTGTGTCAAAAATTGTTTGCAATAAAATATTTTTGATGTACGTGTGTTGGACGTGCCTGAGTCCACTTGGACTCGAAGGGGATTGTGATATCCTGATCTGACTTCTAATTCAAATGATGGTTGTTAACAGTGATGAATGGGTCTTAACTCTACTCTGATGGAAGCAAGCAAATTACAAATGAGCACAAAAAGGAAACAAATAAGCGTATAAACTTAAAATACCTCCAAGAACATCATCTTTTTCATTGTTCGAATTAAAAACTATTTACAATCACTCCACAAGAGAATAGAAATACTCGCAATCACTCAAGGACAATGGTAGAAATGCTTGAGGAAAAATAAAACAAAATCAGCTAGAGCAAAAGTGGCGTGTGTGTTAGCCCCCCCCCACCCCCCCCCCCCCCCCCCCCCCCCCAAATGTTGCACACCTTGCTCTATTTATAGGCCTTGAGTGAATAACCGTTCATGTTAGTGGGGTTAGTGGGTGGTGGCCCCTAATTTCTAGGCATGAACAAGTTACTGCACCCACTCTGTCCCATAATTAACTCCCATGATCTGTTCCGTGATCCCATTTCTGCCACGTTACCCCTTTCTGCAACTGCCTTTCTAGAAGCTCAACATAACTGATCGGGAGAGAACAAATCCTAATTATACGCCTTAATTCACATTTGTTAGTCATTTTTATCCTGTTTTGTATAATTTTACTTTATTTTCCACTTTCTGTCAGGTTTTAGGAGAAAGTAATGATTTTCGGTTAAATGGGGTAAAAAAGCAGGAAGAAAGAAGCAGAAAAAGCCAGTTCGCGCGAGCGGAAATCGCTCGTGCGGCCCGCTCGTGCGACTTCCCGATTTACGCGCTCGCGCGGCCCGCTCGCGCGATCCGTACGAAAAAACATAAAACGCGTATTTTGAAGAGCTGAAGACCCCTACGTGGACGGAATTGTCCAATAACGTCCAGAATGTAAATTTTAGCAGTTTTAGTGAGAAATCCGAAGTACACAAGCTTCTAGAGCTCGGTTGATGCTAGACGACGAGTCCACATCGGAACCGTCATCTTTGTTTGAGTCAGAAATCCGAAGTACTCTTAACCATTTAAAGAAAACTAGAACGATAAAAATTGAACCTATTCCAATGGCTGATTTTGGACATAACAGGAACAATGGAAATAATTGGAATGATGGGGATAATCTTAACATACTCCCACCACCACCTTTAAAGGATTACTTTACTCCTACCGCCTACACACCACCGTCATGTATTGCATTACCAGAAGTGACTGCAGCTCACTTTGAAATCAAATCGTCGACTATTGTACTCCTTCCGTCATTTCACGGTCGTGTTAAGGAAGACCCTTATATTCATCTAGGTGAATTCCAGGGTATCTATGCTACGTTAAAAATTCAGAACTTAACAGATGATGAGTTAAAAATGCGTCTTTTCCCATTTTCACTTAAAGACAAAGCGAAGTATTGGCTCCAATCCTTGGAGCCAAACTCAATAAGAACATGGGATGAATTGCAGGCTGCTTTCCTACAGATATATTTTCCCATCACTAGAACAAATTAAATTAGAAAATCTATAACTAATTTCACAATGCAAGATGGCAAAATCCTTTATGATACGTGGGAACAGTTTAAAGAACTCTTACGCTCTTGCCCTCATCATCAGATACCCAAATTACAACTTGTGCAAGTCTTCTACGAGGGACTAATCCCTGCCGTTCATAACACTGTCGATGCTATTTGTGCAGGGACGTTCCTCCACAAGAGTGTCGATGAGGCCTGGAAGATATTTGAAACATTAAGCGAAAACTCGATGCACTAGGCTGTATCTGTACGACCCGGAGGGACACCCCCCGCCGCAACTAAAGAGAGTGGCTAAAGTTGAGTCTAACCATTCATATGAAATTCAAGAACTGAACAGAAAAATGGATCAACTCATGATGATGGGCCACATGCAAGGCCCACCCCCTCCTGTTGAAGTATGCAAGTTATGCTCAGATTCATCTCATTCGACGTTAGCATGTCCGTCCGCGTCACAGTTTTCAGAATTTGTAGAACAACATATAAATGCTGTCCAAGAGTTCCAAAGACCCAATTATAACCCCGCGGGTTATAAACCAGACTCGATATGGGGACCTCACCCGAACCTTTCATGGAAATCTAATAGTGAAGGTCCATATTCAAAACCAGCAACGACAAATTTCCCCAATGCACCCAGGCCTCAGCAAAATCAATACCAACAACCTCCCTTCCGTGCTAATCCTCCTAGGGATAAAACTTTTGAAGAAACTGTGTTCGCATCGTTGAAAAACCTGGAGGCCCAATCGCAATCACAGTTGTAACTTGTTAACTCGCACACACAATCGATAGCTAAATTAGAATCCCAAATGGGACAACTTGCTAATACCTTAAACCGTTGTAATGAGAAAAAGTTACCTAGTCAACCGGTCCAAAACCCTAAATGTGGTATCGAATAGAGCGACTGAACGCCTGGAGGAGATTATACCTCCTCCTGAACCTCAAAAATATAAGGGTAAGGGAATAAGTAAGGAACTAGATGGAGATAACAGTAAAGTTACGAAGGACCCTGTTCCTTCGGTACCTAATACGTCTAAAGTGACAAATCCATCAAATTATGTACCTAGAATGCCATTCCCTCCAAGCGTGGATGTCCCATCTCACTTCTCGAAGAAGGAAACACGCCTGGAGGATATTCTTGAGACATTTAAAGAAGTAAAGATTAATATTCCATTACTCGACGCTATTTAGAAAATACCGCCATACGCTAAATTCTTAAAAGACTTATGCACCCAAAACAGAAAATCTAGAAACCATTTATCCAAGAAAGTCTTTCTAACAGAAAAGGTTAGTTCCATGTTTAATCACAACACTCTAAAATACAAAGACCCGGGTACTCCAACCATTTCTTGTCATATCGGTGATAAATATATTCACCGGGCTCTTCTTGATTTAGGAGCGAGTGTGAATCTACTACCTTATTCGGTATACGAACATTTGGGCTTAGGAGAACTAAAACCGACTGCGGCCACCTTACAATTAGCCGATAGGTCAATTAAAGTCCCACGAGGGGTAGTAGAAGACGTGTTGGTAAAAGTTGATAGATGCTACTATCAGGTCGATTTCATTGTGCTAGACACCAAACCAGTCTTAGATGCTAGTAAACACGTCCCAGTCATTCTAGGACGCCCTTTTCTAGCCACGGCTAACTCTATTATTAACTGTAGGACTAGAGCAATGGATATAACTTTTGGTAACATGACCGTGCGTCTTAATGTCTTTAATGCATCTAATCAACCATATAGAGATGATGAAGAGGCAGACTGCTATGCCATAGACTTAATAGACGAATTAGTCGAAGAGGCAGCACCTTTTATGTTGACTAAGGAAGCTTTGGAGGCATGTCTATCTCATTTCAATTTTAATGATTTCTACATCGATGCTAATATTGAAGATGTGAATAATTTATTGGAATCAGTAAACATAACTAGTGCGCTTCCATGGACACCTAAAATAGAGGCTTTACCGCCTCTTGCACATGAACCGGCACTACCGTCCATTGAGTGTCCCCCGACACTCGAACTTAAACCATTGCTGGATTCTCTGAAATATGCATTCCTCAGACCTAACGCAACACTTCCAGTTATAATCGCATCAAACTTAACTATACTTCAAGAACTGCAACTGATACAAGTCCTGGGTAATCATAAGAGAGCAATCGGGTTGATTGTTGCCAATTTAAAAGGAATTGATCCGTCAGTGTGTATACATCGCATAAATTTAGAGAAAAACGCTAAACCGTCTAGAGAGATGCAACGCTGGCTTAATCCCAACATGAAAGAGGTGGTTATGAAAGAAGTTATAAAACTCTTAAACGCAGGTATTATCTATCCGATCTCTGATAATAATTGGGTCAGCCTAACTCAGTTTATCCCAAAGAAATTGGGTATTACGGTCATACCAAACGAAAAAGGAGTCCTTATTCCCACCCGTCAAACCACTGGGTGGCGGATATGCATTGATTATAGACAACTCAATATAATGACTTGTAAGGACCATTTCCCTCTCCCATTCATTGATCAAATCCTAGAATGTCTGGCCGGTCAGAGTTACTATTGTTTCTTCGACGGATACTCGGGTTATAACCAAGTACCCATCTATCCCGATGACCAAGAAAAGATGACGTTCACATGTCCCTTTGGAACCTTTGCCTACCGTCGTATGCCGTTTGGTTTGTGTAATGCACCGGCCACCTTTCAATGGTGTATGATGGAAATTTTCTCGGACATGGTTGAGAAATTCCTAGAGGTATTTATGGACGATTTCTCAGTTTTCGGACCTACATTTGATGAATGCCTTCATAACCTTACGAAAGTCCTCGCCCGATGCGAGGAAGCAAATTTGGTGTTGAGTTGGGAGAAGAGCCATTTCATGGTTCAAGAGGGAATAGTCTTGGGTCACGTTGTATCCAAGCGAGGTATAGAAGTTGATAAAATGAAAATTGAGTTAATTGACAAACTTCTGCCACCATCTTCAATTCCTCAAATCCGTTCCTTCCTATGTCATGCCGGCTTCTATAGACGATTTATCAAAGACTTTAGTAAAATCTCATGACCCTTGTGCAATTTACTGGCCAAGGATGTTCCATTTGTCTTCGATAATGAATGTCTAAAAGCATTTGAAACGTTGCGAACTTTACTGTCCACCGCTCCAGTAATCCAATCCCCTGATTGGTCACTACCGTTTGAATTAATGTGCGATGCTTCAGATTATGCCGTTGGAACGGTTTTGGGACAGAAAGTTAATAAAATCCCTCACGTCGTCTATTATGCGAGTAAAACACTAAATGACGCGCAGTCAAATTACACAACGACTGAGAAAGAATTATTAGCAGTCGTGTTTGCCCTTAACAAATTCCGTTCATATTTACTAGGGTCAAAGGTTATTGTGTAGACAGATCACACCGCACTACGTCATTTATTGAATAAGAAAGAAACGAAACCCAGATTAATCCGATGGATTTTACTCCTTTAGGAGTTTAATTATGAAATACGTGATAAAAGGGTTCTGAAAATGTTGTAGCTGACCACTTGTCACAAATTCTTGTAGAATCCGACGATCTTACACCTCTCAAGGATTCGTTTCTGGACGAACAATTATTTACCTTATCTACCCCAAATAGTCCGTGGTTTAGTGATATCATTAATTTCTTAGCTACGGGATATATCCCGCATACATGGTCTCGCTTAGACAAAGATCGATTCTTTTCTCAAATTAAACACTATTACTGGGACGACCCGCTGTTTTTTAAACATTGCTCTAATCAAATTATACGACATTGTGTTCCAGAGAGTGAGTTCAATTCTATTTTAAACTTCTATCACTCTCTAGAATGCGGAGGTCACTTTGGAGGCCGTCGTACGGCCGCTAAAGTCCTCCAAAGCAGATTATATTGGCCAACCCTGTTTAAAGATGCGCACGAATTCTATCAGAACTGCGTACGATGCCAACAAACAGGTAAAATGTCACGTCGTGATGCGATGCCTCTTACCCCAATCATTATTATAGAAATATTTGACGCGTGGGGCATCGACTTTATGGGTCCGTTTTCGTCATACTTTGGGTTCGAATACATTTTAGTCGCGGTCGACTATGTCTCTAAGTGGGTGGAGGCAGTTGCGACCAAAATGAACGACCATAAAGTTGTGGTTCAATTTATAAAAGATAACATATTTTGTCGTTTCGACACTCCACGAGCGATTATAAGTGACGGGGGAAAACATTTCTGTAATCGTCACTTTGAGGCACTCGTCCGAAAATATTCTATCACCCATAAGGTTGGAACCGCATACCATCCGCAAACCCAGGGCCAAGTTGAAGTTTCAAATAGGGAAGTAAAAAGTATACTAGAAAAAACAGTACGTCCAGACCGCAAAGATTGGTCACAACGACTGAGCGATGCACTTTGGGCATATCAGACAGCTTATAAAACTCCTATTGGAATGTCTCCTTACCGCCTAGTCTTTGGAAAAGCATGCCACCTATTGGTAGAACTTGAACATAGATCCTACTGGGCCGTAAAATCACTTAACCAAGATTTAAATGCAGCAGGATGTCATCGGAAACTTCAATTACAAGAATTAGAGGAACTAAGACGAGAGGCCTATGAGAATTCGAAAATCTATAAAGAACGTGCGAAAGCGATTCACGATAAGATGATCATAAGAAAGAATTTCAAGGTCGGACAATGTGTCTGGCTGTTTAATTAAAAATTAAGGTTGTTTCCAGGTAAGTTACGTTCTCGTTGGGACGGTCCGTTTATAATAGCACAAGCATTCCCGTATGGAGCAATTGAAATCCAAGATATCAATGGTGGAACTCCTTTTAAAGTAAACGGTCAGCGGCTTAAGCCGTACTGATCTGATGAAACAGAGAAAAGAGAGATAGAATCAATATGTTTGGTGGACCTGATTTATTTCGACTGGGCACGAGCATCGGTCGAGCTGGCGACGTAAAACTGAACGCTTCTTGGGAGGCAACCCAAGCTTTTATTAGAATTTCCTTTAGTTATGTTCGTTTTTAAGAGTTTTGTCTGCCAATGTCTGAGATTCGATGGCCCAAACAGCGAAAATTGAACATGAAAATACTTATACAAGAAAATAGAAGAGAAAAATGAGAAAAATAGGCTCTCGCGCGCGCGGCTCGCTCGCGCGAAAGGTCGATCGTGCGGCCAACAGCTCGTGCGAGAATTCCCCGTAGACAAATTTTTGGACAAAACTTTCACCAACTCTCTGCCAAACTCGCGCCTAGGATCACGCGCACGAACAGGTCGTTGGAGCGGACCGCTCGTGCGATGATTGGCCTTAGGAAAATTTTCGAGATTTCTTTTATAGGTAGGTTCTGCTTAAACTCGCGCCTTGGATCGCTGGCGCGAGTCCCTCGCTGGAGCGGACCACTCGCGCGGATTTGTCACTTAAGGAAAATCTTTTAACTTAAAACAAAGCCTCAGCTTCTTCTCGTGGAGGGATCCGCGCGCGCGAGGCTTGCTCGCGCGAGGAGCCCTTTCCTTTAAATATAGGGTTGTGCCCTAAATTTTTCAGTTCTCTCTCTCTCTCCTCTCTTCGTTCTCTCTCTCGCGATTCCCTCTCTCTCTCTCTCTCCTTCTCCCCACCACAAACCACCACCACACCGCCACCGTCCGTCATTGCCAAACCACCACCACCACAACACGCCGCCGCTACACCGCCGCCACTACGCCGCTGACGCCGTAAATCGCGGCCATTTTCCCCCTCTCTTGCCCCTGCTTTCTCAATTCACTGGTATGAATATATATACCAATGTAGATCTAGATTTAGATGTAGAATTCTATAAATAAGTACACACATATATGGATTTATTAATAAACTAGTCTATATACATTCACACACACTGATGATATTAAGGGTTCATAATTTGGGTTTATCTACATTTGTTTGCACAGATATGGGTATACCTATACACATACACACATATAGATATAGATTCATAGACAGTTTTCCATGCCTAACCCCATTCAAGCATATGGATCTATACACAGGGATGTACACACCGAGTCACATTTAAACCCTAACCTTCATACCAAGCACACACTGATCCAAGATATATAGACCCATAATACTCACATACATGCAGATTCATACAACACACTAATAGCCTGAACCCTAACCATGTGTGGATAGATTTAGGGTTTGTGAGTTGGAGATTGTTATACTCACATATATATATATATATGAATGTATATACATATTTCTTTAAACCCACACGCTACAGTATGATTATTTTTGGGTGAATTTAAGATCAAGATTAATTGTGTGTGTGTGTGTATATACCTCAACATTTAGATTTGCATCTTGATAGAATTGATCTCATTTGCAATACATGCCCTTATTGTGTACCACCAATTTAGCTTAAGACCAATTTCTGTGCAAATTATTACTCGATCACAGAAATTGAGATCAGTTCGATTGTCAACTTTAACTAACAATTGTACATTCAATTTCAAATTTGAATCAAGAACCATATTACTCAAAATTAGAATCTAGCATAATGATATTTCAATTCAGACTTTTGAGTGTTAATGATACTTTTAAATTGATTTAAATTGCGACTATGACCCTTTCTTACACTTCTTTCCAATTATGTTACGTCATGAACTTCGTTAATAATCTTAAATGATTTAAGTACATACGATATTCTATGACATTTATAGATATTGCTCAATAAACACGTGACAATTACCCTATGACTTGCCGCAATGTGTGTGCCCTTATCGTGGCAGTGGGTGGGAAGGGACCAGCTCTTCTCACAGTTGCTGGGTGTTCCCCCGTGAACCCCCTTTTATTTTAACTGTCGAATTATTGATTAATTGTGTCCCTTGCCGGGATTTTTCTTTGCAGGTGTCCCTTTCCTACCCCCCTTCTTCATTTCTTTTTCTGGGCATAGTCCAATTTTAAAGCCCGCAGTTTTAAATTTTTTTAAAAAAAAATTTCTTACACACCTTGTCAAATATGACCAAACGATCCGCTAAATCAGCGTCATCCTCCAACCGCTCCAAAAGAATGCTAAGGGCAAAGAAAAACAAACACCACCGCCCCTCCACCTGACGACCCAAACCCTAACGAGTTAGGGCCTAAATACGCCAACCGCGGCCTCAACGACGAGGCCGCTATCGACGCTGAATACTTCACATCGGATAAAGATACCAAGTGGGGCCACAACAACCTAACCACCCGTAAGTTGGCCCTACAACTCTATTTTCAAAACCCCGACCTCATTAGTTATCCACGCCTCGTCCGCTTATTTTATCAGAATATGCGCTACCACAAACAATCCCTTAGCCAGCACGCCTTTTTGTCCATAACCATTGATGGCCATGACATTACCCTTAACCCTGACAATATCGCTGACATCCTCCACATCCCCTCCCATTCTTATCAGGTACCAAAATTAAACGTCCTCAACAAAGCCCACTCTTTTATCCGTATTATCGGCGACATGTGTGGCGGCCGATCTGGTTCGGGGCAATCTATACGCCGATCCCATTTGCCCCGCCAGATGTGGTTTGTCGACCATGTCTTTAAACGAAACTTGTACCCCCTCAGTCACGAACAAGACCTGACCAAAGAGATACACCATGCCCTCCACGCTGTCTACCGCGGAGTCTGGTTTCACCCAGGTCTCGTGATTATGGAGGGCATGCGTCTTGCTATCTAGGCCATTGACCATTCCATCGACTCCAAACTCCTACTGCCTTACCCTCGCACCATCACGGCCATTCTCCAGGCCAAGGCCTTCCTTATCCTAGCCGATGAGCCAATAGATGGACGTATCCCTGAGTTTGCTTCCACTGATTGGAAGCTGAGCCTGGATCATCTTAATTTAGAGGTGAAGAGGGCTCGCGAGCAGGCCCAGGCACGGCGGGAGTAGGCAGCACAGTGTCCCCCTCCCCCGGAGGATACCCCGTACGCATGGACCTATGGGGACGTCTGTGCATTCTGTGGAGAGTCGCTACTGCTCCAGTCCTATATGCGCTCCTATTTTCAGCAGGCCCATCCAGACCAGTTGGACGACATTCTAGCCCAGGGCGAGGCTGCTTATCAGTCCGCTTTCCCGAGACTGATGTAGCAAGTGGCTAGGGAACAGGGTGAGGTGCCGGATGAGGAGGAGCAGACTGGTAGAGATGGAGATGATGGAGGAGACGGAAGTGATAGAGATGGAGACGGTGCTGAGACCACAGGACAGGGGAGTACAGGTTTGGAGCTGGTGCTACTGGAGGGCAGGGGTGATTAGACTGATTGTTGGATGGGGTGACCGACATTGTTTTTCATTTTTTCTTGTATATGGATAGATGGGTAGTTTCAGACATTTGCAGACATTGGTTTGTATATTATTTATTTTGCGTTTGTACTTCTTTTTCTTTTTCTAGTTATTTTTTTTAGGATGGTGATGTACCCGGCTTCGACCGGTTAGTTTATTTTCCTTCTTTCGTTTCATTTTTGTTATGTGGGTCTGTAATTAATTATAGTTCTGCACGTATTGTTTTTCTTTTATGGTTTGTTTTATTCCTGTTGCTTTTGGTTTGTCACAACATTAACATCGCTATTTATTAGTTATGCGTTCACTTTCATGCTTGGCTATATAATGTTTTCATTTGGGGCCAATGTCATTGAATTAATAATGCTTCGCAATTCCAACTCCCATTGCACTATAACAGGAAACTCTTAGGTTCAGGTTTGGGGGTAATTATGGTGGAATTTTCTATTTAATTCACAACTAAATGGCTTAGGTTTAATGTTGAATTCATTAATGCTAGTCACGTGAATTCATTAATGCTACACACTCACGTGACTAGTGACATTAATTTTATTTCTTTTAGTAACTCCGACTAATAAAGTTCAATTGTGGCTTAATTTTTGGTTTCAGGTTTATATTTTCTGATATCCATATAGTTACCTCGACCCTCATATCTTATTTTCATCCTCATATTATAGACCATCCTATGTCACTGTCTACTTCACCTGATAGGTCTTCGAGTGTGTCGAGTCATTATTCAGACTCTAGTTCTTCTACTTTTGATATCATACCGAGTCCTAAGGTAGCCAAGTCTGACGGTCCAGTCGGTCGTCTCGGCTGGAGTCGTCATTCTCGCATTCCCTTTCATATCCGTTCTGATTCATCGGACAAGGATGACCTTTTCGGCGATGACCCTACTATCATTGATGGCCCTTATGGCGCCCCACCGACTTCTTCTGAGTCTTCTTCATCCGATTCAGTCGATTCCTCGACTGATGATGACGATGAGGAAGTTCTCTCAGGTCTTGCTACCATTTCATTGTCTGACCCCATATCGACTGATGTTCTTACACCTGAGGTTACCTATCCCTATAGGAACCTCCCCGATTATGTGCCGGACGTTGTTCGACAACGTCCGGGTCATCCTGATTGGTCACCTGAGGATATTGCCTCGATCTTTGTGCCTTATTCCAGTCCTGAGGATGATGCGATTGATTTGGGTTTGGGTATCATTGTGGAGGCTGAGGTAGATGTGGTTCTAGAGTTTCATGCTTCGGGTGATTTTGATGAGTTAGGACAGCCTTTTGACCCTGCGGAGCATCCGAAGTGGGAGCTAGTGGATTGGTACTTCAGTTCTGGCGTACTACCCCCTTCAGACGTATTTCGTGGTGTAGACGTCCTGGTTATCTTTTATGAGGACTACATCCATGTCATTGTCATGTTCCCACCTGCATAGGGACATGCGGTGATTAGGTTTGGGGGAGTATATGGATAGTTTTTTCAGTTTTTTTTTGTTATTCTTTTATTCGTTTGTTCTTTTATTTTGTTTCTTTTATGTTCAGTTTGTTCATTTTAGTAGATATTTTGTTTTAGGAATTCGTTATTTCTTTACTTTCGTTTATTCGTTGTAAAGACACAATAAAAAAAATTAATAACATTTGATTCGAGTAGTTCTTTTGAAAAAAATAAACTACGATTGTCTTTTCTTAAGTTTCCTTAAGATTGTTCAATGTTGCGTTACTTCCTATCGTAATTCGATTTCATTGAAATTTTGAAATTAAGAGAGTATGTAATCCGATGTCTACCGAATCTATGAAGGTATGTCATGAGAACTATATATCCTTAGAATCATTGTTTTATATCTTATACTTGCATATCTTTTTGCACGGCACGCAATCATATGGATGCATGTTGACATTGAACTATAATATAATTTGGATTTCTGGATAGTAATATTGTGGAGACTAAAACCCGGTGAGATTTTGAGCCTTTCATTCTTTTTGAGGGTTTTATTACGTTAGTTGAATCTCATTGACATAGCGCATTATTTTGTTGATTAGTCTCAATATTCTTTATTTTGATTGAAAGTCGAGTTAGTATTGTAATTACCATGTTTAACATATAAAAAAATTTCTATTTCCTTTGATATGATAACATTGAAGAATCATGTGACTCTAGGAAATGATAATAGGCCATCTGTTTTAATAAACCCTTTTGACCTTTGGCCTACCCAATACAATAATTGTATATCCCTTGTTAACCCTTTTTGAGCCTTTTATTAAACATTTCATTTGTTCACCTATTATCCTACCCACTCCAATATGGAGTTCGCCACTATTAAATGTTACCTAACCCATGTCCAAGAGTAGTTGAGGAATAGTTTTACATAAAGAAATTGGGCTAATACGACTCGTGTAAAGAGGAGAATTGAGTAGAAAAGGCATTAAAAAAAACATGGATATATATAGAAAATAAAAGATGTTGAAAGAAGGATTGAAAAAAGAGATGGATCCCTTGAAAAAGAAATATGAAAAAAAATAATAAAGAGTTGTTGTGGTAAAGCCCTTGCATTATAAACGATAGAAACGATAACCCTTGATCAACATTACAACCCTTGTAGAGTCCTAGTTGATTCTATGGAAACATGATTTGAATATGAAAACGATAGAAAAAGGGAATAAAAGCATGGTAGTAGTAATATTTACTTGACAATCGATATCTATTCATGAGACTACATTCATGTTGTGTTATACGTTGTTCCGTGTCATATGCGAGATTTTTTGCTTTGTATAGAATTATCCTCCTCGCATATACTCGAATAATTACACCTGTTTCCGAGTGATTTCATTTTAGAGTGTAATTCACAACGTGAGCTTTGTAGTCGAAGCATCAGTAGATAGTTATCCGATTTATATTCCAAGTTCATAGTTGCCGTATATCCACTTGACTACCATTTCACACACATACGAGTCTTCGATATATTCTATTGATTCTGTTGATATATGTTTTCGGATTATTTTCATAATGTAGAAAGGCGTACGATTGTTTTACTTTTGATAATTTAAAGTTTTATTTGAAGTTGATTTTATCAAGGAAGGATGTTGACATTGAAATATTTAAATTTTGAATAAAATGTTTGTTTTACAAAATTAATAAGGATGGTTGTGGGTGACTTGTTGATGAGAACCCTCACGAGAATTCACTCGTTCGACTAGGGACACCTAGAGGTTTAAAAGGCTTGTTGCACAAGCTAAGTGCAATCGTTATCCATACGAAAATGGATTATGAATTTTTATTATTAGTAGTTTAATTTTTGTATTCTTTTTTATCGAGGACTAGCAAAATGTAGATTTGGGGGTGTGATCGGGAGAGAACAAATCCTAATTATACGCCTTTATTCACATTTGTTAGTCATTTTTATCCTGTTTTTGTATAATTTTACTTTGTTTTCTACTTTCTGTCAGGTATTAGGAAAAAACAATGATTTTCGGTTAAATGGGGTGAAAAAGCAGGAAGAAAGAAGCAGAAAAAGTCAGTTCGCGCGAGCAATCTGCTCGTGCGAAATTCCAAAAATCGTTCGCGCGACCTCCCGATTTATGCGCTCGCGCGATCCGTACGAAAAAACATAAAACGCGTATTTTGAAGAGTTGAAGACCCCTACGTGGACGGAATTGTCCAATTACGTCTAGAATGTAAATTTTAGCAGTTTTAGTGAGATTAGGTTTAGGAAAACTCTCCTAATCTCTCTATAACTATATATATCTCATTCTAAATCAAAAGGGAGAGACGCATTCATTCATACACTACTTTTGAAGGCAAGATGAAGGAGAAGAGCAAGCTTGAAGGTCTCTAATGGCTACCATCAACTTAATCCTCACGCTTTCACCCACTGTGTACAACTAAACTCCTAATCTAGGATTTCAATGAAACCCTAGCTATGTAAAGGGGGAGTTCTATGCTTTTTTATTTTAGGATTTTATGTATTGGATAGTGATTGTATGTTGGTGGATTATTTATTTATAATCAGTTTTTAATGGTAATAATCAAGAGTATTTTGGATCTATTCTTGTCCTAGATTTTTCCTTATGCTTATTGAACTCAATAGTCCTTGATTTCTGTGATTGATAGGAGTATTTACATACAATAGTGCTTATGTGATTGTGATGTTTACATCTTTATAATCTATGCTTAGGAAAGATGAGTTATGCTACACCCTAGTCATAGGTAGATAATTCATGTGAACCATAGATGGATTATGATTAGGTTAAACTAACGATATCTTCTTGTTGATTCTATTGGGCTAGTAGCTACAATAGATCGTGACTATTCAAACATAGAACTTAGAATAGAAAGTCTAGACCCCCGATGCATAGTTAGTGGTGGATTTGTAATCCTAGATCTCATCCACTCATATTTAAAACAATCTTAAATTTACATTAGTTATTTAGATTTAATTCTTGAATTTATTTCCATAATTTCATAGTTTAATTCATAGTTTACATAGTAGTAAGAATCAAATCATCAATTAATCAAACTTCTGATTTTCTTATAACTAAATAGATTAGATTTTATTAATTAAAGGATAAAAATTAACAATCTCTGTGGGTTCGACCTTTACTTCCATACTACAAATCTTTAGAAAGTAAAGCATACTTTTATATCTTGATTTTGACAAGATCAATAACCTATACACATCTTTATCCATGCTCAACTGCCAAAAAGGCCTTGTAAATATACCATAGTTGGCTAATTACATCCTTCTCTGAGCAGCTTGACTCTCGTTGGCTAATAGATCTCGCTCTTATCCTTCATAGGAAGTCTACTAGTGTCTATCGGTCTTGGTGACCGATGTCTTCATTTGACTCAACCATTCCAAGGATTCTTTTTTAATCATTCTGCAAGACCGATATTACATTTTCTCTCTTACTTGCTATTGATCATCATCCTTTGGTCTTGCAACTATAGAACAAATGCGGGTTGTCATCAGCCTTACATGTTGAGGCCGAGGTGTCTTTTAACCGATATCATGGCATCCCCTGCTCCTACTTTGCAACCTCGGTCTTACTTGTTGCGGACTGAGGTTTTTCTTAGATAGCTCAGTGTTATTCTATTCTCGATCTCAACACCGATATTTATGTGGTAGACGTATCATCCTTCCAGATAGGTGGCATCAATATCGGTCTCCTCGTGTTTGGGCTTTATTATGTCCATCTTCCTACTTGTTCCTATGATGACGTCACTAAACCAAGTGATTGTCATATGCCCTGAGAAATCTCAAATTAGAGTGTAAATAGAGACAAACCTAGTTATAGTGTCATACATGTTTGAGTGGGCCACTGTGGTCCAAGTAGTACTGTCAAATCCATGGTTACAACTTATAGTGCTATTGTGGCACCGTTAAGGCGAAGATAGCTCAAGTACCCATTTAAGTAAATATGGTCAAGTCACACGAAGCAGTGGTTTACAACCTGTTGCGGCCTCGTTAAGGCGGAGATAGCAAGATAATCCAACCATGTCTGGAATGCAATGGTTACCACTTCTAATGCTATTGCAGCCCCGTTAAGGCGACGATAGCGCTTTAACTATTCTATTCCCTAGGCAAGGTCACGAGGATCTAAGGGTAAAGGGATAGCAATATAATCTTTTAAGCTATTGTAATCTTTTAAACCAAAACTAGTATTGCGGTCCCGTTAAGGTGGCGATAGCAATATGATCATTTCGTTCTAAGCTAATGGCGTTACACTGGTAATGTAACAAGGCACACGATTCAATTGTGGTGTCTGAAATTTGAAGGTGATAGAGTAAAGTCGAATGTATCAATGATGCATTGAGTCGTTACTATCTCACTCATACTATGATCATGTCATATGTCATACTAGTTAAGATAATGTTTATCAAATGTTTAGTCCGAGATATTGGTTGTACTTGTCTATTATTGTTTGTATTATGAGTGATCGGTTAGGCCAACTCACCAGCATCAAAAGCTAACGGCTCTATTTACCCTGAACATATTACGTCTAGATTTCACGGAAGATGACTACCAAGATGAAGTCTACCTAAAGGGACATAACAGATGTACAAGTTGAACCGAAGGACTTTGACGTAGTTGTATTATAACTACTTGTTATGCTTTAGTATATTTTATCCAAGGTAATAGTTTAGATTTGTATTGTGATCAGTATAGATCACCTTAGACTGCCTTTATAATTATTTTATTTGGAACTCATGATGTAATAGCTGGATCCCAGACATTTGAGTTCTATTGAGGAATACAGATAGATTTTTTATGCTTCTGATTATCTTTTAACCTTGTATAAAATGTAAAAAGAACAATCAGTTAATATAAACTAGTCATAGCTTACGAATCCGGAAAGGAAAATATTATTTTCCTCTAATTTCTGCTACTATGGGGCATGACAAATATATAGGTGGGCTTGGGCTAAAATCTCACATAGACAATTATTATTAGGATAGGCTAGATTACACTTGGACTAAAAATATCACATGTACTAAAAAAAATTTAAAAATTTTAGGATAGACTGTATTACATTTAAGCTAAAATATCACATTAAATAATAAATAAAAGCAAATTTTAGGGGCTATCCACCCCAACCCTTTGGTACTTCCACCATTGATAATGGTATTATAGTAAGACCCCTCAAAATAACTTGGTTCCCACCATTACATGCAATATGTATTGAAAATAATACTGAAAAAAAAAACATTTGGTCAATCAAAAACAGAACATTTTTTTATTATCGAAAGGGTAATACTTGGGAAACAACTTTCATACAACTTTCATAAAACCTCTCCAAAAGATGTGTTTATCTCTCTCCTGTGTCACTGTGGGTCCAGTGACATCACAGAAGAGAGATAGACACATCTTTTAGGAAGGATTGTATGAAAGTTGTATGATGATTGTGTCCCAAATATTACTCTTATCGAAATCCCTAGTGGAAGGCATGTGTTTTATTTTTAATTCCTATTTTGACTACATATTAAACATAATTATGAAAAATACAACACACATATTACCTTTAAAAAAAACCTGAGGAAAAATGGATGAAGCCAAAATGCTCACAACCAAAAAATCACACAAACATTCTTATGTATACTTTTTGGTCAAGCCCCAAAGACAATTCAACCCAAGTCAAACCCAAATAGACCGGAATATAACTATTCCAAAATATCGCGAGAACTTAGTAGACAGAAGTTAATAAGTCGACCGTTGTAGCACCTTCGTACTTTCCAAATTTCTTACTGTTTCCAAATTCATTTTGTTTGCTCTCTACTTTCAACAAAATCAAAATTGCAAAGCCCACGCGCAGACACTCTATAACGTTCCACACTAATCCAATAATCCATAAACTTATAGGTGTCACTTCCACACAAGCGCGTGAAATAGTTGAAAGAGCATGGAAGCCGTCGATTTTAGCTACTTGAGCGCGTGTAATTACACGTGAGTTATTTGTCTATAAAACGGCTTAATTACCAAATATACCTCTAAAATTTAATTACTATATCATTTTAGTCTCTATAATTTGAATTCCATCTATTTTATCCCTTGTTGAAAGTAATGTGGCCCCGACGTACCATTCTTTGAGAAAAATTGACAGAATACCATCAATCTCCCGTCCAATATTAGTTTATTCGTCTCATATTTAAATTCCACTTTTAAGAAATTAACTTTTTTTCTTTTTTCTTTTTTCTTTTTTTGCTCAAAAACTAAAATTCCATTAATGAAAATTAAACCTTACAGTGAAAACCAAACAAATAACAAAAATAAGGAAAAGAACAAGCAAATGCAAAACAACCAAGAGTACAATAGATAAGGAAGCATAAGCGACCACAGAAAACCCTATGTCAGCTGCAAAAGGAATCCACCACTGCGCCGCAAAGACCGCCGAGTCGAAGATCCGGAACCCAGGACAACTTCAAGCTTGTAGATAATAGAGACCACCCAAAGAAAGAAGACAGCATAAAGTCAAACCCAATCAGGAGAAGAAGCATCACCTAAGGGGGCAACCGAAATTGCTTATAAAGCTTCTATGATAGCAAAAGTTGCACCATGGAAAGCCGCACAGCTGAAGACGAAGGCTCCAAAGCCACCAATCATAACCTAATGTAGACCAAAAAGCCAATCTACTGTTGCAAGACTGGTCTGGGCAACATCCACCATCTTGAACCCATGGAGAAGCCCTACAAGATAAGAAAAACAACATTCACAAAAGAAGGGGAAAAGCTTCACAGAGGAAGCGGATGAGCCAAACAGGCCCTTATTTAAACTGGGACAAAACATGGTACTAAGAGTGAGAGAGAGAGAGAGAGAGAGGGGAGGCTGGTAACAGAGAAGGAGGGAGAGGGCGGCGGCTTAGGGCAAAAACAACACACATCCTTACTCTCTAGAAAGTCATCCTCCACTTGACAAAAAATTCATTGTTAAGAAATCAACTTATTAAGTGAACATCATCATTACACAAAAGAAGGAATGTTTCTTAGAAAATAACCCGTAGTTGAAGACTTTCATCTTAAGTAGTGAGGGCAAAGATAAAAAACAAGGAAAAAAATGTATTGAATTTTCAAAGATAGATATAATATTGAAAAATCCCAAAAAAGAATACTTGACTCCAGAAATAGAAATGGAATAGAGAGAGTAGTCGCTAAGAGCTCTAAAATTGGTGACATTCATGAATTTTTCCAATATATATAAAGCGATAACAGGACCAACTCGGAGTTTAAGGATCAAATTGATATAATAAAAATAGCAGAGACTGCCTTTCCAAAAAAGAAAAGAAAAAAATTGTGAGGACTAAAGTGAGACGAGGACGAAACTTCAGTGTATATTTTGTAATTAAGGCATATAAAACTTCACAAATAGTAATTTTTCAAACTGGATCCAAGGAAAGAAGACCGTTCCTCGATATATGTGCCTAGCTTTGCACTCTCTGATTTTCTTCCTACAAGTTATAAACTCTCCTCCCTTCACAAAATCCAAGTTGGTGTTAGCAATAGCAGACGACCCCTTACTCTTACAGAGAGACCGACAACGACGTCTTTGGAGTGTCCTCTCCCTCTCCCTCTCTCTCTCTCTCTCTCTCTCTCTCTCTCTAGATTATAAACGAGAGGATTGTAAAAATTGCTATACAAAAAATCTATAGATACAGATAGATATATATATATATATATATAGAGAGAGAGAGAGAGAGAGGTTCGATAAGGGGAAACAATGGTTGCTGGGAAGGTAAAAGTGGCAATGGGATTGCAAAGATCACCATCGAATCCGAAACCAGACTCGTCTCCGAAGCCGCCATTGCCGTCTCCAAGCTCCGGCAAGGTTCCTCAGAAAGGGGCGGCATTCTCGCGCTCGTTTGGCGTTTACTTCCCACGCGCCTCCGCTCAGGTTCAGCCTCGTCCGCCGGACGTGACGGAACTCCTCCGCCTCATCGAAGACTTGCGCGAGAGAGAGTCGAGATTGAAAACAGAGCTCCTCGAATACAAGATTTTGAGAGAATCCATCGCGATAATACCAAAACTCGAGGATGAGATCTCGTCGAAAGAGACCGAAATCGAACGCTCTGCGAAGAAGATTGAGTGCTTGGAAGCCGAAAACGATCGATTACGAGACGAGTTGGAGTATTTACATGTGAAAATTAGAGAAGAGAAGAGTGAAAACGAGAAGAAATTGGAGAACTTTCAAGCAGAGATTTCAAATTTGAAGAAAGAACTTTCAGAGCGAAGTGATGATTTATCGTTATCGTCTTCGCAGAGGTTTCAAGGACTAATCGACGCTACAGTGAAGTCGAATCTGATGAAGAGCTTGAAAAAAGGGGCGAAAATGGCAGACAATGGTTCGCAGAAGAGAGAGGAAATGGCTGTGGAAGTTCTAGAGAGAGAAAGACATTCTCGTTGTAACTCATCCGAAGATATTGCAGAGACATCTGAGTCTGTTCCAATAGTAGTGAGATCTCGAGTGCCTAGAGTTCCTAAACCTCCTCCGAAACCAATATCACCTTCTTCTTCATCGATTTCTATCTCGTTATCATCGTCATCTTCATCTCACGATTCTCTAAGCATCTCAGCAGAGAGAGCATTATCAGTGCCTGCTCCTCCGCCCCCTCCACCGCCTCCGGCGCCTCCGTCCAAGGCGGCGCAACCGCCACCTCCGCCGCCTCCTCCGCTGCCGGCGAAGGGGCTAAAGCCTGTTCCGGAGAAGGTGAGACGAGTGCCGGAGGTGGTGGAGTTCTACCACTCGCTCATGCGGCGGGACTCGAGGCGGGAGTCCGGCGGTGGAGCCTCCGACGTGGCGGCGACTGCCAACGCTCGCGACATGATCGGCGAGATCGAGAACCGGTCGACTCACTTGCTCGCAGTAAGTTTTGAATTTTTTACGTTTCCGGTCACCGGTTTTTTCACTATTTACGGAATTGCCACTGTCTTTATGTCTCACTCTGTCAGTGACAAGTGACCAGTCTTAACTGTATTTGTTGGTAAATTTGGTACCCCTTCACCTTTCATTGGATTTTAAGCCTGTTTTTAGATTCGAAATTGTGATCCAAAAAGCTGTAATTTTTTTGACATTTCAACAACAGCTAACATGTTCATAAATTGAGTTCTTTCATTGATGATTTTGGATGCACCCGCAATGCATCAAAAACATCTGTATTGTAATTTGGTGATTTTTTAAATTACTTTCTGGTTAATTTATATGATTTTGTTAATGACAGATTAAAACAGATGTGGAAACACAGGGTGAGTTCATTAAGGTTTTAATTAAAGAAGTTGAGAATGCTGCATTCACAAACATTGAGGATGTTGTGCCTTTTGTTAAATGGCTTGATGATGAGCTCTCTTACCTGGTATATACATAAACCCATGATTCAAATTCAACAAATTCAATTTTTTTGATTTCCCAAAATTTATTGCATAATTTTGATTGATTTACTTTGTAATTGGTTCTTAAGGTAGATGAAAGGGCAGTACTGAAACATTTTGAGTGGCCAGAGCAAAAGGCCGATGCATTGCGTGAAGCTGCATTTGGGTATTGTGATCTCAAGAAGCTAGAATCCGAGGCTTCGTCGTTCCGTGATGATCCTCGGCAACCTTGTGCCCCTGCTCTCAAGAAAATGCAGGGTTTGTTTGAAAAGTAAAAATCCTTCCTATACATGACAACTAGTTTTCGTATACGATTACGTATATATTCTCAGATTTTGAATTTGATATGATTAATGCAGATTAGAGCACGGGGTTTACAATCTCTCACGGATGAGAGAATCGGCTTCCAAGCGATACAAAGTGTTTCAAATTCCAATGGATTGGATGCTTGAAACAGGATATGTAAGTCAGGTATTAATTAATTATATTACTTCTAATCCTCTTCACTTGAGCCATTCACCTTCTTTTTCAATGGTAAAGAGTTGAATGCTATTGTTTATTCAAATCTTAATTACCTAATGTGATTACTAACATACATACCCACAAAGATAGAATCTTAATTGATTCATGTACCTTCCTTTTCAAAGAGAGTTGGATGTTCTTGTTTACTCATTTATTAGTTAGGTAATGTGATTACTAAAATACCCACAAAGAGACAACCCTAATTGCTAAAATGCCCATTGTTAGGATTGTCAAATTATGTATATATGATTGTAATCTTGGATGCTAGTATTTGTCAGATTATGTATATATATATATATATATATAGCTTCCTTTCAAAAATAGTTGGAAGTTTCTTATCAAAAGAAAAAGTTAGCTAATGGGATTAATAAAATACCCACAAAGAGAGAATCCTAAATGTTAAAAGCCCATTGTTATATGAGACTTGGATTGTCAGATTATGTATATATGATTTGGGTAATACTTGGGATACACCCAAAGACACAATTTTTGGGACACAACCCAAGAGATATGTTTATCTCTCTCCTGTGTCACTGTGGGGTCCAGTGACATCAAATGAGAGATATAGACGCATCTTTTAGATTGTGTCCCAAAAGTTATCTTTGGGTGTGTCCCAATCTTTACTCATATGATTTTAATCTTGGATGCTATTATTTACACATTTCTTATTTAGCTAATGTGATTTATTTGTTAAATAAATCATTGTTCATTTATTGAGACTTGCATTATATGTAGGTGGTCCCTGTTTAGTAAGTCATACTTGTTAATCTTGGGGAGACAATGAAAAATTCACTGACACAGTTAACTAAGTAGTATAGTGTACTAAGAACTAAGAAGGTTGTTGCTAGGTGACAGAAAGATGCAAAGATTTTGCCTTATTTTGCTAGCTAGCCCCACACGCCTGCAAGAGCACACGTGAAAGTCCCAGATCTCTATAATGTATTTGTTGTCTTCATCACCTTTGTTGGTTTTGTGAGTAAAAGGAGAATTAGATTCTCCATGTTGAACCAATTTTTAAAATGATGTTCACACTACAATTCTTTTCAATAATTTGAAGGATTAATTGCACTTTGCACCCTAAAATTTCAAAGTTGGCATTTTGGTCCCTAAAGTTTCACATATGTGGTAAATAAGTCCAAATAGCTCTTTAGTGACGAATGATTTCATCACTAATAGTAAAAATTTCCTCGCAAAAAGTCTTGGAGGGACTAAAGTGCAACTCATCCCAAACTTTAGGGACCAAAGTGACAAATTTAAAACTGTAGGGTGCAAAGTGCAAAATTGCACTAAATTGAATCTAGCAGCTTCTTTTGAGAGGCTGTTTTGAAAGTTTAATGACTCGTTCTATTAGCTTATTGAATTAAATTGCTGGGTAAGTACTACCTTTTTTTTTTTACTTTAACTTTAACTCATACCGGTGCAAAAACATTTTGAAAACTTTTTTTTTTTTTTTTGCGAGACAACATATGCTAGTCTCCATGTAATCAGAGAAATGAGAGACTCTAAACTTGGTCTTGTTGCCGTTCCAAAGCAGACCCTTAAATTTTGTGTGTGTGTGTGTGTGTGTGTGTGAGAGAGAGAGAGAGAGAGAGAGAGAGAGAGAGAGAGAGTCAAATTTCCACTTTTACTGTCTAATGTAGACGTCAAGTTTCCATTTTTAATTGCCTAATGTCGATTAAATGGATAGTACCCTGGCTGAGTAATTTGGATTTCATTGATTTGGTTTTGATTTGGCCTCTGCCACATAACTTTTCACCACACTGAAAATTTTAATTTAGTGAATACAACTTTGTACCACACCTCACTGAAATATGTAATTTAGTGAACACATAACTTTGTACAATACTGATTTGGATACGTTCCCTGCCTAGTTCTTAAAATCTGTCTCCCCCCTACTGTCCTCTGATGTATCAAAGTGCAGCAGAGACTAAGCTTTTTAATCTTTTACTGTTTTTCTTTTTCAATTTTTAGCTCCAAAACATATATGAGTTGTAACTTGTATAATTCTCATGTCATTTTTTTAGCCACCTAAGGTAAGGTATTCAGGTGGCTTTAATTTAAATTGGGGGGACCATATCAAACAAAGGACTTGGTGTAATAATGGTGGTACATATTATTGCAGATCAAGCTGGCATCTGTAAAATTAGCAATGAAGTACATGAAGAGAGTGTCAGCTGAACTTGAAATGGTTGGTGGTAGTACTGAAGAAGAAGAGCTTATAGTTCAAGCCGTAAGGTTCGCATTTCGGGTGCATCAGGTATAATTGTCACTTAGTCACTTCATACACACATATATTTCTAAATATATATATGTGTATCAAAGATTCTCTAAAGAAGGCGCCCTCTCTTTATTTTGGCCGTTGGATCGTGTTTAAAAACTGTGAAATGACAAAACTGTCCTTAATGAAAACACGATCCGACGGTCAAAACAGAGGCACTTTCTTTATTAACGAGAGGGCGCCCTCTTTAGAGCCTGACTGATATATGTATTATAAAAAGCTAAAAAATATTTTAGTACCTACCTTCAGTTATACAAAGGCGCTGAATTTACAAATACATGCCATTTAATTACAATTGTTAAAGTGCATCCAAAAAAAATTAATGAACAGACCATGAGGAGGGCAGGGCGGGTGCCTCAAAAATTAAGGCTTAAAAACATTTTAGTACCCTGTAATTACATCAAAATTTCATTTTGTGCCCTCCACGTACGTAATCCACGTACGTAATCCATTTATAAGTTGAAAATACTTTTGCTCACCCAATTTTTGGTGTGCCAATGCTCAAAGGATTGGTCAATGCAGTGGGACCCAGGATTTAAGTTAAGGCCTCTCTTATTGGTCAATGCAGTGGGACCCATGATTTAAGTTCAGGGGGGGTGTGAGCATTGGCACACCAAAAATTGGGTGAGCAAAAATGCTCTCTTATAAGTTAAGGTGTGTGCCAATTAATAATTCAAGATCCAAAATAATACTTTACTGCAATTACGAGGTATTAAAATGTATTTTAGCCTATACAAGTGTCTATTTAAATATGCGAGTATATTCAAGTTACTGATGAGCTCCTAATGTTATGTAAATCTTGACAGTTTGCTGGAGGTTTTGATGTTGAAACAATGAGAGCATTCCAAGAACTAAGAGAAAAGGCAAGATCTTGCCATATACAGTGGCAAAACCAGCAACAACAGAAATTAGTATGTCGGTCCACGGCTTGCTAATCTCTCTCTGTAGCAAACTCAGCTTCAGAAATGCTTCCATTAATTTTTTGGTGTTGTAAAGTTAGAACCTCATGTTTGTGTATACAATGGCTGCGGCCATTTTGAGGGCTCATATTATTTATTCATAATGTGACGAAAGACAGCCTACTAGTTTCAAATTTTTAGCTTGCTATGAATATTCACCATACAAGTGATAACATTGAAAATCTAACTCATAACATTAATTTCAACTAGGAATTCACCATTGCACAATTGGATTCATATGCAACATGCCCAGTTGTTTGAAATGTTCATAGAGGTGCTTGCTAGCTTAGGTCATGGGGTTCGAAATGCAAAAACAGTCATTCCGCTTTCCGCATGCGAGATAAGCTGCATACAGATGACTCTCTGTAGACTACACTGTAGCGGGAGTCTTTTGTATGCTAAATATACTCAACCAGATACATCGTACACTAATTCATGAACTACATCCTATTCAATCTCTCCCTCCTTGTGGATAATGGAACTCAGATGATCAAGAGTGTTTTTGGTACTTCATGACTCAACTTAGCTTCCTACAAACATGCAGGTACGGTGGGGTGTTCGTGTTCGGTTTTGGTCAATTTCTTAGTGATTTTAAAATTGACTTTTTGCTTTTCGGTTGGTCAGTTTAGGCTTGTGTATTGCTTAGGAAACCGACCAATCGGTATTTGGTCAGTTTGGTTTCGGTCAGTTTTCGACTTTTCTTGAACCAAACACCCCCCCTCCCCTACATGCAGGTTAGGGGACAATATATAATTACAAATTGCACTATAAATAGGTTAGGCAAAAAATGTCTCTCCTTTTAAACTCTGTAACTGCACACAAGTTTCATTTTGGTCCTGTATTATTAATTGTAACAATTAAGGCCATCAATTTGTAAACACGTGTTTGTCTAAAGACAATATTTAGCAGCGTCCAATGTCAATTCAAGGCAATCAAAATTTTTTTGCAAAATTCAAAAAAAAGTTTCTGTACAACTATTAATGTGTCTAGCCTTGAGTGTAATTAGAAATACAATGCCTAAAATGACCTTTGGTGTATTATGGTTTTGCTTGGAAATCAATTTTCTAAATCTACTTGTGCCATCACTTTCTGGAACCTAAAGCAGTCAATTCAAATTGGTAGTTTTACTGTTGATATAGCCAGAGTATGTCTCTGCTTGCTTCATCTGAATGCTAAGGCTAAGTTCTGGCACTCTTTAAAAGTGGAAGCTAGGCAGGCCATTTCTTTCATTAACACTCACTCTTGCTCTGCATATGGAAAGTTGTATTAATTGCCTTTCTTTATCTTCTGTAAGCTTGAAATTACTTAAAGCTTGCTTTTATATCCTTTATGTGCAATTTCTATGGAAATATGGTACAAGATTCATAGCCGATCTAAATAGTTTGCGATAAGGCTTGGTGGTTGTTCTTGTCATCGACGAAAATCAGGGTTATTATGAATTTGGATAATAATATTAGTTTTATTCTTTGAAGTATAGCCTAATTACATAGACCGTTGTATACAGCTCAATGTTAACCTGACCTCTGTTGAGGTTTGAGCACTCCTCCGTTAACAGTTGACCAAACAGAAAGTTGACTATTTTAAAATCATGACTATTATCTAAAGTGGAAATAAAAATGCAGGTAGATTGCTAAATTTAGAGGAATATATATACCACATACACGTACGATTAAAGAACCACTCACTTACAAAAGCTACATAAAAAAAATTACTAGAGGAAGTGGACTAAAACTCTAATTAAAGATTACAATAAGGCTTTGGGCACAAAAGCTTATAAACAAATTCCACTAACAAAGGGTGAAATGTCTAGTTGGCAGGGTGAGATCCATCAACTTTAAAGCTTACAAACAAATTCCACTTACAAGGTGGAATGTTTAGTTGGCAGGAGGGGGTTAAAGTTGATGGATCTCATCCTGCCAACTAAACATTCCACCTTGTTAGTGGAAACGTAAACTTTTGTGCCCAAAACTTTATTCCTACATATTAAAAGGACATGAATTTATATACCATCTTGTAACAAAATTAGACTTAGCATTATTCATGAATATATCATTTAAGAGTGGTAGAAGGCCTAAATTGTGGACTGTCCAGTTGTCCAAATAAATGAATCTCTAATTTTTTTTGCAAATTATTATGTGTTCAATCACTTCCAAGTGCACCATGCGGTTTTACAAACATGCCTTGTACTAACCAAACCAAATTAAGGCAAATCACGGGGGTTATGTGTTATATTCCTAACTATAGGGGGTAAAGTGTCACAAAGGTAAATCACAGGGGATAATATTTTACATTTTAAAGTACAGGGGATAAAGTGTCACAAAAATAAACCACAAGGGATAAAAGATAATTTAATTACCCAAAATTTTTTACCGCATGGATGGACCTAACACCCAGCTCGTTAGTGGTTACGAAACAATTGCGTTAATGTAGGCCCCCAACACCCACACTAAACTCACCATCACCATCAATACATGCACATATGTGTGTGACTGTATATTCGGCGGTGGCTATTAATGAAGGGCATGATCTTAATCATTGATGTCTAATTTGGAGACCAACACCAATATCGATTCCAAGAACGGGTATGATACTTCGGTGGGACCCCTACTTTGATTAGGAGGATTCACATGACGGGCTATCCCAATTCGGAGACCACCACCACCGATTCCAAAAACGCGGACGATTCTACGGTGGGACCCCACTCTGATTTTCAGGACACCACCAAACGGCGGAGTATCTATCCGTTGTCGCTCCCCCACCAGCGATTCCGACACCACCACATGGCCAGTAAGAGCTCCTCCAACCGACCATCACCAATAGCGACACCACGGCACCGTGGCAACTACCGGTAAGTGTGTGTTAGTGTGCATATCTGGTTCATAAATTTGATGTCTTCCCATTTATCATTTTATTTTTGGGAATTTGTTGAATATAATTTTTGGGACATGATCTTCTGATGTAAATTTCTCTGGATTTTTCTATTTGAAGCTCTAATTCCTTTGGAAATTTTTGTGAAGTACAATTTTTCTGTGTTTATTATTTCTAATTTGCTTCCTAAATTTCTTTGGTAATTTAATTGTATGTTCAATCAAAAAGGTCTAATTTCCTACATGTTGTGATGATCATATGTGAACGGCAACTGCAGTTGGTCTTTTTTTCCTTCTTACTTCTTTTTTTTCTTCTTCATAATCGGAAGCAATTGGTGTTGTGATGATCATATGTGAACCTAAATGTTTTTGGATTTAAATAGTTTTTAAGTAACATGTTTTTTTCATTACAGTTATTTCGAATTTATTTGATACACAGGTTTTAGACATTATAAGTTTCATGATTTTTCCATTATAAAAGTAAAAGTTTTTTGATTTTGAAAAACCGATTTGTTTTGATGCAATTTTGCATAGGTTTTACTTTTCACCAAAGGCTACAATTGCAATTTTTTGCAGTTTCAAATTTCAAAAAAAAAAATTCCCCTTAAGTTAAAGTTTATATTATGTTTCCTAACTTTCCCAGTTGGACACTTTCCATTTTGGACACTTTAAATGTTTCCTAAACTTTAGAATTTATATTATGATATTTCGTGATTTCTTGATTCCATTATTTTCCCATTTCTCATTATATTATGTTTCAACTTAAATCATTTTCCCTTTTATTTTCCTTCTTTCCAATTTAGTTCCAATCAATTATCTCTCACTATAATTGCAGTCAACATATATAACCAGATTTTCATTGATTTTCCATATTTTTCCATTCCAAAACAATAATGATATACCCACACCCACATTCACACCCACAACCACATCTAGTATATCCTGACCCTTGATTTTTGTGGATTTCATGTGAGACTCACCAGAATTAAGGGTAATCAAGGGTTAGAATGTACTGGATGTGGTTGTAGGTGTGGATATGGGTGTGGGTGTATCATTACTCATTCCAAAATTAGCATTTTCATTGATTTCCCTTTTCTTTTTTTCTTTTTTTCTTTTTTTCTTGCATTCCAAAATTATTCTTTCCCTTTTACTTTCATTTTAATATCTTTCCAATTTATTGTAATTGCAGTCAACCTATATAATTATATTTAGCCAATGATAACAATTATCTTAGCACAGTCAATTAGGTGTAGAGTATTAATGAAATGCATTTTGGACAATAATTTGGTTTATTTGATAGGGTGGAGTCGATATTTTTATTTTTTATTTTTTGTGGAAGGGTTAATTGATTTTTTAAAAAAATATATTTGAGAATTCATTTATGTTGCTGTTTTATTATTAAATATGTTTTTTTTTTAAATATTACCTCACTTCATGTGTCTCTTTAATAAAGAAAGAATTAAGTCGTAATTACCTACCACTTTGCTTAATTTGCATATTCATTTTGTTACTGTTTTTTATAAAATTTCTTACAATAATTTTTCCATCTTTTTTTTTTTTTGTGTGTGTGTGTGTCTTTTAGTTTCCACTTTCTTCTTAAAACTCATGAGTCAAATGGACTAATAATTAGTTAAAAATTTATTAAACAATAAAATAGTTGTAGAATAATAATAATAAAATGCATTTTGGACAACATTTGATTATTTTAAACATAGATAACGTGGAAATTAATTGTGGAAAAAATTATTAGGATCATGATTAGGATTGTACAAAAATTTAATTATTGCACAAAAATTAATATCTTTCAATTAAATTAGAATACCAACCGTAATTCCAAAAATAAAAAATCCCAAATAAATTAGGATTATGATTAGGATTGTAATTAAATTGGAACAAAAAATTCTTAACAATTAATTTCCATTTGTGTATTCTATTATTAAAAGCATGTCTAGTATACTTAGCCTTCGAGGTTTTTGGTTTTGGACACTAAAGCCTTAAATTTCATTTTTTAACTTCTATTGTGTATCCATTTAAGGTTTTAGATTTAGAAAAAGAAAAAGAAACCAAATGCATTTTAGGAAAATAAAAATGTCAAAATAAATTCTGATTGTATTTTCATTCTTCTAGAAAATGGATTGAGCATCTCAACTGTCACGCCCATCGTAACAAAATAAGGAAAAAAGTTCATTTCCAATTTGGAGTCGTAGGTCATGACAAGTGATGGATCACTTGTCCTGTACTTAGCTTAACATGTACCAATAAACAGAGTATATAAAGCAACAGAGAAGATAAATACTCTCTCCATCCCATAATAAGTGTCTACATTTTCTTTTTTGGATGTCCCACAATAAGTGTCCACTATTCTAAATTGGCATATAGCATTTACTTACTTTCCAAAACTACCCTTATAATAATGACAAAGTAGCATTTATTTGTGACCTCAAAACAAGCAAAAAGTCAAACACATATCACATCTAAGGGCAAAATTAGAAAGTGACCATTTAATGAACCAAAAAAACTAAAATAATACAACTTTCTTAAACAATGTGCAAAATAGAAGTTGACACTTATTATGGGACGGGGGAGTATGAATTATCATTACAACTTCAAGTAATATTACATTGTCTTAAATAAATGGAAGATGTGTTTCCTAAGAACTTTTAAAGTCTATAACTGTAACGCCTCAAAATCCACAACACATGGACGGGTCAAGGAGTCAAAGAAAGAGATTAAGAAGAAGGAGAGATCCTACGTGGACCAACCAAATAGTGCGGAAAATCACAAAGGAATCCTACGTGGATTCCAAAGAAAAGTCAAAAGTCAAGAATTGACCCATGAAGACCAAACGGGTCAAATAGGATCAATCAACAATACTCGATTTTTAAAGAAGTTTTAAAAATGATAGAAATAAGAAGTATCGAGAGTGGGAGAAAAGAAGACGAGGTTTGATTGAAAGTTTATATGAAATCAAGGTTTGAGAATTTACAACCAAACGCTCCCTTAGAAATCAAAAGTAGTATTTTTTTTCCATAGACTATCCACAGGCTAAGTATAACCAATTTACATTTCGAAAGTTTAGAAGTTATTAGGAATTTTCCAAGTATAGAACCTGTGTAGCCATACCATAAACTTACCAAAACGATTCAAAGGAACAACGAAACATCCGAATCAATATGAACACGATTTAAAAATGATCTAAGCTAAAGGACTAACAAGTGTCCGAATCAACATTAATAAATATTTAATGTTAACATGCACCCATAGGTGACTCAAAGTCCCAATTGCAAGTCCGATTACATTAAGTTTGAAATTCTAATATGTTCTAAGTAAAGGGCTAAACATGTGCCCGAATCAAGTGTTAATAGGAGATTCAAATCTATTACAATTTCTTTTCAAACTAAAATAGAAGTTTAAAATATTTTCAAAACTAATATTCTTCTTGAAAGAAATCTTCAAAGTGCGACTTCATGCGTCGAGTAACCCTTGGGCCTTACCCCGACTTGATAAAACCTGAAAAAAAAAACAAATGGTTTGTCGTTTTTATGAGAACGACGGCTCGTAGAAAATATTGTAGAGATTCAATATGGATCCTATAACTAATATGCAAAATGTGGTGCCATGAATGCCACCTGGGCAATGAAACTAATGAGCCCTCGGGCTATGCATACATGATCACTCGCCTCATTACCGGACTGTGAGCCACTCCCCACTGGAAATGTAGCATACCAACTTTCCGATAGCTAGTCGAATATAAGTTGGAGTTTGGCACGTTCTTAGGTACGTCCACCCTGTCTCATCACACAACCCACATCCGGATTTTCTTATCCACTTTTATCCCCCTTCATTGGGGTCGGATTTACATTTATCCCCTCTTAGGGATTACTCAAATGCCACCCATGCAAATGCTATGTGGTGTGCCCACTTGACAACAATGCACGTGAACTCTATGATTCCAATGCAAATGTTCTCAATTCATAAAAAAATGTTAATGTACATTGTTGTCGAAATTTAGCAAGTCTTATTACTTCAACATTAATCTTGATGATAAATGATTTCACATTTCATGGGAGTAACAACATTTAAGCATATAAACTCCCATTAGCAAGAATTCAACTTCTAGGTACAATGACTACTTTAAACAATTAACAAGTAGTTCATTTAAACAATTAAGCAATTAACCAACACTTAGGCAAATAATTTAGCAACTAAGTATAAAATCACATTTAAGTTTCTAACATTAATTAATTAGCAACTAAGCATATAATCACATTTAAGTTACTAACATTAATTAATTAGCAATTAAATAAGTTAATCACATAGCAAGTGTTATGGGAAAAACAACTAAGACCAACTCCTCATTTCAACCCTAGTATTTCCTAACACAAATCACACATTAGAGATAAGACACATAGTGAATCAAGACAATATAATCTACCTTTGATCTTGAGAAGAAAATGCACAAAGAAATAGAGAATCCAAAAGAGATATAATAGGAGACCCAAGTTGTAGGAGCTTCAATGAACAAGAAATTTGAGAAACCCTCCTCTTCCTCTAGGCCATAACTTGAACTAGAGAACACCAAAATGGAAAATGGAAACACCAATAGGAAGCCTTAGTTGAGGGATCACTTTTGCTACTAATACCCTTGCCCCAAAAATGAATTTTTGAAACCCAAATGGAAGCTTGAAATATAGAAACTAAGTGGGTTTTGGTTCTTCCAAATGTAGAGAGATATATAGAGAGAGAGAGAGAGTAAAGTTAAGGAAAGAAAAAGAAAAACAAAATGAGTGGGAGAGAGAAATGGCCGGATGATGAGGGAGGGGGAGGAGAGAGGAAAATGAAGCTTCCTAGGGAAGCTTTGGGGTTGGTTGGGAGTGGGCGCCACACATGTGTCATATACACACACTCACAAATATACACGCACAAGTGTACCAAATTAAATGCAATTGTGATATTACAAAACCAAATGTTAGGCATTAAAAAAATGTACAAGTCCAAATTGGGTCCACTCATTGACCCCCAAATTACTACAATACCCTTAATTAAAATTTCAAAACATTACAATAACGCATGCCCTGAACATATCCTCCATAACCTAATTGGTGCAGTCAATCTGTCCATCGGTCTGTGGATTAAAAGCAGTACTTAAACTCAATGAAGCTCCCAACGCTTCTTGTAGTCTTTCCTAGAATCCTACAGTAAACTGTGAATCGCGATTGGATACAATAGATATAGGTACTCTGTGTAGCCGTACAACGTTTAAATGTACATCCTACTCATCTTCTCTACGGAATAAGTCAAGTTGTAAGTGATGAAGTGAGCGAACTTTGTTAAACGATCTGCTATTACACAGATAGCATCGTTGTTGTGTCCTGGGCAATCCAACTACAAAATCCATGGTGATGTGCTCCCATTTCCAACCTGGAACATGTAGGGGTTGCAAAAGTCTTAAGGGTCTTTGATGTTCGGCTTTCACTTGTTGACAAGTCAAACACTTAGACACAAACTCGGCAACATTCCTTATCATTCCTTCCTGTAGACACCCCATTTTTTCGGCTATTAGATTTAGGAGACCTATAGCTTGGTGGTTCACAATGATCGTAAAAGACTCAAAAGGACTCCTGAAAGTTAGTTCTATTTCTCAAAATGCTCAGAATGACCAAAATGCCCCTGAAAGCCCGAAAACTCCCAGATTTGGACCAAATGTTCTGAAAACGCGCTATATGTCGTAAGAAAAAACAATAAAATGAGTTCTAAAGTAAGACCAGATGAAATCGTCGGTCCCAGAGACCCCCGGAAGTCCCGGAAGTTCCCAGAAAGTCCCCGTTGACTGATTTGACCAAGGTTTGACAAAGTTTGACCAAGTTTGACCAAGGTTTGATCGAAATCGTCCAAATTCGCCGAAAAGTTTCGGGATCATTCTAGATCATGTGGAAAGTATTAAAATGAGTTCTAAAAGAAAATCGAACGAAAGCGTCAGCTCCTGGAGCTCCCAAAGGTTTCTAGAACTTCCCGGGAATTCCAAGTTTGACCAGTTCGACCAGTTTGACCAAAAGTCAACTTTGAAGCTGGAGCACCGTATCATTTTTCAAATATTTTTCATAGATACTAGAGGTCAATAGCTTTCCAATGGTATGTCACACATAAATTTTGGATTTAAAACGAATTTATTATGAATTTTCGAAGGTGAAAAAGGCGATCAAATCGGCTTTTACCGCGAATACTGCATAACTTTTCAAGGTGACCTATCTCCAAACTATTTTTTATGTAAATTAGACTCCATTTTCTTTCCAACGGTATATTACAACCCCAATTTGGAGTTTGTATACATTTTCTGTGAATTTCGGACAAAATAGGGCCTTTTCGCGAATACCAGAACCTCTAGGGGCCTAAAAAGGATTATCTGGACGAATGAGGAGCAGTGCCGCCGCGGACAGGCCCAGTGCCACCGCGGCACTCTCCTCCAGAATGGTGTTTTTTTGTAATTTCTTTTGGGGGTCCAAATTGATTAATTATAAACCAAAACGACGTAGTTCTATGTTCACGGATGTTTAGGACCAATGGGAGTACTTTCTAAATCCCAAAACCACCCCAAATTAGCCTATGTAAACCCCCCATTGCTCTTCATTTGGGGGGGGCAAGTGCAAAGCTTGAGAAAGTTATAGAGAGAAAGAGAGATAGAGATAGGTTTAGAGGAGAGATAGGGAGCTTCTCCCACTGATTTTCCATAAAAAAAAAAGTGAGTTTCAATCTTATTTTCTTCCATTACCCCTCTTATATCTCACATTCAAGTCTTTCCCAACCACCATTTTTGAGCAATCTTGAGTTAGGAAGCTACTTCCATGTCCAAATGTCAATATCTATGAGTGAAACACCAAGCTACAAGTCCAATATCACATTGATTATCATCTATTGATTGCTATTTACTTGCTTGTTTATATATATGTTCATCTCTTCTTACCTCATTTCTTTTTATTTTTCTTTATTTACTTACTTGTTCTTCATCATCTAAATGATGACATGAACTTTGAGGTGAGTGAATTCTTATGGATAGTAGCTCTTGACCTCAAAAATATGTTTAATAGATGATGATTATAACTTCAATATCTCCAAGGTATCCTTGAAGTTATGTTCAAAATAAAAATGAATCTCTCCAATAATATTGGGGGTTCTTGATGATGAGTTTGATGTTGATATTCTAAGAGGTCATAATCTCTATTTGATGTTGAAAATATACTTTCAAAACCTCTATTTCAAAACCCCTCTCAAACCCTCTTATTTTGATCTCATGAATGAAAACTCAAGTTTTTCCCAAAATCTTTAAAACAGTGAGTCAAAACAGTGAATGATTTGAGCTCAAAGATTTCTATAAAACTCAATACTCAATGTATGGAAGCAAGACCACTTGAAAAGTCTTCCTAACTCATTAGAGAACACCCATGATTTTTTGTTTGACTTGGAAATACATGAAAGAGGTCCATTTTTGTCCAAACATTCCTTCCAAACATTCTGCCTCTGCTGTCACAGCAGCTAGGTTGAATTTCAACTTGTTTTACAGAAAACTTTTCTAAAAAGAGTGGTCCCAACGTATTTTTCCCTTGAACTTCAATGTCTTAGGGAACTTTCTGTATAAAATGGGCCTCTAGATCTTTTTTTTTTTTTTAATTTTTTAATTTTTTAATTTTTTTTTCTAAGATTTTTCAACATTTCAGTCGATTGTACGAACTCTATTTCTGAGTAACCTCTATTTTTCATATAATTTCTCTCAATCTGTAATAGTTATTGAAGATTGTCTTTTTGGGTTGTGTTCTAGACACAATAAGGACGATCTCCATCAAAAATCATGCATTGAAAACATTCCTAACCCCTCCTTTCAATTTCCAAAATATCATGTTACTGTTCTGTCCACTATTCACAATAATCATACTTTTACTTCCATACTTTGATTTGATGTTTACATGCACTCTGACACGACTAAATAGTTGTGCGCTCTTGTGCAACACCCAAGTGTAGGTGATCGTGCAAGTAATACTGGATAAGTCCAGGTCGATCCCACAGGGAAGGAATAGGAAGAATATCTACTAAATTATAACCTAAAGAAAATGAAAATATTAATATACGGGTAGAGATTCTACGAATCCTAATTAATTAAATTAAACTAAATAATAAACTAAAACTTATAGAAACATAACCAATTAAATTAATAAACTAAAGGTGTTGGAAATACGAGAATCCACATCAATACTAACCATCTACCATGCATATTCATTAACGCTCTATGGAGTACATCCCTTTTCAGTATTCCGTCTTTTTCTAAAGATAAATAATCAATATCCCTTTCATGACCGGGACTACATCATCACAGTTGATTTAAAATACTTGGAAGACGGTTTAAAACAATGGTTATTACTTGCACTCTAAATGGTGTTAGCATTCAAAGTAGGTTTCAAAAGTCATTGAAGAAAATAGTTTTAAGGCTTTAAGTTCTAAAAACTGTTGTGACAAACTGAGCTTATTGGGACAATTTGATGACAGATTTCTAAAACAGAAAGTCATGGAATACTTAAAAGAATCATCTCAGGATTTAACATGTTCAATCGATCGAAGCGCTCTCGATCGATCGGACAACGTCATCCTTTAATCGATCGAAATGCCTTCGATCGCTTGACTATGGCCCTGGTTCGATCGATCGAAATACCTTCGATCGATCGAGCCCAAGGTTTCTAAAGATTGCATGGCAGAGGTTGGGAATCAATGCTTCATCACATATTCCCAACGTCTAAACTATGAAAACGAGATTAAATTAATACAGCAACAATAAACTAAGGCGATCATAATAACTAGAGTAATAAACAATGAAATAAAGAAAAGGGAAGGAAAAACCTATAATAATCTGATTATAACTTGAAACAAACTTGAAATCTTCAATAACATTTAGTATAGCACTGGAAAAGAGGAAAAATAATATGAATCTAACCTAACCTACTCCTAATCTAACCCTAAAACTACCCTAAACTGCTGTTTTTCGCATTCTGGAGCGTCCTCCCTTCGTCTGGCGTCAAAACGACTTATATATAGGGTTCCTGTAGAGTTTACGCAATTTTTGGGTGAATATGAAGTTCAAGCGATCGAGATTAGTTCGATCGATCGAAGGTCGATCGATTGAACTCTCCTCAATCGCTTGAACTTCTCTGATTTTGACAACTCTGCGCACCGAGGGGAGAATGGCCATAACTTTTCACTCGGACCTCGGATTGTCCTCCCGTTTGCGGCCACGCGACTGTAACTCAAAGATCTACATTTTATATCTCTGAGAAAATCTTCCAAATATGAAGTCTTCATTGTCAAAAATGGCATTTTCCCAGCTGCTTCTGTTGTTCTGTCCACCAGAATCACTTTTCTTTAGCTCCACTTCATTGATTTACATCCTAATACCTATAAAACAATGCAAAACATATATTTTAGCATTAACACAATAAAAATGACATTGTTATTAGAATGCACCTAAATGTAGGGACTTTGGGGATAAAAGTATGCATAAAATACCACGTAATACACTATAAATATGCACTTTTCACCTCGAATCACACCCCCAACTAGCTCGTTGCTAGTCCCTAGCAATGAAGCGAACTACAGCAATATTTATTTAAACTCTAAGAATTGAAAACAAAATAAAATAAAAATCCTAAATCACTTTCGCAGGAATCGCGATTGCATTTAGCGTATGCAACAAGCCTTTAAACCCCTAGGTTCCCCCTAGTGGACGAGTGTTGTCTCGTGAGGGTTTGCAGTGAATCTACCCACAAAATTCATGTTTATGGAAATGGTTCTCATTTAAATGTTTTCAACAAATTTTTTCCTCTCAGTTAGCAATATAGTTAAGCTCAACAATTGTCACGCCCCGGAACCACTAAGATGACCCTAGGACACGTGGCACGCCACCAAGGCTTAACCCCAGTCATTAAAGTTCCAAAAATAAATTTAAAATAAACTTAAACCAAAGAAGCTCAACAATAATAATAATAATAATAATAATAATAATAATAAAAAATAAAATCCTGTCGTTGCAATTAGCCAAAACCCTGTTTTAACAAGTAATAAATTCCCAAATAATATTACCAAATCATAGTCATGAGCTCCCAAAGTCCAAGCAAGAGTTTTTAAATACTTTAAGAGGAATACTAAATATAACAATTTACAGCCAACCCAATAAATAAATCTCCAAGTTCAAACATCCCAATCTAATAACATTAGCCATAGTAACACTACGATCAAACAATCCCAACTAAAGTATACAGCTTAACTAGAAATATTACATAAGCTTAAACCAACCAAAGTATGACTCGTACTACAGTCCATATTAAAACCGATTAATTACAACTATATTACAAGCTTTAAGCTAAAAAAAAAAACAGGTAACTATTAACAAAATTTACAACAACTTCCCGAAACCTCGCCAAGCCACTCCCCAGCTCACTTCCCCGATTCCTCGCCACGATCACCTACGATGGTTATTCAATAACCATTACAATATATAAGCTATATGCTTAGTGAGTAATGCTAATCATGATTATGGATAATAAACATGCTCAATTCAATATATTACAAATAACTATAGTCTCTGGCAATTACTAGTTCACTCCCACCACTACCGGCTAGCCCGCGGCTCCACTCCCCAAGCCCACGTGACTAGTCATGACCCACGCCCTCACACGTGCGGTCCCATAGGCCTCTGGCGGCCGTGGTCGTCACCACAAAGATTAACTCATGGTGGAATAGAACTAGAAATTTCCATTGACCCAAATAGGCAACTCAACATGCTCATTTAGTCATTACACCATGCTTTCACAAATAAATTGGGCCTAATTTAGCCACATGAATTTTGCCCAATTACAAACTAAATAAATTAAATTAAACAAATTAGGCATGCTTTGACATCACAATTGAACTCAACATGAAAATCATCCAAATATCAAAATTAACATCACTCACCTCTTGGGTTTCGCTCCTAATCTTGAAATTAAAGACCTAATAAGAACCAGGTACAAATCCTATATAAAAATTACAAGTTATGAGCTTAAATCCTAAAATGGGTCGCGGAAAAACTATCATAGAACTTAATAAAATTAATACCAATAGGTTAGACTCACCCCCAGGAGTCCGAATATGTAGCATGTTTTAAAAACCGACGTTATTCGGCGCGTCAATCGGCGTCGAAAGTTTGCCGTCAAAATTTTCCGTCACTGTCTCGTGTCTCTAACTCTCTGAGTGAAGTATCTCTTAACTAATAGAGATACTAAGGCTATGATGAGTCACCAATTTAGGTGGCTTGTTATAAAACTTTCCAATTTTATTATAACAACCCCGCAAGTATGCTAGTTTTGCAATTACGCCCCTACTAATTATGAAGCTGTATTAAAACTATCCCAAACCTAAATGGGTATTTGTCTATGTCTCGCATGGGTCCCATACGTGGTCCCATATAATTATATGAAGTTGCTAATTAGCCTACTAATTATAAAACGTGTTCAATTCGTGCTCACAAAGGTATCCGTAATTGACCCCAAAAGTGGTCACTATCTAATAACATGATATTATCAACGATAAAATAATAAATCATTTAAGCCTTAATAAACAGTTAAGCACATAAGGATGTTCCACATATTACTGTCCCATCTCAACTGGGTCCCATCAACACATATCCCAACTTGGGATTGCCATACTGGCCAAAACTGGGAAAATTGGAACCATTACCTATACCAAAAACCAGCGGGAAAATTGGAACCATTACCTATACTAGAGTGGAAATGGGAAAATGTCACAATGGACTTCGTGGGAGGTTTACCGAGATCTAGAAAGTCAAATGACAGTGTATGGGTAATCGTTGATCGATTGACTAAGTCTGCACATTTTCTACCTATTAAGACCAATGATCCAAAGAAGTTAGCCGAATTGTATGTTCAAGAAATTGTGAGACTTCATGGAGTTCTAGTATCTATTGTCTCAGATCGAGATAGTGCATTTACATCAGGATTTTGGCAAGGAATGCAGAGAACAATGGGTACAAGATTGAGTTTCAGTACAACTTTTCATCCTCAAATCGATGGCCAATCAGAACGTGTAATTCAGATACTTGAAGATATGCTTCGACTTTGTGTTTTGGATTTTAAAGGTGATTGGGAAGAGCACTTGCCATTAGCTGAATTTGCTTATAACAATAGTTATCAATCCAGTATTGGGATGGCACCTTTTGAGGCTTTATATGGGCGTAAGTGTCGTTCTCCACTTTGTTGGACCGAGGTTGGTGAGAGGAGATTGATAGGGCCTGAAATTGTTCAGCAGATTACGGAAAAGATAAAGACAATACAACAACGACTTCAAACAGCACAAAGTAGATATAAAAGCTATGCGGACTTGAAAAGAAGACCAATGGAGTTTGAAGTTGGGGAGTTTGTATTCTTAAAGGTATCGCCGACAAAGGGGATTACAAGATTTGGAAAACGAGGAAAGCTAAATCCAAGGTATGTTGGGCCATTTGAGATCATTGGTAGAGTTGGACCAGTAGCCTATCGGTTGGAGTTGCCACCGGAGTTAGCTAATGTACACGATGTGTTTCATATATCAATGTTAAGGAAATGTGTATCAGATCCGAGGAAAGTGATTATTCCAGAGCTGTTGGAAGTCAGGGAAGACTTGACCTATATCGAGCATCCAGTCAAGATTCTTGACAGAAAAGAACAAGTTTTGAGGACAAAGACTATTCCTTTGGTTATGGTGCTATGGAGGAATCACTCCGTTGAGGAAGCCACATGGGAAAGAGAAGATGAAATGAAAGAGAAGTATCCATTCTTGTTCGAGACATGAGGTACTACGAGTTTGGGGACAAACTCCTTTTTAAGGAGGGGAGAGATGTGACACCCGCTCCCGCGGTTTACATTTAATACTGTTTTAGCATGCATAATCATGAGTTAATGTTAATTAATGTGTTATGTGACGCTTATTGGAGTGGGATTGACCCACTAAGTTGATTATGGGTGTCCAGTTGGGAACCCAGTTTTGGCCAGTATGGCAATCCCAAGTTGGGATATGTGTTGATGGGACCCAGTTGAGATGGGACAGTAATATGTGGAACATCCTTATGTGCTTAACTGTTTATTAAGGCTTAAATGATTTATTATTTTATCGTTGATAATATCATGTTATTAGGTAGTGACCACTTTTGGGGTCAATTAGGGATACCTTTGTGAGCACGAATTGAACACGTTTTATAATTAGTAGGCTAATTAGCAACTTCATATAATTATATGGGACCACGTATGGGACCTATGCGAGACATAGACAAATACCCATTTAGGTTTGGGATAGTTTTAATACAGTTTCATAATTAGTAGGGGCGTAATTGCAAAACTAGCATACTTGCGGGGTTGTTATAATAAAATTGGAAAGTTTTATAACAAGCCACCTAAATTGGTGACTCATCATAGCCTTAGTATCTCTATTAGTTAAGAGATAGTTCACTCAGAGAGTTAGAGACACGAGACAGTGACGAAAAATTTTGACGGCAAACTTTCGACGCCGATTGACGCGCCGAACAACGTCGGTTTTTAAAACAGGCTACATATTCGGACTCCTGGGGGTGAGTCTAACCTATTGGTATTAATTTTATTGAGTTCTGTGATAGTTTTTTCGCGATCCATTTTAGGGTTTAAGCTCATAACTTGTAATTTTTATATAAGATTTGTACCTGATTCTTATTAGGTCTTTAATTTCAAGATTAGGAGCGAAACCCAAGAGGTGAGTGATGTTAATTTTGATATTTGGATAATTTTCATGTTGAGTTCAATTGTGATGTCAAAGCATGCCTAATTTGTTTAATTTAATTTATTTAGTTTGTAATTGGGCAAAATTCATGTGGCTAAATTAGGCCCAATTTATTTGTGAAAGCATGGTGTAATGACTAAATGACCATGTTGAGTTGCCTATTTGGGTCAATGGAAATTTCTAGTTCTATTCCACCATGAGGTAATCTTTGTGGTGACGACCACGGCCACCAGAGGCCTATGGGACGGCACGTGTGAGGGCGTGGGTCATGACTAGTCACGTGGGCTTGGGGAGTGGAGCCGCGGGCTAGCCGGTAGTGGTGGGAGTGAACTAGTAATTGCCAGAGACTATAGTTATTTGTAATATGTTGAATTGAGCATGTTTATTATCCATAATCATGATTAGCATTACTCACTAAGCATATAGCTTATATATTGTAATGGTTATTGAATAACCATCGTAGGTGATCGTGGCGAGGAATCGGGGAAGTGAGCTGAGGAGTGGCTTGGCGAGGTTTTGGGAAGTTGTTGTAAATTTTGTTAATAGTTACCTGTTTTTGTTTTTAGTTTAAAGCTTGTAATATAGTTGTAATTAATCGGTTTTAATATGGACTGTAGTACGAGTCATACTTTGGTTGGTTTAAGCTTATGTAATATTTCTAGTTAAGCTGTATACTTTAGTTGGGATTATTTGATCGTAGTGTTACTATGGCTAATGTTATTAGATTGGGATGTTTGAACTTGGAGATTTATTTATTGGGTTGGCTGTAAATTGTTATATTTAGTATTCCTCTTAAAGTATTTAAAAACTCTTGCTTGGACTTTGGGAGCTCATGACTATGATTTGGTAATATTATTTGGGAATTTATTACTTGTTAAAACAGGGTTTTGGCTAATTGCAACGACAGGATTTTTTTATTATTATTATTATTATTATTATTATTATTGTTGAGCTTCTTTGGTTTAAGTTTATTTTAAATTTACTTTTGGAACTTTAATGACTGGGGTTAAGCCTTGGTGGCGTGCCACGTGTCTTAGGGTCATCTGAGTGGTTCCGGGGCGTGACAACAATCTCATGAAACTCTCTAGTAAGCCATAGCAATGCAGCACACACATTACAGTTAATCTACTATCAAAGTCATTAGAATATTCCATACCTATTAATCTTCAAGTGTGTGTGTGAATGGACAACCAAAATACAAAACTTCAATTTCAAAGCTCGCATAACCTAAGACACTATCAAGACGTTCATTTTGGCTCAACTCTCACCGGGATTACACTCTCAAAATGAAATCACTTCGAATTGGGTGTAATAATTATCACTCATGATATGGAAGCTATAAAGAGTAAATGTGAATGGAATCTAATGCTTCTCATATCTAAATAGAAAAACGGACATTTTAGTGTATAAAGTCTCATGAAAGGATACTTTTCACTAGAAGAGCGAGATACCGTGGAGAACTCTTTCATTACCCTAACTTCTAATCCAATTTACTTAAAATCATCAGGACTTTGAAAAAGAGGTGTTTGGTTAAGAAGAAAGATGTTCATGATATTTAATTGGGTCAACGGATGTGATTGGAATGTCTACTACAACTTTTCAAACTTTCTCACATCTCCAATCTCTCTCTTCTTCTTCTTCTCTTTTTTTTTTTCTTTTCTTTTTTCCACACTCTTCTTTTTATTATTATTTTATTTCATTTGAAACAACCATTGGCACATTTTTTTCTTTTTTTTTTTTTTTTTTTTTTTTTTTTTTTTTCTTTTCATGCTTTTTTTTTTTCTTTTTTTCTCTTTTTGCCAACTTTCCCTTATTCACACTAACAAATTTCTTGTCAATGTAACACATCCCAATCACTCCTAAATAAAGAACTGAGGCTTGAACTCCTAATTTGGAGTTAGGTATAGACTTAAGGATTGTGAAGACAAGGCGATTATGGTAAGTCTCAAAGGGTGAAATAAAGGAATATCATAGAGGTATGCCAAAGCTATATTATTCATGTATGGTCAAAAGATGGCCTAAATCATCTTCTAAGTTCGTAAGATTATTCATTTCGAAAAATTCAAGAGCTCTAAAGTTTGGTAAATCCTGAACGTTCTCTTCTACTAATCAGTCAAAATGAAGAAGAAAATGAGACTTTCAACGAATTAATACGCTTTTCAAAAAGTAAGAGTAATTTTATAAAACCCTCAAAACAAAGAATGACACAAAAGCTCACTTGGGTTATTAGTCTCCACTACAGTCTCTCGAGACACCTAAGCTATGCTTACTAATCCATTTAAGTTATGTACAAGGTTGTCACAATGTGCTCAAAGTTGTTTGAAGATTAAACGGCATAAAACATACTATAACTAAGATAGTAAACAAACTACCATTGTGTATCACATACTAATAACATACAGAAAATAACACTAATGCATCATAACTAATTACATTAACTAAGAGAGAAATACAAGAACCATTTTATTATATTAAAAAAAATTAAAAATTTTAAAATTTTGATTTACTGAGTCATGTTGCTAAGCAGGTGTATTGACATTAAAGCATAAAAAGAAAGAAACGAGGCATGCAATGACTCACTCCCCCCCAACTAAAACTAAACATTCTCCCCAATTTTCTAAACTAAGCACATGGACATGTAAAGTAAAGCGAAAGAAGGAAGGATGTTACCTCGAGATGTTAATATCCAGATTTTTTTTATTTTCTTTTATTTCTTTGTTAAGTTACCTGCAAAATCATTAGTAGCAACAAGGAAAAAATAGAGAATATACTACAACTACTCAGTACACGAATTCGGTTAATCAAGATTTTTATTATAAAGTAATAACCGAAGTTTTTTAAGATCCTCCCAATGAAATAATTTAACAGTGAGACGAATGTTGGGGTCCTCATAAAAATGCAACTCCCCCCCCAACTAATGTCAGGCTCAAGGTCAGAGGAGATGATGCAAAACCAATGGCTTCCAAAGTTATTGGGGACAGTTATAAGAGGAATACCACACTTTTTAGGAATTATACTCAAGGAAAGATCTTTGGTGTTGGTATTTTCTATAACAACCTCTATTTTTTTGTTATCAAAAACAGGTGGAGGCCATGGTTCAATAAAAGGGGTAGGGTCTAAGTGATGTTCTAATGAAGCTTTACTACCCTTCTTTTGTTCTAGAACAGAATCTATAGAAATATGATCATAGGAATTTAATTTCTGTTCTATGCACATGGTTTTGGACTGGACTTGGATAAAGCTATCTATTTGGGCCTCAATGTCATTATTATTCAAGAAGGTCAAGCAGTCTAGCAGATTACTAGCTTCTTGTTGAAGTTTAAGATCATCTAATGTGGGCCCAATATTTTCCAAATCCTCTCGCACAGAATTTTGAAATTTAAATTTTTGTGAAGTACATGTGCTAGAATCCTTACCATCCTCTTCTACAACACATTCTTTTTGTTCATTAATGGGGTACACATGACTTTCAAGCTCGGGATGAGAGCTTTGATTAATAGAGAGGATAGGTGATGGGAAACTTGGTGTCACCACCTCTTCGGGCGAAAAAGGTGAGGGTTCATGAATATCACATGAATCTAAATCGGATTTAGATTTTTCAAATATGTCCTCCCTAGGGTCACTATTAAAGGTAGGGGTAGAGTCAACAGGGGACTCGTCCTTTCCTAGTTATGTGTAATCACCTAAACTCTCATCATCTTTTATAACCTCATTCTCATCCTTGTAACTCTCCTCACTATGTATGTCGTCTATTGAGGTGCTTTGGACAAAGAGATTGTGCAATTTTATCAAGGTAGTGAAGGAGTTGATGTCTGGGGGTGTATACTGAAGAGAAGATGGTTCTACAACTTCATGCTCAAAGGTTTGGTTTTGGAGTTCTTGTTGGGTTGTCACTTTCTCGAGTGAATTGTTAACCTCATTCGGTATAAACCCGTCATTGTCCTCCAATTCCATTCCAATGTTAATATCTTGAAATTTAGGTTGTAGTGTTGAAGGACTGGTATAGTCTTCTAAAGGTTGGCTATCATATGCTTGTTGATAGTTTCTAATTTATCAAGTGCACTATCTAGCCTTTTCATTTCACTAAGCAGTAATTTTAACATATCATTATCCTCAACTTGGTTATTCTCCTCATTATTACTATATGAAGTTTCGTCCCATTGTTGTTGGTAGTAATTCCTATCCCAATGTGTTTGTGGACAAGACTCGCCAAAGGGAAAGTCTTGGTGCGTTTGGTAATCGTGGGAACTACTACTATATCCTACATTATTATTTTGGTTATCGCCCCATTGCGGTTGATAGAACTCTTTATGTGGAGGTTCTTGATACGTTTGATATTACGGGGGACTACCACTATTGTTTTCCCATTGTGGTGGTTGGTAGCACTCGGGTTGATAATGCGCGTCATAAGTGGGTGCTTGCCAACTTGGGGAATAACTATTTTGATTTTCAAGTGTGTACCTATTATTGGTGCTTGTGTTGTATGGAGGGTAATACGGATAAGACATATTTATCCAAAATTTTTAAACAATAAAATTTTTATTTATTTACTTGTGAGAGAAAAATTCCAAAGTTTTTATTATTATTTTTTTTCTTAAAATTTTATTTTTATTATTTTTTTATTTTTTTGAAAAGTAAGAAAAAAATTGGAAATAACTTAGTAAAATCCTAACCTAGTTGCCTTCCCCGGCAACGGCGCCAAAAACTTGACACGACTAAATAGTTGTGCGCTCTTGTGCAACACCCAAGTGTAAGTGATTGTGCAAGTAATACTGGATAAGTCCAGGTCGATCCCACAGGAAAGGAATAGGAAGAATGTCTACTAAGTTATAACCTAAAGAAAATGAAAATATTAATATACGGGTGGAGATTCTACGAATCCTAATTAATTAAATTAAACAAAATAATAAACTAAAACTTATAGAAACATAACCAATTAAATTAATAAACTAAAGGTGTTGGAAATACGAGAATCCACATCAATCCTAACCATCTACCATGCATATTCATTAACGCTCTATGGAGTACATCCCTTTTCAGTATTCCGCATTTTTCTAAAGATAAAGAATCAATAGCCCTTTCCTCGTTTGGGCACTTCGTGTCGTTACTTCTGTCAAGTCAATCCTTGTTTGGTTGAGTCAGTAATAATCTGATCGAAACTGTATCCGAGTTCAATGTTCATACAACCCAATCCAACTTTCCTCGTCAACATTGTTCCTGTGAAGTCCATTTATCTTAATGGTCTTAAATGTGTGGGTTTAAAGTGATTACCAATTATAAAACCTATGGATACAAGCAGAAATTCCAAACACCATTACTGCACTTGTAAAGTCTATAACATGATATGAGTCCCAAGACCCTCGAGCATTGGTGATACCCCCAATCACAGTCACTTGTCTTCATAAATCAGTCCATAAGATACACTGGCTATCTTCTACCAGCTCCTTAGCAATCAAGACAAAATTGTGTCACGAATGTTCTTCATCCCCAGCTGAATTACTCTATTCACAATGCAACCATTCTTTCCCCAGCCGAATCTTCTCATTCCCAACAGAGCTAGTTCGTCTCTAGAAGAGTGACCTGAACAAATATGGTGTATCTCAGTCAAGACTACATCCTTTCCTCAGAAGAAAGAGTTGTTCATCCCTAGTAGATTCAATTTAATCCCCAGCAGGCATATCAATTCGTCAGTTCTTTTGATCACAGTTAGTCCAACCGTTGGTCCAAGCCATGACAGTTACAATAGTTCACTATCGACTCGTCATCTTGATTCGTACATCATCAGTTCAATCCATGACAGTCACAGTAGTTCACTGTCGACTCGTCATCTCGATTCGTACATCATCAATCCATGACAGTCACAGTAGTTCACTGTCGACTCGTCATCTTGATTCATACATCGTCAGTCCAATCCATGAAAGTCATAGTAGTTCACTGTTGACTCATCATCTTGATTCATACATAGTCAGTCCTTCTGATCACGGTTAGTCCAACCGTTGATCCAATCCATGATAGTCACAGTAGTTCACTAGTGACTCGTCATCTTGATTCGTACATTGTCAGTCCAATCCATGAAAGTCATAGTAGTTCACTGTCTACTCGTCATCTCGATTCGTGCATTGTCTGTTCATTAATCATCATTAGTTCACCATAACTCTTATTCAAAATATATCGTGTTCATCGTCCCCTCTAGATTGAGGAAAATCTTTTATCTTCAGCCCTCTAAATTGAAGCAAATCCTTCGTTGTCAGTTCTCTAGATTGAGGCAAATCTATCATTGTCAGCCCTTTAGATTGAGGCAAATCTGTTGTCATCAGCCCTCTAGATTGAGGCAAATGTTTCATTATCAGCCCTCTAGTTTGAGGCAAATCTAGCATCATCAGCCCTCTAGATTAAGGCAAATCTTTTGTCATCAGCCCTCTAGATTGAGGCAAATGTTTCATTGTCAGCCTTCTAGTTTGAGGCAAATCTATCATCATCAGCCCTCTAGATTGAGGCAAATCTGTTGTCATCAGCCCTCTAGTTTGAGGCAAATCTGTTATTGTCAGCCCTCTAGATTGAGGTAAATCTGTTATCATCAGCCCTCTAAATTGAGGTAAATCCTTCGTTGTTAGCCCTCTAGTTTGAGGCAAATCTTTTACTGTCAGCCCTCTAAATTAAGGCAAATCTTTTATTGTACACCCTCTGGATTAAGGCAGGACTTTCGCGTCCACCAGTTATCTCGGGCTACCCCATTTACTCTTTGATATCTGGGACTGCCAAGTCCGTCAATCATCTTAGGGATTCCATGTCCATCATTAGTGCTTCCACGTCCGTCAATCATCTTGGAGGCCTGAATAGGCTTTTTGGACTGACCATTGCAAGATTTGATTAACCGTGAGAGATTCAGATTTGATTCCTAGTTCTCGGTCAAGAATTTAAAACGGTTAAGAGAGATTCTCAGAGAATCCTCTACCATCCCCAGCAGAAGTCTAAACCAAATTTCCAGATTGGTCATCATTAAAATCGGCCAACGATTGAAAAACACCGCCCGCAGTCAAAAGACGCCGACTCCTAGGGCAAGCTTTGTCTATTCACAATCCAAGGCTCAGCGTCCGTTGGTTATCGTGAGCTTCTTCACTTATCGTGAGCTTCCTCACTCCTTCGTCCAAAATCGTGAGCTTTCTCACTTATCATGAGCTTCCTAACTCCTACATTCAAAATTGTGAGCTTTCTCACTTATCGTGAGTTTCCTCACTCCTTTGTTCAAAATTGTGAGCTTTCTCACTTATCGTGAGTTTCCTCACTCCTTTGTCCGAAATTGTGAGCTTTCTCACTTATTATGAGCTTTCTCACTTATCGTGAGCTTCCTCACTCCTTTGTCCGAAATTATGAGCTTTCTAACTCCCGCCAAACTACGATACTCCACTCGTGAGCTTTCTCACTTGTCATGAGCTTCCTCACTCCTTCGTCCAAAATCGTGAGCTTTTTCACTTATCGTGAGCTTTCTCACTTATCATGAGCTTTCTCACTCCTTCATTCAAAATCGTGATCTTTCTCACTTATCGTGAGCTTTCTCACCCCTTTATCCAAAATTGTGAGCTTTTTCACTTATCATGAGCTTTTTCACTTATCGTGAGCTTCCTCACTCCTTTGTCCGAAATCGTGAGCTTTCTCACTTATCATAAGCTTTCTCACTCCTTTGTCCAAAATCGTGAGCTTTCTCACTTATCATGAGCTTCCTCACTCCTTCATTCAAAATCGTGAGCTTTTTCACTTATCGTGAGCTTTCTCACTTATTGTGAGCTTCATCACTCCTTTGTCTGAAATTGTGAGCTTTCTCACTTATCGTGAGCTTTCTCACTTATCGTGAGCTTACTCACTCCTTTGTCCGAAAATCGTGAGCTTTCTCACTTATCGTGAGCTTCCTCACTCCTTTGTCCGAAATCGTGAGCTTTCTCACTCCCGCCAAACTGCGATACCCCACTCGTGAGCTTTCTCACTTATCGTGAGCTTTCTCACTTATCATGAGCTTCCTCACTCCTTCGTCCAAAATCATGAGCTTTCTCACTTATCGTAAGCTTTCTCACTTATCATGAGCTTCCTCACTCCTTCATTCAAAATCGTGAGCTTTCTCACTTATCGTTAGCTTTCTCACCCCTTTGTCCAAAATTGTGAGCTTTCTCACTTATCGTAAGCTTTCTTACTTATCGTGACCTTCCTCACTCCTTTGTCCGAAATCGTGAGCTTTCTCACTTATCGTGATCTTTCTCTGTTATCGTGAGCTTTCTCACCCCTTTGTCCAAAATCATGAGCTTTCCCACTTATCGTGAGATTTCTCACTCCTTCGTCCAAAATAGTGAGCATTCTCACTTATTGTGAGCTTTCTCACTTATCATGAGCTTCTTCACTCCTTCATTCAAAATCATGAGCTTTCTCACTTATCGTGAGCTATCTCACCCCTTTGTCCAAAATTGTGAGCTTTCTCACTTATCGTGAGCTTTTTCACTTATCATGAGCTTCCTCACTCCTTCATTCAAAATTGTGAGCTTTCTCACTTATCGTGAACTTTCTCACCCCTTTGTCCAAAATCGTGAGCTTTCTCACTTATCGTGAGCTTTCTCACCCCTTCGTCCAAAATCGTGAGCTTTCTCAATTATCGTGAGCTTCTTCACTTATCGTGAGCTTCCTTACTCCTTCATCCAAAATGGTGAGCTTTCTCACTTATCGTGAGCTTCCTCACTCCTTCGTCCAAAATCGTAAGCTTTCTCACTTATCGTGAGCTTCCTTAATCCTTCATACAAAATTGTGAGTTGTCTCACTTATCGTGAGCTTTCTCACCCCTATGTCCAAACTCGTGAGCTTTCTCACTAATCGGGAGCTTTCTCACTTATCATGAGCTTTTTCACTTATCGTGAGCTTCCTCACTCTTCTATACAAAATTGTGAGCCCCCTCACCTACCCATCGATTATCTTGAGCTTCCTCAAATAAAGATCATGAGCTTCCTCAGCAAATAAAAATCGTGAGCTCCCCCCTTATCGTGAGTTTCTTCACTATCTTGTCAAAAATTATGAGCCCCCTCACCTACCCATAAGCTATTATGAGCTTTCTCGCTTGTCGGTTATCGTGAAACCCTTCTCCGATTGGCTATCTTGAACTTCCTCATCCATCGCTTGGTATCAAGGACTTCAGTGTCCGTCGATTATCTTTAATTCTTGTCCTTTAGGACCCCACGTTCGATTAAATTTGTTTGAGAAGCACACTTCCCATAATTTAAGAAGTTTGCCCGAGACCCAGAGTCTTTAACACCTTGGTATACTTATCAGGATCAACCACTGCATTAGATTCATCACTAGCACAACATAAGTCCACTCGGGGTGGCACACACCCCACAGCACCAGCTCATGCTAGGATTAGAACACTAAACATGATAGGACTCAGGACACAATTCATATCACATCCATGCATTGCATATCACACTTATAGCATAGCATCCGCCTGATTGTTGTGTATGTGCATGTGTGATTTATTCCTTTGTGCCACGAACTATGTCTTGGTCTGATTCCGTTGGGATACGTAGGCAGCTCACGAAGAGCACGACCAGCACCAGCCTCAGCTTTCTTGTTTTCATCATTACATCTTTCCAACGCTTTTATCCTTAATCTATAGCCTCCAAAAGACATGTCTCTTCAATGCTTTGGCACCCGCTTGCGACATGCGTTGCCTCGCAAGTTCATGCCAAAGAGGGGCAAACTATAGACACCCCATTTTATCGGCTATCAGATTTAGGAGACTCATAGCTTGGTGGTTCACAATGATCGTAAAAGATTCAAAAGGACTCTGGAAGTTAGTTTATTTCTCAAAATGCTCAGAATGACCAAAATGCCCATGAAAGCCCAAAAACTCCCAGATTTGGACCAAATGTTCTGGAAATGCGTTACGTCATAAGAAAAAAAATAATAAAATGAGTTCTAAAGAAAGATCGGATGAAATCGTCGGCTCCCAGAGACCCCAGAAGTCCCGGAAGTTCCCAGAAAGTCCCCGTTGACCGATTTGACCAAGGTTTGACCAAGGTTTGACCGAAATCGTCTAAATTCGCCAAAAAGTTCCGGGATCATTCTAGATCATGTGGAAAGTATTAAAATGAGTTCTAAAAGAAAATCGAACGAAAGCGTCAGCTCTTGTGAGCTCCCAGAGGTTTCTAGAACTTCCCGGGAATTCCAAGTTTGACCAGTTTGATCAAAAGTCGACTTTGAAGCCGGAGCACTGTATCATTTTTCAAATATTTTTCATAGATACTAGAGGTCAATAGCTTTCCAACGGTATGTCGCACATAAGTTTTGGATTTAAAACGAATTTATTACGAATTTTTGAAGGTGAAAAAGGCGATCAAATCGGCTTTTAGCGCGAATACTGCAAAACTTTTCAAGGTGACCTGTCTCCGAACTATTTTTTTTTATGTAAAGTAGACTCCATTTTCTTTCCAATGGTATATTACAACCCCAATTTGGAGTTTGTATGCATTTTCTGTGAATTTAGAACAAAATAGAGCATTTTCGCCAATACCGGAACCTCTGGGGGCCTAAAAAGGATTGTCTGGACGAATGAGGAGTAGTGCCGCCGCAGCACTAGCCCACTGTCACCAGGGCACAGGCTCAGTGCCACTGTGGCACTCTCCTCCAAAATGGTATTTTTTTGTAATTTCTTTTGGGGGTCCAAATTGATTTATTAGAAACCAAAACGACGTAGTTCTATGTTCACAGATGTTTAGGACCAATGGGAGTACTTTTTAAATCACAAAACCACCCCAAATTAGCCTATATAAACCCCCCATTGCTCTTCATTTGGGGGGGACAAGTGCAAAGCTTGAGAAAGTTATAGAGAGAAAGAGGGATAGAGATAGGTTTAGAGGAGAGATAGGGAGCTTCTCCCACTGATTTTCCATAAAAAAAAGTGAGTTTCAATCTTATTTTCTTCCATTACCCCTCTTATATCTCACATTCAAGTCTTTCCCAACCACCATTTTTGAGCAATCTTGAGTTAGGAAGCTACTTCCATGTCCAAATGTCAATATCTATGAGTGAAACACCAAGCTACAAGTCCAATATCACATTGATTATCATCTATTGATTGCTATTTACTTGCTTGTTTATATATATGTTCATCTCTTCTTACCTCATTTCTTTTTTTTTTTCTTTATTTACTTACTTGTTCTTCATCATCTAAATGATGACATGAACTTTGAGGTGAGTGAATTCTTATGGATAGTAGCTCTTGACCTCAAAAACATGTTTAATAGATGATGATTATAACTTCAATATCTCCAAGGTATCCTTGAAGTTATGTTCAAAATAAAAATGAATCTCTCCAATAACATTGGGTGTTCTTGATGATGAGTTTGATGTTGATATTCCAAGAGGTCATAATCTCTATTTGATGTTGAAAATATACTTTCAAAACCTCTATTTCAAAACCCCTCTCAAACCCTCTTATTTTGATCTCATGAATGAAAACTCAAGTTTTTCCAAAAATCTTTAAAACAGTGAGTCAAAACAGTGAATGATTTGAGCTCAAAGATTTCTATAGAACTCAATACTCAATGTATGGAAGCAAGACCACTTGGAAAGTCTTCCTAACTCATTAGAGAACACCCATGATTTTTGGTTTGACTTGGAAATACATGAAAGAGGTCCATTTTTGTCCAAACATTCCTTCCAAACATTCTGCCTCTGCTGTCACAGCAGCTAGGTTGAATTTCAACTTGTTTTACAGAAAACTTTTCTAAAAAGAGTGGTCCCAACGTATTTTTCCCTTGAACTTCAATGTCTTAGGGAACTTTCTGTATAAAATGGGCCTCTAGATCTTTTGTTTTCAATTTGTAAAATTTTTCAACATTTCAGTAGACTGTACGAACTCTGTTTTTGAGTAACCTCTATTTTTCATATAATCTCTCTTAATCCGTAATAGTTATTGAAGATTGACTTTTTGGGTTGTGTTCTAGACACAATAAGGAAGATCTCCATAAAAAAATCATGCATTGAAAACATTCCCAACCCCTCCTTTCAATTTCCAAAATATTATGTGACTATTCTGTCCACTATTCACAGCAAGCATACTTTTAGTTCCATCATTTGATTTGATGCTTACATGCACTGCAACTTAGCTCATATCTTAGGAAGTAGTTCATACTAGATTTGTACATATCCCATGATGATTTCATTCATTTATTTATACACATTCTAGACTTCTAAGTCATTCTAGAAATCCATGAACATAAACACACTACAACCTTGGCACATTCTAGATACATACATTGCATCCATGCAAAGATTTGGGGTTTTTGTAACCCCTAATCTAAGAAGATTATAAGGAATGATCATGATCACACGTTCATGCTTCCCCTCGATCTAATCATCTTTTCTCATCCGTCCTGGGGATTGTGAGATCTTCTCTTCTCAAAGATTAACATGCACCATTCTAGCTTACTAAGCATCCTTGTTTTCTTTGATTTATTTGTTTCAAGAACAATTCATGTCCCCTTAGATTAGGAAAACTTTATTACTTAATTTGTGACTAGACAATTTTTCTTAGGTTTGTTTTGTGTGATATTTTACTTTGCATTGTGTGATACTTGGCTTAGATCTTATGAATGATATCTTATCTTTAGATCTTCCATTTCAAATTTTCCTATGTGATGTAATATACTATCATAGTATTAATTGTCGAACCATACGTAGTATAAGATGATTATTTGGATGCTAATTGAGGCCCTTCGAAAGACGGGGCGAGTTGAGGGTGTTTTAGTAGTGACAAAGGCTCCTTCCTCTGTCGTACCAAAACCCCGAGCCAAGTTCTTTGGTTATGAAAGGCCGGTGCCCTTTATCCATTTGGGTGAGTCAAATTAGGTTTCTTAGTTCCTTAAAGACCAAGTGGCGACTCTGTATCTGTTTTCAACAGACCACTTTCTTTCTTTGATCTAAATCAATTTCAAACAAAAACAAGCAAGTGGTGGAATTCCGCTTGTCCACACTTTCCACGAGAAATTTCCTTTAGATCCTTATATATCTTAGTTCCTTCTGGATGAACTGTCAATCTCGATATGTGTGCTTATTTGAGAATACCCTTCCTTAGACTATCCGTGTTGGTCACACATAATCTATCCCTGCACCGGATCGCTCCATTGGTCCCAATTTTCCATTCCTCTGGGTCCTTTGCTGACATTTTCTGAAACCATAGTTGAAGATCGGCATATTTCTGTTGCGCTTCCAAAGTACGATTTATAAGTGTCGGTTGCACTATAAGACATCCAAAGTGCTATCCTTTATTCTCTGTAAAAACCTGAACGTCGAATTCTGCAATCGTTTTAAGAACTTTCCATTCTCTAACCATTAGAGATGCAACTATACCTCGAGGTTTTCGACTTAAGACGTTTGCGACTACATTAGCTTTACTAGGGTGGTATTATAATGTAAAGTCATAGTCCTTAATCAATTCCATCCATCGGCGTTGCCTCATATTCAATTATTTTTTAGTGAACAAGTACTTCAAACTCTTGTGATCGGAGAATAAATTAAACTTCTCTCCATAAAGATAGTGCCCACAAGGTTATGAGAGAACATACGACTGCTCCATATCTTGAGAGCAAGCACTACTGCTGCTAATTCCAAATCATGAGTCGAGCAGTTCAATTCATTTGGCTTCAACTGCCTTGAACCATAATCAATGACCTTGCCGTCATGCATAAGTACACATCCCAACCCTTGATACGATGTGTCATTGAAGATAGAAAAGTTCTCGCCATCTTTTGGTATTACTAATACTGATGTCATGCTAAGTCTCTCTTTCAATTCCTGAAAAGCCTGCTCATGCTTATCATTCCATTCGATGCCGTCATGCTTTATATCGTGCAAAACTGGTAATTACTTTATTTCTATGAGACTGTGTTAATTAGTTCTCACTCAGCTTTCAGTAAGCTGATGGCCTTTATTGCCTGGACATTCCCCGTCCAGACTACCCTATCCTTAACAATGCAAGTGATGGAGACTACAGTGATGGCTACTACCCAGATTTGGATTATGCAGAAGGTGGCCCTACTAATGACGGTTATGCCTGAGACGCCTACTACGCTGACAACTACCCTTACGCTAGTGAAGAGCTGAAGATAGTTCTTTAGTTTATATCTGTTATTCTGTCGAACTTTATTAGTTTAATGGGTACTTGGGCATATGTTGTCTCCAAACCTGTTGTGATCGTGCGGACCACTCTGATGTTGTAATTGAATAGAGTTGTTTTTATATATTCAGTTGTTTACAGTTCTTGTTGTTGTAGTTGGACTAGTACTGTGTGGTGTGGATAATTAGTGACTTTTATCGATCATTTCCTATAGACCCAATAAGAAAATTTATTTTTCTCTATTTTTGCTGCTCTGGGGCGTGACATCCTCAAACCTCCAGATTATTACATTTAGGTGCCCAGAGGTTCCAGTATTCGCGAAAAGGCCATATTTCTTCAGAAATTCACAAAAAATGCGTACGAACTCCAAATTAAGCTTGTGATATACCATTAGAAAGGTAATAGAGTCTATTTTCCATAAAAAAAAGTTCAGAGATGGGTCACTTTGCAAAGTTTTGCAGTATTCGCAATAAAAGCCGACTTAATAGCCTTTTTCACCTTAAAAAATTCGTAATAAAGTCATTGTAAGTTCAGAAATTATGTACGATATATCGTTGGAACTCTGTTTACCCCTAGTATCCATGAAAAATATTTTCAAAATTATACAGTGCTCTGGTCTATGAGTCAAATTTGAGGTAAAATCGGTCAAACTGGGGATCTCTGGGAAGTTTTGGGAACCTCTGGGAGTTCCCACGAGCTGACGTTTTCGTCTGATTTTATTTTAAAACCCGTTTTCATACTTTTCACATGATTTAGGATGATCTTGAAATTTTTGGGGCAATTAAGATGATTTCGGTCAGACTCTAGTCAAACCTTGGTCAAACTGATCAACAAGAACTTTTCGAGAACTTCGAGGAGCCACTGGGAGCTGACGATTTCATCTGATTTTGGTTTAGAACTCATTTTATTACTTTTCCTATGACGTTGTTTGTTTCCAGAACATTCGGTCCGAACCTGGGAGTGTTTGGGCTATTAGGGGCATTTTGGTCATTTGTGCCTCTTTCTAAGCATTTTGAGGGATAGAACCAACTTTCAAGAGTCCTTTTTGAGTCTTTTTCAATCATCGTAAACCACCAAGCTACGAGTCTTCTAAATCCAATAGCCGATAAATGGGGTGTCTACATACACATGTCGACTTCTCTGTTTGTGTCACGCCCCGGCGTAGCAAAGTAGGGAAAAATTAAAATTTCCACCTTTGGACCCATGGATACGTGACTGGTTTGAGGATCGCGTGCTTGTCCATACAAGAAAGAACCAAGAATAAAGTAATAACAATAATCAGAAGCAGCATAATAAGCATGGTGATTCTAGGCATACGTAATATTAAACATAATCAGAGTCTTAAATCCAATATTTCATCCCACAAAAAAGAAAAGCAAAGATAATAACATCATGGGCGTAATGCCCTACAACATACTGATAAGATTGGCATCTAGTGCCTCAACTACTAACAAAAGATAAAACATCTTCGCTTCTCCAGCTAGCTCTCAAACCCTTATTCTTCCTCGGCATGTTCCTCATTTGGGCAGTCAGCCTCTGCAAGATCTGGACGTTTGATTGTCTAAGACATGAAAGTCATCAACTTTATTGCAAGATGAGTGAGTACACCTGCTACATGGAACAGACTCAAAAAACACTTGTTAATCCGTTAAGAAAGTAAAATGTTCCATTTGCTCTTCTTCAATGAAAATATGTCTTTAAATCTCGATTATTCTAATCTTGTGGTAATGCGTACGTTTGGGAAATGTTTAATGATAATACTCAGATTTTTGAAACATAACTGACAACGATCGACTGATCACTTTGGACTATGGGTCCAATCTTTACAACTCAACACTTTACTTTGAACCACAGGTTCAATCTTTATAACTCGACTCTTTGAATCATCGATCCAATCTTTAGACTATATGCCCAATCTTCATAAATACGACTCGTTGCAGGCATCTGGAATAAGTGCCATTAGCCTGGAATACCAGCGCTTTCCGATCATGGGTTACCATCTTGTCATCGAGCCTAAACGGCTAATTGACATCTATTCTCTTGTCATCGTGCCCAAATAACTAATTGACATCTGCCTTATGGCCTCATTACTTGGTAATCCCAATCTTATTCCATTCGACCTTGGTTAATTCATCATCTCGCCCAAATTGGCCACTTGCTTGACGTCAACCCATTGGCTATTAACCATCTTAACAACTAAACCCAGACTCTTTACACTTTCTCCAACTGACCAAGCAAACGAACGAAACACAAGGAATAGACTGACAGATACAAACATCTTGTTATCAACTTTATCGTACCTTCTGCATCATTAACAACTAATACGCGTGGGACAAGTCTTTAAAGCACATTATTCTCGAAGTCGTGTATTTAAGTACATCACATTACTATTCACATTGTACTCATATGGTTGCATGTATACGCTTACAGGTCCTTTACGTTACTACATTAAGAATACATAACCTCTTCTTAACAAAGTTATTATAAAAGTTATTCTTTCAAAAATGCAACTCCCACAACATAAGGTACAACTTATAGTAAGTACACGCAATCATACATATCAAGCACAACCCAAGGTACAACTATCATAACTCATGGTACCACCATACATAACATCGGCCATCTTAAATATACATATAACAAACTAATATTTTAAACTCTACTAAACTCGAGTGCTCATGCTGCTCGAGCGCTCATGTTGGCCTGTTCATTGAGCTCGAGCGATTGCGCTTGGTCCGAGCACTTGGGTTTAGCAGTTCAGAATAATGACAGTTTTAGCAACTTCAATCCAAGCTTTGATCATCATGCATGTTACATGCATGGGTATAGATTGTGAAGATAACTTATAAAAGTATGTTTAAGAGTGAGTAAGAGTACTCATAAAGAATCTAGATGATCTAGATGAAGAAATATGATGTAATGTGTGTGTATGTTCTTGATCTTCAAGAAATCCTCAACATCAAGCTTCCATGAAACTTCAGGGGTGTTGATCCTTCAAAGTCCTTCTTGATTCTTAACACAGAATTAATTTGTACGCTCTTGTACAATATCAAGTATAGGTGGACGTGCAAATTGTATTCTGGTAAGACCAGGTCGATCCCACAAAGAAGGTTTTATGCTACTTACTTAGACTAAACTCAACAAGAAATTAAAAATTCAAACTTTAAATAAGGTGTAGAACATGAAGTTCCACAATTAACAACTACTAAACTAAAATGACTAAATTAACTAGTAATTAATAAACTAACTAAAGCTATATTAAACTAGTTTTTTACTTTATAAAAGGGAAGAGTTGGGATCACATGAATCCACAGTGACCTAACCATCTAGAATGCAGTTACATTTATGCTCTATGGAGTACATCTTCTATAGTATTCTGTATTTTTCTAAAGAAAAAGATCCTATAGTACTTTCATGACGAGACTATATCATCACAGTTGATTCAAAATACATGAAGGCGGTTTAAAACAATAGCTAAGACTTACACTATGAATCGCGTAAGCATTCAAAGTGGTTTGCAAAAGTTATTGAAGAAAAATGCCTTAAGGCTTAAGGTTAAGAAACTGTTTTGACAAACTAAGCATATAGGGACAGTTGGATACAAATCTCAAAAAATAGAAAGTCTAGGAATACTGCAAAGGATCATCTCAAGAATCTGAGGGTTCGATCGATCGATGCGCTCTCGATCAATCGAGCATCATCATCTCTCAATCGATCGAAATGTCATCGATCGCTTGACTATATCTCTGGTTTGATCGATCGAGAACAGGTTTTATTCTGGTGCATGGCAGAGGCTAGAGATCACTGTTTCATCGTGATCTCCAACTCTGGGACTACTCAGACATGGTTTTAGATGTTGTAGATTGGTTTTTAACGTTAAACATTATTAATGCCCTGTTTGGTTGTGTTTTAATCATAAAACTATAAAAACTATGGTTAAACAAAAACTAACATGCAAAACTATGATGGTGATAGATTATACTATGTGATTCAACTAGTAGAATGTAAATAACAATAATATAAAACCTGAAACAAAGACAAACTTGTATTAAACTCCAAAACTTTGAACCAAAGTGATATCTAAGGATTAAAACCTACAAAAATCAAAGTAAAACTCTCTCTCTATAGAAAATTGTAAAACAAAAAATGGGTGTCCTTATGGATGTGTTTACAACTGATATAAATAGAGAAACTTAGGCTAGGGTTACAATAATTCCTCTCTGCTGCGTGCGCGTAAAATTATGATAAAAGCCATGTTCGAAAGCTCGATCGCTTGAGTGTTCTTAGATCGCTTGAACTTCATATTTTCAATTTTAAAATGTCTTGCTTGTAATTAAGCTTTATCCATTTTCTGTTATTCATTCCTGCACACAGTAACCCAGCAATCTACACAAAATAGCAGCTAAAATAACCCAACTCATCATAGATTTGTCACATTGTATATAAACTGGCATTATAACACAAATTGCAGATATAACAGGGAGTTGTAAATTGAATCATTAAATTTTCTTATTTTAGTGCGGTTGTATTTTACAAATACCCTCACTTGTCATAACCCCCAACTAGCTTATTGCTAGTCCCTAGCGATAAAGCGATAATAAAAACAAGCGAAACTAAACTACAACGACTAAAAGAAAACAAAATAAACTAAAACAATCTAACCTAAGTAGAAAGAGATTCCTAACTCACTTTCACAGGAATCGCGGTTGCATTTAGCGAATGCAATAAGCCGTTAAACTCCTAGGTTCCCCTAGTGGACGAGTGTTGTCTCGTGAGGGTTTATAGTGAATATACCCACAAAATTCTCAAATTTAATTTCAAAAAGATAAAGAAAGACTTTTAAACACTCCCTCCCATTCAACTGCTAACTGAACTCTACAAAGACATATTAATCTCAATCAAACCATGAAAGAAATCCACATGCTCCTCATGCCACCAAGATAGATACAACATATATGTCACATTCATGCATCCGTGGGTGTGAAGTTTAACAGCTATGCATCAAACCTTGTTTAGAGTTATTAGACTATCGTACCTTGAGAACTTGTAGTTTCAACTCAATTCTCACATTGGTTCACACTCCTAAAAGAATGTCTCACAGAAACTTGCTTAAAAATGATCACAGTTTGTATGAAAGCTTTAATAGGAGTGAATTATTGGATAATAATGATTTCATACCCGACTCTATGAAAAACGTACATTTGGAGTGTATAGTCTCACAAATAGAAAACTACTTACTAGAGGAGCGAACTACCATGGATAACTCAATTCACACGTTCACGTTCAAACTAATTCATTATGAATCATTAAGACTATGAATTTTTGTTTTTTATATGGAAAACAGAGATGCTAAGAGAGAAAATGCGCATCTCAGTAAGTGATGGAGGTCATCTTATTCTCATTTTATCTTTTCACTCCTCCAACCAACTTCCATTCTTGCATATGCTTTTCTTCTTTTTCTTTTTTTTTTCTCTCTTTTTTTTTTTTTATATACTTCTTTTCACCTTCAAGCGTTTCTTTGTATACTTATTTTTATGCAGCCACTCCCACAACTACTCTCTTCTAATCACATACTTTGATAATTTATTCATGTTAGATGTGCAATGGGGTCCATTGGGGTCAAGGTATCAGATTAGGAGTTCGTATTTTTGTAATAGAATTTGCAATATTGAATCGGTGTTGGGTTAGGAATGAAACAATTTCTTGAATGTAGGTAAAGGGATATGTATAGAGGTTAAGAAATGGATATCAATGGCTTAAATCATTATCTTAATTTCTTAGTTTTAGCACTTAGGTGTTTATCGAGTTTAATTGGTAGATCTTTAACCTTCTCCTCTAATAAGCAGCCAATAATGAAGAATTAATTGAGACTAGTTAAACAAATTTTATAAGCATAATCAAGAAAAATGCTTCGAGTTGATGTGACACTTCCCTCAAAAATGAAGATTGGAACAAAACTCACTAAAGGTAATTAGTCTCCACAACTCATTCTTTTAGCACAATGGTCGTATTAACTCATTTTTATATTTGTTACATAACTATCAACTAGTGCATATGGATGTTGGATACATGAAAGGTCTACACATGCAATCATCCTAGTGATACTAGAAAAACGCGTGAATGTAATTCATAAAAGGATGAGACTTATATGAATGCGTCATTGCATCATATAGCTAAATAGGAGTGAAAGTTCAAAGTTATTCTATCATTGAAAGTTCAAAATTTTAAAAAAATTTCAAAATTTTATTTTTATTATTATATATTTTTTTTCTAAAATTGTGCTGAAATTGTATGATATTTGCAATGAAATTATCCAATGTGCTACGTGTGAACATGTATAGGTGAATACCTATCTACATCTTACCCCCAACTGAAAACAACAATGTCTTCAGAAGTTGATTTTCAAAATAAAATAGATGGGTATCACCTGATAGAAGCAAATCCAAAACATCAAGCATAGCAACCTGTAAATAAACCATACAATCTCCAAACATCCAGGATCAATAGATATATCATTACAAAATATGATCCATAAATAGCAACATAACTAATCACTGGAAAAATAAAACAATAATAGGACAAAATAGTGATCTAAGTTTAATCATGCAAATATAATAACCAGAAAGAGAGTAGAGATAACAAAAGAAAATAAATACAACAAAAAGCTCTCACTATCTCAACTATCATAATCTACTCGTCAGTAGTGTCAGAAGGAATCTTAATCGGTGCAATAGGAGCATCCTCATCTGCACCCTTAGCAACCACTAGAGCAGTTGCCGGGTCACTCGCGCTCGTGTCAGAAGGTATAGTAGATGAAGGAACAGACACAACCAGAGGTGGAGCAAATGATGAAGGCTCTGAGGTAGGTGGTGCAGCCGGAGGATGTGCAGGTGTATGTAAAGACTGGGTGACCCCTAACTGAACCAAAAGTGTATCAAGCTATGCAGTCAGATGATCCATCTTACCCTCAAGTCTCATCTGTGACTCCCACTCCTCGATGAGCAAAGTGTTGAGAGTCTGGAGAGACATTGATGACGACTCTCCCTGGTTCTGAGCCTGAGATCACTGTCTTAACTCAAACTGCTGCATAGAAACAATAGAATCCTCCTCCTTCTCAGTATCCTACTCGTCAGCCTCGGTAGGCATCCCTAAACCAGCTCCCTTGGTGTCTGTCCCTCCTCCCTGCTTCTTTTTTGCTCCAACCTTGTCTTTGCCCTTTCCTTTTCGTTTTCTCTTCTGTGCGTCTGAGCGTCGAGCAACCGTCTCACCAAAATGGCTAGAAGCAGTTTGAAATGCATCGACAGGGAGTAGGAGCAATCTAGAATGGGCCACGATACTATGAATGGCCCACGTGCTTTCAGATGTTTCTTTGCAGAAATATAGCGCGTGGGCTGCACCAAGAACTCAATATATAAGCATGGTAAGCAGACCCTCTTTCCCGTTCCCACATAATACAACATTTGGACGTACCACGTTGCTAGCTTCTCGTGATAGGAGGTCGAGAAGATACAGTTGCACAGCACCAAGTAAAGCATGTGGTAGTCATCGATTAGGTGGAAAACCTCGATGAGTGACACGCCATTCCAGAACTACACGTCCCACCAGTAATCTTCCGAACTATAGTGGCGTGAGGAGTCTCAGGAGCTCCCAATCGCTGAGGACAATCACTCTCCTGCTCCTCTAGGACTCCTAAAGTTGCAGCTAAAGTAGCTGGACTAAAGACGATCTCTTGCCCGTGGATGAAAGAGCGATATGTAAATGGTGCGGCGGGGTCCTTAATCATGGTGGCGCATGCCTCCCGAACCCAAGAGATATTGATCCTTTTGGCTTGGGTCAACATCTGGAACCACTGTGGCATATCTTGAATCTTGGCTAGGAACCACGAAGTCGATAGCAAGACAGTCTCAAGGGACCTCTCAAGCATTATCTTCATATGGCTGAAGAAGCGAGAAAACCAGGACTGATCGAGAGGATTCCGGAACTCGTGGACAGGAACTGGATCAGGGATAGTAAGATCGAATGGTTTTTATTAGTGGTAGCTTGTAGTAGGATTCATGGTGATGAACTTGAAATAGAAAAACAAAGGAAAGGATTAATTAAAACAGGAAAAATAGAACGAAAGAAGAAACTATCACTACATATGTTCAATCGATCGAACATTTTTTGATACACTGAACAAGGCCAGGCTCGAGCGATTGAGCCCAGCTCGATCGATCAAGTACAAAAGAAAATGCAAGGATAAGAAAAAAAAATGCAGAAACAACAAGAGAACAAGAAATATACAACCAAGCTATGAATTAGTTGGTCTTAGGACCAATGGGGGACACCCCCTCTCAGTTTTAACAAAAATGAACTAAGAGAGGGTCATAGAGACCTTACCTCGGTGTATGCACAATGGAGAGGGAGATAAGATGATGGTGATGATTTTGGTGCAATCAAGACTCTTCAATTAATGTGTGTGAGGAGGGGAGAACAGAATTGCCCGAGTCTCTCTCTCTATGTCTGATCGCTTAAGAGTGAGGGAGGAGGAGAGAGACTGAAAAAAGAGTCTGAAGGACGCCTTGTTTAAAAACAAGGGTCGATCAATCGAGAAAGTTCGATCAATCAAACAGCCGACTGCTTGAGCATTGTTCAAGCGCTTGAGGATTCAAGACTTCGATCGATCGAGAATTGTTCGATCGATCGAACACAAAATTCCTAGGTACCCTTTGAATGAGAATACTTGTGTACCCCCAACTGACAGAAACTGCTCTGGATTTACAGGAATATCGCAAAAGCAGTTCAATACAGAACATGTAAGCCAGAAATGATCATCATCGTGATAAATAATTGTAAATTTAAAAAATATAAATTTTTATAGCATGCATTTGCAAAATTATTCCCCTAAAAGTGGTACTTAAGACCTTATTACAATCAAAAGCTAAAATTAAAACTAAAAAATAACAATGCTTTGTCTAGGATTACACTTCAATTGCTAAAAGATTGACCAAATGAATAACCACAACTAAAGTGGACCACTATTCCTTGAATATGAAAATTCCATCTTCCACATTTGTTTCATACTCCACCGAATCTTCTAAATTGGAGTTCAAACTTGATAATTCCCGTTCCCACAAAAGTCTGAAAGCGGTAAGGATATCATCGAGCACGTTTGGAATCTCCATGGAATTAATTACACTCAAGAGAGGTAATCATGATGGAGACATAGATAATGGAGTATAGCCATGCAGTTGTACTCCCTCTCATGGAAGAGTGCCAGGGGACCTCACGATAGGCCCATAAAACAGCAAGTATAGAAGGAACACTGGTGGTAAATTCTGATTCATAGTGATATTCCAAGACAAGAACACAAAGACAACAAAGACAAGGACAAAAATTAAATTAGAATAAAACAATGAAAGAAATAAACGAAAGACATCAAATGAAGGGAACAAACAAAGAAAAATGGAAATAAAATGAGATATGACAAGGATTTAACCTCACTATTGGCATGATGGAACCATGTGCACTAGCTGGTAGGGGGCACTGAAGCCTGAACAACAAATCGCTTATGTGCACATAGATGTATGGAACCAATTCAATGATGATCAAGTCGTCCACAAATGTGAAGACATCAATATGGCATTCAGGGACAACATCTTGCAACTCATTCTCATCCAACGATTCCTACATCTCATTGTTCTCCCACTATTACAGGAGTTTGTCATCTACCACACCAACAAAATGCCCTTCCTCTTTCACTTCCACGTCAGCAGGGAAGTCCATATTTTCAAAAGGATTGATGGCAAGAAAGGATGGTGGGTAGGGGATGTACCCATGGGACAGGTCAATTACATCATCTGTCCCTGGCCGTTGGTAGGGTGAGAGGCATAACGCAATCTCATCATTAGTCCAGGGAGGGTTCTGGTACTCAAAATCAGTCCATGAGCCAATCGAATACACTGACCGTGTATCATCATCATTTCTCATTGTTAAAAGTCTGCAGGTGAGAAAGATAATATGGTCTAGCGGATTAAAATTACAGTCACACTCACTAAGACCAAATAAAATAGAAACTGATGAAAATGAACAAAATGCAAGAAACGAAAAGATTACAACAAGTTGAGGACTCTCTTTGGTGTTTTAGATAGCTGAGTAGTTGGGCTCATCCAGTTGGATGTGCTTAACCTCTGGTTGGAAGTTTTCCGAGAATGGCTTTAACCTTTGGGCATATACCTTGAAGCTTTCATCGTTTTTGGGATTTATTAGCTCAACGGCCCCATGTGGAAAGACAGATTTGACAATGAATAGACCAGTCCACCAGGATTGGAGCTTTCCAGGGAAGAGGTGAAGGCGAGAGCCATACAGCAAGACTTTCTGCCCCGGATCGAATGCTTTACGAAAGATAGTTTAATCGTGGCGAGCCTTTAACCTTTTTCTATGCAACTTTGCATAGTCATATGCATCTCTAAGGATTTCTTCAAGCTCTGCAAGTTAGAGTTTTTGTAATTGACCTCCCTCTTTAATATCGAAGTTTAGCAAGCGTGTCGCCCAATATGCTTTATGTTCGATCTCGACAGGGAGGTGACATGATTTTCTGTATACTAGCCTGTACAGGGACATTCCTAGGTTTGTTTTGTAAGCAGTACAGTATGCCCATAGAGCATCGGTCAACTTGTATGCCCAATCTTTCCTGTTTGAGCTAACTATTTTTTCAAGAATGTGTTTTATTTCTTGGTTTGCGAACTTTGCTTGCCCATAAGTTTGTGGGTGGTAGGCTAAGACAATTTTGTGATTGACCCCATATTTCTTAAAGAGTGACTCCAAGGGCCTATTACAAAAGTGTTTGCCTTGGTCACTTATTAATGCTCTCGGGGTTCTAAAATGCGATAGAGCATTTTCTTTTAGATATGACATTACTGTTCTGTGGTCGTTTCATCTTGTTGGTATTACCTCTACCCATTTCAATACATACTCTACAACTAGAAGTATGTACTCGCAATTGTTCAATTTCGGGAATGGGCCCATGAAATCTATGCCCCAACAATCAAAAATTTCAATTGTGATTATGGGAGTTAAAGGCATAGAATTTTGTTTTGAAATTGTACCAAGCTTTAGACAGCATTGGCACGATTTACAAATGAAGTAGGCATCTTTAAATGCAGTGGGCCAGTAGAAACCACTGTGTAAGACTTTTTATGCGGTCTTTTGTGAAGTGAAATGGCCACTGCAAGCTTCAGAATGGCAAGAGGCCAGGATTATAGTTATATCCTCATTCATAATGCAACGTCTAATGACCTGATCAGCACTATATTTAAAAAGGTATGAGTCATCAAAGAAAAAGTGACACGCGAATGAGAGAAATCTTTTCCTATCCTGATTTGACCAATGCCTGGGGGTTTCTCCCATGACTAGATAGTTTACGATATCTACATACTATGGTAGAGCAGATACAACCATAAGTTGCTCATCTAGGATTTCATCCTTGATTGGTTGCGGTTCTGTATTGTCAATAAAAGTTAACCGAGATAAATGATCCGCGACCACATTCTCTACTCCCTTCTTATCTTTGATTGTTAGATCAAACTCTTAGAGTAGGAGTATCCATCGAATAAACCTTTGTTTTGCGTCTTTCTTGGATAACAAGTATTTGAGGGTCGAGTGGTCTGTAAAACAGACAATTGGTGACCCTATCAAATAACACCTGAATTTGTCCAAGGCAAAAACCATAGCCAGTAGCTCTTTTTTGGTAGTTGATAATTCATTTGAGTTTCATTCAGTGTTCGACTGGCATAGTAAATAACATAAGGCTTACTGTCCTTCCTCTACCCTAGAACTGCGCCAATAGCGTAGTCACTAGCACTGCACATGAGTTCGAAAGGTAAACTCCATTCGGGTGCCTGTATTATTGGTGCAGAGGTAAGGAGCTCTTTTAGTGCATCAAAAGATTTTTGGTAGCTTTTCGACCACTCGAATGGTGTGTCTTTAACGAGCAGTTGACATAGTGTTATGGAGATTAAACTAAAATTCTGAAATTCATGATAGAATCCTGCATGCCCCAAGAAAGAATGGATATCTTTGACTGTACGAGTTATAGGTAGATTCGAGATAATGTCAATTTTGGCCTTATCCACTTGGATACCTTCATTAGAGATTATATAGCTGAGGACTATTACCTTGGTCACCATGAAGTGACACTTCTCCCAGTTTAACACCAGGTATTTGTCCTCACATCGTGCTAACACTTGTTCAAGGTTTTCAAGACAGTTGTCAAAGCTATGGCCGAACACAGAGAAATTTTCCATGAAGACTTCAAGTATTTGTTCGACCATGTCACTGAAGATACTTAAAATGCACCACTGAAAGGTAGTAGGTGCATTACATAGGCCAAAAGGCATAAAATGGTAGGCAAAAATACCGAAAGGACACATAAAAGTCATTTTCTCCTGGTCTTTAGGAGCAATTTCAATCTGATTCTAACCACTATATCCGTCTAAGAAAACAATAGTACTTGTGACCCGCCACTCGTTCTAGCATTTGGTCCATGAATGGCATCTGAAAGTGGTCTTTCCAAGTTATAGTGTTCAATTTTTGGGGATGCGTGTTAGTACTAACTTGTTGGCACTATTAGGAATGACGGTTATGCCCGCCTTCTTTGATACCACCTGGGTTGGACTAACCCAAGGACTGTCAGAGATTGGATATATGATCCCAACATCAAGTAATTTTAAAACTCCTTCTTAACCACTTCTTGCATGTTGGGATTCAGACGCCTCTGCATTTATCTTGACGGTTTAGCGTCTTCTTCCAAATGTATTTTGTGGGTGCAAATGGACGGACTTATGCCTTTGAGGTCAGCAATCGTCCATCCCAATGCTCCCTTATGTTGTTTCAGAATTTGAATTAGTTTACCCTCTTGCTCAAGACTTAAAGTGGATGATATAATAATAGGGTACGTCTTTTTAGCCCCTAGGAAAGAGTATTTGAGCTCTTTAGGAAGCTCTTTTAATTCTAAGTCGGGAAACTAGAAATTTGAGGGCATAACTAATTTTATTTTTGGAGGCAACGGTTCATATGGTGTTACCCACATGCATTCAGCTCTATCCTCCTATTTTGTTTCCATCATGAGGCAAGTTTGATTTAAATCGGCGTCCAGTGGAGTAGAGTTTTTAGGTTGATAGACAGCATCAAATTATGACACAACTACTTCCAAAGGATCTTTGTAGTCAATAAAATTAGCCTCATCCTTCTATAACAGTCTCGATGAGGTTTACATCTTCCTCATCCTCATCTTCTTCAGGTCAGGGATTTGAAAAGATTTTCAAGTTCAAAGTCTTATTCTGGAATACAATATTCATTATACCACTTCTTATTTTTATCGTGGCATCGATTGTGTTGAGGAATGGCCATTTGAAGATCACTGGGATTTATGCACATGGATTGGACACAAGTTCAGTGTCTAAGATTACAAAATCAACTGAAAAGACAAACAACTCTATTTGCAAGAGGACGTCCTCCAATACCCCTCTAGGGTATTTCACCGACCTATCTACTAGTTATAGTGCAACTCGAGTAGGTTTGAGTTCAACTAACCCTAGTTGTTTATAGACAGAGTATGGCAGCAGGTTTACACTTGCCCCTAAGTCGAGGAGTGCGTTGTCTATTCGTTGATTCCCAATTTGGCATGAGACAGTAGGAGTGCCGGGGTCTTTGCATTTCGGGGGCAGTTCATTTTGGATGATTGCGCTTGCTTGGCAAGCAACATATGAGTGTTTCTTCACATTCTGCTGCCTCTTGACCGTGCATAAATCTTTAAAATATTTAGCATAGGTTGGTACTTATTTAACTCTATCAAGGAGTGGAAGGTTTATTTTAACTTGTTTAAACAGTTCCAAGAACTCCTGATTCTTTATCTCATTTTTGGATTTCTTTAGCCTTTGAGGTAAGGCGCGGGGTAAGGGCATTTTGGTAATTCGTCGTTAATGAGCTCCTTTCTAGGCCTTTTCTCAACTTCATCTACTTCTCTAGGAGCTTTATCATTTAATTCTAATGTATCGTTATTAGTATATGGCTGCTCTCTATTCACCACTTCATCTTCTTCATACTCTTCAAGTGTAGGAAGAGGCATGTTTTGTCCTATAATCTTGCCACTTCTCAGAGTAGTTACAACTTTAGCATGTTCTTGATTATTGGGACCATTATTGTATCCCTTAGGGTTTGGAAGTGGTTGGACAGGAAATGTCCCTCCTGATCCCTCTTGTCTAGCATCCATCCTTTCTAACATCGCAGACATCTTGCACATCATTTGAATCAATTGATGCATTAAGTTTGTGTTAGAGAGTGGATCTTCCTCTTGCACCTTTTTATGTGGTAGTATGTATACACCCAATTGTTAATTATTAGAGGGCTGAGCTTGATTGTAGTTATTAGATCTATTCTGATTGAATTGCTGGGACCGCTTATTATTTTGCCCTTGATGTTGATTATTATTGTAGCGTTGTTGTTGATACTGATTTTGGGTCCCATCATCATTTCTTCAATCAAAATTGGGGTGATTCCATCTGTTATTATTATTTTGAAAATTGTTATTATTATTATAGGAATTCCCCACCCCTGTGTACCCTTGGATGGCATTCATCTCCATGGGGGCTTGTTCTTAAAAATACGACACATTGGGATAGCATTATTATTATAGGAATTCCCCGCCCCTACCTACAACTCTCTCATTTCATTCATAACTCTTCCACCTTCCTCGCTAGTTCTTCGTATTTTGTCATGAGATTGTCTTCAGTTTTTAACTGATGTATGCTTTTCTCCTCTCCACCTGATGACTGTGTGCGTGAAATGTCTTTAGAGTTAGACCATTCATGAGCATGTTCGGCCAACCACTCGAAGTGGGCTGCAGCCTCTTCAGTGTTCTTGCTAAGAAATGCACCTGCGTTCATGGTTTCAACGAATTTTTTTGTTTCACCATTAAGTCCTTCATAAAAGAAGCTGATTGTTCGCCAGCTCTCATACCCGTGACGTAGGCATGCGAGAAGCAAATCTTTGAAATGCTTCAATGTTTGAGTGAAGGTTTCATTGCTCTTTTTTTTGTAGGAGTTTATTTGACGTTTATGTTCAGTGGTCATGCGAGGTGGGAAAATTTTCTTTAAGAAAAGAGTGTTCATCGCATGCCAGGTGAAGATAGAATTTGGTTTGAGGGTCAATAACCACGCTTTTGCTTTCCATGTAGATAGGCCTTCTCGCTTTCCATCCCGTGAAAGGTTGGAAGGAGTTGGATTATTCCATTATGGAATTGGAATTTGCTCGCATGTGGTGGAATGAGAATGCAAGAAGGTGTAGGTGCATGTTCGGGTTGCATGAGATCGTGTAAGGGACGCAACGAATCATCAATAGGCACAACTCTATTCTCACCATTTTCACTTTGATTATGGCTACGGGATTGATAGAAGTAGAGGAATCAGATGAGTAGAGTGGATTTTCAAAAATACCCTCGATGGAGTTATCGAACATGAAAGGGTAGATCTAAGAAGATTTAATACCTAAAGAACTATAAGAAAAGGAAAAGATAGAAATAGAAAGAGAAAGACTGAGGTAACCTAAGTAAGAACTAGTCGCCTTCCCCGGCAATGGTGCCAAAAACTTGACACATAATTAATTTGTGAGCTCTTGTGCAACACCCAAGTATAGGTGGATGTGCAAGTAGTATTTTGGTAAAACCAGGTCGATCCCACAGAGAAGGTTTTATGCTACTTACTTAGACTAAACTTAACAAGAAATTAAAATTTTGAACTTTAAATAAGGTGTAGAACACGAAGTTCTACAATTAACAACCACTAAAGTAAAACGACAAATTAACTAGTAATTAACAAACTAACTAAAGCGAAATTAAACTGGTTTTTTACTTTATAAAAGGGAAGCATTGGGATCACACGAATCCACAGTGACCTAACCATCTACCATGCAGTTACATTTATGCTCTATGGAGTGCATCTTCTATAATATTCTGTATTTTTCTAAAGTTAAAGATCCTATAGTCCTTTCATGACCGGGACTATATCATCACAATTAATTCAAAATACATGAAGGCGGTTTAAAACAATAGTTAAGACTCGCACTATGGATGGTGTAAACATTCAAAGTGGTTTGCAAAAGTTATTGAAGAAAAATGCCTTAAGGCTTAAGGTTAAGAAATTGTTTTGACACACTGAGCATATGGGAAAAGCTTGATAACAAATCTCGAAAATCGAAAGTCTAGGAATACTACAAAGAATCATCTCAAGAGTTTGAGGGTTCGATCAATCGATGTGCTCTCGATCAATCGAGCATCATCATCTCTCAATCGATCGAAATGTCATCGATCGCTTGACTATATCTCTGGTTCGATCGATCGAGAACAGGTTTTATTCTGGTGCATGGCAGAGGTTGGAGATCACTGCTTCATCGTGATCTTCCAACTCTAGGACTACTCAGACATGGTCTGAGATGTTGCAGATTGGTTTTTAACATTAAACGTTATTAAGGCTGCGTTTGGTTGTGTTTTAATCATAAACTATGAAAACTATGTTTTAACAAGAACTAGCATGCAAAACTATGACGGTGACAGATTATGCTACACGATTCAACTAGCAGAATGCAAATAATAATAAACTAAAACATGAAAAGAAGACAAACTTGTATTAAACTCCAAAACTTCGAACCAAAGTGATATCCAAGAATTAAAACCTACAAAAATCAAAATAAAACTCTATCTTTCTACAGAAAACTGTAAAACAAAAAGTGGGCAGTCTTATGGACATGCTTACAACTAATATAAATAGAGAAACCAAGACAAGGGTGTTCGCTATATTTTCGGTTCGGCCGTGCCAGAGCCTTGTTAGGTAGATCCAAACTAATGACACAAAATTTCCTAAAAACACTTGTGTGAGTGATACACAAGGTTTGGAAATCTGACATCTAACAGGCAATTGTGAAAGGTGAGTAGGAAAGTACCCTCACCTAAGGTCCCTAGACAGTGTTGAAGCACACAAGTCTAGCAAGTGATGAAGAAAAGAAATTAAATAAAATGGACTTTTATTTAATTAAAAAGAAAAGAAATTACAATGGATGTAATATAAAAAAGCTATGAAAGCCTAAGAAAACAAAAAGAATGCTAAGAATGCATTGGGATGCTGTTTCGAAGAGACGCGGAGTCATTTGACTGCTTGGCCTGCCTGTTGATTTATAGCGGCCATGGAGGTCTTCTAGATTAGGTAGGAAATCTGTTGAACAATAATCTGGTAAAAAATACCAGTTTATTTCCATAAACTGATAAAGCCTTCCATATCTTCGAATATATACATATATGTATATGCATATATATCTTGAATCCGGTTCGAATATGGTATAGATTCGGCTGACTTGGCTTCCAAGTAAAGATATATACAATAATTGATTGATATCTTGATAATATTACCATAAAGTGTTGATATTATCTTTCCATAAGAGATAATATAAAAATATTATATTTCTCAATCTGATAATATTCTCCCTTATCACAATATAAAATTTATCGCTTTGGAGAGTTTGTAGGGACTAATACTCTTCTCTAACTTTCCAAAGTGACTGAATTAAATGCACTACCAAACATACATTAGTCCGATCATTATGAGTGTGGTGCAGCCCGTATTGGTGTACAGCCCGAAACAGTCTTAAACAGCATTGAAAAGAGTAGAAGCATAACTTCTTCATTCTTCTCATAACTGACATGGGTCCCACCTCTTTGGCAAACCAAATTCTAAGTATCGTGATGCAACATCAAATGGCCATATCAACCACCAAGGGGTGGCCCACCTTGTACTTTTCATCACCAATCAAATGGCATAAATAAAACCACACAGCCATTCACACACGTGCCGCTGCATCATTATGCCCGATTTAAAAGGTGATCAGTCCGATTAACACGTAAACCTCATAACCAAAATTACAAAATGGTCAATAAAGTGACCATATCATTAAATTAAGGTGGTCCACCCATGTGCTGCCAACCAATGATGACAATGACTTAATCGGGCTGATGAGGAACGGTCTGGTAAGGCAGTCTGAATTAAAATATGTAGTCAGCCCGATTGCAGATAAATGGTTCAACCAACTTTGAACCAATCCCTTTACCCTTAATTTATGTAGTCGGTCTCTATGTCCGATTGAAATATTACAATCTGCCTTATACAAATTTTATTTAAAAAATGTTTTTTTTAGGTGCACACAATTGCCCCCCTGGCTGTTTAAAATGAAAACAAGAGAAATTTTGAATAGCCATGTTTTATCTAGAGACCGATTACCTTTAGACTGCGATCGGGCTCATCATATAGACCGATGATCTTTAGACTAACATCGGGCTTGGCCAAGATATCGAATTATAATTGCCAGCTGCCAACCATGTAACACCTTTGAACCCACCACCTCCATGTAATCAGGCTCCACCACTGTTGTTACACAAGCACTTCTGACACTACACCATCGGCCTCTATGTCCGATCAGCATCCCAACATCCTTCCAGCATCACTTTATTTATTATTATTATTCTTGCTTTCGGCCTTGTGAGTCCGAATAGCCTACTGACTGAATTAATCCAGTCCGATCTTCAGCACATTTCAGCCTTTTGATAGTACCATTGTTGTAAAAATAGCCACCAAATAATATTCAATTTTTGGTGACACCCACACAGCCAACGTGGATGTAGATCAATCCAAGCCAAATAATTAATTGGCCTAAAATGGAGAATATAATCGATCACTCGAAAAAATTGAACAATTCCTTGAGGCTGAGTTTCCTCAAAGGAATATGTTCAAAAACTTCATGTACCGATTTAGAATCAATCGGTCTCGGCGAAGCTTGCCCCCCGAGCCCTTCATCGCCATCTTCTTCACCACCAAGAGGGTCTTCGTCTTCGTCCTCCTCGCTAACGGGAGACCCTATGGCCGATATAGGATCACTCGGCCTGTCACACTCTTCTTCTTCGGCCTCAACAGAATTTTGAGGCTCGTCTTGAATTTGCCCCCCGGGCGCTTCTTCGTCTTCAACATCAGGGAGGGGCTTTATGGCCGATACAGGATCACTCGGCTCTTCATCAAAAATTATTTTTTCGCCGTCTTGCCCCCGAGCGGTTTAGACGGCGTAGAATCAAGATGACCAGAGACATCGGCCTCTTGATTTGGAATGGTAACATCGGCCTTCTCGGGCCGTTGAAATTTTAGGAGTTTAAGCTGAAGAGCGATATCATCAAGGATACTATTACTGCTTTCTCAAGCAGCAACCGAGTCATCTTGTTCTTCAACCAGCCAATCTGATAAGCCGATTGGTTTCTGCTTCCAACCTCCATCTAGCAACTCATCCCGAGACATGAAAGAGTTTCCATTGGGGGGTGGACAATCAGCTCCACTCACTTGAAGGTGGCCGATACCTTGGGTAAAGTACTTAATATCGGCCTCAAAACACCAGATCTTTTCGTAAAGATCATGGATGGCAAAGTCATACGGGGCTATAATGGCGTGCCGATTTGGGTACTGCGGATCCCACGGCTTGCTCCATAAAGCCTTGTAAGCAGCAGATTTATCGTCTTTGAGACGATTAATCTCTTGTTGAAGTTGGCTGATTGATTCATTACACCAACCAATTTGGTTGTAGTAGAAGTGTAGCCATGCTTCAGTAAACATAATTCATCACTCGGCGGTCCCACCGGGCGTGCCAAATTGTTTGCTATATTTTCGGTTCGGGCGTGCTAGAGCCTTGTTAGGTAGACCCAAACTAATAACACAAAATTTCCTAAAAACACTTGTGTGAGTGATACACAAGGTTTGGAAATCTGACATCTAACAGGCAATTGTGAAAGGTGAGTAGGAAAGTACCCTCACCTAAGGTCCCTAGACAGTGTTGAAGCACACAAGTCTAGCAAGTGATGAAGAAAAGAAATTAAAAAAAATGGACTTTTATTTAATTAAAAAGAAAAGAAATTACAATGGATGTAATATAAAAAAGCTATGAAAGCCTAAGAAAACAAAAAGAATGCTAAGAATGCATTGGGATGCTGTTTCGAAGAGAAGCGGAGTCATTTGACTGCTTGGCCTGCCTGTTGATTTATAGCGGCCATGGAGGTCTTCTAGATTAGGTAGGAAATCTGATGAACAATAATCTGGTAAAAAATACCAGTTTATTTCCATAAACTGATAAAGCCTTCCATATCTTCGAATATATACATATATGTATATGCATATATATCTTGAATCCGGTCCGAATATGGTATAGATTCGGCTGACTTGGCTTCCAAGTAAAGATATATACAATAATTGATTGATATCTTGATAATATTACCATAAAGTGTTGATATTATCTTTCCATAAGAGATAATATAAAAATATTATATTTCTCAATCTGATAATATTCTCCCTTATCACAATATAAAATTTATCGCTTTGGAGAGTTTGTAGGGACTAATACTCTTCTCTAACTTTCCAAAGTGACTGAATTAAATGCACTACCAAACATACATTAGTCCAATCATTATGAGTGTGGTGCAGCCCGTATTGGTGTACAGCCCGAAATAGTCTTAAACAGCATTGAAAAGAGTAGAAGCATAACTTCTTCATTCTTCTCATAACTGACATGGGTCCCACCTCTTTGACAAACCAAATTCTAAGTATCGTGATGCAACATCAAATGGCCATATCAACCACCAAGGGGTGGCCCACCTTGTACTTTTCATCACCAATCAAATGGCATAAATAAAACCACACGGCCATTCACACACGTGCCGCTGCATCATCATGCCCGATTTAAAAGGTGATCAGTCCGATTAACACGTAAACCTCATAACCAAAATTACAAAATGGTCAATAAAGTGACCATATCATTAAATCAAGGTGGTCCACCCATGTGCTGCCAACCAATGATGACAATGACTTAATCGGGCTGATGAGGAACGGTCTGGTAAGGCAGTCTGAATTAAAATATGCAGTCAGCCCGATTGCAGATAAATGGTTCAACCAACATTGAACCAATCCCTTTACCCTTAATTTATGTAGTCGGTCTCTATGTCCGATTGAAATATTACAATCGGCCTTATACAAATTTTATTTAAAAAGTGTTTTTTTTAGGTGCAAACAATAATTCCTCTCTGTTGCGTGCGCATAAAATTATGATAAAAGGCATGTTCGATCGATCGAACTTTATTCGATCGCTTGAACTGTGAAATCTTCGAGTGCTTGAATATCCTTCGATTGATCGAAAGCTTGATCACTTGAGTGTGATTAGATAGCTCTAACTTAATATTTCATTTTTGAAATGTCTTGCTTGTAATTAAGCTTTATCCTTTTTCTGTTATTCATTCTTGCACACAGCAACCCAACAATCTTCACAAAATAGCAGATAAAACAACCCAACTCATCGTAGATTTGTCACATTGTATATAAACTTGCATTGTAACATAAATTGTAGATATAACAGGGAGTTGTAAACTGAATCATTATATTTTCTTATTTTAGCACAATTGTATTTTACAAATACCACCGCTTGTCAATTCTCCTTAAACCTCACTCTCAGAACTTTATAGTAGTGGTAATACATGTGTTTGTGTGCATATATCATAAAATGGAAGCCATGCATGGTGTGTTTGTGTAAAGAATGTATGTGTTGGTGTATGAACTCCCAAATCTCTCTCAGAAACACTCTCTGGAAACAAAGTATATTAGTGCATAAATGTAGGAAATGGTCTAGTATTATAGACTTTTTGAGGACCAGGGGCAAAATTATCATTTCACCCCTTTATAAGCTCAAGCGCTCCCAAGGTCCAAGCGCTCAGGCCTCCCAGTTCAACAATCCTTCTAAATCTTCAAGGATCCAAAGGTTTAAGAAAATAAACCCATACAAAGTCTCATCAACATTCATCCATAAACATTTGTATCTTACATATACGGATGCGGAAATACAAAAATACTTTTATATATAGCTAAACACAGATAAAAGGGTCAGTGTTACATCTCTTTACCACCCAACAAAAGATTTCATCCCCGAAATCTGAGTAAAGACTCAATAAATGACTCTGGGTACTTCTCTCCATAACAGACTCCATCTCACAATGTTTCCATCGTACTTTTACCAGCGGGATCTCCTTGTTCCTTAGCTTTTGATCTCTCTCCCTAAGATTCGTACTGGTCTTTCGGTATACATCACTCTACTGTCCACCTCGATATCTTTGAAGGCAATCTTGTAAATTTATCCATGCACGTACTTTCTCAGCATGCTGACGTGAAACATGTTGTGAACTTCGGACATCTTCGGCGGTAGTTATAACCTGTAGATAGGGGTATATACGAGCCGAGTTGAGCTTGTTCACGAGCTTTCTCATGAGCTCGCGAGCTTGTTCAAGAGATCAAACGAGTCGAGCTTTCAGGTGCTCGCTAACAAAAACGAGTCGAGCTTTCAGGTGTTTGCGAGCTTTCTCACAAACTTTTTAACGAGCTCTTTCGCGCGCCCTTTGAAACTATATAGTTAATAATTAAACAATCATTTATCAAGCATATTTATGAAATATGTGATATTTTCTCTAAAATTATATAGTTTTATAATAAATATATAAAAAAGTCACTATACAAGCTTTTTATCAAACTTATTAACAAGCTTTTTCACAAGCCTTAATCAACCGTGTTCACGGGCCTAGGAAGATATTGTTCGGGTCTTCCAGTCCATGGGTTGTACCCACGAGCACATTGCGATGTTGTTCCCGCAAACTCTGGCAAAATCTGCACTATCATGGTTCCTGACCTTGGAAATCTCTAAAACCCGGGCCTAGGAAGATATTGTTCGGGTTTTCGTCGATCACTACTCCTACAATCAGGAGCTGGATGTCACTATCAGGGATTTGGAAACAACCCGGCAAAGCAACAATGAATCCTTCGCTGCATTTCTGAGCAGATGGAGGAACAAGGTAGCCCAAATGACCCATCGGCCGATTGAAAAGGAACAAGTGAGGATGCTCATCCAGAATCTGCAGCCGCTTTATCATGAGAAATTATTCTACCAGTCCATCTCCACCTTTGAGGAGTTGTTTGAAGTCGGAACCCGGATTGAAGATGCTATCAGGGAAGGAAAGATCAAGAAGGAAGAGCCTCCAAGTCAGTCCAGAAGGCCCAACTACTCCCGGAATCCCCCGGATGTCAATGCCCTTAGCAGCCAACCCATGGCATACCCTCCAAGGCCGTACCAACCCTCCAACCAGGCAAATTCCCCCAATCGCCCTTTCCAGAAAAAGCCTCCTCGCAATTTCGCCAAGCTAGAAATCTCTCTCTCCTCAGCCCTAGATCGCCTCCTCAAAAAGGGCCATCTCCAATTACTCCAGCCTCGAAATACCCCGCTCCCGCCTAGCTGCGATATGTCCAAGCGATGTACTTACCACCAAGCCCCCGGCCATAACACTGATGATTGCATGCGCCTCCGCCATGACATCCAAGACCTCATCGACCAGAATATCATCGAGCCACCACCAAAGCAGCCCCATATCACCCAAAATCCCCTACCAAACCACCAAAATGTCAACCTCATTGAGTCCAGCCCCGTACCCTTCAACCCTGCTACTTATATCACCCCCCTAGGACAACCCTTGCCTTGCATTGACATCCCGGATTCTGAGGGAATTCATCTGATCGGAGGGGAGAATGACGAGTGGCAGCAGCAACTTGACGACGAGCAAGACTTGTTCTTCCTGGAAGAGCATGACCTAGGGGCGGTAGACCTCAAATGGTATGATCCTAACAATGAGAGTGATGCTTCTATCTGGAACGAGCCGAAAAATCCATTTGTGGGAACGGATTGTGATTGGTTCAAGAAGGATGGGACTGTAGAAGGGCCTACTCCTGCCGAGATTGATCATCTGACCAGGTCAGGCCGTCATTATCAGCCTCCACAGGAATAATCAAAGGAATAAAAGTCTTTCAAAAAAGCAATCACATGTTCAAAGACACTTGGAGGAATGAGCAGAATCAGTCAGGTCTAGTCTTAGTGTCTTTTATTTCTTCAAAGGTCTTTAGAAGTAGGCCTTTACTCGGTCAGTCCAACCATCAATAAAAGCAGTAATAGTGGTAGCCCTGATCCTGGAAGCAAAGACCCTCTCAGTAAACCCCCGGGGAACCTCCTGAACCTGCCCATACTGTCTGGCCAAACGGCGAGGATGATAGAAAGAAGTCTCTCTCAGACCCATCAACCACACTCTTTGGTAACCCCTGAGGCTCGTAGTGATAGCATAAAGGCCCCAACGCCTCACAATCCAGCAAATGTCAGCCTCAGATAAGGCACCCATCATTCCCATCCAATCGGCAAAAGTGTAGTGAGAATAAAGCACGACTCGACGAAAGTAAGCCGGCGGTATACGGCCCGTCCACAGCTGAAGACGCTCGTACAGCCAAGCCTGTAACACCAAAGGCGCCCCAGAAAGGAGAGGAGTCCCTTGGTTGAAGGCATTATCCAAACCATTCAAAGTTTAAGCTAGAACCATGGCCATGGGATTCCTGCTAAGTTTCAGCCCGAGGCACACATGCACCAAGTCAACGGAAGCACTCGAGAATAAGAAATGCGAAGTCATGCACAGTATCAAAGCGGCCCCGCGGGTAGCATCATACACGCTGGGATTCCCAGGACTGGCATACTGAGCAATAATAGAAGCAATATTAAGGACCTCACCTTGAATCAGCCGGCGGGAAATAGTGATGGAGCAATTCAGATATTCACTACAACAAAAATGGGCTTTGGCGACAAACATATTTCGTCGCCAAAAGTTCTTTTTTCGTCGCTAAAGGCTTTAGCGACGAAAAAATTTCGTCGCCAATTTCGTCGCCTTTGCCTTGTCGCCAAAGGTCCTTGGCGACGAAATTTTTTTTTTGTCGCCATAGACAAAAATGGCGACAAAATTATTTCGTCGCTGTTGATCACAATTTTCGTCGCCATTGATGCGCATTTTGTCGCCAAAAGAGTCATTTAGTTGGTAGTAATTTTGCTTTAGCGACGAAAACTTTTCGTCGCCAATTCATCATATGCAATGGCGACGAATTATTTTCGTCGCCAATTCATTTTTAGCATATGCAATAGCGATGAAATAATTTTGTCGCCAAATATATAAAAATGATTGATTTCTATTAGCGACGAAAATATTTTGTCGCCAATTCATTTTCATCATATGCAATGGCGACGAAATAATTTTGTCGCCAAATATCTAAAAATGATTTGTTTCTATTAGCGACGAAAAAATTTTGTCGCCAAATACATAAAAACGATTTGCTTGTATTAGCGACGAAAAAATTTCGTCGTCAATTCATTTCATCATATGCAATGGCGACGAAATAATTTTGTCGCCAAATGTATTAAAATGATTTGCTTCTATTAGCGACGAAAAATTTTCGTCGCCAATTCATTTCATCATATGCAATGGCGACGATATAATTTTGTCGCCAAACATATATTCTAGTAAATAAAATTATTTGAATATACTATAATCCTGTTCGTTCCTGTTTATCACAATAATTTTCAAAACCAAAAGAGAATCATATTAAACATAAAAAGTCTTAATGTTTCTAAGTAACTTCATTAAACAACAAAAAGTAATATTGTTAATTGTTCACGTTCCCAACAAAAAAACTAAAGATTAACAAAAGTATTAGCACATTGTTCACTACATAACAAATTGTTAGACTATATAGCAAAATTAACAAGATCTGTTCGACTATATACCCATCCACACATCATTGTTCATTACATAACAAAATGTTAGACTATATAACAAAAAGTAATAAGATGTGGCCGACTATCTACCGATCCACCATATCCACACCCAATCTGCATGAAAACCAATAGAAAGCATTAGTATCTTTTAAGTTAGTGAACGAACATAAAATATGTGAAATATAAAATACTTATAAGTTGAGTTTTCAGCCATCAAAGATGAAACAGTAATAGAGTATTGTGATGAGGTTGAAGAATTAATCCTAACTGATGAAGATACTGATTTAGATGATTGATAATGTACTATGAAGTGCGAGTTAAGTTTCATGTCCTTCGGATTGACGGTTTACCGTTTCACCCCCACAAACCCCAAAACATAGCTTTTTCAAGCCTAAGTACGTCAAAAGTGATTTTTTTCTCGCGTTATTTGATTACCGGAAGTCCATTTTGCATTCCGTTTGTTCCCGCAAGTTTCTTTTGTTGTGTTTGAGTTGCAGGTTAAGTTTCATGTCCTTCGAATCGACGGTTTACCGTTTCACCCCCCCCCCCCCCAACAAACCCCCAAAACATAGCTTTTTCAATCCTAAGTATATCAACACTTATATTTTTTTTTCGCGTTATGTGATAACCGGAAGTCCGTTTTCCTTTCCGTGTGTTCCCACAAGTTTCTTTTGTCGTGTTTGAGGTGCGAGTTAAGTTTTATGTCCTTCGAATCGACGGTTTAAGGTTTCACCCCCCCAAACCCCAAAACATTGTTTTTTCATGCCTACACTACACCAAAAAACCCAATTTCTAACATACTAAATTTGAGATTTCTAACGGAAATTTGCCGTTATAAATTTGTGTTGATTAGTGTTATGTTGTGACTTGCAATTAGGGCTTGTGTTGCACACCGGAAAATGAACCGAATAGATGGTGAGTCTATTGTTCACTATTCTCTCTCTCTCTCTCTCTCTCTCTCTCTCTCTCTCTCTCTCTCTCTCCCCCCCTCCCTCTATGTGTGTGTGTGTATATATATTATACTCTCTCTCTCTCTCCCCCCCCCTCTCTCTCTCCCTCCCTCCCTCCCTCCCTCTCTCTCTCTCTCTCTCTCTCTCTCTCTCCCCCCCCTCTCTATGTGTGTGTGTGTATATATTATACTCTCTCTCTCTCTCCCCCCCCCTCTCTCTCTCCCTCCCTCCCTCCCTCCCTCTCTCTCTCTCTCTCTCTCTCTCTCTCCCCCTCTCTCTCTATGTGTGTGTGTATATATATTATTTCCACACATACATAGATGTGTATGTATCTATTTACACGAGCGCGAGATGAGTGAGCTTCTATCATATGTTTCCTGTACATACCTCGAATGGAGTTTTATCTACTAAATTGCTTTTTTTTTTCTTTGGTATAGAGCTTTTGATACCAGTGATGATGTAGCATCAATATCTAGGGATTCTGATCAAAAAATAAAGGAATTTTTCTTTCCCTTTTGTTTTCAAGCTTAATGTCGTATTGTTTCTGGACTCTTCAATTGTTGTTTGGGCATTTGGTTAATTTACATTTGGGTTTGTTTGCAAACCTCAAGCTCACCTAGAGATTCATTCAGAGGTAATTACTTTTTATTGTTGTTTGGATCCTCTTGGGTCAAGGTGATATTATTTTACTACAAGAACTAATGCCCAATACTTAAAACTTAACCTAGATGACTAAACATATTCTCCATGTGGAATACTAAACTAATTACACACCATATAGTAATATATATACCCTTTGAACAATTAGTTTAGTCAAATAATGTAACTGTGTTTATTTCTATAAATTCAGTTTGAGTAACAAGAAACCTCGGTTCCTTTGGTAGTTAGATAGTGTGGCTAGAATAGTTATTGTTTTGGAGCCCCATAGGGACTATGATGATTAATTGTTTCACTTCAGTTCACATAGAAAAAGGGATATCAATTGGCGTTGTTTACTATTGTTGTACGAGGATTCTTTCAGTAATCTTGATCCAAGAGTTTGATTAGTTAATTCCTTGCATATTTTTTCCAGTTGTACCTAATCCACCTACCTTTAATTTCTGAATTTACTATATGGCATGGCAGGTAACTCACCATGAGTATGCAGTTGAGACGTCCATGGAAAGACAATTACTAAACAGAGAAAAAACAAAAGTACAGTCATGTTTGGGGTATGGACATTCTTTATTCAAATGCAAGTTCTTTAATGAATATAACGCAATTTTTGAATAGCATTTGGACTGTCATTATATTAAATCCCAAAATTTTGGATAAAAGTTTAAGTGAAATGGGCTTTTATTTGAGTGCTGCTATATCTAGTATTTCTGAAAATTATTTAACTCTGGCTTTGTTATCGCTTTGTTATGGTAGTACATGTTCTATTTTGCTTGAATCTGTTTCTGCCATTTATTGTTGTGTGTTTTGGTTGAGTGGCTAATACTAGGCAACCATTTTATCTTTCACCTTTAGGGAAGCAGATGCTGATGTAGAATACAAGGGTAAGTTATATGGAATCATGGATTCTTGATGTAAGGCTTCAGTTTAATATTTTTAAATTCATGTTCTAATGCCCTTGGATATATATTGTTTCTTTCTGTTAAATTTAGAGGCAAGTAGGATAGTTAAAAGCTTTTTGTTGCTATGTAAACTTACACGCTGTTTAATTGCTATGAAAGGTTTAAAGCTTTATGTTGTGTTTGGTCAATGGAATGGATTACTTTTGTTCACTAGAATTTGTCTTAGATATTGGAGCGGCCTCCATTTTTTTCATAACAATTTGAAGTGTCGAGTGCACGTAATGTTCTTAAATGGCGAAGGCATGTGGAGTAGCGATTGGTTGAACGCACATATAGTAGAATTAGTCAGTAGTGGCTTTAGCCGCGGGTTATACCTAGTAACTTTTACATGTTTAAAACAGCCCACTATTTCTGTTTATGACGTAGATATTCTCACTTGATAACTTCCTTCTGGTTTAATGTTTTTCATTTACTTGTCCACATTTATGTCAAGTCTTTGGAAATAATACTGGCCATGCGAGGGATATTGTAAGATTACACGAAAAAGTGGGAAGAGAGAGAAGCTCCTCCTTCTCTCTAGAAATGTGAGTAATATGGAAAGATACAAAGCTGTAAGGGTTCTTAATGCTCCAAGAATATCATAACATATTACTTAAAGATTCTAATGATTACTTGAGGAAAAGCTTGAAGTTGGCTCAAGCAAAGATCCAGATACTGATGAATGAAAAGGAAGATCTCCAAGCCATACATGAAAGGCCCCCATTCCCTTCTGGTTCAAAGGGTTCTAGGGGTGGTTCTAGTATTGGAAGAACTCCATATAAATCTAATGGCAGACAAGGTGGTCTCAGATCTGGTTCAGATTGGAGGAGGCATCAAATTGAGCCATTTGATATATGTGGTTCTGATGGCAGTTCAAGTGATGACCATAGTGGAAAAGGTGCTAAGAAATTCTGGAAGCCTATTCAGTCTCATACTCATACTAATCCTCGTACATTTTCAGCTGTTGGTCTGGAGGCTCCTTCGTCAAAGATTGCCCACCAATCAGAACTAGCTGATCCTTGCGGTAACTCAGAGGATAATAGAGGTGCAATCGTTAATCAAAATAGTCATTCTGGCCAGCAAGGTATTGAAGTTAGTGCAGTTTCTATCCCGGACGCTTCAAATGGGTCTATTATCCATTCTAGATTTGATGAAGATGGTGATACATCACTTTTTGATCCAAAAAGTAGAACTGTGGATACAACCAAGGTGTTATCAGCGAGTGGGGTCCATTGTCCAACCACTATCAAGTCTAACGGCTACATTGACCCAATTAATGCGCCTGTTAAAGCTGCTTTAACCCACTTGGTTGCTGACCCTCCAGCTGTGCAATTCCCACATGGCTCTAGCCCCGATTTTTCAGGACATTTACCTACTGAAAGAGTTCACGTGGGTGGCAATGGCCACGTGATGGGCACTGGTATTGTCACTTTGGGAGAATCTGTTGGTCACATTACCGCAGAAATTTCTGCTAATAAGCCATTAGCTGTTCCTATCCCTAGTGACTCGGTGTCTAAACCTGATTTAGGGAAGTTAAACACCCCTCACGCTCCTGATTATTCAGGCGCCTTGGCCTCCTCGGGCCTAGTGAAGAATTATGATAAGACAACTGTGCCCTCTGTTGTAACCTATTTTCCATCTCTCAAGGCACCAGATCTTACCCCTCCCCCTCCACCTACTCCTAGTTGGGCTACTCTTGTTAAAGGTAATGCTAATCCCAATTTTAAGCTAAATTATGTGAAACCCAGATTTTGTGCTGATAGAAAGGTTCTTACGTTACCTGGTGACCTTTCTGCTCTTGGTTGCAACAATTGGGATTATACTCTGGTGGGATCCTTTATTGGTAAGAGACTCCCCTATTCATTGGTCAAGAATGCTACATCCAGACTCTGGTCTAAGAAGGGTTTAAATGATATGCTTGCAACAGATTCTGGTCACTTTTTCTTCAAATTCAGCTCTAAGGAGGACAGTGTCAATGTCCTGGAAGGGGGACCTTGGCATGTAGCTGGCCAACCTATTCTATTGAAGAATTGGCACCCAGGCCTTGTGCTTGATAAGGAAGCTCCATCTTCTGTACCAATTTGGGTCCACTTCTATAATATTCCGCTGGAATATTGGACACCTGAAGGTTTGAGTCACATTGCCAGTGTTGTAGGAAGACCCTTGCACGTTGACAGGATGACAGCATCATGTAGAAGAATTTCTTATGCTAGGATCTGTATTGAAGTCCAGGCTGAGTTTGAACTGCTGAAATCATTTGCAATTGAAATTAAGGTGCTGATACTGAAAGAATTGATATTAAGGTGGAATACCAATGGACTCCGTTGAGATGTGCTAAATGTAGAAGGTTTGGTCATGACTGTGCGAAGAATCAGGGTGCCCTTAATCCCCAAAAACCAAAGGTTCAGGCCCCAAACACCCAAATTGCAAATGAAGAAGGTGCTTGGACAATTAAAGGAAAGGGAAAGATGGTCTCTGCAGAAGACCTTCCCATTAGTGGTTCTGAAAAGGATACTCAAGGTAAGTCTTCATTGTTGAAGGAATTGGATAGAAAAGGGGCAGGGTTGAATGAGGGTCTGGCTGCCTCTTCCTCTTCATCTCACGTAGCCAAAACTGAATCGCCATCTGAGAATTTATCAAGTCTTCAATCTCTACTTCCCTTAAACACCCTAAGGTCAATTGCTGCAAGCTCTCTGCCAACTCAAGGTCTTGCAGTTTCGAACCAATTTTTAGCACTAATCACCCATGATACAAACATGGTTCAATTGGAAAAAGTTGAGGTTAGGGAAGAAGATCAGTCTCTTCCCAATGTCATTTCTGAGGCTACTTGTTCTTAGCTTGTTACTGAATGTACTCATGAGGATCAGTCTGAACAACAACAAGTACATGCAATTAGTAAGGGACAGGACAATCAGATTGACACACTCCCTCAGCATGCTACATCTCCATCATCTAGCTTACCAACAACACCCAGAACTCATGAAACCACTATTCCCAGGAATGCAAATGCTCACCCCTCTAGAAACTTAAATGTTCAAGAAGTGGAAACCCTGGTTGCTGAAGATGCTTCATCCCTGTCTATTTCTGGAATGGAACTAAAAGTTGAGTCAGGTACAGGCCCCCGACAGGTCAATACCTCCTCCACCCAGTCAAATTCAGAAGTGTCCCCAAGACCTTCCCCAGGCCATGGTAAGCAAAAAAGTAAGAGGAACTCCCACTCAAGTTCTTCAGGTAAGAAACGACAGTCCCATAGACGGTCTTAATGATAGTAAGCTGCTAGAATATTAGAGGTCTTAACCTTGCCTCTAAGCAATTTGAAGTTGCAAAGTTTATTTATGAAAACAATGTTGATGTTTTAAGCATTGTTGAAACTAAGGTCAAACAAACTAATGAGGATATTATTAAGAGGAAAGTTTTCAAAAATTGGGAATTTGCTTCTAACAGCAGCCCAAGCTCTGCTGGTAGGATATGGATTGGTTGGAATGCGGATAAGATATGTCTTAAAATTCTTAAAACCACTTCTCAACTCATTCATGTGAGTATTGAAAGTGACGACTAATCAATTTATTTGGAAGCTTCTTTTGTTTATGGTTTCAACACTGGCCATTCTAGAGGTGAACTCTGGTCAGACTTAAGGTCTATTCATGCAAGCACATTTAACATAAATTATATTACTCTTGGAGACTTTAATGTTACATTGAATCCAGACGAAATCTCTAATGCTAATCATGGTTGGGATAATGATATGTATGATTTCAAAAAGGCGAATGATGACTGTTGTTTAGTTGATATTAGATATGTTGGAGAATCACCCCCTTAGGTTCTATTGAAGTAACGGGGGGAGGGGGGAGAGGAGGATCGAGGGATTAAAACGGGTCAATTTCCATCCCTAGCTACCCACAAACATGACATTTAAGATTGTCAATATGGTTTAGGGCGGTTCCGGTGGAGACTTTATATGTTTAGATGTATTAACCTTCAGGTTTCACGCCATTTTTGGAAGCTACCATGGCTATACTAGTGCAAATTCAGGAATCCTTTTGGTGTAGGATGGCTTGCTGTAGTTTTTGAACTGTCTTGCTGCAGTTTTTTGGGTGCTACTTTGGGTTATTTTTGGTTTTTTGGGCTGCTGCAATTTCAGTATGCTGCAGTTTTTTGGGCTGCTGCAGTTTCAATTTTTTGGACTTTCTGTTGCTACAGTTCTTTTTCTTTTCTTTTTTTCATATACCACAGATTCACGGATTTTGAGTATTTAGAGTTATTTAAGCATAAAGGAAAACACGAACACAAATACGAAGGAATAGTTTTCCTTCTAATTTTCCTCTCCCTTATGTTTTCCTTTTCTAAATCCACAAATCAAAAACAAAGCCTTAAGCTTAGCAACATTGCTCTGACTTTTCTTGGTTATACTAAAATGACTAGCATGCCTCTCAATTTCGCTTTTCTTAGCTAATGTAACATTCAGTGTTGGAATTATTGTGTTAAATTATCAACTCTGATAATTATAAGTAGTTAGAAATACTCACTGACCAAGAATTCCCACTGAGACTAGATTAGCTCCCTGGACCGGCATAACCTTTGCTGCGCATCCAGTCCAACATACTTCTCATCTGCTCTTCCAACTTCTTACTTTTCTCCTCCTCCAATCGAGCCTTCTCCCCATCCAATCGAGCCTTCTCCTCCTCCAATCGAGCCTTCTCAGCCAACTGCTCATCCTTACTCTGGTTTGCAGCCTCTAATTGAAGAAGCCTCTCCTCGAGATGGCTTACATGTTCCCTTTCCTGAGTAGATGCAACAATGGTCTTAATGGAGGAAGCTCTAATGCCAAGTCCTTTCAAGCAGCCCGATCTAGTACCAAAAGCTTTAACAGATAGCTCTATGGCAGTTGGTTGGGTCGCACTTGGTTGAGAGAGATGGTCTTCCCTTGCCTTTTTTATCTTCTCCTATCAATATATATATAGATATATTATAAGATATTTAACACTCCAACTTACTGTCATTGTTAAAGAAATTATACTTACAAATTCGCTCTCGCACTCCGGATTTGCCCACCTATTCTCTTTGGTATTAAAGTGACAGTCACGCCAAAACTCTTCAAAAACAACATCTTTACCCGAATTTTCTTCAACCTGAGATGTAAAGTTTTTTTTTTTAAAGAATTTAGTAACAAATTATGTGCAATGGTAACAGAAATTTTGAAATGAAATAATGCACACCAGTTTATGTAGAGTTAATACTGATTTGGTTATGTGCAATCGTTGACTTATTATACTTAATTTAACTCAATTACTAATTCCATTAATCATTCAAAAATAATTGATCATTAATATCTCGTTCCTTATATATATGTGTGTGTATATATATATATATATAAATGTAGAGTTAATACTGATTTGGTTAGTATGTACTTTGACACAAAAGAATTTGTAATGATTATAGACAAGTGTTTAGTATGTTGTTACCATTAATTAAAAAAATAGTTTTAAGAAATGATCATATATCCCAATTAGACGACACGTTTTAATATTTGAAAAACACTTTGATTTTTAGACAATTTACGATATTTTGAGACCAAATCGCTCGGATGTATGATATATCCAATGCCACTATAGGATTCATCCAAGAAAGTCATGAAAGACTTATGGTTCCTAAACTTTGAATTGAACCCCACTTGGGCAATTAAATTAGAGTAATGTTATGCTTCCTAAATTTTCTACCCCAAATGTGGTTCCCAAACATGTGGCAATTGGAGAGACCACTTCACCGTCCTCAAATCAAAATCAAGTGGTCTCACCCCCCACGTGTTGGAAACCACAATTGAGATACAAATTGGGAAGCCATAGCATTACTCATTAAAACAAGGTCCAAAGAGACCCAACAACAAACATCTGACGTGCAAAGACACAACCTAAGCAAAATAGAACTAGTCTAATAAGTTGAGTTCCCAAAGATGGACTCACAAAATGGGACGGAATGAGTAGTAGTTTCCTTCATGAATAACTGAGTTGCATAAGTGATATAATATAAATTGTGGATTACAAAAATTAACATATATCCCTTATTTTAATTACTTTCTCCAATACACACACAGTCCATGGCATCTGAGATTCTTCTTGCAAAGTACTTTAGTTTCTAAACACAACATTAGGTTAGTCTGGTTAGACACCCACGTGGCCAATGATTTTGAGGAGGAGAAAAAGTTATTTAAACCCATTTTTGAATCACTGAATTAATAGCTTTCAAGAAACAATGCACAAAAGTCAATTCAAAATATCATAAGACAGGTAAGAACTAGAATATAAAAAGTGAATTAAATCCAAAGGAAGCTTATTATCTTCTCAGACAAAAATTTAATTGGGTTTCAAGTTTCCCTCTTGTTTTATGCCGCTTACACTACATCACTGTTTGTTTTGATGGAAAGAAACTTTAGAAACATGGTAGAAGCAAATTAGACTTATTCTTTCCTGAATTGGTCAAACAAAGAAGAATATATTACAATACAATGCATATGATACAGATACAGATACAGAGATAGATACAAGACAATGCATACAGTACATATACAGATACAGAGAGAGAGAGCCCTAACCATTTGGGATATACATTAGATCGAGAAATGGTGTCAAGAAATAGGACGGTGATGGTGGACGCCGGTAGTCGACGGCGCGGTGGTGGACGCCGGTAGTTGACAGCGGTAGCCCTATTCTCTTTTCTCTCTCTCTCTCTCTCTTGTAAACACCAAATGAACGTTTCTATTTGGGGATTTCTTTCTTCTTTTTTTTGTGCCCTTTTGCATAAGAAAAAGGAACACAGTAGTCTTTTGCCCAATTTTTTCCCGCCCTTTAATTTCTTATAGTGTTCCCAAATTTCTAATCTAAAAGTGCATTCTAAATCATGTGGCAGTGGGATTAGGTAAAACATTTCTATTCAAAATTTAACTAGTCTAACTGTAATAGATCTGACCCCACTATCATATCATTTGGGAAGCACTTTTGGGATAGAAATTTGGGAAGCATATCATTACTATTTTATTACTCCCTCCGTCCCATTTTGAGAGTCCATTATTCCATTTTGGGATGTCCCAAAATTGTGTCCACTTTCCTTAAATTGATGTACAACTTTTTACTTACTTTCCAAAATTATCCCTCCTTGAAATCTACACCAAGACAAAACTAAAAAAGTTGTTGTAATAATTAGGGGCAATTGTGGAAAGTAGGTGTAGATTCTTTTTGTCCCCTTAATAAGTTGAGTTCCCAAAGATAGACTCACAAAATGGGACGGAGGGAGTATAATACTAGGAAGACGGTCCGTACAAGGCACGGACGTTGAACTTGAAAGAAAAATGCAGTGTAATATGTTCTATTAATTAGTAAGATGATGTTCTATTAGTTGATTGAACAACTGTATTAATTTACGTTAAACCTACAATTTAAAACTCTTATTTTAATATATAGATAAAATATATATATATATACACACATGTATACAAAAATGATAATTTACAAACACTACAAGAAAAAAAAGCTTTTTATGTCACTTTTGAAATAATATTTATGTCACTTTTATTTCGAGTGACATAATTATTTCTTGCATGAGCTTTTTATGTCACTTTTTTAGTATTTATGTCATTGTTTAAAAAAAAATGACATAAATAATAAAGTATTTATGTCATTTTTTTTAAAAGTGACATAAATAATAATACATTTATGTCACTTTTTTAAAATTGACATAATTAAAAACACGGTGGCATTTTTGTAAATAAAATATTTCATTTGGATTTAAACGATGAACTTCCCATCTTTACTTCTTTGGCTCATGATTATCCTAAAGACATATTGCTCCTTGCATGTTCAATGGTTGTTTTGATTTACGAGTCTATTATTTCATCTGAAAGCTCTTTTTCTTGTATATAAATGTTAGAATGGCTATGTCTAGTGAAGTCTAGTCTCAAATATCCAAACGCAATGCTATCGCTATTGGCGGGAATCTGTCGATTACAGGAAATTCTGGTGGTGGTGTTGCTGCTGCTACTGTTGTGCTTAGGCATCAGATATCTTCCGTTTCTTCCTTTGAATTCATGGCATCTGCTGGTTTACGTGCTCTAGTTGGGGTACAAACAACTCGGTAAGCCAATTTGTATTTTTTTAATCCATTTTGATTTCTCTGCTTTGCATAGTGTTTGACTAGTCTAGCTCACATTTTCCTTTTCTCTTAGTTCAGCCACTTGTCTCATCACTCCACTGCGACATTGGGCATTGCTTTGTCTTTAAGAGATGGTTCAATCAATCTTTCAAACGCTTGGACTCACCAATTGTCTGAGACATCAAGTGAAAATGTATGGTTTTTCTTGTCGCTACTAGCCTCATTTGTCTTGTCTGGTTCCTAATTTCTAATTTGGAGCAGCGGTGGACATGCATTTTGACATATTTGGTTATCCGTGGATGCATTATATGTACATCTATTGTCTTCCTATGTTTTATTGCTATAGTTCTTTTCTTGTTTGGTGATACTCAGTTTTAACTAAATAGATTTTACATATTAATTCCAGAGGAAATGTTATCTTTGTAATTGGAAGAATGCTGAACTTATGATAATTAGAAGTTCACAAGTTATTTGTATTTGTAACCTATTGAACTACTTGCCAACATTGAATTTGCATAGCCATTTTTTACCAGTTCAGTTTTGTTTGCAAACCACAATGACAAGGACATTGTGGTGGACAAACTAAACAAATTTAACTACTATTTATTTTTGAGTTACTTATTTCAGTCTTGAAACATTTTTGTGGTCTAAAGGTCCCCATCTCTTGTATAGTTGCTGAATTTTAAAACATCCTCAAGTAGCTATATCTTTGAAATTTTCACATTTTGCCCGCGCTGGTTCATGCAAAACGTGATTCTACACAAGTTTTGTCTAATGGGAATTTTCTCAAATCTGCACCAATTGGGCAGAAAACTGCAATAACAGTAGCAGTAAAATTTTTGACAGCAACTCTGCCCCTTCTTTTTTTTTTTGACAGCATTTCCACAAGTGTACCTATTTCCGTTAAGTCCTCAAATTTGACATTTAAAACATACATAAACAAGTCTGAAAAGATGTATAACATGTATGTAAAGCAACTAGAACTTCATACACTCGAAACATAATAAAACCAGAGGTAAAAGATATAATAGAGAGAGGGAGAGATTGGGGAAGAGAGATATAGGGAGATAGACAGAGGGAATGTATTCCAATTTATTAGTGCGTTGAAGTAGTTTTATAGTTTGCTTTCTTGATTCTTATCTTGCTTTAACTATTTCAAAAGGTTAGAAGAATAGTAGAAGAAAATAGTTATTACCTTAGTATATGATATGGCTACTCATCATAGAAGAAAGTAAAGAAGGGTAAAAGTTAAATTACAGAACACGTAATCCATGATCCACAGAGAAGGTGATCTCTTCCTTTGTATCATCAAAGATCTAATGACCCTTTACATTTAAATATGTAATCCTCAAAATTCATGAAGACATCTCAAACTTACTTAGTGCTTATAAATTATAATAACACCAACGGTTGCCTTTAGCAAGAAAAATAGCAGAAATACAAATTTAACAAGGAATGCTTTTGTGTTAATAGCTGTAATTTAAGTATTGTGTTTTGTGTGAAAACACAATGTCTAACCTAATGTGCGTGTGTTTATTATGTGTGCTCATATAATGAACTGAATGAACTGATTTGCTGCTCTGATACCCTAACCCTTTCGTTTGTCTTCGAATGAATTGATAATAGAAATTGTAACTCCACCACGCACCACTGTGCCCCTGCTAAAAATTATGTTATATGTATGCGACTTCCAATCTAAATTAACAACAGTTGGCCTAAGGACCATATTCTTTTTAACTTCAGTTTTAGTAGGGCGATAAAAAGCATTTATCTATCGTATCGTACACATTCTAATTGAATGCTTTACGGAAACACTAACGGAATGCTTTACGGATTCACGGTTCACAAAAAATGCGAAAAAGTGACTCTTTAGACACTTATGCTTGAAAAAGCTTAGTCATTGAGGTTTTGAGTAGTGAATCGATAAACCGCTTAACCAAACGCCACGAAACCTTTCTCGCACCTCAAACATACCTAAATAAACTTGCGTGAACTAACGGAATGCTTTACGGATTCACGGTTCACAAAAAATGCGAAAAAGTGACTCTTCAGACACTTATGCTTGAAAAAGCTTAGTTATTGAGGTTTTGAGTAGTGAATCGATAAACCGCTTAACCAAACGCCACGAAACCTTTCTCGCACCTCAAACATACCTAAATGAACTTGCTTAAACTAACGGAATGCTTTACGGATTCACGGTTCACAAAAAATGCGAAAAAGTGACTCTTCAGACACTTATGCTTGAAAAAGCTTAGTTATTGAGGTTTTGAGTAGTGAATCGATAAACCAATTAACCAAACGCCACGAAACCTTTCTCGCACCTCAAACATACCTAAATAAACTTGTGTGAACTAACGGAATGCTTTAGGGATTCACGGTTCACAAAAAATGCGAAAAAGTGACTCTTTAGACACTTATGCTTGAAAAAAGCATAGATATTGAGGTTTTGAGTAGTAAATCGATAAACCGCTTAACCAAACGCCACGAAACCTTTCTCGCACCTCAAACATACCTAAATAAACTTGTGTGAACTAACGGAATGCTTTACGGATTCACGGTTCACAAAAAATGCGAAAAAGTGACTCTTTAGACACTTATGCTTGAAACAGCTTAGTTATTGAGGTTTTGAGTAGTGAATCGATAAACCGCTTAACCAAACGCCACGAAACCTTTCTCGCACCTCAAACATACATAAATAAACTTGTGTGAACTAACGGAATGCTTTAGGGATTCACGGTTCACAAAAAATGCGAAAAAGTGACTCTTTAGACACTTATGCTTGAAAAAGCATAGATATTGAGGTTTTGAGTAGTGAATCGATAAACCGCTTAACCAAACGCCACGAAACCTTTCTCGCACCTCAAACATACCTAAATAAACTTGAGTGAACTAACGGAATGCTTTACGGATTCACGGTTCACAAAAAATGCGAAAAAGTGACTCTTCAGACACTTATGCTTGAAAAAGCTTAGTTATTGAGGTTTTGAGTAGTGAATCGATAAACCGCTTAACCAAACGCCACGAAACCTTTCTCACACCTCAAACATACCTAAATGAACTTGCTTAAACTAACGGAATGCTTTACGGATTCACGGTTCACAAAAAATGCAAAAAAGTGACTCTTCAGACACTTATGCTTGAAAAAGCTTAGTTATTGAGGTTTTGAGTAGTGAATCGATAAACCGCTTAACCAAACGCCACGAAACTTTTCTCGCACCTCAAACATACCTAAATAAACTTGTTTGAACTAACGGAATGCTTTACGGATTCACGGTTCACAAAAAATGCAAAAAAAGTGACTCTTTAGACACTTATGCTTGAAAAAACGTAGTTTTGGGGGTTTTGAGTAGTGAATCGGTAAACCGCTTAACCAAACGCCATGAAACCTTTGTTGCACCTCAACCATACCTAAATAAACTTGTGTGAACTAACGAAATGGTTTACGTATTCACGGTTCACAAAAAATGCGAAAAAATGACTCTTTAGACACATGCTTGAAAAAGCTTAGTTATTGAGGTTTTGAGTAGTGAATCGATAAACCGCTTAACCAAACGTCACAAAACCTTTCTCGTACCTCAAACATACCTAAATAAACTTGCGTGAACTAACAGAATGCTTTACGGATTCACGGTTCACAAAAAATGCAAAAAAGTGACTCTTTAGACACTTATGCTTGAAAAAGCTTAGTTATTGAGGTTTTGAGTAGTGAATCGATAAACCGCTTAACCAAACGCCACGAAACCTTCCTCGCACCTCAAACATACCTAAATAAACTTTCATGAACTAACGGAATGCTTTACGGATTCACGGTTCACAAAAAATGCGAAAAAGTGACTCTTTAGACACTTATGCTTGAAAAAGCTTAGTTATTGAGGTTTTGAGTAGTGAATCGATAAACCGCTTAACCAAACGCACAAAACCTTTCTCTCACCTCAAACATACCTAAATAAACTTGCGTGAACTAACGGAATGCTTTACAGATTCACGGTTCACAAAAAATTTGAAAAAGTGACTCTTTAGACACTTATGCTTGAAAAAGCTTAGTTATTGAGGTTTTGAGTAGTGAATCGATAAACCGCTTAACCAAACGCCACGAAACCTTTCTCGCACCTCAAACATACCTAAATAAAATTGCGTGAACTAACGGAATGCTTTACGGATTCACGGTTCACAAAAAATGCGAAAAAATGTCCCTTTAGACACTTATGCTTGAAAAAGCTTAGTTATTGAGGTTTTGAGTAGTGAATCGATAAACCGCTTAACCAAACGCCACGAAACCTTTCTCGCACCTCAAACATATCTAAATAAACTTGCGTGAACTAACGGAATGCTTTACGGATTCACGGTTCACAAAAAATGCAAAAAATGACTCTTTAGACACTTATGCTTGAAAAAGCTTAGTTATTGAGGTTTTGAGTAGTGAATCGATAAACCGCTTAACCAAACGCCACGAAACCTTTCTCGCACCTCAAACATACCTAAATAAAATTGCGTGAACTAACGGAATGCTTTACGGATTCACGGTTCACAAAAAATGCGAAAAAATGTCCCTTTAGACACTTATGCTTGAAAAAGCTTAGTTATTGAGGTTTTGAGTAGTGAATCGATAAACCGCTTAACCAAACGCCACGAAACCTTTCTCGCACCTCAAACATATCTAAATAAACTTGCGTGAACTAACGGAATGCTTTACGGATTCACGGTTCACAAAAAATTCAAAAAATGACTCTTTAGACACTTATGCTTGAAAAAGCTTAGTTATTGAGGTTTTGAGTAGTGAATCGATAAACCGCTTAACCAAACGCCACGAAACCTTTCTTGCACCTCAAACATACCTAAATAAACTTGCGTGAACTAACGGAATGCTTTACGAATTCACGATTCACTTTTGGCGACGAAATAATTTTTCGTAGCCATAGGCATCACTTTTAGCGACGAAATAATATTTCGTCGCCATAGAAATCACATTACAATCACTTTTGGCGACGAATTAATATTTCGTCGCCATAGGCATCACCATTGGCGACGAAATAATATTTCGTCGCCATAGGCATCACTTTTGGCGACGAAATATCATTTCGTCGCCATATGCGTCACTTTTGGCGACGAAATAATATTTCGTCGCCATAGGCATCACTTTTGGCGACGAAATGATATTTCGTCGCCATAGGCGTCACTTTTGGCGACGAAAAAATATTTCGTCGCCAAAATTCACACTTTTGGCGACGAAACAGAATTTCGTCGCCAAATTTCTATTTTTTTGAGCCTTTTTGGCGACGAAATTTAATTTTGTCGCTAAAACTCTACTTTTGGCGACGAAATTTCAATTTTGTCGCCATGTTTTGTCGCTAAAGCCCATTTTTGTTGTAGTGATTTAGCCAAGCCTCGCGTAGGACTGAGGGTACCAGCAGAAGGGAAAATCAGATCAGAGTCAGAATCATAGCCGAGAATAGCGCAGAACTCCTCAAACACAGGGCATATCTCCAGGCCATTGAAGTTGAAGACATGATTCACCGGGTCCCAGTGACCAATGGCAGCACGCAAGAACTCAGTGTTCAGGGTCATCTGGCAAAGAGAGAATAGCTCGGTCAAGCCATAGCTAAAGAGGTTGATCCGCTCCATGCCATCCGTAATGTTCAGCCAAGCTGTGAGTTGGGCGGGATCATACAAAGCCATTTTTTCTGTCGCGGCTCTAGCAAAATTATAAATTTCGGCAGCACCTCCCTATTTCACGGACTATCCCACCTGCAAGGCAAAAGCACTCACTATCACAAAACTGCCCATCGCAGTAACATCCAGCAATCACAATGCACATATATCAACAAGCACACAACTGCGCCTCTAAACCGGAAGATATCTGGCCTAGGAGGCAAAACATCATAATACTCTGTCAAAAGGTCACAAATTGTGCTACACATCGTCCTACACTGTCCAAATAATCATATCCCCAGTACAACCCAATCGAAAACAGAAAAAGAAAATAAAATAATAATTCCCGCTTGGGAAACCTCAGTCCTCCTCTTCTTCGTCCTCTGTCGGACCGCCCGGAGTGTACGTCGGCGACGGCCTCCTCCTACCACCTCTACATCTTGAACCAGTCCTCGATGAGCCAGCCCCGCCTCCACGGTACTGCACACACAAATAAAAATGAAGGCAATCAGTAAGGGAACAACAAAAAAAGTACAAAAATAGAGTCGAGTCAGAGACTTACCAAGGACGCCATCTGATTGGCGGCAAATTGCCGCATACCGTCCATCTGTCAAAGGTAAAAACTAGGGTTAGAACCTCATAACCTTAAGAAAGTGCAAAATTAGAGACGTACCCGGTGGTCTCGGGTGAGGACCAGGGACCGTAAGCTAGCTGCCAAGGCGTGACCCTCCTCAGCGTAACTCCAAGGAACATTGAGGACGCCCGGTGGCTGAGTAGGGTACCCACATGTGACTCGCGGCACCTCCATCATTTGGGGAGTTCCATCAGCGCCTAGAACGTTGACGGTCCAATCTTAAGGAGGGATAGGGTCAGGAGCCTGAGGAGCCTGTCTCCTGTACATCTCGCGAAGCTGTAGGCATAGGAAAAGTTAGGAAGAGATGAGTCAAAAACATAAACAACTAATAAAGGCAAAAATGTAAAAAGGGAACTCACCTCCAGGAGTAGGAAGTTAGGCATCAAGAAGCGGAAATGATCCCAAACATCGGTGCCGGCTAAGGCCGCCAGCAGAGCATCACCAGAGAGGTCACTAGCATCCATCACGGGAGGATTATGAGGAACGCGATACCTGGGACCACCAACCACCTGCCGAGAGACCCGCTCCCCAAGGAACCATTGCCTGCACTCGGTACTCTCCAGCAGAAGGCGGCAAGAGGTAAGAGATTTAACCGCTTGTATCTCCTCTGGGGCGGCGTAAGCGACGCCCTCCCAAGGCGTCCAATCAACACTAGAGGCCGTCAGCTCAGTTAAGAAGTTTCTGAGCAAAACAATCCGGTGGGCCCTGCTCTTCACCCCAACAACGTCCTTCCGCCATCTCAAACCTCGTGGGAATAGAGGCACAGGAGCCATGCCATCCTCATCCTCGCCTGATTCATCCGTCGGGGAAGGAGCCAACATCTTCAAGTATTCAAAACTCCAAAGCTGCACAGACAAAGGAGAAATCAGAACAAGTATGGAAATAAAAAAGATGGAAAAATAAAAGAAGAAACAGTGCGTACCTCCCAAGCTCGCCAGAATCCCCCAGTAGATTTAACATCGCCCCGAGAGACCTCCCCCATATGCTTGTAGAGATGGGCCAGGGCAGCACCGCCCCAGTTGTAGGAGGGGATCTCATCAATGGTCGCCAGGCAAGAAAGGAGCCTCAAGCTCACCCGGTCGTTCCTTGTCGCAAAGATTGAGCACCCGAGGACATACAGAAGATAAACCCTCAAAAGCTGGGAATTGTTCAGATTGTTATTACCTCTGCCATAGGCCCGGTAAAGCCAGTCGCAGGGGAACCAATGTCTCTCCAGGTTAGGGGGAACAGCCCCAATCAATATCTCCACCGCCTTCGGGTCGAGCTCATAAAAGTAATCCAGAATCAAGCGCTTCCCGCCGACCCTCAAGCCCGTAATCATGGAGAAGTCGAAGGGCGTCATGGTCATCTCTCCAAACGGCAGGTAGAAAGTGTTGGTAGTGTCCTACCACCTCTCAGCCAGTGCATAGAAGTGAGCCAAATCATTGCTACTTTTCGAAACCAAGCGGACGAAGCCTCCGAACCCGGCATCATCAACCATCCTCTTGACGGTAGGCGAGAGTTGGGTATACCACAAAAAAGCATGGGCGAGGCTACCGTGGCCTTTCAATGCCACTTCCGGCACCTGCACACAACAAAGACGACAAAAGATGCACAAAATCACTATTCACGACCCGAGAGCCGAATTCACAAAATCCACATTTGAGCACAAGTCGAACTTCTAACGGTCTCTAAGTGCACGCTACGGCTCACAAAACTAGCATAATACATGAAAGTGGTCCTAAAATGTCAAAAGTTTCACATACCAAGCTCGCTAGAGCCGCGGCCGAAAGATGGCGTTGAGGGTCCTGTAAAATCAAGTCCGGAGCTTGCATCTCGGCCTTCATCCGTCCCTTGGCCTTCTTAGACGGTCTCCTTGAGCTCGAAGCCATGGATCTACAAGAAAAATGGAAGTCACACTTAAACCTCCTTCTTGGAAATTTGGGCTAACCAAAACACCAATCAAAAATCCAACTACGGAGAAAGATTACTCACCTGAGCGCGCACAAGCTGCGTTTTGATGAATTTTGGCTCCAAAAACACCCCAAAATGGCCAAGAATGAGCTTCAAAAGCTCAAAAAACCGAGATATAGGAAAATGAAGTCCGGTCACCCAGTGCCGCCGTGGCAGTGGCCAACTGCCGCCGCGGCAGTGGCCCAGTGCCGCCGCGGCACTGCTCCCCGTGGGCCCCGCTTCGCTCCGTTTTGCTCCATTTCGCCCCGTTTTGGCCTGTTTTGGCCTTTTTCAGCCCGTTTTTGGCCCCGATCAGCCCCGGTGGCCCATTCCAGTCGAGATTTATGAGGTTTTACCCCAAGCAGACTAAAAGTTTCCAGAACTACCTCCAGCAGGCAAAAACTGAAAAAAAAAATCGGCTCTCGAAGACCCGAATCGGCTGTTTCAGGACAACCGTCGCAAAATTTGATCAACCGTGAGAGGTTCAGAGATGGATCCTGGTTCCCGATCAAGAAAAGATTCCCCGAGAACCCTGCATCATCCCCCGAGGACAAAAGCAGACAGATACCAGCTCCCGGAGGCCCTGACTGACTCTCTCAGATTGAGCATTGAAAGATTTGATCAAACCGTGAGAGGTTCAGAGATGGATCCTGGTTCCCGATCAAGAAAAGAGATTCCCCGAGAACCCTGCATCATCCCCTGAGGACAAAAGCAGACAGATACCAGCTCCCAGAGGTCCTGACCGGCTCTCTTGGATTGAGCATTGAAAGATTTGATCAAACCGTGAGAAGTTCAGAGATGGATCCTGGTTCCCGATCAAGAAAAGAGATTCCCCGAGAACCCTGCATCATCCCCCGAGGACAAAAGCAGACAGATACCAGCTCCCAGAGGCCCTGACCGGCTCTCTCGGATTGAGCATTGAAAGATTTGATCAACTGTGAGAGGTTCAGAGATGGATCCTGGTTTCCGATCAAGAAAAGAGATTCCCCGAGAACCCTGCATCATCCCCCGAGGACAAAAGCAGACAGATACCAGCTCCCGGAGGCCCTGACCGGCTCTCTCGGATTGAGCGCCGAAAGATTTGATCAACCGTGAGAGGTTCAGAGATGGATCCTGGTTCCGGATCAAGAAAATAAAGATTCTCCCACCAGCCGGAACCGATTCCCGAAAGTCGACCGTCAGGAACAGCCAGAGCATCTCCCACATCCAGATCTCCTGATTATCAAGAATTTTCTCACAGCTTTACCACAAGATCCCTCGGTCATCTTTGGCTGTCATCTGCTCAACGAAGCACATATGATCTATCTCACTCGTTTGCAAAGCGCACTTCTCAAGTTTCAGAAGTTTTTCCCCTAGACCTAGAGTCTTCTAAACCTTGCTGTCCTTATCCGAGTCATCCACCACGTCACAGTCGCAAACACTAGCACAACACCAGCCCACTCGGAGTGGCACACCCCACAGCACCTGCTCATACTAGGATCATAACACTGGACATGATAGGACTCATGACACAATTCATATCACATCCATGCATTGCATATCATCCTCATAGCATAACATCCGCATGTCTTGTTGTGCATGTGTGATTTGTTCCTTTGTGCCCTGAACTACGTCCTGGTCTGATTCCCCTTGGGATACGTAGGCAGCTCACGCAGAGCACGACCAGCACTAACCTCATCATCCTTTCATCTTTTGCAACGCTGTTTATCCTAAATCTATAGCCTCCAAAAAGTCCTGTCTCTTCAAAGCTTTGGCACTCGCTTGCGACATGCGTTGCCTCGCAAGTTCATGCCAAAGAGGGGCAAACTGTAGACACCCCATTTTGTCGGCTATCAGATTTAGGAGACCCATAGCTTGGTGGTTCACAATGATCGTAAAAGACTCAAAAGGACTCTCGGAAGTCAGCTCTATCTCTCAGAATGCTCAGAATGACCAAAATGCCCCTGAAAGCCCGAAAACTCCCAGATTTGGTCCCAAAGTTCTGAAAACATGCTACGTCGTAAGAAAAGTGATAAAATGAGTTTTTAAGAAAAATCGGACGAAATGGTCAGCTCCCAGAGACCCCCGGAAGTCCCGGAAGTTCCCGGAAAGTCCCCGTTGACCGGTTTGACCAAGGTTTGACTAGGTTTGACCAAGGTTTGACCAGGTTTGACCAAGTTTGACCGAAATCGTCCGAATTCACCAAAATCATTCTAAATCATAAAAAAGGTGTTAAAACAAGTTCCAAAAGAAAACCGAGCGAAAACATCAGCTCCCAGGAACTCCCGGAGGTTTCCAGAACTTCCCGGGAATCCCAGGTTTGACCAGTTTGACCAAAATTTGACTTCGGAACCGGGGCGCCGAAACAATTTTCAAATATTTTTCATGGATACTAGAGGTCAATAGCTTTCCAACGGTATGTCATACATAATTTCGGGATTTAAAACGAATTTATTATGAATTTCCAAAGGTGAAAAAGGCGATCAAATCGGCTTTTATCGCGAATACCGCAAAACTTTTCAAAGTGGCCTATCCCCGAACTATTTTTTATGTAAAGTAGACTCCATTACCTTTCCAACGGTATATCACAACCTCGATTTGGAGTTCGTATGCATTTTCTGTGAATTTCGGACAAAATAGGGCCTTTTCGCAAATACCGGAACTTCAGGGGGCCTAAACAGCATTATCCAGACGAAGGGAGGTGTACTGCCGCCGCGGCACTGGCCCACTGCCGCCGCGGCACTCCCCCCCAGAACAGTGTATTTTTGTAATAACTTTTGTGGCCCCATTTTGATTAATTAAAAGCCAAAACGACGTAGTTTTATGATTTCAGATGTTTGGAGCCAATGGGAGTACTTTCTAAATCCCAAAAACACCCCAAGTTGGCCTATATAAACACCCCATTACTCCTCATTTGGGGGGAGTCAAATGTGAGTTTTGGAAAAGTTTGGGAGAGAAAGTTGTAGAGATAAGGTTAGGGTAGAGAGAAAAGAAGCTTTCTTCTTTGATTTTCAAAACAAAAGTGAGTTCTAACTTTGTTTTTACTTCATTACTTCCATTTATTTCAACATTCAATACTCCCAACCACCATTTTAGTGAGCATTCAAGAGAGTGAAAGCTTCTTCCATGTCTAGTGTCATTACATATGAGTGATACACCAATCTACAAGTCTCATGCTTCATGAATATCATCTATTGATTATCATCTACTTGCTTGTTTATTTATTGTTCATCTCTTCTTATCCCATTTCTTTTTATTTTATTTATTTACTTACTAGTTCATCATCATCTAAGTGATGACATGAAGTTTGGGGTGAGTGAATCCTTATGGATAGTAGCTCTTGACCTCAAAAACATGTTTGATAGATGATGATCATAACCTCAATACTTCCAAGGTATTCTTGGAATGTATTGAAGTTATTTTAAAAAATAAAATAAATCTCTCCAACAATCTTGGAGGTTCTTAAATGATGAGTTTGATATAGGTATTCTAAGTGACTATGATCCTTATTGAGTGTTAAAAATATGTCTTCAAAACATCTATTTCAAAACCCCCTCTTAATCCCTCTCATTTTGATTTCAAGAAACAAAACTTTGTTTTCTCCAAAATCTTCAAAACAATGAGTCAAAACAGTGAGTGAGTTGAGTTCAAAGATTTCTCTAGAACTCAATACTCAACATATGGATGCAAGGCCACTTGGAAAGTCTTCCTAACTCATTGGAGAACACCCATGATTTTTGGTTTGACTTGGAAGTACTTGGAAATGGTCCATTTGGATCCCAATATTTCTTCCAAACATTCTGATTTTTCTGTCACAGCAGCTAGGTCCACTTCCAACCTCTTTTACAGAAAACGTTTCCAAAAGGGGTGGTCCTAAATTATTTTTCCCTTAAAATTCAATGTCTTAGGGAACTTTCTGTATAAAATGGGCCCTTAGATCATTCTTTTTCATTTTCTAAGATTTTCTAACATTTCAGTCGACAGTACGGACTCTGTTTCTGAGTGACCTGTGTTGTTTATATGATTTCTCTCAATCTGTGATAGCTATTCAAGATTGGCCTTTTGGGTTGTGTTCTAGACACAATAAGGAACATCTCCGTAAAAAATCATGCATTGAAAACATTTCTAACCCCTCTTTTCAAATTCCCAAAGATGATGCTACTGTTCTGTCCACTATTCACAGCAAGTATACTTTAACTTTCATTCTTTGATTTGATGCTTATATGCATTCCAAATTAGTTCATATCTTAGGAAGTAGTTCATACTACATTTGTATATATCCCATGTTGATTTAATTCATTCATTCATACACATTTTAGACTTCTAAGTCTTCTAGAAATCCATGTACCCAAAACACACTACAACCTTTGCACATCTTAGATACATACATTGCATTCATGCAAGATTTGGGGTTTTTGTAACTCTTAATCTAAGAAGATTATAAGGGATGATCACGATCACACGTTCATGCTTCCCCTTGATCTAATCATCCTTTCTCATCCGTCCCGGGGATTGAGGGATCTTCTTTTCTCAAAGATTAACATGCATCATACTAGCTTGCTAAGCATATTTTGATTTCTTTGTTTATTTGTTTCAAGAACAATTCATGTCCCCCTTTAGATTAGGAAGTCTTGATTATTTGATATATGAATAGACGATTTTTCCTAGGTTTATTTGTGTGATCTTTCACTTTACATTGTATGATATTTGACTTAGATCTTATAAATGATGTTTTATCTTTAGATCTTCCATCTTCAAGTTTCTTATGTAATGTAATATACTATCATAGTATTAATTGCCGAACCATACATAGTATGAGATGATTATTTGGATGCTAATTGAGGCCCGTCGAAAGACGGGGCGAGTTGAGGGTGTTTTAGTCGTGACAAAGGCTCCTTCCTCTTTCGTACCAAAACCCCGAGCCAAGTTCTTTGGTTATGAAGGGCCGGTGCCCTTTATCCATTTGGGTGAGTCAAAATTAGGTTTCTTGGTTCCTTAAAGACCAAGTGGCGACTCTATATCTGTTTTCAACAGACCTTTTCTCTTTCTTTGATTCAAAAGTCAAACAAGTTTCAAAAACAAAACGAAGCGGTGGAATCCCGGTATCCACAGGATGTTGTCGTTGAACACAATGATAAATTGATCCAGATAAGGCTTGAATACTTGGTGCATCAAATACATAAAGACTACTGGAGCATTGGTCAATCCAAAAGGCATAATCAAGAACTTGTAATGCCCATATCTCATCTTAAATGCGGTCTTTGACACGTCTTCTGGTCGAACCAACAACTAGTGATATCCCAAGCATAGATCTATCTTTGATAAGACCATAGATCTCTGTAAATGGCCAAATAAATCATCTATTCGAGCAAGTGAATATCTACTCTTGATTCTGACCTTGTTCAATTTTCTATAGTTGATACAAAGTCGGAAAGTCCAATCCTTCTCTTCACAAACAACATTGGTGCTCCCCAAGGTGACGTGCTTGGTCGAACAAAACTTAAATCTTCAAGCTCTTGCACTTTCTTCTTTAATTCCAACATCTCAATTGGTGCCATCGTATATGGGGACTAAGAAATCAGTTGTCACGCCCCGACGTAGCATAATTCAGGAAAGCATTTAATTTCCTTTATGGACTCGTAGGTCGTGACAAGTGAGTATGACCAATTGTCCCTGCAACAAATAACTTAACAAACATTTTTAGAGCAAAGGATACTAACAAAAACATAAGCTCCGAAATAAAAACTTACTAAACTATTACAGCAGTCGTAGTCTTAGGCACAAAACGCCTTATTCAAAAGTCTAAACTAGTTTATTACAAAACCCAAATTTAAAAGACATAGGAAATATAAAGCAGCCTCCTGGAAAGTCTCCTGACTCTAAGTAGCATAGTCAAAATACCCTGGCTGCTCCTGACCCTGAAAATCTGGACATACAGTCCAGGACGCATCAACGCCGTCAGCTTATGAAAGCTGGTGAGCAAAATAAACAAGTGCTCGCAATGTATATATAAGCATATAAACAACGGTGCAATTTAACTTTTAAAAGCAATAAATTCAAGGTTCCAATTCCAACATAAGCCACGGGGGAAAATAAAGAAAGCAATAAATAAGCGACCATGCATGAGCAATGTAATATCTCATCTTTCTGACTCTTTTCTCTCAACAAAACTCAACACAACCAAACCATTATCTCAGATATCAGGAATACTATCCGATCGATATCCAAAACAGCACACCAAACTATCGCTTCAGATACCAGGAATAATATCCGATCAATATCTAAGCCACACTCAATACCATCATTTCGGATACCAGGAATACTATCCGATCGATATCCGAAACAAGCGCCTTAGATACCAGGAATAATATCCGATCGATATCTAAGCCGTACACAACATTACCACCATCGCTTCGGATATCAGGAATACTATCCGATCAATATCCGAAACGCGCGCCTTAGATACCAGGAATACTATCCGATCGATATCTAAGTCGTACACGACACTGTCGCCTCCAATACCAGGAATAATATCCGATCGATATTGAGGTCGCACACCAGACCGCTACTCTTTACTCTTTTCACGCTTTCTCATACACATGCATGTTGACACAACCTCAACCCTAATATGTATGTCAATGTTTCATAAATAACACCATTAATAAATCACAAAGCTGGATAATCGTACGAGCATAAATTTTGGCCTTAGTTGTTCTGTTTCGTACAATTCTTAGAACATAGACCCTTAAAACAATATATTTGCCAAACAGTTCTTTAAAAACTTTTAAAACATTTTCCAAACAGTCCCTAATAAGAAAACATAGAAACTGCTCAAACTGCCAAGTCGCGCGAGCGGGTCGCGCGAGCGAAGGGGAAGGCCGGATCGCGCGAGCGGGTCGCGCGAGCGGAGGGGCTGGACAGGTCGCGCGAGCAGATCGCGCGCGCGAAGGGGGGGAAGGGTCTGCGCGAGCGGGTCGCGCGCGCGAGTTCTTGCAGAATGTCATCTTCTTCGTTTTCTCCCCTGTTTCTGGTTTTGGACTGAAATTTACCCATTTCTGTTTTCTGTTTCAATTATGTCGTGCAATATATGGATCTCTTCAGTTTTCCGCGTAGATTAAGAATACGCGATCAATTTTAACTAATACGGATTGTATCGATTAATTTCTGCGATTAAAGTTAGAGTGACAAAACTTAAAATCAACAGTACGTCGCGATACGGGTAAATTACTGCGTAGGATTCGAACCACAGCTTATCGGGATCAATATCTTCCATTCCCAATTTACAGAATCGATTTTGGTTACGATTTCTAAAACTTCAATTTTCAAGCTCTCATGGTGTTTTGATATATATACACATATACACACATATATACACTGAAATATACACATATAAACATGGCGAGTGAGTTTATAATACTCACAGAGACGATTATACATAAAATTAAAGGCCGAGAACTTCCGCCGTAATAATCCGTCGTTGAGAATTTCCCCCGCTCTTGATTTTGGTAACCCAATATATATATATGACTATGTATGTGTGTATGTGTATATGTATATGGTATATAATCTGTATGTGTGTGTATGTTTTCTTGAGAGCAAGAGAGTGATAGAGAGAATTAGGAGAGTTTTGAGGGAGATTTGAGAGAGACACAGTGAGTGAGAGAGAGACACTGTTATTCATATATATAAACCCATTGTTTTGGGCTCCAAGCAATGGGTAGAAATTACCCGGTGAGGTTGAGCTCACGTGCTCCCTCACCCAAGACGCGGTATAAGGCGCAGATTAAAACATAAACTGGTATTTTACGGTTAAAATAAAAATACAAAAAATTATATTAATGTAGGAATTAAATTCCTGGTTTAAACAAAAAAATAGATATCGATTTCGAAACCATAGAAAATGTTTTGAAGATTACAGTTTGACCCCAGATAATTATTTATAAATAGAAATTAAATCAACTACTCATGGAAATAAAATGCAATGTTTATTTATTAATGAAAATAAAATACAGGGCGTTACATCAGTAGCATCCCGATCATCAATTCTATACGGAAGTCTATCTCCCTCTTCCGTATAATTTCGGATATGTTCTGAAATACATCATCAAAATCTTGTACGGTAGGAATCTGAACAACGGTGATATCTAAACTGGTGCTTACAATCGCAACTAGCCAACTAGCAAGAAAATGCATCACTCGAAGGACTATACTGGAATTTGAAAGGCAGCATCCCAAGTAATGAAAAGAAAATTGTTCTGCTAACACAATCCAACTTGGCACCATACTGGGTAAGCCAATCAAATCCTACAATCACATCAAATTTAGACATTGAAAGAGCTGTCAGATCTTCCTGGATGTTCCTACATTCCAGGGTCAAGGGACAATCTTTGCATACCTTTTCCAACTTAATGGTCACACCCAAGGGAGACACAGTGTTAAGAGCCATCTTAAGGGCTTAGGGTATTAATTCTAAATCATGCACAACCTTAATAGCAATAAACAAATGAGAAGCACTCATATCAAATAAAGCTCTAACTTAATGGTGGAAAAGTACAAGCGTACCTTCCAGATTCTCCTATTCTGCTTCATCTAAACCTATCCTAGAGGTCCATGCTATCCTTCAACTGGCGCTCCATAGTACCCACCACGCGGTTCTTGACAATCCTGACTTAAATGGCCATGTTTACCATAATTGTAGCAAACAACACCTGATTGGTCGTAGTTCCTGGGAGCTCGACATTCCCTAGCTAGATGTCCCAGCATTCTACAGTTAAAACATTCACCTATATCCCTTTTGGGTATTACTAGTGGTGCCTAAAGAGGTAGCCTCTACTGTCCTGACTATTGAGGTTAGGGAAAAGACATCAGAGTTTTCCTCACTCCATCCCAAGTATGCTTGTTCTCCTAAATAATTGCTTGGGGTTTCCATCCTAGCATCCTTTGCGACGGGGCTTGGAAATTCCTCTGTTGAAAATTTCTCGACGACAGGGGTCGTGTCATTGCTTGCCTCTAGACTTGCTATCCATCTATCTCTAGATTTGATGCTAATCTAACCATCCCTTCAAACGATTGGTTTAGTTGTCCCACTATCATGTGCCTTAGATGTGATCTAAGTCCCTAATGGAACCTCTTAATATTCTTGGGGGCCATGTCCGCTGTGTGAGAACAAAACGGGAAATACACATAAACAGTGTGGTGTACTCTCGAACCATTCAACTACCCTGGACTAAACTTAGAAAATTATTCTCTTGCTAATCACGCTTGCCCTTAAGGAATTACTTCTCTAAAAACCTCTCCCTAAAAGTTTCCCAAGACATCCTTTTTAAAACTTCTAGTCCCATTATTGCCTTCTCAACCTCCCACCAGTCTGCGATGGCATACATGAGCTAAAACATGGCCAAGCGATGTTTTTCCTGCATAATACAATTAATAGCCTTAAAAATTAGTTCCATCTTCCTGAGCCACTATTCTGCTTTCCATGATTCTATCAAACCATCTAACTTATCAGGTCGCAACATTCGAAAATGTTCTAGTAACTTATCTCCTGTCTGGGGTCCACCCGAATTGTTGTAGTGATTATGGGTACTTCCCAATTATTCTATACGTCTCATAAAAGCATCAAACACCCCTATTGGATCTATCTCTTTTAGAATTGGCACTACCTACCTGTGCTGATATCTAGCAGCTCCAACCATACTATTTTGTGTTTGGTGTACCTTTATAAAGATCCATCGTTAAGATGTTGATCTAGCCCTAAATAATATCATATAATAAAGCAGATAACAGAATTAACAACTCAGATATACACAATAAAAGATGCCTTGTATATATATCTACAGTCAAGACATTAACTTTACAAGATTATTACTATACTCAGATTACGCAAAAGCCAACTACCATGAACAACTATCCCCCAAACACCCAAAAGCCAAAAGTGGGCAACACGGCCTGTAAAAAAAACTAATCTCTAAACCCTGGAATCCCTTCTCAAAAGTCATCTGGGTCTGATCTGTAAAACAAAGCCTCATCCTCTGGGGCAATCAGATCATAATCGGCTCCATCCTTTTTAAACAGTTCGTCTTCATCTAGTGGCTCGTCGAGATCCTTTAACATAAGCCCTTCCTCTAGGGCCTCAGCGTCATCCTCTGTGGCATGTGTTGTGGCGGCCAACTCTGTTGCCTCGGCCAACTTAGCCTATCCAATCACAAACTCGTTAGGCTGCGCTACCATCTCTGTAACCCACTCTGCTACGATCCATGCTATACTAGCTGCGCCACCTAGTATTACTAGAGGTACTATAGCATCAGCTATAAAGTCCTCCTCAACTACTAAAATGTCCCCCCTACAGGTACGTCCATCTCCATGGGGTTCGATTCCTCATCTTCCTCATCCTCCAACTCTTCATCGGCTAGAAGATCCTCATCTACAATAATATCCTTATCCTCCTTAGGATATTCCTCCTCCTCCTCATCATCTGAAACTATAATGATTGGTTGATGTATTGGCTCCTCTGGTTCCATCTCGGTCTCGTCATCACCATCTACATCCTCATCATTCTCCTCTGGGGGTGGTAGTGGCATTAGGGGAGGTGGCTCCTCTAGAAGTGGTAGCAGTATATGTTTGATGTTCCTACTTAACTACCGATAAATCCCAGGGTCATACAACATCTCTAACAACTCCTCCTAAATATGCCTCATCGTGATCTCACGATAGATCGCCTCTAAATGAAGCCCTTCTGGATCCTCAATCCCTAGGATATGTAGATTATAATATATATACATCTTTAGAGTATTTATAGCTTTTTGGTGAATCATCATAGTATAGTATGACAGGTCAGTTGGCTCTATACGACCCTCATACACCCACTGCCCTCCAAACTCAGCTAGGATGAATATAGGCACCATGCTACTTGAAAAAGAACTATCTAATGTCATAACTAAACTTTGAGACTCATATCTTAAAAACTTAAGCTTAAATACTAATGCATCGGGGCAATCAATGAGCACATAATAAGAACATAGGCTCTGATACAAACAATCCTATCACGTGTCAATGTAGCAAAAATAGGGAAATGAAATTCAATTTTTGGACCTGTAGGCCGTGACTGGTGAATATCACTTGATTGTCCACAACACACATTTATAAAACATTAAAGATACAAATACAGTAACTGAAATGATAATTGAAACAAATAAACTTAACCATCATCCAACTAAAGAACCCACAGTAAGAAACAACATCCAACAACCTATGTCATACTGGCTAACTATAAAAGAGCATAGCTTAAACTGAAATTTAAAAGACAACTATGATCTAGCCCTAAATTTCAAGTGGCATAGACATTGACATCATGATGCTCCCCTTCGGTCCCATCTTCGATAAGGCCATCCCAGGCATAGTTCTCTTTCGGATAGTAACCCTCATCAACAAGTGCCTCACCTGCATAGTCATAGGTCTGGAAAGCTGGACATAAGAATATCCAGTGGCATAAATGCCGTCAGCTTTTGAAATCTGAGTGAGTAATAAACTAATGAAGTATCATAATAAGAAGCATTTAATAGCATTTGCACTTAAAAAGTAGTCTTCTCGACGTTTTCATCCTTACACTTTTTGACTCACTATGTGCGACTTAATGACACCACTTACAATGTCATGGACTATGTGTCCACATTACTGATTCATTCTCCTATACATGTCCAATCATACATTACTTGGACTGGATTCCCTTCCCAAAGATTTTGATTCACTTTTAGATATCATAGTGATGGTCAACCAGGTATGAATCCCCAACTATCCCATTCTCTATGATGAATCCTGGTACGGAGTACCGACCACTACATATCAACAACGTGCCTTGGTATCAGCATACCGGGCGTTACACATTAACGACGTGCCTTGGTATCAGCATACCGACTGTTACACATCTCATTCATCAATTATCTTTCCACAGTCATGGCTATCATTTACCACAATAGATCATGATCCACATAAGAAGGCTCAACCTAACATAACTCACAATCTCCACGATCGCTTATACCCATACTATTATGAACAGACAGATAGTCTCTATGACTAACAACATACTATGCTATGCATGTTGGCTTCTCTGTACGCATGTCCTTATATCAAAGATTCACTTACTATACAACATTAGGTTTATTATTCAAGCGTGTATCTTCGTAACATACTGAAGTATCCTTCTAGCATAATAAAACAACAATAGAAAGTCCTAATAGATATGTGATAATGTAATATGACTTAACATCGATTGGGGAAAAGGGCAATCGATTGACCTTTAATAATTGGCAATCAATTAGAAAAATCACCAATCGATTATGACAAAGTTCAATCGATTGGAAAAAGAGCCAATCAATTAGGACTTCATCTTCTTCATAAGAACATGCAGGAAATGTCCAGAACTAATTTTACACATTTTAAGTTCTATTTGTTTGAACAAAAACTCATAAAAAATTCTTAGGAAGCTGCTAAGTGAGTTTGAGAACTCACCAATGTGTGGAAGTAAGGTGGTGTGGTTGAGAAACTTAATCCTTGAAGCTTTAATGGTGTTTTCTTCTTTCTTCTTCTCTGACTCTCTCTTTTATCTCTTTCTTTCTGTTTTCTTCTTCTCTTTCTTCTATCTTTTTCCTTCTCTTCTTGAGATTGTGTGTATGTATGAGTATATACACCTATAAGTATTATATGTATGGATATATGTGTATACAGGTGTATATCACTTAAGAACATGACCTAAACAGATCTAAGGACAAAAATCTAACACTGGCCCTTTTCTTGTATTTTATCTATTTACTTATGTATTTCCTTTCTCGGATATGAATATGTAAGTTTATGAATTGTGTGTATTGAATTCTGTTCTTAACTCTTATGAATGTTTATATGACTTGAACCTTTTGAACTCTTGTACCTCAGATGGATTTGAGAAGCAAGAGCCCTGAGCGTTCGAACCATCTGAGCGCTCGAGCCACCGCGAGCGCTCGAGATAAGTTTTGAGTGAAAAGACTATTTGCCCCTGGGTCTTTTAACTCTATATATAGGCATTCCTATCTCTCATTTTATACGTTGGACTCTAGAGAAAATAGTGAGCTTATATTGAGAGTGAGAGAGAGAGAGAGAGAGATTTTTGAGAAATCTTCATACACATCACATATATAACTTGCATGTCCACAATTTCCATCATCCACACTCTTATTTATACAAGGACACATGTATACACCTATACTTGAAGTTTTGGAGCTGAGGATTTGAAGAATCAAGAAGGAAGAAGGGGAACTTTGGGAGCATGCTTGAAGTTGCTTGGAAGTTCAAGATCATCACAACATTCATCACAATTTCTTCATCTAAGCACTATTTTGATCATCCAAACATAATCCAAACCTTAGTGAGTATGGATCCTCACTTAGAAACCTTTAGGAACAGTCTTTACGTCATATAATCAACATGCATGAGGATCCAAAATAGTTTTCATACATGCATGTGAAGTTTTCCTTAGAATATGTTCTCTGTCAAACCCGAGCGCTCGCGTTGGGATGGAGTGCTCGTGATCCTTGAGCATTCGAGTGTGACTTTGCTGCTATGAACTTTATGTTTATGTTTAGATCAATAAGTTTGGCTTATTGTATGTATGATTATGTGTTTATGTATATGTTTATCTATCCTGTTTTAGACCTTGTAGGTCCACTAACACACATGCACTTTAGCTTACTTGCTTAATTATTGATCCATGCCTAAATCTATATCTTATATGTGCATATATGTGCATTAGAAATTAGTTCTTAAATTGCAGTTTTCCCAAGAGCTCGAGACTCAAGCGCTCAAGTTCCTCTGAGTGCTCGAACCAACTATATTTGGTTTGCTTTATATGCTATACTCATTAACTTTGTAACGACAACGACTTCCGTAATGCGCCACTGAGAATAATGGGAATAACATACGCATAATAAGATTGAAAATCATAAAATGACTTTACGCCTTGTTCGTTGTGCTACGCGCAACATACTCTTAGACCTTGGTCAACTTCCTTGTTTCAATCTAAGCGTTTGAGTGCGAGTCTTCATGTTATCTTTCAAGTCATGGGAGTCTTTTTTGGTTATTGATGCTTGTATTAAGTGTCGGTGTTGAGGTTGCTGATGGATTTAGGTTTCGAAAAACTTAAATTATGCGTAGCGGAAAAATAAAGTTCAAAACTTAATTTGATTGGTAAGCCAGATCTACTTCTTATCGATCTATGGATACGTAGGGATGAGATTTTACCTTTTGGTATTGAACCTAATTCAGACTTTGTCTTCTCCCTTCAATGTGCAACAGCTTCCTCCAGAAAGTTTTACCCTTTTGTCTCCTTGAATGCCTCCCGAAGAGGCTAGGGTTTGTGGAAACCCTAATAAAGGGGTGAGGAAGGTTTAGAGAAACCCTAAAATAGTCTGGACGTTGTGAGAGCTTTAAAATGGCGAGCCACTATTGTATCTCACAAGTCCTCTTATTTATAAGTTTCCAAACCGACTTTAAGTTTCAATTGATTGAAACTTGTTCAATCGATTAAACCAGATCAGTCGATTGAAGCACTTTCAATCGATTGAAATGGGTCAGTCACCATTCGATTGAACAAGTTCAATCGATTGATACACCTCTTCCTGCCTTTCCAAATATTCTTGTAGCTAAGAGTGGGACCTCCTAGGTTCTTTATTATTGGCTCAGACCCGTCATTAATATCCATCATCAAACTCTTTGATCAGTTAATGTTAACTCCACTATATAGCGATAACTGTACTCGCACGCAAAAATAAAACATATCTGAAGCAATAAATAGACTTATATAGTGTACCAATATCCCTCTACCATTAGCATTCATAATTATATTCAGGTAGTCATATAATTGTTACTGCCAACCTGAATAATGATTACATCTTCCATTCCTTGAGTTACATTCACCTCTCATGATTACCAAACATGTTGATAACTACGTATCAACAAGACTGTGTTCTCAATGATCAACTTGAATATTGTAGATAATAGTTGACCGCTCATACAGCTTGACCAGTATACGTCACCAACGACTCCATGTGCACCAGTATGGGCCCCACCAACAATAATGGCTATAAATAATACCCACCCTACAGAGCCCACTATGAAGCTCCGCGACTGAGAAACTCACCCCGAGGCCGACCTCAATGAGCCCACTCCGATGCACTACTTCGGATAAGCCCATCCCGAGTCCTCACCGTTCGAAACCTCTTCTAGCCCACTCCGAAGGCCCACTTCGGATGAGTCCACTCCGAAGCCTCACCACTCCGAAGCTTTACTTCAGAAGTTGAAGGCTATGATTCTACTCCGAAGCCTAATTCTCTGATGGCCCAAAGTAGCCCACTCCGAAGCCTTATTCAAACAAAGCCATCTCAAGTAGCCCACAAAGGAAGCACACTTCAAATATACACACACTCACCTCTTGGACACCCACCCTTGGTCCGAAAGCAGTACCTAAGGGTGGTTAAGTCCACTGGGATTTTGGAAGCTCATGGCTAGGTGGCTAGAGCAGAAGGCATCTCCCTAGTCTGCGCCTCATGGGAAAGGTTAGGGTTGGTCCCAAAGAGAGAGAGAGAGACGTAACTTTCACGTGCCTGACCCCTAACCAATCTCACAACCAATGGGCGAAATCCATCATTGCAAAACTTTCCCAAACCTTTGACATCATTGCTTAGTCATTTCAACCTTTCTTAATAGACTGCACCAATAGAAAATAACCTTGGTTCCCTCCTACACTGAAACCCTCTGCACGCTCGACACTCACTCTCTCTTAATCCTCTACACCAATGGCATGAGCCTCTGTACCTTCATTCACTTAAACCTCTACACCAATAGCATATCTTTCCCCCTTGACTAATCCCACAACCTTCATCTGCCACCGAGGGACAATACCTTCTCTATTTGACTAGTTTCTCCCAAAGTGACAGATCAACATCTCATTCAATACCTCCACCTACCTTAAATATGAGCATTTAAACCATCCATACTGTCCATCTACCTAAAACAAATGACCCACTCAGAGGATGCCAACTCAGCTTCTCTCCACCACATCAAAACTTTGCAGCCTCACATGACTTTTTGTATAAATAGCAGTCTCATTTACTATATCCGGACAACCTAATCCAATCCAACATAGTTTAATCCTACACTACGGCAAAGGGTTAACTGTTGTTCCTACTCTCACCCATTTACAAAACATTCTTGCTGCCTCAAGCACATCCAGACCCTTTGGACTACAAGACCCCTTGCCTCACTTGACCCTTCGCCTTGTCTTGACCCTTCGTCTTCACCAATACCCTCCATTTCACCAAAGACCCATTGCCTCATAACACCACTCATCTCAACAAGACCTTTCAGCCTTAATATACCTTTGTCTCACTTTACCCTTCACCACACTCCAATACTTACTCACCACCCTTCACCTTACTCCAACACACATAACTCCTGGACACTCACTGCTTTCTCTCTCTCTCTCTCTCTCTCTCTCTCTCTCTCTCTCTCTCATTTGGAGCTACTTCGGTTCTCATCCGACCTAAAGTCTCTCTGAATCCCATTATTTTGCTATATTTTTTCATATTTATTATTCCAAGCTTTTTACATTATTTATCATATTTTAGTTGTTGTTTCACCTGTACTAACATGCTTACGTGTTATACACATCCGTATCTCTCATACACATCACATTAGAACCTACCACAAATATATTCTCACGAGAATACTTACTCTTTATCAGAGGGTAGATTCTATCTTGATAATATATGTTCACAACCCTATGAACATGGCTTACCCAAGATACCCAGGTGCTAATCTTGAAGACCTCACTGATTGATAAGTCAAAGCAATCACATCTATAGTTTGTGTCCATAATCATCTTAAGATTAAGAACATGTACCTTATACAAGTTATGAGTTCCTATCGACTATTGACAATTTTAGATGTTAATAGGAAAGCTCATGGTCTGTCAATGCACTATAAGTACTAGCATGTTTAACTAAGAGTCTCACACTCTAGTGATTGGGATTCATCACTACATCCAATAGTAGTTGATGATGATAAAAGTTGGTAAAGGATAAGAAGAGTAATAATCTAAGGAGAGAGTCAAGGAACTTGTATGTGGTTTGGCCCCATTAATTAGGTAACCTACGTCCATGGGTGCATGGGAGCGCGTTTACTAACAGATCACCAGCGGTCTTTAGTGAACCAACAAAGAGGGTGGCACTACCAGGAAGACCAGTAGGGTGTATGCGTGTAAATAATCTATATTGTAGTTCTCAAAAATAAGAATGCCATCCCCTTCAATGAGGGTGAGGGGTCTCTTTTAAAGGTGCAAGAGACCACTCGTACGAGGTAACTAGCTAAGTTAGGAAACCTAACTTGATTATATGTGACTAGCATAAATCATGGAGGTTCCCTTAGTGGTTTAGAAAACTGCTTGAATTAATCTTTTGACTAAGTTAGGGGACTGCCAGTAACCTTGTAGAGCAAGCCACGGGGCAAGCCTGGGACACACCCACCGGGGGACATATCTGCCTCGTGATCCCGAGCTCTGGGCATAGACCTGGCAGTATCGACGGATCAGCCCGGGATAGTTGAATTCCAAGCACCTTCTCCGGCTGACCCAATGTCTCCGTATTGACGTGGCGATATGACTTTGAGTTGATATTTCTGACCTATCAACTATCCCCCATTTTTAAAGCTGACGCAATGCTTCATTGGATAAGGTTTAAAAATCTGTGCTATTCAGTAAACCGCCCAGGGAACTACCCGAGTCGTTCCTCAGGAATGTACCCACCCCCTAGCCATCCAGGGGTTAGACCGAATGGTACCGTTGGGACCCCGGGGTCAGTGGCTACCATATGTCAAGGAGTGACTTGCCCAATTAGGATCCAACGGGTCCAGTTTTAACAGAATCAAATAGTCGCGTGGTAACCGAACTATCACATCTCGCATTTAATGCGCGTGCCTATTAAGGTGATGCTTCACGTGCCCGAGGAGACAGCTGGTTGGTGGTTTAGGTGGGAAAACTTCATAGTCGTTGGATCTAATTTGATCTGGATAATCCACACTGTATATATAAGGAGTCCTTGTTAATTTCCCTCATTCCAGCTGCCTTGAGATAGAAGTTGCCGAGCAGCTTTGAGAGAAAAAGCTCCCGACCAAGCTTCCCAACCTCTTTTCTGTGCTTTTCCTTGTAAGTTTTCACTTCCCCAGTTTCAATTCGATGTACTCTTCTATCTCCTCTTTCTTTTTCTTTCTTGAGTGAGGCTAGAGAGGACGAACCCATTGAAGCTTGTACGGGAGTGGGACTTCTTCTTCCTTAGGTTCATCTTTCTCTTTAGGTCAACTAACCCATCCTTCGTGATAGAGCAGTTAAACTGGTTGGGTTGTCCAATGGTAGTGTTGATTGAGTGTTTCTTTACCCTAAAAGTTTTGTACACCTTACACCATAGATTGTTAGATCTGCCCCCTTTGTACCTTAGACTCGGAGTCCCTGACCCCTACCTAGGCCGCCACTTATCCCCCCGTCCAGTCCCAAGGACCTTAGAGATGCAACACTCTGGTTTTGACTCCTTTTCCCGGTCGGAGGATGAATAATTGCGGTCTGGGACTCTGGACATAAGCTTGGATCCACCCTCTGTCACTTTATTAGACCATCATAGTGAGGGCAGGATCCCAATTCGGTTGTCGAATGATGAGTTAGACCAAGAGGCCCCGGTGGCCTCTGTCTCTCGAGGTTCTGGTGATGAAATACCAGAGGGCCCCGACCCTAAGGTTGCGTTCGCCTGTGAATTCACCCCTTCCGTCTTGCGCACTCAAGACCTTAGTTGGATTAGGGATAGGTATGCCATTCCTGAAGGTTGTTCCTTAACCATTCAGGTCGGTGGGGCCCAGCTCTATCACCCAGGCTTCGTCAGTTTGTACTAGCACTCTCTCATGCCTGGGTTCCGTATTCTACTTCACCCAGTCACCCGGGACGTCCTGATCTACCTCGGGATTGCTCTTGGGCAATTAGCCCTAAACGGGTTGAGGTTCCTGATGGGGTCCATCTCTCTCTGGCCGTAAGTCTTTGGGTATGAACTCACCCATCAAGAGTTGTGGACCCACCGACCGTTCCCTGTGCATGGGGAGGTCAGGTTCTTCTCTCTGGGAGCTCGACAAGGGAGAAAGATCATTGATAATTGCACGGGCAACAATAAGGGGTAGAAGAACAAGTTCTTCCAAGTATCTACCCCCGGGCTCTGCGAGCGGGCCCCAAAAATCTAGCTGAGGACTTCCTGGGTGGGAGAATTAAGGAGTAAACCCGCCCATCACTTCTCTTTCATTTTCCTTTGATTGAAACCATGTGGCTAACCATTTTGTGCTTTGTTCTGCAGTAGGATCGGCTAACCCGCCAAGCATTCTCGAGGAGTGCCAAGCTTGGATCAGGCATCTAGTGAACCTACCCACCAACAACTAGAATGTACTAACCCAGACAAGAGACTTCAAGGCCTCCTACGACCGGACGAACATGTCACAGATCCTGTCTTCCCTCTAATCATCCTGGGTAAGTATTCGAGCGAACTATCTCACTTTATTCATCTTTCATAGCTTTTCCCTACTACTGACCACACGTTTTCTTTTTTTGCAGAAATGGGCCCTAGGAGAGATTTGGAATAATTGAGGACCAGACAGGCCACTGCCATTGCAGCTGCTGCCCAGGTGGCGGATAGAGGAAAGAGGCCCGCCGCTGAGACCTCGGCAATGATCATCTGCTCAGGTGGATCATGCACGGGACGATGATGCATAAGGAACCCGGGGGAAAGTCGGCTAACCGTGTGGTGGTGGTGGAGGAGACTGCTCCCCAGGCAGACTTACCATCCGGGACACCGCTGGGGGAATTGGCAGAGATTAGGGAGAAGGTTAGGTCGGTCGTTCACCCTGGTCAGGTGGAGATGTATGTAAACATGTCTCCTTAAGTTTTCCAGGGGTGGCTGTACAGCCTCTCCTATTTTATAAGTACCTCGACCGTTTTCACTTAGCATCCCTCATCAGTTTTTTTCTTAGCTGTCTGTTGAGTAATCGTCCAATTTTGCTTGTTTTTGTAGGTCAACTGCATGGCCACTGGAGCTGAATCCTTCCTACCCTTCTTGGCCGGGAAGGCCACTGCTACTGAGGCTACCTTGTCGTAAGAACGAGCAACCTCTAAGGCAAAGGAGACTGCCTTGGCCATTGAGAAGGACAAGGTTAAGGGCATGGCCCTGGGCCTTGGCGCGGCACAAGCAGAGCTGGCGGTCTCGGCTGATCTGGAGGCTACCCAGGCCATTCTGGCGGTGGCGGTGGCTCAAGTGAAGGCCCTGGTTGGGGCGGCGATGGCGGGGTCTATAGAGGAGGCCTTTGACGACGGCTTCTTCCAAGGCTTTGAAGACTTGAAAAGGAGCCTAGCCCGAGATCATCCCGAGTGGGACATCTCATCCTACGAAGGGATAGACTCAGACTACAAGGACTTGGGTCCCGTCGCTACTGAGGATCCTACTGCTGAGGCCAGACCTATTGAAGGCTCTAAACTGGGCGGGGATGCTACTTAGGGCGGGGATCCTGACCCGAGTAGGGAGGCTGGAGAGACCAAAGATGTTGTCATTTTAGACGACGCATAGTTTCTCTCTCTTTTTGTTTTTGTTAGGGACACTACTACAGCTGCCCCTCAGGCTTTGTACATATTTTATTTCTTTTAATGAAAAGGTCCTTTGAGGCCACTCTTTTGCATCTACTGTTGTCACTGTGTAACTTTTCTACTTGCCTGTTTAGAATTGCCTGTGACCGACAGGTTGTAAATCATATGGAAACCCTGCATTGGCAAAAGTTTAGGACTGTGACCAGTAAGGAACGCTTGGTCTTCTCAGGACATGTTTTGAAGGTCTCGCCAGGTACATTGTTGGAGTTAGGTCCTGTTACTGTTCCGGTCGGTTTCTCTGGGCACTGTAGGTACTTGGGAATAGGTACTTAGGAATGTTTTGGAATTCCAAGCCCTATTAGCGCCCGATGTGATTCCTTATTTTCAGTCTGGTATTCCTCCCTGCCCCCCAAGCTATTGCCAAGGCAAACGTTGCTAGAGGGATTGACTATAAGGAACCAACCTAGAACATGGGTTGTTGTAGGGTCTTTTGAAGCTTGCCATCATTAGCCACTTAGAGGAATTTGACCCCATTATCGGTTATAGACCTAGGCGAAGCACGTGCCTCGGGTTTGACACCAAGGTCTTTGGCCTTAGGTGTGACCCCGAGGTCTTTTTCACCTCGGGTGTGGTACCGAGGTCTTTTGTGCCTCGAGTGTGATCCCGAGGTCTTTTTTGCACGGAGCACTGCTAGGGGTCATTTCTAGCAGCAAAAACAAAAAATCTTCATTCATTTGTTTGAAAATCATGGTAATTGCTCGAAAAGAGCTACAGATTTCCTAACCAGTGTTAACTCGCTCTTATCCAAGCATCATTGAAAATACTTACACAGATGCTATATGTTCCATGTGTGAGATAGATCTTGCCCATCTATAGTCTGCAACCAGTAGGTTCCCAGTTGGTTGACACAGGTAACCCTGTATGGTCCTTCCCAGTTCGGTCCTAATTCTATGTGGCTTGGGACTTTGGTATATTAGTTTACTGCCTTTAGGACTAGGTCTCCCACCTAGAAACTACGATGCTTAACTTTGCTGTTGAAATACTAAGAGACCCGCTGCTTATAGGCTTCTACATTCAGATATGCCCGGTCCCTTTTCTCTTCTATTAAGTCGACCTCTCCTCTAAAGGCTTCTTTGTTGCCCTGTTCGCTGAAATTTGCTACTCGATAAGTGGGTAACCCGAGCTCTGTGGGGACCATCGCCTCAAAGCTGTAGGTGAGAGAAAATAGGGTCTCCCCCGTGGCCGCTTGGGGGGTGGTGCGATATGCCCACAGAAGGGTTGGTAGTTCTTTTACCCAAAGTCCTTTAGTGTTTTTGAGTCTTATTTTAATTGACTGCAGAATGGTCCAGTTTGTAACTCGACTTGGCCATTGGCTTATGGGTGCTCGGGGGAAGAGTAGTGATTTGATATTCCGTACCCCGTGCAGAATTGCCTAAACAATAGGGTATCAAACTGCCTATTGTTGTCATTGACCAGGACCCTTGGGATGCCAAATTGGCTGAGGATGTCTCTCTCGATGAAGTTCTTCATTTTTTTCTCAGTGATTTTTGCCAAGGGTTCGGCTTCTGCCCACTTGGTAAAATAGTCCACAGCGATGACCGCAAACTTTGCTTGTCCTTTTCCCAGTGGGTGGGGACCTACGATATCAATCCCCCACTGAGTGAATGGCCAGGGACTGATGATTGGGGTTTGGAGCTCTCTTGGGCGGTTTATTATAGGCGAATACCTCTAACACTTGTCGCACTGCTTGACATATTATTGGGAATCCCAAACCATCGTTGGTCAGTAATATCCTTACAATAGGGCTTTTTGAGAGAGTGCCCGACCTCCGACGTGGCTTCCACACACTCCTTGATTTCATGCAATATTCCTTGGACTTGTGCGGGGTGGATGCACCGAAGATACGAGATAGAGAACCCCCTTTTGTAGAGGATGCCATCAATGAGGTGGTATCTGGCCGCCCGGTACTTTACCCACCGGGCTTTTTCTTTTTCGTCCGGTAAGGTGCTGGCCATGAGGAACATCGCAATTGGATCCATCCAGTTGGGACCCAGGGCGACCGGTTCGACCTCCATGCCTTCTAAGTTGACCACGCTGGGCTCGGGTAAGTATTCTATCCTTATCCCGGGTAGGTCGGACTGGACAGACGAGGCAAGGTAGGCTAGTCAATTGACTCTCGCATTTTCTTCCCTCAGGATTTGTGTGATGGAGAACCCCTTAAACTTCTTCGAGACCATGCAGACAAGGGTCAAATTAGCTAACATGTTATCTTATCGAGCTTCGTACTCCTGATTGACTTGATTCACCACGAGTTGTGAGTCGCTATACCCTTGGACTTACTGCAGACCCATGGAGGTAGCCAACTGCATCCCGACCAGTAGGGCTTCGTACTCAGCCTCGTTGTTAGAGGCTCGGAACCCGAACCTTAATGTGTACTCCAACTAAATCCCGTCGGGTATAGTCAGGATTATCCTTGCTCCACTACCCAGTTTGTTGGAAGACCCGTCCATATAGAGCACCCAGGTCGAGGTATCAGGCTGTAGGCTTGGCGGTAGAACTGGCCGGTCGAGCTCCTCGACCGGATCTTCTGGATAGGTGAACTTAACGAGAAAATCATCCATTGCCTGTCCCTTGATTGTTGTCCGGGGTCTATAGACTACCTTAAATTCTTCTAATTCCAATGCCCACTTGACAAGCCTTCCAGATGTCTCGGGCCTACCTAATATCCAGCAGAGAGGCTGATTCATGAAGGCCACGATAACGTGGGCCTGGATGTATGGGCAGAGTCTCCGAGCAGAAGTAATGAGGGCGAAGGATAGTTTTTTGATGCGAGAGTACCGGCTTTCAGCGTCTTGAAGTGCCTGACTGGTATAATAAATTGGGAATTGTATCCCGTGCTCTTCTCGGATGAGTGCCGAGCTTAGTGCTGAGGGCGATACCACCAAGTACAACAACTCCTCCTTTGGTGTGGGTATTGAGGGAAGAGGGGGCGATGTCAGGTATTTCAGGGTTGGATTCGATCCCTCTCCTACTGACCATATGTCCCAAGAACTTTTCGGACGAGACTCCAAATGTGCACTTAGCCGGGTTTAACCTCATTCAGAACTTTCTTAAGATGCTGAAGGCCCCATCTAAGTGCTCGAGATGGTCAGACTCTTCTCGGATTTTAACCAATAGATCATCAATGTACACCTCCATTGACTTCCCAATTAAATCCTTGAACATGTCATTGACCGGGCTCTGATAAGTTACCCCGACATTTTTAAGGCTGAAGGGCATCATCTTATAGCAGTACGTCCCTTGGTCAGTGATGAAGGACGTCTTTTTTTCATCCCCGGGGTACATGCTGATCTGGTTGTATCCCAAGTAGCATCCATGAATGAGAGAAGTGAGTGACCGACCATATGTTCATAAGGAGGTCCATCCTAGGCAACGGATAGCAATCCTTAGGGCAGGCCTTGTTCAGATCGGTGAAATCCACACACATTCTCCATTTCCCGTTGCTTTTCTTGACTAGTACCACGTTGGCTAACCTGTCGGGATAGTTGACTTCATGGATAGACTTTGCCTTCAGGAGCTTTTCAATCTTTTCACGCACCGCTGCTTGCCTTTCAGGGGCCATGCCCCTCCTCTTCTGCCTGATCGGACGGGAGTGCGAGTCAATGTTGAGACAGTGGGACATAACTCAGAGATCTATCCTAGGCATGTCTTCATGGCACCAGGCAAAGATGTCCTAGTTCTATCGCAGGAACTGGATCAACTTTTCCCTGAGGCTTGCTTCTAAGAGAGTGCCGATACTTACGGACCAGTCGGGGAATTGGGGTTATAGCACCACTTATTCCAATTCTTTCGTCGGGCCTACTCCATCCCTTGTGTCCCTTGGGTCCATATTTAGGACATTCAATGTTTCTATAACTACTTCTCTGTGTAAGGAGCTGACATAACAACTTTGGGTTGCTTGGTCTACACGCAAGCTCTCGGGCCCTTGTAGGGTTGGAAACTTGATCACTAGGCCATAAGTTAATATGACCACCTTGGCCTTGTTGAGCATAGGCCTCCCCAGGATGACATTGTAGGCGAACGGGGGTTCTACCACCATAAAGTTTGCTAGTACGGTATGGAGACTTGCTGGGGGTAGGTTCCCATGAGAACTAGGAGCTAGTACTGAGCGGTTGTGTGCTAGATCCATTGACCCCTACCAGGGGAGTGGCCACGGGTCAGAGCCGATCGCTTGATATCCCGAACTAATCAAAGGTCAAGATGATTAGAATATCCGAGGAGATACCCGTGTCCACCAGTACCCTCTTGACCACATAATTCGCTATAGAGAGCGTGACCACCAACGAATCATCGTAGGGGCAGTGCAGGTCCTTCATGTCATCAGATGAGAACGTTAGTACGTCGGTCGGTGGAGAACCAGCAGATTGGACATGCCAGACATCCGATCGGGATGCCCGAGCATGCCTCTTCCTAGCCGACTGTGTATCCCTTCCACCCGAAGTTCCTCTAGAGAACACGTTGATTGCCCGAGGGGTTACAGCTGCTCAGGGGCTTGGTTGTCAGGCCGAGGTCGTCTATTAGTCATGACGAACTCGACGAGGAGACCCTGTTCGATCAACTTCTCGATGGCAATCTTGAGTTTGAAACAGTCTTTAGTGTAGTGACCATGGTCTTTATGAAACCGGCAGAACTTATCCTAGTTTCTCTTCCCAGGCGGGCTTTTTAGCTTTGTCGGCTGTTGGAGGAGCCTCTGGGTCTCGACAGCGGTCATAACCTCGTGGATAGGCCGAGAAAGAGGTGTGAAGGTAATTGGGGCCCGATCCTGATCGCCTTTTTGCTGATCCTGCTTCAGCTTCTTTCCTGAGCCCTTCTCGGAGCCTTCGCGTTTGCGTTTGGATCTCGGGGATTCATCTCCCACAAAGCTAGCACTTTGGATTTTAAGAATTCCTTTGTGTCGATGTATTTTCCGACCCTCTCGGAGAGCTCCACCAGGGTTACCGGCCGGTCATGATGGAACGACGTAGCAACTTTGGTGTGTTGAACTCCTGAGCAAAAGGCCGTGATATTGACTGTTTTGTTCAGGTGGCGGATCTGGAGCCTTTGTTGGTTGAAACGGTCGACGTAATCCTTCAGGGATTCTCCCTTGCACTGCTTGACGGTCAGCAGTTGGGTGTCAGGTTGCGACCGATATAGCATTCCCATGAACTGCCTGATAACGAGCTTGCTGAGTGCCTTAAAGTTATCGATCGTTCGGGGTTTGAGAACATGGAACCACTGTGCGATCGGCCCTTTGAGTGTGCTAGGAAAGGCCTGGCACGGTAGCTCATCGGTGGTAGTGACCAATGCTATCTGGGCCTTATAAGTTCGGATATGATCCACTGAGTATCCAGAACCATCGTAAGAATCAAGGTGCGGCTGTTTAAACTTTCGCAGGATGGGGAATCCTGTGACCCGGAGGGTGAAGGGCGACTCGGTTTCTGTATTGGTGTGATCATGGCGCGGCTTACGGCTCAACTTATCAATTTGCTTCTGCAGGTCCTCGATCTGGGCCTTGACATCTTTCTGACCGGTCTTCTGCTCCGTATCTGAATGGCACGTCGGGTCCAACAATGAGGCCTCTTCCTCGAAGTGGGTTATCCTCGGGGATAGGACCCAGCTTTGACTCCAGGTAATCATGTGCCTAAGATCCCCACGGCTCTTAGCCGGGGTCTTTGGCCGAATTCTGGGCAGTCTGCCCTGGCCTTCCCCTCTGGCAGCGCGTCTGTTGTTGATGATTTCTCTGGCATCCCTCGCCCGGTGTGGGTTGTCCCGGTGACATTACCGGGTCCGCTCGGGAGCCTGGCTACTCTTATAGTTCCCGAACCGACCCAAAGCAGGCGGGGACATAGGCTCAGTGTTAGCACGCCTTCGGACCCGTACTGGTTCACGATCCCGCGAGCCCTTCCAGGGTTGATCCTCGATTTGGGGGTGCTTTTCCTAACGGGCCAGCAATGCTTCGATCTGTTGCTGAGTTTGCCACTGGCTCTCCAGGAGTTGCACAAGAGCAGTGGTAATCTGCTTGGAGGTCATGGAAGCAGCCGGTTGCCCGGCCTATGAATCTGCCTGACCTGCCAGAGCAGCAGTCTTCTTACCCTTCTTCGGCTGCATGTTGATCAGTCAAAGATTTGTTTTTCTGAGAGAGTTTTTACGGTTCCCATAGACGGCGCCAAACTGATGATGCCAAAAGTTGGTAAAGTACAAGAAGAATAATCTAAGGAGAGAGACAAGGAACTTGTATGTGGTTCTGGCCCGTTAATTAGGTGACCTACGTCCACGGGTGCGTCGGAGCGCGGTTACTAATAGATCACCAGCAGTTTTTGGTAAACCAACAAAGAGGGCAGCACTACCAGAAAGACCGGTCGGGTGTATGCATTTAAATAATCTATATTGTAGTTCTCAGAAATAAGAATGCCATCCCTTTCAATGAGAGTTAGTGGTATCTTTTATAGGTGCAAGAGAGCACTCGTACAAGGTAACTTGCTAAGTTAGGAAACCCAACTTGATTATATGTGACTATCATAAATCATGGAGGTTCCCATAGTGGTTTAGGAAACTGCTCGAATTAATCTTCTGACTAAGTTAGGGGACTGCCAGCAACCTTATAGAGCAAGCCACGGGGCAGGCCTAGGCCACACCCGCCGGGGGACGTATCTGCCTCGTGACCCCGAGCTGTGAGCACAGACTGGGCGGTATCGACGGATCAGCCCGGGATAGCTGAATTCCAAGCACCTTCTCGGGCTAATCTAGTGTCTCTGTGTTGAGGTGGCGATGACTTTAACTGGATATTTTCTGACCTATCAGTAGTTAATCATACTACAAAGTATACTTGATGAGATCTCCAGTCTCATCATCTACTGTGACAAATTCTAAGTATCAAAGAATAGTAATTCGTATTTCATATATATGTATCTCATACTTATATGTATTACCTACTATGATACTTAAGGATTACAAAGAATCATTTCATGAACCATACATAATGAAATGTAAACTGATATCTATATAGAAAATGGCAATGTCTCATGCATACAGTAATGGTTTCAGGGCACAATCCCAATAGTTGCTGGGTGATTGTGACAATGGGATCCGTAAATGCATATCTTAACTGGGTTGGCCGTTAAGGCACATTGTTACGAACTTGCGGCCATTAGGGCACGACAGCAAGCAGCAAATAAGGCACGTTTATGTTCATATGTAGTCAGGTCATGGACCTTGAATATCTTGATTGAGTCAGTCGTTAAGGCACGTTGCTACGACCTGGCGGCCAATAGAGCAGAACAGAATGTATGAATAACACATACATTCAGGATTTAATTTTATGATGTATGAGGAATGAAGAATGAAGCGATTGCATGCTGGATTTACATGTTTTTATTTTTTGTCAGGGACTTTATTTTAGATTAGATGTTTTAGTTTTCTTATGTTTTATGTATACACTGTTGGAGACTTTATTATATATTAATTGATATCTATAGCTGTGATCCTAGATGCTCTTTGTGGTACATTTATTATTACTATTTTTCTACTGGTGCTATGCTGCTGCCAAATTTTTTTTTTGTTTTTCCTAAAAAAAAATCATTCGCCGCTCAAAACAGTTCCAAAGAACTACCAAAAGCGTGCTAGATTAATTTTATTTTTTTTTAACCTCAAGACCAAACTGGCACCGTTTTTGGCAGCGCCAAAAGGGTGCCAAATTAAAGTACTAAAATTGTGACATATGTCGAGCATAAAAGTGGCCACATGTGGCTAACAATTTTGGAATTTTGAAACTATTCTAAAGTGCCAAAAAACTGTGCCAAATTCTCAAAATTTGGCACCATTTCACCAAAATCTAGCACTGTTTTAGTGCCAGAAAAATTAGATCTCCAATATTTGGCACTGAAAAAAAGCATGCCAAATTTACTCAAGCACTGTTTAAACAGTAACAGTTTAACGTTTTTGGTGTACTGAGTCTTGAATATTACAACTTCCATATCGAAAATAAACTATTGCTAAAGTTAGTAAACCTACTATTTCCTAGTATTCATTGGCATGTTACAAATTTAGGCCATATATTTGTTTTGTGTGTAGAGTTAAACATTTAAAGGGAAACCATTTATTTGTAAAATTGACAAATTATGAAAAACAAATTATATGATGTTGACATATATGGGAGAGAGAAAAGCAAACCAAGTTCACATTCTTCATGATAGATGCTCTCTCCCAACAAGAACTCACGAGACAAAGCAAGGATGTGTTTTACTGCTTTTCCTTCTTGGCCTTTAATTAAACTTTTTCCATCATAATTTCTTCCAGTACTTAGTGTATATTTTCACCCTCGAATTTAATTTGGATTCAAAAATTTATCAGGTAAATATCTAAAAGTTTTGATTCCACAATTTCTTAAACTTATTTTGAGCATAATACATTGAGTTCACATTTGCTCATCCTGGGTGAGCATAACTCAAGCACCCCATTGGCTAATGCAGTGAGACTTAGGATTAAACAATTTTTTAGGTCCCACTGCATTGGTCAATAAAGTGCTTGGATTATGCTCACTCAACCATTAAATAGGAGAGCAAAAATGCACTCTTAACGGAATACTCGATCTACACTAACGGAAAAAATATTCACCACTTACGAATTGTTTATTTAGTATTTATTTACTAGGAATTGTCAGTAACTATTGCCACTATATATAAAAAAAAAGGGCGGCTCTACTATACACAGAAATTCCTCTCTCTGTATGAGTATCTCTCATAAAAGGCTCTCTTATTTATATCCTCACACTTCTAAAAATGTCCTCTAGGGTCTTTTTTTTTTATAGGCCCTAGATTTCCAAACCTTTTAAAAAGTTGAAAACACTTTCGTAAACCAATTAAAATAAAATAAAATTTTGGTTTCAGCGATCTAGCCACTTAAACACAGTGCATTCTCTAGGGCACTCCTGAACTTGACCGAGGCTCGCTCGAGCAGCTCACTCGACCGAGCTGCTGACTTCCCAAAAGACGAGCCACATACTCAACATTATGAAACTTTCTATAGGCTTACTGCATGAAATTAGTAGAATGTCGTTTTCCAATCCTATTACACATAAAGAATAAAGAAAAAAGGTGTGCACTCACAAGCAAGTTCTTGAACCTTCTCTGACTTTTTGATGTTACAGATACACATGTCTCTCAATAGTATCTTATTTTTATATATATATATATATATGTGCAACTCCTGTATAGTACTCTTCCACACTTTTAACTCTAAAAACTTATAGCTAATGAATCATTCTGCCAACTCTGGTGACCATGACATCAAAGTCGAATTCACGGATCGGCACATGACATTTTCCGATCAAGTTGATGAACAACCAGACCAGGCCAATGTCCCTTTACTGTCACAGAGATCTTACGCGAGATCAAAATCATCGATGTGCGATGAGCTTAGACATTTTCGAATAACCCTGAAATGGTGTGCACTTGACCACTCCTCATTTACTGGGAAGTTCATATCATATATCATATTTGTAACACTGGTGTTTATTGTTCCCGCCATTGCCTCCCTCGCGACTAGAGTCCCGGCCACAGCACCAGTCGAAGACCCTCTATCGTTCAACAAATTGGTACACTTGCCAGAGTCGGGCCTGGCCGCTATAGCTTTTCTCATGCTATCGCGATTCTTTCAAAGGTATTGATTTGCATATAAAAAATATATAAAAAAGTAACCAAAGTCTGTTTAATAGAAGAAATACCGAGGAAAACATATTATTTCTTTGGTCGATTAGTAAAAGAAAATAATGAGTAGAACAGGAAGAAAAAAACATATTGTAAATACAATAAGAATAGAACTTTAAATCTTTAATTTGAGTTGTTTTCCTTCCTCTATTCTTTGAGTTCTTATTACGCGTTTAATACTCTTAATCCTATATAAGAATGGAGAAAAATACTAGAAAAATAGTTTGTTTCTTCCCGTTTTTCCTTCTTTAAATCCACAAATCAAATAGAATCTTAAAACTGATGTTAGTACCTATTTGAATTCGGTAGGTTTGTGGCAAATCTTAGGATTCCCAAGGAAGTTCCCATTAAATTTTGATAACTATTCAATAGTGAAGAAAAAAGTACTCGCTTTGTCCCATATTAAGAGTCTTTGATGTCATTTTTTGATATCTCATTTTAAGAGTTTTCTTTGAAAAGTCAAAGTACTTTAATACACTCTTTCTAAATTTGCCCTTTATTATATCAAACTCTTTTCTATCTTTTTTTTTATGTGACTATAATTTTGAATTTCAAAAAGGCCAATATTGAAAAGTTAAAAATCTCACAAAAATCAAGATTGTTCCCTTAATAAGTTGGAATTCCTAAAAGAGACTCTTAATATGGGACATATGGGACTGAGGGAGTAAAAAATAGTCGCGTTTTCCGGCTCAAGTGTAATGCTAAAAGTGTCCTATAACCCATGCGCTCCACTACGCGTTGAATTACATATTCATTTTGTTTTTCTTAATAAATGGTAATCTTGTAGTTTGTATTCCTACTATATACATGTATACGTTACAAAACTTTGTCCTCCCCTTATCAATATTACAACCTAAAAGCAACAGGTACAGTTTGCGACAACTTCTATTCTTGGATGGCATACTAGACGACTCATTATATGTTCGACAAGGCTACAAGAAAGAGCTCGACAAGGCCTTCAAATGCTTAGCTTATATGCTCTTACCATCTTTTTTCGTCGAACTTGCACACAAAATCATATACTTCTCAACCGTGACCATTTCGATACCATACCTTAGTCCCGGCCTTCCCTTAAATTCTGTGATGTTTTTATCGGTTTTGGCTTCTTGGCTTTATCGAACGGGCGTGTTCTTGCTGGTATGTGTGTTGTTTAGATTGACTTGTGAGCTTCAAATTCTGAGGTTTGAAGGGCTTTATAATATGTTGGATGGCTTTGGGTCAGAGGCTGGAGTCATATTTGAGGAACATTTAAGGATAAGGAAGCAATTATGGGTTACAAGCCATAGATACAGGTTTTTCATAATTGGTTGTCTGGTGACCATAACAGTTGGTCAATTGGGTGCTTTATTGCTGGTTTTGGCTTCAAAATCTGAGAAGACATTCTTCAACTCTGGTGATCTTGTGGTGAGTAAAACATTATCTCTTTAAGGCTCTGTTTGGTTCATGCATTTCTTGAGGGAAAAGAAAATAGAAAGGAAAACAAGAAGAAAACTAATTCGTTCGTGTTTTACTTCATACTTAAATAATACTAAAAATTAAAACATTTCAAAATATAATAATAATTTATGAATAAATAAAGGGAAATGACTCATAACAATAATAAAAATTTAATTTTCTCTCTCTCTCTCTCTTTTTTTTTTTTTCAATTTTTCTCACCGTTTTCTTATTAACTAAACAAAGAAAAATATTTTCCAGTTTTCTTTTATACTTTTATTTCTTTTTCTTCACTGAATCTAAGAAACGAACAGAGCCCAAGTAAAAGTGTAAAACCATCTACTCTGTTGCCAAAAGTTTTGCATCACAACTATTGACTTTATATATATGTATAGCCTAATTATGTGCTTTTTGCTTTTTGGTTAGTTTTTTAATTCTTTCTTTTTTTTCTTTTATTTGGTTTCAATTAGAGCTTCCAAGTAACAATAACTAATAAACCACTATTATAATAATGAGACCAACGGATAGCGCAGAGAAATTACATCCCACTTGCAGGTATGGTGATACGGGTTGGAGTCTCATAGAGTGGGAAAATTTATAGGTTTAGAGAACACTATATTTCCTTGTGTATATAGTGTAAACTATAAATAAACAAATAAATAAAATCACCTATTGAACTTGGAGAATAAATGAGATCATGAACATAGCTATTTTGCAGCTTGGGCTGTCTACCCTGAGAAGTTATTCAGTGAGCCCGTCACGCCACATCAGCATGCTGACGTGATGTGACCATTTAATCTTAACTACTCACTTGTCCCTTATTTTTAAAGAGATCATGACAAGTGGTTAGTGGAATTTCAAATTTCAAATATGATAACCAATTGTCATGATCCCCCTAGAAGGAGGGGCAAGTGTGTGGTTAAGATTAAACGGTCACACCATATCTACATGCTGACGTGGCGTGACGGGCTCATTAAATAATTTCTCGTCTACCCTGGGTCTTATTAATATTCTGGATTTCTATTAATGAAATATAGTGTTTAAACCAACTGTTTTGTTTGCAAATGCATAAATGAGATCATAAATATAACTACTTTAGTGGATTGAGATTTTGAGGTTCTGGGTTTGTCTCCTTTCAGTTCTATTAAGGGTATGTTTGGTAGGTAGGAATGAATTAACTTTGGAATGGAATCGTCACTCTTACTTAATTAAGAATGGGCATTCTCTGTCAAAACCTAAGGAATGCTCATTTCATTCGTACATGATTGACTATAATTGCAAAATATAAAACTTTCTTCTTGAAATATATTTTATAAAAAAATACATATTTTTTAAATATTTTTTTTATAAAATATTAAATATTATTTATATTATAAAATAATAATAATAATAATAAACTTAATATTGGACTAAGAATATTTAACTATGACTAGCAAATATATTAAATTTTAAAGATATTTTGCAAATAGATTAAATATGGTGGACTAAAATTGTTAAAAATGTTATATTATTTCATAAAAAACTAAAAATTAAGAAAATTATAAGTTTCAAAATATTTCAAGAAGGGCAATGCTAGGTAGGGGCACTAACAAAATCCACTAACACTTACTAACACACTCTATCTCTCTCATAGTGGTACTGTGGGGTCCACTGCGGACCCCACAATGCCACTATGAGAGAGATAGAATGTGTTAGTAAGTGTTAGTGGATATTGTTAGTGACTCAAATATAACTCTTTCAAGAATATCATATATTTGATTCTTGGACTTCCAAATTACGTGAAAAGATTACATATTCGAAAAAAAATATTCCAAGATATTCTATAAAACACTACTCAAAACGAAATTTCATAAAAATAGTTGGTTTCTTTAAAAACATATATATATATATATATATATTACTATAGATAAATAATACTGAATGCTTGTACTATAAATATTTTGTACAAATGCAAAATAGAGGCGGCTGGCCATAGGTCCCCACGTTGGACCATAACGGGGGATAGATCCCCACAAGTTTTTTTCGCTGCCAAAGGTCCCTGTGATTTTCAGTGGACGAAAAATGCCTACTATCCTTATATTCAACAATTACACTACACATATGACACATTAACTCATAATTTGAGGAAGTTAGTTATTTTTAAAACTTCAAACTTTAAATTGTCATAACTTCTAAAAATAAATTGTTTTTTTTCATAAAAATTATATTTTCGTAATTTCCAAAATAAGATATACAAATAAGATCAATAGTGCCTATAAAATTATTCAAAAAAAAATTTATTCAAAATTTTACAGCTCACAAAAGGATATCAGTAAATAATTATTTTATTTTATTTTTTTTTGTAAAACCGACACTTCCATTGTATATATCTCGAAAAATAACCCCAAATAAAAAAAAAACATCCAAATCGGCTACTGAATCGCAAACTTATGGCCATTTTAGAATATGTTAGTGTCTTTAAGTGTTGCCCGGGTAAAGACAGTAAGATGATACTGTCGACAGTAACATTTTTTCAAATTGATCAAATAATTATAAAATTACAGTCATTTTATCAGATGATACTACCTTTACAATCCTTTTCAAGTAAATACAACATTTTTTCAAAATCTAAATGTTTTTACAAGATAGTAACATCACTATTGCAAAAAGTTGCAAAATAAGAGTCATTTAGTAGAAGTTATTGTCTTTAAAAACTATCCTCATGCAAAAAATAGTAACATACCCTTAATGATTAGCAACATGATATTGAACAAAGAAACAATAACATGTCGTCGACAATAACATTTCTTCAAATTGACCTAATAATTGTAAAATTATGGTCAATTTTCATATGTTACTGTACAGTAAAAGACAGTAACATATCATCAAATAAAAAATAAAAAATAAATATTTCAAAGGTAGTATCATGTTACTGTCGCAAAAGAGACAGTGGCATTACGTTATAGTGGTTCGACAGTAACATGATTTGAGTTTTAATTTTTTTACAATTTTTCATAGTCACTATAGATCTTGTTTGATAGATCTTTCCTTCTAGATTACAAATATATAAATTTTATTCAAAATGAAGTTGTAGTTGAAACTTCTAGAATTTTAAATTTTGAAAAAAAAAAAAAAACTTCCTTGAAAAACGTGCTGAGATGGTAAAACAAAAATAACACCTTTCTATAGGCGTGACGGGGCAACTTTGTCAATAGGCTTATCTCCAGTTTAAAAGTGGACTTAAAGACATAAAATTCAAAAAAGATTGTACTTACGTCCTTAAAAAAAAAAAAAACAGGCTGGGCTTATCCTCCATTTCGTTCCAAAGTAGGGACGCTATTTAATTTTCCCTATACTTTGTTTAAATTTGATTTTATTCCAATAATTGATTGTTTTAAATCCAAAGTGGAATGTAATTGGTATTTCATTCCAAGAAACTTAGCCAAATAGAAGAATGTAATGACTATTATCATTCTACTCCTATTTCACCCCATTCAAAAGTCCATTACATTCCTGCCTAGCAAACTTGCATGCCCTAAGTGTTGTGGATTTCTATTAATCAAATGTACTATTAAAAAATATGTCTTCAATTGAATTCGATTGCATGTCTTTAATTGAAATCATCTAAATTTGAGAATTTTAAGCTATGTTTGGTTTATGTGTGTTTTTCCATCATATTTTCCTTTCTTCCCTCTTTTCCCTCGTCCTGTTTTTCTTTTCTCCCCTCTTTTCAGTCAAAAAATCCATGAACCAAACAAAGCAAATTTAGAACAAGTTTGACACTTCAAAAAATATGCAAATGAATCAAATTCCTCATTTAAATTTTTGGCCACTGGTTACTTTTTCTAGTCCAATTGAAGATTAAACTTGCAAATCAGGCAACTAAAATATTCCCTTCATTTTCGTTTTTGTTAAGCTTATTTGAACCAATGCAACAGGTGGTGGATTTTCACAGTGTAGGTGATGAACTCAAGAATAATGTTTGGATTTTGAAATTTTTGCCTCAAATTTGGATCACAATTGATCTAATATTAGAGTCTAACTTGTTTTTTTAATGGACATTTTAATTTGAAGTGGTTTGAATGGCTCTCCTTTCGATTCACTTTGGATCCAATCTTACGTTAAAAATTTGAAAACCCTAACCTCGCTTAAAATTAATGATAAAATATGGATTTTTTTTCTTTTAAAATTGGCATGAAGAAAATATTCAATAAAACAGAGATTTTAGTAACGTGGTACCAGCAAGCCAGTAAAATATTCATTTTCAGACCCATGTCTTTCGTGGTTTCATATACAAAAGATAGTTACATCTAATTAAACATCACATTTATGTGCATTCATGAGATGATACAGATAACTTAGTATCACCCATACATTGAATATTTTCTCGGAGGAGGAGAGAAATTCCAAGACGAATATCATTTTTTGGAAAATCCTTGTCCACTACTTCAAACTTTCACGACTGTTTTTCAGGTCTGCTCAGCTGTTGAACTAAGTGGCTTCTTGTTATGCATATTGGGTGCGGCAAGAATTACACATAGAGCTCAAAGAATTGTGTCAGTTGCAACTAAATGGCATATGCTTGTCACAAGAGCCTCCACTTCCGCCTCCGATCATCGGAATATTGACCGGAATCTGAATTTTGCAAACAATGAGTGTGGTTCTGATTCATCTGAAACTTATATGATCACAAATTGTTCAGCAGACCCATCCTCTTTCCAGACCAGGCAAGCTTTGGGTAAGTCAAGTTTCAGCTTTTCTATATGTTTTACTTTTTAATTTACCAGACCCATCTATAGCTCAATGTGTCAGCTGAAATACTTTGTTAGTTTCATGGATTTTTTGATGGAAAAGATAAAAGAAAGAAAAACAAGATGTAAAATTCATTCTATCCATTAGGTAAAAGTAATTAGTTCTCTATCTTGTTTTCATTTTTCCTTTTTTTTTTTCCTCGTGAAATCCATGAACCAAACAAAGCCTAAGATAATCATTATCTTGGTCTAGTTACTAAAACTAAAGGGATCTTCTATGATAAATACCAATGGTTTATTTTATACATTCAAATTTGAAGTCAAAATTGTGACTATATCAAATAATCAAAAAAACAACAAAGGAAAAAAAGAGAAAAGAGAGTTAAAGTTTCTCATAACATAAAATGAGAATGAATGAATAATGAAGGAAAAGAGAATATAACTAGACATACAAATATTATCCTAAAATAAAGTAAAAAATACTAAACTACCCCAAAGCTAAATATTATTTATACTCTATGATGGTGTCGAAATTTGGGTTAAAGATAAGAAGAAGACAAGAAAAATTGTGTGTGGTTCGGTCCTGTTTAATAAAGAGACATACGTCCACGTGTGTGTTGGAGCACTTGCACTATGATATCAAATCGCCGGAGGCTTGAGGTGAATCAAGAAAGGGGATGGAACTACCAGAGACCGGTCGGGCAGTGTGTATGTGCGTATAAGGTAAAGTTGCAATCCCCTTCTATGGGGGTGAGGGGTTTGTTTTATAGTATAAGAAACCTCCTCATACATGGCAAGTAAATTGATAAGGCTATACAATCCGATTGGGATTGATTGATATAAATCGTGTGAGTTTCCTAATTGGATTCGGAAACTAGTTACACTTTTCATTAGTCTTCTAATTTGTATAAGAAATTGCTTGGAACGTTCAGGGGCATGTCTTGGGGCTGGGCCGCGCTGCATCCGTGGCGAGCCGGGGCAGCGTTGCAATCCCAACCTATTGGTCGGGCCTAGGGATGCCTAATGTACCACTCAGGATGAGCCTAGAGAAGACACGGAGTCCCTAGATAAACCAGACACCCCTCGGTATGGTGGATGAGCTTTGCTTTCACTGAACATTTTTGCACATATCAACTGCCCCCCAGTTCCAAGGCTAATGTGATGCTTCATCAGATGAGAGTTGGAAATCTTTATGGCTCTAATAACCATTCGGGATGAAGCTCGGGAAATTGCTCAAGACGAGACTTGTTGTGTTGGTAAATCGGGGCTCGGACCGATTGGATACCTTAGGAGCTTGGGGTTGGTACCCGCCACATGTCCAGAGGTCATTGGTCTGGTCAAGATCTAACTAGACCAGTGCTAGGGTAATCGAACCGTCACGACCGAACCAGCTTGTCTAATCGTACAATTAATGCGCATGTTTTTCGAAGATGAGCCAATTGTCGGTCCCTTGGCAAGAACAAAGCCGTTGGATTTGAGGACATCTGGACCGTTTGTGCTGCCTATATATGGAACACTTGGGCAATCCCTCATTCCTTCTACTATCCAAAGAGAGAAAATACTGAGCGGTCCTCTGCATCCCGAGCTCTTTCTTTGCTTACTGTAAGTCTTCTTTTGCTCGGTCTTCTGTCTTTATTCATTCTTTTCATTTCCTTCTTCCTCTATTTTCTATTTTCTATTTTCCTTCTTCCTCTGTTTTTCCTTAGATTTTGCTTTTTTCTTAGGTTGGGGGGCTCTCTTGCCCTGGTAGAGTGGTACAATCGGCCGATGAGTCAGAGTTCTTCCTTTGTTTAGTGTTTTATAGCCCCTCGGACCTTACACACCCAATTGTTTAGGCTTCTGAGTCTTCCATAGCTTTACCTTAGAGTAGGGGTTCAGGACCCCTACCTAGGTCGCCAATTAATTCCCCAACCTATGACAAGGGCTTCAAATATGCGCCATAACGATTTCAACTCATCCTCTCGGTCAGAGTATTTGAAATCCGGGGACCCCGAGCACCAGCTTGGAGCCTCCTTTAATAACTCCTTCAGACCACCATAGTGAAGGCAGGATTCCCATTCAGGTATCTGAAGATGAGGTGAGCCAGGGGCTCTAAGTGGGCTCTAAGGTGCGGGGGTCGGGTGGTGTCTCAGATAGACCCAAAGTTGCCTTTTCTTACTAGTGGACTCCTAGTAGTCTACTCGCCTCTGACCTGAGTTGACTTAAGGATAAACACGATATTCCCAGTCATTGTTCTTTGGCAATACCTACCGACGGGGCTCATCTGTACCAACCGAGTTTCGTTACCCTCTACGAGGATGCATTCATCACAGGCTTTCGCCTTTATCTCCACCTGCTTGCCCGGGATGTGCTGATCTATCTCGACATTACTCCCGGGTAGCTCGCCTTGAATAGCTGGAGATCTTTAATGGGGGCCATTCACCTCTAGAGATTTTTTTGTGAATTATCAATGTTATTTTGATAATTGAGAATGAGGTTGACTGGAGGTCAACGGTGAGGTGTCAATCAAAGACACGGTTATAACATATCTTGTGGCATCAACATGATTAAATGACATTTATCTGACTAAATGTTATTTGTGATATCTGGTATTTTCATGAATAGTAAATTTACCTGTGTAGAGTAATTTCTGGTAGTTTTGATCTGGTTTTAGAGCATTTTGAACACTATGGTGAGAACGTGAGTGACACGTTATATAAAAGGTAGGTGGTGTAGAGATTTCAAGGAATTTAGTTTTCGGACATATATTTTGGACCCAAACAGAACCTGGATGAAAACTTTTACAAATTTTAGTTTTAACTCGTGAAGTCATAAAATGGACGTGTGCAATGTTTCAGGAGTTAATTAGAAGTTTTGAGGACTCGTGGGGAGGTAAACGTAATTTTTGAGAGTTGTGCCTATAAATAGTAATGGATGAGATTTTCATTCTATCCAAACTTTCAAAATATCTAGAGAGAGGAGAGAGAAAGGAGATTTGATCCTACAACCTTTCCGACGACAAACGGCGACCGTTCGTCTGTCAGTTTTCAGCCAGATTTCATATTTGAACTCGTCGAGGTAAGGGCTTCATTTTGATACTTCTTAGGCCTCGTTTGGCAAAGTTTTTCTGAAAAGTTAATTTTAAGAATTTAGGAAACACATGTTTATAATGTAGGAATCGCTTGAGATCGGAGATTTGACGTTTATTTTGTCTCCTAGTACTTCTCCTGAAGTTTGAGAGATATAGCTCAAGGTATGAATTCCGAACCTATGTAATATAGGGAATTTTGGATGTTTTAGATATTTTGTATGAATTGTGATCCGGGCAAACTTTTGTGTTAAAATAGGCCCGTTAATTTTAGCGAGTATGTATAGAAAAGCATGGTGACATGATTATGTGATTATGCTAAATGTTTATGTGGGTTAAAGGGGAGTTTGATATAATTTCATGCCAGTGCACGCCTCTCGATGTTTGAGAGTTAATAGTAGTGACGACTACTTGCTTGGTGTGGGAAGTGGCCAACCAGAGCAGATGGATGCAATGGTTGAGTGATCTTTGGCTAACCATTGGCATCGCGGTTTAAGATTTAAGACTTGCTTATATACTAGGTGAATGCGTATCTCTCTCCTCCGAGACTAAATTATGTGATTTAGATGTTTAAAACATGAATTGCCTATATGCATTTGTTTAGAATTGTACACTCAGAATATAGCTGAGCAGCGGAGATTTCCTCCACTGCAGGTGAAAAGAAAAATGGCAAGAAGAAGCTAGAAGAGTGAGGGCGAGGAATGCCGGGGAATCACACTTGTTTATACTTTTGGGTTATTTCTAAACTTATAATAACGACCTTGAATTCGTAACATATTGTAATAGAAGTTAAACTAGTTCTGTAGTGTTGTAATTGCTGGTAAGCGTTTGTAGTTATGCTTTGAATCGTTGGTTTACAATCGTGGTTGTGTTGGTTTTGATTTGGAGGAGTGTAGCTTGGAATGGTGCAGAGAATTAGTGTGCTGATGCCGATCAGTTAACTGGATCGCTGGTTTGAACTGAACACTGCTTGATATATTTGGGGATCAGTCGATTGGGTTGAGAAAAACAGTCGACTAGATCATGTCCCAGAACACCACTTTCTGCTGGAATAGAGTACCACTCGACCGAATAACTTCAGCCGACTGATAAATTTAGGCACCAGTCGACTGGGTCCCTGACACAGTCGACTAGGTCCCCGATCAGTTGACTGGACCTCTATTCTTCAAAATGTATTCTATTAAAAGTGTTTTCAATTGGGCAAAACTTTTTCTAACTCTGATTTTAATGGATTTTGCTTATGTTTTCCACTACTATTCTACTTTAAAGGAACTGGATAAGCCTTGGTGGCATGCCACGTGTCCTACTCCTGCGCGTAGCAGGATGGGTCGTGACAACCTCTGACCCCAAGTCCTTGAGTACGATCTTACCCTCGAGGAGTTCTTATGGACCCATTGACCATTCTCGTTGCATTGGGAGGTTGGCTTCATTTCTCTGGGCGCCTGGCAAGGGATGAAGATAATAGATAAGTGCCCGAGCAACAACAAGGGATGGACGAAAAAATTCTTCCAATTTTCCACCCTTGGGCTTTGCAATGATGCTTCGGGAATTCAACTGAGGACATCCTGTGCGGGAAAGTTGAGGAGTAAGCTCCAGTCTCGAGTCTGTTTTCCTTCTTATTTTGTTGTTGTCGTAGAGCTAAATGATCTCTTTTTTGTTTTGTAGTGAGGTCCACCAACCCACCAAGCATACCCAACGAGTGTCAGGACCGGATTAGGGTATTGGCTCAAGATCCCACTAATGTCTCTGATTTGTTAACCCGGATCGGAGCCCGAAAATTTAGCTATGAGCCTGACAAGCCATTCGATGCACCCATCTTTCCTCCTATTATTCCTAGTAAGTTCCTGCTTCTCAGTTCTTTTTCAATTTCTCCTTGTCCATCTCTGACAACTTACTGGCCCATTTATTTTTCTGATTCTGCAGAGATGGCTCCTAAGAAGAATACCGACGCCCTGAGGGAATGGAGGCCGCAGCAACGACCCGGGCTAGTCAGAAGAGGAGGACCAATGCACCCGTCAACCGACAACTCTGGCAATTGATCCGTGGGCCAAAAGAGGTGCCAGCCGAGACATGCAGAGGGTGGAGGTAGTGTCAACCACCGTGAGCAACCCGAGAAATATACTGCTTGGAGTTTCGCAAGTAAAGTCCGAGGAGGAGACCCAGAGGAGGATACGGGCCACCCTCGTTCTTGGCTAGCTTGAGAGGTATGTGGGAATGCCTCCTCGTGAGCTGGTCGGGTATCTTTACAGCCTCCCCAATCTGGTAAATGCTATGCCCTTTCCTTTTACACCTTTATTTTGTCTCCTCTTTGGTGATTAACAGACCTCTATTTCATTATCCACGCCTATTATCTAACGGCTGAGGTTGGGTCCTTTCTGCCTAGCTTGGCTAATAGAACAGTTGTTGCCAAGGTTTCTCTTTTGGAGGAGAGTACAGTGCGGGAGGCATGGAAATCTGCCCTGGCCGTGGAGAAGGAGAAGGTGAAGGAGATCGCCTTAAGTTTGGGAGCAGCTCAGGCTGAACTCGAGGCTACCTTGGTGAACCTGGCATCTACTGAGGCTGAGAAGAAGGCTTTGGAGGATGTTGCAGCTGCTCAAGATGAGGCTGCGGAGACTGGGGAGGTAGCAGATGAAGGATTCGATGCTGGCTTCTTTCAGGGTGATGCGAACCTAAAAAGGAAGGTGGCCATAGACCATCCCGAGTGGGATGTTGCTGGTTACTCGAGGGTCGATTCTGACTTCTGAGACTGGGGCCCTCTGTGGGACCGAGATGTGCGTTGAGAGGGGTGGTCCTAGCGTTTCACTCAATAGTCTCCCGGGACAGATCCAAGGAGCACACTTCAAGGAAACTAGAACTTCCTCACGTGATCATAGAGACAAAGAGTCGCCACCAATTTTTATCGGGAATTAGGAAACCCAAGTTTGACTCGCCAAAAATTGAATAAGGTTACTCGCCCTTCATTACTAGAAACTAGGTTCGGGGGTCTTGGTACGAGAGCGGAAGGAGCCCAAGATGGACTAAAGCACCCCCTCCTCACCCTACCGACCGGTAAGCCTTGATTCAAATATCCTTGTTCTTAATTCATGATTAGTGTTGTTTCCTCAAACATACTATATAATATATATACATGTCAAAAAGGGAACATCTAAGGAAAATCATGTCAAGAGATTAAATCAAGTAAAAATCGGATACATATGCAATACAAGAGAGAGGTATACTTACAGTGGCTAGTCCCGCCCCGGACCAATGCAAATAAAAGAAATATGTCATAATATGCAAAAGAGAGCGAGAAGACTTACATTGGGTTGACTCAAACGGAGATGCAAAAAGCAAAAGAAAGGAAACGTGTAATGCAATCATGCAACAACCCTAGATAAGATATTTCTAACATATAAGCATATAAACGAGGACTATCCTAAAGGAAATGTGTCGTTTGAAAATAAAGTTGTAAACGTAGAACAATTCGAAGAGAAAGGATAGAGATAGTACACGATACATGGGCACTAAGCCACATGTAGACGAGGCAAATCCACAAATCAAAGTCTGGATCCACGGCATTCAATTCTCTGCACTAAGATACCAAGAAATACCTAAGCATTAAAAAAATATAAGCAAACAAATTACATGCATGATAAACAGGAGGAAGATGTCATCAATCAAATTTCCAGATTCAGCAACCTCTAATGAATCCTAACAAAAGTTGTCTTAAAAATGAGCTGGGTTACAACCCTTTTATAGAAAGTTAGATACATGCATGTCTTAGGGAACTTCTCCAAAAAGTAGAACCTCTTGACCATTTTTGAAGTTCGAGAAATAAAAGTTTTGGGAACAGTGGATCAGAACTGTCCGCTGTTCGTGTAAAAATCATAATTAATTCTACAAAAATCACGTAAAGCTCTATTTGGTGTCAAACGAAAGCTATTTCATTGTAGTTTGTGTAACAAATAATCCCATGGTCATGTCATGATCTTAAGGTTTCTGAAAAGTTCTTTTAACCAGACTCTATTATTCTGGAAGTTTGGTATCACTTGACAAAGGAATATAAAACATAATAGAAGTTCATAAATCATGTTAATCAAGTTAATCTAGGCTTTCGATCACTCATCAATTTATCGTAGATGATTTTTAAACCAAGTTTTATTTATCAATTATTGTTGAGTGATCAAGGTATGATCATTTTGTACACATAATCATGATTGTAGTTAAAACTTAGAAAATTTCAGAATAGTTGTATCACTTTCAAATGCTTAGAAAACGATCTTAACTCGATCGTATGCTCACGATTTTACATCTTCATGTAGATACATGAGTTAGGAATCATCCTCAAAAAGCAGATCATCGATAACTATCATAGATTTTCTAAGATTCAAGTACAAAGAGACTATGTTCAAATCTGTAAATCGATTTCCCAACAATTTCTAAAAATAGCATACGGATCCTAGAGGTTCTCAGAATGGATCAAATGAAAGCTATTTCATCTCAGTTTACCCATAAAATTTGAAATCCATCAAACTATGGGTTTTCGTGGACCAAATCTTATAGACAAAACCAATTTGTTTTGCTGAATTTTATCTAATTCATTTTAAAGTGTGAGGAAAACATCTTAGGTGATGATTGAATCTTATTAGAGAGATCAAACTCATAGATCAACTTAATTATCATGATTCCCAATCAATTTAGCCCTCAAGTTCTAAGAAGAACTTTTGGATCATAGATCAAAGGGACTTACAAATATCCTATTGGAGATGAAATTCAATAGGAATTCTAGGTAATCGAAATAATCAAGAGATAGGTATGAACATAGGAATCATCCTTCTCATAGATCATACTTCCAAACCATCATAGAATTCAAAATAGATACATATATAAAGTCATGCATTCATGGATCTAAACTAAAATAGAAGAAGGAAATCAAAATTGAGAAACAAAAGTGAAAATCAATCTCTAATTAAGAATAATCAACAAAATCAAAAGAGACTTGGATCTAGCCGTGTGAGTGTGTGAAGAACAAGAGAAGGAGAAGATGAGTGTTCTAACAAAATAAAGCTAAACTAGATCCAAACCTTATAGATTTGTATATAAAAGTAGGAATTAGAGATGAATTGTGATGTCTACCTCTTAGAGGATTCTCAATTATTCAATCAAAGTTTATTTGAAGAGTCTTCTTGTTCAAGTGTTCTTCAAGTTCTTCAAGCACTCATCCACAAAAGTTGAGGGAGGCAATTGATGTCAAAATTCTGATCTAATTCTCTAACCTAATTATCTTGAGATTAGTTTTAGGAAATTTTAATTCATAATTCACTTCATCTCTCTAGAAATCTCTCTTGAATTCTAAGTGTATTCTTATATCTTGCAATTATATTTACTTGTATGTACTTAAAGTTTCTTCAAGATGATTCAACATGATCTCATATGGGATCTATATATAGAGTTTTGAAAACTTAACTCTTAAGTTTTAGGGCTAAAACAGAATTTTTAGAGATCAGAAAATGGTTAAAATGGCCATTTTGGTGCCTAAATGCAGTTTCTAGGCAATTTTCTCGCAGTGGGAGGCTTCTAGAAGGGTCTGTAACTCAAAACGTTCAGTAGAGAACATGATATATAGGTGGCGGTTAAGGGTGGAACCACCACCCCACTTGTGGGACCAGCCACCTGCATTTCTTGTTCCCTGGTTGCCCTTAAATCCTGTTTCAAAAATTACGTTCACTGCTTTTCCAGATTTTTGTAAAAATGCTTTTTGGTGTCTGAAATCGTCTATTTATGTATCGTTGGAAAGTTGTCAAGTTGAATTTTGGCATAAAAATATTCTGGGAGATTTTGAAATGAGAATTGAAGTCCAATCAAAGCCTGGAAGTCCTCTAGAACTTTCGTCGTCTTTTTGAAATCAAAGGACTTCTTTTCCAAAATTACTTTTAAATGTGCATTGATTTTGAACTTTTCTTTAAAATTGAATCTCTGGATACCTAGAATACTGCGTTTAGAACACTTCATGTTCATATAACCTTGAGTGAATATGAATTCTGAGAGACGATTTTGACAAAACCAGGATTTATGCATGGAAAATGGCTTTTTTGAACTTGAAGTCACTTTTGGAAGTTTGAGCTTTTGATTGTGTGGAATCCAGTGCCTTCTACGGGGTACTTTTCATCATCAAATCCTCCAAGATGTTTTCCATCCTAAATTATATTAGTGTGGTCAAAATTGGGTGTCTACAATTTGCCCCTATTTGGCACAGCTTGTTGTGAACAACGTAAACTGCAAGTGAGTGCCAAATCTAGAAGGCACCCAATAACCATACTGAGAGGTTTTAGGAAAAACAAAAATTTGCAAAAATCAAGAAGTTCAAAATCTGAGAAAATCAAGAAATAACTAAAAACAAGAATGCAATGCAATGCTGGGTAGGGGCTGCTAAATCGAAGCTGCTGCTGCTGCTGGTCGTGGTCTGCTGGAGCTGCCTACGTATCCTTTCTAGGAATCAGACCAGGGCATAGTTCAAGCGCGCGAGGAGATGGAGAATAATACACAAACAATACGGATGAAATGCTCTTGTCCTAGGTTGCTGATGCAGTATGAAAACGTGAATGTTCATGTGCTAGAGGAATCGTCCTCAAGGGTTCCCTAGATGCAAAATCTAATGCAAGGGATGCAATGTCTCATTCTCACAGTCAAATGTGTCTTGAGAGAAGTATACTATCTGTATCTTAGATGATTCTTGAAGTCTTGTCGGAGTCTTTCTTCTGGGTCTGAGACTAGTAGTTGTCATTTGTATCTCGGACGACTACTGAGTATCTTGGATGAATTCTGAATCATGTCTAACAACTTCTGATAAAAAATGTCTTTAAGCTTGGACGATCTCTGAAATAAAACCCAGATCACTAATGAAGTGTCCTAAACCCTGGACGATCGCTGATGTAGAGTCCTTCTGTTGGGGATGATTTGCTAATGTAGAGTCTTTCTGCTGGGGACGATTTACTGATGTAGAGTCCTTCTGCTAGGGATGAATCTTCTGTACTCCTGAAATAGGTCCTTCTTCTGGGGACAAATCTTCTGTGCTTCTGGAACAGGTCCTTCTGCTGGGACAAATCTTTTGTAACAAGTCTGGAGATAAATCTTCTGAAAGATGTCATTCTTCTGGAGACAATTCTTCTGTTCTTCTAAAATAGGTCCTTCTGTTGGGCACAAATCTTCTGTAACAAGTCTAGAGACAATTCTTCTGAAACAGGTCCTTCTTCTAGAGACAATTCTTCTGTTCTGATGCACGAATTTTGAGAGACACACGAATTCTGAAAGATACCTTACTTCTGGAGGCAACCCCGATACACGATGCTGAGAGATATACAAATTCTGAGAGATACCCTATATCTGGAGGTGATTTTGATACACGAATTCTGAGAGAGACATGATTCTGAGAGATGCCCTTCATCTGGAGGCAATTCTGGTACACAATTCTGAGAGAAACCCTATATTTGGAGGTAATTCTGATACACGATGTTAAGATATACACTACTTCTGGAGGTAATTCTAATGCACAATTTCATGAATTCTAATAGATACCCTTTCTCTGGAGGTAATTTTGATGCGAATTCTGATAGATACCTTCATCTGGAGGCAACCCTGATACACGATGCTAAGAGAAACCCTACATCTAGAGGCAATTCTGATACATGATTATAAGAGATACCCTATATCTAGAGGTCATTCTGATATGCGATGCTGAGAGATACACGATTCTGAGAGATACGCTATATTTTGAGGTAATTCTGATACACAAATTCTGATAGATACCCTTTATCTGGAGGCAACCCTGATGCTGAGAGATACATAGTTCTGAGAGAAACCCTATATCTGGAGGCAACCCTGATACTCGATGCTGAGAGATACCCTTCATCTAGAGGCAACCCTGATACTCGATGCTGAGAGATACCCTTCATCTGGAGGCAATTCTAATATGTGATGCTGAGAGATACACGATTCTAAGAGTAGTACGGTTTTTGATTTCACGAATCTACTGAAGTATACCCTTCTTCTGGAGGTAATTCTGACGATATCTAAAAGTTCTCTGCTTAGGGAGATATCTGAGATTACTAAGATGTGAGCACATATTCTGGAGGCCCTGCTGATTCAATCTAAGACTCATATCGATGCTTCGACTAGCTCAAACATTCTTATAACACGTCGAGCTTATTCTGACCCTTTCTTGAATATCTCGCCTATTTTTTTTTTTTAAATCTTGTATTCTGATCCATCTCCTATAAATTTGTTCTGGATGTAATTCTTGAGTGACAGTATACCCAAATGTCCAACACACAATCAATCCAAATCTACGGGAGTTCACTGCAAATCATCAATTCTGGGCTATTTCAAGATGCGGTGCCCTTGATTCTTCGTGTCTGTAGACTTTTCTTCAATTCTGAATGGTTTTCAACCAAGATTCAAAATCTCCAACAGTCTTGTAGACTAATTCCAACAAGTTTCAAGAACTCTTAAGGCTTATATATCAAAATTGAACCAATCCGGGGTCAAAACAAGAGCCTGTGAATTTGTAGAGAGCAGAGCTAATTTTCAAAGACACAGATGAAATGTTGCTGAACTATGAAGAGAACATTGCTGAAGCATATGTCAAATGTAGAGCATGATTAGCAGTGTTGGATTTATATTTAACTTTCTTGACGAGGCAGGCCTTCTTGGCAATCATATGTTTAAAGTAAAACTCAATTCCTTTGGAGTTCAGGCTTTTTGGCTGTTCAAGTCTCCTGATGATTTAAGTCTTCTGGTGACCTTCTGAGTGATCTTTGATCCGCTTCTGCTTCTTAGAAGTACTTTATCCATTTCAACTCTAACCATCTTGACCAATGAGTTCAAATCACCATTCATCTGGTTTATTCCAAGCTGCTAAAACTTTCCTTTCTTATCGAAATCTTCAAAACTAGTAGATTTCTACTGCTTTTATTAATCAAATTCAATCATTCTAAACGAATTCCCCAAGTTTCAAGTGCTTCCAAAGCTTATAAGTCAAGAGATGGCCATCACGGGGTCATATCGAGAGTTCTGGGGGGTTTAATATACAACGATAGGACAACTTCACTAATTTTGATCAATGTTCTGACAGGCAAGTGCATAAATGATTTTGGTAAAATCTCATACAACTTCTTGTCTTTTTTAGGGCTGCATGCTGATCTTGATTCAAATAAAATCTTAATTCATTGTTCAACTCTGCTCATTCAATTTTGACTTCCATCAATCGCTTGATTCTGATGATTTTCCAATTAATGCTTCATCCTAATCATAATTGATGTAACAGCAGTGTTTGGAACTTCTGCTGGTATCCACTTTTGGATGCCCATAGAGTTTTACAATTCATTATAGATCACTCTGGACCCACACACTCGAGATCACGATAGACTAGACGACGACAGACTAGATCACGACAGAGTTGACAGACATTGACGTAGGAAAAAAACACTCTTGACAGAAGTTTGGAGGTAAAAAACTCAATTTGCCATGACATAATGCGCATATGTTATGTTTGACGTATCTCTTTGCTTTTTATGCGCTCTTCTCATTTTATTGTGATATTACTCAGTTGATAAAGTAATGCTTTGAAAAATACTCCATATGGATCTCAATCAATCCTTTTCTTTTTCTAAAATATGCTTCGAATTAGTGCCTTAGCTTATAGAATAAGGGACAATTTATTTCAAATGTTTTCAAAGATATACTTGACGGCTCAGGATTCGCTTATAATGTAGAAAATGGGGTACAGGCAAATGATGTTTGCCCCTAGTTGACGGGGATAATTGGAAGCTTGGGCAAACGCAGTTTACCCCTAGTGTGGCAGTGATATCTTGAGGCTCTTGGGCAAACTTGAAAGTTTGCCCTTAGTTTGCAAGGTTCAGGGAACGAGAGTCATGGAAGCTCGCCTACTTATCGGTAGTTTGGCCGAGGTTTGAAGGAAGGTATTTGAAGTATGGTTGAGTATTTCAGGAGTAGTGACTGAACCGATTAGGTTGCCTACGTATCCCCAAGTAGAAATCAGGTCAAGCGTAGTTCCTCGAAGGCTGGAGGTTTTGAAAGAACAAGGATTCAAGAATTTGGGGGCTTTCAAGCCATGTCATCAGACAAATTTTCTGAAGTAGGTCACTTGTGATAGCATTTGAAAGAAACAAAAATACCTCTCCTTTTTCTTTTCTTTTTCTTCTTTCTTTTTCTTTGACAGTTGATTCTTTTCACCTTTTCACTAGCCAGCCAATTTTACATTTCTCATCATACATCATACATGTTTTCAGAGCAAGATTAGCCCTTCAAATCCTTGGGCTTACTTGAAGAAATTACAAATCAAAGCTTTGGGATATTTCATGTTCCCGATTTCTCGATCTTCTTTATTCTCCTTCCTCTTCTTCTTTTCTCTTTTTTTTTTCTTTTCTTTTCTCTCTAAAGTTTTGACTGGCTAGGATTAGGTTCTTGAAAGCAACACACAAAATCGTCTTTTCTTTTTTATGCTCTAACTTTTGCCTAGGCGCCCTTTCGGGTTTTCATCCTAGCGAGCTTCTTTTTTGTTTTTGTTTTTTTCTTCTTCTTTTGTGCTCTAACTTTTGCCTAGTTGCCCTTTTGGGTTTTCATCCTAGCGAGCTTCTTTTTTTCTTTTTGATAGAAGTAGTTTATTTGAAATGGTTGGCTACCATCATGAACAAATTGTACATGGGTTGCAGTTTAGACAGGTTTGAATGGCACATTTTTTTGGCTCAAGATTTTGAAATGGCAAGATCAGTGATTTAAGCTAGTCCCGAGTTATTATCAAGCATATCTTTTCAAGATTTAAGCTAATGCATCTCAAGATTCTTAAAGTAACACTAATCAATTCTTAGCTTTTTTCGCCGTTAGCGCAAAATCGACTTTGATCCTTTTAGGATTCTTTTGAATGCACAAAATTATCAGTATTGTATTTTTCACAATAATCAGAGAAATGACACTTTCAGCTTAGAGATTCAATCATTCATGACTAGGCGCATTTAATCAAGCAAATCAAAATTTCATTTCATTACCTTGAAAGAGAAGGATTACAGTACTCGATGTAGACTCAAAACAGCTTGATGATAGACAGACCTGACGACAAGAAAAGACTTTAAAACATAAAATAGACTAAACTAGATTCGACTTGATCCCAAGTAGAGTGTCACTGTGATTGCTTATTCTTCTTAAGCACCCATTTGGTTTCAACAAGTAGCTATTTCCAAATATCATCATTCAATCTTTTATCGTTATGCTCTCCATAAGTCCTTTTTAATGTTCCTGCTGAACCTGGCTCTATCTTTCAATCACCCTCTAAATCTCCAAACAATACTCGACTGATAATTGGATGGAGGCGGGAATTCATGGAAAAGGTGTCGCAATCCGCTCATGCTATGCAGTGGTGAAAGCAGTAATCAATGAAGATCGCAAAATTAAATCTCTCATAACCCCAATGGCGTCCTCAGAAGTATCCTGTCAATAGCCATATTGCCTGGCTACTCTGTATGAGATGGAAAAAGTGATAGCATGTAAACCAAGAAGCCATATCCCGCTTCGCCCTGGAAATCTAATAGTAACTGAATAGTAATCCCAACGAGCACAAGCCCAACAGATGTCCTAGGTGGTGAGACCGCTTAGCCAAATGAACCAAACCTCAGAATTGCTGAAAAATCTTCGTACCTGCCTCTGATCTAAGGAAGGGATTCTGTAGAGACCGTGAGGATATACCAATAAGCTGAGTTGCTCACAAAGCCAAGTTTGCAGCACTAAAGGGGCACCATAAAGGAGTATTATCCCATCAGTATGTGCCTGATCTAAACCCATTAGAGTTTCTACTAGGACCAACATCATAGGGTTTCGTCGAGAATGTAGTCCATAAGCAACTGGTATGAGGGCATGATATGAAGAAGAAAATAGGAAGTGCGAAATCATAGCCAACGTCAAGGCACCCCATCCAGATATGGATTGATAGAAATGTCCTCCCATGGTAGTACAATAGCGAGCAAATAAGCGGGGAAAATCAATCTCCTGATCAAAAATCATAGACTGGGCAAAAGAAGGAGAACACTTGAGGAGTGATGTTAGGCACTTCACATATCCAGCCTGAATGGTGGGAAGGATCAGATCGGAGTAGGGGCTGAAATCAAGAATGGCACTAAATTCTTTAAATAGTGGTGAGATTTCTTGATGTCCGAACCGAAATACATGGAATTCTGGATCCCAACATCTAATGGCGGCGCACATAATGTCTTCTTCAAATATCACATTTCTCAGCTAAAATAGAGTACTAAGGCCAAAATATCTAAAATGCAGATGATCAATACCGGTGACCTCATCCATCCATGAAGAAAGAGCCTGAGGATCAAGAGGAGCTATCTGTCCGCAATGTTACTTTTTTCTGCTGAAATTCAGGGAGTTCAATCCTATCTTCTCTTCTCTGATTTATTAGGGATTTCCAAAGTAATCAGGTATCTTTATTGCAAAAGAATTTTCAAAGAATGATATTTACAAAAATGGAAAATTAAAGATGGAAAATATTTTCCTTTTCAAAAACATTTTCTAAAATCAAAGAAATCTTTTTTTCAAAATTTTGAGGAAAAAAAATCTTTTTCTTTTCAAAAGTATATTAGAGGCGTCGCACTCGTGAGTCATATATGCAATGCTCGTGTAGTGTATGCAATGCAAATGAAATGTAATCTAATCTAAATGCAATGCATCTTAATCTAGCTTAGACGTAGCATATCAGCACATAAGCACATAAGATTCCTTGAGTATGCTAATTACCTTACTAATCCAATCATTATCCAAGGATTTATAGCTTTGAAATTCTTGATGGCTCTGGTTTACAAAATTGAATATTTTTATGAAAATCTTGAAAGAGAGGAGGAGATTTGTAATTTTCAAAAAGCATTTTTGAACCATCCATATTTGTGGTGCAAAATCATGATTCTTTAAAATCGGGGTATGAAATTGGAATTTCTAAAATCTGAGAGGAAAAATTTTGAATTTTGAATCATCAAAGTGTGAAATCATGATTTTTCTTGAAAACCAAAGTAGGAATTTTGAAATTCTCTAAAATCTAGGGAGAATTTAAAATTAGAGAATTTCAAAATTAAATCATCAAAGTAGGAATTTTGAAATTCTCTAAAATCTAGGAAGAATTTTTGGAGGATTTTGTGAAAGTGAATTTCAAAGCAAATTTTCAAAAAGGGGTATTCCCGGAATTTCCAAAAGACTCGGGTTTTTCGAAGAAATGCTTGTGTTTTCAATAATTTTCAAAAATCGTCCTTGAATAATGATTGGATGTTTGGATAAAGACCATACTACTCTAGAGGAATCAACCATACAAGGTTTGATGATGCCTTCGCATACACGTCCTCATCATCCATATAATCCCTCATGGGTAAATGCAAATAATTCATCACATTATCTTAATCAAAAATGATAATCAAGATCCTAATTGAAGGATCCTATAGAAACTATATGCAAAGACCGCGTTTTAGTCTCATAAAGGTCCATTAACAAGCCAAGGGCTCTCTATATCGCATGAGGTACAAGGCTAACGGTGACTACATGCTACCAAAGTCTCTTGACAAATGGAGGAAAGAGGCCCCTCTACCTACAAGGTAATGGTCTCAAGCAGTCGCGGTGAAAGAACAATGCAAGTGCAAATGGAAGCAGAAACAACACAAATATTGAATTAATAACAAGGATATTTATTGGCTCAAGTCAAACCCTCGAAGAACAAGAAACTATAAGTTTCATGTTCAAATCCCATGGAGCACACTTCAGGGTAACTAGAACTTCCTCACGCGATTCTAGAGACAAAGAGTCGCCACCTAATTTTTATCGGGAATTAGGAAACCTAAGTTTTACTCACCCAAAATTGAATAAGGTTACTCACCCTTCATTACCAAAAACTAGGTTCAGGGGTCTTGGTACAAGAGGGGAAGGAGCCCAGGTAGGACTAAAGCACCCCCTCCTCACCCTACCGAACGGTAGGCTTGATTAAAATATCATTGTTCTTAATTCACAATTGGTGTTGTTTCCTCAAACATACTAGATAATATATACATGTCAAAAAGGGAACATCTAAGGAAAATCTTGTCAAGAGATTAAATCAAGTAAAAATTGAATGCATATGCAATACAAGAGAGAGGTATACTTACAGTGGCTAGTCCCGCCCGGGACTAATGCAAGTAAAAGAAATATGTCATGATATGCAAAAGGGAACGAGAAGACTTAAATTGGGTTGACTCAAGCGAAGTCACAAAAAGCAAAAGAAATGAAACGTGCAATGCAATCATGCAACAATCCTAGATAAGATGTCTCTAACATATAAGCATATAAATGAGGACTATCCAAAATGAAATGTGTCGTTTGAAAATAAAGTTGTAAACCTAGAAAAATTCTAAGAGAAAGGATAGAGATAGTACACGATACATGGGCACTAAGCCACATGTAGATGAGGCAAACCCATAAATCAAAGTCTAGATCCATGGCATTCAATTATCTGAACTAAGGTACCAAGAAATACCCAAGCGTTGCAAAAATACAAGAAAACAAATCATATGCATGATAAACAAGAGGAAGATGTCATCAATCAAATTTCCAGATTCAGCAACCTCTAATGAATCCTATCAAAAGTAGTCTTAAACATGAGATGCGTTAAAACCCTTTTACAGAAAGTTAGATACATGTCTTAGGGAACTTCTCCAAAAAGTAGAACCTTTTTACCATTTTTGAAGTTTGAGAAATAAAAGTATTGGGAACAGTGGATCAGGATTGTCCACTGTTCTTGTAAAAATCATAATTAATTCTACAAAAATCATGTGAAGCTCTATTTGATGTCAAAAGAAATCAATTTCATTGTAGTTTGTGACAAAAATAATCCCATGGACATCTCATTATCTTAAGGGTTCTGAAAAGTTGTTTTAAACAGACTCTGTTATTCTGGAAGTTTGGTATCATTTGACAAAGGAATATAAAACATAATAGAAGTTCATGAATCATGTTAATCAAGTTAATCTAGGCTTTCGATCTCTCATCAATTTATCTTAGATGATTTCTAAACCAAGTTTTATTTATCAATTATTGTTGACTGATAAAGGTATGACCATTTTTTTTATACATAATCATGATTGTAGTTAAAACTTAGAAAATTCCAAAATAGTTTTATCAACTTCAAACGCTTAGAAAATAATCTTAACTCGATTGTATGCTCACGATTTTACATTGGTATATAGATACATGAGTAAGCAATCATCCCCAAAGTGGATCATCGATAACTATCAAAGATTTTCTAAGATTCAAGTATAAAGAGACTATGTTCAAATCTATCAACCGATTTCTCAACTATTTAAAAAAATAGCATATGGATCCAAGAGGTTCTCAAAATGGATCAAATGAAAGCTAATTCATCAAATTTTACCCAAAAAAATTGAAATCCATCGAAGTATGGGTTTTGGTGGACCAAATCTTGTGGACAAAACCAATCTGTTTTGCTAAATTTTATCTAATTCATTTTAAAGTGTGAAGAAAACATCTTAGGTGATGAGTGAAGCTTATTAGAGAGATCAAACTCATAGATCAACTTAATTATCATGATTCCCAATCAATTTAGCCCTCAAGTTCTATGAAGAATTTTGGATCATAGATCAAAGGGACTTACAAATATCCTATTAGAGATGAAATTCAATAGGAATTCAAGGTAATAGGAATACTCAAGAGATGGGTATGAACACAGGAATTATCCTCTCATAGATCATCATAGAATTCAAAATAGATACATATATGAAGTCATGCATGCATGGATCTAAACTAAAATAGAAGAATGAAATCAAAATTAAGAAACAAAAGTGAAAATCAATCTCTAATTAAGAATAATCAACAAAATTTAAAGAGACTTGGATCTAGCCATGTGAGTGTGTGAAGAACAAAAGAAGGAGAAGATGAGTGTTCTAACAAAATAAAACTAAACTAGATCTAAACCTTATAGATCTATGTATAAAAGTAGGAAATAGAGATGAATTGTGATATCTACCTCTTGGAGGATTCTCAATTATGCGATAAAAGTTGATTTGAAGAGTCTTCTTCTTCAAGTGTTCTTCAAGTTCTTCAAGCACTCATTTATGAAAGTTGGGGGAGGCAATTGATGTCAAAATTGTGATCTAATTCTCTAATCTAAGTGTATTATTATATCTTGCAAGTATATTCACTTATATGTACTTAAAGTTTTTTCAAGATGATTCAACATGATCTCATATGAGATGCATGGGATCTATATATAGAGTTTTGAAAACTTAAATCTTAAGTTTTAGGGCTAAAACTAAATTTTTAGAGATCAGAAAATGGTTAAAATGGCCATTTTGGTGCCTAAACGCAGTTTCTAGGCAATTTTCTCGCAGTGGGAGGCTTCTAGAAGGGTCTGTAACTCAAAATGCCCAATGGACAACATGATATATAGGTAGTGGTTAAGAGGGGAATCGCCACCCCACTTGTGGGACCCGCCACCTGCATTTCTTATTCCCTTGGTTTCCCTAAGTCCTGTTTCAAATATTACGTTAACTGCTTTTCCAGATTTTTGTAAAAATGCTTTTTGGTGTCTGAAATAGTCTGTTTATGTACTATTGGAAAGTTGTCGAGTTGAATTTCATTATAAAAATATTCCGGGAGATTTTGAAATGAGAATTAAAGTCAAATTGAAGCCCGGAAGTCCTCCAGAACTTTCGTCGTCTATTTGAAATCAAACGACTTCTTTTCCAAAATTACTTTTTATTGTGCGTCAATTTTGAACTTTTCTTTAAAATTGAATCTCTGGATACCTAGAATACTGTATTTAGAACACTTCATGTTCATATAACCTTGAGTGAATATGAATTCTGAGAGACGATTTTGACAAAACCGGGATTATGCATGGAAAAGGTCTTTTCTAAACTTGAAGACACTTTTCGAAGTTCGACCTTTCGATTGTGTGGAATCCAGTACCTTCAATGGGGTACTTTCATCATTGAATTCTCTAAGACGTTGCCTACCCTAAATCCTATTGGTGTGGTCAAAATTGGGTGTCTACACCCTCTGCTACTAAAGAAGCTATTGTTAGGGGAGAGACATCTACTAGAGAGGTGGCTCCTATTGGGGAGGTCGGGAATATCGAGGATGAAGTAGTCATCATGGGTGATCCTTAGTAAGGAGCCTGCCTGACCACTTCTGGACCACTTGGACCACTTCACCTAATTGTTCACGGCCTATCACCTGCCCTGTGTATTTGAATTTACTCTTCTTCTTTCTTTTTTTTTTGTGGGGAGGCTGCGATAATTGCCCCACAAGCAATGTACGTTTCCCAAACTAGTAATGAAAAGGCCTCTTGAGGTCGCTTTTTTACATACTCTGAATGTTTGTACTTATATATTTTTTGTCAATTTGTGTTTACCCGTACCTGACCAGTTGTCTAGTTTCGTTATGACCCTGCTTTAGCAGAAGGTTCTGAAACTATGACTGGTAGGGAACACTCGGTCTTATGGGGACCTATAAAGTCTTTTAAATTTCCCGACTCGTTGATGGCTAGGAGATTCCAAGCTCGTAGGTCCCGGTCAGGGTTCTGTAGGAGCTTTATATCCTATAAGTACTCAATCGGTACAATACTCAAGAAGTCTAGACCCAGTGTGACTTCTTGTATAGTTCATTATTCCCTCTTGCCCCCTAAGCATTTACTAAGGCAGGTGTTTATAGAGGTGGTGACTATAGGTAGCCAACCTAAAACACAGTTTCAGGGTCTTTTGACTCCTCTATTGTTGGTCACCTAGGGGATTTTCCCCCATCGTAGGTTATGAACCTAAGTGGAGTTTGTGCCTCGGGTGCGATTCTGAGGTCTTTTTGATGCCTTGGGCATAATCCCGAGGTCTTTTGATGCCTCGGGTATGATCCCGAGGTTTTTGTTGCGCCTCGGGTGTGATCTCGATTTCTTTTAATGTGCCTTGGGTATGATCCCTAGGTCTTTTGATGTGAAGAATACTAGTAGGGAATGCTATTTACAATAAAAATTCTTTATTCAATATGAAAAACTACTATGATTGCTTGGGAAGAGCTACAACTTGTTTAAAGAAACATAAAAGTCCCTAACAAATGCTGATTATGATTTTATTGAACGTACTTCTATAGATGCTCCACATTCTAAGGCTGAGACAAGTCCATCCCTTCTAGTGTCTGTAACCAATAGGTTCCCAGTTAGTTGACCTGGATAACCTTATAGGGACCTTCCCAGTTTGGTCCCAGCTTCTCGTGGCTTGGGATTTCAGTAGACTAATTTACTGCCGTGAGGACGAGGTCTCCCACCTGGAAACTGCAGTGCTTGATTTTGCTATTAAAGTATCGCAAGACTCTCTGCTTATAGGCCACCACTTTGAGGTATTGAAACTGCAGTGCTTTATTTTGCTATTGAAGTACCGCAAGACTCTCTGCTTATAGGCCACCACTTATAGGTATGCCTAATCCCTTTTTCTTCTATCAGGTCAAGCTCCCCTCTGAGGGCTTCCTCGTTGCCTTGCTCGCTGTAGTTTGTCACTCGCTATGTTGGTTGTCCCAGTTCTATGGGGACCACTGGCTCAAAGCCTTAGGTGAGTGAGAACCGAGTCGGGGAGTAGTATGATAGGCCCACAGAAGGGTTAGCAGCTCATTTGCCCAGAGTCCCTTGGCCTTTTTAGGCTTGGTTTTAGTGGACTATACAATCATTTGGTTTTTTACCTTGGCTTGTCTATTAGCTTGAGGATACTCGGCAGAAGAGTAGTGATTTGATATCCCGTAGTCCAAGCAGAACTGCCTAAACAACGGCGTGTCAAACTACCTACCATTGTCACTGACTAGTACCCGGGGCACGCTGAATCTGCTGAGGATGTTTTCTCAACAAAATTTTCCATCTTTTTTTCGGTTATTGTTGCCAAGGGCTCGGCTTTCGCCCACTTGGTGAAGTAGTCCATTGTGATGATGGCAAACTTGACCTGAGCCTTTGCTATGGGGAGCGGCCCGACTATGTCGATGCCGCATTGAGCAAATGGCCAGGGCTTAAGGATTGGAGTTTGTGGCTATGCTGGGTTGTTGATCATGCTCGCATGCCTCTAACACTTGTTACACCACTTGACATACTCCTGTGAGTCCCGGGCCATTGTTGTCTAGTAGTAACCTTACAACAGGGCTCTACGGGGCTTCTACACACTCCTTCATGGATCTTATAAAGATGTCCTTGATCTGGGTAGGGTGGATACATCGGAGCTAGGGAATGGAAAATCCCCTCTTGTAACACCGTCGACCAAGTGGTTTCTAGCCGCTCAGTATCTAACCTTCCAGGCTTCGTCCTTCTCAGTCGGGAGACTGCCAGTCGTGAGGAACACTATGATAGGATCCATCCAGTTGGGCCCTAAGTCGACCGGGTCTACCTCTATACCTTTCGAGTTGCACACACTAGGTTCGGGTAGGTATTCTACCCTTATTCCATGAAGGTCTGACTCAGAAGATGATGCTAGGCATGCTAACCGATCAGCCCGTGTATTTTTTCCCTCGGGATCTGTGTGATAGACAGCCCTTTGAGATTGTTGGTAACTTTCTTGATAATGGTTAGGTAAGCCACCATATTATCCTCCTGGGCTTCATACTACTATCGGACTTGATTGATAAACAGCTGGGAGTCACTGTACACCTGAACTTGTTGTATAGCCACTGAGGTAGCCAACTACAGCCCGACCAGCAAGGCTTCATACTCAGATTCATTGTTGGAAGCTTGGAACCTGAACCTTAGTGCATACTCAATATGGATCCAGTCGAATGTGTCAGGATGATTCCTGTCTACTGCCCTGCTTGTTGGAGGACCCATCCACGTAGAGCACCCAGGTCGGGATCTCAGCTTGTAGGTTAGGTGGCAAGTCGGACGTGATAAATTCCTCAATTAGGTCTTCTGGGTAGGTGAATTCGACAAGGAAGTCTACAATTGTCTGTCCTTTGATTGTTGTCCGAGGCATGTAAATTGCTTCAAACTCTTCTAGTTCTAAGGCCCATTTCATGGGTCTTCCAGACATCTTAGGTAGGCACAGAATCCTGTGTAGAGGCTGATCCATGAGGATGACTATGGTATGAGCTTGGAAGTATAAGTGAAGTTGTCATGCTGAAGTGACGAGAGCAAAGGCTAACTTTTGTACTCACGAATATTGACTTTTTGCTCCCTGGAGTGCCCGACTTGTGTAGTACACCAGATGTTGTGTTTTATGCTCTTATCTAACCAACACTGAGCTAACCGCTGAGGGTGACACTGCTAAATATAAGAACAATTCCTCCGTTGGGTTGGTGTTGAGTGTAGAGGGTGGATTTAACTTCCAACCAATGGGATCAGAATAAGAATGACACTTTGGATGTCTTATGGTACAATAGACTCTTATTAGTCACATCATAGCAGCATTGAATAATGAAGGACTTCAGAAGTAGATTGCAAGTGCTGCTGTGAAAGAACCCGATAATTAGAACATTAGTTCAGTTGGAACACTTAGATGTAGAGATCGACTTTGTGTGCCCGATGAGGATAATCTCGGGAAGGATATAGTGGATAATGCACAAAAATCATGAATGCCACTCCATATAGGAGGTACAAAGATGTACAAAGACTTAAAAAGAAATATCTAGTGGAAAGGAATGAAGTGGGGCATTGCCGAACACGTGTCTCAATTCCTCACGTGTAAGCAAGTTAAGGCAGAACATTAGAAACCTTTTAAACTTTTGTAACCACTACCAGTTCCCTAATGGAAATGATCATGGATTTTGTAGTAGGTTTATCGAGGTCTCAGCAAAACTACAATGCTATTTGGGTGATCGTGGATCGACTCATCAAAATAGCACATTTCATAGCCTATAACATGATACACTCGATAAAGCATTTGAGCCACATGTACCTTCAAAAATTCATGCAACTGCATGGTGTAACTATTATGATAGTTTCTAATCGCGATTCGCATTTTACTGTGAAATTCTGGTAGAGTTTACAGAAAGCTATAGGAACTTCATTGAACCTGAGTTCAGCCTTTCATCCGACGGACAAACGGAGCGTGTCAATCAAGTGATGGACGATATGCTATGAGCAGGTGTCATCAATTTTAAGAGTTCATAGGAGACGCATCTTCTGTTTATCGAGTTCCCATACAATAGCAACTATCACTCAAGCATAGGGATGCACCATTTGAAGCCTTATATGGAAGACCTTGTCGATTGCCGTTATACTGGGCCGACGTCGGATACAATCAACTTCGTGGACCAGAAATGGTACAAAAAACTAATGTGAAGATTCAAGTCATACGAGAGAAGATAAAGATGGCACAAACCATGCACAAGAGTAATGAGGACAAATGTTGTGAAGATTTGGACTTCAGTGTTGGAGATTATGTACTTCTCAAAGTAGTCCCAGTTCGAGGCATCATCAAGTTCGGCTAGAAGACAGGGAAGCTATTACTGCATTTCATCAGACCTTTCGAGATTCTAGAACTTAAGAAAAGTAACCTATAGACTAGCGTTGCTGCCCAAGATGTTAGGAGTGCACAACGTGTTCCACGTTAGTATATTGAGAAAGTGTGCCCACAATCTAGCACACAAGATTAACTTTGATGACATTGAGGTGAACGGGAACATAAATTTCAATGAAGGACTAGTGCGGATCCTAGATCGAGAGTTTGAGAAGCTAAGAAGCAAGGAGATTCCGTTTGTAAAGGTCCAGTGGAAGCATCATGATGAAGGAGAAGCTTTATGGGAGCTAGAGTCAAAGATGTGGGAGAAATTTCTGGAGTTGTTTTGATATCACTTACTTCTAATTTTGGGGATGAATTCTTTTATAAGTGGTGGATAATGTAATACCCATTATTTCATTGTAAATTTAATGTATATATATGAGATGAAATTTTGTGTTATTACCTTTGTCTTTGGTAAAACTATGGGCCCAATTGATTGGCATGTTATCCCAATCGATTGCCAAAATTGGGAGTCTAATCGATTGGACATTTCATCAATCGATATGCTTTAGTCGCGTTAGCCCAATCGATTGCCACCAATTACCACTGTGATCACTCGATTAGCACTGGTTGAATTTGGTCCCCAAGTATTGCGGTGGGTATGACAACTCATGCCTTATGCATGCATGTATATTCCTATAACCCCCTACCCACTCCGCGCCCACCCTCCCCCCCCCCCCTCTCCCCCAAAAAAAATATAAAAAAATAGTCTAGGCTCTTTTTGGGTGATTTCTTAGGAGCTTGCATATATACATACACACATACACACATATATATATGTATATACACACCCTTATATGTACATATACCCATACATACACACAACCACATAAAGAGGAGAAGAGCATAAGAAGAAGAAGGAAAATAGAAAAGAAAGAGACAGAAAGAGAGGAGGCAGAGAAGAAAGAGGAGAGAAACTCCATTAAAGCGTTGGGTTCAAGCTTCCACAACACACTACCATTCTTTCAATCATTAGTGAGAGTCTAAACTCACTTAGTAGCTTAGTTAGAAGTTTTTCTGTATATTTTTATGAAGATATAAGACCCCTAATGTAATGCATGCATTTCTGCACAATTATGTGAAGAAGACGATGTTCCAATCGATTGTACCCTTTTGCCAATCAATTACCCTTTTTGATAGACCAATCGATTAGTGGTTTTACCAATCGATCGGTACTTTCTCTAATCTATTGATCCTAGCTTTTATCCAATCAATTATACCTTGTAGAATATTGCTCATTCAAGTTAAGTTATATTTTATGGTTGGTACACTGTCGCATGTTGTACTATACCTTCATGAAATAGTATTATTGTGTAAGAGAGGGCCTTCATCATGTTCATAAAATACACAATTGAATAATGAATCCTAACATCATTAAATAAATGAATATGTACTATGAGAGGATCTGTATCGATAAGCCATAATGTATAACATAGTACTGTTGTTAATCGCGAAGGCTTTCTATTTTTAATGATATATGTACCAGCGATTGCACAGATCGTAAGATGTAATTAGGTTGTCTTTGTGGGTGGAAATTAGTTGTGGAAAGAGTTATGGCCATGATATGGAAAGAAAAATTATGTCTAAGAATGTAACGGCCGGTACTTTGTACCAAGGCTTGTTGTTGATAATGAAATGGCTAGTACTTTGTACCAAGGCTTGATGTTAAAAAGGTAACGGTCGGTACTTCATACCAAGGCTTGTTGTTGAGAATGGGAGAGCTAGGGCTCTGTGCCAAGCATACCATTACTATTTCTATTATTGTGGCTAACAGAAGTTTGAATCAAATCTTTGTGTATGAGTTCCATCCAAGCAGAGTATGGTTGGATATGCATGGCAAGAGTGTGTCAGTAGCATAGACCCATAGTCCATGACATTGTAATTCATGTTGAATGGTCACATATAGTGAGTTGTTGCATATAGGGATGCGAACGTTGGGAGGACTACTTTCTTAATGCGATTATTGTATATATTCTTCCTAACTACTAATGCTTGGTTAGTTTTATACTCACTCGGCTTCTTCAACACGATATCGTTTATGCCCTTGATATTCCCATGTCCAACTTTGCAGATGTATGACTATACAAGTCAAGCACCTGTTAATGAAGACTGTTATGAAGGGAAGGCTTGTACCTAAGGTGGCCGCACCAAAGATGGTACTGGAGGAGCAAATCACCAGGCGGACAACGACATCTATGCTAGTTGAAGATTAGGGATAGATCGTAGTTGTCTTTTGTTTATATTTTGGATGATGTCATTTTTGTAGCTACCAAGTGCCGTAGGTTTTGGGATGTTGATTTTACTATAGTTAGTATTCTATTAAGATCACTTATGCTTAAGTTTATTTATTTAGGCTTAGCGTTTCAGTCACTGTGTTTATCTATGTTGTTTAGATTCATGTGTGGTGGATAATCATGTGATATTCATAAGTCACCTCTTAAGGATACAAAAAGAATTTTATTTTTACTTTTTTTGCTGCTCTGAGGCATAACAACTTACTTCATTCAAAAGATGAGACCATGGATATGTTTAAGACATATAAGGCCGAAGTTGAAAATTAACTCTCAAACACAATCAAATTGGTGAGGTCGGATAGGGGAGGTGAATACGATTAAACTCTATTGGCCGAGTGTTGTGCACTTAATGGCACAATTCACTAGACAACGGTGTTGTATACACCACAACAAAATGGTGTTGTAGAGAGGAAAAATCGAACCCTCAAGGAAATGGCATATGCTCTGCTAAATAGCTCAGGAGTGCCACACAACTTATGGGGGTATGCATTTCTCATGGCGAATGTGATCCTCAAACAAATTCCACATAAGAAGACTAACAATTTTCCTTATGAAGTATAAAAAGGTAGAGTGGCCTTATATAAAAAGTTGAAAGTGTGGGGGTGCCTAGCAAAGGTACAAGTTCTGCTTCCAAACTGGACTAACCTCGAACCTAAGACCGTGGATTGTGTTTTTATTTGATATGTCTCTAATAGTCCCTCATATAGATTCCTAGTTGTTAAGTTCAAAAATGTTGGCATTCATGTTAATACATTTATGGAATTGGTGGATGTCGAATTCTTTGAGGACATCTTTACTTTTAATGAAAGAAGACAACATCCTACTCCTAAAAGAAGTGTTGAAGATGTTTCATTTGATTTTAGGAATGATGAAGAAATCGATGTTGCTCCTAGAAAGAGCAATAGAGCTAGAAAAGCTACTTCTTTTGGATCAAACTTTGTGACACTTGTAACTGAAGTTGAACCTCAAACCTTTAAAGAGGCTACGAGTACACCCAAAGCGCCTTATTAGCAAGAAGTGGTAAATAGTAATTTGGATTCCATTATGCAAAATCATAAGCATGAATTGGTAAAAAAATTGGTTGCAAGGGGATATTCAAAAGAAAGCTCAAGGACATTGGTACTATTGACAAGTACAAGGCTCGGATGGTAGCTAAAGGTTATAGACAAAAAGAGGGAATATATTTCTTTGGTACATATTCCCCAGTTACTAGGATTACATCCATTAGGATAGCAATCGCTATAGCTGCTGTCTATAACTTAGAATTACACCAAATGGATGTAAAAACTGCATTCCTTAATGGAGATTTAGTTTAAGAGATCTATATGGAATAACCAGGAGGGTTTGATGTAAAGAGACAAGAACATAAAGTTTGTCAATTTGTTAAGTCTCTTTATGGTTTAAAACAAGCTCTAAAGCAACGGCACAAAAATTTTGACCACACCATGATCGCAAATGTTTTTAAAATCAATGAATGCGATAAGTGTGTGTATGTCAAGGAATTTAAAGATTCATGTGTTATTAAATGCTTGTATGTTGATGAATTGCTTATAATGGGAACTAATAAGAAAATTATTAACGAAGCCAAGAAAATGTTAAGCTCAATCTTTGACATGAAAGACTGGGGTAAAACCAATGTTATTCTTGCTATACAAGTAAGATAAACTTTCGAAGGATATCTTCTCACACAATCACATAATGTTGAGAAAATATTAAAGAAGTTTGGTCAATTTGAATGCAAATCGGCCGTAACTCCATTTGATGCTAATTGTAAGTTGAGGAAGAATATGTGTGAAAGCATATCTCAACTTAAATATTCATAAATAGTCGAGAGTTTAATGTACATTGCGCATGTTACATGTCCGAATATTGTATATTTGGTGGGAAGAATTGTTAGATATACTAGCAATCTGGGAAGAGATCATGATTGATTACGTGAAATCAAAGGAAAGCATTGTAGATCCTTTCATGAAAGGATTGCCTAGAGATTAAGTTTAATATATGATGAAAGTAATGGGCCTAAAACCAATACTTTGGACAACCTGGGTAGAAACCAAACCTAGTTGACTGGAGATTGCTAGAGCTAAGTTCAATAGGCAAACTAGTTGGGGAAGTTCATGTAGTGAACAAACATTTAATGTAGCATCTTGCCTGCAATCATGTATAATCTTTTTAAGTGTGTAATAAAATTTGTTGAGGTTATGTTTTACATTTAATGATATTGATGAGTAAAAGTTAGTACTCTAAATTGATATCACGTATATGAGAACTACGAAGGCTTGGTTCTCTAAAAGTTCTCATGAATAAGGATCATGTTCAGGACCAAAATGAACACAACCGAATGAATTAACATGTATAAGGATATATGGTGTGTGTTTTCTAGTGTTGGTTTACACTAGAAGGTTGAATAGTTCATTATTTATTGTGCACTACTTCACTGAGTAAATATAGTGGATATAGACTAAGGGAAAGTCCAAAAGACACTCTTCTAATGCATCGCAAGTCCGTGAGTTGCTCTCATAGTTTTATTGTATTTCGTATTTTGTTTAAATAGCGATAATCACTCACATGTAGGGTATTATTAGATTCGAGGTGTGAATGGGAGCTTATAGGAACTCAACGGAATCATAAAGGATTGTTAGGGTCCAGCTCAATGCTCAGGGAAAGGCTTGGAATACTTAGTTTCAAGATTCTGGTAGAGAGGCATTCAACCTATCGACCGGGTCCCTTCGACCGGTTGACTGGGGTACCTTCGACCGGGACATTGGATATATTATGTTTTGTCATCTAGAGGGATTCAACCGGTCGACCAACCCCGTTCAACTGGACTGGACCCAGTTATGAAAAGTCATAACTTTTCATGTTTTATCTTCTGGTTTGTTCAAACTGGTATATTCTAATGCCTTCTAATCGTGCATATACAAATATATACATAGTTTACGGGTGTTGGGACACAACCCTTTGTGTAGAAAGGTATCTCTCACCTAATGGACACAAATTTTGATAGATACTTTTTCCAGATTTTATCTCTTCTTCATTGTCTATTTTAGATTTTTTAAGAGCAATTTATATACACAAATTTTGCAGAATATAATTGAGTTTGTTGGCTCAATTTTATTAAATCGTAGTATCCTCAAGAATGATGCGTCATAGTCCACAAGCAACCGTGTGTATGATGTAATTTCATTTTTTGGACAACGCTTTGTATGCTCAATCTAGTTACTGTTTTTATTGAGTTTCTTATCCACGTATTCCAACAATTACTAAATAGTGGCTAAACTTGAAAGAAAGAGACATGGGCCATTTGGACCCATGGCTACAAGACAAACTCCAAATTTTAAAGTGGAAATTTTCATTTTCTATTGTGTTAGAAATTTTTTTTTTTATTTTTAACATTATTGAAGCATGAAGTGAAATGGTTTTTTTCCTAGTTTTCTCTTCCAATTTCATTTCTCCATGTAATACTTGGTACTTAGAAGATGATAAAATTTGACAAATGCAGTTGAATACCTGGGACACAACAATGGAGGAATCACAGTGTTTGGATTTGCGCTAGATCGTGGACTCCTTCACACACTCTTTGCATTCGAACTATCTCTAGTGCTTTGGATTCTAAGTAAGGTGGTTGTTCTGTCTTAAGACAAATCCACAATTTAATGAAAAGAAGGTTCTGTAAGTGATATGTGGTTAAAATTCTACATTGTTCTGTTGTTTAATGAGGTCCTGTAACTTGTTACAACTTCTTAATGGACTTATATAATCATACTTCTTGAGAAAAGAATTAGTGTTTGATTTGTGACAACATTATGAGTTCGATTTTCATTGCATAAGTACTATTTTCTGTGAGGATGTGTTTTCCCTTACATTCTCTTTTAGGTTTTGTTTGGTTTTTAGAAGGGGGAAAAAACAAAACAATAAAAAGGAAAACCAACAGTTTTCTTAGGTTTTATTTTTTATTTTTATTTATATGCTTAAATAACATGAAAATTAAGGAAATAAAAACTATAGGCTCATATAAACTTCAGTAATCTCTATTACTCAAAATTTAATTTTAGACTATCTATTATAATTAACCCAAGGCCTTTGAGTTTTGTAACGGTTTCAATTTAGGAGGATCCGTTCTGTTATAGCCAAAATATGAATGATCTTTTGGATTATTGAATAATATGGAACCTAGGCCTGGTCTCCTGCAACAGAAACACATAAATACTTTGGGGTTTGAAAAATGTCTCTTACGATGATCAAGTTCGGATATTGGTATAGGATAGTGCCCTTCAACCCGAAACTGAATTGAAATATACACTAAAAAAATCGAACTCAAAATGTCCAAACTGAACCCGAACCGAATTTCTGAACTATTGTTCAGTTCGGAGATTGGTATGAAAATCCCCAACTCGAACCCAAACAATCCGAATTGAATTTTAGATTTTGGTTCAGTTTCACCCGAATGCTCACCCCTAGACCTGGCAAGTCAATTGGCCAACTCCTAATGCACTCTTAACATGTGTCGCTCTGGTATTCGTCCAGGCTATTTTGGCCATATCAAGTGTCATTTGAGGACACTTTCTTAAGGCCTTCAATAGTCATATTTGATAATAATGTTCCTCAAATGAATTTGATTTAAAATTTAAGAACATTAAGTTATGCCATTGAGAATAGAGGGTCTACAATGAGATTTTGTGAAAAACAGAGGGTACTGAAATATATTTGGGCCAAATATATAATAGGAACTCAAAATATGAAGAGCGAAAATGACGAACAAAACTCAAACATTTTGACTTACTTCTTCCCCTACTATCTTTTCATACCTATTTTCCTCAATGATTTCCTTATTAATCAAAGAAAGAAAATCGTAGTCCACATAATTTAATTTTTCTTTTCCATAACTAAATGCATGAAACAAACCAAGCCTTTGGGTAAATTATAATTTGTACCCTTGTGGTTCACACTTGGTGTCACTTTGTGTCACGCCCCAGAGTAAGGAAAATTGGGGGAAATAAAAATTTTACTTTTCTGACACGTGGATACGTGACAAGTTGGGTTACTTGATTGTCCATAGCATTGTACTATACAGAATAGTCACGCGAAAGGAAGAAGGTTATCATGAACTAAATGTAAAATTTATTATAAAATATAACTAGTAGTTCAGCCAAACTATTACATAGTCTCATGATATGAGTTAGAAATGTTCATAGTTTGTTAAGGTTAGCATCACCCACAAATGTTTTAATCGGATTCCAAAAAAGATTACAACAAGGACTTATTCTACTAGTTAGGAAAAAAGAGGAATTCTTCGACTAAGTCTTCCATTCTGACTCCATCAGCTTGTGAATCCGTACCCTTTCTCATAGTACTCACCTTCATGCGGATCACCCTCCTAGTATTTTTATTCGATATAGTCTGGGTATGGGAATACCTAGGGCAAGTACATTGTTAGCTTATAAAGTTGAGTGAATGTAATAACTCGACCATAAAACTTATTGTTAGAGCAGTTTAAGACAACATAATTTACATTTCAAATATTTATGAATTGATTTGCACATATATCTATAACATTAAAAGAGAGCAAATATGTAAAGATCAATGAGTTTCACGACAAACTGTGCGAACGACGTACTCGACTCAACTGCGGATTTTCGGTCTATTCCAACAACTCTAGACATTTGTCCTTATCATCTCAGCACATAACTCTTACTATAGAATAATAGTGCCCTAATGGTCTCCATGATTAACATACTATCAGTGCCCCATTGGCCACTCTACCACCCTTGGTGCATAGAGATAGCATTGGTGCCTCAATTACCAAGTGGATTAACATACTATCAGTGCCCTATTGGCCGATCAACCACCCTCAGTGCGTTGAGACGGTGTATCAAGATAGCATCAATACCTCATTGGCCAGTTAACCATAAGTATTCAACTAACTATCATTTCCTAGACCTCCGCGGCCCATCAACGTTCACAAACACGAAGCAGGAGTTTATGGGAATAAATTAGGTTTTATCATCATTAAGTCTATATTTACAATGATGTGATCAAATATGATATGTAGTTCATAAGGTAATACTACATAGGTAGATGGTTACATGCATGTCCATGGTATAACTAGTCATAGCACAGGAAGATCATAGTTTACTCATATTTGTACCAGAAATCGGTTAGTCATAGTAATCAATTACTAGGTACAATACCACTTCTTCTTTTTTGTACCAATATGGTGTAACTTCTGGCCCCATATATTTAACTACGTTCCAAATTGTGGTAACTTTAAATCACTTAGAATACCACATTCTTTCTTTCCTACTTCATTGTATAGTTAAAAGTTTTTTTTGTTTCGTTTTTTTTGGTTTTTTTTGTTATGTTTTTCTGATAGTTTTTTTTTCTTTGTCCATTTTTAGTTCAATTGACATGATAGTTATGGATGAAATTTTTTGTTTATTTAAATTAACTATTTTGCAATCTAGAATTATATAATATAGTATATTATATGCATGAGTAATGCTATGCTTCTCAAATCCAAATCCCAGATCTCCATCCCAATGGTGTGGCACCAATCACAATCTACTGGGCCTATTGGCCACTGTGTGGTCTTTTCAACATCTTCCAATCAAAATTCAGTGGACCCACAGCTACATCATTTGGGATGGAGATTTAGATTTTGAATTTGTGTAATACAACTAATTTTCCCCTGAAATTCCATGTAGGAATTAGAATTGATGATGTCACCCTAAGCACTGTTCTAGAAGATCGATTAAGATAATCTTAAGTTAAAATCTATTATAAGTTCCTTTGGACTGTCATTCCCGACGACGACGTCGTTATATGCATTCAATAATATTAATAATTTTATTAGCCACCACCTTTGACTTATAATTTATAATTCGTAGACGAACTTGCACATTGGCTCGTACATAGACCTGCATACATTTCAGTTCCAGTCTCGTTTATGTTGCACAGCATTTCATATGGACCTGTGCACTAGCACTTATCCCGAGCTACATAACCCGAGAGTGGACCCCACCCACACTAACACGTGACACCCATGCACCACAACCCTTACAATTTACTCTTAGACACACAAACACATGCACACGTATATTATTAGGCACCCTAGGACATGCGATAACTCCCCATCATTCTCCCTTTATAATTAAGACCACACCCCAACCTCATTAACCTGTCCTCCACCCCACACAAATCTATTTATACAGATTATATATATATATATATATATAGAGAGAGAGAGAGAGAGAGAGAGACCCGAGAGTGAGTGAGTGAGTGAGTGAGAAGCTTGTCTAAAGATCAAACCCATACCCCCACTCTTGGCTTATACATTACACCCATACACCATACATTGTATATACACACAACACCCCCATCTCTGCCTCACCCTCTCAATACACAGCACACCTACACATGTTGTTTAGAAGATCCGAGAAGAATAAAAAATGAAGAAGAAGGAGAAAAGAAAGTGATCTGAGATTCACCAAGGTAACCAAGCCCTTTTCCCTCTAGTATAACCCTCTTTGGCCTTCTGTATGTCACACACACACCCACAGACCACACATGCATGGACCCAAATAGAGCCTAAGGCTCTCTGCCACTTTCGGTCACCATTAAAGCCCCACCTTTGGAGCTTGATTTTGAAAGTATGATAAAAAAAAAACCCCCTATAAACTATACCAATCTCACCGAAATAGTCCCAAATAGACTCCCTTGTATTAGTTTCTGAAATGGGTAACGTTTAGACGACCATGCATGTGACTATTCTTATTTTTGGCCAGAAGAATAATGGCCTGGTTTGAGGCCTTAACAAGATAACCCAGTGAACATCTTCTAGTATGTTATAGAGGGCCCCAATCCGGTCATTATGGCGTTGGTCTCATATGTTCTGGGTTAGAGATGAGAGAGATGTCAGCTTTGGTATTTTTCCGGCAAACTGGCGGTGAGGAGCTCACCGGAGAAGGTGAAGGGGAGAATTGGGTTTTCAGGTTATAATAATAGGGTCCAGGTCGGGTTTGGGTCGGTTTGGTTTGTGTGTAGAAGTGGATAAGGTAGCGGGTTAGGGTCGGGTTTAAAAACCCATGGGTCTCACTTAAGTGGGATGACGTCGTATTGATGTCGGGTTTTGGGTCGGGTTGGGTCGTAGTGAGTCTGTAAGTGGGTTCAGGTGTGGTAGCAAGTACGGTTCGGGTCTAGGATCGAGTCAGTTATTTGGGATGGGTAGTTTGCGTGTGTATATGGGTATGGGTTTGGATCTGGGTTTGGGTTAACGGTTAGGGTTAGGTTGTGAGTATAATAGGATTCCGGGTTCGGATTGATCCAATCCGAATGGGTTTATGGGTTGGGTTATGTTCAGAGCAGATTTGGGCTTGGATTTCGGTTCGATTTCGGGTTAATATTGACCCAATGGGTCCTCGGTACGGATCCTTCTGTGTTTATAGGTGAGTTACCCATTTGGGTTCGGATCGACCCGTCGAGTCAGAGAATTATTATTATTATTGTTATTATTAGTAGTATTATTATTATTATTATTATTTGTTACTTATTTATTGTTTTAAATAAATTTAATTAACTAAAATGGTTTTAAACACTATTTTAGTGATATTAAATTATGGAATATTATTATATAGTATTTCCTATATTCTGAGAATAATTATACTATTATAATAACATAGTTATCATTTATTCAGTATTTTACATGTTTTAAATAAATTATTTTAGAGGCAGTTAAATAGATTTAAAATGCCTATGTGCATTATTAAATTCTGCAAAATCAAGGGTATGTCTCCAATGCTCTTTTATACTATGTTATAATTTAAAAAATTATAATACTATATATTAGTATTTTAAATAATTAAAAAGGGACTATTTTACTAATTATGTATTCATTATAAATACTAAACGATCTCCGAAAATTATGAGATAAATACTGGGAGTGTATTTTAATATCTAGTATTTGATAAAAACACTTCAAGTACTATTTCTTATGTTTGGTAATACTTACGCATATAAGGACTAATACGGTTATATTTATATAATATTTTATCTTCAATAATTCATAGTAAATAATCTATAACTCCGAAAATTACTTGGTCAGTTCTTAGGGTTTTAGAATAATGCCAAAACATTCTCTTTAAGTTTGGTGACCTATTGTTAGGGTCAAAATTACAGCCTGTCTTTAAGGCCCACATTAGTATAGGAAAAAACCTAGCTTTTTATATGACAGACTCCGATTTGAGTCTAGTCAATGTCGTTGGACTTAGAATGACACGTAGACCACTACCTTGAGTTTTATATTCTAATTTGGTGAAATTACCATTATGCCCTCATTTTAAGAGTTCATGTTTAACCACTATTCTATTATATGCTTTATAGGAACCTTGTTCCGATCATTGTTCGAGGATGCGTAAGAGCTAAGATATCAAAGTGAGTATTTATAACCTCACTCCTAATATGCATAGGGGCTGCTAGAGTATTTGTGTGTGACTTGTGTGTATATCTATATGGTATTCGTTGTATTAATCTCATGTTATACTACTGTAACATTTTGATGAAGTACTATTGCTAATATTACCATAATTACTCGTCAATGAATTATACTACTATGTATATGAACTGTTAAGGGTTTTATTTGTATGTTCAGTTGGTATCGATCTATGTTGAATGATCCATGGCTTATATGTTATCATGTTTCCGATGATAAGATGTTAAATGAATGTAGTGAGACGGTTGTGAGATAAGAATGATAATGCACGCCATGTTAATAATGTAATCGAATAAGGTTAGTATATGAGTAATTGATTATGGCCACGTGCATTCACGACATGGTGTCAGCACACATTGTATAGTTTGGAATAGATATAAAGAGAGGAATGGTGTAAGACCTGTAGAGGCAACCGGATTCGTAGTGATCAACGACTGACGAGCCTGGGTTTTCTTATTATCGGGCTTTATTTGTTCCAATGGTGTTGAACGTGATAGTCTTCGGACTAGGTGGGATACGCTAGATGTCTTCGGACTTGGCTGGATAAGCTAAATGTCTTTAGACTTAGTGGGATACGCTGGAAGTCTTCAAACTTGGTTGGATAAGCTACAAGTCTTCGGACTTGGCTGGATAAGTTGGTAGTCTCCGGACTTGGTGGGATACGTTGGAAGTCTTTGGACTTGGCTGGAGAAGCTGGAATATGTATATGTATCAGAGATGCTTATGGCATAGAGATCCATTGTTGGGTTATACATATGCATCGGAGATACCGATTGCAAAAGCAATCTATTGTTCCTATATTGAGAAAGGGGCATATTATGTCAGAATTAATCAAAGACATTAGAAAGAGACGAGATATTATTTTTACTTGGATTTCCTATTATATTTTAGAAAAGATGAGATGATCTGGGATGTCGCGGACTCAGCATCCCAATGTGAGGTAAAATGTATTGAACATGCATCGACATGTATGAGCATGATAAGAACGATATGATAAGTATTAATTTGACAACGAGAACGTTGTGAACTGATTATGAGTTTTTGGATATGAGTTATTGCATGAGATCATGTTTCAAGTTATGTTAACGATGATATATGTAACTGGATTGTTTGGTAAGTTAATAATACCTCTGTTATGCCCGTGGAAGGAATGTCTTTTGATAAAAGACTGTGCACATCTTAAGATGGTGAACATTAATGCGAGGGTGAGTGGTTGTTATGTATATTGGTGTTATGTTGTGAATACTCACTCAGCTTGTATTCAAGCTAATGGTATTATGCCCTAGACAATCCAACGCCCAGATATCTTGCACGTATAGTTAGAGAAGTACAAGGATGAGGTGCTAAGGATTACTAGAAGGGTAAAGCCAGGCAAAAGACCAGAGATGTATTATTTATGGTTAGAAGTTTTGTAATCATTATGTAATTAGTATTGGACAAGTTGGGGCCAAGTAGGCTAGGTAGTTATAATATTTCTATTATGGTTCACTGCTAATCTAATTTTCAGTTTAGATTGGTTCTTAGTCTTTAAATTATACTATGGTTATGTTTATGTTTAGCAATTCCCTTAATTGGAATATCTGTGCAGAGTTAGAAGGAAAGATCGATAATTCAACTAGTCACGTATCTATGGGTCCAAAAGTGGAAATTTAAGAATTTTCCTTATTTGCTACGCACGGGCATGACAATTTGGGAAGCATAGCATCACTCTATATGCATTTAGTTTTAATTTCATGGTTAAGGGCAATATTGGTAAGTAGGTATAAGTTCGTACATTTGAATGTTGCCACCAAACAATTTTGTACATTTAGATGATATGGGTACCCGACCAAGTACAGGGCCTAGAAAGACCAAGCCTACTCGATTGATCCCGTACAAATCTCATATCAACAACCACGAGTGAGTTTCACCAGCCTTCATTAGCCTTTATCCGATCCGACCGATTTGGATTTTCCTTTATTCAATTCCTAAGACCAAACCTTTTGGGAGGTTGCCAATGTATCCCCTAATGGGAATCAGGTCAAACATAGTTCAAAACAAGGAAGAGAGGTTAGGACAATATTAAAACTGAGAAGCAGGTTTGGACAAAGGCAAGACCAAAGTGGAACCAAAGAAGTGAGACTTAAACACGGGCAAGGCCGAACTTTTTGAGAGGCTGCCTACATATCCTTTAATGGGAAAGAGGTCAAACTTAGTTCAATCATGGCATGAGACTTTTGATCTTTTAAGTTTGGTTAAGCTGATAAATTTCAATATCAATCACATTTAGATTGAAATTTTATTTTTGAATAGTGATCGGGAGAGAACTAATCCTAATTATACGCCTTAACGAGCATTTGTTAGTACCTTTTTATCCTGTTTTTGTATATTTTTACTTCGTTTTCTAGTTTCTGACAGGTTTTGGAAGAAATCAACTAAACCAGGCTAAACAGGGTGAAAAGTCAGAAGTGAAGAAGCTGAAAAATCCAAGTCGCGCGCGCGACCCGCGGCCGCGAAAATCAGAGAATCGCTCGCGCGATCCGCTCGCGCGAGAAACCAGAAATCGCTCGCGCGATCCGCGCGCGCGAAGGTCCAAACGTCGCGCTCGCGCGACCCGCTCGCGCGATATGCCCAAAAACCAAAGTTGCGTATTTCAGTATACTGAAGACTCCTGTGCAAACGAGACTGCTAAACGACGTCTAGACTGTAAATTACATGCGTTTCAGTTCGTTTCGGGTTAGGAAGCCTTCCAAAGCTTGTACAAACTCTATATAAACTCCAAATTTACTCAATTATGGGGTTGACAACTATTATACACATTCATATACAGCCATATACACACACTTCCAGCCATTGAAGGGAGGGAAGCAAGGAGAAGAAGAAGAAGACCAAGGATTTCCATGGCCTCCTCCATCAACTACTTGCCGATCTCTACTTCTATGGCAGCTTAGATCATCGATCTAGGGTTTCAATGAAGCCCTAGATGAGTAATAGGGTTTTATTTATGCTTTTATTTTAGGTTTATTATGTATGGACGACAGTCACATGTTTAGAGGATTTTTATAAATAAATCGTACTTTTAGTGATTAAATCATTACTTTCAGAATTTATTCTTGTCTTAGATCTATTTTGACTGTGATGTGCTCAACGATCTATTCTTGCTGTGCTTGTTTAGGTTGTTTACATGTGATGGTGCTTTATTGATTTGTGCTATCAAGTATCCGAATAGTCCATGCCTAGGTTAGACGGATTAGATCACAACCCTAGTTTAGTGTGAGATAATTCGTGCTATCCACAGATGGATTATGTTGGTGCTTGAACCATGATTATCTTCTTGTCGGAGGAATTGGGCTTGTAGCTACAATTCCCCATATTCATCCAACGTAATAAGTTAAAGTAATTCATAAATATTCCTATTATGAAGCTAGTGGTGGATTTGCAATCCTAGGTTCCCTTAAATATTATTTAAAACAACTTTAATTGCTTTCATAGTTTAGATTTACTTTTATTGTTATTAGTTAATTAAATCCAAATCAAATCCGTTTTTCTTAATTAAGTAGACTTAGGTTTTAAAATTAAAAGCTGTAGTAATCAATCTCTGTGGGTTCGACCTTTACTTCCACACTGCAAATCCTTTGAAAAGTAAAGAATACTTTTATATCTTGATTTTGACAACATCAATTTTTGGCGCCGTTGCCGGGGATTGCATTACTACTCTTTAGTTTTATAATCTTAGTTTAGTTAATTTGTAAATATTAGATTAGTTTTTATTTTTCTTATTTTCTGTTTTTGTTTTTAGTTACTAACTTGTTCTTTTATTTTTTAGTCAACGTTTCCGAGTGGAGCAGCTAATTACATCAAAGGAGCTTACGCAAATAAAAATAAAAATAAAAATTAAATAAATTGCTTCCTTTGGAATTCGCTTTAAACCGCTGTAAGTCAGGGCGCTGTGACGCACTATTTGCATTAGTTTAGGGTTAATTGCACTGCATTAGCTAGGAAATCCGGGGCGCTGGGCTTGACGCGGTCATTGCATTACAGGATAATTTGCATGCATCATAGTAGTTGAGTGCTTGTTATCTTAGTTGCGTGATTGCTATTTATTTTTCTTTTGTTTAGTCAATCTTTGTTTTTAGTTTCTTTTCTTTTGTTTTAGTGTATGTTGGGTACACGTTCAAATAAACCAGATTTAAAATCTTTCGATCTTGAACTTGAACGTACCTTAAGAACTAGTAAGTCCACAACCCAAGCTTCTAGAGCTAGGTTGCAAGACGACGAATCAACTCCGATTCCGTCGTCGTTGTTTGAGGCCGAAATTCAAAGTACCCGTGAACGGTTAAGGAGAGCTCGAACTTTTAAAATCGAACCGATTAAGATGGCTGACGGAAACAACGGAAATAATCTGAATAATCTTAATATACCGCCACCACCTCCACTTATAAATTATTTTATTCCTACTACTTACACGCCACAAGCCGGTATTGAATTACCGGAGGCGACGGCATCTCACTTTGAGATTAAGTCGTCTACGATCTCGCTACTACCTTCCTTCCATGGCCGTCTAAATGAAGACCCTTACAAACACTTAGGAGATTTTCAAGACATATGTTCTACTTTGAAAATTCAAAATCTTACTGACGATGAATTAAAAATGCGGCTCTTTCCATTCTCATTAAAGGACAAAGCTAAATATTGGCTCCAATCGTTGGAGCCAAACACAATTAGAACATGGGAAGACTTACACACCGCATTTTTACAAAAGTTTTTCCCGATTATGCGTACAAACCAGATAAGAAAATCAATAACCAATTTTGTAATGCAAGATGGGGAATCACTTTACGACACGTGGGAAAAATTTAAAGAATTACTACGCTCGTGTCCACATCATCAGGTTCCCAAGTGGCAATTGGTTCAAGTCTTCTACGAGGGGCTTATTCCCTCTGTTAGGAACACCGTCGATGCCGTTTGTGCGGGAACCTTCCTACACAAAAGCGCCGACGAGGCCTGGAAAATGTTTGAAACGTTAAGCGAGAATTCGATGCACCAAACGGTGTCTGTCCGTTCGGAAGGATATCTGAATCAACCTAAGAGGGATGTAAAATTCGAGTCAAGTCAATCAATTCAAATACAAGAATTAAATAGAAAACTTGACCGACTTATGCAAATGAACAAAACGACTAATACATCCTCTTTAGAAGTATGTGCATTATGTTCCGAACCGTCACATAATATCTTTGCATGTCCTTCTGCATCTCAATATCCGGAATTTGTTGAACAACACATTAATTCTATGCAACAATTCCCACAAAATAATTATAATCCTAGGTCGACTAATTTTCCAAATACGTACCGACCCCAATACCAACAAGGTCAATACCAACCACCTCCTCCACCTCCACGCAATAATGCATTTGAGGAGAAGGTGTTGGCCTCACTTGAAAACTTTGGTTCGGTGGTTCAGTTAGTACACTCTCACACACAATCCATCGCAAAACTGGAGTCCCAAGTAGGGCAAATTGTTAATACATTAAACCGTTTAACTGAGAGTAAGTTGCCGAGTCAACCTACTCAGCAACCTAAGGGGCAATACACAGTGGGTAGTACGAGTGAGAGCGTGAACGCTGTTTCGACTAGGACAACTACTCGAGATGAGGAAGTTGTTGTAATTCCGGATGGGGGTGGGAAAGATAAAAATTTAAATTTGAATAAAGAAAAAGGTGAGGATGTGAATCAAAGTAGAAAAGAAAATGAACCGGTCTCAACGAATTATAGTCCGAGAATGCCATATCCACCAAACGTTGAGGGACCGTCACATTCGCCTAAGAAAGGGTCTAAGGTTGAGGATATACTTGAGGTGTTCAAACAAGTTAAAATCAATATTCCTTTCCTCGACGCTATAAAACAAATTCCTGCTTATGCTAAATGTCTAAAAGACCTTTGTACTCAAAAGCGCAAAATACGCAGTCATACGCCTAAAAAGGTCTTCCTCACGGAAAAAGTAAGTTCTATTTTTCAACACGCTCCTCCAAAATATAAAGATCCAGGTACGCCTACGATTTCATGTGTCATAGGTGACACTATCATTCATAGGGCTCTCCTTGACTTGGGAGCGAGTGTTAACCTTTTACCTTACCACGTCTATAAACAACTAGGATTAGGTGAACTCAAGCCTACGGCCGCTACTATTCAGTTAGCGGATCGTTCTGTCAAAATACCTAGAGGAATCGTCGAAGACGTGCTAGTAAAAGTTGATCAATGTTTCTATCCTGTAGATTTTATGGTCCTTGACACTGAACCGGTGCTAGATGCTAGGAAACATACTCCTGTCATCTTAGGCCGTCCATTCTTAGCAACCGCCAACGCACGTGTTAACTGTCGGACGGGGGTAATGAAAGTGTCATTTGGGAACATGAACTTAAAATTAAATGTTTTTAATGCTATTGATCAACCTCCCAAAGACGATGATTATCTAGGTGTGGAGGGTAGAGAGGTTACACGGAATATTGAGCCTAAGAACGTAATAAATCTACGTGCGGGGAATAATATAGCGGACGATGATGAGTGGATGAATCCTAATCTCGTGGACCCTAATGCGGAATCTACTCGGAAGGTAAGAAATCGATTCGAACATAATGACAAACCGTTAATCGATTTAATTCAAAGCGATGTTATTTCTGCGTACCACCGAGCTCTACCTGACATTCTTAGGGGTACACAGTCCGATTTACGGCCCCCATGAGTCTTATGCTAGAACGGTCTAGCTAAAGACGTAAAAGTTAGCGCTTCTTGGGAGGCAACCCAAGCTTAATGTTGTCTGTTTTCTTCGTTTTTGAGTCTGTTTGAGTCTGTTTTGGACATTCTGGATAGGTTTGGGGGTTGGAATTAATTTCTTTTGATAATATACACATAATTTTAGCCAAAAAGTGGAAAACTCCAATCTCGCGCGCGCGGCCCGCTCGCGCGAGACGTCGCTCGCGCGGCCCGCTCGCGCGAGATTGCCCCTTAGTGTTTTTTTCTTTGTTTTCTTTTTATGAGGCCTCAGGATCTCCTCGCGCCTAACATCGCGGGCGCGAGGTACCTCGCTCGCGCGAGAAAGTTTTTTTACAAAAAAAAAAAAAAAAAAAAAAAAACTAGGAATTCGCGCGCGCGACGGCCGCTCGCGCGGACCGCTCGCGCGATTTCCCCTTTTCTTGATATTTGATTTTCTTTTCTGTATCCTTCCCCCATACTTGTTCTGATAATGTTTTTACTTTTGTTTATTAAGCCATTTTAGATCGAGTTAGTTATTGTTTTCCTTATTATATTTATACTTTTTCGTTTTATTTCTTTTCCTTTTGCTAGTTTAGTTTAGTTTAACTTAGTTTTTAGATTTATATTTTGTATTTTGATTTCATTTACTTTTAATATTCTTTTGTTAGTTTTTTTTTCGTTTATTTAGATGTAACAGGTAACATTGAACTTTATAACCATATTCCTTTGTGTTAACCTGTTATGTGTTCTATGCTTGTCAAGATCGAGGTACTATCGTTCCTTCCTTATGTACTCTCCTTTCTTTCGTTTTATTGTTTCATTGGGGACAATGAAAGGTTTAGGTTTGGGGGTATGCACACACATGCACATTATTTTATGCAAAATTTTAAAATTTTTCAAAAAGTGTGTTTAAATAAACGATAGTACTAACGTTTTTGCAATATCAATTTGATACTTCTTGTTCAATAACTTTGAATTGTTATAGAATGATAAACAGGGGAATATGTGATTAAACATTTGCTAAAGTCATGTTGAAATGTTTTAAGTTATGTATTGTTTGAATCGTAGTTTTATATCATAGATTTGCACATAAACTTATGCACTGCACGTAGTCACTTGAATACATGTTGGTTGTGAACTATAATATAATTCGGATTTCTAGATAACACATGGTGGAGACTAAGCCCAGTGAGCTATTGAGCCTATCTTTTCTGTTTTGAGGGTTATAAATACATAGTGTTTGTCGAATTTCACTTGAAATAGCGCATCTACTTGTTGTTTAGTCTCATTATTCTTGTTTTGGTTGATAGTCAAGTTAAAATAGTTGTTACCATGCTAAATAATCTTCCATTGTAAACGTTGAAGAACCATATCACCCTAGGACATGATTTTAGGCCCTCTTTGTTTACTGCCGGCCGATAAAAGATAAAATTTCCTTAGTTCCCCCTTTTGAACCATTAAAATGCCATTTCTTTCTTAAATTACCATTATCCTTGTTTTTGCTCCAATTTGGCCAACTTGGAGATCACTTCTGAAAGATTGATCACCTTTTAGTGGTGTTAAGGCGATGTGTGATTGAGAAGAAGAAGAAAATAAGATGATGTTTGGGGTGGTTGCCTTGTTATTTATTGAATATTCGTTTCAAAAGCAACGAGGAGGAAAAGAATAAAGAAAAAATAAAGAAGAGGAAGGTTGAAAATAAAAAAAATAATTGAAAAAGAATGAAAAGGAATGAAGAGAAAGAAAAGATGAAAGTTTGTAGAAGAAGAATGAAAGAAAATCGAACATGCTTTACAATGCCATTCTGAAACTACCTGATATATCTGTCCTATACTTTTTCATAGCCTGAGCCACATTACAACCTGTAAAAAGTCCTATTTGATCCTAGAAAAACATGGTTTTGATATGTAAATGATGGGAGTGGATTAAAATATGGTAATGATTAATTTCTTTTGATTATTGGCATCTTATCCATGAGACTACTGTTCTTTCGTATCATGCGTCTTTTTCATGTCATATGTGAGCATTTATCGTTTTGAAAATATATTTCCTTTACTCACATATCTTAGAAAAATTACACCTGTTTCTGAGTGTTTTATTTAAGAGTGTAATTCATTGTGAGATTCGTAGTCGAAGCATAGTTTGATGGTTATCTGAAGTATAGTCCATGTTCATGACATACGCGTGTTTATTTGACTACCATATCACACACGTGCGATTTTATGAGAAACTCTATTGATTTATACGATGCATGTGCTTGAGATTGTTCTTCATGATGTATGTAGACGTTTGATTCTGTTTCTTCTTGTTCGTTATTCTATTTCAAATCTTTGTTGTATAATAAGGAGTATTGAATAGTATGTTTTTCGTTGTTAATAAAACTTTTTAAATTTACAAGTTAATAAAGATGGTTGTGGGTAACTTGTTGATGAGAACCCTCACGAGACTTCACTCGTCCGACTAGGGACACCTAGGGGTTTAAAAGGCTTGTTGCATAAGCTAAATGCAATCGTGATCCATACGAAAATGGAATAGATTTTTATTAGTAGTTTTTATTTTAGTTTTGCTCGAGGACTAGCAAAATGTAGGTTTGGGGGTGTGATCGGGAGAGAACTAATCCTAATTATACGCCTTAACGAGCATTTGTTAGTACCTTTTTATCCTGTTTTTGTATATTTTTACTTCGTTTTCTAGTTTCTGACAGGTTTTGGAAGAAATCAACTAAACCAGGCTAAACAGGGTGAAAAGTCAGAAGTGAAGAAGCTGAAAAATCCAAGTCGCGCGCGCGACCCGCGGCCGCGAAAATCAGAGAATCGCTCGCGCGATCCGCTCGCGCGAGAAACCAGAAATCGCTCGCGTCCAAACGTCGCGCTCGCGCGACCCGCTCGCGCGATATGCCCAAAAACCAAAGTTGCGTATTTCAGTATACTGAAGACTCCTGTGCAAACGAGACTGCTAAACGACGTCCAGACTGTAAATTACATGCGTTTCAGTTCGTTTCGGGTTAGGAAGCCTTCCAAAGCTTGTACAAACTCTATATAAACTCCAAATTTACTCAATTATGGGGTTGACAACTATTATACACATTCATATACAGCCATATACACACACTTCCAGCCATTGAAGGGAGGGAAGCAAGGAGAAGAAGAAGAAGACCAAGGATTTCCATGGCCTCCTCCATCAACTACTTGCCGATCTCTACTTCTATGGCAGCTTAGATCATCGATCTAGGGTTTCAATGAAGCCCTAGATGAGTAATAGGGTTTTATTTATGCTTTTATTTTAGGTTTATTATGTATAGATGACAGTCACATGTTTAGAGGATTTTTATAAATAAATCGTACTTTTAGTGATTAAATCATTACTTTCAGAATTTATTCTTGTCTTAGATCTATTTTGACTGTGATGTGCTCAACGATCTATTCTTGCTGTGCTTGTTTAGGTTGTTTACATGTGATGGTGCTTTATTGATTTGTGCTATCAAGTATCCGAATAGTCCATGCCTAGGTTAGACGGATTAGATCACAACCCTAGTTTAGTGTGAGATAATTCGTGCTATCCGCAGATGGATTATGTTGGTGCTTGAACCATGATTATCTTCTTGTCGGAGGAATTGGGCTTGTAGCTACAATTCCCCATATTCATCCAACGTAATAAGTTAAAGTAATTCATAAATATTCCTATTATGAAGCTAGTGGTGGATTTGCAATCCTAGGTTCCCTTAAATATTATTTAAAACAACTTTAATTGCTTTCATAGTTTAGATTTACTTTTATTGTTATTAGTTAATTAAATCCAAATCAAATCCGTTTTTCTTAATTAAGTAGACTTAGGTTTTAAAATTAAAAGCTGTAGTAATCAATCTCTGTGGGTTCGACCTTTACTTCCACACTGCAAATCCTTTGAAAAGTAAAGAATACTTTTATATCTTGATTTTGACAACATCAAATAGTACAACATTTGAGCTGACTTGATTTAAATTCCATGCTAAGGTCAAAACTGGGCTCAACGCATTTTACGATTAGGTCCATCTGAATCAGCACATGTTCGATTATGGTATAATCCCATCACCCTTATTTCTCTTTTTTTTTCGCTCTAACTTTTTCCTAGGCTCCCTTTCGAGTTTTAAACCTAGCGAACCTTTTTCTATTATTCTTTTTCTGCTCTAATTTTTATCTAGGTGCCCTTTTAGCTTTTCAACCTAGCGAGCTTCATTTTTTTCTTTTTCTTTGATTTTTTATTCATCTATGTGAGTCAACTCTTTGTACCTTTCCATTTATCAAAATTTGTGTCATCTCATCATATTCATCTCCAAAGAGAAAGGTGTATTTTTGCTTTGAGTTTTCCACAAATGGCCAATATCCACTTAGGGATTCCTTATCCCCTCTTTTTTCTTGTTTTTTTTTATTCTCTATCTAATTTTTAGTTTCTCCTTTGCTCATTTTCTTTTCTTCTTTTCATCTTTTCTTTTTTGCTTTTTCTTTCTTTCTCTTACCTTCCCTATTTGAGATGTATTCTACCCTTCTCCGAGTCATCAAGTTTTAGGAAAGTAAGTACTGACACGATTATTTCTTCCTCATCATATTGATAGTTTTTGAGGTCTAAGAAATTTTCCGGCATAGATGGATTTTTCTTTTTTTTTTAGACAAAGGCATTATACCACATGAATATTATAGCTCTAAATAAATTTCACTCCTTAATATAGTTACCAATTTCTGTCTCATTTAACAAAAGAAGGGATTGGACGCAGGTGTCGGATAGAAAACGAATGGATCGTAAAGAAACATCGGATTTGTTTCGGCTATGTCTTTTAGAGCATAGTCAAAATCATTTTTTTGATTCTTTGAATAGAGTGACAACTCTTGGCTTTCATTTGGAGTTAATAATAAACTAATTCAAACATTTTAAAAGAGCTTCCTCAATACTCGAGTTCATATGCAGAGTCTCTTCTACTATTTCTTGGATATTTTTTATTTTGTTTTGGTAAGCATCGTCATGCAATCTATACACTCGTAATTTGACACAATGAACAGAACTGAAATTAAAGTTATTGTTTTTATCAGACAGAGAAACAAATACATCACTAGACTCTCTTTTCCCTTCTTATTTATTCAAATACTAGTTTTGAATCAACTAAACACTTGACCACAATTATTCAAATTCTCAAGACTGGGCAAAAACTCAACCTAAATCCAAACTCAAACTCAAAAAGACTCAAACTTGATTCCATAGGTATATCATGAACAATTTATTTGTAAATCCTTCTTCACTAAGTTGTCCATTAGTGTCCATGCTTAAGAGTATTTTCTTGCATCGTTACCTCATTAGCATCCTCACTACACTTCTTAGCTTCAAATTCCCCAAATAATAGGCTCACAAATGTATAGTCCATTCTCTCCATTCAATCTTTCACTATGATCTTCTCACTCCTCATAGTTGGTAATCATTCAGATCTTACTCAGGTTTATGCCATATTGAGTAATAGGGAGACTGTCCATCCCAACTCTTGATTTCTTGTAGTCTAAAGTCTAGTTCATCTAAGAAGAAGAGATTTGCCTCATCATTATTTTTAAAATAACCATCATCTTCAAAGAAGTATAATTCTCCACCAAGATTCATACTACAAACTTCAACATCTTCCAGGAGGATTACCATGGGTTCGAGTTCGACTATTGTCATGATGTATATAGACGGGTCATAGTTAGTTGGATCAATGCTAATAAGGTTGATAGTGTGGTGATTTGGAAAGGGGTTTTTAAAGATGTTGGGCCAAGGATGTGTGATGACCTTGTTCTCGATAAGATCTTGGGTTTGATGGAAGGTACAATATTTAGAAGAATCGTACCTTGGTGGTAGTGGGTTAGGTGGCGGTACAGGGTCTAGTGCCTTGAGGTATCCTTTTTGGATTAAGCATTCAAGTACAATGGAAGGGGTAATACGTGCTGGGAATATTCTTTAAAACCTGCTAGTTAGACAGTAAAATATCATAATGCATTTATGTATGTTTGTTTATGAGATGAATATTAGACTAAAATCCTTAAGAATCATTGTATTTGGTTCATTTGTGTATGTGATTACACATGTGAGATATGAATCACAAACCCTTGTTGTTTCAAATGAGTCATAGTGGATGATATGTCTAGATAACTTATCAGGTATACACTATATCATGATTAACGTCTACAGGGTTGAATGATGAATCTCATTCATAAGAATCTTTTGACTATTGGTTAATATGCTAATGCACACGATGCATTGACAGACCTGAGTTAAACTATTGACACCTAAACTCCGTCACCATCAATAGGAACTCAAAACATGTATAGGGATACATGTCCTTAATCTTAAGACAATTATGGACACAAGTTGTGTGCTTGGTTGCTTTAACTTACCAATCAGTGTGGTCTTGCAAGATCAACACCTGGGTATCTTGGGTAATCATGTGTGCAACGTTGCGAACATATATTGTCAAGATGGAATTCGACCCTCTTCTATAAAACAAAAAGTATTCACTCAAGAATGTTACTAGGAGTGATTACCGAGAGCTAGCCAGCCCTGTCAACAAAGTGTGTTGTTGACATGTTTGGTAATCCAAGCGTAGTGAATGATACTCGAGGAATATAAGATGTGTATATCTATTGGGTCGACAGTATCTTAAAACATACATACCAAAGATAAATACAAATACTACCTGGTAGTGAGACATTCGTATCATATTATACAAGTCTAGTGATCGCTTATGTATGTGTGATTTTGTTCTAATGCACTGGAGTGCAATTATCATTTTATAGTGGCATTGATGATATTTGATTAACTATTGATTCTGTAGTTAAATGGTATTGCTAAATGGAACAATAATTAATCAGAGCCAGTAATTAAGAACCTAGCTGGTCCTACTCTTAGCTCCACAAGAATGCTTGGAAAGGCAAATGAGGATGATGAACCAATGGTTTGAAAGAGTTTCAATCAGATTTAGTAGATTGAACACGTTTCAATCGATTGAAGGTTCGATCGATTGAAATTTTTTGATCAATTGAACTCTGGCTTAGTTTAATCGATTGAACATGCGATCGATTGAAGGTTCGATTGAAACCTAAAGTTGGTTTGGGAATCTATAAATAGGGCAGCTGCATGTAGAATAAAGGTAAACATCATTTTATAATTCCAGAGCTGTAGAAACTATTTTAGGGTTCCTATACATTCTCTATTGTCTCCATTAGAGATCCTATATCTCTAGCCTCTCCGAAAAGCATTCAAGGAGACATAAAGGGTGAAGATCACCTAGAGGTTGCTACTGGAAATTTGAAAAGGAAGCCATATTCAGAATTGGTTTCAAGACCGTAAGGTATCATGTTCTCTCCCTCTTGTTATATGCATCTATTAGTTCATTGTAAGTATGAGAGATACTCTATATCACTCATTTATGAGTGATCATTCCCTACGGAGGGTATTTCTTATTGATTACTAGATATAAACTTCTTATAAAAATCTAGTGGGAGAAGGACTTATTTTTATAACTCCCACAGTCTTCTATAAATAGATCATTGTAAGGTGGATAGTATATTCTGTGTCACCCAATCATGGGTAATCATTCCATACGGAGGATAGACTGTTCATTGGTTACTAGATATTAACTTCATTTGGATAGAATCAATGAGACGTGTTAGAGGGTGACCACTACACTGAGGCACTACTTTAGACAGTTGTCATTGGATTCTAGTTAATGGTGAACACTAGCTAAGCTATGGGTAAGGGATTCAACATGGAACATTATCCAGAAACTTAGAGACCAAAAGTTTAGGAGTCATGAGTTGTTTTGTAAGAGTTGACATCCTGAAGACAATTAATGAGTTGGTTAAGGGAATTCCAATGTATTATATAAATTATCATATTCATGATTTCTATATTGTAATTCTATTATATTATTTGTATTTCAGATTCATAATGTCTAGCCCACTTGCTATAACCATGATCTAAAATAAGCTAAGTAGAAATAACTGCGTTGAATTAAAAGTGGAACTGGATGAATTATTAACTGCTAATGGATGTAAATATGTTCTTACGATTTCCTGTCTACCTATTCCATGCCATGATACACCAACAGATCTTGCTAATCAATATTGGCAATGGATAAGAGTTGATACTAATCAATACGTTCTTAGACTCTATGTCTGATGTGTTGAAGCAACAACATCAACCTTTTCACACTGCCCGTGCTATAATATTGAACCTCGAGGAGATGTTTGGGAAACTAAGCCGAACTACAAGGCATAGAGCCTTGGATTTAGTCATGGACACCAGAATATTGGAAGGAACTTCAATAATAGAGCATGTTTTTTAAATTGTTACTTAATTCAAAGTACTAGAAGTTCTGGGTTCTGACATTGATGGTGAGACTCAAGTTGACATAATCTTGTATTCGTCGCCTTCATCATTCACTCAACTTAAAAGGGTTTTAAAATGAGTAAAATAGTTTTTTCAACAAGTGAGTTAATGAGCTCTCTTGAGGCAACGAAGGATATAGTCAAAGAGGAGTCAAATGTTCAGAACATTGGAATGGCTTCATCGTTTGGAACTAAGCCTAAGGGCTTAAGTTTATAGAAGGAGAAGAAAGACTCAAGGATAGGTGAGCCTAACCCAACTATTGGGAAGAAGGCAAGACTTGGAAAGGGAAAGGCTGGTGATATGCCAAAAGGATAGTGTTTTCATTGTGGCGTGAGAGGGCATTGGAAAGGAACTATGTGGAATACTTGACTGCCAAAAGGCAAGGTATGATCCAATCACTGGTTTTTGAAGTAAGTTGAAAAACTGATACTTTAACTACTTAGGGCACTGATTCTAATTTTTCTGATTATATCTGTAATTGTTGCAGGGGATTAGAAAATAAGAATGTGTAGTGATGAGAAGATCTTGATTGCTTTTGGAATCTGATGCAAGAGTTGCTATTAGATTAGTAGTTTTATATTGTAATAAAACTTTGGAGTTCTTAGATGGATTTTAGTTTTGACTTAATAAATAATATTTGTTCTTTTGATTTTGGTACTGAAATTGTTCATTACAAGAAAGTACTCTTTTATTTTATCTAATAACTTGTCAAGCAAGTATGTCACCTATTTACTCTTGTTTCTCATATATTATCTAACGTAGTATTTAAATAAGTCATGGGTATTTAGCATCTAAAAGGATAGGGCCTTTAACTAATTCTATAAATCATTGGTTAGATCATATTAAATCTAAATAGGATAAATGGGGAGTGAAGGATTGGATCCTAAACTCTTTTGATTGCTAAGACCACTGCTTGTTTAACAATCATATTTAGAGGGTAATAAGATCAGGTGACTTTTCTTTTGAAAGATCAAGCAACCGAGGACTAATTAGAATTAGGACATTCTCACGTATGCGGGCCAATAAACATTAGAGTTGTAAAGTAGTTTTTGGCTACTCTAGATACTGATATAGATTTATCTATTGTACCTTCATCCTCAATCTTTTGAAGAAATTCAAAAGGTTTAGAATGAAGAGTAATTGGTAAACGGATATTGTTACTTTTGATTTGATCAAAATGGTAAGTATCTGTCTAATGCATTTATTGTCTATAAGAGATAAGAATTAGATTCTTTGTCGATCGTCTACACCTAGTGCGCCTTCACGGGATGGTGTAGCACGCAAAAGGAACTATCTTCTTTTAGATATGACTGGGTCATAAGATGAGTTATTTAGAGTTACTACAGTTCCTTATTTTTATTGATGGAACTAAACTGTATGAACTGGACCTTATTCAAAAGCAAATCTTTCCGATAGACATCCCCAAAGTTGTGAAAATGATGTGACTTCTTTCTCATGGTAACTTTGGATAAGGTTGTCTAGCACTTTGGTGTAAATGAAGGATGAGCCTTTTGGAATCTAGATTAGAAGTACCATACCTTTGTAGTGTTTCCAGAGAAAACAAAAGTTGGTTGGAAATCAATTTTTGCAAAGGAAAGATAATATAAGAGAATAAAGTTATTACATCTTAAAGCAATCTATAAATCATCTAGAACTAAAATCTACTACCTCTTCATTTGTTCCTACATCAATACTTCATAGTAGTGGGAGAATTCTCAACATTGTTGAAATCCTCTTGTACATTGAAGCTTTGTGATAAGGAAGCTTTGGTACATGATTTGCATGAGTCTACGGACTTAAGCAATCATCCGAAGATAAGGACATTTGTTTTGACATGTTGGTCAAAATACTTTACATTTATCTAACGTGGATGAAAGGATCCTTGCGCAAAGGAAGTATGATGGTGATTATGGTTCCTCATATTGATGGCACCTTTATCATTGTGAGATGTTAAAGTAGTGTTATCAATGGTTGAGGTTAAAGTTTTACAGTATACCTAATATTTGTGATCTCGGTGAGGTGAGCTATAATCTTTGGATTATGCTCATTCAAGATCGGGAAAGTTAAGATAATGAGATTATCTCAAACTTCTATATCAGAAAGTTACTGGCTAGATTCAACATAGAATATTTCGATAAATGTTTTTCACCTTTGAACATAACCTATTGCTTTTTCAAGACTTGTATCTTAGGACGCAAGATGAAAGAGGTCGCATGAAAGATGTATCATAAGCCTACGCTTTTGATAAACCTTATATGTTATGTTAGGTATGGGATATCTGTTATAGCACTGAGGTTGTTCATAGATATTAGTCCAAATGAATGTTTAGTTTCCTAAACTATCATAAAGTGTATATTCTCTAGGGCTTGAGAAAGAACTAGTAGGTATATGCTAGGTGATGATGTTTTAGTCAATGTTCGAATTAGCTTTACTAGGTACATGTCTAGTGACGACTTTTGTCTAAGGATATAGTATAATATGAAGATGTTCTACTATGGATTATTTTAGCCAACGAATTATCAGTCTCTAAGCAAAACCTTACGAGTTAAGGATTTCGACAAGTCACATAGACAGTGCTGATGTTAGTTTTAAGACTATATGTTTATGAGTGCAAGTGGGAGTTTGTTGGGAATAGCCCTCAAACCAGCTAGTTACATAATGCAATACCATAATGCATTTATGTATGTGTAGACACCCCATTTTTTCGGCTATCAGATTCAGGAGACCCATAGCTTGGTGGTTCACAATGATCGAAAAAGACTTAAAAAGGACTCTTGGAAGTTAGTTCTATCTCTCAAAATGCTCAGAATGACCAAAATGCCCCCGAAAGCCCAAAAACTTCCAGATTTGGATCGAACGCTGTGTTGTAAGAAAAGTAAGAAAATGAGTTTTGAAATAAAATCAGATGAAATCGTTAGCTCCCAGAGACCCCCAGAAGTCCTGGAAGTTCCCGGAAAGTCTCCGTTGACTGGTTTGACCCAAGTTTGACCAGGTTTGACCAAAATTATCCAAAATTGCCAAAAAAAACTCTGAGATCATTCTAGATCATGTGGAAAGTACTAAAACAAGTTTTAAAAGAAAATTGGACAAAAACGTCAGCTCCCTGGAGCTCCCAGAGGTTCCCAGAATTCCTGGAGGTCCCTGGTTTGACCAAAAGTTGACTTTAAAACTAGAGCACTGTATCATTTTTCAAACATTTTTCATGGATACTAGAGGTCAATAGCTTTCCAATGGTATATCGCACATAATTCCTGGATTTAAAACGAATTTATTATGAATTTTCGAATGTGAAAAAGGAGATCAAATCGGCTTTTATCACAAATACCGTAAAACTTTTCAAAGTGACCTGACTCCGAACTATTTTTTAATAAAATTAGACTCTATTACCTTTCCAATGGTGTATCACAAGTTTAATTTGGAGTTCCTATGCATTTTCTGTGAATTTTGGACGAAATAGGGCCTTTTCGCGAATACCGGAACCTCTGGCTGGGGGCCTAAACATAAATTTCTAGCCGTCTGAGGAGCAGTGCCACGGCGGCACTGGGCCACTTCTATGGTGGCACATGCCCAGTGCCGCGACGACACTCAACCCCCGAAGAATCCATTTTTGTAATTTATTTTGGGTGTCCAAATTGAATAATTGAAAGCCAAAACGACGTAGTTTTTTGTTCACAGATGTTTGGGACCAATAGGAGCACTTTTTAAATCCTAAAATCACCCCAAATTAGCCTATATAAACCCCCCTTTGCTCTTTATTTTGGGGGGTCCAAGTGCAAAGTTCATAGAAGTTATAGAGAGAAAGAGAGATAGAGATAGGTTTAGAAGAAGGAAAGGGAGCTTCTCCCACTGATTTTCTATAAGAAAGTGAGTTTCAATCTTCTTTTCTTCCATTACCCCTCTTATATTTCACATTCAAGTCTTTCTCAACCACCATTTTTGAGCAATCTTGAGTTGGGAAGCTACTTCCATGTTCAAATGTCAATATCTATGAGTGAAACACCAAGCTGCAAGTCCAAAATCATATTGGTTATCATCTATTGATTGCTATTACTTGCTTGTTTACATTAATGTTCATTTCTTCTTACCTCATTTATTTTTTATTTTTCTTTGATTACTTACATGCTTATCATCATTTAGATGACATGTTGTTTGAGGAGAGTGAATCCTTATGGATAGTAACTCGTGACCTCAAAGACATGTTTAATGAATGATGATTCTAACTTCAATACATTCATATATATTCTTGAAGTCATATTCTCAAACAAAACTATGTTTGTGCAAGCAATATTGGGAGTTTTTTATATGAGTTTGATGATGATGTTCCAAGTGGTTTTAATTCCCTTTTTGTGCTGGAAATGTGCTTTCAAAACCCCTATTTCAAAACCCCCAACATTTGGATTCCAAGAAATAAGCTTTGTTTTACCAAAAATCTTCAAAATAGTGAATGATCTGAGTTCAAAGATTCCTCTAGAACTCAATAATCAAGGTATGATCATGAGACCACTTGGAAAGTCTTCTTAACTCATTATAGAACATTCATGATTTTTGTCTTAGCTTGAAAACACTTGGAATGGTTCCATTTTGACCCAAACATTCCTTCCAGACATTCTGTTTTTGCTGTCACAGCAGCAACGTCCACTTTCAACTTATTTTCCAGGACACTTTTCCAAAGAGAGTGGTCCCAACTCATTTTTCCCTTGAACTTCAGTGTCTTAGGTAACGTTCTGTATATTAAGGGTCTCTAGATCGTTTGTTTTCATTTTCTAAGATTTTCCAACATTTCAGTCGACAGTACGAACTCTATTTTTGAGTAACCTCTCTTCTTCATATGATTTCTCTCAATCTGTAATAGTTATTGAAGATTGGATTTTTGATATGTGTTCTAGACACAATAAGGATGATCTCCATAAACAATCATGCATTGAAAACATTTCTTACCCCACTTTTCAATTTCTACAAGGTCAACTAACTATTCTGTCCATTATTCACAACAAGTATACTTTTACTTTCATTCTTTGATTTGATTGCTTATATGTGCTTCAAATTAGTTCATATCTTAGGAAGTGGTCCATACCATATATTGTACATATCCCATGATGATTTCCCCCATGCATTCATTCATCTTCTAGATTTCTAAGTCACTTTAGAAAATTCATGTGCACAAACACACTACAATCTTGGCACATTCTAAGGCCATGCATTGCATCAATGTAAGATTTGGGGTTTTTGTGACTCCTAATCTAAGAAGATTGTAAGGAATCAATTCGATCACACCTCCATGCTTCCCTCGATTTAATCTTCCTTTCTCATCTATCCCGGGGATTGAGAGGTCTTCTTTCCTCAAAGATTAACATGCATCATTGTAGCTTGCTAAGCATATTTTTTGGTCTCTTTGTTTATTTGTTTCAAGAACAATTCATGTCCCATTAGATTAGGAAAACTTTATTACTTGATATGTGATTAGACAATTTTTCCTAGGTGGGTTTGTGTGATCTTTCACTTTGCATTGTGTCATACTTGGCTTAGATCTTATGAATGATATCTTATCTTTTGATCTTCCATTTCAAGTTTCTTATGTGATGTAATATACTATCATAGTATTAATTATCGAACCAAACATAGTATAGGATGACTATTTGGATGCTAATTGAGGCCCATCGAAAGACGGGGCGAGTTAAGGGTGTTTTAGTCGCGACAAAGGCTCCTTCATCTCTCATACCAAAATCCCGAGCCAAGTTCTTTGGTTATGAGAGGCCGGTGCCCTTTATCCATTTGGGTGGGTCAAAATTAAGTTTCTTGGTTCCTTAAAAGACCAAGTGGCGACTCTGTATCTGTTTTCAATAGACCTTTTTCTTTGATCCAAATTATTTTCAAACCAAACTGAAAGAGGTGGAATTCTGTGTGTCCATAATCTGGCGAGTTTGATGGGGATTTTTATTTTTCAAAACAAAATAATATAGAGGATTGACTCATAAGAAGCATCCTTAAAATCATCTTTTCGCTGTGTCTGGTTCACTGCATTACACTTTTGCATTTTCCCCTCCGACTGTGTCTGAAACGCAGCGCTGACAGTGTTCTGGTCTTGCAGTGCCAAGGCACAAGTCACTGTTGATACTATACCTTCTAAGGTATATCAAAATGAGTAAAAACTTCTGTATTGTCTCTCTGACGGTATATTAGAACTCTCGTCAACGGACCCTCTTTTACTAAATCCAACATTTGCATATAGATTCTTGTAGAACCTTTCATAGGACTGTTCATTTATCTTTTCAGATAGGATAATGTGACATAACTTATGTATGCCCTGATGGGATTACCTGCGCAGAGTAGACGCTTATGTGGCATGAGGCAGAACCTCTTTCTTATGATTCCCAAGGCAATCACTTACATGTGATTACATAGAGTTGACCTGCCTAGGCACCATGATAAGGATGTTTGCTCCATGATCACAAAGATATACACCGCAAACCTTGTTTGTTAGTCCTAAGATATAGGAGTATGAAAACTTGCTAGACAGTATGATCACCATCATCACCTATTCTCGTCATATATCCCTGTTTCTCCTAGAAACTCTGTTTGAATCACCCAGATTTCCTAGAAATCCCTATTTCTCCCCAAATTACCCAGAAATCTCAGTTTCTTCCCGAAACTCTAATACACTTGTGTCCCCCAGATACTCTATCTGAATTACCCAGAAATTTATGCTTCTCCCAGAAACCCTATCCGAACTCCCCATGTATCTTTGTTTCACCCAAAATTCCAGAAAATCCATGTTTCTCCTGAACCTCTACCCAAGCTTCCCAACAACTCCCGTTTCCTAGGAACTCACCCAAATACACCTGTTTATCCTAGAAACTCTACCCCAACTCATCCGGATATCCCAGTTTCTCTCAAAAACTTTGTGTAGATTTCCCAAAAAATCCCAGATATAACCTATTTCTCCCAAAAACTCTGTCCAGATATCCCAGATATAACCTATTTCTCCCGGAAACTCTGTCCAGAGATGCCAAATATAAACTTTTTCTCCTAGAAACTCTATCCAAAAATATCCCAGATATAACCAGTTTTTCCCAGAAGTTCTGTCCAAATATCCCAAATATAACCAGTTTTTCCCGGAAACTCTGTCAAACTTCCCAAAATGACTTGGAAACCCCTATTATCCCCTGGTGATCATACTGGATGGCAAAGTTTAGCACACTCTGTATGGCTAGGATCGTACTTGCTTAACTTTTATCTATTAGAAGTAAGGGCATCATGTAGATTAGGGTTTGCATCCGCATGCTTGCTTCATCAGTCTGCATACACTGTGATAGTCGGTCTATACACAAGTTAGTCCTCACTTGTCAAAGTCTAACACACAGTCCTTTCACATCTATATGTCAGTATAAGTTCTGAGCACCCAGGATCTGCATTGTGGGTCAAAGGATTAGGGAGACGCCTTATCCAAATCACTCCGCCGAAAGTTAGCTTTATGGATCCCGAAGGTTTGGAAGCAAGAATGACAGAAATGATCAACCGACAGTCTGACCGGTTGGCCCAAGTTTTAGCCTTCATGGAAGAATTGAAACTGCAGCATCCACGGTATCCACTTGAGTTCCCACCACCACCGGGATTCATGCCGCCACCACCATCGGGGTTTGTACCACCTCCTGTCGGTATACATGAGAATAATGTAGATGATGACTGGTTCATTGGCGCCCCATCGCCTGCACTTAACAAGAAAATTTAAGAAAAATTGGATAAGGTTGACAAGCTTGAGAACATACTGAGAAAGAGTAAAGGGGTCAACGATTACATATTAGATATAGAAGGATTGTTTGAGCCCAACAAATTAAAGCTACTTAAGAACTTAAAGATGCCTAAAATTGACCGTTTTGATGGAACTGGGAACTCGAAGAGCCACATAAAGTTCTCCATGAGTGTTTTCCAATCAATGGCCTGCACCCATGATGCACGCATGAGCACATCGCAATGTTATTCCCTAAAACCCTCGCCAAGGCTGCTTTATCCTGGTTTTTGACCTTGGAGGTTTCTAAGATGCGGACTTGGGAAGATGTAGTCCAGGTCTTCGTTGATCATTACTCCTACAACCAAGAGCTCGATGTCACCATCCAAAATCTGGAGACTACCCGGCAGAACTTCAATGAGTCCTTCACTGTGTTCTTGGGCAGATGGAGGAATAAAGTGGCCCTGATGATCCACCGACCAGTCAAAAAGGAACAAGTTCAGATGTTGATCAAGAATCTACAGTCGCTATACCATGACATGCTATTCTACCAGTCCATCCTAACATTTGAAGAACTGTTTGAGATTGGGAATAGAATTGAGGATGCAATCAGGGAAGGGAAAATCAAGAATGAAGAATCACAAAGCCAGTCCAAGAGGCCCGACTACTCCCGAAACCCTTCGGATGTCAATGCCCTTAGTAACCAACCCATGGCTTAGTCTCCCCAACCATACCACCTCACAAACCAAACTAGCTCTCCTGGCCGCCCTTACCAAAATAGGGTACCCCGTGAATTTTTCAAGCTAGATATCTCCCCCTCCGTAGCCTTAAGCCGCCTACTAAAAAAGGGGTACCTCCAACTCCTTCAGCCTCGTGTTGATACCCCACCACCTAATTGTGACCTGTCCAAAAAATGTTCCTACCACCAAGGCCCAGGCCATGACACCGACCGGTGCATACGCCTCTGCCATGATATACAAGACCTTATTGATCAAAGAGTCAACGAGCCATCACCTATTCAACCCCATGTCACCTGAGCCCCTGGCCGGTCCTTTTAAATGATCCCATTCGCTGAGGCCAATGATTGTTGAAGCTACGCAGTGAGTTGATAGTGTTTGGAACTTCTGCTGAAAATAATGATAAGAATAAGCAAGTCACTGTGACACTCCATTTGAGACCAGGTCGAGTCTGTTATATATTTTGAAGTTTAGTCTTGTTGTCGAGTCTGGTTGTCATCTAGTTGTTATGAGTCTGTGTCGAGCAATGTAATTCTTCTCTTTTGATGGAATGAAATATCATTTTGCTTAATCTGATGTGTCAAGTCATGAATGTATGAATCAACTGATCTAAAGTGTCACTTTTCAAAGTACCGTGGATATTACTATGCTAAAAAAAATTCTTTTACATCAAATAATAAAAAAAGAATCCTGAAAAGGTCAAAGTCAATTTCGTACTAACACCGATGAAGAGCCGAGAATTGAATAGTCTTACTTTAAGAATTTAAAGATGCTTTTGCTCAAATCTCAAAAAGACATAGTTGCAACTAACTTGGGGCCTTCCCAACACCCTTTTTTTACCATTTCAAAGCATTGGGCCCAACCCAATTGATAGCCATATGAATCTGTGCGAACTTGGTCATTGATAGTAGCCAAACATTTCAGTGAGTTTCATCTCCACTTTCAAAAAAAGGAAAAAAGAAAAAAGAAAAGAAAAGAAAAAGAAAAGCTTGCTAGGTTGAAAACCCAAAAAGGGCACCTATGCAAAAGTTAGAGCAAAAGGGTGTTGATTTCCAAAATCTGACCCTAGCCAGTCAAAAGGTTAGAGAAAATTTTGATGAAACAAATGAGAGAATCGTACGCTTTAAGGTATATCATAAAAATGTGCCTAGATCACATTTCCAAAGGCTCGGAATGACCACAAACAAATTCTAGGAGCTGGCATGCACATTCTGGAATCCTGATCAGAAGATCTCACACGAACATGAAAAAAAAATTGACTGGCTAGGTGAAAGTAAAAAAGGATCAATCCTCAAAGCAAAAAAAAAAGTGAGAAAGGGAGATGGAAATTGAATCCTCTTATTCAAAGCTACCACAAGTGGCTCAAGTCTGAATTAATTTGACGATTGGTTTGAAAAAGGCACATACCTCGACCTTTCAAGCTTGAACTACACTCGACCTGATTCCTACTTGGGGAAGCGTTGGCAACCGCATCGGTTTGGACGACATCAACATAATAAAACCAATTTCCTTCAAGCCTTACCTTGAACTACGCTCGACCTGATTCCCACTCGTGGATACGTAGGCAACTGTATCGGTTTGGTCGACACTGTCATAATCAACCCCCTCTTTCTTTCAAAGCCTTGACCCGAACTACGTTGGACCTGATCCCCACTCAGGGGTACATAGGCAGGCTTTCTAAAAAGAAAAGAAGGATGGCTTGCTAGGTCAAAAATCTAAAAGGACGCCTAGGCAAAAATTAGAGCTAAATCCAGAATGAGCAATAACAAAAGAGAGAAAATAGCTTGCTAGGTCACTTCACCAGTGCCTAGGCAAAAGTTATGAGCATTTGAGAGATTAAAGTCACGGGCCTTGCCAGAAAATCACCTTCCACACTAGGGGCAAACTTTGGCTACCCGCCTCATTTGCTTGAATTTTGGTATCTACCCTTTATACAAGGGGCAAACTTTGGTCACTTACGTCATTTGCCCAAAACCTCCAATAAACCATTGTCCAAACTAGGGGCAAACTTCGGTCACCCACCTTGTTTGCCTATGAATTTCACTAGGGGGAAACTCCTTTTGCCTAACACGATCCCTTCACAGCAAGGGCAAGTTTTCCAGTCACCAAGTTATTTTGAAAATTTTGAATTAGAGCATCTTTTATTCTAAAGCTAAGGCACTAATTCAAAGCACTTCTAGGGAGAAGTAGAGAATTGATTAGATCAATCAAGAGGAGTTTGCAAAAAAGCAGATTTATCAGCAAAGTGCTATCATATTAAAATGAGGAATGAACATAAACGATGAGTGGTACATCATTCATGATGAAGGCACATTGGAACATGACAATTTGAGAATTTCATGTCCGAGTCAATCATTCTTTGTTTGAGTTAGTAGTAATCTAATCAAAGATGTGTCAAAGATCGAGGTTTCATACAAACTAACCTAACTTTCCTTGTTACCGTCATTCTTGTTAAGTCCATTCGTCCTGATGGTCTCAAATGTGTAGGTTTAAGGTGATTCCCAATTATAAAAACTTTGGATACAAGCAGAAGTACTAAACATCATTACTGCACCAGTCAAGGTCGCAACATGAGAAGTGTCCCAAGAACGAGTGACATAAACTCGTAAGTGGTTGCAAACTACAAACCCATAGTTGCTTCTCAAGGCGGTTGATCTGAGGAAATATCACCAACACCAAGAAACTATTGCTGATCAAATCAGAGTCTAGATGTGTTGATGAGGTGTGTCGATGAGATGTATTGTTGAGGTGTTTTAGGGCCTAAAGTCCAGATGTGTTGATGAGGAGTGTTGATAAGATGTGTTTTTGAGGTATTTTAGGGCTCAGAGTCTAACTGTATTGATAAGATGTGTTGTTGAGGTGTTTTCGGGCACAGAGTCCAAGTTTGCTGATGATATGTTTTGTAAGGATGTTTTAGGGCCCAGAGATTAGAGGAGCATCGAGTAACATCAGAAGATTTTAGGAACATCAGATGTGTTAAGGAGCATCAGATTTGTTGAGGAGCATCATTGAAAAGTCAAGGAACATCATTAAAGATTTGTTGAGGAGCATCGTTGAAGAGTTGAGGAACATCAGATATGTTGAGGAGCATCAGAATTGTTGAGGAGCATCATTGAAAAGTCAAGGAACATCATTAAAGATTTGAGGAACAACATAAGCGCCGTTGAGAATTGAGGATCATCATTGAAATTTGAAAAGCACTATTGAAAATTTGAGAGTCACTGAGTCCATAGCATCATGATTAAGGGGAGCACGAGTCAAGTCTAGAGGATAACTTCACTCATCAAACACAACAAATTGGGCATAACATGACACATAGCCCATCGGTCATGACACACAAAGCCCACTAGGAGTGGCAAACACACCACAAGCGTTCTTTTGAGCACCATAGCATCACTTTGAGCACCACACTCTTCCTTGGATAAGACCTCTAGGTTGAGATCCCTCATAAGTCTATTAGTCGTAGCAAAGCATAGATCACCAAGCCCACTGAGAATGGTGAATACACAGAACACATGTAATAGGACCACATGCACTTTAGAACACAACACAGGCACGACACAAGCTCACTCGGAGTGGCACACAACACCAGCTCATGCTAGGATCAGAACACTAGACATGATAGGACTCAGGACACAATTCATATCACATCCATGCATTGTATGCATTGCATATCATCCTCATAGCATGGCATCCGCCTGTCTTATTTTGTATGTGTTTGTTTCTTTATCCCCCGAACTACGTCCTGGTCTGATTCCCCTTGGGATACGTAGGCAGCTCACAAAGAGCACGACCAACACTGACCTCAGCACCATGTTTGTCATCATTGCATCTCTTGCAATACTTTTATCCTAAATCTATAGCATCCAAAAGACCTGTCTCTTCAAAGCTTTGGTACTCGCTTGCGACATGCGTTGCTTCACAAGTTCATGCTAAAGAGGGGCAAACTGTAGACACCCTATTTTGTCGGCTATCAGATTCAGGAGACCCATAGCTTGGTGGTTCACAATGATTGAAAAAGACACAAAAAGGACTCCTGGAAGTTAATTCTATCTCTCAAATGCTCAGAATGACCAAAATGCTCCAAAAAGCCCAAAAACTCCCAGATTTGGACCAAAAGCTCTAAAACATACTACGTCGTAAGAAAAGTAAGAAAATGAGTTTTGAAGCAAAATCAAATGAAATCGTCAGCTTCTAGAGACCTCTGGAATTCCTAAAAGTTCCAGGAAGTCCCCGTTGACCGGTTTGACCCAAGTTTGACCAGGTTTGACCAAGGTTTGTCCAAAATTGTCCAAAATTGCCAAAAAAATTCCAAGATCATTCTAGATCATGTGGAAAGTATTAAAAACAAGTTTTGAACGAAAATCAGACAAAAAGTCAGCTCCCAGAGGTTCCCAAAACTTCTTGGAGGTCCTTGGTTTGACCAAAAGTTGACTTTGAAACTGGAGCACCGTATCATTTTTCAAACATTTTTCATGGATACTAGAGGTCAATAGCTTTCCAATGATATATTGCACATAATTCTTGAATTTAAAACGAATTTATTATGAATTTTCGAATGTGAAAAAGGCGATCAAACTGGCTATTATCACAAATACCGTAAAACTTTTCAAGGTGACCTGACTCTAAACTATTTTTTATGAAAATTAGACTCCATTACCTTTCCAACGGTATATCACAAGTTCAATTTGGAGTTTATAAGCATTTTCTGTGAATTTCAGACGAAATAGGACCTTTTCGTGAATACCGGAACCTCTGGGGGTCTAAACGTAAATTTTTGGGCGTCTGAGGAGTAGTGCTGCGGCGACACTAGGCCACTGCCATGGTGGCACATGGCTAGTGCCATGGCAGCACTCAACTCCCGCAAAATCCATATTTGTAATTTAGTTTTGGGGTCCAAATGGAATAATTAAAAGTCAAAACGACGTAGTTTCTTGTTCACAGATGTTTGGGACCAATGGGAGCACTTCTAAATCCCAAAACCACCCCAAATTGGCCTATATAAACTCTCCTTTGCTCTTCATTTTGGGGGGTCCAATGAAAAGTTCATAGAAGTTGTAGAGAGAAAAAGAGATAGAGATAGGTTTAGAAGAAGGAAAGGGAGCTTCTCCCACTGATTTTCTATAAGAAAGTGAGTTTCACTCTTGTTTTCTTCCATTACTCCTCTTATATTTCACATTCAAGTCTTTCTCAACAACCATTTTTTGACAATCTTGAGTTAGGAAGCTACTTCCATGTCCAAATGTCAATATCTATGAGTGAAACACCAAGCTACAAGTCCAAAATCACATTGATTATCATCTATTGATTTGTATTACTTGCTTGTTTACATTAATGTTCATCTCTTCTTACCTCATTTATTTTTTATTTTTCTTTGATTACTTACATGCTTATCATCATCTAGATGACAAGTTGTTTGAGGAGAGTGAATCCTTATGGATAGTAGCTCTTGACCTCAAAGACATGTTTAATGGATGATGATTCTAACTTCAATACATTCATATGTATTCTTGAAGTCATATTCTCAAACAAAACTATGTTTGTGCAAGTAATATTGAGAGTTTTTTATATGAGTTTGGTGATGATGTTCCAAGTGGTTTCAAACCCCTTTTTGTGCTGGAAATGTGCTTTCAAAACCCCTATTTCAAAACCCCTTTAAAACCCCCAAAATTTGGATCCCAAGAAATAAGCTTTATTTTACCAAAAATCTTCAAAACAGTGAATGATCTGAGTTCAAAGATTTCTCTAGAACTCAATAATCAAGGTATGATCATGAGACCACTTGGAAAGTCTTCTTAACTCATTATAGAACATCCATGATTTTGGCTTAGCTTGAAAACACTTGGAATGGTTCCATTTTGACCCAAACATTCTATCCAGACATTCTTTTTTTGTTGTCACAGCAGCTAGGTCCACTTTCAATTTGTTTTCCAGAACACTTTTTCCACGAGAGTGGTCCCAACTCATTTTTCCTTTGAACTTCAGTGTCTTAAGGAACTTTCTGTATAATATGGGCCTCTAGATCATTTGTTTTCATTTTGTAAGATTTTTCAACATTTTAGTCGACAGTACAAACTCTGTTTTTGAGTAACCTCTCTTTTTCATATGATTTCTCTAAATCTGTAATAGTTATTGAAGATTGGCTTTTTGATATGTGTTCTAGACACAATAAGTATGATTTCTATAAAAAAAAATCATGCATTGAAAATATTTCTTACCCCACTTTTCAATTTCTACAAGGTCAACTCACTATTCTGTCCACTATTCACAGCGAGTATACTTTTACTTTCATTCTTTGATTTGATGCTTATATGTGCTTCAAATTAGTTCATATCTTAGGAAGTGGTCCATACCATATTTGTACATATCCCATGATGATTTCCCCCATGCATTCATTCATCTTCTAGACTTCCAAGTCACTTTAGAAAATTCATGTGCACAAACACACTACAACCCTGGCACATTCTAAGGCCATGCATTGCATCAATGCAAGATTTAGGGTTTTTGTGACTCCTAATCTAAGAAGATTGTAAGGAATGAATTCGATCACACCTCCATGCTTCCCTCAATCTAATCTTCCTTTCTCATCTATCCCGGGGATTGAGAGGTCTTCTTTCCTCAAAGATTAACATGCACCATTCTAGCTTGCTAAGCATATTTTTTTTATCTCTTTGTTTATTTATTTCAAGAACAATTCATGTCCCCTTAGATTAGGAAAACTTTATTACTTGATATGTGATTAGATAATTTTTCCTAGGTTTGTTTGTGTGATCTTTCACTTTGCACTGTGTGATACTTGGCTTAGATCTTATGAATGATATCTTATCTTTTGATCTTCCATTTCAAGTTTCTTATGTGATGTAATATACTATCATAGTATTAATTGTTGAACCAAACATAGTATAGGATGATTATTTGAATGCTAATTGAGGCCCGTCGAAAGACGGGATGAGTTGAGGGTATTTTAGTCGCGACAAAGGCTCATTCCTCTCTCATACCAAAACCCCGAGCCAAGTTCTTTGGTTATGAAAGGTCGGTGCCCTTTATCCATTTAGGTGAGTCAAAATTAGGTTTCTTGGTTCCTTAAAGACCAAGTAGGGACTCAGTATCTGTTTTCAACAGACCTTTTTCTTTGATCCAAATCAATTTCAAACCAAACTGAAAGAGGTGGAATTCTGCGTGTCCACAATATGTTAGTTAATGAGATGAATATTAGACTGAAATCCTTAAACATCATTGTATGTGGTTCATTTGTGTATGTGATTACACATGTGAGATATGAATCACAAACCCTTGTTGTTTCAAATGAGTTACAGTGGATGATAAGTCCGGATAACTTATTATGCGATGATGCCAAAATTTGGTTAATAGAGAAGAAGAATAAGACGAGAAGATTTGTATGTGGTTCGGCCCTGCTAATAAAGGAACCTACGTTTGTGTGTCGGAGCACGTTTACTATGATATTGAATTTCCAGTGGTCTTTGGTGAACCAACAATGAGGGTGGAGCTACCAAAGACTGGCTGGGCCATGTGTATGTGTGCGATGCAAAGTTGTGATCCTTAAAGGGGGTGAGTGGCCTCTTTTATAGGTACAAGAGACCCACTCATACAAGGCAAGTAGTCTGATTAAGTTATATAATCTAATTGGATTGATTAGTACAAATCGTGGGAGTTTCCTAGTTGGATTAGGAAACAATCTTCTCTTTCCATTAGTCTTCTAGGTTGTGTACGAAACTGTCTGGGTTATACTAGAGCTCGTTGTGGGATGTGGCCGGGCTATGCCCGTGACTAACCGAGCCCGTATACCATTCCCGACCTATTGGTCGGGATCGGATAACATTGGTTGAACTGCTCAGGTTAGGCAGAGGCAAAGCTTTGCTTCCCCTAGATATTTTTGTACATATCAGCTACCCCCCATTTTTGAGGCTAATGTGGCTTCATCGGATGAAGATTGAAAATCTGCATAGCTCAATAACCGTTTGGGAAGCAACCTAGGAAATTAATCAGGTCTGAACTGGTCGCCGTGGTCGCTCGGGGTCTAGTCCGATCGGTTACCTCGGGGACTGGAGTTTGGTGCCTGCCACGTGTCAAGGAGTGTTTGGTCTGGTCAAGATTCAACGAGTCCGGTGTGAACATAGCTAAACAGTTGCATCGTAATCGAACCATCACTTCGCGTATTTAATGCGCATGCCTTTTAAAGCACTGCTTGGTCTACCCGAGGCATCAGTTGGCAGGCGTTTAGGCAAGAGTTCTGCTGGACCGTTGAATATGAGATCATCTAGAACATCCATGCATTCTATAAAAGTAGTACTTGGGCATTTTTACCACTTCTATCATCCATCTCTTGAGTCTACCAAGCGGTATAAGTGAAAAAGCGTCCGATCAAGACTTCTAAGCTCTTTCTTGCACCTTTTTCTGTAAGTCTTTCTCCCTCCAATCTTACAGTTCACTGTAGTACTCCTCTTTTTTCCTTGTTATTCCTGAGTGAGGCTAGAGAACAGGAACCACTAGGGCTTGTGAGGGAGTTGGATGTTTTCTTCCTCAAATTCATCTTCTTCTTTAGGTCTGGTAGTTCTTCCTCTCTAGTAGGGCAGTTGAACCAGTCGGGGTGTCCTGGGTAGTACTGACGAGTGTTACCTTACACTGAAAACCTTGTACATCCTGCCTTACAGGTTCTTAGTCTTGCCCCCTTTGTACCTTAGGTTTAGGGTCTCTGACCCCTACTGTGGCCATCACCTAGTTCTTCACCCCGCCGTGGGAGCTCTAGAAATGTGCCTGTAGGCACCCCATTTTTTCGGATAACAAATTTAGGAGGCCACAAGCATGTCAAACCTCAATGATTAGAAAGATCGAATTTTCAGAGATTGCCTCTAACTCTCAAGAAGTCAAAGAAATTACCAAAATGCCCCTAAAAGCCCAAAACTCTCCGGATTGGCCCAGAATCTCATAAATCATTCGATGTCATTCAAAATTAAAAAAAAAGAAGTATTTTAAAAGATAAATATTTGAAATTTTCAGCTAGCAGATACCCCCGGAAGTTCATGAAGTTCCTAGAAAGTCCCTGTTGACCCGTTTGACCAAGTTTGGCCAGGGTTTGACCAAAATTTTCCGAAATCGCCCGGAAGCTCTGAAATCATTCTAAATCATTTGAAAAGTCTTAAAATATGTTTTAAAAGAAAATCGGACGGAAACGTCAGTCTCCGAAGGCTCCCAGCACTTCCCGGAATTTCTTAGAAGTTCACTATTTGACTGATTTGACCGCAAGTTTTCATCTATACGACATCAAAAAAAATTTCTCAATACTAGAGGTCAATAGCTTTCCAATGGCATATCGCACATGATTTCTGGACTTAAATTGAATTTATTATGAATTTTCGAAGTTAAAAAAGGCGATCAAATCAGATTTTATCATGAATACCACAAAACTTTCCAAAGTGACCCAACTCTAAACTATTTTTTATGGAAAGTAGACCTCAATACCTTTCCAATGGTATATCACAATTTTAATTTGGATTTCATATGAATGTTCTATGAATTTCGGACGAAATAGGGTCGTTTCGTGAATTTTGGGAGTTTTGGGGGCCTAAATGCAAAATCTGGTCAGCCGGGGGTTGACTGCCATGGCAGCACTGCTCCACTGCTGCTGTGGCAGTGGTCGAGTGCCGCAGTGGCACTCTGAGTCATGTTCCATTTTTTTTGTAATTTTTATTTAATTTTTGGGTTCTAAATCAAATTTCCAACAAATAAAACATCATAGTTTTGATTTTTTCGGGATTTTGGACCAATTAGAGACTTTTTTAATTACCTCCCCAAATTGGCCTATAAATGAGACCCATTTGCTTTCATTTGGAGAAAGAAATTGGAAGCCATTAGAGAGAGATATAGAGAGTTAGGGAGAAATAGAGAGAGGAATAGAGATTTTCTTCTTCAAAATCCAATTCAAATGTGAGTTTCAATTAGTTTTCTCAAAACTAAACTTGTGTTTTCAAGCTTTCAATCTATTTTATTTACATTCTTTGAGTTTTCAATGAGTTAGAGAGTGATGAACAAACCTATATACACATATGAGAGGTTGAATGCTTGTGGTTTCACTATTGATGAACTATTGATTCTATGCTTGTTTTTCTTTCCTAATCCCATTTCTTTTTATTTTTCTTTATCATAATAGCATTTCCCCTTCTCAACCCATTTCTATTTTGATTTCTTTACATCCTACCATAATCTCTCCTCAACCCCCCATTTCTATTTTGGTTCATTTTCATTTGCATCATCTATCCCTCATCTCATTTCTATTTTGATTTCTTTGTCATTTGCATCATCTCTCCCCCAATCTCATTTCCTCTTTTGATTTCTTCCTTTTGTCAAGTTCTTGAGGTTTTATGTGTTAATAGGATGTTCTAAGTGGTTACTTCATCTTCTTAAGTGTTTAAGTTCATTCTTTGAACATCTATTTCAAACACCCATTCAAAAATTCAAACTCTTTTCCAAAAACTAAATGGATTTTCTTAACAGTGAATGATCTAAGTTCAAAGATTGTTTTAGAATTAAATGCTTGAGGTATTGAGGCAAGACCACTTGGAAAATCTTCCTAACACATTGTAGTTTACCCCCATTTTACCTCATTAATTTAGGAAATGTGAAAATGTGTTTTCTGTATTTTAGAAGTTCAAATTCATAATCTGCCTCTGTTCTCACAGAATGTTTACCTGAATTCTTGCACTTATTCTGGACATTTTCGTCACTGTACATACATCTTTCTATTTTCTTTTATAAAATCTGGGTGTCATAGGGAACTTTTGGTACATAATAGGCTATCAGGAACTCTTCCTTTGATTTATGAAAAATTATACAAAATCAGTCAACAGTGCAGCTTTTGTTTCTGAGTCATGTGTACATTACGATTTGTTTCTTTTAATCTGTGATAGCTATTGAAGTTTGGTTTTTTTCGGTGTATTCTAGACACACTAGGGAGGCTCTCTGATTTTTTCCACATTTTCCTAGGCATACTTGACCTTCCATTATGATTTTTTAAAGCGATGCACACAATCTGAACACTATTCACAGCAGACCACAACCACTTTTTGACTTTCACACTTTAATGCAACACTCTCTTGTATCTAGATGAACCCACATCCTATGAACATATTCTTTACGACTCTTAGCTTATTGTTTCACACCATGTATCATCTATCATCTTATGTATCATACATCCATGAACTCTTGAGTTTGGTTTCTAAATAAAACCTTATTTTGCAAATACTTGGGGAGTTCTTGAAATGAGTTTGGAATAGATGTTCAAAGTGGTTAGAATCTTCATCCAAGTTCTGGAAGTACACTTTCAAATCCTCTTTTCAAAACCCCTCTTAAACCCCTAATTTTGATTTCAAGAAATAAACATTTATTTTTTCCCAAATCTTCAAAACAGTGAGTTGTTCAACTTTACAATGTCATTCTGAGTTCAATACTCAATGGGTGATTACAATGCCACTTGGAAAGTCTTCCTAACTCATTAAATAACACCCGTGATTTTTGGTTTGACTTGAAAACACTTGGAAGGGTTCCATTTTGACCCAAACATTCTGTTTTTGTTGTCACAGCACTTGGTTGACTTTTAACTTATTTTTCCAGAAACCTTTTCCAAAGAGAGTGGGCTCAACTCATTTTTTCCTTGAACTTCAGTATCTTGAGGAACTTTTTGGATAAAATGGGCTTCTAAATGTTTTTTTTTTCATTTTCAAAGATTTTTCTACAGTTTAGTCGACAGTACGAACTCTGTTTCTGAATAACCACTCTTGTTTATGTGATTTCTCTCAATCTTTACAAAAAAACATGAATTAAAAACAATTCTAACCTCACTTTTCCGTTTTTACAAAATCAACTCACTGTTCTGTCCACTATTCACAGCAAGCATGTTTTGAGTTCTTTCCTTTGATTTGATGCTTACATGCAATACAAATTAGCTCATATCTTAGGAAGTAGTTCATACTATATATGTGCACATTCTATAATAACATCCTTCATCCATTCATGCATATTCTGAATTTCTAAGTCACTTTAGAAAGTCTATGTACACAAACACTCTACAACCTGTGCACATTCTAAGATCATACATTGCATCCATGCAAGATTTGGGGTTTTTTGTGACTCCTAATCTAAGAATATTATAAGGAATGAACTTGATCACACGTTCATGCTTTCCCTCGATCTAATCTTCCTTTCTCATCCATCCCAGGGATTGAGAGGTCTTGTTGTCTCAAAGATTAACATGCATCATTCTAGCTTGCTAAGCATATTTTGATTTCTTTGATTATTTGTTTCAAGAACAACTCATGTCCCCATTCTAGACTAGGAAAACTTGATTACTAGATATGTGATTAGACAATTTTTCCTAGGTTTGTTTGTGTGATCTTTCAACTTTGCATTGTGTGGTATTTGGCTTAGATCTTTTGAATGATATCTTATCTTTTGATCTTCCATTTCATGGTTCTTGTGTAATGTAATATACTATCATAGTATTAATCGTTGAACCAAAAATAGTATCAGATGATTATTTGGATGCTAATTGAGGCCCATCGAGAGATGGGGCGAGTCAAGGGTGTTTTAGTCGTGACAAAGGCTCCCTCCTCTCTCGTACCAAAATACCAAGCCAAGTTCTTTGGTTATGAAGGGCCGGTGCCCTTTATCCATTTGGGTGAGTCAAATTAGGTGTCTTGGTTCCTTAAAGACCAAGTGGCGACTCTGTATCTATTTTTAACATACCTCTCTTTTCATTCAAAACAATTTCAAAATAAAGGAAAATCAATTCTGCGTGTCCACAGTACCATTCTGGCATTGACTCGTCTTCTCGATCGGAAGATGAACGATCTAGGGTGGGTACCCCAGATACCAGTTTGGACCCTCCTTCCCTGACCCTTTCAGACCACCATAGTGAAGGGAGGATTCCTATCCGAGTATCTAATGAGGAGCTTGTCCAGGAACTTCATGTAGCCTCTGGATCTCAGGGGTCGGATGTTGAGGCCTCGGTCTCTGGGAGTCCCGGTGTGGTGTTCTCGTGCGAGTGGATTGCTAGCAGTCTACTCATCAATGACCTAGAGTGGTTCAGGGACAGGTTCTCCACTGTCGTCCATTGTTCCTTTGCCATACCTACCGGCAAGGCTCACCAGCGATGGTCGGGGTTCGTCACCCTTTATAAGGACGCCGTTATGGTTGGCCTTCGTCTTCTTCTCCACCCGCTTGCTCGTGATGCGCTGATTTACCTCAAGATCAGTCCTGGGCAACTTGCCTCGAATGGGTAGAGATTCTTGATGGGGGCCATACACCTATGGCCCCGTCTTCGGGTGTGAACTCACCCTTCAAGAGTTCTTCATGACCCACTGGTGATTCCCGCTGCATGGGGAGGCTGGTTTCTTCTCTATGGGAGCCCGGCATGGGAGGAAAATCATCAAGTGCCCGAGCAATAACAAGGGGTAGAAGAAGAAGCTCTTCCATGCATCCACTCTTAGGCTCTATGAGGATGCTCCAGGAATTCAACTGAGGACATCCTGGGCTGGACGGTTGAGGAGTAAGCTTCGGTCTTGTATCTGTTTTCTTCTTTTTTTTTATTTTATTATCAGTGGACTAACAAATTAGTGTTCTTCCTTATAGTATGAGCATCTGATCCGCTGAGCATTCCTGATGAGTGCCAGGACAGGATCAGAGCTTTAGCTAAGGAGCCAACCAACGTCTATGACATGCTAACCCAGACGGGAGCTTAGAAGGTCACGTATGAGCCCAACCAGTCCTTTGAAGCACCCATCTTTCCCCCAATCATTGCTAGTATGTCCTTCAACTATTTTTCATTGTTTATACGATGCCTTGTCTGCCTTCCTTCCCTTTGATCCCTCTTCTTCTTTTGTTTCACAGAGAAGGCCCCCAAAGACATGGTTGCCTTGAAGGAGAAAAAAGCTGCTCCGGCCGCACGGGCGGGCCAAAGGAAGAAGAGATAGGACCCTGCTGGTGGCTAGCAACTGAAGAGGATTCATCGAGGGCCCTGAGTAGAGAAGGAATAAGTTGGGACATGTCACACCCCGATTTTTGGAAAGCCAAATAATCAGCCTAGAACTAAATCTAGACTACTACTCGACTACCCAACTATGGGAGTGAACACCATGAAGCTCATCCTATTAAAACTTTTTAATGAAAATAGATCTGTTCTTAAAAGCCTGATTAAAACGTTTATAATAAAATCTCCATTTCTTTTTAAAATAAGACCACCACATTTCTATTTTTAAAAAAACAACTCACACGACTCCGAAAATTCTCAAATCCATTTGATTAAAGCTAAATCAACTAAATCACTTAAATTGAAAAGCGAAAGCTGAATAAACATTTCTAAATTCTCACTAATAATAAAAATCTTTCCATTTACAATTAAAGCTTTGAAAGAATAACTGATGATGTCAAAATCAAGTTCTTAGTTAATCCTATTAAAACGTAGTACAATGGAAATAGGGTGTCGAGTCCACAGGGATTGAAATGCAACAACGCGTGGTAGGCGCTTAAAGACCAATTATCATGCGAGAAGAAATTAACAAACTAAGAAATAAAGTTAAGTCTTTTCGACTTCGGATTGATTCAATTTGTGTTAACTTATACTACAATAACTATTTCAGAAAATGGAACGTAAAATTGAACAAAGCTAAGGCCTAAGTTTAATTAAAAATTGGGAATTGTTCAAATGGAGAAATTGAGGTTGGGGATCATTCCCCCACCTTGGACCAATCAACACATAGATTTTGTACTTGTAGCACATTCTAGAGTAGCAAATCCTATTGCAACAAACTATCAAACATGTAGTAGTCAACCACTATGCTTGATAGATGTTCCAATGCAATACATGAGTATAGGTTTGAAAACTAGAGATTTAACAACCTTCAATGCTTGGCATTGTAAGTGAAGTCATAAGAAGTCAAACCTTGCACCCATGAACTCCATACATGCTACAAAATATGAGAATCCTACATTAAAACACACATGGGTCCAATGGTGGGTTTATGATCCCCAACCTACATGATTTAGCTACTCATAACTAGAGTAACCCATAATGAATGCCATAAAAATCCCAAAGATGTTCTTCAATAAAAAGCTTCAAAGTATTCAATAAAACCCACTCTTCTCTCTCTAACACTAAATGAAAGTAGATGATAGGTAGTTTAATGGTGGAGAGAGATGAGGGGATTAGAGAGAGGGAGAGTTTACAACCTAGGAATACAAGAAAAATAAAAGCTAACCCTAAATAAAACATGTCTCTAGCTATATATACTCCATACATAAAATGGCAAAGTTGTAATAAAAAGAGGGGAAGTTCAGCAGAAGCGGATCGATCCCTTTATAAAAGGCGGATCGATCCGCCTTTCATTTGAGCAATTACTAGCTTCTCGAGAAGACGCGAATCGATCCGCTCTTTTAGCCTGATCGATCCATCTCGGGATCATTGTCGCAGAATGTCACAGGAAGATAGCGGATCGATCCCCTCAATATGGCGGATAGATCCACTCTTTTTGAATTTGAAAGTAACTTTAAACAAAACACGCGAATCGATCCCCTCGAAAGGGCGGACCGATCCGCCATTTTGAAATCTCTTCTTTGCCCCTCTTTTACTCCGTGGATGCTACAAGGGTTGGATTTCACTTCACCCCAGCTTGCCAAACCTACAAGAAAGAGATCTTTATTAGCTCAAAGAGAGTAACAACAAAAACAATCAAAAGCACAATTTATCCATTACCTCTCCGGTTTAAGTAATAATTCGTGTCCAATAGGGATAAAATCATGACGTTAAGAATGTAATATCAGACACGAATCACAGCCCCTATCTAACATGTTGCTAGTCTCTTAGCAACACAGCTAAATTCCAAGAGATTAGAGAATAACCTTGCACAACACATTATTTAAAACAAAAGATAAACCATTTTTGTGCGGAACACGATTGCATTGAGCGTAAGCAACGAGCCGTTAAACCTCTAGGTTACCCGTAGAGGTGGAGTATTGTCTCCGGAGGGTTCTCAGGATGATACCCACAAATATTTTGTTTCCTCATGATAGTTGCCCACTATCTAACGCTGATACTCAACATAGTCCCAAGAATTTTTAAACGATTTTAGCACATGACACGCAAATCCAAAAAGTTCTCAAACTATCAAGATTATTACATAAACTTCATTAAGCTCAATCTTGGATGCGTGTGTGGTGTGAAGTGCATAACTACAACTATCATGAAGATGGAAATGCTTTCATAATCCTAATTTTGTTTAAAACGCGCTTCAACTCAATTCTCACCGGTATTACACTCAAAACATGAATCACTCAAAATGGGTAATACACTCTGGGCATGCGGGTAAAAAGAGTAATGGAAATGGATACTAAAGCCACGCACATGCCAATGATGAAAAACGTAAGCGTGAAAAATGAATAAAAATTAATCTCATGAAAGATAATATTCACTAGAGGATGTGAAATAACTCTAACTACTTGTCATGACAGTCTCAAACTCCGAATCACAAAACTTAAGAATCAATTAGGACCTTGAGGGGGTTGTAACGTGGAAAGTGATATGAGGTGAAGGACAAGGGGAAATGAAGTGAGATGTTTGGGTACAAACTTGGGATTTATTGGAATGCATGGATACAAATGACCACAAGAGATGAATCATCCACAAATATTTCTTTGAAGCTCAAAAAGAGAAGTACAATTGACTATGAAGCTCTTTTTCTTTCTTTTTCTTTTCTTTTTATTTTTTATTTTTTTTTATTTTTTATTTTTTAGAGTTTCTTTTCTTTGAGTTTTTTTTTATACCCTCCCAATCAAAATGATTCAATCTCTTTTTAAACTTTATGAACACGATCACATGCAAAGACATCCCGAGAATGTAATTCAAACGTGTGTATGGAAGATATATGGTTAAGTGTGATAGGGTATGTGTGGTTGCGGCTAGAATTTGTGAAAGGGACTAAATTCATTTCCTCGGATAATGTGATTCTTTGTTCTCCACTGCAATGACAAGTACGCAAGAGTTTTGCATTCCACAAAATGATTTCTCTAATGAACAATCAAACAAGAAGATGAGATTATCTACGACTTTTGTATGTTTTTCAAAAAATAGAGAATTGGAATGTGTATCACTCAACAAAGGAGAACGGGATCTAAATCTCACAAGGGTAACATCTCCACAATTGTTTTCAACGATTTTCGGGTAACCATCGCATTACACACCATCCTAACACAAGTATTCATGCAACGTGCTTGATAATCCAAGATTTAAGCTTCATGAAATTCACTATGATCACGATAGTTACAGAACTACTAGGATTCAACATGTGTCATATATAAAAATCAAAAGAAAAATTCAAAACCTGCGTCGTTGCTCGACCTTAGAACGAGGCAATTAAAATTTTTATTATTATTTTTAGAGTGCGATGAGAGAAGCTAACACTCTCACACCCCCCAACTAGGACCATACATTGTTCTCAATGAATCTACAAGGTACAAGGGAAAGAACAATATTACCAGAAGCAAACAGGGTGAGCATTCGGTAATGAAGTGTGCCTGTAACGTTAGAATCAACAAAGAAATAGAAAGAAAGATAGAAAGAAATTTGACATGGTCGAATGATAGAGACGTAAGCATAAGCCAATAATCAAATACAAACTGGTCTATAAGCATCCATAATAAGTCAGCAACCAATAAAATAAATGACGATATCATCCAAAAATAAAATAACAATGCGACAACATCCACCAAAACGAAAATAACATCCAAACACAGCAAAGCAAAAACCAAAAGAGGTAACAAAGTACACCCCCCAACTACTCATCACCTCCTCCGTCGCCACCGCCAAAGCCACCAGAACCAACAGGACTACCATAACCACCAAAGCCACCAGCGCCACCACAAGGGTCGCATAAGTAATCTTGGACATCCGCACCGGGATACTACATGCGGAAAGAGTCGGCCTGGAAATGCATGATCATGCTCATGTCTCACTGATAGCTCATGCTGAAATGATCAAGGTCTGCCCTCACGTTGCGTAAATCAGTGCGTGCTCCCCGAATCTCCTCTCCCTGCTACCTCTGCTCGGCACTCATAGTCTCGAAATGCCAGTGCAACTCAACCAGCCCCTGTATGGGTATCTCATCCTCCCCCTCCTCTGCCTGGGACCCTGACGGGGCCTCCTCCACCCTGACTCTCTTAGACGCGGACCTAACCTGCGCGTTGCTACAAACTAGCGTCGTCCCATTGATTAGGGATGGCGCTATTTGAGGACATCGGACGCTGAGGCCGTGCACCTATGTGCGGTGCAAAGCCGGGTAACAAGAGTCGGGAAAGGGAGGCTGGCAGTGGCGGCAGTATCATTTGACGCCACGACCATGTGAGAGATAATAAGGCTCACAAAGTCAACACGGGTGGGAGGGTCAGTAATAGCGTACATGAGGGTACCGTGGTCCCCCCTGACAGTCTTGTGGCAAGTGGGCCACACCATAGCAGTGAAAATAATATTGCAATAGCGATAAAAGTTGGTGAAAGTAGATGGGGCAATCTGGTCCCCTATCCACTCAATCGGTCGGCCCGTGAATTGGGTGGCAATGATATCAAGGTCAGGCCTCTGCTCCAAGTTGTCCAGGAAAGGCTCGGGGTTCTCCACGTGAGGAACCCCCATGAACACAGCTAAAGTGGCCGGGGAAACCAGAATGCGGATACCCCGAACATAGGACTCGAAGGTGCGGGGGCCGGTAGTGACTAGGCTGGCGAAGAAAATCCGAACCCATGTCTCGTTGTACCCACCCGCATGCTCCAACTAGGGGAGCTAGCGACGGTCCCTAAAGATCTTGACCACATCGGTCGAAAAACCAAAAATTGCAATAGGGCGCTCGGGGAGGATGGATTTCTTAACCTTAAAGAAATTCTCAAACCACTTCTTTTTGGTTTTGGATCAAAAATTGTCATAGCAACGAGTAGGGGTGCACTCAATTTTGTTGTACTTAAGTGGATTCACCATGGTTCCTAAAAGAATACAAGGGGCGATCACACCGAATAAGACATAGCCAAACCGCTAAAAAAATGTGCAATGCTCAAGCAAAGGACCATGTAACACCAATGGTACGTGCATAGACGTCCTGTGGCTGTGAAAGTTTGGCAGAATGAATGAAATGCCTTCTAAGACATTATAAACGGGGCACAGACAAAATGCACGTGAAATGGCCGTGAACGCACGTGCATGATCGACGCGCACATGCACGACAATGCGTGGTGTGAGAGAGATGTGCCTATGGCCATGAATCAATGATGACAGTCACTCATGAGAATGGAAACGTGCACGTGAAATGAGGAAATATGAACAATGCATGCGAAAATGATGACAATGCACGTGTGGAAATGAAGAATGCACTAGAGAACTTCATTGTGGCCTTTTAGCGAACACTTGGTGATCATTTGAAATATAATCATTGCTTATGAACGTTGGATGCATGGATCTATCCCAAACAAGCCACAATGTGGCTTGAGCATGAAGAACATACAATATGCATGAGAAATCAACCCATAATATAGAGAAATGGAAGAGAAAACAAACCCTAAGGTTGATTTTTTTTTTTTAAATAGTGAGCAATGAGAGAAATAACTCATCCTAAGGTGCAATCACAACCAAAACAAGAAAAACAATCTATGAGAGTTGTTAAAATCATACCTTGGATGAGTGATAGTGAAGATCTTAAAGAGGAATGAGCACAAGGGTTGATTTGGAGAAGTATTGGGCAATGACACTTTGAGAAAATTTAAGAGAACTTTGAAAATTTTTAAGGAAAATGAAAAAATCCGTCCATATAAACCGTTTGCTGCCCCCGCGGATCGATCCGCTCAGAGGCCGGATCGATCCGGCCTTTTAAAACGGTTTTAATGTGCCTTTTCAAAATCGCAGATCGATCCGCTCAAAGATCTGGATCGATCCATTTACGAGATTTCAAAGCAATGTGTCCGTTAAAAACCCTGGATCGATCCGCTTGTTAACGCCGGATCGATCCATTTACAACATTTTATTGCAGAATCTCTTCCCAAATTCATGGATCGATCCCCTCGAAAGTGTGGATTAATCCATTTAATCAATTTGAAAGCAGTGTGCCTCCCTAAATTCACGAATCGATCCCCTCAAAAGTGAGGATCGATCCGTCTTTTTGCAAGTTGCTCAATAACTTCCCCAGAAACCTGCGGATCGATCCTCCAAGAACCCAGATCGTTCCGCCCCATTCCTTTTTAATTTATAAACTTTCAAAGCTCTTATTGAGTGGAAAAGGATCACTGTGGATGCAAAGGACAAAACCCAGAACAAAAATTATGCCAAAAATGTAACATAGGGCATACAAAAAAGGGAGTATAGCTCACGAGAGCCTACTCAACCCCAACATCGGGGTCTTCCAAAGGAATTGACACCAACTCGGTGTCAAAACCTCTAAGAAAAGGTTTGAGTCATTGCCCATTAACCTTAGAAATGGTCCCATCCTTAGGATCTTTGATTTCCACAACTCTGTGGGGATAAACTTTATGAACCATGTAAGGGCCAATCCAACGTGATTGCAACTTACCCAGAAAAATGTGGTGCCATGAATCATACAATAGCACTTTGTTACCAACAACGAATTGTTTCCAGACAATCCGTTTATTGTGAAAAGCTTTGACATGTGCTTTGTACGATTTAGAACTCTCGTAGAGTTCTCCTCAAATTTCCTCCAACTCATTGAGTTGAAGCTTCCGCCTCCCACCATTCTCATCAACGTCAAAGTTAAGCTTTTTAATAGCCCAATAAGCACGGTGCTCAAGCTCGACGGGTAAGTGGCATGCTTTCCCGTAAACTAGCCGATAGGGGGACATACCTAGATTTGTCTTATATGTCGTCCTATACACCCAAAGCGCATTGGTTAGTCTAGAAGACCAATCCTTTTTTGATGGATCGACTGTCTTCTCAAGAATCCCCTTAATTTCACGATTAGCCAATTCGGCTTGGCCATTTATTTGTGGGTGATAAGTGGTAGAAACCTTATGGGTGATGCCATATTGCTCCATTAACCGGGCGAATGGGGAGTTGCAAAAGTGCACCCCTTGATCACTAATCAAGGCTTTGGGAGTCCCGAATTGTAATAAGATATGTTCTTTTAAAAATTTCAAAACCACTTTGTGGTCATTGGTTTGGGTTGCTATGGCTTCCACCCACCTGGAGACGTAATCAACTGCCACCAAGATGTACTCAAAATTGTTGGATTTAGGGAAAGGACCCATGAAGTCTATACCCCAACAATCAAAAACTTCAATCATGATAATAGGGTTTAGAGGCATCATGTTCCTCCGGGTGACATTACCAAGAAGTTGGCACCGGGCACACGCTTTACAATAAGTATGTGCATCTTTAAATATCGTGGGCCAATACAAACCGCTATGGAGCACTTTAAAAGAAATCTTTTGCAAGGAGAAATGACCTCCACACGCTTGATCATGACAAAAAGACAACACACTAGGTATCTCGTCATTAGGCACACATTTCCTCATAATTTGATCGGCACAATATTTGAAAACATAAGGATCATCGTAGAAGAACAATCGTGCCATCGATATTAGCCTCTCTCAGTCTTAAGTAGACCAATCTTGAGGCAACTCTCCCATGATAAGGAAATTCACCACGTCTGCATACCACGGGAGAGTAGAGACCTTGAGCAATTGCTCATCCAGAAAGCATTCTTGGATAGGAATGGGGTCTATATGATTGTGATCAAACGTCAAACGTGACAAATGATCGGCGATAACGTTTTCCACCCCTTTCTTGTCCTTTATAGAAAGGTCAAATTTTTGTAGTAGTAAGATCCAACAAATAAGTTGCGCGTTAGCATCCTTCTTAGAGAAAAGATACTTTAGCGCGGCATGATCGGTAAAACAAGTAATCGGCGATCCCACTATATAAGACCGAAATTTCTCGAGAGCAAATACTATGGCAAGAAACTCTTTCTCTGTCGTGGAGTAGTTGGATTGCGCGCTATCTAATGTGCGGCTCGTATAGTAAATGACATGGGGCTTTTTGTCTTTCCTTTGCCCCAAAATGGCTCCGATGGCGTAGTCACTCACATTGCACATCAATTCGAATGGAAGACTCTAAATCAGGAGGTTGCATAATTGGTGCGAAAGTGAGTAATGCCTTGAGCTTCTCAAATGCCTCTTGGCAATCTTGGGACCACTCAAATGGGACATCTTTAGCTAAGAGGAGACACAATGGTCTAGAGATCAAGCTAAAGTCCTTTATAAATCTACGATAGAAGCCCGCGTGGCCCAAAAATGACCTAATATCTTTGAGGTTTCTTGGAGGGGGGAGGTTGGAAATGACATCTATTTTGGCTTTGTCGACTTGCAATCCCTCGTTAGACACAATGTGGCCTAGCACAATCCCTTGTGTCACCATGAAGTGGTACTTCTCCTAGTTAAAAACGAGATTCTTTTCTATACATCTCTTGATAACCTTTTCAAGATTCCCAAGGCATTCATCAAATGAATCTCCAAAGATTGTGATGTCATCCATGAAGACTTTCAAAAACTTCTCCACCATATCACTGAAGATATTAAGCATGCACCTTTAAAAGGTCGCCGATGCATTACAAAGTCCGAACGGCATCCTCCGATAGGCAAACGTGCCAAAGGGGCAAGTGAAGGTGATTTTCTCTTTGTCCTCGAGGTCTATTTCTATTTGATAGTACCCCGAGTAACCATCTAGGAAGCAGTAGTGCTTATGGCCCACTACTCTTTCTAGGACTTGATCAAGGAAGGTGAGGGGAAATGGTCCTTTCTAGTGACCAAAGTCAACATCCTATAATCAATACAAACACGCCACCCCATGGTGGCTCTAGTGGGTACCAACTTTCCACTCTCATTCTCAATGACGGTGATCCCCGACTTCTTAGGGACCACTTGGGTAGGGCTCACCCACTCACTATCAGAAATGGGATAGATTATCCCCACATCCAACAACTTGATGACATCGGTCATCACCACCACTTTCATATTAGGATTGAGTCTCCTTTGCATTTGACATGAAGGCTTGGCTTCATCCTCTAGATAAATCTTGTGGGTACAAATCTTCAGAGAAATGCCCCTCAAGTCCACTACACACCACCCAATAGCACTTTTGTGCTCCTTCAAAACCTTCATCAATTTCCCTTCTTGACAAAGGTCAAGCTGGGAAGATACTACTACCGGAAAACTCTCGTCCTCTCCCAAAAAGGCATACTTCAGCTCACTTGGCAAGGTTTTGAGCTCAAGTTTTGGTGTGACTATATTGGATGGAAGAGGGAAAGTATCCCTCGGAGGTAGTCTTTCAAAATTAGAGGTCCACATGGCTTCTCCTAAGATTTGTTCAACATCCAAATCTTCCTAAACCACAACTTCTCCCTCACTCATCTCTGTTTCCTTCCCAAACTCATGATCACACTCAACAAGGGTGTTATCAGTAGCTAAGCATTTTTCAACATGTTCGAGAATAGCTATATTATCATCACTAATATATACATGATTAAGAGAAGGAATGATGCAAGAATCATTAGCACTTATAATACCAGAAATATCAAAAAAATCCTGCACCAACGAGTCAACAAGAGAGATTTCATAAATATCATCACCATTTTCCTCGTCAGGATCCAGTTTCTTAAAGAGTGAGAAGATGTTCACATCCACAGTCATATTTCCAAAAGTTAAGCGCATGAGACCATTCCTACAATTAATTAATGCATTAACAGTAGCAAGGAATGGCATCCCTAAGATGATTGGAATTTATGATTGCTCATTGACAATAGGTTACGTGTCAAGCACGATAAAGTCCACCGGATAGTAGAAATTACCAACTTGGATGAGAACATCTTTTATAATGCCCCATGGCATCTTAACGGACCTATCGGCCATTTGTAAGGTGACACGGGTCTCCTTAAGTTCTCCTAAGCCTAGTTGGACATACACCGAATATAGGAGAAGATTCACACTAGCACCCAAATCAAGGTATGCTCTATCTATGTGGTGTTGCCTAATCACACATGCTATAGTAGGACAACCGGGATCCTTGTATTTAGGTGGAACCTCATTAAGGATAACGGAGCTCGTATGTGCGGCCATGTAGGCACTCTTTATTGCCTCTAAAAGGGGGATATTAATTTCAACTTTATTAAACAATTCTAAAAACTCATTATTCTAGGTGTTCTCGACCTTCTTTTTTAACCTTTGAGGGAATGGTGGGGCGGGGTTCAAAAATTCTTGGTTCATGAAGTCAGGGGCTTTAGAGAAGTCCCCATCTAAGTCGACCATATTCGAGATCAAAGTGTCCCCACTATCAAGTTCGGCCTCCTCCCCAATTGGATTGTTGCTAATTGGTGGTTCTTGGGGAGGCTTTTGGACCTTGTTATCCACGACCTTCCACTTCAAAGAGTGGTGATTCCTTTTAAGTGCTCAACGGGGCCATTGGGGTTTTGGACCTCACCATTTGTTTGTCCCTTGGGATTTTGGAATGGTTGTGCGGGAAGTTTTCCCTTGTCCACGACTTGTTGATTTTGAAGCAATTGGGCCAACTGAGCTTGTAACGCTTGCATTGATTGAGCATGTGATGATTGCATCGCTTGTATGAACTACTCAAGTTGGCTCATTCTTTGGGCCAAGCCCTGGTTAGGATCCTCAAAGTGTTTCTTGTGAGGGGGCACATAAGGGGGTGGTTGATGTTGTGCCCCTTGATTTTGGCCAAAAGAGGACCTTGAGGATGAGGTGTGGGTGTACCAAAATTTTGAGTAGCATAAGGTGGTGAGGGTGGTTGATGCGGGCAATACGGTTGTTAGGGAACATGGGGAGCTACAATCACCCCTTTGTTACTATGGTAGTTAAGTCCCGGTGCACTCCACCTCCCAGGAGGATTGTAAGCATCATTTTGGGAAGGAATATACGTAGGCCTGATGTTCATCCCAAGAGCAGAAGCTTACTCCAATGCTTATTTTTGGAGGATAGGAAGAGCAGGGCACTCGTTGGTTGAGTGCTCCAGGTCATAACAAAGGTAACAATGAGATGAATTGTTCAGGGCAATAAGAGGAGGAGGAGTGATGGAGATAGTGCTCTTTTATGATTCCAAGGCTTCCACTTTTCTGGTGAGTTCGGAAATGGGATCGGCCTCACATGACACCTGATAGAGATTATGATTCAATTGAGCTATAGTGGTCGGCAAAGTTTGGTCATGGGGGTTAGATGTACCCCAACTACGAGAAGTCTCATAAACATATTCGAGATGAGCTTCGGCTTGCTCAACCTCAAGAGTCAAGAAACTCCTAGCACACATGGTTTCTATTAAGTGTTTGGTATTGGGTTGTAACCCCCCATAGTAAATGGAAATTTGACGGAACTTGTCAAAACCATGGTGTGGACATTTCCTAAGGAGATCCTTGAATCTCAACCAACACTCAGCAAAGGTTTCATGTTCTCCTTGGGAGAAATTTTGAATTTGTTTGACCAATTCTTGCATTTTGTGCATGGGGAAAACTCCTTATAGAATTATTTTTGGAGTTCCGGCCATGAGCCAATGGAATTTGGAGGTAAGGTCACTAACCAATCTTTAGCCCTATCCTTGAGGGAGAACGTGAACAATTTAAGCCTTATGAGCTTGGGTGTACATCTTTGTTGTTCAAACATCCCACATATATCTTTATACTCCCTAATATGCTTGTAGGGATCCTCATTCTCTCGCCCATGAAAATTGGGTAAGAGATTGATCATTCCTGGCTTGAATCAAAACACTCCCGCATTGTACAGGAATGTTATGCAAGATGGGGAAGACACAGTCTCGGGTTGAAGGTAATCCCCGATCGTTCTCCTGAAGGTTTGATCCATTGGCGGAGGCGGAGGCGGAGGAGGATAATGATGTTGAAAAGGAGGTGGTGCATGCGGCGGGTACATGGGTGGAGGTGCGGGGTTATGTTGACCCCATTGCTCCCGACGGAATCGATCCATGGGAGTTCGCCTTCTGTGGCAAACGTAGCATGATCCAAAAATGCGTCAACTACCGGCTCTCGGTAGCTAGTACTGTGCGAATTTTGGGTGAATGATGGTGATGGGGTGGTCGGAGGCCGCCAAAATGACCCACTATTACTACTACTAGAACTAGCATTAGTATTAACCGCAAAGGGGTTAGTCATACCTGCATTGTTCGGATTTGACATTGTAAGAGGTTTTCGATTCTCACTTAAAGGCTACTCCTTCAAAGGCAATCAACAAGAAAGCAACCAAGATTAAAAGTAAAAGCACAATAATTAGAAACTAAACGACCGAAGGTTATTGCCAATTTCAATCCCCGGCAACGGCGCCATTTTGATGATGTCAAAATCAAGTTCTTAGTTAATCCTATCAAAACGTAGTACAATGGAAATAGGGTGTCGAGTCCACAGGGATTGGAATGCAACAACGCGTGGTGGGTGCTTAAAGACCAATTATCATGCGAGAAGAAATTAACAAACTAAGAAATAAAGTTGAGTCTTTTCGACTTTGGATTGATTCAATTTGTATTAACTTATACTACAATGACTATTTCAGAAAATGGGAAGTAAAATTGAATAAAGCTAAGGCCTAAGTTTAATTAAAAATTGGGAATTTTTCAAATGGAGAAATTGAGGTTGGGGATCATTCCCCCACCTTGGACCAATCAACACATAGATTTTGTACTTGTAGCACATTCTAGAGTAGCAAATCCCATTGCAACAAACTATCAAACATGTGGTAGTCAACCACTATGCTTGATAGAAGTTCCAATGCAATACATGAGTATAGGTTTGAAAACTAGAGATTTAACAACCTTCAATGCTTGGCATTGTAAGTGAAGTCTTAAGAAGTCAAACCTTGCACCCATGAACTCCATATATGCTACAAAATATGAGAATCCTACATTAAAACATACATGGGTCCAATGGTGGGTTTATGATCCACAACCTACATGATTTAGCTACTCATAACTACCATAACATTAACATTAACGAAAGGGGAAGAGAAAGTATACCAACTAGAGTAACCCATAATGAATGCCATAAAAATCCCAAGATGTTCTTCAACAAAAAGCTTCCAAGTATTCAATACAAACCCACTCTTCTCTCTCTAACACTAAATGAAAGTAGATGATAGGTAGTTGAGGAGCAATGGTGGAGAGAGATGAAGGGATTAGAGAGAGGAAGAGTTTATAACCTAGGAATACAAGAAAAATAAAAGCTAACCCTAAATAAAACGTGTCTCTAACTATATATACTCCATACACAAAATGGCAAAGTTGTAATAAAAAGAGGGAAAGTTTAACATAAGCAGATCGATCCCTTTACAAAAGGCGGATCGATTCGCCTTTCATCTGAGCAATTACTAGCTTCTCAAGAAGACGCCTTTTAGCCGGATCGATCCATCTCAGGATCATTGTCGCAGAATGTCACAGGAAGATCGCGGATCGATCCCCTCAATATGGCCGATCGATCCACTCTTTTCGAATTTGAAAGTAACTTTAAACAAAACACGCGGATCGATCCCCTCGAAAGGGCAGATCAATCCGCCGTTTTGAAATCTCTTCTTTGCCCATCTATTACTCCGTGGATGCGGATTTCACTTCACCCCAGCTTGCCAAACCTACAAGAAAGAGATCTTTATTAGCTCAAAGAGAGTAACAACAAGAACAATCAAAAGCACAATTTATCCATTACCTCTCCGGTTAAGTAATAATTCGTGTCGAATAGGGATAAAATCATGATGTTAAGAATGTAATATCAGACACGAATCAATAACCTCTATTACAACCTCTAGTTAGAGCAAGTACAACCTTCCCAATACCCAATACACAATCCTTATAGCAATTATACAAACATGGCCCACATTACCAGCAATAACCCTCAAGTACAAGAAGAAAATAAATACAACTCTGACAAGAAGCGGCACAACAATAATCTTCACACAGACACAGCTTGTGGACCGTCGCGAATGGAGGAGGAGGTCCTGACGCTCTCCCTCGATAGTGTCCCGGGACGGATCCCAAGGAGCACACTTCAGGAAAAACTAGGACTTCCTCACGCGATCCTAGAGACAAAGAGTCGCCACCTAATTTTTATCGGGAATTAGGAAACCCAAGTTTGACTCGCCCAAAATTGAATAAGGTTACTCGCCCTTCATTACCAGAAACAAGGTTCGGGGGTCTTGGTACGAGAGGGGAAGGAGCCCAAGCAGGACTAAAGCACCCTCTCCTCGCCCTACCGAATGGTAGGCCTTGATTCAAATATCCTTGTTATTAATTCATAATAGATGTTGTTTCCTCAAACATACTAGATAGATATATACATGGCAAAAAGAAACATCTAATGAAAATCATTTCAAGAGACTAAATCAAGTAGAAAGCGGATGCTCATGCAATACAAGGGAGAAGTATACTCACAGTGGCTAGTCCCGCCCGGGACCGATGCAAATAAAGTAAACATGTCATGATATGTAAAGGGAACGAGAAGACTTACATTGGTTGACTCAAGCGGAGTCGCGAAAGCAAAAAGAATGTAAACGTGCAATGCAATCATGCAACAATCCTAGATAAGATGTCTCTAACAAATAATCATATAAACGGAGACTTATCCTAAAGGAAATGTGTCGTTGAAATCAAAGTTGTAAACCTAGAAAAATTCTAAGAGAAAGGATAGAGATAGTACATGATACATGGGCACTAAGCCACATGTAGACGAGGCAAACCACAAATCGAAGTCCGGGTCCGAGGCACTTAATTCTCTGCACTAAGACACCAAAGAATACCCAAAGCATTGCAAAAATACAAGCAAACAAATGATATGCATGATAAACAAAGAAAACATGTCATCAATCAAATTTCCAGATTCAGCAACCTCTAATGAATCCTATCAAAAGTGGTCTTAAACATGAGCTGGATAAAAACCCTTTTACAGAAAGTTAGATACATGTCTTAGGGAACTTCTCCAAAAAGTGGGACCTCAATATCAATTTTATTGTTTGAGAAATAAATGTTTTGGGAACAGTGGATCAGGACTGTCCACTGTTCTTGTAAAAATCATAATTAAATCTACAAAAATCATATGAAGCTCTATTTGGTGTCAAAAGAAAGCTATTTCATTGTAGTATATGATAAAAATAAACCCATGGACATTCTGTAATCACAAGGTTTCTGAAAAAGTGTTTTAAACAGACTCTGTTATTCTGGAAATTTGGTATCATTTGACAAATGAATGCAAAACATAATAGAAGTATAATAGAAGTTCATGAATCATGTTAACCAAGTTGATTTAAGCTTTTGATCTCTCATCCATTTATCCTAGGTGATTTCTAAACCAAGTTTTATTCATCAATTGTTGTTGAGTGATCAAGGTGTGACCATTTTGTATACATAATCATATTTGTAATTAAACTTAGAAAATTCCAGAATAGTTGTATCAACTTTAAACGCTTAGAAAACGATCCTAACTCGATCGTATGCTCACGATTTTACATCGGCATATAGATATATGAGTTAGGAATCATCCCCAAAAAGCGGAACGTCGATAACTATTATAGATTTTCTGAAATTCAAGCACAAAGAGACGATGTTCAAATCTGTCAACCGATTTCTCAACAATTTCTAAAAATAGTATATGAATCCTAAAAGCTCTCAAAACGGACCGGATGAAAGCTAATTCATCAAAGTTTACCCAGAAAATTTGAAATCCATCAAACTATGGGTTTTGATGGACCAAATCTAATGGACAAAACCAATCTGCTTTGCTGAATTTTTATCTAGTTCATTTTAAAGTGTGAGGAAAACATTTTAGTGATAGTTGAAGCTTATTAGAGAGATCAAACTCATAGATCAACTTAATTATCATGATTCCCAATCAATTTAGCCCTCAAGTTCTATGAAGAACTTTTAGATCAAGGATCAAAGGGACTTATAAATATCATGTTGGAGATGAAATTCAATAGGAATTCTAGGTAATAGGAATAATCAAGAGATAGGTATGAACATAGAAATCATCCTTCTCATAGATCATATTTCCAAACCATCATGGAATTCAAAATAGATATATGTATATATATATATAATCATGTATGCATGAATCTAAACTAAAATTGAAGAATGAAACCAAAATTGAAAATCAAAGTGAAAAACAATCTCTAATTGTAAATTATCAATAAAAATCAAAGAGATTTGGATCTAACTATGTGAGTGTGTGAAGAACATGAGAGGAAGAAGATGAGTGTTCTAATAAGTAGAAATAGAACTAGTTAGATCCAAATCTTATAGATCTATATATACAAAGTAGGAATTAGAGATGAACTATAGTGTTTACCTCTTGGAGGATTCTCAATTACAAGACCAAAATTGATTTGAAGATCTTCTTCTTCAAGTGTTATTCAAGTGTTCTTCAAGCACTCATCCATGGAAGTTGAGGGAGGCAATTGATGTTCAAATTGTGGTCTAATTAGCCTAAGTTAATCTAAATTCAATTCATAATTTTCTCTCTCTAGAATTCACCTAAATTGAAAGTATATTCAAAGTATACTTATCTCTCTTGTATGTGCTTCTATGTGTGTTTGTATCTCCAAGTATATTCAAGTGTATCTCTTCCAAGTGTCTAGTGTGTTAAGATGTGATCTCATATGAGATGTATGAGATCTTATATAGAGTTTTGAAGACTTAGCTCTTAAGTTTCAGGGTTAAAACAGGATTTTTAGAGCTTAAAAGAGGGTTAAAATGGCCATTTCGGAGCCTAAATGCAATTTCCAGGCAATTTCCTCGCAGTGGGAAGCTTCTAGAAGGGTCTGGAACTCAAAAAGCTCCGTGGAGGACACAAATGGAAGTGGCGGTTATGGTGGGACCCGCCACCCCCATACCCAAAACCGCCACTTACTATTCTTGCTCCTCTGGTTACCCACAAACCCTGTTTCAAAAATCACGTGCACTGCTTTTCCAGATTTCTGTAAAAATGCTTTTTGGTGTCCGAAATCGTCCGTTTACGTACCGTTGGAAAGCTGTCAGGTTGAATTTCAGTATAAAAATATTTCCAGAGGTTTTATAATGAGAATTGAAGTCCAATTGAAGTCCGGAAGTCCTCCGGAACTTTCGTCGTCTTTTTGAAATCAAATGACGTCTTTTCCAAAATTGCTTTCAAATGTGCGTCGATTTCGAACTTTTCTTTAAAATTGAATCTCTGGATACCTAGAATACTGCGTTTAGAACACTTAATGTTCATATAACCCTGAGAGAATATGAATTCTGAGAGATGATTTTGACAAAACCGGGATTTATCCATGGAAAAGGGCTTTTCTGAGCTTGAAGTCACTTTCCGAAGTCCGATCTTCTGATTGTGTGGAATCCAGTACCTTCCACGGGGTACTTTTCATCATCGAATCCTCCAAGACGTTGTCCACCCTAAATCCTATCAGTGTGGTCAAAATTGGGTGTCTACAGTTTGCCCCTCTTTGGCAGAACTTGTTGTGAACAACGTGAACTGCAAGTGAGTGCCAAAGCCTTGAAGGCACCCAAATAACCATACTGAGAGGTTTTAGGAAAAACAAAAATCCGCAAAATCAAGAAATTCAAAATCTGAAAAAAAATCAAGAAATTACAAATGCAAGAATGCAATGCAATGCTGGGTAGAGGCGGCTAAGTTGAAGCTGATGCTGGTCGTGCTCCGCTGGAGCTGCCTACGTATCCTTTCCAGGAATCAGACCAGGGCGTAGTTCAAGCGCGCGGGAAAACGGAAAACAAACAACAACAATGCGGATGAAATGCTCCTATCCTAGGATGCTGGTGCAATATGAAAACATGAAATGTGAAAGTGCTGGAGGAATCATCCTCAAGGGTTCCCTAGATGCAAAATCTAATGCAAAGGATGCAACGACTCTCTTTCACAGTCGAATATGCTAAAGGTATCTTGGATGATTCTCGAGGTTTTTGTCAAAGTTATTCTTCTGATCTTAAGGCTCGTAGGCGTCATCTGTATCCTGGACGACTCTTGAAATAGCGAAGTATCTTGGATGAATTCTGAGTCATGTCAAACAACTGGACGATTGCTGGTGTAGAGTCCTTCTGCTGGGGACGATTACTGATGTAGAGTCCTTCTGCTGGGGACGATTGTTGATGTAGAGTCCTTCTGCTGGGGACGATTGCTGAAATAGGTCCTTCTTCTGTGGACGATTGCTGATGTAGAGTCCTTCTGCTGGGGACGATTGCTGATGTAGAGTCCTTTTGCTGGGGACGATTGCTGGTGTAGAGTCCTTCTGCTGGGGACGATTGCTGATGTAGAGTCCTTCTGCTGGGGACGATTGCTGAAACAGGTCCTTCTTCTGTGGACGATTGCTGATGTAGAGTCCTTTTGCTGGGGACGATTGCTGATGTAGAGTCCTTCTGCTGGGGACGATTGCTGATGTAGAGTCCTTTTGCTGGGGACGATTGCTGATGTAGAGTCCTTTTGCTGGGGACAAATCTTCTGAAACAGGTCTCTCTGCCGGAGACAAATCTTCTGCTCTTCTGAAACAGGTCTTTCTTCTAGACAAATCTTCTGTAACAGGTCTGGAAACAAGTCTTCTGAAACAGGTCTCTCTGCCGGAGACAAATCTTCTGCTCTTCTGAAACAGGTCTTTCTTCTAGACAAATCTTCTGTAACAGGTCTGGAAACAAGTCTTCTGAAACAGGTCTCTCTGCCGGAGACAAATCTTCTGCTCTTCTGAAACAGGTCTTTCTTCTAGACAAATCTTCTGTAACAGGTCTGGAAACAAGTCTTCTGAAACAGGTCTCTCTGCCGGAGACAAATCTTCTGTTCTTCTGAAACAGGCCCTTTTTCCGAGGACAAATCTTCTGTGGCAGGTCTAGAAACAAATCTTCTGAAACAGGTCTCTCTGCCGGAGACAAATCCTCTGTTCTTCTGAAACAGGCCCTTCTTCTGAGGACAAATCTTCTGTTCTGATGCACGGATTCTGAGAGATACACAAATTCTGAGAGATGACCCTTCTTCTGAGAGCAACCCACGGATACACGATTCTGATTTTGAGAGAAACCCTACATTCTGGAGGCAACCCTGATATGCGATGCTGAGAAATACATGATTCTGAGAGAAACCCTACATTCTGGAGGCAACCCTGGATACACGATTCTGATTCTGAGAGAAACCCTACATTCTGGAGGCAACCCACGATTCTGAGAGAAACCCCACATTCTGAGAGCAACCCACGGATACACGATTCTTGGCATAAACCTTGTATTCTGGAGGCGACCCACGATTCTGATTCTGAGATAAACCCTACATTCTGGAGGCAACCCACGATTCTGAGAGAAACCCTACATTCTGGAGGCAACCCTGGATACATGATGCTTGGCATAAACCTTGTATTCTGGAGGCGATTTTGATGCTCAAATTCTGAGAGATACCCTTTATCTGGAGGCAACCCTGGATACATGATGCTTGGCATAAACCTTGTATTCTGGAGGCGATTTTGATGCTCAAATTCTGAGAGATACCCTTTATCTGGAGGCAACCCGTGGATACATGATGCTTGCGAGAAACTTAATTCTGAAAGTTCTCTACTGGGGAGATCCTATGATTCTGAGAGATGCACGAATTCTGTTATACCTTGACAATATCTGGAAATTCTCTGCTTGAGGAGATATCTGAGGTTTCTGGGACGCGAGCACATATTCTGGAGGCCCTGCTGATTCTTTCTGAGACTCATATTGGTGCTTCGACCAACGCAATCATTCTTGCAACACGTCAGGCTTACTCTAACCCTTTCTGAACATCTCGCATTCTGACCCATCTTCTGAAAGTCCTTTCTGGATGTAATTCTCAAGCGACAGTAGACTCAAATGTCCATTTTCTAAGACAACTCATAATCAATCCCAAAACGACGGGAGTTTGCCGTTTCTCGGCCACTTTCAGGCTGCGGTGCCTTTGATTCTTCTCATCTGGGGGACTTTTTTTCAATTCTTGAATGGATTTTTACCAAGATTCAAATCTCCAGAGGTCCTCTAGACCAATTCCAACAAGTTTTAAGCACTCTCAAGGCTTATATATCAAAAATGGACCAATCCGGGATCAAATCAAGAGTTCCGGGGGTCAAAACGTGAATATAGAGCAAAATGGGGAAATGGCAGGAAGTGAATAGTAAATGGCGGTTCCCCACACCCCCTTGGGAACCGCCAGCCGCAACTTTGGGGTTTTAAACCCATTTTCTTCTTTGTTCTTCATTCATTTCTTCTTCAATGCATCACCTCTTCCTTCTAAGGTGCTCAAATCTTGCAATTTCTTGATGTTTTGAGTGATTTCTTGCATTAAAACCTCCAAAAACTTTGTTGATTTCATCAACTCCTCCCTATTCTAGGGGATTCAAGTACCAAGGTTTTTACTATTCATCATCTTCAACCTCTTATCTTCAAGCTTCAAGCATCAACAACCATGAGTTCCCATGGACAAGGTGAAAGTTCTAGAACACGTAGAAGCCAATTTCAAGCTAGTGGAGCTTCATCAACTCAAACCATGGAGTATGCAACCATGAAAAATCCACTAAATCATATCTCTAGGAGGGCCTTTCGTCAAGAGGTAACCCATTCTTTAATTACTCCTTTGTTTCACACCTTCATACGTGTCTCTTTATTCTTGCGATTCCTTAGAAATCATCCTTTTTCTTTTTAGAATGTGGTTGGTCATCTTAGAGGTCATGGTAGCCATGGAAAATGCCTTGAATGGTTTAATGAATTGTCGGAGTCGCGTCCCCAAGTAGTAGCCAATATCAAGCAAGCGGGCTTTGGGTCGTTTGTAACCTTATTGGAGAGATCGACTAATGATTTGGCCATGATTCAAGCTCTTGCTGAAAGGTGGTGGGATTCCACAAATACTTTTCACATGCCTTTTGGGGAGATAACCATGACCCCTCTTGATTTTGCAATGATAACCGGTATCTCATTTGGCGGGCATCGTCTTGCCTTTGCAAAGAACATCCATAGACATCCTACTATCATTGAGCGTCTCCTAGGTATCATCCCATCCCAGAGAGATCTTCACGGATCGAGCGTAGGCATCACATGGTTCATCAACAACTTCAGGCCTTCTGAAAGAGCGGCTCAATTTACCGATATGCAGCTTACCCGTGCTTTCATCTTGTATTTGCTTGGTTGCTCTCTTCTTTCTACTCGAGCTGAGCGGATTACATTGAATATGCTTGATAGTCTTCGAAATCTTGAGGAGATTGCAGATTTTGATTGGGGCTCTGCTGGTTTAGCCATTCTGTATAGTCATATGGGGGAGCATTCTCGAGGCAAATCCCCTGGATTCGGCGGATTCTGGAGAGCTTGGGAGGTACTGAAAATATTTTCATTTCCAGTTTTTATCATTTGATGTTCTGCTGTTTTGACCACTGCTTTATTTTCTCTTGTAGGTGTGGGCCTTTGAGTATTTCTCCATGACGGCTCCATCATTCCGGGAGGAAGAGATTCACATTTTTCCACGGGCTCTGAAGTGGCGTCGCCAAGCCGTAGGTACCAAGAATGATGCTCATAATGTTATTTCTTGCCGGGATTTTCTTACCCGTCTCAGATTCACCCAAGTTAACTGGCATCCTTGGGTGACAAATGGAGATGTGACTGAGATTGGCTTAGCTAGACAGATGACTGGAGAGAGGATTCTTCTTGAGGGTCCCTCTGTTCTTGAGTGGTATCTTGGAGAGAGAGTAGCTCCTCAGACTGATTTGGAGGATCGTCTCTTAGTGCCACAGGATCCGCCTTCTTGTATGAGGTCGGCGCAGAATTTGGAAGATGAAGATCTTATTAATGCTTTGAACGGAATTCCTTCAGCCTCTTTTACTCTGTTTGAGGAGAACTATGACGTCTTCAGGGTTACTCATCTGATGCCTAATTTCCCGCTCTCGGATGACCCGCAGGTATTTCACGACTTCTTCATTTCTGATCGAATGCTTGCTTTATCTTATTTCTCATCATCATTTGCAGGGGAGTTCTTTTGTGGATGGCCCTGGTCGACCTCTACCTCTCATTCCTCCTTGTGATTGGCGAGCCTCGACCATGCTGCGCGGAGTTATATCTTCTGTAGAGATCCCCCGTGATCTTGTAGAGCCTCAGCTAGTTTCAGAACAACATGAGTCCGTTCCCCGAGCCGTTTTCAATGAAGAGCGAGCTTATGCACAGAATCTGAGGGCTTGGAGCCTTGCTCGTGAGGGACATGTAAGTAATTTCTGAACTCATTACCTCTGATTCTTCTGATCTTTCTGACCATATCTTTCTTCTCTTTGCAGTGGGATGGCATGTGCCAGACTTACATAGACCGTGATGCGGCCCTGGTAAATTTCTTGACCTTTTCTTCTTATCTCATTGCTTTTTCAAACCCCTATACTGATTCTTTTCTTCCACAGGTGGCTCAAGTTAGGCAGCTTCAATCACAGTTGGAGCGGATGAATGCAGGCCCTTCTGGTGGGTCTAGGCGAAGGCGCCAAATTGAAGATGATGATAGCTCTACGGCCTCAGATATGCCTGCTCGGTACCCACGGGCTACTCGTCGTCGCTGATGATGATCATATGCACCCATGACTATCTTTCTGTTTTTCTTGCTTTCTGTGCTGAGACTGATGTTGATGTATTCTGTCTTGATGGGCTTGTACTCTTGACTTTGCTTGATGCTGCTTTATGCTATCCTTCTGTTTCGCTTTGCATCCCTTATCACGAGACTGATTTGATTGACACTTTGCACACTGACACACAGGACTCGATTTTACAGGGAAAGGAAATTTCTGACGATTCCTCTTTCTCGACAATGTCTTTTGACTTGGATATTTGAATTTTCTAAGGATTTGCATGTTTTGAAAATGAGATTTTATCTTGTAGCAGGATATTGTGTTGGCTTTGCATGTAATCTTGAAGCTTTTGAAAATTTTCCACATAATGTTTCAGTCTTGACATTAGATTCACATCTTTAGATTGCTAAAAAACTTTTCAACTTAATATCAAGAATTACCAGATTTTTCACTTAGGTGCTTTAATTCTGATAGCCAAGTGATCCAGAGAGGACAGGTAGCGAGGTATGGGCAAACGACAGTTTGCCCCTAGTTGATAGAGATAAATGGAAGTTTGGGCAAACGCAGTTTGCCCCTAGTGTGGCAGTGATATCTTGAGGCTTTGGGCAAACTTGAAAGTTTGCCCCTAGTTTGCAAGGTTCAGGGATCGAGAGCCAGGAAAGCTCGCCTACTTATCCCCAAGTGGGAATCAGATCCAAAGTAGTTCGGCTAAGTCTTGAAAGAAGGTATTTGAGATGTGGCTGAGTGTTTCAGGAGCAGTGACCGAACCGAGCAGGTTGCCTACATATCCCCAAGTGGGAATCAGGTCAAGTGTAGTTCCTCGAATGCTGGAGGTTTTGAAAGAACAGGTTTTGAAAGAAAAGGCTTTTAAGCATAGTATCTCTTGAGACGGTCAATGTTGATTGGCTGATTGAACTCAACTCCATCTAGATCCATCAGGTATGCCGCTCCTCCAGAGAGAAGCTTCTTGATGACGTATGGGCCAACCCAATTTGGCTTGAATTTCCCTCTAGGATCGAAAACGGGTGCTTTTAAGGCTTTAAGCACAAGGTCGCCTTCCTCAAGTTTTCTTGGACGGACCTTCTTGTTGAATGCTCGAGCTATTCTTCTCTGATACACATGCACATGATCAATTGCGGCCAACCTTTTCTCATCAAGTAACATTAGCTCCTCATATCTATCTCTTAGCCAATCAAATTCTGGAATCTCGGATTCTGCCACAACTCTCAAAGATGGTAGTTCTATTTCAACTGGGAGTACTGCTTCCATTCCGTAAGCCAATGAATAAGGAGTGGCTCCTGTAGATGTTCGGATAGATGTTCTGTATCCCCACAGTGCATACGGTAACTTCTCATGCCAATCTCGGTATGTATCAGTCATCTTTCTTAGGATCGTCTTCAAATTCTTATTAGCTGCTTCAACTGCCCCATTTGTTTGTGGCCTATACGGCGCTGACATGTGGTGCATGATCTTGTATTCTTCTAGTAGATCCAAAACCTCTTTCTGGAAGTGACTGCCATGATCGGATATCAACTCATGAGGGACCCCGTATCGGCAGATTATATTTCTTCTGATAAATCTGGCCACATCTTTAGCCTTCAATGTCGCATAAGACTCTGCTTCCACCCATTTTGTGAAATAATCAATTGCTACCAGGATGTATTGATGCCCATTAGACGCCTTCGGGGTTACTTCTCCAATAACATCTATTCCCCAAACTGAGAATGGCCAAGGGGTAGTCATGTTGTATAGCAGTGACGGCGGCACATGCTTCATATTGGCATGGATCTGACATTTGTGACATTTTCTGACATATTCATAGCAGTCCTTGTCCATAGTAGTCCAATAATATCCTTGTCGGATGATCTTCTTAGCTAACATGTGTCCACTTATATGAGGACCACACACCCCTTCGTGAATTTGCTCCATCATCTTTCTCGCACTGTTTCCATATAGACATGTCAAGTTGAATCCATTGTAAGATCTCTTCAATAGACTTCCACCACAAATCATGAACTGAGCCGAGAATCTTCTTATGGCTCTCTTGTCTTTCTCGGAGGCGCTTTCCGGATATTCCCCATTTTCAATGAAGTTCCACACGTCGGTGTACCACGGAAGTTCTTCTGCTTCTTCTATTTCCCCAATCATCTCATAAGATGGCTTTTCCCTTTGTTCAATCATCAAAGGAGTTAGCTTTATCCCCACAGGAATCTCAATCATTGACGCTAAAGTAGCCAAAGAGTCTGCTAGCTGATTTTCTTCTCGAGGCAGGTAGAAGAATGTGATATGCAAGAAACGAGTTCGTAAAGAATCAAGATACTCATGATAGGGTTTTAACTTCTCTTCCTTGACTTTCCAATCTCCTCGAACTTGGGATATGATCAAATTGGAATCCCCGAATACATCAAGTTTCCTTACCTCCAAAGTCAATGCGGCTTCTAGCCCCAAGATACAAGCTTCATACTCAGCAGTGTTGTTGGTGGAAGTGTACTTCAGCTTAATAGAGAACGGGGTATGTGCTCCTTCAGGGGATACAAGGATGATCCCCACTCCATATCCTTTCTGGTTTGCAGCTCCATCAAAATACATTTTCCACACATCTTCTTTTAATTCCATCAATCCTTCGTCAGGGAACATGAACTCTCCTTCGTTTTCCAGATTTATCGGATGTTCTGCTAAATGTTCTGCGACAGCCCTTCCTTTAACAGATTTACTCGTAGCATGTATCAAGTCAAACTCAGATAGCATCAATGTCCATCGGGAGATTCTTCCGGTCAATGCTGGTTTTTCAAATAGGTACTTCAAAGGATCCATTCGGGAGATTAAAACAACAGGGAAGGCCAACATATAATGCCTCAGACGACGAGTGGCCCAAACCAAAGCCCAACATGTCTTTTCTAACGGAGAATACTTCAATTCGTATCCAGTCATCCTTTTACTTAAGTAGTAAATGGCTTTCTCTGTACGCCCTTCATCTCCTTCTTGGGCTAACATGCATCCCATAGCATTCTCTGACACGGATAAGTACAACAGCAAAGGCTTCCCTGATTTCGGGGGTGAAAGAACCGGTGGGTTTGATAAATAAGCCTTGATCTTGTCAAAAGCTTCTTGACATTGATTGTCCCATTCGAATTTCTTCCCTTTTCTCAACAAGCTGAAAAGCGGATCGCAAGTAGCAGTGAGCTTAGATATGAAGCGGCTGATGAATTGGATTCTTCCCAGAAATCCTCTTACTTCCTTTTCATTTGTCGGAGGCGGCATATCCATAATAGCCTTGATCTTTGTGGGGTCAACCTCAATTCCTCTCTGTGTGATGAGAAATCCCAGCAGCTTTCCGGTGGTAACTCCAAAAGTACACTTCTGTGGATTCAATCTCATTCTGTATTTCCTTAATCTTTCAAAGAACTTGGCGAGTGCTGTTAAATGCCCACTTCTTTCTTTGGACTTAACAATCATATCATCCACATAAACTTCTACCTCTTTATGGATCATGTCATGTAACACAGTAGTAGCAGCTCTCTGATAGGTCGCTCCGGCATTCTTTAACCCAAATGGCATTACTCGGTAGCAATACGTCCCCCAGTGAGTTGTGAATGTAGTCTTTTCTCTGTCTTCGGGTGCCATTAAAATCTGATTGTACCCTGAGAAACCATCCATGAATGATAACAACTCATGCCCCGCGGTGCTATCTACCAGAACATCTATGTGTGGAAGCGGAAAATCATCCTTAGGACTAGCCTTGTTTAGATCTCTGAAGTCAACACATACACGGATCCTTCCATCCTTCTTTGGCACAGGAACTATATTGGCTATCCATTCCGGATATTGGGTTACCATCAGGAATCCAGCTTTCAATTGTTTCTCAACTTCTTCTTTGATCTTCAAAGTCCATTCGGGTCTCATGCGTCTCAACTTTTGCTTAACTGGTTTTGAATTCGGAAAGAGAGGGATGTGGTGTTGGACAATCTCTGGATCGATGCCTGGCATATCTTGGTAGGACCAAGCGAAAACATCTTTAAATTCTTTTAATAAGTTGATTAGTTCATTGCTTTCTTGTGAAGTGAGCGTGGTGCCAATATGAACATTTTGTGGATTATCTTCATTATCCAAGTTTATTAGCAAAGTTTCTTCAATAATCTTGCATGCAGATTCATTTTCATTTTCAATTAATCTTTGCAAATCCTCAGAAATTTCAAAATCAAGATCATCAGACACAGAAGAGTAAGCAAAATCCTCGTTCATTTCATTAACATTTTTGGGTACATCAAAAGCAAAAGCAGACTCAACATTATGGCTCATATTGGCCTTTACAGACTTCCGGGGAAATGGGGGAGGGGATTTGTTGACTTCCGATTCTATCACCCAATTGTTCAGAGCTCCCTCTATTGGCTTGATTTCTTTCACATTTCCCAGTGCTTCTTCGGCATCCATCAGCATGTTCAGCTCTTCATCCATTAGCATGTTCAAATCATCACTTGTCATCAGCTCAGCCCAGTCCTTCCTTTCTTTCTTGATAGGCGGAGTATACAAGAACGGATCCTCATAGTCGGAGAACTCATGTTTGAAGAAAATCTCAAATCCAGGCTTAATGTTCTTGGTAGCCGGATCATACCATGGTTCAGGGAACCCACAGAAGGGAAAGTCATCGCCTTCTTTCACGAAGTATCCATTCAGGATTCTTGGCCCAGAAACAACCATCGGCCCTTTTCCTTTTGTCATCTTCTTTTTATCTTCTTCAGTCAATTGATACCCAAGCCCAGATTTATCTTTCTGTTCGTGGAAGTTCGGTGGTTCAGTTATTCCTTGTTGACGACGACCTAGTCCCATTCCAGGAAAATAGTTCATCTTCCGCACCATATGAGCCACTTTAGGATTGGCATACTGGTCAAAGTACAATGGCATGACTTCAGGGATCCAATTCTGTCCCACTTCTTCTTGTAGATCTTTGGCAACCGGGTTTCCCTTCTCGAACATCTTTCTATATTCGCGTCCGGTGATGAACGGCTTCTTTTTCTTGATCGGAGTGATTTCTTCGCCCCAGACAGATGCATCAGGAAGTTTCTTCTCATAGCTGAGTCGATCCCAAACGGATTTCTTTTTCTTAGCTCCTTCATTTATCATTCCCACAAAGTTGAATCCTCCTAATTCATTTTCTTCTTCCGGTGTTTGGACTTCTAGCACAGGACCATGGCTTGTCCCTTCTTCTTTGATCTAGCTATCCCCAAAGATTGTTACCACATCCTCTTTCCAGATGAACTTGACTTTCTGGTGGAGAGTGGAGGCGACTGCATCATTCACATGTAACCACGGACGTCCCAATAGCAGATTAAAGCTAGCCGGAATATCAATCACTTGGAAATCAGCTTCTTTGTTTAATGGCCCGACTTCAATTTTCAACTTAATCATTCCCACAATGGCCCTTTTGGTGTTATCATAGGCCCTCACAGTTTGTGTTGATGGCAAGAGTTCTGAAATAGACAACCCCATTCTGAGAGCTGTTTGGAGAGGACATACATTCAAGGCTGACCCATTATCTACCAAGCAGACCGGTACTCTATTCCCCAGGCAATGTACAGTGATGTAGAGAGCTCTGTTGTGGTGTGCCCCTTCCGGCGGTAAATCTTCATCTGTGAATGTGATTACAGGCTTACAAGGCTTTGAAGAGATCATGTTTACTAGATCTTCGGGAGTAGTATTGACAGAAACATCCAAACGATTGAGAGTATCGAGCATGGCCTGCCTGTGTTTGTGAGAGGTCATAAGTAATCCCCATACTGAGATCCAAGCTTGTGTTTTCTTCAATTGCTTTAAGATTTCATCTTCTTCTTCGCTCACGGCTCCTTTACCAGCCTCTTTTGTTTTGACGACTTCTTTCTCATTACGATTTTCTAACTCATGAGGCTTGAAATGACGTCCGGAACGGGTCAAGTGGTTTGCTTCATTGGTGATCCAGATAGACTCAAGTTCTTTGGCTAACTCTTCGGTGCCAACAGTGATTTTCCAAACAGAATCATCGGGGATTATGGTATTATTAACGGAATCATCCTCATCATCATACCACCAATCTTCTTCTTCTTCCATCATTGCAATAAGATCGTCATCTTTGATTTCAAGGTTCTCGACAGGCTTTAGCAATTCTTCTATCGGCTCAGTGCTTTGTTTCTCGGTGACTGCTTCTATGGGCTTTTCTTCCTCATACCAGATCGAGTCGTCGGTGATGGCATTGGGATCCCACCATTCAATCGTAAGATTTCCGTTGGCTATTTCTTCTTCAAAAGCCAGTGCTTCTTCGACCCATTCTTCCTCTTCCATATTCCTCAAGATGCAAATTGCAGCGTCTTCCGGAAGTTGAACATCCATAGCTGGTTGATTCGAGGATGTGATGTAGATCTTTGGGTTATAAATCTGAGATCCTTCTTCTACAAAGTTAACATTTGGCATGTTCCCTTTATGATTAGGGAGAGGATTCTTCTGAACATTTGGCTGAGAGGGAGGAGGGGAGATGACCCCTTTTTCAATCAAGTCTTCAATTTCATGGCGAAGTCTCCAGCATCTATCTGTGCTATGTCCACGGCCTTGATGAAAGTCACAAAAGAACTCTGTTTTGAAACCCGGTGGAAGTGGATTTGGCTCTGGTTTAGGTTCCAATTTCTGCAAGTACCCTTTTTCTATCATTCTTTCAAGTGCGGTGCTTAGTGGCATCCCCAAGTCGGAAAATTCTCTTTTCTCTCTCGACTGTTTCTGATTTTGACTTCCTCTTGCATTAGCCATACTTCGACGCTCTTTCTGAAAAGGCTGAGGAGATAGTGTGTTGACGTCAGCAGACTGATGATAGACTGGCCTTTCTGTCTTTCTGTATCGATTGCTCGTGCTTTCTTTCTTGATCTTTCCATCTCTAATGGCATCTTCTATCAAAGTTCCCACATCAAACAGCTGTTCGAAACTCACAATGGACTGAAATTCTAGCCTTTCCAAGTATTCGGGCTGTAGATTCTTGATGATCATTCGGACCTGATCTTTTTCCGCTGGCCTGCTAGTCATTTGAGCAGCTTTAGCTCTCCAACGAGTAAGGAAACCTGCGAAGGATTCCCTATACTCTTGTCGGGTGGTTTCTAGATCTCTTGCAGTTACATCAAACAACTGGTTATATGAATATTGAGCCACGAAAGCTTTGGCCAATGCCTCCCAATCTCTGGTTATGGCTGGTTCCAACGTCAAGTACCATGAAAGTGCTGCTCCACTCAAAACTCTTGGAAACAATAGAGCGAAGAGGTCAGATTCAATGCCCATAGGCTGCAAAGTTCCTACATAAAGCCTCAGATAGCTCTTCGGATTTCCAGTTCCATTGAAAAATTCAATATGCGGCATCTTAAACTTCTCTGGGAGTTTGGTTTTTGGAGCGTCACACAACCCTTCAACATCGAACAAATACTCATCCACCCCTTTGCTCTTTCTGATCACACTCTCTAGTTTGTCGATCTTGGCCAACTTGTCCTGAATTTCCTGATCTAGCTGAACCTTTGGTTGAACTGTCTCCCCAAAATCTTCTTCTTCATGATGCTCTGGAGGTGGTGGTGGTGGATTAGTTAGCTGCTCAATCATTCTCATCATAGTGGCAAGTTGTTCTCGATTTTGCTCCCTGCTCTGATCCAAGGCAGCTTGCATTGCGGCCAATCTGGCTTCCATATCCGCTTCGTATGTCATATCTTCAACCCTAGTCGACTCGGCTGTTCCTTCTTCTAACCCTGATCTGATCAAACGGCTGTTCGGAGCTCTGACCCAGAAAGGAGTACAACTTTTCGGTCCTATCTTTTCTTATCTGGTTTATTTAGGGATTTTCAAATAATCAGGTATCTTTATTGCAAAAGAATTTTTCAAAGAATGATATAAGAAGGTGGATTTACAAAGATGGAAATCATAAATGGAAAATCATTTCCTTTTTCAAAAACATTTTTCTTAAAATCAAAGAAATCTTTTCAAGCTTTCAAAATTCTGAGGAAAACAAATCTTTTCTTTTGAAAGTATATTAGAGGCGTCGCACTCGTGAGTCGTATAATACTCGTGTAGTGCATGCAATGCAGATGAAATGCAATCTAATCTAAATGCAATGCACCTTAATCTAGCTTAGACCTAGCATATCAACACATAAGCACATAAGATTCCTTGAGTATGCTAATCACCCTACTAATCCAATCATTATCCAAGGATTTTGAGTTTTGAAATTCTTGATGGTTCATGTTTTCAAAATTGAAATTTTTCATGAAAATCTTTGAAAGAGATGGGGAGATTTGTAATTTTCAAAAGAATTTTTGAACCATCAATGCTTGTGGTGAGAAATCATGATTCTTAAAAATTGAGGTGGGAATTTTGAAATTCTAAGATCTGAGAGGAAGATTTTGAAATTGAATCATCATGATTTCTTGAAGACCAAAGTAAAATTTTTTTTTTTTTTTTGAAATTCTCTAAAATCTAGGAGAATTTGAAATTGAATCATTAAAGTGTGATCATGATTTCTGGAAATAGGAATTTTGAAATTCTCTAAAATCTAAGGAGAATTTTGGAAAGATTTTGTGAAAGTGAATCTCAAAGCAAATTTTCAAAAGGGATATTCTTGGAATTTTCGAAAGACTTGGGGTTTTTCAAAGAAGTGCTTATAATTTCAAAAATTTTCAAAATTGTCCTCAAATAGTGATTGGATGTTCGGATAAAGACCATACTATCCTAGAGGAATCCACCATACAAGGTTTGATGATGCCTTCGCATACACGTCCTCATCATCCACATAATCCCTTACGGGCAAGCGCAAATAATTCATCACATTGTCCTAATCAAAGATGATAATCAAGATCCTAATTGAAGGGTTCTATAGAAACTATATGCAAAGGCCGGGTTTTAGTCTCATAAAGGGTCCATTAGCAAGCTCAGCGGTGTGGTTGACCGCCTCCCCGAGGGCGTGCCGTTCACACATGGGCTCTATATACCGCACGCGGTACAAGGCTAACGGTGACTACATGCTACCAAAACTCTTGACAAATAGAGGAAAGAGGGCCCTCTATCTTCAAGGCAATGATCTCAAGCAGTCGCGGTGAAAGAACAATGCAAGTGCAAATGCAGGCAGAAACAACATGATTATTGAATTAATAACAAGGATATTCTTTGGCTCAAGTCAAACCCTCGAAGAACAAGAAACCATCGGTTTCATGTTCAAATCCCCAGCAGAGTCGCCAGATTGTGGACCGTCGCGAATGGAGGAGGAGGTCCTGACGCTCTCCCTCGATAGTGTCCCGGGACGGATCCCAAGGAGCACACTTCAGGAAAAACTAGGACTTCCTCACGCGATCCTAGAGACAAAGAGTCGCCACCTAATTTTTATCAGGAATTAGGAAACCCAAGTTTGACTCGCCCAAAATTGAATAAGGTTACTCGCCCTTCATTACCAGAAACAAGGTTCGGGGGTCTTGGTACGAGAGGGGAAGGAGCCCAAGCAGGACTAAAGCACCCTCTCCTCGCCCTACCGAATGGTAGGCCTTGATTCAAATATCCTTGTTATTAATTCATAATAGATGTTGTTTCCTCAAACATACTAGATAGATATATACATGGCAAAAAGAAACATCTAATGAAAATCATTTCAAGAGACTAAATCAAGTAGAAAGCGGATGCTCATGCAATACAAGGGAGAAGTATACTCACAGTGGCTAGTCCCGCCCGGGACCGATGCAAATAAAGTAAACATGTCATGATATGTAAAGGGAACGAGAAGACTTACATTGGTTGACTCAAGCGGAGTCGCGAAAGCAAAAAGAATGTAAACGTGCAATGCAATCATGCAACAATCCTAGATAAGATGTCTCTAACAAATAATCATATAAACGGAGACTTATCCTAAAGGAAATGTGTCGTTGAAATCAAAGTTGTAAACCTAGAAAAATTCTAAGAGAAAGGATAGAGATAGTACATGATACATGGGCACTAAGCCACATGTAGATGAGGCAAACCACAAATCGAAGTCCGGGTCCGAGGCACTTAATTCTCTGCACTAAGACACCAAAGAATACCCAAAGCATTGCAAAAATACAAGCAAACAAATGATATGCATGATAAACAAAGAAAACATGTCATCAATCAAATTTCCAGATTCAGCAACCTCTAATGAATCCTATCAAAAGTGGTCTTAAACATGAGCTGGATAAAAACCCTTTTACAGAAAGTTAGATACATGTCTTAGGGAACTTCTCCAAAAAGTGGGACCTCAATATCAATTTTATTGTTTGAGAAATAAATGTTTTGGGAACAGTGGATCAGGACTGTCCACTGTTCTTGTAAAAATCATAATTAAATCTACAAAAATCATATGAAGCTCTATTTGGTGTCAAAAGAAAGCTATTTCATTGTAGTATATGATAAAAATAAACCCATGGACATTCTGTAATCACAAGGTTTCTGAAAAAGTGTTTTAAACAGACTCTGTTATTCTGGAAATTTGGTATCATTTGACAAATGAATGCAAAACATAATAGAAGTATAATAGAAGTTCATGAATCATGTTAACCAAGTTGATTTAAGCTTTTGATCTCTCATCCATTTATCCTAGGTGATTTCTAAACCAAGTTTTATTCATCAATTGTTGTTGAGTGATCAAGGTGTGACCATTTTGTATACATAATCATATTTGTAATTAAACTTAGAAAATTCCAGAATAGTTGTATCAACTTTAAACTCTTAGAAAACGATCCTAACTCGATCGTATGCTCACGATTTTACATCGGCATATAGATATATGAGTTAGGAATCATCCCCAAAAAGCGGAACGTCGATAACTATTATAGATTTTCTGAAATTCAAGCACAAAGAGACGATGTTCAAATCTGTCAACCGATTTCTCAACAATTTCTAAAAATAGTATATGAATCCTAAAAGCTCTCAAAACGGACCGGATGAAAGCTAATTCATCAAAGTTTACCCAGAAAATTTGAAATCCATCAAACTATGGGTTTTGATGGACCAAATCTAATGGACAAAACCAATCTGCTTTGCTGAATTTTTATCTAGTTCATTTTAAAGTGTGAGGAAAACATTTTAGTGATAGTTGAAGCTTATTAGAGAGATCAAACTCATAGATCAACTTAATTATCATGATTCCCAATCAATTTAGCCCTCAAGTTCTATGAAGAACTTTTAGATCAAGGATCAAAGGGACTTATAAATATCATGTTGGAGATGAAATTCAATAGGAATTCTAGGTAATAGGAATAATCAAGAGATAGGTATGAACATAGAAATCATCCTTCTCATAGATCATATTTCCAAACCATCATGGAATTCAAAATAGATATATGTATATATATATAATCATGTATGCATGAATCTAAACTAAAATTGAAGAATGAAACCAAAATTGAAAATCAAAGTGAAAAACAATCTCTAATTGTAAATTATCAATAAAAATCAAAGAGATTTGGATCTAACTATGTGAGTGTGTGAAGAACATGAGAGGAAGAAGATGAGTGTTCTAATAAGTAGAAATAGAACTAGTTAGATCCAAATCTTATAGATCTATATATACAAAGTAGGAATTAGAGATGAACTATAGTGTTTACCTCTTGGAGGATTCTCAATTACAAGACCAAAATTGATTTGAAGATCTTCTTCTTCAAGTGTTATTCAAGTGTTCTTCAAGCACTCATCCATGGAAGTTGAGGGAGGCAATTGATGTTCAAATTGTGGTCTAATTAGCCTAAGTTAATCTAAATTCAATTCATAATTTTCTCTCTCTAGAATTCACCTAAATTGAAAGTATATTCAAAGTATACTTATCTCTCTTGTATGTGCTTCTATGTGTGTTTGTATCTCCAAGTATATTCAAGTGTATCTCTTCCAAGTGTCTAGTGTGTTAAGATGTGATCTCATATGAGATGTATGAGATCTTATATAGAGTTTTGAAGACTTAGCTCTTAAGTTTCAGGGTTAAAACAGGATTTTTAGAGCTTAAAAGAGGGTTAAAATGGCCATTTCGGAGCCTAAATGCAATTTCCAGGCAATTTCCTCGCAGTGGGAAGCTTCTAGAAGGGTCTGGAACTCAAAAAGCTCCGTGGAGGACACAAATGGAAGTGGCGGTTATGGTGGGACCCGCCACCCCCATACCCAAAACCGCCACTTACTATTCTTGCTCCTCTGGTTACCCACAAACCCTGTTTCAAAAATCACGTGCACTGCTTTTCCAGATTTCTGTAAAAATGCTTTTTGGTGTCCGAAATCGTCCGTTTACGTACCGTTGGAAAGCTGTCAGGTTGAATTTCAGTATAAAAATATTTCCAGAGGTTTTATAATGAGAATTGAAGTCCAATTGAAGTCCGGAAGTCCTCCGGAACTTTCGTCGTCTTTTTGAAATCAAATGACGTCTTTTCCAAAATTGCTTTCAAATGTGCGTCGATTTCGAACTTTTCTTTAAAATTGAATCTCTGGATACCTAGAATACTGCGTTTAGAACACTTAATGCTCATATAACCCTGAGAGAATATGAATTCTGAGAGATGATTTTGACAAAACCGGGATTTATCCATGGAAAAGGGCTTTTCTGAGCTTGAAGTCACTTTCCGAAGTCCGATCTTCTGATTGTGTGGAATCCAGTACCTTCCACGGGGTACTTTTCATCATCGAATCCTCCAAGACGTTGTCCACCCTAAATCCTATCAGTGTGGTCAAAATTGGGTGTCTACACAGCTCCATAGAAAATCTTCTCCATTACTAACCTGCACATACATTCGACTACGTTTCATATAGAAACAACCCGAATACATTACGCATTGGGGTCAGTATATAAAATACTGGTATGAGTTAAACAAAACAATAAGTCTTAGGGATCCAACTTGAACCCATAGACTACAAACCACACGGCAACACTCTTGGGCCAGGACAGGTAGTTCCAAACACAAATTTGGACAATAGAGTAGTTTCCATTTATGTGGTGGTAAATGATTTCTTGCCCGAAATCCAAAGCTACAACGAATTTCATACTTACCCATCTACTTATGGTGAGCCAAACCTGTAAAATGATAGTGGGCCCACCATCCAATCAAACAATTCCGTATACAAACTGTCCACATTCTAACTCAAACATCGCGTTCATAATTTCACGCTTATCAGCTTCATGAAATAATCCATGTTCATTATTTATTAACCTTAAATTTATCTTTGTGTTCCCTAGCTTCACCACTTGGCCACCCTCCATGGTACAGCCCACACATATTTCCCATGTGTGCCCGGACATACTACCAACATTCACTGTTGTGTTAGTTTGGTTGGGGTATTAACCAAACCAAGTATACACAACAGAAGGCCGGTAATTATGCCTAGACGCCAATAAATTAAGTCGAGCATAAGGCTTAGGCCAGCTTGATCATGAAGCCACTGGCAAAAGGGTACACTCAGTAAGTCGAGCTACCAAAAAAAATATATCATACAACGGGGAGCAGTGAGCACTAAGAAATTATGTTTGAATTATCACTTATCATTCGTATTATCCCAATAATTGTGAATTTCACGTTTATCACATAGTTCCCTCTCATCATAGTCCAATCACATCTCTATCTTTTAGATACGTTCCAATTTCTCACAGTATATGGTTTTATCAATTTACCCATAACAAGCATTTCACAATATTTTCTTATCGAATTAAAGATCACCAATAAACTATTCAACGTATCTAGTTTATCTTTTATAAAAATTTCTACAATACACAACCAATTATTTTAGGTACAGATACCTTAACCAAACATTCAATATTAGCATACATAGAGCACATAATAAGGAATCATATTCTCCAAATCATAAAATATTCAATTAGACATTTGTTCACTGCTACTGTAATAGTCAATTTCTTCCCAAACGGTGCAGAATCATGAAAATACCATTAGACGAAAGTGTGCAGAATTGCGTTTTACATGGGACACGCGGGCAGAATCTTAAAACAATCAACGTACGAATTATTTATAATTTTTCTCTCAAACAGATCTGAGCTGGTTTAAATAAATCCAAAAATCAACAAAATAAATCTCAAAGTTTAAACCCAATAACAATGAATATACATATCTATACATACATCTATATATACATACTCCAACATGATTTCATGGACCCTCTTCCGAATTTTTCAACATATTCGAATTAACGAAAAATTGCAAGAAAAACAAAATGAAATAAATGATTAACTCACCGATTTAGGGCTCCAAGGATTGATGATGACTACGCAAAATAAAAATTTGGAGTTTCTCTTTTCTTCTTCTTCTTCTTCTTCTTCTTCTTCTTCTTCTTCTCTCTCTCTCTCTCTCCCTCTCTCTCTCTCTCTCACGTCTGTTCTCTATTTTCTTCTCTCTCTTTTTTTTTATAAACCCTGGGGCACCTAAATAATACGCATACATATATATGGCACATATATATATGACACGTGTACTATAACACAAATACACAAATGCTAGAAATCCCGTTTTTCTTCTTGTGGGCCTACAAAAAGGCTCTATATGGGCCCGAAATACATTCCAAGGTGCTAAAATGAGTAGTCCAATGGGTGTACATGACTTGAGTACTTAATTTAAATTTTAAAAACATAATTTAACACATTCACGGTCCTCTAAGCACAACTCAAAAATCAACACATCAACTATTCAATAACTTGTTCAACTTAAATTTTTATAACTTAACTCCACCACTTAGCTCTATGAAATTTCACACAGTAATTCATAATTAAAATAAATACATACATATAAATAAATAACCATAAAAATATAAATGCACACAACCAATACACATAAAAATTTAAGTTGTCTCATTAAAAAAAAATTAAATGAATATTTATATAAGGAAAATACGGGGTGTTACAGGACATCAACTCCCCGGGTTGAAATTGTCACTCCTTCCCGGCCTGGGCTGCTATAAAGCCAGGTCGAGAGGTGCTCCAGGTTGGGCCCTGAGGCCTTCATGGGGTGGCTGTACAGCATCAGCCACATGGTAGGTGACTTTATACACTTTTTTTTTCCTTCTGTCCATAATGATTGATAGCTTCTATTTCTTTTTTGCAGACCAGTTGTATGGTGGCAAGGGCCGAGGTTTACCTACCTGGGGTGGCCAAAAGACTGATCGCTGTTGAGGCCACCCTGTCCACAGAGACGGCGGCATGGGAGCTTCCAACTTCGCCCTCGTCGTGGAGAAGGAGAAGATAAGGGCCCTGGCCCTGGACTTGGGGGACGACCAAGAGGCATTGGCGGTCGAGCAGGTGGCCTAGAAGATTGCAAAAGCTGGGAAGGCGGCTGTAGAGGCCGAGAAGGCGGCTACAAAAGCCGAAAAGGCAGCCCTAGCTGAGGTTGTCACTGCTTGGGAGGCAGTAGCGAAGGACGCGGAGGAACAGTTTAAGGCCGGTTTCCTCTAGGGAAACACTGACCTGGCCCAGAGGGTGGTCTCGAACCATCCGGATTAGGACCTCTCGGCTACTCCTGGGCTGAGTTCGACTTTTGGAAGGAGGAAGAGGTTGCTGAGGAGGCCCCTGTAGAAGCTGTCGGGGGAGAGCCTAAGGCCACCAGAGGAGAGGTCGGGGAGACCGAAGAGCTGTGATCATCATGCATGATCAACTGTGATGTGTATGTTTTTTTGGGGGGGAGGCTACTATAATTGCCCCAACCCCTCGAGCAATGTACTTTCTATGTTTAATAATGAAAAAGGCCCATTGAGGTCACTTTTTGACATACTGTTTACACTTGTACATTTCCATTTATTTTTATTTGCGATTATCTGTGTCCGATTACCTGTGTGTGACCGGTTATTAGTCTTAGAGAAACCCTACCTTAGCAAAAGGTTTAGAACTATAACTGGTAGGGAACACCGGGTCTTACATGGACCCCTAAGGCCCTTAAATTTCTCGAGCCGTTAATGACTAGGAGACTTCAGGTTTGTAGGTCCTGCTCGATAAGCTATGAGCCCTGCAAGCACTTAGGAATGTTCAAGGGTTAATTCCAAGTCGTGTAAGTGCTCGGTGTGATTTCCTGTTTTAGTTCAATATTCCCCATTCCCCCCAAGCTTTTGCTAAGGTAGACATGTGCAGAGGAAATGATTGTAGGTAACCGACCTAGAATGTGGTAGTTCTAGGGTCTTTTGGAGTTTGTTATCATCAGCCACCTAGGGTGATTTTCCCCCATCGTAAGTTATGGAACTAAGTGAAACCGATGCCTTGGGCATGATCTCGAAGTCTTTTTGGTGCCTCGGGTGTGGTCCCGAGGTCTCTTTTGGGGCCGTGGAACATTGGTAAGGAACATTCATTGTAAGAAAAATATTTTATTCATTTTGAAAAAAAAATTGCTCGAAAAGGAGCTACAACTTGTGTAAAGAAAATCCTAACCAATATTGATCCCCCTTTTACTGAAAGTACTTCTATAGATGCTCCACATTCAAGGGGTGCAATAGGTCCTGTCCGTCCAGCGTCTGCAACCAGTAGGCTCCCGGTCAGTTAACCCGAGTAACTTTATATGGTCCTTCCCAGTTTGGTCCCAGTTTCTCGTGACTCAGAATTTTGGTAGATTGATTTACTGCCTTAAGTACGATGTCCCCGACCTGAAAACTGCGATGCTTTATCGTGCTGTTGAAGTACCGTGAGATCCTCTACTTGTATGTTGTCACCTTTAGATATGCTCGGTCTCTTTTTTCTTCTATCATGTCGAGTTCCCCTCTAAGGGCTTCTTCGTTGCCCTGCTCGCTAAAATTTGCCATCTGATAAGTTAATAGTCTGAGCTCTATGGGTACCACTACCTCGAAGCCATAGGTGAGCGAGAACGGTGTTTTTCCTATTGCTGCTCGGGGAGTGGTATGGTAGGCCCACACAAGGGTTAGTAGTTCATCAGTCCAGAGTCTTTTAGCTTGTTCAAGCCTAGTTTTAATGGATTGTAGAATTGTTCGGTTTGTTACCTCGGCTTGTCCATTGGCTTGTGGATGCTCTGGAGAAGAGTAGTGATTTGAGATTCCATAGCCTGAAAATATCGGTGTGTCTAACTGTCTTCCATTGTCGGTGACTAGTACCCGAAGAACGCCGAACATGCTAAGTATATTTTTCCCCATGAAACCTTCCATTTTCTTCTCGGTTATGGCTGCCAAGGGCTTGGCTTCAGCTCACTTGGTGAAGTAATCTACCGCAATGATGGAAAACTTGACCTAACCTTTTGCCATGGGGAGTGGTTCGACTATGTCAATGCCCCACTAAGCAAACGGCTAGGGGCTGAGGATCGGAGTTTGGGGCTCTACCAGTCAGTTGATCATGTTTGCATGTCTCTGGCACTTGTCATACCGCTTAACATAATCTTAGGAATCCCGTGCCATTGTGGGCCAGTAGTAGCCTTGAAGTAATGCTCTACAGGAGTGGGCCCGGCGTTCGATATGGCTTCTATATACCCCTTCGTGAATCTCAAACAAGATCTCTTGCACCTGGGCAAGATGGATGCATCGGAGGTAGGGGATCAAAAATTCCCTCTTATAGAGTACACTGTCAATGAGGTGATACCTTGCTGATCGGTATTTCACCCGTCGGGCTTCATCCTTCCCTATTGGTAAGCTTCCAGTTTCGAGGAACATCTTGATAGGATCCATCCATCTGGGCCCCAAGTTGACCTGGTCAACCTCCATGCCTCCTAAATCGGACACACTGTGTTTGGGTAAGTACTTTACCCTTATCCCAGGTAGGTCCAACTCAAAAGATGATGCAAGACATACTAACCGGTCTGCCTGTGTGTTCTCTTCCTTTAGGATTTGCGTAATGGAGAACCCTTGGAATTTGTTGATAATTGATCGGACGAGGGCAAGGTAGGCCACCATGTTGTCTTCCCAAGCTTCATACTCCTGATTGACTTGATTGACTTGATTGACAATGAGCTGGGAGTTGCTATACACTTGGACTTGTTGTGTACTCATCAAAGTAGCCAACTACAGCCCAACTAGTAGAGCCTCATATTCGGCTTCATTATTGGAAGCCTGGAATCTGAACCTCAGGGCATACTCCAGCTAGATCCCATCGGGTGTGGTAAGGATGATCCTTGACCCACTGCCCTGCTTGTTGGAGGAACCATCTATGTAGACCCAAGTGGGGATGTCAGATTGTAGCCCTGATGGTAATTCAGGCGGGTTGAACTCTTTGACTGTGTCTTCAGGGTATATGAATTCAATGAGGAAATCTGCCTCTGCCTGCCCCTTGATGGCTATTCGGGGTTTATAGATGACTTCAAATTCTTCCAACTTTAGCACCCACTTCATGAGTCTCCCAAATGTTTCATGTTGGCACAGGATCCTGCACAGAGTCTGATCTATAGGTACTACTATGACATGGGATTGAAAGTACAGGCGGAGCCACTAAGCCGAAGTGATGAGTGCAAAGGCGAGATTTTCTATACGGGAATAGCGGCTTTCTATGCCCTGGAGGGCCCGGCTTGTTTTATTAGATCGAGTATTATATCCCGTGTTCTTCTCTGATTAGTGTCGAGCTTACCGCCAAAGGTGATACCGTTAGGTAAAGAAACAATTCCTCCTTTGGTACATGCATTAAGAGCTGGTATGCCAGGTACTACTTGAGAGCCTGAAATGTCACTTCACACTCCTCTAACCATTCAAAGGCTTTGCGGATGATTCTAAAGAATGGCAGGCACTGGTCGATTGCCCGGGATATAAATTAGTTCAATTTCGCCACCCGACCTGCTAAACTTTGAACTTCTTTCGTTGATCTGGGTGACTATTGATGATAGCCTAGATTTTTTTGGGATTGGTTCCATTCCCCGTCGGTTAACTAAGTGTCCCAAGAACTTCCCGGACGAGACTCCAAATGCCCACAAACATCCTCTACTTTCTATTGCTCTGCTTGACTAGCACCATATTGGCCAACCAGTCGAGGTACTGCGTTTCTTGGATCAACTTTGCCTTGAGGATCTTTTTGACCTCCTCACGTGCTACTTCCTATCTCTCGGGTGCCAGTCCTCTCCTCTTTTTTTAAATCAGGCAGTGGCTCGGATTGATGTTGAGTCAGTAAGCTACGACCCGGGGATCAATTCTTGGCATATCTCATGGCTCCAGTCGAAGATGGCTTGGTTTTGTCTCGAGAATTAGATAAGCTTTTCCCTGAGATCTGGCTCTAGGTTAGCACCAATACTGACGGACCAGTCGGGAAATTAGGGGTCTACTACCACTTGGCTAAGCTCCTTAACTGTGTTAATTCCATCCTTAGCGTCCCTTGATTTATCTCCTGAATATTAAGTGCTTCTAGAATTGCCTCTCTGCGTAGGGAACTGACATAGCAACTCCGAGTAATGGCATGATCTCCCCTTAGACTTTCGGGACCCCGAGGGGTTGGGAACTTGACAATCAGGCTATAAGTTGACACAATCGCTCTAGCCTTATTGAGTGTCAGTCTCCCAAGGATGACATTATAGGCTGACGGGGCCTCAACCACAATAAAGTTTACAAGTATGGAGGTTTACTGCGGGTAAGTCCCCATTAGAACCGAGAGCTCGATCATCTCGAGCGGTTGTGTAATAGATCCGTTGAACCCTACCAAATGGGTGGCCACTAGTCAGAGCCGATACCTTGATATCCCAAAATGGTCAAATCTTGAGGTGAACAGTATATCCAAGGAACTTCCTATGTCCACAAGCACCCTCTTTACCATGTAATTGGCTGTAGAGAGCATTTCCACCAGTGGGTCATCATGAGGATAATGCAGGTCCAGGACAACATCAAAAGAGAAAGTCAGGTTATCGGTCAGTGTGGTGTTGGCTAGTTGGACTTGTAGGATATCTACTCGTGATGCCCGAGCATGCCTCTTCCTAGCCAAATGTGAATCCCTTTCACTCAATGTTCCTTCAGAGACCACATTGATGTGACCGAGAGGTTGTTGCTGCTTGGGAGCCCGAGTATCTTCTCGCAGTCCTCTATCTGCGGTGACAAACTCGGACAAATGACCCTACTTGATGAGTTTCTCAATGGCAATTTTGAGCTTAAAACAGTCCTTCGTATCGTGGCCATGATATTTGTGATACCGGCAATACTTGTCCTGATTCCCTTTTTCTGACGGGCGTTTCAGCTTGGTGGGCTTCTTCAGCAGCTTCTGTGCCTCAACTACAGCCATGCCTTCTTGAATATGTCAGGAAAGTGCTATGAAGGCGATTGGGGTCTTCTCCCGAGCTCCTTGTTGCTGATTCTGTATTTGTTTCTGATTGGGAACGAATTGTTCCCATTTATAGTCCTGAAGATATGCTTTGTTAGCCCACTTCATTTAGTTATTAAGTATTCTAAATTTTTTAGGTTTTGGAGCTTTAACATGAAAATGCACTAAAATCTAGTGATTAGTGGCTTTGGATGACATTTTGTGCTCAAAAGGTGATTCCGGTAAAAGCTGGAGACAATAGTAGCCTCGATAAATGGCATTTTTGACAAGGAATACTTTGGATTTGAGAAATTTCTCCAAAGATACAAAATGTAGATCTTCGAGTTACAGACGCATGGCCATAAACAGTGAGTCAATACGAGGTCCATGCAAAGTTGAGAAAATTTGAGAAAAGTTGGAAAAATGGCATCTCGCTGGAGCGACCCGCTCATGAGACCTATTGAAAAAGTTAAAAATGTGTATTTCGAGGTACTGAAGAGCTCTATGCGATCCGAATTGGCTGAATACGTCCAGAAACATAAATAAAGCAGTTTTAGTGCGATTAGGTTTAGAAAAGCCTCCTAATCCTTCCAAAATCTATATATATATATCATATTCTAGATCAATTTTGGGGTTACACAACATTATACACATCCTTTTACAACTAAAACTTCAGCCATTGAAGAGGGAGAAGCAAGGAGAAGAAGAAGAAGAAGACCAAGGATTCCCATGGCCTCCTCCATCAACCTCTTGCCAATCTTTAATTCTATGACTGTCTAGACCGATATCTAGGGTTTCAATGAAACCATAGCCAAGTAATAGGATGTTATTTATGTTTTTCTTTTAGATTTGTTATGTATAGATGACGAATGTTTTGAGGATTTTGAATAATAAAATCATATTTCTATTGATTAAATCATTACTTTCAAAGTTTATTCTTATCTTAGATCTATTTTGAATGTGATGTGCTCAATAATCTATATTTGTTGTGCTTGTATAGATTATTTACATTTAATGGTACTTATTTGAATTGTGATATCAAGTAGTCGAATAGTTCGTGCCTAGGGAAGACAGAGTGTACCGCAACCCTAGTTTAGTGTGAGACACTCTGTGCCAACTGAAGATGAATTATGTTGATGCTTGAATCGTAGTTATCTTCTTGACAGGGAAATTGGGCTTGTAGCTACAATTCCCCATTATCATCCAACGTAATAAGCTAATTAAATGCATAAGATACCCTTGTTATGAAGCTAGTGGTGGATTTGCTATCCTAGGTTCAATACACATATTTATCAAAACAACTTTTAATCGCTTTTATAGTTAGATTTATTTCCTTAGTTTCTTAGTTGAATTATAAATTCCAGGACCTTTAGAATAGGTCAAGAAGGCCAGGTATCCTACCGGTTACGGTCCTAAATCATTTTGCTAAGGCAGGGATTTTGTCACGCCCCGACGTAGCATAAATAAGGAAAGCGTTTAATTTCCTTTATGGACCCGTAGGTCGCGACAATTTGAAGGATCGATTCCGTCCCAAACGTCGAACAAACAATAAACAATAATCAGAGTAGAGCAATCAAAGCTTACAAATATTTCTAACTTAATAAGTATTACAGCATGGGTCATCTAAAGGCACAGACCGCCTTGAAACAAAACAATAGCTTAATGTCTATTACAGTCATCCTTCTTGCAAAATCAGTTCATAATTTAAAACATATAACTTAAGAAATGATGATAGCAGACTTTCTTCCAAGTGGTCGTTCTCAATTAGCATAATCATATTGGTCAGCCTAATCATAACTTGAAAAGCCTGAACACGAATGTCCAGGACGCATCAACGTCGTCAGCTTCGAGAAGCTGGTGAGTATTAAAAACATAACTTTGAATGTAAAACATACTCACTTACCTTTTTCCATTTTCAATTTCGTAAAATCAATAGCTTGACCATAGAGAAAATTCAATTTATAAACCAACGAGGATTATATATTCAAAGTCGTTAATTTATAAAGCATATGATCGTGTATGAGATAATGCACCAAACTCATCTTACCGACTCTTTTCTCTCGACAGACACAACAACCCACTATCTCACACCAGTATCTTTAAAACACTTAGGTAGCCACACTTTAGCAACGGGGTGCTGGGGAATGTCCAGTTTGCCTCACAATTTGGTCCGAGGTACCAGGGAGTGTCCAATGCCTCACACTTTGAATACCTAAACCGCCATGCAAATACCGGAGGAACCCTCACGCAGTATCCAGACTCGGGTATCAGGGAGTGTCCGTAGGCCACACTTTAGCACTACCATGGGTGCCAGGGAATGTCCAAGTTCGGCGTCACACACTTTAGCGCTTCCATGGGCGCCAGGGAGTGTCCAGTTTTGCCACCGTCGCATTTCAAAGACACTCTCACCGTAATCTCAACCACAACACACTTTGGTGCACAATTACCAGGGAGTATCCACAACACAATCTCAACCACAATCTCACTCTCAATCTCATACTCTTTTCCACACTGACTACTACACCCCATGCATGTACAACTGACTCCACATGTATGTCATGAAACCTTAATACATAAATATAAAGTACTGGGAATGATAACCATGGATATGCGAGAAGAAAACAAATCTTATGTGAAACAACCAGTGGATTCATCAAAGAATGCTTTAATCTACTTTTATCGCTACTAGAACACAAGTGGGTCTACTTTGAAGCAATGCCCTCAAAAATGAGTTATAGTTTGTGTACATGAATTACATATCAAAAGAAAGGTCTTTGAGTCTAGTTTCCAACGCTTCAAACCGTGCGCGTTTTCGAGTTTCCTAGAGGAAGTTATGGCCGTTTTACTAAAAGTCGTCAGTGCTGAAAAATGGCAATCGATTGGCAAAAGTGGCAATCGATTGGATGACATGGCAATCGATTGGACATGTTTCCAATCGATTGGAACTCATGCCAATCTATTGGTAATGATGTCAATCGATTGGTAACAGCAGTTTCTCTCCTATTACGAATTTAAAGCCTCTTTTTGACCCATTTTCAAATCCGAATGCAAACATGACTTGTAATATATGGTTCTCTCCGTTTTTCCGCAAGGATCGCGAATACGCGATCGGTTTTTATCAATTTCAATCGTAGCTCTCAAATTTTACGAAAAACTGAGAGGTGTCAAAATTTCATTTTTAATATACGTCGCGATACGAATGAATTAAGCTCTACAACTTGAAACATAGCATCTATGGACTGTAATCTTTCATTTTCATCTATCAAAATCCATTTTGGTTAAGTTTGGAAAATCACCATTTTTGAGCTTCAAGCTTTCATACGAAAATTAACAATGGTGTTCTTCAAATTAGACTAAACTAACAATAAATAAATATGAGATTACATTTCAAGTGAGTTTAGAATACTCACAGATGATTGAGATAGAAGAAAATAAGTTGAGAAAGAAACCCAATAAGAATTCCAAACTTCAAGCTTGTAAGCTATGGTGATGAAGCTTTTCTCTCACTATATAAAATTCTGTAAATTTTCTATTTCTCTGAACTCTCTCTTTTCTCTCAGTTTTTTCAGAATATCAATTGAGATAATGTAGTGTATGTATATATATATATAGAACCAAACTTGGGGGCCAAGAACATTGCGTAATACTCAACAAGAGAATTGATTTTCCTAATTAATCATATACATAATATACACAGATATACATACGTATGTAATATTCACATACACAGATTATATAAACTCTCCAATTGTCCAAGAGTTAAGTGGGTGCATAGGGGGTCAAATTAGGTGTTGTTTGGGTAAATCAACTTAAGGCACTAAATTAACACACACCAAATAAGCAACACCAAACAAAGCCCTATCAAATGATTAGTTGCCATAAATGGAAATAAAGCATGTGTCACTTCCAGCTTTACGTCACTTCCAAAATCTGTGGAATCCCCACGCGGCGTGGACAGTTTTGAACAAAACCTGGTATTTTTGTGGCGCGGTGATCACCACAAAAATACAGAAAATTCATTTTAACGTAAGAATTGATTTTCTGGTTTTATAAAAATACTTCTTGAGTTAAAAGAAAATATTTCCACCGTTTTGAAATACAGTTTTAAAATCCAACACAGGTATTGCTAAACTTTATAAAATTGCAGTTTGACCCCCAAAAGAATTTCTATATGAGTTTAGACAAGAAATTTAGATTCCAAACATGAGGACTATAATTAAACTAAAAGCAGACAACACTAAATGAATTTAATTATGTTAATGGAAATACAAATTAAATATGGACATGCTGAAATTAATAATTAAGTGAAATGCAGGTTGTTACATTCTTCCTCCCTTAAACAGGATTTCGTCCCCGAAATCAAGACTAACTAGTCCTGAAACAACTCCGGGTACCTCTTCCTCATAACAGCTTCCACTTCCCACGAGGCTTCATTCTCGTCATGGTGATTCCACTAAACCTTCACCAACGGAATGTCCTTATTCCTCAACTTCTTGATACTCTGATCTAAAATTTTCACGGGCCTCTCTTTGTAAGAAACATTATGACTCGTCTCAATATCGTCATAACTAACCACATGTGAGGGATCGCGTATGTACTTTCTCAGCATACTCACATGGAATACATTGTGAACCCCAGACATCTTCGGTGGTAGTGCGAGTCGATAAGCCACTTTCCCGACACGTTCCAAAATCTCAAACGGTCCGATGAAACGCGGAGCTAACTTCCCTCTCTTGAGACCAAAACATACCACTCCTCGGGTCGGTGAAACCTTAAGGAGTACGTGATCTCCGACACTAAATTCCAAATCTTTCCGGCGTTGATCAGCATAACTCTTATACCTGCTTTGAGCGGTCCTCATCCTTTCCATGACCAAAGAAATCTTTTCGTTGGTTTCTCTAACCAAATCTGGTCCTAGCAACTCTGTATCCCCGACCTCTGTCCAACACAACGGAGAGCGACATGGTCGTTCGTACAATGCCTCGAATGGAGCCATCCCGATACTCGTGTGATAGCTGTTGTTATAGGCAAATTCGACCAAAGGCAAGTGTGTCTCCCAGGATTCTTCAAAATCGATAACACAAGCCCTAAGCATATCCTCCATGATCTGATTAACACGCTCAGTTTGTCCATCTGTCTGAGGGTGAAAAGCAGTACTCATCTTGAGCGAGGTTCCCATAGCTTCTTGCAGACTTTCCCAAAATTCAAAGGTAAAACGCGCGTCACGGTCTGACACAATTGACACAGGTGCACCGTGAAGTCGCACAACTTGTTGTATGTACATCCGGCTCATCTTCTCTACCGGGTATGTCATACTATAAGCAATGAAATGAGCAGATTTCGTCAATCGATCCACAATTACCCAAATAGCGTCATGATTCTGCTGTGATCGGGGCAATCCCACCACGAAATCCATGGTTATATGCTCCCACTTCCAACCAGGAACAGGTAATGGTTGCAACAGTCCCGAGGGTCTCTGATGTTCAGCTTTGACTTGCTGACACGTCAAACACTTGGATACAAATTCGGCCACGTCCTTCTTCATACCTTCCCACCAAAAATTTCTCTTCAAATCTTTGTACATCTTGGTTCCTCCCGGGTGAACTGTATATCTTGACTTGTGTGCTTCTTCCAGGATATCATTTCTTAGCCCTTCATCACTTGGCACACATAATCGATCTCTACATCGATATCCTCCGTCAACCCCCACTTTTCATTCTGTCGGGTCTTTCTCTGACATCTTTACGAACCACGCCCGAAACTTCTCATCTTCTTTCCGAGCTCTAATAATGCGGTCGATAAGAACAGGTTGTAGGATAAGATACCCAAAAAGTTGTCCTTCTCTTTCCTCAGCACTCTGTACGTCGAATTCCGCCAACGTCTCCAATGCTTGCCATTCTCTAACCATTAAGGAGGCGATCGTCTCACGAGTCTGTCGACTCAAAGCATCATCGACCACATTAGCTTTACCAGGGTGGTATTCTAACGTGCAGTCGTAATCTTTGATCAGCTCCATCCATCTGCGTTGCCTCATGTTCAACTCTTTCTGCGTGAACAAATATTTCAGGCTCTTATGATCAGAGAACAGATCAAACTTCTCACTGTAGAGATAGTGTCTCCAAATTTTGAGTGCAAATACTACTGCCGCCAACTCCAAATCATTAATGGGGTAGTTTAACTCATTCGGCTTCAGCTGTCTAGATCCATAGGCGATAACTCTACCATCTTGCATAAGTACACACCCTAGCCCTTGATATGACGCGTCACTAAAGATAGTAAACTTCTCATCAAGCTTGGGTATAGCTAGTACCGGTGCGGTAGTGAGTCTCTCTTTCAACTCTAGGAAGGCCCGCTCATTCTTCTCGGCCCATTCAAATTTCAAATTCTTCTTCGTTAACCCAGTCAAAGGTGCAGCTATTTTAGAGAATCCCTCAACAAATCTTCTGTAATAGCCGGCGAGTCCAAGAAAACTCTGAACTTCCGTAGGGTTGCTCGGCCTAACCCAGTTCGACACAACATCGGTCTTGGACGAATCCACAGAAATTCCTTGAGATGACACCTTGTGTCCCAAAAATTTAACTTCTTGTAACCAGAACTCACACTTACTGAACATGGCATACAAGTGGTGGTCCTTGAGCGTCTGCATCGCAATCCGTAGGTGTTGCTCGTGTTCTTTTCCTGACTTAGAATAGATCAAAATATCATCTATAAAGACAATGATAAACTGATCCAAATAAGGCTTGAACACTCTGTTCATCAGATCCATAAACACTGCCGGGACGTTCGTCATTCCAAACAGCATCACCAAAAATTCATAATGACCATATCGGGTTCTGAAAGCAGTCTTAGGTATGTCTTCCTTTCGTACCCTCAACTGATGATATCCCGACCTTAGGTCTATCTTGGAAAATGTTGTAGCTCCTTGTAGTTGATCAAACAAATCGTCAATCCGCGGTAAGGGATACTTGTTCTTGATAGTCACGCGGTTCAGTTCTCTATAGTCGATACATAACTGAAGTGTTTCGTCTTTCTTCTTCACGAATAACACTGGTGCTCCCCAAGGCGATGTACTTGGACGTACAAAACCTAGGTTCTCGAGCTCTTGTACTTGTTCCTTCATTTCCAATAGTTCGGTGGGGGTCATTCTGTAGGGAACCTTTGTAGCACCCAGAAATTTCCCTAGAAATTCCACGTAAAATTAGAGTGATGACGTCACCTTGATAATAGCTACAGAAGGCCATTAGAATGACCCTAGTGAGAATCCTTATAAAATCCTTTAACCAACCTCTTAGCAGCGACGACGATAATTCTAATATAGTAACTATTTAGATTGGTCGCATCATCTACTTTATAGTTCTATTTTAGGATCCGTAGACAGATTTGAATTTGGGCTTCTACATAGCCCTGTACGTATAAGTTTCAGGATTTGCATTCATATTCACAGTTGAACACATAAACCTAGGCACTTGTGCACACTGAGTACTCAACTCAAGAGTGGGCCCCACCCACTGCCATGTGGCAGCCATGCACATACACTCCACCACCTTGACCCTGATAATCTACCCTTAGATACACACAGCATACACCTGCACGTACTTTAAGACCCAGGCACACACCCCAGTGCATATTACCCCGTATGGGACCCACACTACCACTTGGCAGTTAAGTGGACCCCACCCTGATGATCTACCTTTGAACACACACAAACACACATGTGGATACACATTGGTGCACCCATTGCACACAACCAAACCTCCCCACCACTTCCCTCTATATAAGCACCTCCCCTCACCACCATTTCACCCACACAAATCTGTCTATACAGATTATAGAGAGAGAGAGAACCGAGAGAGTGAGAGAAAGCTTGAGAGAACACCTCTCACCCCACCACCCCCGGCCTCTACACACAACACCCCCCACATTGTGAGCACAACCCCCTCTCTGTCCATTTTTCCTCCCTGTACACACACACACACGCAGAAAGCTAGAGAAGAGAGAAGAAGCAGAGCAGAGGAGAGAGAAGGAAGGAGAAGAGGAGAAACCGGAGAAGAAGAGAGAGATCTGAGCTTCCCTGAGGTAACCACACCCCCATTTGCATTCCTGAGTATCTGCATGTCCCCCTAGACACCCCCATGCCCACATGCAAGCCCCTAAACAGAGCCCTAAGCTTTAGGACTGCTCCGGCGGCCATTAGAGCTCAAGATCGAGCTTGATTTTCAAATTACAAACAAAGCCCTAAAAATCTACACTAAACTGACCCCCTTGGTCCCAGTTAGACCCCCATTGAACAGCTTGTGATTTGGGAGTCGTTTACATGGCCATGCAGGCCATTATTCTTTCGGATGACCGAAAGAATAATCGCTTAGTAGGAACCCTAAACGAACGATTCAGACCGTAAGTTCATCATATGTTGAAGAGGAAGGGATTCCGGTCATCTTCCCGTTGACCTCGTACGTTTTGGTTGAGAGATGAGAGAGATATGAAGAGAGAGGTGATCGCCGGCGAAGCCCGACTTTCCGGCGGCCTGGTCTCGCCGGAGAAGAAGATGACGACCCGATTGGGATCGGGTTATAACGTCCGGGTTTGGGTCGGGTCTTGGGTGGGTTAGGCTGAGTGTGTAGAAGGGTACGGGTAGCGGGTAGGTTTGGGTTAAGAAAACCCACGGGTCCCTTTAAGTGGGACGACGTCGTTTAGACGTCGGGTAGGATTCGGGTTTTGGGGGCGGGTCGTGTTGTGTCTGTGGTTGGGTCAGGGTTTGAGTCCGGGTCTGGGTAGGATTTTGGCTAGCGGGTTGGGTTGTGTTGTGTCTGGGAATGGGTTAGGCTTTGGGTCGGGTTCAGTTAGGGTTTGGGTTAATGGGCTGGGTAGGTTTGTGAGTAGATATGGATTCGGGTTTCGGGTTAGGTCCAACCCGAATGGGTTATAGGTTGGGTTAGGTTGTGTCTGTATATGGTTAATCCATATTAAGTCGGGTCGGGTCAGGGTCTGACCCATCGGGTCACGAGTTGGGTTGTCTTGTTAGTGTATATGGGTTACCCGTAGGGTCCGGGTCGGTTCGGGTTTGACCCGTCGGGTCTGAAGATTATTATTATTATTATTATTATTATTATTATTATTATTATTATTATGATTATTATTAGTATTAATTTGTTTAAAAAGGTTTTAATTAGTTTTAATAATTATAAACAATTTATAATTATGCCATTAAGGTTTTTAATATTACAGAATATTATTTTAATATTCTATATATCATTATTATATTATATATATTATATATTTAATTATTTATATGGTTTATATAAATAATAAATATTAGTTTTAAATAGTATTAAATAGTTAATAAATACCTATGTGTATTTATAAATTCTAGAAAATTAGGGTAATGACCCTGTGACTATTTTATTATATAGTGTAAGTTATAAAGCTATAATATTATAGTCCAGTATTTTTAATAATTAATAAGGAGCTATTTTATAAGTATATTAATTATTAAAAATACCAAACGAGCTCCGAAAATTATGAAATAAATACTGATAGTGTATTTTAATATCTAGTATTTAATAAAAATACTTTTAAGTACTGATTCTTTTGTATAATTATATTTATGTATTTAAATCCCGTTTCGGGTATTTTCTGGTACATATTATCTTTAAAAATTCATAATAAATAATCTAGGACTCCGAAAATTACGCGGTCAGTTCCCAGAGTCTTAGAATAATGTCTAGAACATTCTCGTAAAGTTTGGTGACTTTTCGACTCGGTCGAAAATACAGCCTGTCTTTTAGGGTCTGCATTAGTGTAGTAAGCCCCGCATATTACCTCGAAAAACGCGACGGACTCCGATTTGAGTCTAGTCAATGGCGTTGGACTTAGAATGACACGTAGATCACTACCTTGAGGTTTATGACCTCATTTGGTAAAATTACCATTTTGCCCCTATAGTTGTACTCATACATTACTTCTGTTTATTCCGTTTATTGTTGTAGAACTTGACGTTTTTCTGCGTTTCGAGGAGCGGCGACTCGAGGTGAGTTTCCTAACCTCACTCTAATCCTATTATGACTAATATAAGATGATTAAAGTCACATGTATGATATTCTGTATAAGTGATGAGCTGATTTATGATGTCAAGTGTATTGCCGTTAATTATAAGATGTCTAAAAGCATGTTATGGTAGTGCTATCGCATACGTGAGCATGTCAAGGGTTTTATCTATATGTTTATCGGTATCAAATCCATGTTATATGATCCATGCTCTATATGTTACGTTTCTGCCGCTATGTGTTAAATGCACGTTTTACGATGTTGTTGACTGAATAAATAACGCATGCCATGTTAATAATAAAGAGGAATAAAAGTAGAATTGCATATGAGTATCGATGATGGACACACGTGCATTTCATGACATGTGTCAGCATGCGTCATGTATGAGAAAGAGAAGTGTTTGATGAGAACGTGAATGAGATGAGATGTGATTTCTGGATCCTATGGATCAACGGCTGACGAGCCGGGTGGACATGAACGGTTGGGGTTCCTAGCGCGCCTCTCGCCGTTGAAGACGTCCGATGATGCGCATACGTGGTTGAAGACGTCCCATGTATCGTTGAATACATCCGGCTAGTGCCCTAATATATTTCTCAGCCGTGTAGACGACCGGTGAGAGTATACACATGGTTGAAGACGTCCCATGTGCCAGTTTCATTGTTTACAGATAGTGTGCGCCGTGAAGACGTCCGGTGGCCTATCAAGGGAATGAGTATGAATTGGCTGTGATAGTATATTTTCATCCTTGATATACCGCGTGTTGTCAAGTGGATGAGAGAGAGAAAGTGAATGATGAGATTGAGTGGAGGAGGAAATGATCTGGTACAAATGATTTGGTTTTGGAAAGTTTTGGTTTTAAAATAATATGGTTTTGAAAATATCTGTTTAAAAGCAAGTGTCTTTGAAAAGAGTTGGGAGTGAGTAGTAGTGATCATGCATTTGCACGCACGAGTTTATAATAAAGAGAATGTATTCTATGATGTTATATTTATCTATTTATCTTTCTTGTTGAAACCTCTATTATGCCCATGGTGAGAATGCGTCTTTTGATAAGAGAATAACCGTGCTTTAAAGTACTAAACTATGACGTGAGTTGAGAGATGTGTTGTATTTACTGATTATTGTGCGGTTGAGACCCTCACTCAGCCTTGTTCCAAGGCTGACGGCATGTTACGCCCTGGGCATTCGTATGCCCAGAGTGTTGCAGGTTTGGAGATAGATAGAAGAGTTCAGGATGCTGTACCGTGGAGCCAAGGAGAATAAAGCCTTGCCCAGGACCTGATAGACAGTTTCTCAAGTTTTAAGATTGAAGTTATTGTAATCCCTGTTTAATTTCCGCTGCTGTACTTACGCTCTGATAAGTTTAGATTATGCTTATGTTCTAGCATTTCCTTATGATTTTTATGGTGCGGAGTTAGAAGGACAGAACGGTTAACAAACTAGTCACGTGTCTACGGACCCATAAAGGAAAATTTTTATTTTCCCTATTTTTGGCTTACTCCGGGGCGTGACAGGGTTTTAGTGGTATCAGAGCCTAGGTTAGGCATTTACCGTTTGTCCTATGCACTTTAAGTTATAAACCATTAGATCTTTTCCCTACTTATGAAGATACTAACCCTATGATAGTTTACATTGGACAGGTTAGCATGGAACCATTCTATGTCCACGACGGGTTTGGAGGACATTGGGTTTATCCAGATCGTATAGAGCCTGCATACCCAGTATTGTATCGACAAAGGATCCGACGGAGTGCTCAGCTACACTTGGAGGAAAATATGTGGCATGATGTACATGTGTTGGGGATTGAGGACCCAGAGATTCTGCAGAGAGAGGCATATTATCGAGAAAACACCCTTAGACTTGTTCATCAGGAAGCTGCTGAGATGACTCATGACAGCTATACCCTCCGAGTCATGACTTTTCGAGTTAAGCTGACACCCCCACCAGGACGCGTAGGACCATCTTCTGCTATGCCACCCCCAGTACCAGAGGAGTCCATAGCTGATACACCTTTGACTGTTGAGTCAGTTATGGGGACTGATAAGGAGAAGGATGATGATGAAGAAGTTTCAGCAAAGGAGACCAATTCTGTGGAGGATGCTGATTCCTCAGTCAATGCTGACCCAACTAAGAATGCGAGCAAGAAGCCACCCAAGAAAGACATAGCTGGGAAGGGAAAGTCGAAGATCTAGGACCTGGATGATCGAAGGATTATGTAATAGGACTGTTAGTCCATCTTTTGTGTATATAGCTGTACTTAGGCATGTAACACGTAGTAGTAGTAACGTGTACGCCTTTCATGTATATGTTGTTGGCACTATTCCCTACTATGTACGTACTTAGCGTACGCACTCTCTGATGTAAATGTTTTTGTAACTATGTTGCACTATGTTTAAATCTATCTATGGATATTATCTCTAACTGGATATATATATTCTCACGTGGATGTATTGCTTGCTGTCATTAGTAATATATTTAAACTTGTATACTCTTAGCCTATAAGAATGACTAATAAATCCCCGCAATAAGTTGAACCATAGAAGTCACTAGTGTAATAAATGTAGAAGCAAGAACTATTATAGGATCAGAGAGTCAGATTTGGAACAATTAACAGTAACTCAAGGTTTAGAAAGAATTAAGAAAGGTATCCCCCCCCCCCCCCTTATTACTATAAAATATTAAGATATTCCTTTAATTAGCACCAGTACTAAGTTAGTTTTCTGTGTTGGGCAGGCTAGCATGGAGTACGAGATAGAGCACGATGCTGAGGATGGACAGTACAGAGTTACCTTAGAGAGACAATTTGCCCCTCGAGGATTTGGCCATGTTAGCAACACCATCAAGCATAGAGTTCGCCAGAGTATAAGGAAATGGACACGTTGCTTCCTCCGTGAGAGACCTGTTCCAGAGTTAGCCTATCATAGAGTGATAGCACCGCGCTTGCCATCTACGGAGATGGAAGAGATTCCCCATGCCCTTGGAAACCTTGCGATCTATGACCAGGACGAGCCACCAGAGGACATAGTACACTATGTTACCCCTGCAGGTTCTGACGATGACTCAGATGATGATCCAGATGAAGACCCACTAGCGGAGCCAGAGATGATAGAGGACCCTGATTGGCCCCTAGAGCCAGCCTGGGATGCATTTGTTGGTATCCCTCCGATTGACTTTCCACCATCCAGTGACTTAGGAGAAGTGACCTCTGACTCTGATGTTGAGAGAGATGGAGGATGGATTCTTAGCTAGATTCATCTTATATTTTAATTGTTCCACTTCTTTTGATGTATTCCAGATTCGTAGAATTAATATTCGTACTGTTGATGTACCCTTTTATTTTCTGATCAGTAGTAGATGTTTCTGACTTGACTTACCTATAATTGTATGGATGAGATGATTTCTCACTTTTAACTAATTGCTACTCTTACCTCTTAAATGTTTATTATTAATAAGAATATAGACTTGACCATTAGTTGATAGATGTTTTAGGCACTGACGAACTTCCTGAGATGGATCTCAGAACAGTCAGTTCAACCTAGAGTCTAGGAAGGCCAAGGATAAGGATGCCTTACCCTTAATCCTAGTAGTAGTTATGATGATCATTATATGCTAGAAATCTCTGTTAACTCAATATTGTTACTTGTCATATGATCAGACAAGATAAGATAAGGTATTGACCAAATAGGTGTTAACTCGTAGGTATAACCCTTGCTAGCGTACACCATGGTTAAGAGAAAACGGAATACTCAGAATTCATCCAACGGACCAACAAATGTGATACCTCCAGCAGTAGATCCAACTGGATTGATAAGAGCCCTTGTCCGACGTGTGGAGCAAGCAAGTGATCACTTGGACCGCGTCATCAACAGCAGAGATACTTGTCAGACAGGAGATAAACTGCTTGAGAGATTCCGTGCACTTAAACCAGGAACTTTCACTGGAATGACAGAAGCATGGGAAGCTGAGCAATGGCTTCGTGATATGGAACGAATGTTTCAAGCCCTTGAATGCAACGAAACGGAGAAAAGACGCTTGGCTGTTTTCCAATTGACATATTCGGCAGCCGACTGGTGGGAATCTGTCGAAGCTACAGTGGGCGAAGATGTTACAAGGAGAATGACGTGGGAAGCATTCAAAACAAAATTCCTAGCAAAGTACTTCCCAAGAACAGAAAGAAACAAGAAGAAAAAGGAATTTATAGAGTTAGTTCAAGGCGACATGACGGTGCAAGAATACACGTCGAAATTTGAGAGACTATCACGATTTGCTCCATTCATGGTAGATACTCAGCAAAATAAGACACTACAATATTACGGAGGACTAAATCCAGATATTCAAAAGACAGCAGCAGTATACCTTGACCAACCGTTCGAAGAAATGGTCGAATTAGCCACGCAACTAGAAAACATAGCTCTGAACAGCAAGAAACTAAAAAGCCACCCACAAGGAGAAAAAGACAACTGGTTCCAGACAACCAACCCAGGAGAAAGTCGAAGAGGCAATCAAGTGTCACGAGCAAGCACTCGAATGCAGTCTGTAATCACCAGAGGAAACTCTGAGCGCACTCAGAATCATAACAAGAGACAGCAAATCAGTGACAGAAGAGTTAGCCAGACAGCCGTTCAGACACATGTAAAGCAACGTGATATCTGCTACAACTGCGGAGCACTTGGACACCACTCCAAAGAATGCACAGCACCGAGACAACTCACCGGGAAACAAGTACGGTGTTTCAATTGTGGAAAGACTGGGCATGTACGCAAAGTTTGTCCCGAACAAGAATTTCAGAACAATGCTCCACCACCACAGAGATCCAGAAAGAGAGCACGCAGATCAGGGAGTCAATCTTAGCACTGAATAAAATGGAAGACTGAAGGTACCATGCCCACTGCTAGAACTTTGAATCTTATATGGGAGTGATATTACAAGATGATTGGAGACATTCAAGAGAAATTGTGAGAAGGAGCTAATGTATTCCATAGAAATCAGACCCAGGAGCAGTGGACAACAACTTATGGTCAGGAAGACCATTTAGATTGATAAGAGCGCCTGAGTTGGTATAGAACAACTAACCATATGAGTAAGACTTGGTACATTTAAGATCTAGCAAGCTCTAGATTTCGAGGACGAAATCCTCAAATAAGGTGGGTAGAGATGTAGCACCCAGAAATTTCCCTAGAAATTCCACGTAAAATTAGAGTGATGACGTCACCTTGATAATAGCTACAGAAGGCCATTAGAATGACCCTAGTGAGAATCCTTATAAAATCCTTTAACCAACCTCTTAGCAGCGACGACGATAATTCTAATATAGTAACTATTTAGATTGGTCGCATCATCTACTTTATAGTTCTATTTTAGGATCCGTAGACAGATTTGAATTTGGGCTTCTACATAGCCCTGTACGTATAAGTTTCAGGATTTGCATTCATATTCACAGTTGAACACATAAACCTAGGCACTTGTGCACACTGAGTACTCAACTCAAGAGTGGGCCCCACCCACTGCCATGTGGCAGCCATGCACATACACTCCACCACCTTGACCCTGATAATCTACCCTTAGATACACACAGCATACACCTGCACGTACTTTAAGACCCAGGCACACACCCCAGTGCATATTACCCCGTATGGGACCCACACTACCACTTGGCAGTTAAGTGGACCCCACCCTGATGATCTACCTTTGAACACACACAAACACACATGTGGATACACATTGGTGCACCCATTGCATACAACCAAACCTCCCCACCACTTCCCTCTATATAAGCACCTCCCCTCACCACCATTTCACCCACACAAATCTGTCTATACAGATTATAGAGAGAGAGAGAACCGAGAGAGTGAGAGAAAGCTTGAGAGAACACCTCTCACCCCACCACCCCCGGCCTCTACACACAACACCCCCCCACATTGTGAGCACAACCCCCTCTCTGTCCATTTTTCCTCCCTGTACACACACACACACGCAGAAAGCTAGAGAAGAGAGAAGAAGCAGAGCAGAGGAGAGAGAAGGAAGGAGAAGAGGAGAAACCGGAGAAGAAGAGAGAGATCTGAGCTTCCCTGAGGTAACCACACCCCCATTTGCATTCCTGAGTATCTGCATGTCCCCCTAGACACCCCCATGCCCACATGCAAGCCCCTAAACAGAGCCCTAAGCTTTAGGACTGCTCCGGCGGCCATTAGAGCTCAAGATCGAGCTTGATTTTCAAATTACAAACAAAGCCCTAAAAATCTACACTAAACTGACCCCCTTGGTCCCAGTTAGACCCCCATTGAACAGCTTGTGATTTGGGAGTCGTTTACATGGCCATGCAGGCCATTATTCTTTCGGATGATCGAAAGAATAATCGCTTAGTAGGAACCATAAACGAACGATTCAGACCGTAAGTTCATCATATGTTGAAGAGGAAGGGATTCCGGTCATTTTCCCGTTGACCTCGTACGTTTTGGTTGAGAGATGAGAGAGATATGAAGAGAGAGGTGATCGCCGGCGAAGCCCGACTTTCCGGCGGCCTGGTCTCGCCGGAGAAGAAGATGACGACCCGATTGGGATCGGGTTATAACGTCCGGGTTTGGGTCGGGTCTTGGGTGGGTTAGGCTGAGTGTGTAGAAGGGTACGGGTAGCGGGTAGGTTTGGGTTAAGAAAACCCACGGGTCCCTTTAAGTGGGACGACGTCGTTTAGACGTCGGGTAGGATTCGGGTTTTGGGGGCGGGTCGTGTTGTGTCTGTGGTTGGGTCAGGGTTTGAGTCCGGGTCTGGGTAGGATTTTGGCTAGCGGGTTGGGTTGTGTTGTGTCTGGGAATGGGTTAGGCTTTGGGTCGGGTTCAGTTAGGGTTTGGGTTAATGGGCTGGGTAGGTTTGTGAGTAGATATGGATTCGGGTTTCGGGTTAGGTCCAACCCGAATGGGTTATAGGTTGGGTTAGGTTGTGTCTGTATATGGTTAATCCATATTAAGTCGGGTCGGGTCAGGGTCTGACCCATCGGGTCACGAGTTGGGTTGTCTTGTTAGTGTATATGGGTTACCCGTAGGGTCCGGGTCGGTTCGGGTTTGACCCGTCGGGTCTGAAGATTATTATTATTATTATTATTATTATTATTATTATTATTATTATTATGATTATTATTAGTATTAATTTGTTTAAAAAGGTTTTAATTAGTTTTAATAATTATAAACAATTTATAATTATGCCATTAAGGTTTTTAATATTACAGAATATTATTTTAATATTCTATATATCATTATTATATTATATATATTATATATTTAATTATTTATATGGTTTATATAAATAATAAATATTAGTTTTAAATAGTATTAAATAGTTAATAAATACCTATGTGTATTTATAAATTCTAGAAAATTAGGGTAATGACCCTGTGACTATTTTATTATATAGTGTAAGTTATAAAGCTATAATATTATAGTCCAGTATTTTTAATAATTAATAAGGAGCTATTTTATAAGTATATTAATTATTAAAAATACCAAAACGAGCTCCGAAAATTATGAAATAAATACTGATAGTGTATTTTAATATCTAGTATTTAATAAAAATACTTTTAAGTACTGATTCTTTTGTATAATTATATTTATGTATTTAAATCCCGTTTCGGGTATTTTCTGGTACATATTATCTTTAAAAATTCATAATAAATAATCTAGGACTCCGAAAATTACGCGGTCAGTTCCCAGAGTCTTAGAATAATGTCTAGAACATTCTAGTAAAGTTTGGTGACTTTTCGACTCGGTCGAAAATACAGCCTGTCTTTTAGGGTCTGCATTAGTGTAGTAAGCCCCGCATATTACCTCGAAAAACGCGACGGACTCCGATTTGAGTCTAGTCAATGGCGTTGGACTTAGAATGACACGTAGATCACTACCTTGAGGTTTATGACCTCATTTGGTAAAATTACCATTTTGCCCCTATAGTTGTACTCATACATTACTTCTGTTTATTCCGTTTATTGTTGTAGAACTTGACGTTTTTCTGCGTTTCGAGGAGCGGCGACTCGAGGTGAGTTTCCTAACCTCACTCTAATCCTATTATGACTAATATAAGATGATTAAAGTCACATGTATGATATTCTGTATAAGTGATGAGCTGATTTATGATGTCAAGTGTATTGCCGTTAATTATAAGATGTCTAAAAGCATGTTATGGTAGTGCTATCGCATACGTGAGCATGTCAAGGGTTTTATCTATATGTTTATCGGTATCAAATCCATGTTATATGATCCATGCTCTATATGTTACGTTTCTGCCGCTATGTGTTAAATGCACGTTTTACGATGTTGTTGACTGAATAAATAACGCATGCCATGTTAATAATAAAGAGGAATAAAAGTAGAATTGCATATGAGTATCGATGATGGACACACGTGCATTTCATGACATGTGTCAGCATGCGTCATGTATGAGAAAGAGAAGTGTTTGATGAGAACGTGAATGAGATGAGATGTGATTTCTGGATCCTATGGATCAACGGCTGACGAGCCGGGTGGACATGAACGGTTGGGGTTCCTAGCGCGCCTCTCGCCGTTGAAGACGTCCGGTGATGCGCATACGTGGTTGAAGACGTCCCATGTATCGTTGAATACATCCGGCTAGTGCCCTAATATACTTCTCAGCCGTGTAGACGACCGGTGAGAGTATACACATGGTTGAAGACGTCCCATGTGCCAGTTTCATTGTTTACAGATAGTGTGCGCCGTGAAGACGTCCGGTGGCCTATCAAGGGAATGAGTATGAATTGGCTGTGATAGTATATTTTCATCCTTGATATACCGCGTGTTGTCAAGTGGATGAGAGAGAGAAAGTGAATGATGAGATTGAGTGGAGGAGGAAATGATCTGGTACAAATGATTTGGTTTTGGAAAGTTTTGGTTTTAAAATAATATGGTTTTGAAAATATCTGTTTAAAAGCAAGTGTCTTTGAAAAGAGTTGGGAGTGAGTAGTAGTGATCATGCATTTGCACGCACGAGTTTATAATAAAGAGAATGTATTCTATGATGTTATATTTATCTATTTATCTTTCTTGTTGAAACCTCTATTATGCCCATGGTGAGAATGCGTCTTTTGATAAGAGAATAACCGTGCTTTAAAGTACTAAACTGTGACGTGAGTTGAGAGATGTGTTGTATTTACTGATTATTGTGCGGTTGAGACCCTCACTCAGCCTTGTTCCAAGGCTGACGGCATGTTACGCCCTGGGCATTCGTATGCCCAGAGTGTTGCAGGTTTGGAGATAGATAGAAGAGTTCAGGATGCTGTACCGTGGAGCCAAGGAGAATAAAGCCTTGCCCAGGACCTGATAGACAGTTTCTCAAGTTTTAAGATTGAAGTTATTGTAATCCCTGTTTAATTTCCGCTGCTGTACTTACGCTCTGATAAGTTTAGATTATGCTTATGTTCTAGCATTTCCTTATGATTTTATGGTGCGGAGTTAGAAGGACAGAACGGTTAACAAACTAGTCACGTGTCTACGGACCCATAAAGGAAAATTTTTATTTTCCCTATTTTTGGCTTACTCCGGGGCGTGACAACCTTGGTGATCGGTACGGTACCCGGTATAAGCTCAATACAGAACTCTATACTTCTCTCGGGCGGCAAACCAGAAATGTCTTGAAATACTTCTTCGAAGTCCTTGACTATAGGTATAGACGACACTGTCGCTTCTATACTGACGACTTCGATGTTTGCCAAACATCTTGTGAGGAACATATCTCCCGAAGGGTTACATTGAAAATCAAAAGGTTGATTCTCATTGTCGGGGAATGTAATTCTCTTCCTCGCACAATTCAACGTTGCTTGATTCTGAGTGAGCCAATCCATCCCTAGGATTATGTCGAACTCCTTCATTGAGAGGACAATCAATCTAGACAGGATCTCACGGTCTCCTATCCGTAGAGAACAGTCCTTGCACACATGTCCTAATCTGACTGCAGCTCCTAATGGCGAAGTATCCCTCAAAGCTTTCTCTAACCGATGAGGTAAAATACCCAGCCTCCGAATTGTATTAACAGATATGAACGAAAGAGCAGCACCCGTATCAAATAACACTTTAACATAAGAGTTAAGCAGAGTTAATGTACCTTCCACTGCTTGCTGATCAGGTTGAGCTTCTCCATAATCTCCTTCTTCATACACAGTTCCATCATACCCTGCTGCATCAGGGATAACAGCATTCAAGCGAGTCTGACCCTGTTGACCATAAGTCACCTGCTTAGGGGCAGTGCAGAACCTGCTAATGTGACCTGGTTCACCACAGTTGAAGCAAACTATTCCTTGCTGAGCAGCACGCCTTGGTTCCTTGAAATCTCGAGCTAGATGACCAGGGTTGCCACAGTTGAAGCATTTTCCACTACTACTTCCTTCTCCTACTCGGGGTTGAGTCGGATAGGTAATAGCTTGGGTCTTCTTGCTTCCGTCGAAATTCTTCTTCTGTCCTTGCATACGATTTATTGGTGGTGTATTCCCAAAATTACCCTTTTGAGGCGGTCAGAATTCAAATTGCTTTCGGTTCACTCGAGCATCCTCTTCTAGATCGGTAGCCAAACCAACAAGTCCTTCAAACGATTTATCTAGGTGTCCGAGAGTCAGGCGACGAATGTATGGTGTCAGCCCTTGGTTGTACTTATGGATCTTCTTCTCCTCAGTATCAACCATATGAGGGGCAAACCGAGACAGTCTCTCGAACTGAGTAGTGTACTCTTGCACCAACTTAGTCCCCTGAGTCAAATCCATGAATTCTTTCTCTCTCCTGTGCCTTTCTGTAGCTGGGAAATACTTTTCCAGGAATCTCCCTTTGAATGCAGTCCAAGTCATTCCCGTAGCAGCTGTGTTTCCGATAGTAGCTATGACCGAATCCCACCAATCTGCGGCAACATCGGTCAATTGAAATGTAGCCAATCTCCTCTTATCCATCTCGTTGCACTGGACAGCCTCGAACAGACGGTCCATTTGCCTTAACCATTGTTCGGCTTTCCATGGTTCTGCTGTACCCGCAAATTGCTCGGGCCTTAGCGCACGGAATCTCTCCAGCAGTTTGTCTCCAGTTTGGCGGTCTCATCGGTTGTCATTCGTATTACTGATTCTTTCCAAACGTCTGACAAAAGCTTCGAACATCCCCGTAGGATCGGCAGCCTCGGGTGCTCCCTCAATCAAATTCTGATTCCCCCTCGGTCTCCCAGCCATTCTATGCATGATAGTGATGAAGGGATGAGAAACATGCATGAAGCAAAATGTAACGAAATTTACGCGATGACAACAACATTCAAAAGAGTATATTTTATATATATAACTTCTTGTCATGTTGATACAAAAAGCATGTATGATCAGATCAATGCCTACCCTATCTGTATGGGTTAGGATGCATGAAAGAGTTAATGTTACAAAAATGGGGTCATTGCCCTACACTCTAATACATGTAATTACAGTTTGCAAAAAGAGATAGAGCTAATAGTCAAAAGTAGTCAATATATACAAGGCGACATCTAAACGGTCAGTCATCGCCATAGGTAGCCATCAAAAGGTCAAGCGAGTCAGCCTGATGAAGTCGCTGAACATGAGAGGGGCCTGTCCCAAAATTAGAGCTATGTGAGGTCAACAACGAAGTAGGTCTAGGGGCATCTGCCTCTGGCAAAGCTAGCTCAAGTACTAGTGCCTCCTCAAGGTCAACTGCGAAGTCGTCCCAACCCATGCCATCCTCCTCAGCGTCCTCGATAATAGGAGCAAGTACAACGTCACTGTCACCATCACCCTCAACAGCGGGGACGACTGGTGGGGGGCATCTCCAGCTGTGCAAGGTGAGCTTGCACAACCTGAACCTCAAGGGGTAGATAAAAGGCATCACTGTTAACCAAGCGAACCATCTCTACAAGCACTAAGCGCTGAATCTCGATAAAGTACAGGATCTCGAGGCGGGCACGGGACAAGTCGACCAGTCCTTACACGTGAATCTGGTGCCAGAGATCTAACTCGATGGTAGCAGTTGCACGCTGCCCAATAGTGGTGAAATAAAGTATCGCAGATGCTGGTACTATCGCTCCCACAGTAACCCAATGCCCTCCAAAAGCATCAGGCACAAAAAGAGGCTGAGCTGGATCCATACCTGAAAAAGGTACTAACTTAAATCAGGAAAGAGATAATCTTAGGCGTTTGGGTAACTGAGTCCATCCTCCATGTCGTATCATCGGGTGTGTAATACTTAATGGAATGTGGAATCGGGTCTATACTGGTAAACCCTAACCTGGCTAAACTATCTTCAGATAAATAATAACCTGGCTCTGATACAACTAAATCCTGTCACGCCCCGACGTAGCATAAATAAGGAAAGCGTTTAATTTCCTTTATGGACCCGTAGGTCGCGACAGTTTGAAGGATCGATTCCGTCCCAAACGTCGAACAAACAATAAACAATAATCAGAGTAGAGCAATCAAAGCTTACAAATATTTCTAACTTAATAAGTATTACAACACGGGTCATCTAAAGGCACAGACCGCCTTGAAACAAAATAATAGCTTAATGTCTATTACAGTCATCCTTCTTGCAAAATCAGTTCATAATTTAAAACATATAATTTAAGAAATGATGATAGCAGACTTTCTTCCAAGTGGTCGTTCTCAATTAGCATAATCATATTGGTCAGCCTGATCATAACCTGAAAAGCCTGAACACGAATGTCCAGGACGCATCAACATCGTCAGCTTCGAGAAGCTGGTAAGTATTAAAAACATAACTTTGAATGTAAAACATACTCACTTACCTTTTTCCATTTTCAATTTCGTAAAATCAATAGCTTGACCATAGAGAAAATTTGATTTATAAACCAACGAGGATTATATATTCAAAGTCGTTAATTTATAAAGCATATGATCGTGTATGAGATAATTCACCAAACTCATCTTACCGACTCTTTTCTCTCGACAGACACAACAACCCACTATCTCACACCAGTATCTTTGAAACACTAAGGTAGCCACACTTTAGCAACGGGGTGCCAGGGAATGTCCAGTTTGCCTCACACTTTGGTCCGGGGTACCAGGGAGTGTCCAATGCCTCACACTTTGAATACCTAAACCGCCATGCAAATACCGGAGGAACCCTCACGCAGTATCCAGACTCGGGTATCAGGGAGTGTCCGTAGGCCACACTTTAGCACTACAATGGGTGCCAGGGAATGTCCAAGTTCGGCGTCACACACTTTAGCGCTTCCATGGGCACCAGGGAGTGTTCAGTTTTGCCACCGTCGTATTTCAATGACACTCTCACCGTAATGTCAACCACAACACACTTTGGTGCACAATTACCAAGGAGTGTCCACAACACAATCTCAACCACAATCTCACTCTCAATCTCATACTCTTTTCCACACTGACTACCATACCCCATGCATGTACAACTGACTCCACATGTATGTCATGAAACCTTAATACATAAATATAAAGTACTGGGAATGATAACCATGGATATACGAGAAGAAATCAAATCTTATGTGAAACAACCAGTGGATTCATCAAAGAATGCTTTAATCTACTTTTATCGCTACTAGAACACAAGTGGGTCTACTTTGAAGCAATGCCCTCAAAAATGAGTTATAGTTTGTGTACATGAATTACATATCAAAAGAAAGGTCTTTGAGTCTAGTTTTTAACGCTTCAAACCGTGCGCGTTTTCGAGTTTCCTAGAGGAAGTTATGGCCGTTTTACTAAAAGTCGTCAGTGCTGAAAAATGGCAATCGATTGGCAAAAGTGGCAATCGATTGGATGACATGGCAATCGATTGGATGACTTGGCAATCGATTGGATGACATGGCAATCGATTGGACATGTTTCCAATCGATTGGAACTCATGCCAATCTATTGGTAATGATGCCAATCGATTGGTGACAGCAGTTTCTCCCCTGTTACGAATTTAAAGCCTCTTTTTGACCCATTTTCAAATCCGAATGCAAACATGACTTGTAATATATGGTTCTCTCCGTTTTTCCGCAAGGATCGCGAATACGCGATCGGTTTTTATCAATTTCAATCGTAGCTCTCAAATTTTACGAAAAACCAAGAGGTGTCAAAATTTCATTTTTAATATACGTCGCGATACGAATGAATTAAGCTCTACAACTTGAAACATAGCATCTATGGACTGTAATCTTTCATTTTCATCTATCAAAATCCATTTTGGTTAAGTTTGGAAAATCACCATTTTTGAGCTTCAAGCTTTCATACGAAAATTAACAATGGTGTTCTTCAAATTAGACTAAACTAACAGTAAATAAATATGAGATTACATTTCAAGTGAGTTTAGAATACTCACAGATGATTGAGATAGAAGAAAATAAGTTGAGAAAGAAACCCAATAAGAATTCCAAACTTCAAGCTTGTAAGCTATGGTGATGAAGCTTTTCTCTCACTAAATAAAATTCTGTAAATTTTCTATTTCTCTGAACTCTCTCTTTTCTCTCAGTGTTTTCAGAATATCAATTGAGAGAATGTAGTGTATGTATATATATAGAGAACCAAACTTGGGGGCCAAGAACATTGCGTAATACTCAACAAGAGAATTGATTTTCCTAATTAATCATATACATAATATACACAGATATACATACGTATGTAATATTCACATACACAGATTATATAAACTCTCCAATTGTCCAAGAGTTAAGTGGGTGCATAGGGGGTCAAATTAGGTGTTGTTTGGGTAAATCAACTTAAGGCACTAAATTAACACACACCAAATAAGCAACACCAAACAAAGCCCTATCAAATGATTAGTTGCCATAAATGGAAATAAAGCATGTGTCACTTCCAGCTTTACGTCACTTCCAAAATCTGTGGAATCCCCACGCGGCGTGGACAATTTTGAATATAACCTGGTATTTTTGTGGCGCGGTGATCACCACAAAAATACAGAAAATTCATTTTAACGTAAGAATTGATTTTCTGGTTTTATAAAAATACTGCTTGAGTTAAAAGAAAATATTTCCACCGTTTTGAAATACAGTTTTAAAATCCAACACATGTATTGCTAAACTTTATAAAATTGCAGTTTGACCCCCAAAAGAATTTCTATATGAGTTTAGACAAGAAATTTAGATTCCAAACATGAGGACTATAATTAAACTAAAAGCAGACAACACTAAATGAATTTAATTATGTTAATGGAAATACAAATTAAATATGGACATGCTGAAATTAATAATTAAGTGAAATGCAGGTTGTACAGATTTACATCAGCTAAAAACCGGGCGGGTACTGGCAATCACAAACGGGCATACAAGTGCAGAATAATAAACAGTTAATGCAAAAGATGGCCTCTATGGATCTTTTCATTAATTAAAAGGTTTTGTACAGAAATTAGGGGGCAATCGTAGTACCCTCCCCAAAAAAAAAAAGCAACAAGAAGCTGCCCGAGGGGGCTGCTACTGGTCGTCCATGACCACCTCTTTACCTACAGCTGCAGTCCCGACCGGTCCAGCTTCAGCGGCGGCCTCCTCACCGGCTTGATCCTCCTTCCACTAGTCAGACTCCACCTATGAATAGCCTAAGAGGTCCCAGTCTGGGTGGTCTGAGGCAGCCCTGGCGGTCAGGTCAGCATAGCCTTTGAGGAAGCCCTCTTTAAATTCCTCGTCCGCATCCTTTGCCTCGGCCTCCCGAGTAGCGGTGATCTCGGAGAGAGTCGCTGATAAGACCTCTGCTTCCCTCTTTGTAGCCACCCTACCGGCCTCTACATCCAGCACCTTAGCCTCTGTGGACTTTCGAGCAGCCCACTCGGTTGAAACAGTGTCCCTGGCCTCCTCCAGCTCCAGGAATAAAGCCCTAGACTTCTCCTCTGCCACGGAGAGGGCAGCCTGAAGACTCCCAGGCGGCTTTTTCTACGGACAGGACTGCCTCGGCAGCGGCGAGTTTCTCGACCACCCCAGGAAGGGTAGCTGCAGCCCCAGCCTCGAAGCAGCCATTCTACAAAAAAAAAAAAAAAAAAACAGAAGCTATTAGTATATTGGATGGAGCAGAAAAACAAAAGATGACGAGCAAGTGCATCGACTGATTACCATATGACTGACGCTGTATAGCCAGCCGACTAAGGCCTCGGGCCTTAGTAGAGAACACTTGTCCACTTGGCTCTATAGAAGCCCAGGCCAGACCCTCTCTCAGATTTCGTCCATCGTCTCCGCCACCGGCATCGCGGGAGGCCTCCCGCGCGGTGCTGAGGGAGTGGGCTCATTTAGACACGGGAACAAAACCCCGGCCGGTGCAACAGCCGGTAGTAGCTTGGGCGCCATAGCCACGGTGACAACAGGAGTCAAAGTCCCTACTACCTCCTTCCCCGTTCGGATCCCTCGAGAGATCCGCTTCAGTTGCTGACCCTCAACGGGGTCTGGCTTCTTTCTCTTCTGGCCCGCCCGGGCCAATAACGCCGCATCCTTCTCCTTCAAGGTCGTCACGTCCTTAATAGCCATCTCTGCATAGCCAGAGAGGATACGCATCAATGACAGTTAGTTAAAATTGAATACCAAGACAACCAAGAAACAGGTGGCGGACTCACTAGGAGTGATCGGAGGAAAAACGAGAGTTGTGAACTGGTGCTTGGGCTTGTAAGAAGTCTTCTGGTCTCCCGTCTGGGTCAACAGCTTATTTACGTCGTTTGGGTCCTCAACCAAGGATAGTATCCTTACCTGGCACTCGTCGGATATACTGGGCAAGTTGAGTGATCCCACTGCAAAGCAAAAACAAATAAAGGAAAAGCTGTAAGTTCAGCAATAGCGGCAAGGTAAACATAAAATAAAAAAGGGAATGGTGGCTTACTCCTTAGTTTGCCCACCCAGGAGGTCCTCAACTGTGTCCCCGACGCCTTCTCGCAAAATCCGAGGGTGGACACTAGGAAGAATTTCTTCTTCCACCCCCTGTTGTTGCTCGGGCAGTTCACTATTATCTTTCTTCCCTGCCTAGCCTCGAGCAAGAAGAAGCCGACCTCCCCGTGCACTGGGAATGGCCGATGTGTCCAAAAGAACTCCTGTAGGATAAGCTCGTACCCTAGAACCTGAGGCCAGAGGGAGATGGCTCCCATCAGGAACCCCCAGCCATTCGGGGCAAGCTGCCCGAGGGAGATCCTGAGGTATATCAGCACATCCCAAGCGGTTGGGTGAAGAGGAAGGCGAAGGTCCGCTAGAAGAGCATCCTCGTATAAAGTAACAAAACCTGGCTCGTGCAAATGAGCCCCGCCGTCATGCACCGCCAGGGAAAAGTAATCGGGAATATCAAATTTCTCCTTGATCCGGCCTAAGTCAGGGGAACCAGAGAGTGCTAACAATCCGTTCGTAAGCGAACACTACGTCGAGACTATTCGGTCTCGACCCCTCACTGCCTGACCTGCTAGACACCGAAGCAACTGGGACACCCTAAACCACTTCGTCCCTGGGCACTTGGACAGGAATCCTTCCCTCGCTGTGTTGGTCAAAGGGGGTTGCAGAAGGTGGATCTAGGCTCGTATCCGGCGTCCCTGATAGTGACTGCTCATTTTCTGATCGAGAAAACGAGTTAAAATTAGAGTGACACATCTTTAAGTTCTCTATGATTGGGTAAGGGAGTAGTTGGCGACCTGTGTAAGGGTCCGGAACCCCAAGTCTAACGTATAAGCGAGGCAAAGCTACACACCTAAAAGGTAAATATATAAGACCCTCACAGTAAGGTAACACTCGAGCAAAGCTGACACAGGTGTAGACACCCCCATTTTGTCGGCTAACAGATTTAGGAGGCCACAAGCATGTCAAACCTCAATGATTACAAAGATCGGATTTTCAAAGATTGCCTCTAACTCTTAAGAAATCAAAGAAATGACCAAAATGCCTCTAAAAGTTCAAAACTTTCCGGATTGGCCCAAAATCTCATAAATCATTTAATGTTGTTCAAAAAAAAAAAAGGTATTTTAAAAGATGAATATTTGAAATCGTAAACTCCCAGAGACCCCGGAAGTCCTGAAAGTTCTCAGAAAGTCTCTGTTGACCGGTTTGACCAAAGTTTGACCAAGTTTGACCAAATCATCCGAATTCGTCCAAAAGTTCCCAGATCATCCTAGATCATGTGAAAAGTCTTAAAATATGTTTTAAAAGAAAATCGGACAAAAACGTCAGTCTTTGGAGGCTCCCAGAACTTTCTAAAATTTGCTGGAAGTGCACTGTTTGACTGATTTGACTGCAAGTTTGACCAAAAATCAAAGTCTCCTTTTCAATGTTGAAATATTTTTATCAAATACTATAGGTCAATAGCTTTCCAACGGTATGTGGCACATAATTTCTGGATCTAAAACGAATTTGTTATGAATTTCTGAAGGTGAAAAATGCGATCAATTCGGCTTTTATCGCAAATAGCGCAAAACTTTCCAAAGTGACCCAACTCCAAATTATTTTTTATGGAAAGTAGACCTCAATACCTTTACAATGGTATATCACAATCTTAATTTGGAATTCATATGAATTTTTTGTGAATTTCGGACAAAATAGGGCCATTTCACAAATTTCGGGAGTTCTGGGGGCCAAAATGCTAATTCTGGTCACCGGGAGGGTTGACTGCCGCGGCGGCACTAGCCCACTGCTGCGGCGGCAGTGGCCAAGTGCCACGGCGGCACTCTGAGTGATTTTTCATTTTTTTTGTAATTTTTAGTTAATTTTTGGGGTTTTAATTCAAATTTCCAACAAATAAAACGACATAGTTTTGATTATTCCAAGATTTTGGACCAATTAGAGACTTTTTAAAACCCAAAATACCTCCCCAAGTTGGCTTATAAAGGAGATTCATTTGCTTCCATTTGGGAGAGAGCTTGGAAGCCATTAGAGAGAGATATAGAGAGTTATGAAGAAATAGAGAGAGAAATAAAGATTTTCTTCTTCAAATCCAAGCCAAATGTGAGTTTTTATTTAGTTTTCTCAAAACTAAACTAGTATTTACAATATTTCAATTCATTTTTTTCATCTTCTTTGAGTTTCCAATGAGTTAGAGAGCAATCTACACCAACATACACACATATATGAGAAGTTGAATGCTTGTGGTTCCACCATTGAATATCATCTATTGATTGTTTATTTTCTTGCTTATATACAATGTTCATCTCCTCTTTCCTCATTTCTTTTTGATTTTCTTTGTTTTACTTATAGTTCATCATCATCTAAATGATGACATGAAGTTTGAGGTGAGTGAATCCTTATGGATAGTAGCTCTTGACCTCAAAAACATGTTTAATAGATGATGATTATAACTTCAATACCTCCAAGGTATCCTTGAAGTTATATTCAAAATAAAAATGAATCTCTCCAATAATATTGGGGGTTCTTGATGATGAGTTTGATGTTGATATTCCAAGAGGTAATAATCTCTATTTGATGTTGAAAATATACTTTCAAAACCTCTATTTCAAAACCCCTCTTTAACCCCCCTCATTTTGATCTCAAGAAAGAAAAACTCTAGTTTTTCCCAAAATCTTCAAAACAATGAGTCAAAACAGTGAGTGATCCGAGTTCAAAGATTTCTCTAGAACTCAATACTCAATGTATGGATGCAAGACCACTTGGAAAGTTTTCCTAACTCATTAGAGAACACTCATGATTTTTGGTTTGACTTGGAAATACTTGGAAGGGTTCCATTTTGGCCCAAACATTCACTCCAGATATTCTGCCTTTATTGTCATAGCAGCTTGGTTGACTTTAAACTTGTTTTACAGAAAACTTTTCTAAAAGGGGTGGTCCCAACTCATTTTTCCCTTGAACTTAAATGTCTTAGGGAACTTTTTGTATAAAATGGGCCCCTGGATCATTGGTTTTCATTTAATAAGATGTTTTAACATTTCCGTCGACAGTACAAACTCTGTTTCTAAGTAACCTCTACTTTTCATATGATTTATCTCAATTTGTGATAGTTATTAAAGATTGGATTTTTGGGTTGTGTTCTAGACACAATAAGGAAGATCTCCATAAAAAATCATGCATTAAAAACATCCCTAACCACTCTTTTCAATTTCCACAAGATCAAGTCACTATTCTGTCCAGTATTCACAGCAAGTATACTTTTAATTCCATCCTTTGATTTGATGCTTATAATTACTTCAAATTAGCTCATGTCTTAGGAAATGGTCCATACCATATTTGTACATATCCCATGACGATTTCCTTCATTAATTCATACACATTCTAGACTTCTAAGTCATTCTAGGAATCCATGAACACAAAACACACTACAACCTTGGCATATTCTAGATACATACATTGCATCCATGCAAAGATTTGGGGTTTTTTTGTAACTCCTGATCTAAGAAGATTATGAGGAATGATCTTGATCATACGTTCATGTTTCCCTTCGATCTAATCTTCCTTTCTCATCCGTCCTGAAGATTGAGAGGTCTTCTTTTCCTCAAAGATTAACATGCATTATTCTAGCTTGCTAAGCATACTTTGATCCTTTTTGTTTCAAGAACGATTCATGCCCCCTTTAGATTAGGAAAACTTTATTCCTTGATATATGATTAGACAATTTTTCCTAGGTTTGTTTGTGTGATCTTTCACTTTGTATTGTGTGATACTTGACTTAGATCTTATGAACGATATCTTATCTTTTGATCTTCCATTTCAAGATTCTTATGTGATGTAATATACCTATCATAGTATTAATTGTCGAACCATACATAGTATAAGATGATTATTTGGATGCTAATTGAGGCCCGTCGAAAAACGGGGCGAGTTGAGGGTGTTTTAGTCACGACAAAGGCTCCTTCCTCTCTCGTACCAAAACTCCGAACCAAGTTCTTTGGTTATGAAGAACCGGTGCCCTTTATCCATTTGGGTGAGTCAAAATTAGGTTTCTTGGTTCCTTAAAGACCAAGTGTCGACTCTGTATCTGTTTTCAACAGACCTTTCCTTTTCTTTCTTGGATCCAAATCAATTTCAAACAAAAACCAAAAAGAAGTGGGATCCACGTGTCCACAATCTGGCGACTCCACTGGGGATATTTATTTTTAAAATAAAATAATACAGAGGTTTGGCTCATAAGAAGCATCCTTAAAATCATCTTTTTACTGTGTCTGGTTCACCGCATTGCACTCTTGCATTCCCCCCCCCCCCCCCCCCCCCCCCCCCCCGATTGTGTCTGAAACGTGGCTATGACATTGTTCAGGTCTTGCTGTGCCAGGGCATAAGTCACCGTTGATACTGTACCTTCCAAGGTAAATCAAAAAGAGTAAAAACTTCCGTACTGTCTCTCTGACGGTATATTGGAACTCTCGTCAACGGACCCTCTTTGACTAAACCCAGCCTTTGTATATAGATTCCTATAGAACCTTTCATAGGACTGTTCATTTATCTTTTCAGATAGGACAATGTGATATAATTGCTGTATGTCCTGACGGGATTGCCTGCGCGGTGTAGACGCTTATGTGGCATGAGGCAGAACTTCTTTCTTATGATTCCCAAGGCAATCACTCATATGTGATCACATTGAGCTGACCTGCCTAGGCACCATGACAAGGATGTCTGCTCCATGCGCACAAAGATATGCACCGCAAATCTTGTTTGTTGTTCCATAGACATAGGAGTATGAAAACTTGCTCGACAGTATGATCACCATCATCATATGCTCTTGTCATATACTTCTGTTCTCCTAGAAACTCTGCCCAACTCATCCAGATATCCCAGTTTTTCTCAGAAAACTTTGTCTAAATTTTCCAGAAATTCCCAAATGTATCAGTTTTCTCCCAGAAACTCCACTTAGATTTCCCAAAAATTCCAAAAACACTTAGAAATTCCCAGGTATACCAATTTCTCTCCCAAAAAAACCCTGTCTAAATTTCTCAAAAGTTCCCAAAATACCATTTTTCCTCCTAGAAACACTATCCAAAGTTCTCAGAATACCCAAAATAACAGTTTCTCCCAGAAACTCCGTCCAAATTTCTCAGAAATACCCAAAATATCAGTTTTTCCCAGAAACTCCGATTTCCCAAAATACATCAGTTTCTCCCAAAAACTCTGTCCAGATATCCTAGAAACTCTGCCCAACTCCTAAACATAACCAGAAACTCTGTCCGGATATCCCAGAAATACCCAGTATAACCAAATTTCCTAAAATACCAGATTTTCCCACAAACTCTATCCAAACTTCTCGAAATATCCTGGAAACCCCTGTTATCCCTTGGTGATCATACTGGAAAGAAAAGTTAGCACACTCTGTATGGCTAGGACCTTACTTGCTTAACTGTTATCTGTTAGAAGTATGGGCATCATGTAGATTAGGGCTTGCATCCGCATGTTTGCTTCATCAGTCTGCATACACGGTGATAGTCGGTCTGTACACGAGTCAGTCCTCACTAGTTACTATAGTTGTCATCTCAATCATCACTGTTAAAAGTCTGACACAGTCTTTTCACACCTATATGTCAGTACAAGTTTTGAGCACCCAGGATCTGCATTTGTGAGTCAGAGGATTAGGGAGTCACCTTGTCAGAATCACTCAGCAGAAAGCTTTATGGATCCAGAAGGTTTGGAAGCAAGAATGACAGAAATAATCAACCATCAGTCTGACCGGTTGGCCCAAGTTTTAGCCTTTATGGAAGAGCTGAAATAGCAACAACCACAATACCCACCTGGGTTCCTACCGCCACCGGGGTTTATACCACCACCACCGCCTGGGTTTACACCACCTCTCGAGAACAATGTAGATGATGATTGGTTCAATAGAGTTCCCAAAACCTTCCCTATCCTCTCTATAAGGGTTCCCACAAACCCTAGTCTCTCCGATAGCATTCAAGGAGACATAAGGGTGAAGATCTCTTGGAGGTTGCTGTTGCACACTAAAGGAGAAGGACAAAATCAGAATTGGGTTCAAGACCAAAAGGTGAAGATCTTCTCCCTTTTATTCTACGCATATATAGAGTTAATAAGTAGTAGATCCAAGGCAACCAATAAAAGTTTTGAACTTTGTTTTCCGCTGTGCATAAAGTAAGTTTTCGAAACCTATTTTCCCTATAGATAAAAGGTTTGGTGGTGGGTTTGTTTATAGAAAAATGTGGTGAAAAATCCCATTCTACCAATATTTTTTGGAATAGGGCCATCATTGGATCTTCATAACAATAGTTCCTATAATTGTGATTGTATTTAGGAATTAGTCCAAAATATCCCATCTATGGAATTATTTGATTGCTTTTCTACCCCTAATCTATATACATAGAACTGTATGCATATATACACAGATATTTAATACAGATTTAATTATGAAATTAATTGCCAAATCTTATCAAATCTCCATTTACATTACATACAATATATGGGGAAATAATATCCCAATATTTTAGAATTTAACTTTACAAAACTATTACACCAAGACGTAGGGATGAAAGTAGTTCGTAGGTTCTGCATTCCTGTATGTTCTACAAATAATCATTAATCACATAACATTTGCTTGGTTGTTATTGTAAAAATTTACACTGCAACTAGTTCGTTAGTGTGAGATTTTACACTGGAACTGGTTTGTTTTACACTGCAACTGGTTCATTAGTGTGAAATTTTACATTGCAACTGGTTCATTAGCATCCAATACATTAAATCGAATCCAATACATTTACCTTAGTTGCATCCGTGTCTGCGACAATTTCAGAGATGCTAGTATTGTTTTCGTTCGATATACCCCCTAACTCGTGTAAAAATTGACTACTCACAATACATTTGCTGTAATATTAGTTTCAAATTTCACACTGTTCTTATCAAGTCAGAGATTCTCATAGTGTTGAATTTCATACTCATGTGTTCCTTACGGAAAATATCACCTAATAAACATCATCCATTAAAGAATAATAACATCGTATGAGAATTTCTTGATTCCAATCTATAAGTTAATTTCACTACAAACAAAAGACGATTAAGCTAACATTGAATAGATTACTCTGAAAACCCAAAACTAGTATTCACACAAAAAAGGCTAACTGTAGTACTCACACAAAACATCAATGAACTATCCCTTATAAATTTGTTACACCATCATGTTGTGCACTAATTCTCAGAACTTCTTCTTTGGCTTAGTGTTCAGCCAGAGTAGTGGATGTTTGTTTTAATTGGTTCCCCTGCTCATATTCCATTTTTTTTTGCTACTTCTTACGCTTGGTCTTTGTTAGGGACTTGGATGCATTGGCTGCATAGACAAACGGAAGACATTATTGTTAAATCTAATATGTGGAAAATCCCCAAAATTAACAATGCTACGTAGTCATAAATTTCACACTGCAGAAGTACGGGTGGAGTATTCATGACCACTTCATACATGCTACTCCCTTGAAAATGTGGATGAACCCATTGCAACTAATTTGCAATGAGTGTGAAATTGTATACCAAGAAGCAAGTTCAAGTATGCATACACTGCGTTTAACACTTAAACTATGTGTGTGATATTTTTAAATGGTGAGTGGTAGTGTAGAATTTAATACTGTGTGAAATGTTCAAAATAGTGTCAAATTAAACACTATGACGCATCGTGTTATGAACCATGAGACGTGCTGAAAATGACTATCTGTGTATCGATACCAGTGTTAAATTTATCACTACCATTTTATGGAGTGGGGATGAACTTGAGTGTTAAATTTCACACCCATAAATGGTTCGCCATCTACAGAGTTTGGCATAAACCCTAGATTTGTAGGTTTTTACAATAATATGTCAAATAAATTCTAAAAATTTTCTATTGATTG